>OY743096.1:1408333-2816666 GCA_963555665.1 Dircenna loreta
AAATAACTTCAGTAAACGCGTCATATCAATTTATTTCAATTTGAATTTGATTCAATTTTAATACTCTTTATGCGCGTAAATAATATAACAATGAATAAGTTATTTTATTTCTGTTGTTACCTCTTAACAATCTTTTTTTTATGCTGTAAACGACGATGGAACATTTTCGTGTTTAACGTGTTGTCAAAAGTATGTCATTTACATACTTCGCCTAAAATTGGTTCTTGAGAGCGAACATAAAATATTATCTTGCATGAAATTACAAATTAGGTATTAATTTAATAAAAAAGGAAAAAAACATGTTATTTTATTGTAGTTTTTTTATTAGTAAAAATAATCTCTTATTTAGGAGGAATAAAATTCATCCAAATATCTCTCACTCTCACTTTCGCACTATCGTTAAAAATCCTGATCAGATTTTTAACGATAGTGCGGAAAAGTTTAGTGCGGAGAAATTTCTGCCTACGCTAAGATTCTACCATTTTATATATACACACAAAACCATCCGGCCACGCGGGCCTATGCCCCATCCTCCTCCACGAACTGCCTCCTTCTGCGACTTCACATCCTCGCAGATGAAGCGCACCACACTCCAACCATTTTCGCTTGTGACGTGCGTTGCAAACTCCAAGATCAATCCAGACTTCTACTGTTGCTTGAAGGTGATGGTGTCATGGCAACAGGAACCAGATTGGGAACGGAGTGAGAGAGAAATAGACAGCGAAACAGTGATAACGAAAAACAAAGAGAAGAGAGGAGAATAGAAGCATCACGCAGCTGCACTCAATAAACTTTATTGACTATTTATTGATTGTGGAAATCGCAGGTTATTTACCTTTCGTAGGACAACGCGCGAGAATATCGAGATGACATTTCTTTTTTACAAATTCGTAACATTCCCACTTCTTTGCGTCACTCGAAAATTGTCAGATTAGTGGTTTGCACACTTTTTAGCATGTATTTAACTAACACCACCTTAATGTGACGCGCTCGAAAATTTCTAATGACATTTTTTTTTACTAATCTGATCCTTTATCCTTGACGGATGGCCACATATAAGGCTCATATTTGTCGAAGGTACTTATACGGGTACAAGGTTTCCTGTATATCATCCTTCTGTATGTTAATCTGCCGTGCTTTAGAAAACCCCGAAATCCCCGCTTGGGCCCCCTAGTATAACTCATAACCTGAAGTGGGCTCGAGTACGAATGAAACTGATATTATATAGTGACGCTGATTCATTGAAAATTATACAAACCATATTCATGTAACGTTTGCATTCAGACACTCAATGTGTAACGTTACGTCACACACAACCTTTTGAATATATTTCAATTCCTTTTAATTTCTAGAATAAACATTATAATTGCAACACAAGTTTGAATTAAATAATTATAAAGCCAATTGGTAACCCTCAAACTAAGATAAATTATTTTATGAGTTCAATCAAAAAGTTCTACTCTGAGGAATCCGGTTACTGCGAATATAGAATTTCAAAAATGATGAAAAACAACAAAATTTTATTACTCTATTAACCACAAATGTTTCACACTTTGAAATATTAAATATAATTAATATATGTATAAACCATAATATATCTATTGCTACGAAAAACACATATATCTAATAAATATCTATAAACAAGCTTAAACCAAAAACCTTTGTATATCTAATATGACAAAATTGTTGTTATTAACGAAGTCATTTGTTAATTTAACACATCATATCTTATATGTTATAGATTGTTTATCTTATAATTGCCAAAGTTTAAATTACTACCACAACCTAGTCCATATGAAAGCTTAAAACTCATTTGTTTATTTAAGCAGCTATTACGTGTATGAAAGTTTTTAGTTATGACATTGTCTTCAGGGATGATCTGTTCTAATATTATTATATTTTTATTAATTCCTTTTATTATAACTAAAATTTGAACCCACGTGTGATATTAATGATTTTTATAGTTGGCAAAAAAATGTCTTTGTCTTTTATAATATCCCTAAAATTTTCAATTAGGGATTCGTAATCGTAATCGGGAATTCTTAATCGGGATTCGGATTCGTAATCGGGAATCGTTGAGAATAACGATGAATAAATAATATCGAGACACTCGTCTCCTGTAAACGATGTTATTCACTGATTTTATAGCAACGTAAAAAAAAACAGGAGGTAATAAAATTGACATATAGATAGCATTAGACCATTAAGAGTCTAAAAATGTTGTAAAAGTTGTTATTTATTTTCTCTAGGCTCTTGCAAAAAATCTAATTGGTTACAAATGCAATAGGTACAGGAGTGATCAAAAGCATATGGCGGACTGTAGCCGGTAAGAGTCCAGCAGGACCTGGATATACGGAGATATCATAATATGCAATTTTGTTATACAAATATAATTATGCTTGACAATATTTATAAACATCTATATTCATGTTAAGCATTCAAGTAATGGTATCACTGTCGCAGTGGTCATGATAACTGATTGGTATTTAGAGGCAGTAACTCGTTTTTATTAAATTTCAGTTCAATTTCACACAGATAAATATAAAATGTACAATTGAAGCACAATATTATACTATAACGTAAACATATATAAAAAAAAATAAGGTAAAAATAAGTTCAATACAATTATCATTGAGTTTTAAAAGTTAGTTTTTCCTTAGAATTCTTGTAATGATATAATCAAATATTATATTTAATTGCAATACTAAAAATGTAAAATGACAAGCTCCATTATTTATTACTTTGTCAGTTTTTTAGAATAAACAGCGATAAGACCACATCTCGACATCACACATACTTGTCTAATTAAAACAATGTTTCATTAGCAAGGTTTGATCTCAATTATAATGTTTAAAAATTAATTTATAAAAACTACGGGAGAAATTTAAGCACAAAAGGACTGACGAACATTTGTACTCACTAAAGCCTTGTTACTTAGGAGTTTCACACTCAGGGCTCCAAAGCATATTTGAATATTTGTTTCGTTGTATATTTAACCCTATTTTTTTTTCGTCAGATTTTGATTGTATATTAGGACTTGATAGGATTAAAATAGTAAGATATATTTCATTGATACATCATAATGAATATCGAACTACTAGACCTAACTAGTTTACCAAACTAGTTCCTAAAATGACCACCATTTTCGACGTTAATTAGAGGTTACTTAATAAAAGCATATTGTCCAGGTGTTTACCTGGACAATTATCTTTACAGATTCTTAATCAAGTATCCAGAATCTCTAGGATGCCGATAACGCCAACCCGTTGCAACCTAGACCCAGAACTTGCTTAAAGGATATTTTAAACACAAAGCACAAAACATTTTTTCTGGATCAAAGCCAGCTTTGGATTTGGATTAGAAAAAGGTGTCAGTTACGAAAAAAACGGTTCCAAGCTACGATCAAATCAAATAAAGATAAGGAGTCATACGTTAATCGTATAGCGGCTAAAAAATACCATATGATAGACAGCTAAGCGCACAAAACTATTTTTACAATCCAATCCATTCCATTTTACAATACAATAAAATTTTAAACAATCCCACGATATTTAAAAAAATAAAAACAAGCAATATCCAACTATTTACCGGAGACTGAAGATTCTGGAAGGATGAGCCTTCCGGAATATATCAGTGAAGATCTTAGACCACCTAGACCGTCTTGGTGTCACTAAATTAACATAACCTAACCTCGTCTTTCGTCTTCCGTACCTACATTCTAGAGCTCAATTTTGGTATTCTAGGGAAGTTGCGTTGGAACTTCAAGCCAGAAAAATTACTAACTTTATACTAAAACTATGACTAAAACTGAAGTTCGGTCGTGCATAAAGTACTCCTCGTATATTTAGGATAATTCAGCAGAAGATTCTACCAACTAGAAGCGTAGGAAACGATTGATAGAGGACCTAAGTAGGCTTGTAACGTAAACCACTCTTACTAAGGTTAATCTCAAGACATTGTAACATCCCTGCAAGGCGATTTTGTCGATCTTTTATCGCAAACCTTTCAGAAAGAGTTCAATGGAGTTGCACATCTTGATACCCCTTCCTTCACTGTACGACCAGAAATTCGGCAGGAAGACCTATTCACGGCGAGAGTGCTGAGTAACGAACATACGAAGTATTCAAGATTGGGAGGGCGGCAAAAGTTAGAATTCTGAGAATTATAATCCGGGCACCAACTCCAGAATAAAAAGAGTTATGCTTAGTATCAGGCAGACTTTAGTTATACATAAAATTAGTTATTTTAAAAATGTATTGTTTTTTTCTACTATTTTTTCTTTTTCGTTATAGTATATTTTTAATACATTAGTGTCGTGAAAAAAAAATGTGTTTGTAGTATATTGAATAATTATAAAAGACACAAATCAATAGTGGCCATAATTAATACCATTTCAAAATAAAAACAAAAAAGGTCTAATACTAGAATGAATGGGGTAATAGATGGATTAATGTAACTTTTTGTTGATTCGATCTTATAGTTCTGGTTATGTATTATACTTGTAGTTGGCACACGTGTGTTTGTGTGTTTGAACAGAGCATGTTTACAGAGTATTGTGTTTAATATTTATGTAACGTATTTTTTTCTCCATATTTTTGTATATTTGTTACATTACGTGTCGACATTTTTAAAGATATATAGTATCCAATGATTTAGAAAGAATATGACAACCTTTTTTAAAGAGATGAACAAAAAAATTTACAAAAAATAAGCTTTAGCTGAAATGGTAACATTAATATATCTACTTAATTTATTTTATATTCAGTAGTATTAGATTTAAGCTTTGCGGTATTAGCTACTGGTTGTTATAATTAAATAAATAAATAAATTATTACCTTATTTATAGCAATATTATAATACTAACTGCTGAGCTACAAGTTTTCTTCCGTCTAGAGGCGGATAGAAAATTCTTAATTGAGTAACTGAATTTAAATTCGCTTATGCGGTTAAGCGCCTTTTTAACAACTATACTTTATCAAACACTCTCCTTCTTCAACCACTTATATCTTTACATTATTTACTCGTACTTTTGCAGGAAATATTGCTAATTATCATCTATCAGAAGAAATTTTAACTATTTAATAAATCTGAATCGTAATCAAATAACTAACCATATATATTAATCATTGAACAATCAGCATCAGTTGCAAAGTCTAAAATGTTCATAAATCTTACTAAGCAAAGAAATAATTTCATAAATGGATTCGTAAAAAATATTTCCCACCCGATTTTTTAGACTTTTTTTTAAATATTTGAAAATCTAACCAAGGAACAACATTAGGTCTTTTTTTTATAATATGTCTTATTTAATATTATCAATATTTTTTTCTCATATTTCAAACCTACTTATAATTATAGAGAAATTCCGCGTTCAACTCATTTAAAATCACAACCGATAAATATCCGATGAACCGATGAATTTTGATACTTTGAAAAAAATACTATGACAATAGTTAGGTAATACATAACTTCTATTTTACATAACCTAACCTAACCAAATAATAAAAAAAGAAAAAAATATTTAAAAAAGTTTAAAAAATCTATACTTTTACAGATACATTCACAAGCGCGTCTTAATGTTTTTGTAAAATTGTATAAATTACGGCATGCACAACACTATAAAAATTCTTAAACATGATTCAGTTTAACCAAATAACAAACAACTACCAACTCACTGGAACACGTTGACAAGATAATAGGCTTTCTGTTACTAGAACTGACGTGAAAACTGCGACTACACTGCAGAGACCCTGCGCCAGTAGTTACATTGTATTCCGTTCCCGCTTCCTTCAATCAAACATTCAATTCCTTCAATAAAAAATCAATACCTTACTAATAATAAAGCACAATTAGATACGAGGACATTAATGGTTGGATTCGTTGTGGATTTTTTTTTTAATATTCTATTTCTGGGAATAAAAACTTAAACAGAGAAAACTTTTCTGACGACATTGTACTCGCCAGTGAGGATCTCTTTGTTGTCCAAGGCAAACTGGAAAAGTAAAATTGGAGAGTGTTGGCCTGAACCTAGCTGCATAATAAAACGGAGTTATCTCTATTATAAATTATCCAATATTTTTCATTTTTTGAAAGTAATATTTTTTTAGTCATCCGGTCATTATTAATTTCTGAAGAATGACCAGATAAATAAACATGATTATTGATAGTTTAACTATATACATCAATTTCAAAGACTATATTTTCTAAAAAGTATCAGATCAGATCATTTTAGTTAGGCTTTCCTAAAATCTAAACAATTTAAAATATATATGTATTTTATGTAAACAATTTAAATAAAATATATATATATAAGAACATGTTATTTTAAATGATCATTTAAAAATAAAGTAACCCGTGAGCAACATATTTAAAACCAGACAGCCCCGACGCGAGGGCTTCAAAGGAGTATACGTGTGTATATGTAATAGACCTATGCTTTATTATGCGTATAGAAATAATCAAAATACCTAAAAATGTTGGCACTTAGAAAATTTAAATAAATGGTAAAGCCTTTTAAGAAAAAATAATTAATTAAATATTTAAAATTGTATTATTACATACTTACTACAATTTTATGATTACCTAACTATCTCTAAATTATGAAATATAAAAGAGAAAACTATTAAAACAAATATAAAGACTTCTGCTTAGTATTCCTTATGTAGGTTATATTTAAATTAGTCTGGTACTAACGCCAACGCTAGTATTATATTTTACTATTTATAATTTGATAAAACAAAGAAAAACACTCAAATGTGAGCATTTATTATGTGTCATATTATTATACACTCATGGATACATTGTCTTATTTCGTACTGGCTATATATACCACTATTATATAATTGAAAAAAAAAAACATTTTGTCTAGAATTGTACTTACGACTTTCATTTGTTTTTTGTCTTTGTTGAATTGGTTTAATACGTAGTGTATGAAATATTTAAATATGGAGGGTCAGTAATGGTATGGGGCGGTATTTGCTTAGGAGCACAAACAGAGCTACACATAGTTTAGAATAGGTCCCTGACTGCCATAAGATACGTAACATACATTTAAGAGCAGGTTGTGATGCTTTTTCGTCCATTCATCGAGGAATTTCCTTTTAATCGACAATGCTCGTTCTCACATTGCGGCTGAATTATCGGAATATCTTACTGAGGTTTGTGTCCAAGTTTTGGGATGGCCAGCGCGCTCGCCAGCTCTAAATCCTTTAAAACATGTTTGGGATAAACTAGGAAAGTAAATTAAAAAAGAAACTTAGCACCGTCTAACCTAAGGGACCTCAAAACCGCATGATGAAGAATGTAACCTAATGCCACAAAGTTTCATTGATAATTTAATAAAAAGTATACTCAGAAGGATGCAGGCAGTTTTGACAGCAAGAGGAGGCAACACTAAATACTGACTGTATAACTCACTCAAACATTTTCACCATTTGTTACTAACAAATAGATTTTTCGTGAATGGCTTCAGTTTGACAAGACGTCCGCCCAACATTTATCCTTACAACAATTTTGGTAAGTAGTACTTACACAATTTTGCTAGTTCCACAAAGTTTCATTGATAATTTAATAAAAAGTATGCCCAGGAGGATGCAGGCAGTCCACAGCAAGAGGAGGCAACACTAAATGCTGATTGTATCACCCATTACAAAAAAAAAAACAAAATTTAATTTTCATAATGTTACGTCACAACTCCTTACAATTAAAATACTAAGTATTTTCAACTTTTACTTTATTAATTTTTTTATTAAATATGTTTTTTTTTCATTCATAAATGTCCATTGAATTAATGAAACGCATACTTAAACACTGGTATATATGGCCAGTAATTAAACAATAAAACAATATTTCTTGTTATTTTGCCTCCTTCGGCGTTCCTCTAAATATGTCCGTAGGATTATGTATAAATTAGTGAGATGTCGAAGTATCAAGGCGAGTTTGTTTGAACCCGATAGAGATTGAAAGACTCCGATACTTCAACGCTTTCTCGTGCGCGTTTTTGTACCGAAATACTTAAAATTGAGGCGCACCAAATGTTCTTAAATGTCGAATAAGCGTACTGGAAAAGCTTTTAATAATCTATAGTCAATTCAACGAGTATTTATTTTACCTAAATGCTATTGCTTTCCAGAACTATATAAGTATTGAAGAACTAATAGAGCTAAGTTGAAAAGCATTCAATATATCTCGTAGAATTATTGCATTCATCGATTTTCCTCTTGTTTTGCTTCGAAACGAGCGCTATGTAAATAAATGAAGAGAAATCCAAACTAAAATAAATATATACAAGAACATTTGATTTAGTTGTGGATATACAACGTACGAGGCGGTTTCCGGTAGATGAAGTCTCTACAATTATTTTAGACTTTTAAACTGGTAGACTAATAAACATGCTTTTATTTACTCGCGCTTGTCACGAGTTATTTACTAATCACTGTTATTATTTCAAAATTCTTTATTATTTCGTGTTATTCATTATTTCCTTTCACCTCAGTTTATCCTGAGTCCTGAGACCGAGACCCGTCCCTGAGACTCCTAAAGTAGTATATACTATTATTGTATTTGTATGTGAAATTCGACCTAAACGGACGTTCTTTGGATTTTCTTGAAATTGAAAAAAATATATTATCTCATTAAAAATTTGTTCCATACCTACTCAAAAAATTTTACTAATGTCATTTTTTTATTCACGTCATTAGAAGCAATTTTAAGAGTTACATTAATGGAGAAAGCGCGAACCGGTATTGTTAAAAAAAATTTATTAACAAGACTTTACTGAACAAAATTAAACATCTCTATGAAAGAGACAACATTTCTTTCTTATTTTGCAATATTCTATTACAAAGTATCAAGAAGTCTTTTTATTTATCAATAAATATATATTTTTCCTGGATTATAGAGATAGTAGGTCTTAATTGATAAGATAACAAAAGTTTGGAAGTAATTCCAAACAATATCAATTAAGCTATATTACGGGATTCTTCGTCGATTTTCACCATATATTAAAAATAGATTTTTCGTGAGGAATAGTTTTTTCGTGACTAGCTTCAGTTTGACTCGACGCCCGCCCAATCCTTATAACTTAATCCTTATAACAATGTTAGTAAATGTTTGCTACAAGGAGTAGCTGGGATAAAATATTTTGATTTGACGAAATTCAAAATGTATTAATTACTGAATATTTCTTTGTTAATTCTCAAGATAATTATCTAAATAAACCGAGAAAATTATTGTTTTACAAAATTAAAGGTTTTATCAAAAAAGTCAAGTCTCTCCAACATGTACCTATTATTAACAAGGTCATGACTAAAATAATTAATAACCAGGTGATATTTTTTTCAACATATTGCAAAAGATTTAACCAAAAATTTTTGGACCGGTCGCTTGCTTGGATATAGTCTATGAAAATGTTTGTTGGAGTTACGCCCTCTTTGTTCAAGTCTGTTTCTCTTGTACCTTGTCTCTTAACCGGCTCTTACGATACCCTCGGGAAGATAAGGGATGATTTTAATTCACGCCGCGATCCTGAGGGATTCGTTCGAAACGTATATACTTTATCAAAAAAGATTAATTTACCGGCAGCATTATGTAAATAATTTAAGTGTACAAATAATATTTTAAATTCAGGAGATTGGCTATTAAAAGTAAGTAGTTAACATAAGTTTGAACACCGTCAACTTATTTATGGTTAAGTATTTGATAAACATTTTAAAATCATTATTGTCTGTTTTAAAATACATTATAAAACAGTTATCTCCCGTTCGTATATATCGGCAACCCGATGAGATATCGACTGTATTTATTTTACTTTAAATAGCAACACTGGCTTCGCATCATATATTTACGTTTCGCTCGTTTCAGAATAAAACAAGATCTACGGAATCGATTTATGTCAAGCGAGAACAGTAAATAACAAGCTTTTCGTAGTTGTAATAAACTTATTTCTTATATCAATCAAAATTAAAATGTTTATCATTATCTAATCTTTATGAATAAATTCAACTTATTTTATCAGATGAAGTACCTAGTATTATTTTTCTGGAGACTTCGTAAATACTTTAAGTAACAAAGTTAGTTACTGTTAAACCATTTTTTTTAAACGTAAAACATACATAAATTATTATAATTGTGCTGGGACGCGAAAGCAAAATATCGTAGAAAACTATTTACTAAATATTTTCATTCATAAATTCGTAATTGAGATTAACGTTGAATAAATCATCTCGAGATGCCGGTCTCTAGTGAACGATAAAATTCTGTGATTTTATACGTTTTATAAGTACGACGTTTATAGATACAGGAAGTAATAAAATGGATATATAGATAGCATTAAATAATAAATAATGTGTTTTGAAATGGAAGCGGGTTTAGCTCGATAAAAATTAATAGAACTGTATTTTATTCAGTAGCTAAGACAGACACGGACTACCTGACGGAGAGCGGTCACCGTTGACTAAACGCATTAACAACATATTAGATCTTACAGGTTGTCATATAACACCAAATATGTTTTTTTGTTTATACTTTGTCAACCTTTAAAGACATATTATATTGTAGGTATTACATAATGGGTATTTACAGTATATTCAAAATCTGAATATCAAATATTTAAAACTTGCGAATCTGACTGGGGACTCTTACAGATGACGTTTCATCTATTATATTTATAATATTATTTAAGCACAGTATTTTTAAACAGAAATTAAATAATCTAAATCTTTTTTAAAATGTTAATTTTACATGTAAGACAAAAGTATAAAATTACGTTATAAACCTAACCTACATGGTTAAAACTTGTTTAGTAAAAAAATCCCTAGCGACGGATTAGTCTTATTGATGTCCCGTTTGGAAATATACAAATATTATATATTATTAATATAAATTTTTGAAAAGTAGAAACATAAAATAACAAATCTTTGTCTTAAATACAAAGCATTTATTTAACAGACGTTCATTGTTCAACTGTTTCCTACATTTGGATTTAATCTGATCAGACTAATTACCCTCGAAAATATCAATTACACTTGAAATGAGACGGTTATCGACAGATGTCTTCAAATAAATGTGTTTTATGGCGTCATTCACAGTGATGAACCTAAAAGCTGTTGTTTTTATGGATTACACGCTCAGAATAAATTGCTGTCTATACCTATCTACCTTTTTCGTCATCAATCAACCAATCAATCAATCAGAAAGTAGTCATTTTGTCAGTATAACGTCGTGCGGTGCGTTTAAAGAATTTAGATTAGGTATAAGACCTTTCAATCCATATATTGAAATCATTTAAATCATTAGACTATAAAAAAATATATAAATAATGGAATAACGTTTGTTAATATTTAATATAATTAATAATTCTGCTTTTATTTCTATATTATAGTTATTTTTAATAACTGAAAAAAATGTTATTGTACATCTAAAAGATGATTAAAATTAATGTTCGTTTATAAATATCATCAAAGTCTTGAATATTAATAAAAATATATTTGTCATCTTCAAATGAGTTATTACGAGTCGTACAATGTTATTAGATGAGATAATTTATTATATTTTGTATCATTTGAACGAGTTTGTCTCCATGCCGGAGTCGATTAAAACGTTGTGTATTTTTTTATTTTGTTTTGTATTTATCTCAAATAATATTGCCCATTTATAAACAACAGTATTTCATTTATTTTTTTTCCATCATTGCTTGCTTAAATTATTCTGATGCTATGGACGTTTAACCCTAAAATATTTCAACGGTACCCACCCTACTTTCTGTTTGATCCACGTACAAACAAACAGATAGAATACAAAAATAAGGTACGTAATTATTCTGGTTTCCATTACTCTTATCCAAACACAGTAAATTGAAAAATTATAATTTTCGAAATTTTCAATTTACTGTGGGGGTTTTGAGCATATAAGGAACGAGTTTCAGCTTCCCACCATATCTGGAAGTAGGCAATAATTTACATCATATGAATAAAAACGTGAAATAAGGCTTTTTTGGCCTATTTTTTTTCTCTGGTTTGCGTAAAGGTAGGCAGATGTTTTTTTTCTGTGGGATAGAAAACGGTAGACGTAGCTCGTATTAAAAATTTGGTAGCTCTAGATCAGTGCGGGTGTGAAATATTGTTTTTGGCGTAAACTAGCGGTTGAGATATATACTATTGCGGCAGTCATGCATCCGGGAATAGGAAGGTGGTCGCGTCGCGTTAATTAAGAACGCACATAAAAAAGATATTCTATTATATGTAGGCGATCAATAATTCCCTTTTAGTCAGTTGTACGATCAATTTAAAGTCTTTAACGTGCGCCAACATTTTATCCTTTAAACTGTCCTTTTACAGCACCATAAAAGTCCATATGGAAAAGACTAAAGCGACGTTAGAACATTATTTATTCTCTACACGGTCGGTTTAATAATTAATAAAAAATGCCAAATATATAGTTTGTCTTACTACAACTACAATAAAACTGTTCGTACTTTTCTCAAAAAAAAAACTAATGACGAAACAGAAAATACCTAAACTAGATACAAATACAATACACGTACACACACATACATTATAAATGTTATTTTTAGTTCAGTTTTGAAATGAATTACTAAATTATTTTGTAAACATAGTAAATAAATTTGTACAACATTTTTAAGGACTTAATACAGATTACTTAATAACCTAGCTAGGAGTACAGTACTTCACCCATACGTGATATAATATTAAACTGTATGTTTATAATAAATAGATTATAAAATATTTAAACAATCAAATGTTAAAAATTAAACCGCATCATGACACTGTCATATATTGAAGTGGGTCCGGATTCCGGATTCTGTAATCAGCCCGCTCATGGTCTCCGTAACTTATATTTTGTTTTAAACTGTCACAACTTTATTATTATCGTAACGAACTATATTTAGTAAAGGATCCCTGGTACAATTTTCATCACTTATTACTATCAAGCTGATTTTTCGCGGGATGCTTTGTACTGACTAGACGCCCAAGTTCTTTCCTTACAGTAATGTTGGTAAATGGTAGCTAATAGGGATAGCAAGGAAAAAATGTGATGATTTGACGAATTAAAAAAAAATCTTACTAACCGAATTTTTCTTTGTTTATTATCGAGATAATGACCCAAATAACGTAAACGTATTTCAAAACGAACCGGACATAATAAAACTAATCAGTTCCTAAAATAAAATTTAATCGCACATTATTTTTATAAAATATCTAATAACAATAAATATATAAACCAAATTATAAATACCCACACATTTCTTGTTGAAATTGTAGGAGTTGAACATCTCTAAAGATAGATTTATGACGTTAGCTTATTCGTGTTTAATTTTACTTTTAAAATATGTATATAACTTTTGATTATAACATTGTAGGAAATTATAGTTTATTTTTTTTAAAGTTAAACTGTATACGGCTCCACAAACGATAATTTCAAATTTGTTAAATTAACAATATTTTTGAAAACAATTTATCAAATTATAAATATATATAGTAGAAATATTTTTACGTCTATTATGTAGACTGTGATATTTCATCTCCATGACATACCATGCAGTCTGAACTTGTTCTTAAAGCCTTTTATTATCATTGTTTAATAAATAAACTGAAGGCTTTAGAATTAACTTACCATTGTTTGGCAGAGAACACTTTTATTAAACATCATTTGTATCGCAGTCAGAACTATGTCTATAACTAGAAGGTAATATACGTAATACGATTTTGTATAAAAATATCTATATAGTACTAAAATATTGACTTTAGCACAACAAAATATCTGTCTAACTACGTTCTTCACAACATCTCAGTATCATTTCTTTCCGAGCAATTCATTGAGTAAATCTTGATTACTCATATTGGCATCACCGAGGAGATTATTAGCGGAATTAATTCTTGAAGTCCGTCTGCTTGAAACGGACCGCTTTCTTGCAACAGGAACTTCATTCAACGCTTGATCGGTTAACATTTTGAAGTTATTATTCAATTCTGTGAATGTTTCGTTTGGTATGTCACCGCTACCGTTGACAAAATCATTAAGTTTATCCACGACTTGTAATTGTTCTACTAGTTTGTCTCCAGCGAACTTAGATTGAGTAAATTGCTTCATATGCACGTCGATAACCTTGCTGCTTTTCTCTATATCTTGGATGATGTCTTTACAATATTTGTCTATATGCTTTCCAGACATTTTATTGTCTGCATTACTTGTTTCTCGTTTTATTTTTACTTTGTCTACTTCGTCGCCTGTGCTATAATTTACACCGTCTGAACTGTCATAAAATGATACTGTAGAATTCCTTCGACCTCTAGATTTGGGACGTTCTATGTTTTCGACTATTTCTTCTTCAATAGATTCCTCAGTCGATTTTTGTCTTAAAGCACTAGATTTTCTTGATATAGGTTCTTCGTTATTTGTGATTTTCTTCATAAGATCTTGTTTCATGGCTTCCATTTTCCTTTGGATTTCATCTGGTGTGGATTCTTTAAATGTATCATCAACTATAGCTAAGTCGGCCATTCCGTCTTGTACAGCTTTCGCTAATTCTACAATTTCATCAGAACCCTTGGAACCTTTTCGGTTTTGATTTGGTGTTGCTCGAGTACTGGTGGACGTACGACTGGAAATATATCGTGAACGAGGTTCGGTCGAAGAGCTAGTGTCTTCCTCATGCGAAAGCGAACTACTAAGGTTTCGTGAATTTTCACAAAGCTTGGCGAGGAGATTCTGATCCATATGGATCGTCTAAAAATATTAATCTTATATGTTATTTTAAGTTTTTAAACAAGCCATTTATTAAAATAAGCGACAATTTTAACTTACGCTATTCCTATCATCGTTCCCCTTTCCGCTGTCTCTTGAAGTCTTGCTCACAGGTCGGACCATGTTCGTTAATGAAGCTATTTTAGTAGGTGACTTTCCACCTCTACTTGCCACAGTGCTTATCATTTTTTCTTTCATCTACAAAAAAAATCTACATCGTACAAGAAATGAACTAAAATTATTATTACCTATTTAATAATTACAGATGTATAGGTTATAGAACTGGAACGTTAATTCCTTGGAGATAACAATTTACACATAACAAATTTTTACTACTTGGAAAATTGCGTCAACCGGGAATCTAACCAATGAAAACCCGGCAATACGTTGGTATACAGACTAGACATTAATCTTTTATACTTACCTCAATAATAGTAGACAATTTATCGGCATTACTAATAGCAAGATCTAGATCATGTCTGGTGTCCTTGTGTTTATTTATTTCATTTTGTAATTGATGTTTGAAATTTTTAGCTTCAAGTGTAATACGTCTTTGAAGCAAGCTTATAGTTTCGTTTTGTTGTTGGACTTTTGCGGTGAGTTCGGACACTTGAGATTGTAACTTTTCACGTTCCAATAGAGTTCTAAAATAATGCTTCATGTTTTGATTGATTTATATAATGAGTCTTATCTTTTAAGATGTCTTACCGAATATAGTTAAATTAAGTAGGTTTGATATGCAAATGGGTTTTAAGCTAGATTTAAAAGGTCATAAATTTATAGAATATGGGATATGGTATTTTGTAAATTTCAAAATATAAATATGATTGAAGCCTAGTATCGACCCCGAGACCCGTTAATATTAATACCGGTATATCATACGTAAATATACCTACCTATCTTTGCTCAAATCCAACAGATGCTGATGTTCGTCCCGTAGCTGCTGCAGCTGCATGTCTCTCTCCTTCAGTCTCTGAGCCACCTCCTTATACTGTGCCTTGAGCTGCTTGAACTTAATTTGCTGGATGCGCACCTCTTCGCTATGAGAGTTTAGTACTTGGGGCAGTTCTGCGTTTGAGTTCTCGTATCTAGATATTTGTGGAAAGGTCGTGAAATCAACTTTTTCGGTTCTTCTATAACGTTATTATATACGACAGAAAGTATTTATTTACTTTAAATACTTAAATATCTTAATTTATACAACAAAAGTAGAATATGATTTTTTGTTTAATATAACCCATGTTCATCTTACATAGAATAGTCCAACGCTATTCTAAAAAATTATAAACATCTTTTATACCTTTGTAATGCAATTTCTTGTTTCTTCTGTAAAGCACGGAGTACTCGGTTCTCGTTGCTAAGCTCCTAAAATTAATGATATAAATTTTATAGAAATTATAAATTTAAAATTCTTTAAAAGCGATCTGCAGGATTTCAGATTTCGTAGGTCCAAATCATGTCCGTTGTTAATGATATTTTTAATTCTATATATTTTTTAAGATATTATTATCAAAAATACACCAGGATTTTACTTACATTAAACAGAATAACAAATATATAGCTACATAAAAAAAATATAGACATTAAAAAATAAAGCTATATAAAAAAAATATATGTACAGGTATTTTGTATACATTGTTTATCCGAGAGTAACTCATTAATAAGTGTCTATGACCAAAATATTTGGTAAATAGAATACCACGTCCACGTCCTCAAGAGGATAAAATATAATTACTACGGGTAATCCGGCTTTGGCACAAAATTAATAGGTATTGTGCCATCCTAAAAGATGTGGTACATAGATGTTATATTACCAATATGTATTTATAACATAAATGATAAGAAAATCTGTGTTAATGTACCTGATGTACTGTTTGTTAACAGACACAGAGGAACAGGGCCTCTCACTAATTAAGTTTTGATGCGAAATAATTATCAATAAATCAAGGCTTTGGGTCTCTTTTAAGCAATGAATCAAATAATGTATATGATATATTCTCACCTGGCCCATCCGGCTCCTAAATTAACAACACATTACATTAGATGAAAAGCTCCAGTGGAACGTCTATCTCCCAATACTCTTATCACTTTTAGATTTTAGTTGATCGCGATTTGATCAATTAAAAACTTAAGTTTTGCTAATTGACTCACTTGCACCAAACATTGTAAAATTCATTTAAAAAGAGCAACTGATGAGTTTCTGGCCAGCTGTTCTCAGCAGAGCAGCTTTCCGAGCTGGTGGTACGTTTTTATAATGTATAATATAATACAACTGACTATTCTAAAGTGCGTGTAAATGCCTACTTGAATAAAGAAATCTTGAATTTTTAATCTTATATACCTATTTCCCAAAACGTGACTCGCTTTAACTAAACCTTTATTTAGGTGTCGGAGTGTCGGTGAAAATTTTTATGAATTATCGATTTGATATGATTAGTCAGTTAATTGGTTATGGCATGCGTGATGAGGTCAATCAAATACGTCAACAAGTCATAGTAATGTCGGAAATGAAAAGTCTGAAACTAGCCTTCAAACTTTTTCAAGTTTATCCAACTTCTTTGGAATCTTTAAAATAGAATAACAATTCCTATATATATATATTCAATGAGTGTTTAGCAATTTTGGCTTCTAAAATATAATATTCTATAATATTATTAAAAAAAAATTGTGGTTTTAGAAGAATTGTCCTTAATGTGAGTAGATGTTTAAAAATAGATGAGTGAGGCGAATAATGAATCACGCTATAAGTCAAAATAACTACAAAACCCTTAACGAACTAAACTTTATCTAACCGTACATTAAAATATACTAGTCGTGCTCTACGGAGATAGAGTGAGTTCTTCTAGTTATAAACTTGGTAAACAAAAATATGCTTAACATTAAGAACAAAAAAAAATTGTTCTTTTTTCAATTGATTTGAGGGGTAGTTACGAATTTTCTTAAACTTTAATTTTTAGTTTAGGTGTCGCTCCACAGGTCCTAATTAGCTTGTCATGTCACCATCGCAATGCCGGCAAATATATAATGTGAATCCAAGGTCAAAATTGGTTAAGAAATCTTTACGGGAAAACACAAATACCTATATATACAAATTACAAAGCTTTTTTGACTTGTTTAGAAACAATTGCCTTTGATATACTCGCTCGGTTAATTAGTTGAAATATATACATACTTGTAAATGATAATGCGCGTCAGCCAATTGGTTCTGCAGCTGCTTGACACGATGCGTCTTAGCGGAGAGAACTCTCTGCGTCACATATCTATCACCTTTAGAGGTCGTTGACATATCTGGGGTGAAGCGTTTTCGTTTGTTTAACAGGTTAAGCCTGGAGTTACTGCTGTATACGCTTTCCAGGGATGACCTGGAAGATTGTGGTGTTAACATATATATTAGTTTGTTATTGTTGTTTTTGGGACAATAAGTGACCTCGGAATCCTTAATTCTGGTGAACAATTAATCTTAAACCAATTTCGATTACCAACTTAATAGCAAATAATCTATTCATCAAGCCAATAACAAATCGATTACTTGTTGAAAAGTTCAATGAGATGAGATAAAAATAAATATAAAAAACCTTTGATCTTTCCGTTTATCTTCTGGCACGAGACTCAACACTGACATCCTATATAGTTTACTAAATTAACTCCATGTTCTAAAACGAACAGAAAAATAAACTCAAAACTTCAGTAAGTGACAAATGTTTATTTGTTGTAACACCGTTGCCATGACAACGGCGATCGATATATTGCAACGTATTCGAATATGTTATTAATACTGGCCACTTGAAGTTTATAATCTGATATAATTATAAGCAAGCATTTTTATATTATAGATTCAAAATAGCAGAAGAATAATTTTATTGTTTTTGTTCCTAATCGTCTAATAAATAAATATATAGATAGAATTTAAATAAATTAATTATATTAGGTAGGCATAATATTATTAAATTAGGAAAACGGTACTATTAGGTATAATATAGTAGGAGTATAGTAGGTCACGTAGCGAGTCCGCTAGGTATAATTAAATTAGGAGAAAGGAGGTATTTATAAGTAACTTCATGTCTGTTTTTTCAACTTTATGATTATATAATCAATCATTAAAACCCATCTCAGAAATCTTAAACCCTTTTTTCAAATAAGAAATTATTACCAAACTAATCAGTTATCATATACTTTGTTATACTAACCGTTCCTAACAACTTTGTCTGCTCCTCCGAGGTGCAGATCCAGGGGGTAAAGGTTACTGAAGCTATTGGTTGCCCACGACTCAAGCAATAATTGTTTTTTATTTTGCCATATTTGAATTGTTTTTGGGTCAAATTAAAACCCAAAAACTATTTCCAAATACAAATGTTTTAAGATCGAACCCGGTGCTAGTCAAGTATAGATCGTTATATATATAATAATTGAATAGTATCGCTACAGTAGTATAGTAGTAGTAGCAGTACAGTAGTAGTAGCAGTACAGTAGTAGTACTAGCAGTACAGTAGTAGTGCTAGCAGTACAGTAGTAGTAGCAGTACAGTAGTAGTACTAACAGTACAGTAGTAGTACTAGCAGTACAGTAGTAGTACTAGCAGTACAGTAGTAGTACTAGCAGTACAGTAGTAGTAGCAGTACAGTAGTAGTAGCAGTACAGTAGTAGTAGCAGTACAGTAGTAGTAGCAGTACAGTAGTAGTACTAACAGTACAGTAGTAGTACTAGCAGTACAGTAGTAGTACTAGTAGTACAGTAGTAGTAGCAGTACAGTAGTAGTACTAACAGTACAGTAGTAGTACTAGCAGTACAGTAGTAGTACTAGTAGTACAGTAGTAGTAGCAGTACAGTAGTAGTACTAACAGTACAGTAGTAGTACTAGCAGTACAGTAGTAGTACTAGCAGTACAGTAGTAGTAGCAGTGCAGTAGTAGTACTAGCAGTACAGTAGTAGTGCTAGCAGTGCAGTAGTAGTACTAACAGTACAGTAGTAGTACTAGCAGTACAGTAGTAGTACTAACAGTACAGTAGTAGTACTAGCAGTACAGTAGTAGTACTAACAGTACAGTAGTAGTGCTAGCAGTGCAGTAGTAGTACTAACAGTACAGTAGTAGTACTAGCAGTACAGTAGTAGTACTAACAGTACAGTAGTAGTACTAGCAGTACAGTAGTAGTACTAACAGTACAGTAGTAGTGCTAGCAGTGCAGTAGTAGTACTAACAGTACAGTAGTAGTACTAACAGTACAGTAGTAGTACTAGCAGTACAGTAGTAGTACTAGCAGTACAGTAGTAGTAGTAGCAGTACAGTAGTAGTAGCAGTACAGTAGTAGTAGCAGTACAGTAGTAGTAGCAGTACAGTAGTAGTACTAACAGTACAGTAGTAGTACTAGCAGTACAGTAGTAGTACTAGTAGTACAGTAGTAGTAGCAGTACAGTAGTAGTACTAGCAGTACAGTAGTAGTACTAGCAGTACAGTAGTAGTAGCAGTACAGTAGTAGTAGCAGTACAGTAGTAGTACTAACAGTACAGTAGTAGTACTAGCAGTACAGTAGTAGTACTAGTAGTACAGTAGTAGTAGCAGTACAGTAGTAGTACTAGCAGTACAGTAGTAGTACTAGCAGTACAGTAGTAGTACTAGCAGTACAGTAGTAGTACTAGCAGTACAGTAGTAGTACTAACAGTACAGTAGTAGTACTAGCAGTACAGTAGTAGTACTAGTAGTACAGTAGTAGTAGCAGTACAGTAGTAGTACTAGCAGTACAGTAGTAGTACTAGCAGTACAGTAGTAGTAGCAGTACAGTAGTAGTAGCAGTACAGTAGTAGTAGCAGTACAGTAGTACTAGCAGTACAGTAGTAGTACTAGCAGTACAGTAGTAGTACTAACAGTACAGTAGTAGTACTAGCAGTACAGTAGTAGTACTAGCAGTACAGTAGTAGTACTAGCAGTACAGCAGTACAGCAGCAGTAGTAGTAGCAGTACAGTAGTAGTAGCAGTACAGTAGTAGTAGCAGTACAGTAGTAGTAGCAGTACAGTAGTAGTAGCAGTACAGTAGTAGTACTAACAGTACAGTAGTAGTACTAGCAGTACAGTAGTAGTACTAGTAGTACAGTAGTAGTAGCAGTACAGTAGTAGTACTAGCAGTACAGTAGTAGTACTAGCAGTACAGTAGTAGTAGCAGTACAGTAGTAGTAGCAGTACAGTAGTAGTAGCAGTACAGTAGTAGTAGCAGTACAGTAGTAGTACTAACAGTACAGTAGTAGTACTAGCAGTACAGTAGTAGTACTAGTAGTACAGTAGTAGTAGCAGTACAGTAGTAGTACTAGCAGTACAGTAGTAGTACTAGCAGTACAGTAGTAGTACTAGCAGTACAGTAGTAGTACTAGCAGTACAGTAGTAGTACTAACAGTACAGTAGTAGTACTAGCAGTACAGCAGTAGTACTAGTAGTACAGTAGTAGTAGCAGTACAGTAGTAGTACTAGCAGTACAGTAGTAGTAGCAGTACAGTAGTAGTAGCAGTACAGTAGTAGTACTAACAGTACAGTAGTAGTACTAGCAGTACAGTAGTAGTACTAGTAGTACAGTAGTAGTAGCAGTACAGTAGTAGTACTAGCAGTACAGTAGTAGTACTAGCAGTACAGTAGTAGTACTAGCAGTACAGTAGTAGTACTAGCAGTACAGTAGTAGTACTAACAATACAGTAGTAGTACTAGTAGTACAGTAGTAGTACTAGTAGTACAGTAGTAGTAGCAGTACAGTAGTAGTACTAGCAGTACAGTAGTAGTACTAGCAGTACAGTAGTAGTAGCAGTACAGTAGTAGTAGCAGTACAGTAGTAGTAGCAGTACAGTAGTAGTAGCAGTACAGTAGTAGTACTAACAGTACAGTAGTAGTACTAGCAGTACAGTAGTAGTACTAGTAGTACAGTAGTAGTAGCAGTACAGTAGTAGTACTAGCAGTACAGTAGTAGTACTAGCAGTACAGTAGTAGTACTAACAGTACAGTACAGTACAGTTACTGCTAGTACTACTACTGCACTGCTAGCACTACTACTGTACTGCTAGTACTACTACTGTACTGCTAGTACTACTACTGTACTGCTAGTACTACTACTGTACTGCTAGTACTACTACTGTACTGCTAGTACTACTACTGCACTGCTAGCACTACTACTGTACTGCTAGTACTACTACTGTACTGCTAGTACTACTACTGTACTGCTAGTACTACTACTGTACTGCTAGTACTACTACTGTACTGCTAGTACTACTACTGTACTGCTAGTACTACTACTGTACTGTTAGTACTACTACTGCACTGCTAGCACTACTACTGTACTGCTAGTACTACTACTGTACTGTTAGTACTACTACTGCACTGCTAGTACTACTACTGTACTGCTAGTACTACTACTGTACTGCTAGTACTACTACTGTACTGCTAGTACTACTACTGCACTGCTAGTACTACTACTGTACTGCTAGTACTACTACTGTACTGCTAGTACTACTACTGTACTGTTAGTACTACTACTGCACTGCTAGCACTACTACTGTACTGCTAGTACTACTACTGCACTGCTAGCACTACTACTGTACTGCTAGTACTACTACTGTACTGTTAGTACTACTACTGCACTGCTAGCACTACTACTGTACTGCTAGTACTACTACTGTACTGTTAGTACTACTACTGTACTGCTACTACTACTGTACTGCTACTACTACTGTACTGCTACTACTACTGTACTGCTACTACTACTACTGTACTGCTAGTACTACTACTGTACTGCTAGTACTACTACTGTACTGTTAGTACTACTACTGTACTGCTAGTACTACTACTGTACTGCTAGTACTACTACTGCACTGCTAGCACTACTACTGTACTGCTAGTACTACTACTGAGTAGTACTAGCAGTACAGTAGTAGTGTAATACAGATTAGCTGCTTCGACGGTTCCAAAGTGACTTCAATATCCAAAGATAAGGAATGTAATAAAACACATTTAAAACATAATAATATACTTAAACAACAGTATCTGTACAGTTCACACACCAGTATGTACACGCTTTACAATGTCCTGTTCTACATTCAGATTCAGGTTCAACAACACGTTATATAAAAACACTTATACTTTGTTTATTTGAAACACACTGTTTTGGTTTAAATCAATTGCCGTTAAGTCAATAATATTAAAAATTTTGTATTTTTTCTCATTTGCTCATTTAAATGTACGCTATTTGGTAGAAAATGCAAATTAATAGAATACTAATACGGTAAATAAATTAAAATTGTATGAAGAATATATATTTAAAATAAAATATAATCTTCATTCATCGCAAATAGATTTCTCAAAATAAAAAAAAATATCTGTATTAAAAAATAAAGTTTTGCATACCTGTACTTTTTTAATAACAAGTTATGGAATATATATAATAAAATCGTTTAACTTGTGAAATGATTTTTTTTTTTATCTACAGAAGTAAGTAATATTATATAAAAAAATGAATTTTCACTGATTGAAATTATTGTATTATTTAACATACTTCTTCAGTGACTACGCTTCAAATAAAACACAGATGAGAGGAGTCAATTTGAATAACTAAATGTTTGAAACACCAGTGTCATATATCAAACATGTCTTTCATATTATCTGTCATATATTTCAATCATATGAGCTGTCAAACCGAATCCGGTAATAACAAAGTTTACAACAAATATAAATTTTAATAACAATCAAAAACTTAAGCGAGATCGTATAAAACGATCATATCACCAACATTGGGTCAAACATTGGATCAAACAATGGGTAAAACATTGGCGAAATTTTGCACCAATATTGGGCCAACAATGCAAGGGCATCACCGACGCCTCGGTCAGGCTGCCGGCTCGGCGCCGGAGTTCTGTTTCTGCCACAGGCGGTGGTACAGGTCGCCGGTGCGTGCGAGCAGCTCCTTGTGCGTCCCTCGCGCGGTGACGGCGCCGCGCTCCAGCACGAGGATCTCGTCCGCGTCGGCCACCGTGGACAGCCGGTGCGCGATGCAGATGGACGTGCGGCCCACCGTGGCAGCTTTCAGCGCTTGCAGGATCGCCTGACAATTATTATATATATATATATATATATATATTTATTTATTTTTTATTTTTAGGTAAACGGAACCCTATTACTAAACTATTTATTATTAAACTTCCGCTGTCTGTCTGTCCGTGACCTATGTCACCAATACAGCCTGTTTTATAAACCGTGATAGCTAGAAAACTGAAATTTTCACAAATAACGTATTTCCGTTGCTGCTATAACAACAAATTCTAAGAATATAAAAAAAATCTAATATTAATGGGGGTGTCCCATACTAGATGCGCGATGCGCTGATAATTCATGCGCGAGTCCGACTCGGACTTGAGCTGATTTTTAATTATTAGTAGGTAGTCTTCATCGGAACCGTTAAGTTGTAATTATACATAACGAGTTTATCTTTTTCGTATCAAAAGATATAATCTTGTGAAATAACAAAATTTTTTAAACTAATAATCAAATTTCATCACAATAACGAGGTAAAAGAAGGTGAGGTGGGGGGTAGAGGGTAGGGGGTGTGGGGTGTGGTGGTGTGATCACGCACGTGTTCCGTGATCGAGTCGAGGCTGGAGGTGGCCTCGTCGAACACCACGACGGGCCCGTCCTTGAGGATGGCTCGCGCGATGGCCACGCGCTGCTTCTCGCCGCCCGACAGCTTGAGGCCGCGCTCGCCCACTTGCGTCGAGTACCCCTACACACAACAATGACGGTCAGCGAACCTATCGTCTTCATGACTTACACAAGAGTCAATTATTATATATAACCTTCGGCCACGTTTTAACGGATTCGTGTAATTCGGCCATTCGACTGGCCTTGTACACTTCCTCTACAGTCTTCGATAAGTCGCCGTAGTGCAAATTGTGGAGTATCGTGTCGTGGAACAACACGCAGTCCTGGAAATATACCGTTAAATAAAAACACTTATAAATAATTATACCATTGCGAAATATTTGAAAATTATTTCTTATTAATAATTATTAATTAATATTATAATTAATATTAATAAATATAAATTATTTCTTTTATAATACCTGAGGAACGATAGCGATAGCTTTTCGTAAACTAGCTAGATCTAAATCCTTAATATTCTGTCCCGCTACCAAAATCTGTCCCGACTGAGGCTCGAAGAATCTGTATAGCAGTCGTACTATGGTGGACTTCCTGAAAATATAATTATTTATATTTTATTAAGATAAATTTACTAAATAAAATAGTTTTCAGTAGGAATGGGAGCATGCCTCGTCAAACGATTTATCGATATTTTAATAATAAACAGTAAGTCTCACCCACTCCCCGAGCTGCCCACGATGCCAACCTTCTTCCCGGCCGGTATACTGAACGACAGGTTGTTCAGTATCGGCTTGCCGTTGATATATTTGAAGCTCACATCTTTGAACTCGATGGTTGCAGTTTTCGGATTCACTATCAAATTCGGGGCTTCGATTTTTTCCTGGAAATTATGTTTATTACTTACTTATCTGAATGAACATGGTAAGTTATAATATTGTCGGATATGTATGGGACTAGGGTGTGGGACTTCAATGCCACTGGCGTTGTGGTCAATGCGTGTGTGTGTAAACGGTCAGTGCCCGTGAGTGTAAAGGGTCATTGCACTCACCTTGACCCTGGTCTGCACGGTCATGAGAGTGAACATGGTGGTCATGTCGAGAAGCGCCTGGCGCAGTTCCCGGTACACGGAGCCGAGGAACCCCAGCGGCACCGACAGCTGGAACACCAGCGCGTTCATCATCACCAGGTCGCCCACCGACATGCGGCCTGCCGCGGGAGAGACCAGGGTTACACGCGGTGCGGTTATAGGCGTTTTCTTTTTGTAAATTAAACGTTTTTGAAACGATCGTTACTTTGGAGTATGACGACTTGAACGAAACATTAATGATAGATACGTAATTTTTATACGGATGCCGGTGGATGAAAGAATAAATAATTATTTTATAAAAAACACTATCATCCATATTTAATATTTGATAGAAATAACATTCAGTTTTTGTAAGCTATTGTCAGGTACTTCGGCGGCTCCCACCCAGCACACAAAAGTTATACACTATTTTATATACATAACATTGAAGAGTGTACTTTGAGAAGTAGTCAATAGATGGCGTTGCTTTAAACTCTTTACCCGATATTCAAGTTACTCTATGGCAAGGAGACTGACGAACACAACGCTTGCGTCTGTTCAGTAGTTTTTGCGTGAAAGTCGCACAACGGACAGACATACAAAAATTAAAAAAAAAATATTGGCCTATGTTACTTCTAAGAAGACTTCTAGACTTTTTTTTTGAGTTTCTATTCAATGTACAGAATCGGACTCTTCTACACTTTTATTATATGTATAGATTAACTAAAACCTAACCGTTGGCGATCTCCTGTGCCGCCATGATCATGATGACAGTGAGACCGGCGCTGAAGATGGCGTGTTGTCCGAAATTCAACAGCGCAAGGCTGGACGCCGTCTTCAGAGACGCCTCCTCGTACTTCTGCAGTGAGGAGTCATACTTCTGCAGCTCGTACTGCTCGTTGTTGAAGTACTGGAAAGGAAATCAAATTCTAGCTTCAATTCAAAAAGATCAAGTGAGTTGACTTGCTAAAGTCTGTAACTACCTATATTTGTAGATTATCACGAGCGAAGGAACCATCGACCATCAAGTGGCCCCTTCCCTACTCCTTCCCCATCCCATCCCAAAAAAACCACAGTTATTAACCTTGACGGTCTCGTAGTTGATGAGCGAGTCCACGGCCCTGTTGCCGGCCTCGTTCTCGGCGCGGTTCATGTTGACCCTGAACTGCGTCCTCCACTGCGTCACCGCCAACGTGTAGATGGAGTACACCAACACACAGCCGAATGACACGCCTGAGGGATTTGTATGTACTGTGTTTAAATTTCAAGTACATATAAAAAAAACATTCTTGTGAAAGACTCGCGCTTGACCAAATTATTTATGATGGGTATTGATTGGGATTTATAAAAATCAAGATTATTTCTGATTAATCAATATTTCTTCATACATTTTATTGGGTGTGGAAGTATCGTAAAGCAAAAAGAAAACACGCTTTTGAAGTCCATCAAACCATAAGGTAAAAAATATTTTTCATTAATACTTAAAAACAATAATGAATGAAAAATACTATTGTGAAAAAGTAGGGGCGCCATTGTGTAGACTTGTGTAGGACTTCAAGAAATTATTTTATATTTGATATACCAGAGTTATAAAAACACACACATAATATAACAAACACTTCTTAAATAATGTTTCCATGTACACTATCAAGCCTGGAATTTTGGGCGGATACTAACAGTGTCTTATAACATGTGTCTGAACTAAAATAGTGTCTGATACTAAAATAGTCTGGACATTGAGCATCTTGGTTGGAATTTCCCCATGTAAATAATACAATGTGATGAGATAGTTTGCAAAATACAATTTTATTAAACAATTTTACTTTTTCGTCATATATGTTGAACAATTGCCTAAAATTAGTTTAGGTTAAATTCAGATGTAATGAAATCCTAGTAACTGTGACCGATTTGCCCCCTCCCATATAAGACAGTTCTCTTTTCTCTACACTCCGTCAGAAACAAATGGACCATTTTATTGTTAATGTATGTGTATAAACGTCATATTCTATGTAATTATTAATTAATTTTATTAACCTGCAAATGCAAGTCCTCCTCTAACGCCTAAAATAGAAGACACCAAAGCTAATTCAAAAATCGTTGGTACAATGTTGAACACCATCGCCGATAATACAAAGTTGATGGCGCGGGAGCCTCTGTCTATTGTCTGAAAAAAAAATATATCGTGTTCAGTAGGAGTCGGTAAAACAGTTAACCTATGCGAGAAATATTATCCATGACACGAGACAAAAATGGTCCGATTGGTTCTTCTTGATACAGATACTATTCAAAAGAAAAAGATTGACAGATAAAAAATCTTTACTTGGTTTATTTGATGTCGATTTATGGGATACTTATACTGTATTGAACAGAAAAACGATTCACAGAAATGTTTTATAGTTCGAAAAACATTTAAAGATCAACCACTCGCCAATATAATAATTAAACACAAGCCACCTGGACGGTTGGTAACTACAAAAACGCAATTCTAATTTAAAACTCTCCGTCAATCCAAAGTGTCACACCATAAAAATTATTATAGTTCAAAGAATTTGGTCTGAAGCTATTATTGCCGAGCCGGAGGTCATAAGTTCGTTTCTGACACAATTATTTGTGTAAACCACAGATATTTTCGGGCCAGGGTGTAGTTTTACGTCACGTCCGTACCTTGGAGAGCGCCCCGGTCTGCCGTCCGAGGTGGAAGCCGAGGTCGAGGCGGTGGAGGTGCATGAACACGTTGCAGGCCAGGCGCCGGATGGAGTGCTGCGCCACGCGCGCGAACACCGCGTTGCGCAGCTCGTTGAACCCCGCCGCCGACGCACGCGCCATGCCGTCTGCGGTCACGTGTGACACATACGTCATTCAATTATTCATTCGGCCAGATGTAAGTAATTTGAATAAAAAGAATAGAAACATTATTGCCATACACATTCTAATGTCATTGCTATGACATAATTTTAGAGGTACGCCCCCTCGCACTGAGATTAGTTCGAAATACTTTGGCCATATTATATATATCTTCAATAAATATAGATTAGCCGATACGTTTCTGTAGAATAATTAAGAGAATAAGTGGTCTACTCATAACCTGAAAAGATCATTTCTACTTACAGCCCATCAACAAACAAAATGCAGAAGTTCCCAGCGCCTGCGGCACGGTCGCCATCCCTAGCAGAGCGTCACCGGCTGGTGTGGTCGTGAGGTTGTTGACCTCGTCTACAGCATACTTGAAGAAGAAAGGGACTGCAACATTCATTACCTTCGCACCAAATAAAAGGGAGAGGGACAGCATGACACGGTTTCTTATTGCTGTGTTGTCCTGGAATTAAAAAATGAATAATAAAAAATAGTCATAGTTTATTTCAAACAATGAATATGTTTAATGGAACAAAACTAAGCTACAATTAGTTTGAAACCAAATTTTATACGACACCATTAAATAATCCCTTGATTATTTGATATTAAATTGTCTTTATCATACATTTTCTTTTACATGCTTTCATGATATCTATTATCTATATGTGTCTCCATCTATCTATCAATAATCAGATCTGTGTTGCATCTATATGAAATAACTTAAATTTTTAGATACTAAACTGTAACTAATGGAACTTTGAATGTGAAATTACATTTGTCATTAAAAATATTTTTGCAATAGTAACATATCCTTCAAAATAGTATCATAACAGATCTTACCTTTGGCCACACATATTCCATCATGCCCCTCACCATGTCCATGCCAGTGACTGGTTTGGCATCCCCCAGGTTGATATCTTCTCGAGATAAAACAGATGCGCCTGGATGAAAGCAGTCCCGCTTTTGGATCCCTAGCGACGGGAGACCATATCAAGGGAAAGGAATACAACAAGGTAGGAAATATATACTTATATGTGTGGGTGGAGATAGTGCGGGGACTGCATCAACCAGGCATTAAACAACACAATATAATCATAACATGCAAAAGTTTTTTTCATAATTCCGTCTTTTTTTGTACTGAAAATTATATTTAAAAAATAAAGTATTTTTTTCATCTTATCAATAATTACAATGCAAGCACACAAACACAAAAATATATTTAAAGCAATATATAACAAAACAATACACAAAATGTGAAAAAGAACTATTTTGTTTTTGACTATTAATTTAAGACTTTAGTATTGATTAAAAAAATATGTCGTAAATGTAAGGGAACTTTAAAATTTCTTGAGGAGTTGGTAATTAACTACAAGGTCAAATTTAAATTACGCAACTCACGTGAATTTTTCCAAAGTGCAATTATGTTGTCTAGCAATAATTACTCATATAATTAAATCAGTCAATATATAAAAACCGTCTATTCCTTACCAACAGGAATTTTTCCCGTCTTTGGTTTATTAGCCAAAACAGCCGCCAAAACGTTTTTCGCTGTATCTGTCCCACCAGTATTGTTCGGTGGAGTTGAAGAATAAAACTAAAATGGATATTTTGAAAATAATTTATATTTTATCTTCATTTACTTAATTATAAATATAAAACGAAAACATTTTCATAAATCAAAGACTCACTCTGTAGTAGCTTGAGACTGCACATTGTTTGAAAATTGTGTGAAACTGTGGCTTATTTAAAATTATCGATTTATTTGAAACTGTTTTTGCGAATTTCACATATTTTTTTGTTATTTTATCAAGTCTTCTATTAGACAAGAGCACAGTCGCCATGGTAGAAGGTAGACTGACAAATGACAGTGACAAATGACACCTACTTCCATAACCAACACCAAAACAGCTGTTGTCGGTTGTTTTACATCAAAATTATAGTATTTTTGTAAAGCATATCCAGTATTCTCTGCCTACGCCAGCATTCTATTATTCTTCTATACCGTACAGAGTAGAGAGTAGAGTAAAGATAATAGAAATAATATATATATTTATATTAATAAGACAATAGTTATATTTAGTACCGATTTTTCGAACAAGTTAAATTGAACAGGTACTTATTGAACGGTTACTATAATATCCAATTTTTAAGAAATATCGATACCATTCCTCATGTATTTGCTGGTCGATTATAGTCTAAGGATTTCACGAACAATACTACAACTACTATAAGTATGAAATAATTTTCATACATATAGTAGTTGTGCATTAATATGTATATAGAATAAATATTAATGTTTATTATGAAAGATTATTTAGAAAATAAATAATCTATACTATTATGTATTATAAAGTGCGGTTAAAATAACTTGACAATATAAAATTATCTGAAAGTAGTCTTATTTAAAGCTAAAATTTGTCTGAATTGAAAACGACACGCTTTTTCACACATAATTCGAATTCGAATACAAGTGACTTTGTAGTCCCATAGTAGGTAACTTAATAGAAAATACTTAGATATTGTGTTGTACATAATATGTAAGAATTTTACTTTTTGTGATTAAATTAAATTAGCTTTAACAATTCCATCGTTTTACGAAAATTGTTATTGAAGTTGTTTTGGTGTTGTGTATGAAGATTGTTGTTGTAAGAGTATAAACTTATAAGGTTATTTAATAAGGTACAAAGTTATTTCTACTTCAAAGTATTGAAACGTCAAATGGTACCTTATAGATTAGATGGACTATAGATATATGATTTGATTAATTACTGTACACAGAGTATCATTCTCTGTCTACGATAATCACACACAAAAATGACAGGTTCAATTATTTCGTCGACGCGATGACGGTCTATAATTTTACTAGTCTGTGCTGATATATAAAGGACAGAGTGCAGACAGAGATAAAACAACTGCAGCGCAGACAGAGACAAAACAAGCGACAGGGACCTTAAACCCTAAATTAAGTGTTGTTTTACAATAGTTTTTTAGTTGTTTGCTGAGGTGGTGTTGTAAAAATAGAATGAGAGGGAGCACAAAAAGTAGCACGCCATGAGTTAGTATACAATCAAGTAAACCTCAACAGCTGCTCAACAAAATATAATTAAATATTTCAGTTTAATTTTCATTTAATTCTGGGGTTTCATATTTAGTTATAAATGTAATACAAAATAAAACTTTTTGATTAAGTCTAACATTTAATAAATTTCTTTAATATTTTAACATATTGCTTCATGAGATCTGTACAATTTTCTAAAATAATATTTCTATTAAAATTACTTAACTTACTTAGTGCATTTTTAATATCTTCAAGCCTACATTTAACCATTGGTAAAATAAATTCAATTATTACTCTATCATTGGAACATATAGCCGCAGAATAAATTAATTTACTTATATCTACATTCTTATTATAAAAATACTTTACAACCATCAACAAACCATAGAAATTAAAACTAAGGCCTCTGCCATCAATGTACAATTCTTTATTCAATCCATGGTTATTAATAAATGCCACTTGGTCATTTGATAATTTAATACCACATGATTTTAGAAATGAATTTACATTTTCATACTGAAATGATACAAAATCTATGTCATTAGACGGCAAATAGAACCCATACTCCGTTATTAGTTTCAAATTGTGGCTATCTCCATAGCATATAAAAATTTGTGTATATGCTTCAAAATTATTCTTTGTGTAAATAGAAAAACGTACATCTGAAAATATACTCTCATTAATCTTTGTGATTTCTATGTTTTCAATCTCCTTGCCAATCAATAACTTTGTTTCATTTCTTGTATTCGGAGTGTGGTTTATCATATCTAAATATGGACATAGTGATATTTTAGTATTATCATTAATTAAGGATAAAATAGAACTATTTATATCTTGTAAGTTAATTACTTTAGTAAGATCCATATAGACACATCTAGTATTAACTGTGAAATATGCCCATTCATAATCACATAATGAGATATGAGATACCAAGTTTTGTACTTCAATATTATTGCTATTGTTATTCTGTAAGATTTGGTAAAAAATATTAAATGACGTCTCAATTATATTTCTTTGTTTATCAATCACAGATAGTATTTCATCATCAATGTGGTTTTTAACCTCATTAGATAGAAAGTATGGAACTGTATATATTTTTGGTAAACTCTCTAAATATATGTACCACTTGGATTTCTTGCCTTGTGCTTTCAGGTACATAATATAAAAAGACATCAAGGACTGGAATGATATTTTTTGCTTATATTTTTCTAAACAACTAATCTTATTCTCTGAAAAAATACTACAAAATACAACATCCATTATTAAAGTAGTGACATTTATGGTTAAATTAAGTGGTAAGTTGAGTAACTCCTCTCCTGCTGTTATATTTTTTTTAGTGAGCACGCCTCGCCCCGTATCTTCGAAAACCGCCAAAACTAATTTCTTACTGTATTGGACTCCATGTTTTTTCAACCAAGAATTCAATAAAATTAAATCCTTTTCACTATTGCACGTGTAAAACTTGGTTAATTTATTTTGTTTTCGTTTACGCTGAGTTCTACCCATGTCTTAATTTATCTTGAATTCAAATGTTTCATAATTAATGTATTCACAGTGGATTTTGATATGTTACTACTTAAATTATAACATCCTTAACACAGCACACATTTTAAATTTTACCAATTACTTTAAATCGTAAGTATCTTGTTATGTTTAGCTATTTTAGTAGTTTCGCTAAACAACAATCATGTATCAACTATCAGTATTCAGCTTCAATGCCGACAATTGCAGAACTAATGACAGCCAATAAAACGTAGCATATGATAAAAATAAAGCAGCGACACCTTGAAAAAAGCAATGATTTAATAATGTAAAGTTTTTAATATTTTTATTGTCATTTAATTTGGTTAATATCTGGACTTAAGAATATTCTTATTAATTATAACACTTTAATTATTTATGAAAAAATATTTTTTTAATCAGCCTTTATTAATGAACGCTCACTCTTTTTAGTTTCAAAATAAAATAGTTAAAAATTAATGATATAATAAAGTAATGAACTGCTTTTAAGTAAATGTGACATCGGTAAATGAAGGAAGATGTAAAATTAATAACCTTAATTTCTATAAAAGAGTTTCGAAATAAAATATTTTATATATGTAGAACTGATCTTAACATGGGTGCGTATGTATTACCTGTGCGTATGTCAAATGTTCGTTATCAGTTTCAAATTAACGGAAATGTTATGCCGTTTTTGATAAGTGAGGTTTTATAATAATTTATCTTGAAGAATTGTTTTTGTGCGAGTTTTATTTATATTCGTTTTATTGAAGATTCAATTGTAAAAGTTAGAATTAGTACATAATGTCTCAACAACAGACAAAAAACTGCATAACTCTTAAAGGGTCTGCACAAATTATCTGCGAATACCTGAGTATGTTATCATATAAATCGATTATTTTATTATATTGGTATCTTTTTTCAACCTCAACTTATTTGTTACATTTGTATACAAATAAAACGTGTAATTAAAGTTGAAATTTAACTTATAAAAATAAAAGAAAATATTGCTAGTTATTGACTTTTAGGACCAGAGTTCTATCTTAAAATTATGTGGATTTTAAGATAGAACTAAAAGTTATAACTTAAAAAATAAGTTAATATATTTTTTATTTACAGAGTTTGCAATCAATTCAGTTTTATTTCAAAGAGGTTTATATCCTCCAGAAACATTTAAAGCTGAACAGCAATATGGAATCACTCTTCTTTTATCTGAAGACGCACAAATCAAAAACTTTCTGACCAATTTATTGACTCAGAGTGAAGGTAATTAATTAGTTATTAAATACATGGGTGCATTATTAAACTGGTGCCATTGTATCACATATAACATGTGTATTGTATCTTTCAGAATGGATAGTCAATAAAAAAGTTAGCAAGCTCTCTCTTATAATACTCAATGTTGCCAATAAAGAAATATTGGAATGCTGGGATTTTAATGTACAATATGAAGATGGGGATGCAGTGTTATCCAAAGAAAAAAATGAGAAAGTAGGGAGTAAAGATTTAAAGAAAATTCAACAGGAAATTCGTGATGTAATGCTACAAGTTGCCGCCACAATATCATATTTGCCGTTCTTAGATTGTAGATGTTCCTTTGATGTTCTAGTTCATGCTAAAACAGATTGTGACATCCCCGAGAAGTGGGCTGAAGCTGAGCCGATTGCTATAACAAATGCTCAAAATGTACAACTTAAAACATTTTCCACGAGCTTACATAAAATGGAAACAGTTGTCAGTTACAAACTTGTAGACTGACGGGGTTAAATTTAATTTTGTAAACTATTTTTACTTTTAAAAAAGTTTGATACATGTTTTATAGACAATAAGTGATAGGGGAAACATAACTTTTTAACTATTGGCATAAGTTTTTATGGACTTAAACCAATTTGCATAAGTATACTGCTTTTACCATTTTGGTTAAGTTAAAAATAGTTTTAACAATTTGAATATGTTTTAAATAAAGAAATTGTAAGTACAGGTTATTAGGTCAGATTACTTAGAACAATAAAGTAATAGTTCAAAACAAAATTTAAAAAACTAATAAAATGTCTAAATCAATTGCAACTAAATCAACTGCAACTATAGTATTTACATGTTAACTGTGATAGTATTGTAAGATGAATGTTTTTATTTCAAGTATTTATTTCTGATTTTTAATTGCATGGAAATAAAATACCTTTGAGTACAACCTTTGTCTGTCTGTTTTTTAAATATGCCTTTCTTAAGATTATTACTATGTTATTACCCTAAGTAATTATAAATTATGACTAAAATAATATAGGCTTGTGTTAATTTCTTAAAACTAGGTGGTCTAGCCTGCCAGTATCAAACTGTCTTTGTGATAAAGATAATTCTTTTGCTGCTAAGTGATCATTACATTACATATATATATATATATTTCAAATTTTCAACACTTTTACAACACTTTTCCTACCCAAATTACGCCGCTCGTACAACTCTTCTGCTTTCCATTCTCGATTTTACCGACGCAAGTTATCAGATCTAACTGAGGACCAACTTAATAAACTTGAGCAAATATGATCAAGCTTGTGCAAATATGATCGAGTGTATGATTTTCGTTTATATATATACACAAATAAATATATATGTATATATATAAAAAATCAAGTAACCGTGATACTTCAATATATAATTTATTTATATCTATTTTTATACATAATACTACATAAGTTATGGCTTTCAAGTCTTTAGCTGTCATCTATTTAATGTTATTTTTAATATTAACTGTATGTATGTTTTAGGTTGTTGTAATTTATTATCCATATATTTGTAGTGTATATGTGTAGTGTGTTTTGTTTACCTGGGGCACAAGCGCGCTTAAAGGCAAGAGCAGAGATGGACACACACCCCCTTTTACACTCACTGTGGACTTCTGCAACATTAGGGGCTTACAATCAAATATCCACGCGGTCGACCACCACTACCATCTCGAGACATGCTCTTTTTGACCGAGACGCAGATATCATCTCCAGCGGACACATCGTTACTTTTTCTACCCTGGGTAATCTTGGAGTATACTTTTATTCCTAAGGCTGGTGTATGTACGTGTACGTTAGAGATGATATCAATTCTCGTCGCCTCGATAATCTTGAAGATAGAGTATCTGTCTATCTTGTGGCTCCACATAGACAGCATGGACCATCCTCGCTTATATTCATCCCATAAAGGTGATGCTAATACTGCCCTGCTGATGGATCACGTCCAGATGACCTCGTGTTGTATCAGATCGGTGATTTAAACGCTGAATAGCTGGGTTCACGTAAAACTGATCATGCGGGGAGATCTGTTCACGGACTAGCCCTGACTTAGAGCTTCAAGTGGTTCTTACTAAATCGAGATGAACCTTTCTGATATTTCTATAACAGCTGTCAATGTCGAATTCTTTATTATGCATGGGCATAATTATGGATGTTTGAAAAACGTACCACCGGCCTTCCAAAGGGTTATGGATAAGGGGTTTCGTGGTTTACAAAATTATATATGAATCCTATATATCGATGACATTATAGTATCTAGTACATCTCCTCAGGAACACTAAATTAATTTACAAAAGGTTTTTACCAGATTGCAAGATTACAATTTTTGATTACAGATGAACAAGTATCTTCTTATTCATCTGTAATCCAAGCAGTTTCTGATCTAAAACTTGTAGGTATCACCAAAGAAACAATAAAACCAAATCGTAATAAAATAGCTATTATTCTGAATTAGTCTTTACCTGAAACAGCTACGGAATTAAAACGACTTTGGGTCTACTAGTCTAATATAGACAGTATATTCCTTCCTATTTAATTCCTATTCTTTGCGAAAGTAAAAAAACCTGTAACTCAATGTTTGAAAAGGGCTATAAAATAACTCCAAAATAACTCTAAGGTTGGACATTGACTCTACATTGACTGTTTTGAAAAATGTAAAAGGTTACTTGTCAGTGACTAAATTCTTCAATATCCAGACTTTTCCAAAGATTTTATATTCTCCACAGACAAAAAGTAGAAGCAGCTGTCTCTCAATAATCTCTTGGTTCTGATATAGCCCTAGCAATCATAAATAAACGGAATTAAGTGCAGTACTTATAAAATGGAGCTATTAACGCTTGTTTACTAAATACTTCCGTAAGATAAACATATATAAAAATAAATAGTTAATTTTAATAATTACATACGTTATACTATTTCGTTAAGACGAATTGTCGTTACAATTAATATTACGAGACATTGGTATCGAGTTGTACTTGCATTGCAATCTAAAAATTGTATTATTCTTAGTGAGGCACAAAACTAAAAAAATGAAATAAAAGAGCACTTTGTTTTAATTATTTTTTTAATAAAACAAAGCACTTACAAATAGCTATTTAAGAGCAAAATAAATAATGTCTGTACAAAATCATTATTATAACTTATAAAGTTAAACTGTGACATGGGATGGGGTGGTGAATGGGTGATGGGATATTTTGAGGAGATTCTTCTTGACCGTAATATTTACCATAACCATTAAACATAGCTTTAGGTGTAATATTTATTCTATAATGATAATTGAGGTGGGAATATTAAAAATAAATTAAGAATCGTTAACAAGTAACATGGAGTAAAAAAATAATTAACTCAATTATTATTATTTACCGTACATAAAAGTTGCAACGAAAGCGCAAGTATATTAGAATTATCGTTAAAATAGAATTATTTTATAAGCCAATTATTTATAAAAATAAAACTGTACATGATTCCCTAAAAATTATATAAAAAGTATGTATTGTCTTTTCTCACTATAGAAATTGTTTGTTTTGGATATAATTAATAAAATTACTATGCAATTGTCTTATTCATTGTACCAAATGTAATTTGATGATCATTTTTTTTGTTATCAGAATGTTTGAGAATAGGTCTGATTAGGAACATTTGATAAAAAAAGAAACGTACAGAAAATCAGAAGTTGCTTAAGTTATTATTGCTTTATATTATATATATGTTTCTAAGTGTCAACCTGTTTTTATAAAGTGGCTTAAAAACGAAAATTTAAATTAATAACTTATCAGTCTTTGTAAGCGCGGTGGAAATCATAGCAAATAAGTTTCAAAAATAATCGAATTAATAAGGATACACTACTGGGAGGTACTGACAGACGCATAAATGGTATAAAAGTGTACATTATAAAAAAAAAAAAACGATTAATAACCTTCTAAAGCTTACAATTATGTAAAAAGCGGGAATGCTTCGTAATTTCATTAATATGAATATAAATTATAGAGTCAAGTCCATTCGTTATATTGTCGTTCACCACAGTCGTTCTCCCAAATCTGAAAACAAATGTTTATTCTTTTTATAAAAATATATATTTTAAAATAAAACAAAACAACTTTTTGCTTTTTATCTTTCACCCGTGTCAAATGTTTATAAAAGGAATGTTATCAAAAATCAAGACCTAAAAATAAGTCTTGCTTAGTGTATTTTATATAAAAAACAATGCAATTATTCTACATATAATTATATAAATTTACATACACAATAATAATAATAATAAATATTAGTATATTTGCATGCATGCATGATAATTTTATTCATTATCTCACAACAAATAGTAAGTATGTATTAAAAAATCTACAGTGATATTTTCTATTAGTAGTCCCATTGCATGCTTCCATTATTAGTTGGATGAAAGCTTTAGTACTATGAAAAAATGTAACCAAACTAATAAATGAACGGCTATTCGTTAGATGACTTTTTTAAAAATAATTAGTACATTTTCCCATTCAGTGAAAGGAGTGCGGATAGTGAAGATTTAGTGAACGACAAAAGTAAATTTTGAATAAAAATACATACCGTCTTCCGTTTATTCCACCGTATTTCTAATTTTGTAGGATTAAGGAGAGTGCAAATAAAAAAAACAAGTAAATGATCGTCTCTCTGTTAATTCCAACACTCATTCTTTTATTGTAATTTTGGTATCTTTATTACATAACATAAAACATTATTTTGCACCTTAGTATTTGTTGTGAGACTACAAATTAAAAAAGTGAAATGACGTCACCGGAGGAGAAAAATATATCCAAACTGATACGTCATATCTGGCTATTGCATGTCCCGTATGGAATATAAAATAATAATAACATTGAAATTCAAAGGAACGTGCTAAATTTAATTAATATTAGACCTTTGACGTCATTTTACCTATGTAATGCCCTAAAATCCTCAATCTGTATTAAAATAAATAGCCCCTTTTCTAATTAAATTACATATAAATAATGGACTTACTAAAGAACTTTATACAAAATGAAAAAAAAAAAACTACAACAAAAACCGTGTATTGAATAGGTAAATAGTTCCGGTCCCATACAGCGAGTTGATAAGTACACAGAACAATTATAGTACAGAAAGTTAAATGAAGGATATATAGCTATATCCACAACCATCCATCCAATTATCGACACTATTAATATATTTTATTTATCTAGGCATTATGAATTAAAACTGAAGTCTGACTAGGTAGTATGACGGTTTTGTAGGAATTTTGGAAACTCTATTACCTCGTTTTGCTGAGCCGGTCTCTATCAACGATACGATTATTACAATTTCGCATAAAATAAATGAATATTGAAATATTGTTATTTCTGTGAACAGAAAATAATAACATAATTTAACCAGGGAATGAATAAAAGAGTAAGCGAATAAACGAATAAAAGAAATTGAATGAATGAACAAACGTATGATTTATCTCAATGAACTGAATTTAGGTGAAAAATAAAAGAAGATCGACAATAGAAACCGGCACAGTAACGTAGGCTTGCATCTATTAATGTAAACTAACTTTAATAACAAATTTTTGATCAGATGTAGCCATATCTTTATCTATTTAGCCAGAAAAATATATTCTGCTAATATTAAAAATGTAAAAAATCTTACCCTAATACATATGTACATAACTTGCAATCTCTTTATCAGAATAATATTAACCTATAATGAGTTATCAAACCTTAGTAAATAACAATTATAAATTGCAAAACTACAAATATTTGTAAAATATTTACAACTTTGAATAGATATAGAACGAAACTGTTATAATTTTATTATTTACGTACTCTTCCGGAAGGCTCTGTTATTAATTTTGGCGGTATCAATATTAAGTGCTGGCAATACGTAAACTTAATATTAAAATCTCACTGGGCCAGCTATTTATATAAAATATTTAATATATATTTAAAACAATCTAAATATTTTGCTAAGAACTTTAAATGTTATGCAGAAAGTTATTATAAAGTAGAGAAAAAATCATAATTATCTAATTTAGAACATAAATGAAGCTGCGTGTATTCTCGTCTATATCTCGAGATACACGAGATTCTAACCAAAGCCAAAAATATAAAAAATGGGCATGCAACAGCTGGCCCCAATAACAAAAAAGTCGCATTAATGCAACACATTAAATAATATTAAAACTTTACTGGACTAAGAAAATATCTTTTTTTATATAAAACTTTATAAAGGAGTTAAAAATGTATGGTAATAATAGCAGCGAAAAAAAATATCTCCCAAGTCCGAAAGCGCGCAGAGAATCAGAACGGTGCTATAATTTAAATAATTGGAACGAGGTGGGTATTGTCGGCTACGCTGGCTAACAGTAGTAGGACGTCGAGAGGCCCAGTTTGCATTTGTAGGAATGATACATACTGCTCCTGTTCGATACGTCCTTGTTTTCACAGCGTTGCCCGTTGAAGCCTTCCGGGCACCTGAAAGAAAGAAATATTTAAAATGTAATAAAATAAATTTGTAAGGCCAGACTCTGCCAAAATTTTTTTTACTATTATCAGACGTTAATGTAATCGATGCAAGCTTTCAAGTAAAAGTATTAATTGTTCCAACAAAGGACAGGATAATGATAAGAATAGGATGTTGCTCACTTGCAAGCTTGCTCTTGAACGAGCTCGAAGAATAAACAGGTGCCTCCGTTGAGACAATAGGAAGCTGGGTCTGGCATCGGACATGGCGCGCCGACGATAGCTGGAATGATTAAAATATGAATTACAAAGACTTCTTCTATTTTATTCTAATTGTTTTTCGCATGGTATATGTATGTATTTATATGTTTCAATAAACTATGACAAAAGTATATAATGGTAATTGTCGTTTTCTTTGTAACGTTAACGCTAAAAACTTGTTTATTCATGATGGGTAAGAGATTCTTTAAGCCTTTATCTTCTTTAACATTGTTTATTATCATTCGTAGAATTTACCGACAACTTTTCTCATGTAAACTGAACCGGTATACAATCGATAAACAATAGCCAAGATATGTTTAGATCCAGTTATGTCAATATTACTTGTTAGGGTAGAAATCATATTGAATGACTATTCAACTACAGACTACAGATATTTAATGCAAATTGTAAGTGGTTTTCAAAATGCATCTTATGTCAACCACATTGTAAACATTGATATATACTGAATACTGATATTTCTTTGAGAGATTTTAAAACAGACTTAACGAGTTAACTGAATATAGATTCAAATTTCCTATCAACAATGAACACACTCACAAGTATCAGGCGCTATGACGACGGGCGGCACCACGCTGACATTGGCGCTGGCGACGGCGGGCGGACCAACCGCGCCCTGTGCACGACACTCGTACGTCGCGGAGTCCTCCCGACGAGCGTGCCTTATCACTAGCACCGAGCGTCTTCTGGAATTACGTGATTCAGGACTTTGTGTTATTTATATAGCAAGCAAGTTCTAAGTATATCATAGTCTCTGGTTGAAGAATTTTCTACAGAAGAGTCAAAACACTTGAATGAGTTTATAATCTTTACCTTGTTCAAAGGTATTGAATGTTCTGAAGAATATTCAAAAAATATATCTTAAGCATGGAGATTTTTAAAATAATAATGTAATCTAAAACACGATACAAAACACTGAAATATTTGAATAGTAGCACGAGAGCTGACCAGAAGCGCCGGTAGGAGTATCTTCTAAGTAAAAATGACTCGTGAAATTGCTATTCATATTACTTAATTATAATTATCCTCAATTAGACGAACAACTGTTCCTTTGTGCATTCCAGAACGATCTATATCACCTCAGGTCAATGGCAGTCTGTGCCTCTATTGCTATCTGTTGTAATTGACCGTTGCACTAATGTGAGCACCACATGTGTGTTGTTCCATTGTTACTATTGCACGACAATATTCTGGATCAAGATCGGCTTATTATAGACAAGAATTGGGTCACTATAGATACGAAGTGTGTGCTGGATGGTAAGAAAAAATAAATGATTCATTCAAGAAAATGAAATAATACATATTTGTATTCGAGCACCGTTTTTATTTGCTTCATATTTATTGATTTAAAACTCCACCGGGATATAGTAATTAATACAATTGGTAGTATATTTTGGTATTTCAGAACGTTTCTTTCCGTTACACCCATTATTCGGACTCATGGCTAGTAAACATTACTTTTGTTTCAAAATTTTAGTGCTAGACCTAGCGTTAAACACATTTAAATAGAAAAATAGGTAAAACTACCTCTTCCTTAAAAGTTTAATTAAATTAAAATTGGTTTTATTACAGAAACCATGAATACTGTAGCTCTTTTTTTACACATTCTAGCTCTGATTAAACCATCGTCATTATATATATTTTTTAGCATTATTTAAGATTTTATCTGAGACCTAAAGTACCTTTTAAGTGCTCATATCCTCTTGCTTAACTCTTTTGTATGATCATTACTTAAACCTCAAACAAACAAATTAAAGTGTGTTACCTATAACTTTGCACCCGGAACCGTCTAAGAGCGATGTCCGCGACGGGCCGGCCGTCCTTGTACCAGGATATCCGAGGCGGAGGCCGGGCACTCGCATGGCACTCCAGCTTGACCCGGCTCCCTCGGGATGTAAGGACAGACTGCATTGGCTCTATCCGAGCTGGGCTACCTGGGGATATCAAAATTATCGGCTTAGAATAAATATACTATTTAGAATAGTTTTTGAGACTCTTCATAACATGCTATTGTTCAAGAAATATTGACAATATTCTGAACTTGACTTAACGACAACAATAAAAGTGATTTACCGTATTATTTGTCATGTATAAGAAAAACAATATATTTTTAAGTATACGTAATTCGCAAAAAACTGATAAAATCTCCTTATTTACTTTTCTGAAGCAATTGTTTACCTTCACTTGCCAAAATGCCGACATTAAATCTAACAAATAATATACTATTACGAACGTAGCACGCGTGTAAAATTTTCACTTTCGTATCTCACCTCAGAACCACTTAAAAACGAGTCGCCTTCAAAAGTCCCCACTAAAAATAAGTTCCTGTCATTAGGCCAATGGCCTTATTATTTCGGCTGACGGGTAACATATGTAAGAACCAAAATAACCTGTATTATCTAAACAGGAGTCATTGGACACCCATCCAGGGCGACAAAAAATTGGCCACGTTTCAGCGTAAAAAAAAAAAGATGTTACGATTAATAAGAGAAACATCACCTTTCGTTACGAAACCATAATGAAAACAGGTACTTTTCTTTTATTAAATCTGTTAAGTCATTATGTAACTTAAAACAAATCCAGTCAAAACTGTTGTCCAGTCAAACAAAAATTATAAACTCAATGGGAATCTGAAGACATGTTTTTGCACAAAAATAATTATAGCAAAAAATATTCTTATATTTAAGATATCAGACGTTTATAAACTAGGGATTTGACCTGCTGCGTGTTCTATGGATCGTAATGATAGGTTAACAATGGATAATGTTAGAAATTTATATGTAAGTAGTAAAGTAGCAGCGGTGATAACCGAGAAATAATGGCTTGTCGTGGTAGCATCATGTAACGCGAAGAATCAAATTTTGACCGTTAAAAGAGAAGATGGCGACCGAGTCAGACACGGATGGGGTACGAGAAAAATGATATAGCAAAGAAGAAAGTTCACTGAGATGACGTTTGATAAAAGGATGTTGAAGGAATTGACATATTGCGTCAGCCTCAAATTATTGGAAAATCATTAAAGACATCTGAATCAATATGCAATGCAATTTTAGATTTTATTATTTAATAAAACGTTTACCATCACTGGTAGGTGTAAGCATCTAACAAGAAGATTTTGAAAGCTTATTTAAATAGATAAAACTATTAATATTTAGACAAAAGTTTAATTCCCATACAAAAATACATATAATATATTGATTTCATATATTGATAGTAATCTGTCAATGCCCTTTCCCACGCTTTCTTTCGCGTAGAAATTTCAGCAAAGCACCAATAGCTTTTGGCATAATAAACATGGTTAAATATATTGTTTCTGCCAATAATGACGTCAAACCATTTAGGCTGTACGCCTACTTTCATTCATAACTCGCTCTAAAACGGAATTCCTCGCCTTGTCAATGGGCTCGCCTACTTAGTGACGTGGTTTAACATGAATGAACTATCCTGGTGAAATGAATGAATTATACACGTGATAGAACTTTTTAACACATTTTCCCGAATTTCGTACGTCGTAAAGAAGAGACAATGCTGTTCAATTATTTGCTAAGCTAAGAAAGGTTATTTGTTTTTGCTGACAATAAAGTAGGTACTAATATTCCAAATAATATAAATAGCAAAGATAACAAAGATTAAGAATTCGAGCAAAACTTCTAAATCAAATCCAGATTTCACAACTATGTTTTCATGCAATTTACCCTTTTTTTTTCTTAATATACAAAATATCTGATATATTTGTTAAAATTACACGTAAGATTTCATCACGCTAGGGAAAAATTACTCATTTTCGTGAGGCCAATTATCTCTCATGGTTGTCACCACTCGTTATAAATAGCTCTACATCCTGTTCGGAAACTGAATTGGACCACAGGTAATCTGGATGGACGCCAAACCACGATTAAGGACTGACGACTGTCATTGAGAGATTTGATATTTCTACGAATTTTCAGATGGTTTGGATAATTTTATTGTTCTTGTATACTATTATCGTAGTTATGTTACAGTAAAAAAGATCAAGAACCAAAAGACGCATTTTCACATACAAGTATAGTAATAGTTACACTAGTATTAATAATAGTGGAATACCATTGTAATAAAATTAACTTGCAATAAGAGTCATTTAAATGTATATTTTAAAATTTCATAAGATTATAAAATATTAAAACCAAAACTCATTACTTTGAAACAGATCACGGTAGAGGCGGTAGAGCGTTAAAAAGATATAGTTCCGAATCTAAAACAGAGATGGCGTTAGCAAAGCAGAATTATAAATATCCTAGTGACAATTAAAGACAGGCGGAGAAACGATTCAAAATAAACTTCGCTTCAGAATTGTTACTTGCATCTGAGAACATTTGTTGCTACAACTTTAATTGTTTACGTTCTTAAATGTACTTGAACAGAATTGTATTAAATGGGTACAATTTGGTTGTATATACAGTAATTTGACAAAGCCTCAAAAACGAAGATTTGAAATGCAGTTTTTTTTTAATATCATTTATCGTTCTCTATAAGATCTTGATGATAATGAAATATATTGGAAATATAAAAGTTATAACACATTAAAGCTTCCACCCCAGACGCATTACTCTCGTCGTAATCTTCGTGTGAGTTCCTTCTGTTAATAACATGTTTTTATAACATTATTCCGAGATCATTAACTAACACATTATTAAAGATTAGACGCGATATCCATTGTAAGTCGATAGTATTTGGTATTTACAACTGATTTTATTGCGTGATGAGTTTATATTGGATAAGTTTAAATAACAGAATGTCTTGAAATACTTATAGACTCTTTCTGACACTTTATAAGTTATTTACGTGTGCGTCACTTTGTATCTTTTTTTAGTATTTGCTGAGTATATTTTTTTCGGTAGTCTAATCAATAAGCTTAACTTATAAATCTTCGACGTGACAGTGGGAATTAATACGTAGACTATGGGTTTTTTTTCATCAAGATTTTTTAAAAACTTTTATCCAGTCAGGTACCTACTTTGAAACTATCGTTACAAATCACGCAAAAAATATAAAAGAAGAAATTAATGTCAATTTTTTTAAATTACTTTGTTTTTATTCTTCTTTGTGTTTTCAGAGAAGTCATTTAAAAAAAAATGTATAAATACAAATACATCAAAGAGTAACGTATATTCTATGGCCATTTTGTAAAAATGTTGTATTTCAAAAATTAAACAATTATACCAATGAAATGAAAAGACTTATTAAAAATATATTAATTGATCTTAAAACCGCAACTCTATAATGACTCTTAAAAGTGGAAAAAAAGGTATTTTTGACAGATTCTCTATAGAAAATGTACCAAAACATCAAATTCATTCCTCTGAAGATTACCAAATTGGCTTTTAAAAGAAAGAACAATTATGAAATCAAACAAAAAGATAACCAAATCGCAATCTCCCCTACCAGTTTGTTTACGTAGTAGCGGGGGAAGGGAATTCTACTACTACGTCTGATGGGTCAGTTTTTTTACGACATTCGGGTTTCCTTTTGATACGTTCTGTTTTTTTCTTTAACGCCCAGTTTGGTGCTGGCGACTCCGTAAACAGTTATACTTGAGAGGCAACCCCGCTGAATTGTTTTTAAATGACTGCGGTGCGTGCGCAGACGCGTATAATGCGTTCGCAGAACTCTGATGCACGGTTTACTTAATCTGATCTTTGATTTTAAATGATATACATTATTTATGTGATTTGTTATGTACTAATATTTCGATTGTTATTTATAAACGTATAATTATCTTGAAAATATTCAATAAATTAAACTTTTGATATTCTTTATATATAGCTTTGTAGTATTCGTTTTTTTCAAAATAGCAATTGGTTTAAAAAAATTACACACTTCTCAAATATTTTATAAAATATAAAAGACGGTGCACTCAAATCATCTACTCGGTAGTCGGCAGAATCAATACGATCTTTTGTTCATCCGCACAAGGCTCGCTTACGATAAGCGCATCCCATTCCGTCTAAAGACAGTAAAAGTATACATTTATTTGCTTTTTCTCTTTTCTGTTATGTCTAAATTCAGACTTGACTTATTCCACGTAGTGTTGCCTGTGCAAAAACTTTTCATTTGTAAACATGGGTGGCTTAGCTTGTACGTATTTGGGACATCTCATATTGTATAAATAATAATATGTTTTATGTCTGTTGATGATTTGATATTAAAAATAATGCATCACAATCTCAGTTTTATTTTTTTTAACATAGTTTTAACCATTCAAAACTATTCTATACCTACGATAGAATAATTAACATGCAGAAAATATGTTTATTTGATAATTGAAATAAAATCTATTAAAACAAATATAAAAATTATATCAAATGTTATCATCTTCAAAACACTTTAGAAAAACGATAATTCCAATTTACACATACTCAATAACCAGATACCGCGTCGGTGGAACTTAACTTTATTACCTTGTCAAAAAAACGACTTAATTAAAACTTAAGTAATTATTGGGTATAATGAACGGTTTTACAGTTAAATTGATAGCATGTACAATCAAAACAAGTAGTCGTTTCAAGATAATTATACGGGAATCATAATTCCACTGACAGGTGCTCGTCTGTTTCGATCTCACAATGTTCCTCTAACATGAGTAAATCATTCCCATTGAATTATGATTAAACTACATGTAAATATAAATTCCTCGCATGATCCCGAAAATTTAAAGGGACAATTATGACCTATCAGAATTAGTATGAAATATTCGATGTAAACTATTTCGCTGGAGGCCCTGCATTCATATATGTGCATGCGTGGTAGCACTGTTTAAGATAATTGCATTAGGGGATATAAGAATTATTCGAAAATCAACTAAAACTTTAAATAATTAAATTTCTGTAGATGTATCTGCTTATTTATTTATAAGAAATTTTGAGAGATTATTCAGATTCTACGTGCCAGAAGCCGTTCCCGTATTTTTTTGATTATGCATCAAAATTGGATTCCAGTGATTTTGCTAAAGTTTGCGTGACACTTGGGGCGTTAACCGATTTAGGAAATATTTTTAAAGTTCGATGACTTTTGTTTAGAGGTCGTTTTTGTTGCTAAGCCTTTACAGAATGAAGGGATTAAAAAAATATATATAAAAAAAGGGAAATTGGTACGAATTCATCTAACTATATGATGTATGTATATCTGGCAGATGGTATTTATTCTTTTAAATTGAATTCCTATTAAAAACATTTAATTTATTCGATATTAAATAGTACATGAATATTTATGATTTAGTAAACAGGTATCCGTAATGACAAATAAAATAAAACGCTATTCAAATAATGTCATCCGAACGAAAGAGGCATTGAAATCAAAGGTACCGAAGCATTCCAGAAGCAAACATCACCAATTGTTACTATATGACAATTTTATACTTATCTATATTTGCTCAGGGATTGATCACAAGACCGTATGTTTACAATCGGATACAAAAATGGATTGGGCATATTATGAAGAAAGGGACAAACAGATGGCTGAAGTGTGTGATGAAAAAGGATGGAATGTAGAAACAGTTGAGACCACAGCGGTCTGTGATGAAAGTACGAGTAGAATACCAATGACGGTACAATGCTTAGGAATCCATGTAACAAGTGGGCTAAAAGGTGACAACTATCACTGTAATTAGAGGAACGACTTCGCTAATGTCGATTGTATTATGCGTTGAGGAAATAGACTACATGATGGAATTCATCCAACAAATACTGTTAGAACAACCATTGTGATATGACTAGGAGTAAAGTGGAACTGTTTGCCAAAATTATGTCATTTCGAAGAATTATTGCTTTTTAGTGTTTCATAATAATATACGTATTTAAGACTAATTTATTACATTGTATATATACATTCTAGGAAAATGATATAACATCAAAAAATATATATATATAAAAATGTGGAATGGCCCCCCAAAGCGGCATGTACTCAAATCGATACAATAACCTTAATTGTAGTCCGATTAACGTCGATTAAAAACGATTATGGAGCTCAACGCAAAAACAAAAACTGTAATTAGACCTCCGTCTGTTACCATTCGGACGAAAAATGTTAAATACTAAGTCACTGAGCAAGAAACGCTTAGCGATTCTAATACAGAACGTAGCAAATTGATCTGAACCAAATTGGGTCTTATTATCATTAAAATAAAGACTCTACCTAAAAACTACACCGCGTCAGATTCCAAGATAATTGATGCATACGGACGACCTAATGTAGTGCAAGTTTGAATATAGAAAAGAGAATTCCATTTGCAAATATAGCTTCTACCTTTTAAGGGCGAAAGAATCTTTTTATTCAAAATAACTCTTTCAAATTTTGTTAAGTATAATTTCTTTAGACACATCGTCGGAATATTACAGTTTTCCATGCTCTGAAAGCATATAAGACGCTTCAGGTAAAAATGAAAAATCCTACATATTATTTCAATCCAAGTATATATAATATAATTATTTTAAACCTCATTTATCTATAGACTGTGCTTACAAAGGAATTTACCCGCAACACCATAGCGGCACATGATGAATACAAACTGTTTGATGAAAAGGAAAGCGGTTACGAATGGCATTTAAATGCTGCACTGTATCTGATTGATGCACCTGGGAATGAATTTAAACTGACGTTCAGAATTACATCATATATTTAAAATAAACACTTCATAATAAATATTATTTATTTTGTAATATTTTTTCCAGTTCACACAAAGTCTAATGAAAAATATCTATATCTCTATTGAGCAATGTATGAAATAATATAAATATTAAATTTAAAGTACTTTAAAATATTTTACCTTTTGCTTCTATTATAATATATTATAATGATCGCCAAAATCTGCGTACTTTGATTGTTTATTAAAAAGTATATAATCTTGAACGAGGTCAATTGTAATATTTTTATATAACCCGGTTAGATTACTATTTTGGACAGCCTTGAAATTTAGAAGTTTTTCTTTTGAAGAGTTTCTTTTGTCTGTTTGCATGATTATTTTAATAGTTAGATGAGGTATTAGATTGTTTAGTTTGATAACAATAGTTTAAAAAAGCACTAGCTTTTTTTCTAAAATGTTAAATGTTGACGCATTTCAACATTTTATTATAAAATGTCGTTAATTATTCACTACAATCAATTCAATATCAACTGTCACACCACAATTTACCAAATGTAAAAATCCCTCTACATTTATAAGCACTACTATTACTAATAGTACAGTACTACTTTACTACTGTGGTTCCGTTTGAAACCTAAAATACTAAGAGGACAAATATCGACATTTTCTCTAAATACATTTATAAAACAGAATTCGGAATAAAGAAAGAAGATTGATTTAATTATCACGTGATACAAATAAAGCAAATCAGACAAGTTATCTTAAAGGGTCCTTATCGCCGAACTCTTAAATCAAAGATTAGGATCTCTTGAGAGCAGACAAAACAAAACATGCAAAAAGCTTTGGACAATAAAATTAAGATACTGTTAGAATAAAAAGATAGCCGTTAGTCCGCGTTGGCTTCCAATTTACATCCGTAGTGCTCATCAAAATAGTTTCTTGATTATTTGCCGTGCCAATACTACGTCTGTATGTTCTTTGCCTTAGTAGCATAAATAAAAATAAACAACACGATATTATCTTGAAATCCTATAGTGCGGTAACTCTTTTTTATTTATAAAATAGTGTCGATATAACTTTCCAAAACAATTCAGTTGTTCCACGTAAAAATAACATTTCAGAAATGAAAAGGAAAAAATGTCACATAATTTCCACCGTAAAAGGTGTAAAGTTTAATATAAAAATAATAATGTCGTCGGTCGCATGCAAAAGCCGAAGTCGAAAATTAAACTTTCGCCGGCTTTTTTCGACATCTCATTGTTTTTGGCTTGCATTTTCGGAATTCTACCATTTACATAAATACCGTGAGGCTTTGTGCAGCCGCGCAGGCGCCGACGAGATGGGACTGCATTCGCACGGTCTCTTGTTAATGGTAATCACGTTTGCTTTTAGGGTTCTCTCTGTATTTTATCTTCTGAATCGTAAACATTTCTCAGCTACAGCTTAGAGTAGACATTGGAAATATGCTGTTCCATTTCGATTATACGTCATCAAAACCAACATTGTATAGTTAACATTTTAGAATTGCTTTATTAATGTCACACTAATATTGTCAAGTCCTTCTCTTTTGCCTAAAAAAATTACAGAAGAAAAAACAAAATTTAATTTAATATAAGCATTTAATGTGTATTTCATTATTTATTTTGATTTCATCATCACTTTATAGCGACAGTAAGTGATATTTATAAATAAAAAAAAAACACTTTAAAAAATACACAATAGATCGTTCAAACATTTCCAGTGGCATTGTTCAGACAGTGGAATAGTCCATTCTGCAATTAAAATAAGTCATAACATTCAAAACTGTATATAAAAACGTCAAATGCAATTGCTTATAAAATTAGCACATTGAAAACATCATTAATCTGATTGGTTGTTACTAAAATCGATAGAGATCTTTAAAATGCATCCTCGCATCGGTCATTAATCTTCTCAGTGGCGCCGTTTTGAACCTAACACTATATAAATATCACCTGACTTGGTGTGTTGTAATTCTATCATATTGCAGTACTTCGAAGTATAATAAATAGTGTGGAGAGAATGACTCTATCCTTCGGTTTCGGTCACTCTATCAGATCTGCTTAATGTAATTAGATATATATCGGTAAACGAACGTAGAACAAATGAAGGTATTGATATTTTTTATTCAGTTTTATAAGTCAGGAAAATCCAAAAATATAAAGATAGTTTAGACATAAAAACGTAAATGCCTCCAGAAACTGATGCTACTATAAAGAATGAACCACAAAAAACGATACAATTATTGTTACATCTGGAATGATCCAAACTGGACTTTAGACCTTCAGAATAAGGGTTAGACTGACGGAAAATATGCTTTCAAAATTGTAATTATATTCTGACAGTTGGAAATCAGCAAAGGGGCCGACTGTCAAAAAATCGGCGCCAGTACCTACGCGTCGTAAATAAAACATAACCAAATAGCAATAAAAATGAGATATTCGGATTTGGCACAGCCTGGCTTATACCCTTTTTCGAACTTCAGAAGGGCTTTTTTGATTGAAATTTTTATAGTTTGTGGGTATGTGTTATGACGAAGTGATGGGTAAGACAACCGCATTCTGGGTTACTTGAAAAGTAAGGCTTATTTGTCATATTTTTGTATTACAATATAGATAAAGTATAAGACTCAATTAAATGTTACGAAAAACGTGATTTGGAGGGGATACCCAGTCACATAGGTATAACAAAAAACACTTTAAACGCAACTTTGTCAGTGATACTTTTTTCAGAAAGTGTCCCTTGATTATCAATCAAAGCTTAAATCCTTTCAATTGAACGATGCACAATTGTATGAGATACGTACACATTTTGTTTTACATATTTCTGCTATAGACTCTGACATTATATAATACACAAAATGCATTAGAAATATAAAAAGAACATTTAATAATCACTGAAATGTTATATATTTTAAAACTGTTGTTAATATTATTTCTAAACTGTTATAAAGATAATGTAAAAAAAACGTTTTCGCAAGACACAGGTCTATTTTCGTTTTTAAGATTTACACATTCTAATCCGTCTAGACGGCTGTAAATTTACTAGTTTATTACGACTACGTACTACTGATAGTTTCTTACAAATATAAGTCTTTCAAAAATGATAAATTCAAAACGTTTTAATACCATTGGACAAGTACCAGAAACAATCAATTATATTTTATAGGATTATAGATATTTATTTTTAGTCCCTCTTCAAACCGAAAATAGAATATACATACATACATATATCTATATATATATAATATTTAATATATCTTCAAAGAGATTATTAACTTAATATAACACTCAGACACAATAAAATGTACAAATATATTACTGAAACTTCAGTAGTATAATTTACAAATGAAAACAAACCCAAAAAAAAAAAAATCTTTTACAAATATGTATAAAAAAAATCAAATTTATTACCATCTGTTCATAAAGGTGTTGTAATAAACACGTCAAAATCAGTAAAATGTAATTGTTTTATTTCTTTATGTGCATTCACCTTAAAAATTGGCAACGATGCAAAAACAAACTGCATTACATGTGCTGTAAATTTGAGGTCGTTAGAATATTACATAAAATATGATTCATCTGAACGTTACATTTATATTAGGACGGCTGGAACTATTTATACGAGTAGCTATCCATGGTGAATCTAAATTCTATACTTTAAAAGTCAAATTAAAAAAAATATTCTTCTATATTTCAAGAGATGTCTATGTTGATGATTTTATGATTTTTAACCCCCATAATGATGTGGGTTAAACCATACACATAGTGATGTCATACAAACAAGAAACCTTCTTAGGGTTTGTCGAATAAAAGAACTTGAAAAATCGTTAAATTCTAACCAAAATGGCAAATAACCATTTTTATATTAGTTACTTCCAAAAGCACCGAACCCTAACCCTGTCCAGAGCGCTGTAATCTCAAAAGTGTCATTCCCTTAAATCACAAATTAACAAATCGAATCGATATTTCAAATTTCTTCTTTCTATATGCAAAGGGTTGAGCCTAATAAGTATGATTGTATTTGGTTACCATGGAAACATATAAATAACTTAAATTAACCAACTCATAAAAAAAATCTAGTTTTAGAAAGTATTTTTGCAGCTGTTTCTTTCACCTTACGTGTACATTTTTATAATTAAAACAATTAAATGACTTTCGTTGCCGCAAGGACAAATCAACTATCAACATGGATCACGAGTGAGTCAAGCTTGAAATACTGCGAAACTATTTATTATAAATGTGAAATATAATTCAGGATCAAGTTGTTTATACGGATTAGTATACGCTCATCATTTAAAATAACATTAACAGAGCAGATATTAATATATATGAGTTATATTATGTTTATTGACTTTACTTACACGTAGCAAGGTCAGCACAGAAGAAAGCTTCACTGAAGAACTAACAGAGCTCACGAGATCACAAATGTTGAATTTAAAATTAACAGAAATGTTTAATATCAACTGATTCTTATCTCAACTCACTGCTATAAAAAATGCACAGTATTGGTTTAAAAAAATCATCACACTTTACAATGTGGGAAAACTACTAACTTGACCTTCGTACCTCTTTGGGTAGTGAATATTAATAAATAATCAATTAATAAATCTCTAATTATATCAAATTCCAAATATTAGTATTGGCTTTTATTTTATATTTATAATACACGTAAAAGTTTTAAAACGTATAGCTGATAATATGATGTACGTAAATTTTCAGTTTGACGATGTTGTAACACAAACATAGGAGAGAGGATGGAGAGAATGGATACTTCGTCTTTAAAAGGTATTCGAAAATACCTTTGCAGACGTAAAAAACATCAAAAAATACGACGGCTATGACCGAAGCGGCATTCGTATGACTGAGAATAGTTTATGACTGAGTTATATAAGTTGGTTTATTAAAATCACTCATCATTTTTAACTAAAAGTACATAGTTTATTTTAAACTGAAAAATATAGTCACGGCTGAATACAATAAACAATATTACATAAGTATTAAATTGAAAATTCTGCAAGTAAAAATAAAATAACTAAAATAAACCAATAGCTTTGCGGTGAGATGAAATAAGTTATTCATCACATATATTGTATCACAGCGGATTGAAACAAATATATTATATATTCATATTTTTCTCTCTTGCGAATGTTGAAATACCATCATAATAAGATATCTTCAAAGCAATACAAATTATTCTTTTATACATCATTTAAGTTATTATTAATATTAAGAATAAAAGTTATTAATTAAAAAAAATCATACTGTAAGTTGCAGTCACCGCTGCTCTAGCTAAAGTCGAACAAGCATCGTAAAAACAGTCTCCGTAATACTTTATTCTTGTAAAGAGGCTGATTTTAGCGCAATTCGAGAAATTGTAAAAAATATGCCGAGAACAGTTTTAAATGATTACAATTTATCAAGTAACTGAGTGACATATATAGCTCTTACTCGGCTCGTGACCCGACATTTATACGATTCGACGAAATTTCACTAAAAAAAGAGGAAATTCGTGAAAATATATAAAGAGGACAATAATTGTGATTTCAGGTTATGATGTAACGTTGATCGTGTTGTAATATTTATTGCTGAAGTTTTTTTTGAGAAAACCATTTTTCTGGATTAAACTATCTTCTGATTGACAATTCTTATATTATTTTTAATTAATTCTATTTACATTTATATGTTAATTGAGTACTATTAACTAACCGATAAAACAAAAGAAAAATGGTTTTATTTTTTGCACCATTCATGCTTTTATACATTGTCAAAATTATACGACTCAAATACAGACTCAGAAAAAATATTAATTTAAATTAAGTTATGAATTATTTAGAAGTCGAGTCAGTAAGTACATTGCAATTATGGTTTAGTAAGGAAATAATCTGTAAGAAGGCATTTGTGTTCAACAGTGTGTGTGAAAACCGTTTTCAAACTCGGGACGAAAGAATATACAGATAAAATAATAAAAACAAAAATTTTAAAAGTAAAGAGAAAAAAGATTTGGAATCACCAGGAATCTAATCATAAATTAGCGATGATATAATCTAATTAAAAAAAAAATGTCATCACCGTTCTGTCATTGTTATATAACCGTAAAACTTAGCTGTATCGTTCTTATCCCATTTAGATTTAGAATGGCGTCGTCATTCGTTTGTGGTCAATGGATGTTCCAAATCTGAATCGTTAATATTACGAAACTTTTCACTGTCTTTGATACGTGCTGGCGAAAGATATATTATTGAGATAAAAATACGTATCCTTTACACGTATTTAGCACATTAAATGTGTTAGTGTTATAAATTATGTTTAAAATTATATAAAAAAAAAATTAAACAAAATCTTATTTATATTATATTCTCATTATAATGTTCTCTCACGAGATTAAATTCGAGTAATTTACATTTTTGTTACATGACATAACTAGTTGCTAACACCACGACAATTCTAGTACGTTATTTGTTAGATCGTTAAATTTTACATATTTATACAGACAACAAAATTAAGTGTCTATACACAAACACCCTAAACTTTCCCTAGAGCTACATAACGCGCCGTCTCGCCCATCTATTTCTAGACGCCCGCCCAACCAAGTTTATTGACTCTGGACCAACTATACCCGGATTTAGGTTTGTATTATTTTATATCGATACGTGAAAATGCAGCGGTAAATGATACGTCACGTGTCAAGTGTAATTATTAACTGTTAAGACAATTTGATATTTTTCTTAATTCGTTAATTTAGTGTACAGATATACAGCCATGTTTTTTTGATAAAAATCTATACTGATAAATTATTTCGTAGGCACATAAGTATTTTACGTTACAACTATTCATTTTGTTTCTCTATAGATTTAGATATGGATTATGTTTCTAATTTATTCAATTTTTACATGCTTTTATTAATTGAGACCAACATTTATGGTATTTATTAAAACAGACTTTAATGACAAATAGATTTATTTTTAATTTGAAGTTTCTCAATTTTTAGACTACTAATAATAAAGCTAGTTAATAAATCCTAAAGGTCATATATCAATTTGTTAAATGATTTATGTTATTTTACATCTATGTTTAAATAATAATAAATAACATACGTGATACTTGTAAGTCAGTCCTGAATATCATTGTCAAATCGGCCGTTATCATATCCTGGGCATACTTCGCCGACCCCAAATATTTGGTATAAAGGGAAGGCTGATATTTATATTTAAATTTTATTTCATTTGTGTATCAATTGGAAATCATAGATATTTTAACAAATTTGGATGTAGTTAATAATAAAATTTAAACATTTAATTTTAATTTGTACATTTGATGTTAAAAACTAAAAATTAGCCGAGTGTTAAATATACAACAATATCTTGTAGAAAACAAATAATTTTCTTAGTCTAGAATAAAATAAATAAATATTTATATTTTTGCTAAAAGTTAATTATAAACTATATAACAAAATATTACCTGTATTGTTGCTAAAAGTTATTAATAAATGTAAATAAAACTAGATGAGAGGAGCTGCGAAGCACCGCTGCGCGCGCGCGGCAGATGCTCGCGCCATCTGCCCGCGGATCCGTTTTTACCTTTTAATTCGTTTGCCTTCGTTTGTTTTGCCCTTGGAACTAATTGTGTACAGACAACGCTTTACCGTCAATACTTTTAATTTCAAAGTAATTTTTCAATATAATTGTGATGAGAGGTATGCAGTATTAAAATACGTTTATAAATATATATTGAGAACATTGTGAAATAATTAATTTATATATGAACAATTGCGGGTAGTGCAAATATTATAATTTAAAAAATGTCTAAGAGAACGTTTTATTTCAAATACGTGTTTACCAACCGTACACGATGCAAGGTGGTAGGTCTGTGGCCCCGTCTAACAATCATTGAAATTAATAAGGACATATTAACATGGGTAAGAGTTAATATTTTATACTTTAAGCTATACTGACGCCATAGAGTTATCAAAATGTATATTATATTATATGAATATTGATGCTGTATAGTTTATTTCAAGATTAAAAGACAATTATACTCGTAATATCTGTCTTATTCAACACTCAATGTACATACGAGTATATAAGCGGCAGACAGGTGTAAAGTTCGGAATAATAATATAGAACGATCATTAATTATTATAAGTATATAGAATTTGAATCAAAGTTAATACGATTTAAATATTAATACATAGTTCATAGCTCGCTTGGAATCTCATGCAACTTCATTCATTTACTATATATTTCTTAACAATAGTTAATAAAAAATAAGTGCCCTATGAATTAGTAATTGTTTGTAAGTTAATTATTTTTTATATTTTTAATATATATTCAATTTCGTTCGATTGAAGCCATATTAGAATACTGTATGCCTGAAACATGAAATATAAAACTGTTGTAGATATTTATGTAAATATTTATGTGTTATTTACATCTAAATACGTATATATTTCCGAAATTAAGATACACCATTTTTGTACACCTACAAAATACCTCTACGCCTTTTGTAAGATTTCATGTAAATGTAAACTCGTTTAAAACAAAATAGGTAATACAATTTCCTAAACATAGCTCAATAAAAATTATAACATTGGTACTTCAGAGAGCCTGTGTCCTGAGAAGTCTAGAAGCGCAGATCGAACTTCTAAATAAGAAAAACCTATGATAACTTTTAATTAAATTTAATATACATTTAACACTGAAACGATCTATCCCATACTTGTATTAGTAATGTTAAAAGTGCAGTTAGTGTTAATAGTGGTGTGTTCATGACTCCGCGCTTCGGTAATGCTTGTATCACACGAGCAGGGAAGCGCGGAAGCGGTTTGATTTCATATTAAACAGAATATATATCGATGTTTTTTTTTGTTATAAAGTTAAAGCATATAAATATATATATATATATATATATATATATATATATATATATATGTATAGATTTTCTAGTAATACATTTTCTAGTAGTCATTTAATGTTAATTATATTGAAAAGCATTAGGTATATCCCAATGTTTCTTCTGAACAAATTTACGTAATCTTTATAGAAATTATATATAAAACAAAAATTATATATAACATCTCTCATTTGTGTGTAATTTTTTATGGTATTTCGATTTCGCTGTTGTGAAGTGGTATCTATCTAATGTAGCTGGGTCTACTTCGACCTCCTTGAAGGAGGAGGAGTTCGCCGGCTCTCATCACGCAGCGCCTGCACTAAGTAAGTTAATTAGTACTAACAACCGATGCAAGCAGTTTTTGTCCACCATTGTTCCAGTGTCTTGCTCGTTCCCACGTCCCGCGCGACGTAACACATAAAATATTTTTTATGTTAATCTTATTTTTTTGTTTCTTTTACCACGTTTGAGGAGGCCGCGAAATATTAATGTTCAGTTGATTTCGTTTTCTTATGTATTTGATTATAAATATTTATATTCTATGTATTTTGATTGTATATCTATAATTTTAAAATATAGCAACGATTAAACTACCTGATATTGTGCATTTATCTAAGTTATGCCAATAAATAGTAAATTCTTAGAAATATATGTTTTCTAGTTCGCGTATTTCGGTGGATGCCAATACCGGAGATAGGTCAAGGGCGCGTCGGTGTGATGTTGCCAACAAAATGTTACTTGCTTGGTTTTTAAGCTGTTCATATCGTGTTGCAACATGTTTACAATGTTCTTTGTAGGTTCCTTAATAAATCTTGAGTTTTTTTTAAAGAGTCTTTAGAACGGGTTAGTTTGAAATGTTGAAACGGCTACCTCGTGCTGGAAGTACATTATCACGTGTAACTTGTACAGTTGGGCAGACATTCAAAGAGTCAGTTAAAATCTCAACAACAAACCAAACAAATTGAGTTTTAAATTCATACACAGACCAGTGATGTGACTCCACACGCATGCAATGGTACCTACATATTAAATCCGCAGTGTTGATTACAATTTATCACCGAGTTCCGGAGATCGCGCTTAGCCGAGACTAATTACATTGGTTGTATTAAACAACGCAACGTGATACCTGTCTGAGCAATGTCTGTTGTGTAAGGTCATATGGAGATCGGAAAGTTTGCAACCAGTATATACATATGGGTATATGGAGCCTATAATGAAATATGATATATGTATGTATGTTGGTGTTTTCTTACATTTTCACGAATACTCATATAAATTATGAATTTTACAAAATTTGTGTTAAACAAATAGATAAAATATTTTTCAATTTTGGCTAATTTTTTTTTTGTGTAAAATATATATTCAATTAGATCCATAAAAATTGTTTTATTTAAAGAGTATATGTTTTGATAAATGGTTTTATAATTCGTAGTTTTCAGAAGTCATAATAATAAATATATTTAACATGTAATAAGATATCTACTTTAAAAGTAGAACACTTATTCACCCGTCTCTACATATTTAAGAAAAAAGATAAATTTAGAAGTCATACATCATAGTTTGAAGGATCTATGGCCCAATATCTCTCAAACGAATATCTCCAAAAGGTGATAGAGAATAGAGCATAATTCTATAGATTTTCCATCAAAGTTCATCGACCTCCCGCGTACGTTTAATGTCCGTCGTAAAACTCCCTTGGCGCGACTGATTAAAGATGCAAGCGTTAACTGTTGGAGTGACGATATATTTTGTTTGTTTTTGCTTCACTTGCGTAAATTTCGACATAACTCACCCTGTAAAAGGACAAACCCCTGAAATAAAGCAGTAATTAATTTGAATAAAACGATCCTACTCGCTGCGATGACATCACTATTAAGTCATTATCAACGTCTGCTGTTAATACTCTTATAGAGCTTTCGCATAATCGATTTTTTTTTGTTCTAAAAAGGATATCATATCCAATATCACGAGGTTATTGCATAATATAAAGCTTAGCTTACAAATGTCTTGTTTAAAAAAGCAATATGCCATAACTCGTCGGTATCAAACTTTACTACTAAGATTCTAAATTAAGATGTCTCATTTTGAATGGGAGTTTAAGGGTGGTTTGATTGATCGTAATAATTTTATTATATAATCAAAGTAATATTTTAATACGCATTCAGTAAAGTGTTGATTTATGGCTAATAAGATGGCGGGCTATGAATAGAAAGTTGGTACTAACTTTTCTATGAGAAGTTACGGTGTACGGTTTTCAACATTAAATATAAAATTTAGTGTTAATTGCAACATCATCTGGAATATTGTGAAAGTTGCCTATCGCGTTACATATATTGTAATATTTGTTTAAAAAGCTCTGGTCGCTTCTAGAACTTGTTGACTCAAACGCTACAGATATAAAATTTGGTTTAGATGTCAACTTGTGATTACATAATAGGTAGACAAAACCACTTGCTCTGTATATCCATAATATTCAACAAATAAGTACAAGGAATTACAAGTAAGGTTATCAGAATGTCCTATTATGTTATCTCCCTAATAAATAATCCACGCTCAAGCAGAGAACCTTTAATATAATATATTTAGTAACGTGAGCATAAACACTCTATAATTTCGAGTGCTCTCGCTCATTATAACTGACGACGGACATCAATCACCATTCAAGTGCTCTTTATTAATCAACCGTAATATATGAAATACAAATCGAAGCCGTGAGGTGACCGGCAAAGATGAAATGTCTCTTAATTGGTTAATATACCCGTGCACAGTTATTTATTCACACTGTTTTAAAAGAGGTCAAAAGACAAATCTTTTGATTCATATAAAAACTGAGTGAATCAGAAAACTGAATGATTCATAAATAAAGATACGAATACCCCAAGGGTACACTGAGAAATTGGGAAGCACTGGAAAATCTGACCCTGAGCGCCACATTTCAGGCAATCTCATCGGTTCTTGAGGACGGAATTCCCGACGGCGATATCCTTTGCTACATAACATGTTTTGCCTCCTCTGTGAAGAAAGGCAAGAAGAGGGCACATATGATAGTTTACCACAATAAATACCTTCGGAGGCATTATTACTTTATTACTGAAATACAAGAGATGATCAATGCAAGAAAAAAATATATGCTAGGAGTGAGTGATTCGAAAAATAAATGATGTAAAACGACTTAACTCTTGGCATTTCGCAGGGTATTCGTCACTTACTATACTGGACTCTTAGAGAGGCAACCATAACGTGGAATTAATTCAAGACTTCTTTCTGTTGTCTGAAAACTTGGCTTGTCTCACATTTCTTTGTGTTAACGCTTCGAATATCCGAGTCACAGTGCATTAAACTAGCGTTCTTGACTTGTTTAAGGGATATGCTTGCAAAATGTGAGGGAATATGTCGGATAAGATAGGATTCTAGGAAAATTTAAAGATGAAAGACTGAACGAAAATGTTGAAACTTTATTAGAAATATGTTTGGAGAGATAGCTTGTACTGAATAGCTTGTGCTTGAAATACTAATACTACTTTAATCCGAAATTTCAAATGGAAATTTACTGAAAAAGCGTGGAGAAATTTGAATCGCTGGAATGATTTTTTTAAAGTACAATTTTGTTAATTAATAAATGCAATAAAAGGCATGAAATCAGATAAAGAAGCGGGGCATTTTTGTCGAAATTTTCAAAAAATGCTGCTGGTAAATCAGACGAGTACCTATATAGATTCAATCCTCATAACACATTTCACAAAGATTATTATAAGCCTCCTTATATTATATTTGTTCATGATCGATAGCTTTTCAAGCTAACTAGCCTATACAGTGCTGATGTTGGAAGACATTGAATGTAAGTCAAGCTGTACAAAACCTGTGCTTTGTGTGCTGTTTGACCTGTACTTTAAAGGATTTCACCATCTGCGTCCAAGTACATGGGACCTGCATGGATTGGTTTAGCATTAAACATGGTGTTAGACAGGTCTCTGTTCCTTCTCTGTGGCTGTTTATTTTATTTAAGCATATTTGTTTGACAGATTTTAAAAAGTCTGAATGTGGTTGATGGATTGATTAATTAGTATATATACGCGCCCTACTATACAGAGCAGACGACTAAGATGTTCTTGAATTAATTATTCACTGGGATCGACATGTGAAAGAGTTTGAAAGTGAATGTTCAAAAAATAAAATAATGGTAAGTGAACACAAACATGAGAGATGAAATTATGACAGATTGTCAGATTATGATAGAATATAAAAGAGTGGCTGTATAGGATAGAAGATGAGCACAATATATTGATAGAAGAGTGAAGTGAAAGAATCAACAGAGGCTTGCGTTGCCATCCATCTTCTTCTAGCACCGATACTTATATGTGGAAGTATAAGAAGAAAAGGCATGAAAGTAAAATGAATGCAATAAAAAGTACAGTTCTAAGAAGTTTCTGTGGAGTAAAATTTATAGGTAAAGGAAGAAATATCAAATAGAGTTGTAAACTGAAAGAAAATTATCGAGAAAGAAATGTGGGGTTGGTTTGGGCATTTGGAAGGGATTGAGCAAAGTAGAATTACGACAGAAGTGTATCAAGGAAACACGAGTAGCAATTGTAGGAGGAGACCATCCTAGGCGCACATACGTGGTCTAGATTAGCGAACTGCTGAAGAAGGGCCAAATCAAGAGTACTTATAGCCGACGTGTATGTATAAAATGATTCATGAATGCGGAAGAAGCGAAAGAGGTGTGCTTGAATTATTATTTCTCGAGTTCCACTGTCTGCGAGACATTGTCCAAGCGGAGAAAGGCGTGATGGTATGACGTATGATGATAAAGATGACAAATCTGGTTTACGTTTAGAATTGTAAGAATATTTTTTTATGTATATTTCCATATCTATAATTTTATAAATACTAGACAATATAATAAACTAAACAATAACTCTTCTTATTTATTATATTATAAAATAATTTACTTTATCTCTCTTTTAAGGATTAAGGCAAAGTATTAATTTTAAGAACGTAGGGTGAATGTTGCAAATATTTATTCATTTCGTTTAATTTATAATTTACTCATTACTTTTTCGTAAGTCCGTTAAGGAATAGTTTGCTATTGTGGCGTTTAATCTTCTATTAATATAGTAACAAATTTTTTTATTTTATTACATTATGGTTCGCAAACCTTAAAATTAAATATATCTCAGTTTATACATACGTCAGGTATAATTTATACATGAATAAAAATAAAATATATTAGGTAGGCAACCTTCCATATACGAACAACTTTACTAGTTGTTTTACTTTAATAAATCGAATACTTACATTTTATTTTATTAAACATTACAAACAGGTGCTACACTTGATGTCAATTTAATTAAAAATAACGAATAAATGTTAATATTATCGATAAAGGTAATCGATTTATCGATAAATTTTTGACATTACTAGCAGGTGGCACGTTACTCTTGTGACTGTCTGTGTGTTTTAATGTTTTTTATCGTGCAGCCGGAAACTCTGCAAGCCACTCTGCCGTCACTAATGACCGGCGCTAGATCTTTAACGCCTCTTGTCTAGTTTAAAAAAAATATACCTGTTTTATTGTTATTTTCGATTATAATTACGTATTTTCGGAATAAAGCATACAAATATCCAATTTCTAGTTTAGAATTTGACTATAATACTATGATTACGGGTATTATTTGCAGTTGCAAAAATATTTTGTCACACTTCAATACTTGTGGAACAGTTTGTAATCTTAATCTCTTGCAAGAACAACGAAATCGATAGTCTATTCAGTAGACCGTGGCGCATCACTTTTTGTTCTTTTAACTGCGACTTAGCGAAAGGCGTAAATGATACATATCATTGTCAGTTATTAAATATATATATATATATATATATATATATATATATATATATATTTAATAAATGACAATGATAGTCCTATAACATGAATGGTAAAAAAAAATAGAAGAAGGCTAAAAAGTATGAATGGATTGTATGAAAGATGATACGTAAATAAAAGGAGTGAGCACTGTGATAGGAAATGATAGACACGAGTCAAAGAAAAGTGGGAAGTTGTACTGTATCCGAAAAGTGGGAAATAGATAGGAAGAAAAAAAAAAGAATAAAATTACTTACATACTAAATATATATCACTTTAATTACAAACGCAAATTTTTATCATTTTTATAAGGTTTAGATAATTTTAATTACAATACTACATCACAAATTAGTGTTTAGTAAAAAAAATATGTGTTTGGTTTTCTTATAATTGCTAATTATCATTTTAGACATGATTTAAATAACTTTCAAAAGTAAACTATTTTATATAATTAATGAAATATTTAAATGCTAAAATAAAATCTTGTTTGCATGGCAACATAATCCCCTATGATTTTGTTATTTGTTACCAGTTCTCTTTTTTTAATCTTCACATTCAATAAGATATAGACCTCGTTCCTTATGTGAAATACATTGAGAAAAATTGCATTCGAATTCATAAATTAAATTCTTCAACGAGAAAAGTTTTCAGTTCCATTCAAGTTTACTCAAAATGAAAATTATTCGGATTGTAACATCACGAAGCGATATATTTATACAGTTAGCGTAGAATACTTTAACAGGTGTATTCATGGAAAATAATATACGATACAATTACAATAACCTTCCTACAATTCTGCTAGCCTTTTCAAAATATCCACCAGCTTCAACGAGGCAAAGCCCTGAGCGGTGATGAGTTACGCCTGTCTATAAATACTCTATCGCCTCTATTATTACCACTCACTCATACGTGAGTAAGTTCGCTATTGTTAACCGACTTGTCAAGTGGCCATACAGTTTGTTTTCTTCCTTGCTAGATCTATGGGTTACTAATTTCTATGTTTATAAAATGTTTAGATTGCAGTGCACAAAATGGATAAACCTTTTTGAATTTGATCTAATTCTGAAAGTAAAGGGGCGATCGAGGAAGACATGGAAGACATGAAGTACGTCTTAAATGTTATGGCGAAGATGCAAGATTATTTTGCTGAGGTGACGTATGTTAGAAAAGCGTAGAAGAGAGTGCATTGACGCCAATCAATTGGGATAAAGGCATTCCCACCTGACACATACATTTTAATACCATTGGCAGTAACTGTTTCTTCTTTCCCATGGAGTCAGTCGTATAGCAATTTAAAAAAAAACATATTTTATTCATTATTTGCCTGAAATAAAGATAACTATTGAAAAAGGAAATTATCTTTATCAGCGAACATTATCTAGACGGCAATCTACAGTAGCTAGTTTAGTAGCTAAAATGTGATTGAAAAAAATGTTTTATTAAATATTGTATCAAAAAATATATATAGTGTTTTCACACTGATCACATATTACAAAATATTTTAAGAAATAACCGTAAGGTGTTGAATGCGTTCAACTTAACAAGATAATGGGGTAATTTGAAGTCGATTTATTTCAACAGTTCAAGGATTTGCCAGAGGTCACGCAGTTTAGAGAGTGGTTTACCGGCGCTATTAGAATACCTATTTATTACAAATTGTATGATTTTATACTTTAATAATTCTATAATTCTTAGCTTATAATAACGATTAAAGTTCAGATATCATTAAAATAGTTCAAGAAACTCCGAGCCCAAACTATGATGTCAGGTGATAGCAGACTTATGTTTTCAACTTATTATATGAAATTATTATATTATTATATTATTTACTATCTGTTGTCAGCGACTCCTTTATCGCCTAGAGACTCAAATAACAAACCATGTAACATCTTATAAGACGTATACTAATCTACATTTTTTTGTACAAGTTATACGTTCCCCGAAGTTTTCAAAAAATGGTATATTGTGCTTTGATAGGTAATCAATGTGATAATTGGCTTTAAACTCTATTGCCGATATTCAAGTGACTCTATGGAAAGGAGGCTTTGACAAACACAACGCTTCCGTCTATTCAGTATTTTTCGCGTGAAAACCGGACAACAGACAGACAGACAAAAATTTTAAAAAGGATTTTTTTGGCTTGTGTTACCTACTTGTTTGAAGATCCTTATATCATCTTTTAAAGTTTTTATTCGATGTACAGAATTGAAGTCTTCTAAAGTTTATATGTATAGATTTATATATTTTTGCACACATCCTATGAAGGCAATACTTGCCACAAGCAATTCTTCCAAAATATATGTAAAGCCAAAACAACATAATATATTATAATTAATTATTTGATTTATAGAAACTAAGTGTTTAATCGGACAAATAAATAGCTTTATTTTATTCTGCGTTTTCTTATATGATAATTGTCGCACATATAAGGTTTCTTACGTATTATCGTAAATAAGCACTAAGATATGTTAGTTTTCATTACTTATAAAGTTTATTATTGCAATTAATTACAGGTAGCGCGGCAACACAAAGAGTATCTAAGAGAGATTCAAAAGAGATATATAAATATAAAAAATAAACACTTCTGGATTCAATCTAAAAAAAAATATCTTAAAACATTAAATAACCCATACATATACACTTCTGTAGATTAATAAAATGAAGACTTAATAAATTCTAGATACATGCCATACTAATTCAATAAGACAATAGACAAATAAAATTTCTAAGTCATACAATATCGTGTATGGGTGTATGATACTGATACGGACGTTTGTACTACTGATCGCTGATAGCCATTTGAGAACGAGTTCGAAATGTATGAGTCTGTCGCCAGTATGTATGAGGTGTGTGAGAACGGAGAATTAGAATTCGTATTATGGAATAGCTTACAGATATTGCAGCCTCTGTCTGTTGAAAAGCTTATTTTTTTATTTATCAATATTTTTCTTAACTTTTTTTTTTTTTTCTTATCTATTCTAGTAATATTGTTTTTTTTATTTCCGGTCACGTTTGACGATTTTTAATTGTGTTTTTGATAAATTATAGTAATCTTTACATTGACTTTGAATTTCTATAATCTTTACAGTACGGGCAATTAAGGAATAGAATTAGCTGAGGTAAATTTCAATGTATATGATAAATGTTTTCTTCCAAGAAAATAGCTCACGGCGTACCGGCGCCACCGTTCTGTGGAACAACAAAATAAACACATGAATTCATGCTCTCGATCTACTGTATTGAAGTCTAATACTACGCATTTACATAAAATAATATTATATACAAAATGTACAGCTTTTCAATAGACGGGTTCTGGTAAATATGATGAATACTTTAAGAAAACAAAGTCCTCTCCATCCTAAATCTTCCTATTTTTTATTGATGAATCATCATTATACCTGACACTTTGTAAATTAAAATAATCAATGAATGGTGGAGCGACAGGACGGTTTCTGAGAGGTTACCGAATTTTTATCCTGTCTGTACCGATTATTTTTCTTTCTAAATGTAATTAAAATTTAAATAAGCTTAACATAGATACAAATTCTCAGACACATTTTCAAACATTAATTTCGGTGATCAGCATTTCAATGGTAATCTGTACCGCAAAGTCTAGAAAGAAAGATAGAAAAGAAAGGAAAGCCTGATAGATACGTTATCGTCTCGATAAAATTAAATATATGTAGAATGCTAAGTTCAATGAGGTTGGTAGCGATACGTAGCTCATTTAATAGAGCGATATGACAATTTCCAAGAAGTCGCATTCGGGTTCGAATTCTCTAATTCAAATTCGAATCGAATCGGTGATTAAAATTAAAATAGCCTTAACGTGTCTATACATATTTATATACATTTTCAAATATCAACCAATTTATTTCATCGTGTATATCTTATTTAAGGAATTCGGCTTCCCATACGTAATACATTACCTTGATCTCTAGTGACTTGAGAAAATATTTCAGTAGATTTACGTTAGATTCTCGGAAAGCTTCACAATACATTGACCCATCTGTTTACATTATATACGGTTTTTTATAAAAACTAAATTCGTTTAGAATAGTTTATAGTATCGGTGTCTAGATTTTGTCATTACATTAATACTTTTCTAGTTCTATGTGATTTATATTTTTTGTTGTACATGGTTACTTTTATGTAGACAAAAAAAAGTTTAATATAAATATTTATAAAATAAATAAAAATTAACTACAAAATCATGCGTTTCATTTTTTAGTTAGCAAAATTTTTTGTTTAACTGAAGTTAAAGTGGATGTTTTCTGTACAAAATCGGGTGTAACTAGAAATAATGCCCTAATAATGAACCAAATTATAATGAAAACATTTTTAATACCGTTTAATAGTGACTTTTGATAGTTGATAGTATACCGTCAACATTCGGAACAGAAATGAAAGCTAAGTCTTTGAGGCTATTTCTTGGTATGGGAGTATGAGATTGTTTAACAGACTTTGTTTAGTCTAGCCTTTGATATGTGGACAGGAAACCGTGGAATATATCTCTTGTCACGTTTAGGTCATTACCATTCTATAGACTTGATTATGCGGTATATTCCTTTATTCTTCTTACTCTTCGGCTCTACGTAGATGGTAGAGCCACGATGCAGTCAACTCACTACAGCTTGTATGGGTTGGTTGTACCGAAGTAGTCTTACTCTCTTACTGAATATGGGGTAAAGTTACTATTACAGCTACGTTTCTTATGATGAGTGAAAGAACCGGAAGGAATATCAATCTTACCTTTATCCCTTTCCAATTCTTATGGACAACAATCTCTTTGCATCTATTTTTGCAGAAGTACAAAGGCGACAGAATCATTTACCTTTACCTGGACTGTATGGTCTCTTGCCACTTTTAGTATATTAAAAAAAATTAAATAATACCAGTTGCTCACCTGCACTCTACACTTCTCTTTGGTTTTAGGTCTCTCGGAAAAAGTTTTATAATCTGTGACGTATATTGACAAAAACAAGTATGGGTACAATTTATTGGTGTTCTGTTTGCATCCGAATTCTTCTTTCTGGCAATTTGGCAATCTATGAAGAAGATGAGAGGTTAACAGGGGCCTACATTTCACGTTTCCCCTTACACGTTTGCGATGAGACCTTCAGACTTGTGATCTTAATCAATTGTCAAGATACTTAAATTTGAATGAGAATAATAATAACCTGTCAGAACCATACTTTTTTAATAAATTCTTATATTGATGTCTATTAGTAACAAGTTTTAAAACTGCTTTGAATATAGGTTTTTTTTTCTGTGTATAAATAAACTAAATATCATTAAAGGCGGATAAACTTTATAGCATGAAAAACTTAAATAAAAGTTGCGCTGAAAAAATGTAGCAGGCCGTCTAGTAAGACTTAGAAAAGTTGCAGCTCCAGTTCTATACTACTGTTACATAAAAAGTGCTACATATTTATGAAGTAATGAGAAACACAAGTTCTTAGAGGTGTCAGTATGGTTGATCTACTGTTTTATTTACTCTGTGGCTCCGAGGTCATGTGGACGTATTAGGCTGGGTTAGGTTATGTGATGCGCGTGCTCAATGCACGCAACTAGGCTAAGGTACTACGTACTATTTATGCCGTGGCTAAAGGAAGTCAATTAAAAATATTTTTGTAAACATATATTTTATCTATAGTAAAATTAATCTGTAAAGTTTATAATTGTGTTAGGTGTTCTTTTCATTTTGTAAAACTATATTAATCTCACATGTTTATAGGTTATTCGATATTTCTTCATAAAAAATAAAACACAATATTTCCTTCTAAATATGTTGATAAGAAAAATATTTTTCATAAATAATTATGGTACATTTATTACATTTCAAAGCACATTCATTTAATACTAGGAATTATTGCCAAAAAAGGCAAATCAGGTAAAGTTAGTTTTCTCCATAGTAGTACAACATAGTGATGGAATAACATATTAACAGCGGATAACAAAGTTCCGGACACGTTTGATTTATTGATAATATATGTAAATAAAATATTGAAAACAATTAATAATTTAGTGAATTATGACGATAAATAGATTATAGAAATTGCCTTAAATATGAGTATTTTATATTCAAAAGAATGAATGAAAAGCAATGCCGCGGCTGAATAAAAAGAGAAAAAAACGATAAATAACCGTTTTTTCGTATTTTTTGCTTATTTACACTATGTAGAGCTTAATACTTTAGACATGAGACAAAGGATTTACAATAACTCCGACCAACTCCAACTATGTACTCGGAATGTTTTTACTTATTACTCATATATTTCTACGATTTTCACACAGTACGCATTTTATATATGTGATTTAAAATTCCTAACTATAAATGTAATAACACAGCAGGTGTCCGTCTGTGTATAACCATATAAAATAAATCAATGCTTTGACCGGCATATCGATAACAATAAGTTTTTGAGAGAAGGTAGTTTCGAATTACTACTGATAGTTATTTTCAGCTATGTTCTAGAACAACATACAAAACAATATATCTATATTATATTCGTATCGAGAGTATTGTTGAAATTTGTTGAATGTCTGTATGTTAATATTTTAACCGACAAATTATTAACATACCTTAGAATTTAACCAAAGTTCAAAGTCCTCAACCACAATTTAAAAAATAACTTTAAATCAGAAGCTTATCTAATTACAAAAAATATAAATGAAAAAAAATACCTGCTAACATTAAAATTAAAGGAACGGTTAAAAAAATATATATAAGTAGATTAAAAGCGCTTAAATAATAAGTAATGAACCTTTTTGATCAAATACATTTCAAGTGGTCAATTGGTGGCATTCAATTTACCCGTCACTGTCAATTCAACTAAGTACATTACATCTCTTACAATTACACTTAAACCAACACTGGTTAAAGATTTAAACACGAATTAATTGATTAATGACACTATGAGCAAATATGAAAAACAGGCTGAGCAGGATATTTTTTTTATCAATTGTTTATTTACTTACTTCTATTTATTATTCATTTCTTTTCGGAATACTTTTTACGTCTTTCGTTTTCTTTCTTTGTTAAAACAATATACAAATTTAGTTTCCTTAAAATAATTTATTCTTACTAATATTCTTGAATTCTTTTTGAATCTTAGTTGCTATTGGTATTTCGTTTAAAAGATGAAATAGATAAATGAAATATGTACATTCTGAACCGATATATTCATATTTTTATGAAAATCAGTAAACACAAAGTAACAGTAAGAAGTCTGAAGGTCATTTTGACCTTACGCTCTAAGCAGACCAGTCGGCATTTCCACTTAATAATCTTTATCAACTAAAATGGAAACTCCATCTTTTTATACAATCTGCTCTGTCACACATTCGATTCTAGCCCGTTAGAGAGTAACAAACTTAATACGCAGTCATAGTACGGGATTTGAAACCTTATATTTATAAAGATAAAGCTTTGATATCTGCTAATGCTATGGTTTTTTATAAACAGTGTGTTTTTAGGTTGTGAAGCTAAAGATTGATAGCCTGTAAGTGTTTCTATATAAATATATTATCCGTCTAAGTTATTAATTATTTATTTATAAACAATTGTTTTAAAGTTTAATTTTGTTCTTTAGTAACAATTTATATTTGTGCATATTTAATTTATTTTGTGTAAAGTGGAGAAAACATTTCTGTACGAACAAGGTATTTTAAAATGTTTGTAATTTTAATAATGCTAATAATATTATATATATATATATATAATTACCATACAGTACAAATAATTTTTTAACAAGAAATTCAATAAGACGGTCTTATCTAATGATAAGAATAATGACAGAGATCACTATTTAATAGAAGTGATCTCTTCCAGACAACATTAAATTGGTAAGATTCAAGAAAGAGAATATAGACTGGTATATAAAAATGTATATATATATATATAGCTATAAATACTGACACTTATATATATATATATATATATGTAAATAGATACATACATATATATAAAACGGAAAACATAGTACTACGTACAGGAAATAGAGTAACAGTTGTTTGATAACTTATTTAATATAGAAAGTAAAACTGCATAAGTAAATAAAATCTTGAAGTAGGAATAAAGAATAAGGGAAGGAAAAAGGAATTAGGGGCTGAGAGGCGAGTAAGATTTTTGGAAGACCTGAGTATTAGTACCTAGAAAATCATTTTTTTTTCAAGTAGAGCAGAGAAAAGGGGTTGAATAATACACAGTGCAGAAGTGAGAGAATATAACCATTCCAGCGAAAAAAAATAGGCGACTACTTGAGGTGAGACCGAAACTGAGATACGTAGATTGCGCTAGCCAAATATGAATCTAATACCACGATTTTTAATTCTTCCAAGCTTATTAAATTGTAGCTCAGTTAGATCACAATAATTTGCATCATATTATAGAAAGAATGAAAGATTGTGCTAGCATAATTTTGGAAGGTATGGGAAGAAAAATATACAACCTTCGTAGTAAACAAAATGCAGCAAAAGATTTTCTTATAACCTCATTAATTTGATGGATTCACGATAAAATGTTATCGAATTGTAATCCAAGATTTTTAATAAAGTGTGGTATTTTGGCACCATCAAATAAAAACGGAGGCAGGTTTGTACAATCCACTTTAGCAATCATGCTTGTAGATCTAGCATTTTTAGCTTGACATTTGGTTACATTGACTTTTATTCCATATTACAAAATCCGGTTGAGAATTAACCACATATTTTTATAATGTGACGTGTGTATGTGTGTGACGTGACTGTAAGCAATGTATTAATGAAGATAGGGAACAGTAATAGTGACAACTCAGCTCCCTTAGGGACACCGGCACGTACATTGCACTAAAAGGGTAAAGGATTGATCACTGCAATGGCATTATTGGCGTCCACACAGATACCTACGAAACCAATCAATTACTGATGATAATATATCAAGAGTGGCAAATAGACTAAGCATGATGTCAAAGGCAACGTTATCAAACGCTTTACTAAAATCAACCAAGGTCATTTGTTAACTAACGAAGCAAGTCCAATAACTCCTTAAAGTTCATGAAAAGTAAAGACATGTGGGCAATTTATATTATGTTTTCTCTGAATGGTAATGAAAAATGGTGATCTAATGATAATCTTACCAGTATGGGGATAATAAACATTTACATTCATTCATTTACAATTTGTACATTGGTTCAATGTCCATAAATTAAGCATTTTCTGGAATCTAGGATCAGTAACATAAAATAGAGTGATTGGACTTTAACGTAGTATTTGTAGATTGGTTCAATGTTCAATTTTCTGGAATCTAAGATCAGTAACATGAAATAGAATGATTAGACTTTAACGTAGTTATAGTAATATATTTAATATACTATTACGTTAATCTTATTGAAAATCCTTAAATTGCACAATAAATATAGATAGTATCGCATATGTATGGGTAGTACGTCAGCATTTGCTCTAGTTTTAGTAACGGAAGGGCAGAACTGTTTATTGATAATAATTTTATAATTCTGATACATTCTATTATATTTGAAATTGCTTAATAATAAGTATATGATTTGATGAAAAATATGAGAACGCTTAAAATCTTTTAATTTATTAAAACATATTTTAATAAATATGAAATTTGCTGTTCGATTTTATTTTTAGATGTTTATGAATGCAATTTAATCAGATGTTCTTTAGGTGCATTTAAAGTATTTTATATTACACATTTGAGCTAACAACGTTACCGAACTTTTTTTAAAATGTCCAAAGAGGAGCATCTCGTCGAGTGATATGTGACACGTGGCGACTAACGCTACAACGACATATAATCATATGCACAGACATCTGAAAATAAACCCTAACATCTAGCTATAAGGTTGACTTACCGCTGGCTGTGACATCGGTCTCTGAACTCTGAAAATAATATTTCAGTTTGGACCACTTGCGTTACGTAACCGATGTTATAATTATAAAGATAGGACGGGGTTTAGAAGATTCGAAACTTGTAGAAATATCACTTTTACAACTGTTTATATAGATTTTACTATTTAATTAGAATATAAATACGTTATATTTTATTACAACTGTCACCTAATTTATAAAAATAGTAACAATAAATTCAGTTAATCGGATCGATAATAAAATCACATCAGCACTGTTGAATATTCTTAAGGCAATGTTAACCTTCATGAAAATATATATGTTTATTAATACATTAATTTTCCTCTAAAAAAACTAACAAAATATAACTAGTGGTTCACTAACGCGACTCGTATAAGTTAGTCGTAATGACATTAATTTAAGAGTCTATAGAAAAACTATGCCTCTTATGGTGACGGCGCCATAGCGTTGATCGTTGCCGATACAGACTACGTGCTGGGATTACTATATTTATTATACATATGTATGAATTGTATAGCATTTAATGTACATTGCTTCTGTCATAACGCACTCTTCAAATTACTCTTTGAATAAATAACTAAATTATGTCAGTTCAGACCTAAAAGTAATGTTTATTTAATTGTATGAAACAATCAAATGAATTTTACTTTTGAGTGGAAATTAGTGCTTGTTTAGAGTAAATTGACATCAAATATTGTCAATCTTAGTCTTATTTCAGATGTTATTATTGAAAAAATAGCTGTTTCTCAAACCCTTTGTGTGTTTATTTGTTAATTACACTTTGTTGAAGTCAACTAACCTCATTGGTATATGCTGATTCGCGGTACTTAATTTAAAGACATATTATATATTCTGTAAGCATTTTCACTTATTCGACCGCACCTACCAATTAATTCGAAATGTCATAGGAATTGGGGTTTTTGCGTTGGCACAATTGTAAAAGACGGAGCGATTCCATACTTAAAGGTCCCAAGACTATGGGGAGTTTGTTTGGTATTTTTGCGATAAACTGAATTTTTAATATATAAGTGATTTTTCTGAACTAAAATTTAAAATAATAAAACAATATAAATGTAAATTCACGTACTAGTTTTTATTTTTCCATATATATAAATATATGTTTGCAGCAAAATGCTCCAGTGACAGTAATTTATTTAAATTGGCGTCCTTCGGTTGATATAACCACCTTGTTGGTTCGCGGATTAATGTTCTTTAGCCTTGAGTATTGCCTTTTTTATTTACATTGATGGAATAAAATATTTAAAATGCATAATGCTTATTTATAGTCTATCCTAGATCAGCAAGAATCCAAAATCAATTAGGAATTTACTATACCCATAAAAACACGTTAGAATGCAATCCGCTACCGCTTATGACTTGTGGCACTGCCCTCGACATTTGCAAGAGGTTTTGCCGAAACTCGTCCATCGGTCAACAGTTACACAATGTCGCTATAGGTTATTATTTACATTCATTAAGTCCGTGACAGTGAAATTAGAGTGATAAACTTGTACGCAATTATTTTAAGCTTCGACAAAATAATTATATGAATTTCTTTATCACATGCTTTAATTATTATTAACTTTTTTTTAACTTATTTGTTTTTTATGAGTACGGCACTTCTTTTTCAATGTTATTTCATCCAATTAAATAATTAACTTTAGTAATTTCATAAGCAATTTAATTTAATTTACTGATAAAGTAACACAACCTTTACAACATTAATTAAAAAACATATTACAACACTATTTATTAACTTCCAAAAAAATAAAAATGGCACCAAAAATGAGTTTAGATGTAATCACAAGACAGGTACAGGTTTTACACTATACATAAATGTGTGTCTATAAAAAGAACATCCTGTAAATATTTCAAATAGCCAAGTACCGTTTGATTTTCATAATGCCAACCCGCCGTGAGACTCCTTGAAGCCTCATTACGTATGGGTGGTCGCTAATGTCCCTCAATAGCCCTACCGCATACACGACGGCTATTATTATTAATTTATTGACATTTAGCACTGTTATTATAAAAATACTTTGAATATTTGACATAATTCAAGCGAAATTATCATTTCCGATTTATCAATTATGAGTTGATAACGCGCTTTATTTGTATTATTTTTTATTATAATGTATATTTATTCATATTTTGCATTTTAGTTTTAAAGAAATAGATAAGGAGATTTTTTGCTTATATATTTTGTATGAAAAGCTAAAAATATTTTACTCTCAATCATTGAAATGAATCATTATTAAGAGCGAGTAGTACTACATATTCTATTTTATATTGTGGAGTTGGCATCGCAACTAGTGAGTTTTAAAAACGTCAAACTGCAGTTTGGTGAGACATAATTTACTCACGTGACTCAGAAGACTTATAAATACAATATAGATAAAAAATATAAGAAACATATTTCGTAATAGAGCTATTTCTAAAGGCAGATTTCAGTTCTTCAAACTTACAATACGATTTGTAAGTTGTTAATAATTTTTATTATATTGTTAAGTATTTAAAATTGTACTTGTACTGTGATATTATTGCGGAATATATTTTTGAAACAAAATCTAAACCAAACTCACTTTAAGTTTCAACACAAAATTAAAATGTAGAGGAAATAAAATATATTGTAAGTGTTATATAAAGCGTGCCATGTGATTTAGTATATATTATTTTATTTCTTAGAGCAGCCAGACACGCCCGCGCTACACAAAAATACCGACCTGACGTTATCGTCGCCGGAGAATTCCAACGCGAATATATTACTTAAATAATATGTGATACGTCGAAATAAAGTTGATGCTACACTTATTGCTGGTACTATTTTTATATCGCATAATATAAAAAAAAACAAACAATACACAGTTTTAATATTAACCTGTTAATTATGAGAAAAACAGCTAGATGACACAATTACTATATAACGTTTTCGTATGAGAAATATAAAATAAGGCAAATAATAATAAAGGTTTAAGAAGAAATCGAATAGCTCTGGTCACATTTGCAAGTTTTAATCATGTTTAAAGTAAAATATAATAGCTTTTTACATAATTAAATAAAATATATTATATTGTCGCATAATTTATAATTAATAATTTAAACTATAATATTATCGTTAGTGCATTATTGTTTTAATTCAAATTGTAGGTATCTGTTATTACGAATTTATAAAAAATTTAAAAAAAAAAATACGAATGAATTTGAACATTTGAAGTTATAAATTACATTGCAAACAATTACGAATGAATTTTTTTCTCTTGATAAAAAAAAAAAAAACTGTAAGTTGATTGAGAACGAAACTTTCAAACAAAGACTACCGAAACTATATTTTAACATGTTTAAATAGAATAAAGGGTCCTCTGGTCTCCTACAAGTTAATGAAATACGATATTAGACCGTACCAACATAATTAACTAGAGGCAATGAATCGAAACTACAATGTCGTGCGGATGCACGCGTTAATAGCAAGGACGAACCAGTACTGTGTTGGACCCATTGTTCAAGTCCAGTCATCGATATCGAGCTTCCCATATCCATTTGTATCGGGTTTTAGAAACCTTAATTTTAACAATTGAATCAAAGTCGGTTGATGTTTAAACTAATTAAAATATTTTTCATTAATTAAATAACTTTTAATTCACGTTACACGAATGTTATAAAATAATGGTTCCCGTACATAAAGAGCCGACCGAATTAAAAGAGACCGATTTGACGCATCCATTTTTAAAACAGCAACTGCATATATATAATATAACGCAAGTTAATATTTCTAATAGGATAGTAAACTCGGCAGAGCGCATCGAGTATAATGGTGAGTCGGCAACCCGTAACGTAAATAAAAGCATTTAATAAGACGCCGTGTGACTTCACGGATGGACTTCGCCCGCACCTACCAACCACTGTCACAATTAATAAACAAATTATTTCAGAAATTTAACAAGATATAACAAATGAAAAGTAATGTAACAAAATATGATTTTGCAATTTTTTGTATGTAAATATAATTAAATGACTTGTTAAATTTTTATTATTAAGAAATGTTAAAATAATAATCTTCACCCACATTTACATTGTGAAATATTTGTTATAGCTTTATTTCGATTAAAATAAGTGCAAATATAATTAACATGTATAGATGTTCGAAAAGATAACAAGAATACCATAAGATCTGATTTAAAGTAGCAGTTTTTTCTATAATCTATTATAAAGTCTGTCTGATGACTAATCCGCGAATTACTAATACCAGAGTTTGTTGACTCGTATTAAATGCCACTTGGTGACTTGACGAGCTATTCTTATTATCAATAGACAATAATTCAAAGTATTCAAACATCGTTAACACACACAATAATGTTTATAAAGATGCCGCAAAAAACACAAACACTGATGAAAACGAAAGCAATCGGCGAAGAGCTCTCAAAGTTTTGACAAATTCTATGACTGATTGACGGTAGATTAAAGTGAGACAGATTTACTAGCCAATAATGAGAGAAGGAACATTAACAAAGAAAAAAACGACGGATAACATCCAGATAGATAAACAATTTGAGCAGCCAAATGCGAAACATAAACATCGTAGCTAGCGCCACTCTACCCATCGAAAACGGTTTGCTTTTAAGCAATTAAACTTAAAAGAGCTTTACAGGTTAGAAAAATAAACCTATTTATGGATTATCTACAAAATAAAGTAGCAGAACATTGTGAAATACAAACTAAACAAGTTTAGTTAATCTATAAGCTAGATTATACAATTTTATGCTACTCCAAGAATATTGCTATTCTTAGAAATGTTTGATACACTTTATATGAAAATAATTTAACGTGTGAACATTAAAAATTCATAGTCATTGTTACTTGTAGGAATTTAACTATAAATATACACTAAACAAACTTCAATTAATTATTTAATTAAGTCCTTAATTGCAGTAATCGCATCGGATTCGCGGATCGTGGTTCGTTTGGATCGAATCAGTAGCCGGTGACGTCACGACACGGTCCAGTTCAGACCTGTCGGTGCCCGTCTATCAAATGTAGCGTGACGTTCTCTTACGTGAACCCTGCTCTCGGTTTTTTAACACTTGTTCCGATATTTCCGGAGCGTAAATACTTTCTACAATTGAATATTTGTCATTGAGTTGTTTGCTCTTTTGATGATTCGGTTGGTTTTTTTTTTGTTTGTTTTCGCTATTCTAATAGCTGAAATAAATTTTGCTCTATAGCAATTAATTGTTTGAACTTTTAAGAAATCAGTTTCAAAATGAGTGTGTAAATAATCATTTTTAAACATTTATTTATAAAATTATTAAAAAATCATTTAAATTTGCTTTTTGACTTTGCTTGATTTGTAGTTTTAAGCTTGAATGTTTTTTTTAATTGTTGAATTATGGAAAATACATAAAACGGTGAGTTGGGAATTTGGAACCATATTTGGTAGAAAGTATACGTCAGAGCAATACGTTTTTTTACGTTATGTCTATATTTTCCTGGACCATGGAAATGAAATGATTATATAGATATTTTTTAAAAGGAATATTTATTTTAATTAAAATGATGATTTTTGTGTAAGAAGTTTTTTTTGTAAGCTCATTTCTATTATTTTACTTAAAACGACATGTATGTTTTCCTCGTGCCTCTGACCGTTCATGAAGGGTGCATAAATGAGATCGAGCAAGTAGTATGTGTGCATTTAGTGGCTATGTTTTGCTCTAACAGCCACGGTCGACTATTTACACTGCACCTAAAATGGATTCCTAATGGCTACTTGTTCGTACGATACACCTGCCGTAGCATATTTGTTAACAGTACAATTTATTGGTATCTTTAAGTATAACGACAATTTACGCATTGTACTTAAGTCTTAGTTTAGATGCATCCGCGTGGTCATCTGTGTGCCTTCAATAAGATATTGTATGTTTTATGAAATAATTAGAAATATATACATTAATAAAAGTTTTTAAAAAATATAATGCCAATGTTATGGGATAATTTAGATTTTATCAAACCTAAACCTAACTGCTATATCAAAACGATACCTTCACGTGAAGACCTCAACAGCCATGCACTTAGAAAACACAAAACACTCACTGTAACCAGGCTTGTAGACCGCGCGGATCCTCCTAATCAACTTGCCAGTCCTTCTCAAGGGAGGGCCGAGCGCCACCGCGGCGTGACCTCTCCTCTCCGCGAACACGATATAGTTCTTGTGATTTTGCAACGGCACTTCGAAACGTCCTGAGCACTGGAGCGAATCCTGGGGCAATTTGAGTCGGATGATAGCGTCTTCTCGCGGCCAGCGTCCCTGGCGGCGGAGGACCCTTCGCACCTGGACAGTGGCGGCGTCCTTGGCAAGGGACTGCACGCGCGCCTCGAAGGCTGCGGGGGCACGGTAGGCGCGCCAGGCGACGTCCGCCCGCTCGCAGTAGAGGCGGCGCGGCGCCGCCAGGCTGCCAGCGAGGCACAGCAGGGCCCAGCAAAACGCCGCGCGCCCGCACGTCTTCATCGCGCCATCGCAGCGCTCGCGTGCGACCCTCTCTCGTCGGCGGCCGGCGCGCGACTGGCCCCATCTCGTCGCTCGAGCTGATTCACGCCCCGCCTACAGAAATAGTCTATACGGGCACGCGCCGATTTATCTCGTACGATGATTAATTTGCGATTGTAATTAGCGGGTTAGCGCCTGATCGGGTGTTGCCTTTATCCGTTGGGGTAAGGGTTAGTGATTTAGTGCCGTAATAGGCACTGCTGATGGGGAAGAGTTATCGTCAATTTGTTACTTTGGATATGGTACTATTAAGGTTAATTAATTTACTCTCTAATCTAATTAAATGCTTGTTTGATATTCATGACCATATTATAAATGTTAAAATATTAGTTTATTATTAAGTATCAAACTATTCTATATTCTACTTATTCTATATTCTACATTTCTCAAAATAAACATAAGACTGGGATGACTTTAAATTAATTTAACTAAGATTTTTAAATCTACAATGAAACAAAATTCATCTACAAATATTTTTTTCAGCAAGTCATAAAATCTAGGAACAAAATGAGTATTTTGCATGACGCAGATTCAAACTTATATTTCTAGGAAATTAAAATTTTAAAGACGTCTATCTTCATTCGATGATGAATATTTCTCAGCTCTCAACAGTTCAACAACATTAGAGTTGTAACTTGAATACATTTAAAGGGAATTGTTATTTTTTTCTAAGGATTTGCAATTTATAAGAACGTAATTTATGAACTTCCGGTCGTTAATTATATATTTTTTTTAAACTTTTAAATGTTTTTTTTTGTCAAAAGTTATTTTATAAAAACGTATCTTGAATTCAAAATATAACTATAAAAAAAACCAAAAGCTTTTAAAAGATCAAATAGTGTTGCTAGAGAACAGAGCTTCTGTAGCAAAGGTTTTCACTTTACTACTTTCGACCGTAGCCGTGTCTACGACGTGTAGCGCGTAGACCAATCGTAGCCTTTGCTTAAACTATGTGGTATCGTGTGAAGAAAAGCAAGTTATATAAAAGAGTAATAATTTTTTAAACTTAATTGTATTATTAAAATCATGTTACTATTTTATTTTTTTATTACGAATATTACTCAAGATTAAATAATTCTGTTCTCCTTCTAACGTAAAAGTAAAAACTATAGAATAAGCTACATAATATATAATTCAGTACCTGGTCAGTTCATGAATAAGTTTTTGAGAAATTTACCTTCAATAAAGATACATAATATTTCCCACAGTCGCAGTATCCAATACCGAAAGCTTATTTATGGAATGGTTCTGTACAAAGTGGAATGAATGCATTATGCTTTTTTAAGGCACTTTACGTTGTTTTACGACGGTTGTGTAAAATTTAATTAGTCATAACATAAAGAAAAATCCTTATTATAAGCAATATCGTCAAATCGAATAATATGATTTATAATTATTTTCAGAAAATGTAATTGAAATTTCTTCAATCTTTATTTTTAAAATTTCAATTCAAAGGATCTCTAATTAGCAGTAACCTAACGGTCAACGGCAATTTGCCGCACATCCGGACCAATACACAAAAAATAAACAAAAACGTAAACGGAAACGGTTTCTTATCTCAGGTAGTCTTCATTCATGGACTACTATGAATGATTTTTTAAGCAATTCCTACCTAATTTTAAAAACGTAATGGGATTTTCGATCTTATGAGGTAAGTGTTTAGGGATATAATTATTTACGGATCAGAGAATATTAAAACACGTTGACAGGTGTACTTCACATAACTTTGGACAAACCGCATTCTAATACGATTTGAATGAATGTTTTTTTTTAATGTGAATCATTTATAAAATTTGTATGTCAGTACTAAGCAAGATCTTAGTGACCATTTTATCGATATCGAGAAGTTTGAAGACTGTGGCAGCTGTAACAAAGAGCTCCTTGGTTCGTTTTATATTTATATGTGTAATATTTCGTTTGCATTCGCAATAAATGCAATGCAATGAAAATGAATGGACCAGTAATGTGGCTAGCGTGGCAATAGGCTCAACTCGGGAATTTCGGGAAAAGGGCTCAGATAAGTTACCCACGCGGTCATCTTTAGTAACAAGATAACTAAACTTAAATAAATATATTATTTCATTTTAGAAATACCACCTCATCTGTTTGTCTCTGATGATGAATGAACACAAAGCCTACCTGTACATAATTTGTTTGCATATTATCAAACCCAACAATGGCTTTACAGCTTAACTGATCCTTTGTTAGCAACACGTGGGAGCAATTACACCGAGGTGTGAGAATCTTTAAACATTTCTTTATTCTTTACTAATTTTTCTTATCATCAGAACAGATGGCAGTAAATGTTTTGGTGTGAAGTGATGACAGGTGTTTTGGATTAGACCTCTAATAGTTTATCTTTCAAAATGTTTTCTAATTTCTTTTGTAAATTTTAGAAGTTCAGGTATAACGAAGGCATTATAAATAATACAATATAAATAACATTTCTTTGTTTCAATTTTTGTCGACTTGTCTTAGAAAGTGATGGTTATTAATAGTTAATATTTAAAAAAATGCCTTCAGTGAAACGGAATAATTTCCTGACCCCAAAGTCCCTATAGTTCATTATTATATTAATAAAAAATCGCAAACAAATCCCAACTGTACATCTTTACTCATGGCAAGGCTTTCTATAATGTATCAGTACATATTCCTTTTTAATATTATGTAACTTAAAACTTTGAAACAACATAAAACAAATAAAACAAGCGGATTGTCCAACTTCATAATGTCTTCATCGCTGGTCGTGTAATTATATGATGCAAAATGACTAAATATTATGTAAAGTGCGTCCGACGAGCCACTTCGGCAACTGGACCGTGCTCTACATGGAGAACTGACAACCTTGACTTATTTTATTATTTAGATAAGTACTTATTTTAAAAAATTTACATTTATAACATAGCATAATTGTCCAACTTATTTAGTATATATATCCTATTACTAGTAAAACTTATAATGGGATATCAAACAACCCTTTTATTCCAATTTCAGTACATCAATAATACAAGACTTACACTTATTTTATAAAAATAATCTACTAAGACTATAATATTTAGGTGTTAAAATTAAAGAGAAATCTTTCTGATACAATCAATAATTTCGTGATTTAGTTTACTTGATCACATTGGTTAGTTGGATTAGGATTAAAGATCTGGTAGAGAAACGTAAGCTTTTGCTACATAATTATAAAAATATATATAATAATAGGTGTCCTAATAAGGCAGTTGATCTATGAAAAAAAAGTGCCATATTTAATACACGTTAAAATAACGATGACTAAACTCAAGTAGAGAACCTTTTTTTCGTAGGCCACCCTGGTCGTGCGATTCTCGTTGAGCGTGTAATTGTCAAAATTCTCATAATCCCTCGACATCAATCGCTTGATAATAATAATTATTTACTTATTATAATATTTCAGGCTACTCAGGCTACTTTGGGTCAAAGATCTTTATATATTATTCTGTTTTTATAAATATTATACTATATGATTAATTTATAATTATTAAGGATGAAATTATTAAGTCACGGAAATTAAATTAATAATTTTAATAAGCTATTTTTATGTAGAGTCCTGAAACGTTTCTGATTTCTAAATCTAATAGTTTCTTTGAATAATATAATATTACAATTGACGCTACGACTCTACAATATTTTAACTTGTATGAAACAAATATTAAAAAAGCTTTTAGTTACATTTTGCGCACCATATTTGTAAGTGAACCTTATAGTACGGTAGGAAAATCTAAAATATTCAGATCTGAAAGAATTGTTGATATAAATGTGTATACCATACACCTACGTGGCTTTGGTTATTCTCTTTCGCGCCTGCTAGTAAATATAACTCGGCTCGGCCTCTACTACTGCGTTTCTAAAGTCAACGATGTTTGTTCATTATATTGTTTGTTAGTACTTTAAGAAAATATGTCCATATTGTTATCTTTATTTTTTCTTAAAGACAATATAATTTTTAATACCCAAAATGATAGATTTATATGAAAAATTGTATAAATGATGAATTTCTTTCCAGAAAGAACATAAAAAATGTCTAAACTTCTAAAATATTCAAATTATTAAAAGAATACAAATATCAATAAAATCTCGAAATTTGTTTTAACAAATAAAAATATGGCATTATACTGTACTTGTATGTTGTACTTACTCAATAAGTAAATATAAAAAGAAAATAAAACAAAGAAATACGGTTTATTTAATTATATTTTTACTTGAATAGTTTCAATGGTAGGGCCCCAAATAAAAGCACACCATCGAGTCTCGTGACACTGACGCATCGCAACGCAACGCAACGCTAGTCCAGAAATTATAAACCGAAATAATAATAATTTTAATGACTTTTAACGCGTAAACTGAGACCAAGTGTATATATTTATTATGTTTTATGTTCTGAAAATTAGATAATGCTAGTAAAGTCTCTCTTTTTTATAAGAGAGTTTTAAAACAGTTTAGAATATCAAAAATATAGCACTTACGATATAAAATACGATCGAGTTCACCTCAAGCGACCGCGCAGCACGGCGTGCACAGCGTCTGCACTTGCTTAGTATAAATTAAAGATTAAAGGTAAATATTATCGTAAAATCATCAAAACTAACAATATGATGTGGTTTTACCTGTGTGTTTAAATATTCGACTGTCACACACATTGGATTATGTGCAGATTATATAACATTAAAAAATTACCTCTATTTTCTTAGTCATTTTACTTTCAATAATTTTAATATACATTTATATGTCGAAGAGGTTTGTAATCTGGTATATTTATACCTTATATACATATTATCTAGTTATATAAATTACAAAGACATCAGTATAGAAAATAAAACCCTTTAATTTATATATAGTATAAGGTACGTTTTAACGGTTGCAGTTACCGTTATTTTTTTAAATTGCCTCCGATTTATTTTACCATAAGTTCTGGAGTTAATTCTGAGTTTGCGAATCGAATGCCACCTGTAAATGACTGACTCGCGACAAAATATAAAATACCTGAGGTTATTTTCATAAATTCGGCGGGTGGCCGTCGCCTCGGGCGGCGGGCTGCGTCTGCGCACACTGACAGCTATTGAGCTAGAGTTTGATGTAAATTACTGAAGATATATTATTTAACAACATAGAACTGATGCAATAAGAACAAAATGATGCATATTCTTCTTTTTAAAGGAAAATGAAATATATATATGTTTGTATATTATATAAGTAAACATTTTCGTACCAAAATTCTGAACTAAATGTTGATTTTATTAAAATAAATATAAAAGGCAATTTAATTTAAATTCAATTTTTAATTCCAAACTTAAACTGGGAGAAGAAATCATCACATAGTATTGTGTGCGCACGCGCATTATCCCGAGGGCGGTCAATCAGTATTTTAGAGCGATTTTAATCGACATTTCACCGGCCGATTAAGATCGACGTTTAAATTTTTATACTGATTGCAGACGCTTTCCTGGTGAAATTATTTGAACTTTTAAATTAACATGTAGTAATATAGTTATTTTAGTGCAATATTTTAACTGAATTTACTTTAAAATATATTTTGTGGACCCATGTTCGTAATAAACACAAATATCGCAGAGTAATAAAACAATTTTAGACTCCACATTATCCATAGTTCGTACATCAGACTTCCACCATTCAACATCGCTATGAATGGAGCTTTTCTTAATCAAAGCCCTAGACGGCACTAAACATGCTAATGATTGAAGAAATATTTTAGATATTTCAACATAAGCCCTATTATCTGCTGATCGGTATCCTATCTTAGGTTTAGGCCACCAAGAAACTAAAAAAAGGTGTTTGAAAGGTATATAAATTATGGTTAATTTATTAGAATGCAACAAAGAAGTATTTTAATTAACGGGCGGAGCTGGCGAATCTTTTTTATATATGTAAATAAATTAAGTTATTTTATTTCTATTTTTCCTTACATATTTAAATAGAATTGTTACAATAATGATAACCGCTGCTGGAAGAAATCATTCAATTTTTAATTTAATTATAATTGTATCGTGTAGTAGGTATGCAATTATTTACACACTTTAAAAAACCATTGTAATATCATTATATCCAAAGTCTCAAAAGTTAAAATGTAGTATGATTGAATTTTGGTTTTCATTTTGGATAAAATTTGCTTTTTGCTTTGAACAGTGCATTTCAGTTGTTGTTAGCCCTCCTGGAACTGACGGCTTTACTGAGGTTTTGGAAATTGAGTAAGAAAGTGTGAGTAAATCAGTGAGTCAGTGCGTGTATTCTATTCTTATATTGTTTTCAATATTGTAGATTATGATAAATTAAAACATAAAAAAATAATAATATGTAATTGTTGTTGAAAAGCTAAGCTATTTCCATAAAATACATCGACTTGTCTAGGGAGAAAGAACATCGTTGTGATAGCTTGAATTCTGTTTCTGTTTTGTTTGGTTTGCTAGTTAGATGAATTAGGTTCTTGAAATTATACTTATAATACATTCTATTCATTTGATTTTAAATTGCTGTATCTACTTATTTTTTATTATTTTTACAGGGGAAATCAAGAGCAACATTTTTGAGAGATTTATAGCTTGGTAGACCCTCACGGTGATATAAATGTAAGTAGCTTATATAAATATAATTATTAAAAGAGCCAGCCGTAGGTCGCAGACAGCTCACGGTCTGCAGACGAACTAATTACACGATAACATTAGACTCACCGCGCCGTAACGACTAGCCTGCGTGAAAGTTATATTATACATTTATTTTATTTACATATATTTAGGTTTAGTCGTAATAATAGAATATTATTACACTTTATTGTGAAAAACTACTATTATTATTATTTATTCCCGGATTTTTTGCGCAAATTTGCCGCTACATTTAATGCCAGTGTTCATTTAAAAGCATTTGCTTAATAAATTTGTATTTATTTGTTTTGCATTACGAATTATGCAGTTCATATATATTTTTTCTGATTTCTCTGTGATTAGGCTCATTTGAATTATTATTTATATGAAATTAGAATTATTAAATACCTAGAAAACCTTTGTAGTATTTATTTTATTATTAAGTGCTCAAATTCTTAGACATTTTTTTTTAAACTGTAAGTACCTACGATCTCGTCACACTGACTTACCTAGTAGTAGGTATGGTAATGAAGCACCATTGTTGTAGTTATACATGTACAAGTACGTCATCCGTGAAGTTAAATTTAATAAATGAACATTTTGTAATTTTAATAAATACGAACAAAAATTGATAAAACAAATGTATGTAAAGATTTAGAATAAGGATAGATCAAAAACAGATTTGAATTAGAATATATCAAAATACTAATAAGAGTATTTAATTCACTAATGTAATAAAAAAAATACATGTATTTTAATGGATGTCTGCTATCGGTGAAAGTCCACCCTGGATTATCAGTTCGCAGATCTACCCCAGGCTGCAGAGCGTGTCGTCTGCAAAACTTTCCCATACGTTTGGATATTGTAGATATATCTGTATATAAAGAATTATCCTCCAATTATTATTGTATGTGTCTAGATTTAATGGGTATTATTACAATAAATTTTAACACGGAAACGACGTTAATATTTAATAAAAGATTGTAATGTAAGTTATAAATATTATAAGCCAGACAATTTAGTCTAGAAACGAGTAGTCGTCTCGGCGCCGTCTCGGCGACGTGTCTCCGCGACACCGATTCACTTTTACTGGATGGTATATTTCAAAGTTCTACTTTATATTAGTTTTTCGTGCTGTTCTGGTTGCTGGTTGAAAAATTCATAAACGTTATACTAATTGTGCAAAATATAATATTATCGATTTTTACAGCTTTTTTTCTAAACAATAAAAAGTTGATATTTTTTCCACAGATTACATTATTTTCTTAATAATCTTTTATTTAAACATAACTAACTTTAATTCAATATAATATTTGTATGACTTTTGTAGCTTTATTCAAACTTTATTTGGTGTAACGAGAGTAGGGACGGAGGAGGTAGCTTTGTGCCAAGATTTTTGAAATTATTGTTCTTTACTTTGTTAATAATACTTTGAATGGATGAAATAAACAAAACCCCTAGACACAATATAAGGTACTTATCTCACTGATCAACATTATTTAAAAGACAAAAATATATCAGTCTTTTTAGATCTGTGAAAATCATATTTCGTAAGCTCCCGATTTTATATCCATTGCGGAGGGTTTATCTCCTATTAAGTACTTTGCGAAATTAAAACGGTCATTGACCTAGGACTTGATATAATCTTGAAATGATTCACACAGCGTATATCAAGGTCTTAATGCTATTGCGGCATACTTTAATTAAAATCATCCTAATAGAGACTTAAAAAAATCGAATTCGTAAATAAATCTGATGTAGTAAATAAAAGCTACAAAGAAAGTTACACAGACAACATAAAAGCGGTTGGATTTAAGTAATTTAGGATGACGTTGAGGATGAGGATGAAAAATCAAATGTCTAGTGTAAAAATTACCTGATTACTTGTGATTCCCGTGCGTAGTCGTTAAGTCGTCAATTTGGGAAACGCTAAAATGACCGTCTCGCGACCACCCAGCGGCATTGTGTCGCTCGTTCGAGTTATTTACACTTGTGTGCGTTAGGACTTATAAAGCACTTGCGGTAGCGAACTTATGATGTAAGACTAGCTTTATAATTCCAATATCATACTAGACATTCAACATTTAAATTTAGAAAACAATTTCATCCTCATAAAATAATAAGAGCCAGAAACTCTTATAACTATTATAAAGAAATTAAAAATATAATCAATACGTCAATATGACATATTCTACTTTCTTTTTGGTGATATATTTGTTTAAATTATTTTAAGTAAATTATAAGGTCACGTACACATTCTCCAAATTCAAATAAAGTCATTTTATAGTTGGCACCGCTTCGCCACGGGGACCCGTACCTTGCTCCCGTGCACCGTGGGAACCGAGATTCTGCGAGCTTAATCCATCGGCCAACGCTTCCCTTTTGCATAGTTTATTTGTCGCCAGGCGCTTTATTATAGCAGCGTAAACATTACTTTGTTTTTACGCTGTAAATTGATACATGAATAGCTCTTTTGTATTTAGTATGGTTTTGAATATCTCAATTTAGTTGTTATTTTGATAATTTATTACTATTTAAGGGTATATATTGATGGCTTAGAATATACCTTCAATATAATTCTGGGTTTGTGAATGTCCTTAAAATACGTAGTTCTGCAAATACAATAAATCAAATATGTATTTTTTTAACCGAACTTGGATTTGGTGTGGTTACTTTTTATTATTAGTACTCTTAATACCTCTACTACTATTTCCACTCCTACTATTACTACTACTACTACTATTACTAGTACAAGTACTACTACTACTACTATTACTAGTACAAGTACTACTACTACTACTATTACTAGTGCTAGTGCTACTACTATGACTACTACTACTACTATTACTAGTACAAGTACTACTACTACTACTATTACTAGTACAAGTACTACTACTATTACTATTACTAGTGCTAGTGCTACTACTATGACTACTACTACTACTATTACAAGTACTACTACTACTACTATTAGTACTTGTACTAGCACTAGTAATAGTAGTACAAGTACTACTACTATTACTACTATTACTAGTGCTAGTGCTAGTACTAGTACAAGTACTACTACTATTACTACTATTACTAGTGCTAGTACTAGTACAAGTACTACTACTATTACTACTATTACTAGTGCTAGTACTAGTACAAGTACTACTACTATTACTACTACTACTACTATTACTACTATTACTAGTGCTAGTACTAGTACAAGTACTACTACTATTACTACTACTACTACTATTACTACTATTACTAGTGCTAGTACTAGTACAAGTACTACTACTATTACTACTACTACTACTATTACTACTATTACTAGTGCTAGTACTAGTACAAGTACTACTACTATTACTAGTGCTAGTACTAGTACAAGTACTACTACTATTACTATTAGACACTTAAGATGAATTGGCGATAATATGTCCACTTTTAATGTGTCTTGCTTAAAATGTTATTCATTTATAAAATATTCTAACATCCGAAGGAATTCATATACTTAAAAAAATATATATTCATATGACTTTTGTTTGTGAATACATACTATGTTCCGCAGCAAGCCACGTTGTATTGCGCAAATTAGCTTTCGACGAGAATATTTATTGTAAAAAAATAAATGGTTTATTAATAAAGAGTAATTAATAACTACATCGCGATAACTTACGCGTATTAATATATTATTATATGATATTGTTTAAATGTTAATTTTAATTCCGTTAATCATTAATATCGAAACACTTCTCTTATCTCTTGAATCAATAATTGTAATTATCACAAAAATCAAACGTCCATACACCGCTACTGCCGCTGTATAAGGTCGACTTACACGATATAAAAGAATATTGCGTTCCGTGCATTCCTTGTATAATGGCTCAATTCAGAGCCTTAAAACTACAAATAGATAAGTTTTTGAGTCGCTATATTTTGAATATAAAATAGTTTAAAAATTATAAGCGATTTTGTTACTGAGTTTGTAAATAATAACGTGTCTCTGACCAATCGACTTTAAATGTGTTTAAATTGTTTTGATGCTGGAAAGATCTCCTCTCTCTATCAAAATATTAAAGGTTATATATATTCATCTGATATAGATAGAGCTTTATGCGCTTTCGTTTGATAATAATAATATAACGCTATCTCATTGTTATTCTTATATGAATAAAATAATGTCAAATAATATAACTGTTCCTCTCGTATCTTAGCTCCGATACTCGATGGGAGAATTTGCATCGAATGGATGGGACGAGCAAAACCTCTTGGGTATATAATGCTATTACCGCGTATATTTTGTTAGAGTTGATATTTTATTGAATATTATACGCTGTATTCGTTAAAACGTTACTGTTATGTGTTATATTATTTGAGTAATTACGTAACAATTTGAGAAATCAATAATTAAAACAAGATAATTTCTGAACAGGCTACACCTCTAACGTTGTATTGAATAGATAAATATAAACACTATAATAAAATAAAAAATCAATAGATCAAATTGAATAAACATAAAAGTTTTCTCAACATTAGACCCTTATAGAAAAACAATTATAAATTACATTATTTATTATTTACAAAACGTGATTCATCCGGCTTGCGGCAGATTAGGCAATTGTAGGCCAAATAAAATAGCACTACGTGGTCCCTTTGTACAATAAAGGTAACCGATGCGGTAAATGACACGTTTGGACGTACCGAGGTGTCATTGACGTTTTTTGGACGTTCCGACGTTTGTCGGAAGTCACGAATTGGTTCTGTGTGGGAATCGGCGAAAGTGACTGCAGGATTGTGTTGAATGTAAAGTCAGTTTCGTTGTCAGAGTCAATGTCTATTTTGCTAACTATATTTTAAATAAAAAGAATATGATATTATCATTACTTTTAATTATTGGTATTCTTGTACTTTTATTATTGTGTCCTACAAATATAAGTCATATAGAAGGAATTACACACACGATTACGACGATTAAAAAATGTAAGAATATTTTTGTAAAAATAAATGAATTTTGTATAAATCGTCACATTGGCTCTAGACCTATATTATTAAATAATTGTCTCATAGAAGTTATTGGACTCACTAGTGCAAATTAATCGCCCTTGTTAGGTGGTGGACCACCGGTGCGCGCGGCAACGCTCTGTAATCTGGGAGCGTGGCTCGGAGCTTTTGTTACTGTTCTAACAAATTATAAATTATTTGATTCATTTTTCATCATAACAAGTTATCGTGCTTTATATTTAATTATTATTCCTTCTTGATGTGTACTTAGACATCTTAATATGTTTTGTCAAGTTTTTGAAATGTATATATTTTTAATTTAGAGAGCCTTAATTCAACGTTAGAAAATTCAAATAAGTAGTCCAATCATGACTTATTTAACCATTCAAATTTCCTGTTCATATTTTCGATTATTTCTATATGAAAAACCCATGTCCTCAAGGTTTCTTGTTTTAACTAAACTGTAAAATCAATATTAACATGATCATGTATTTAATTGTTTCAAAACATAATTTTGTGATTAAGCTCAATCATGATCCAATTGCTCTTATTCCAATTTAGGGTTGCCACATTATTGAAAGTTCTTGCACAATCTTCGATTATAAACTATTTCAGAGAAGCTTTGCTTCTTTGCCAGAACGTTTTTCAAACATTTCATCCATATATTTTTCAGTTAGTCATACCCTTTTTTCACTGTTTTCTGTTACTGTTTTCGTTAAATATATTTAATCTCTCCGTATTGCTTGACCATAAAATGGTGAAAAAAAGACCAAAAAATTTTGTTGAAAAGGGTTTATTTTTACATATTTTAATATTTTCGGATTTACTGTGAAGTGTATATATACTAATACAGAAATTATTTAATGAGCGAATTCAAAATACGACTTAATTAATAAAATACTAATATTAAAATCAACTCAAATAAAATAAAACAATTGGGCCCCACAGCAACAAAGGCTCACCAATATTTTTTTACCTTATTTCAACTGCGCTGTGCCTCCAAAATTGAGTTGTACGGCTTTCGCGTATTTTTACCACTTTTTGCAATTCGCCGGCGGTCCGTAATCAGTTGCATGTTTATTTATTAACCAACATTGAATAAAGCGGGCTTGTGTTTGTCATAACAATACATGTTATAAAGATGAAAACGTTGAATATCAATATGTTGCGTCATTGTGTGGTTTAAGTCACATGTTTTATATTGATTGTTTTGTTTTCCTAATTTTATTGCAGATTAATTAAAATATATTAAAATTAAATTTTTAAAAGTTAATAAATAAAATTTGTGTTTTTCTTTAGTAACAATTTATAAAATGGTGTTTTCCCTAAACACCGTATTATAACTGTTCGTATCGTTATCTGCGCGGGCGCACGTCGCCGGTGGTTTCCATCTCTGAAGCAATAAATCAAGTGAGACTTAATTATTTTTATTAAGGGGACCTGCATTACCAATTCTGGGACACATTCTTTTAATTTGCGCTTTTATTCACCGACGAGAAAATATCTTTTTATGTAGTTTCTATTTACGTTGGGAATAAATATAAAATCTTAGGTAAAGTTAGGTTAGGTTAACTGTGAACACATGTATCAATAAGATATAATGTATAATAAATACACTTTTTGCTGTAATAATTATCATATAATTGCAAGTGAAACTATCGGAAATAAATGGAGTTAAACTACATATATTTCCATCTGCCGTTAATCTAGCCCAAGAGTCATTTTGTTTGTATCTATCTACATTTAGACAAAACTTTATTTCTAAGGGCATTAGAGCAGAATTATAAGTAGGAAAAAGAGGAATAAAAAAAACATTTACGGCATATATCTAAACGATGATTTAAAGTTTATTGTAAGCGACACATGAAATGAAAAATGTATGTCTATATGTATGTATAAATAATATTTTATTGAAACATGTTAAGCTGTCAAGCTAATTGAAATATTAAATAAATAGAAAATGAAATATTGATTACATTATTTTTTTATTTATCTAAAACTAAGACAGAAGAAATACTTTTGATTGATCTGTTTCGAATGAAATTTTGGATGCTTTTGGAGGTATTCCAATTAATAGGTCCTCTTTGTTAAGCTTGAGTCTCAACATATGACCGTGATCCGGGATAAGAATATGATCAACCCTAGCACCAGTAAGTATCTTAAGAGGCGACTAAAAATTGGAATTGTCTGAGTCATCGTACTGCATACGCCGTCAAGACCCTCATGAAATAGTAGCCAGTAGCAGTAGCAGTAGTAGGAGTAGCAGTAGCAGTAGTAGTAGGAGTAGCAGTAGCCGATATCTTTCGTCGTATCATAACGACACCTGCTGTCATCTTTTAAATTTTTAAGGTCTTGGTTATCCGTCGAAGATATAGTCCTTGGAGACGTCAATACGTGTCATAGCCAATTGCTTGGTTTACGAGGAACACACTTTGTGGGGAGATCTGTATTTGACTGTGTAAGAGTAAATGGTCTATCCCAATTGGTCAAGACTTTTACTCCAAAAACGACAAATTGCTAGGGCAAAGTCCAAGTATCTTGTCAATAACAAAGGGCCTTAAAAACTGTCGATATTCATAAATTAGCGGTAATTAATTTAAATAATGTATATACATGCATTCAGTGTTGTCTATACATTCTTTCCATAGACGATTCATTCACATGTTATTTTGAAACGTGCCCACTTCGACACATAAGTAGGTCGGGGAAGGGACACTACGATAAAAATAGTTTATAACTAAGAATTTGAAATGTCATAGGATTGTTAAAGTAAAAGGACATTAAAATAAAGATCAAATTATACTACCCGAGTATTTAAAACTTCAGTACTTCCAACAATAAACGCCATTGTATATATTTTATAACAGATATTTTAGATACACTAGATATTAAAATGCAGTATGCAGTTTTGTTTTTGGAGGCAGACGCATTTGTTAAGATAAATGTAAAAACTGTGCTGATGTAGAATATCGTATTGCGTCGAAATAAACAATGTAGAACCGATATATGGAAGAACAATGTTCATCTATTTGGGGAAAATTATACTTAAGCGACAGTACGTATGGCCAAAATAAACTAGAACTAGTTTAAGAACTACCTCCACTACTCCATAACCCAGGGACTTTTGCTATATAAAGTTGTACGGTTCACGCTGTACCATAGACACGCTATGGTACAGCGTAAACTGTAGACACTCTTGATTAAATCCAGTTTATTGGAGGCCAAGTTGGCCTTGGTTTCAAGATGACCGCAAAACGTCAAGGCCTAGTATTACAACACTTGGCTAGACACAACACAGAAGAGTTGAGACAACGCAGCCAAAAAAGCGGAGTCACGATTAATGGGATTTTATGTATTAATTATCTTATATTTAATACAGTTTAATATATTTTGACCAGTTTTCTCAAATATAATTGTAAATACCCACTACCTGACCATTTCAATAGGACTGTGGTGTATGTAGAACGCGTGGGCTATTTCTATACTAATGAATTATGATCAGAGGTGTTCAGGAAGTGTGTTATGAAGCAAGTTTTCAGGTTTTTTAGTCATTGCTTATTTTTATTATTAAAATATTTAAACTAATATTTGAAAATTTTGAAATTTATTTCATAGGAGTATATTAAAATAACATCATTTATAAATAAAAAAATACAATAATATAACATATAACCTTCTGCGAGAAGTTTTTCTCAACTGGTAGTTCCAAATAGCGCATTGCAAAAAAAAAATCCTCGATCTTATTATGAGTTTTGATTAGATTAGTAATCTTCCTTAGTAGCGTTCTTAACTAAAAAAAAATAGTAAATTATAAGGGCGGGTACGCCAAATAAAAATTGACCAAACTATACAGTGTACAAGAAAATTATTTTAGTTTAATGTAGCTAAAGAGCAGTCATAAGCTAACGAGATGTTTTGGCGGGAACCTCATTCTGTGGCGATTGCTATTTACCTGATGTCCATCAACCACTACCACGGGTTAAAGGGATGTGACACGGTCGAGTGACCCCATTAAAGTGATGAGTTACGGTTTGCCTTAAGTAAGTTTCCTGGCGGTCTCTATCATGCGAGTCCCACATAACCGTTTCCCCCCTTTGGTGGCTTTCAAAAATTATTTTTAAGGCATAAAAAAGGTCAAGGTACGTAAAGGTCAAGATTAAGTTAAAAAAACAATGATAGTAAGAGTCACTATATGTACAAAAATAATTAAATATAGTTGTAATTTTGTTTAAGCTGACACCTAGTGCAGCTTTGAGAAACAAACATGCCATGAAACTATGGCCACCCTTAGCATAAGTTCAACTTAATTTCAAAAGATGGCAGCATTCGAGTTTAAAAAATCTACCATAGATTGAGCCACTGTATATGTACAATGTTTGCGTTGCAGAGATAATAACTATATGGAATTAGCCATAAATAGAAATGAAAAATAAAGCTAGATAATATTCCTTGATAGGTTATTTCACAGTGAATTTTCAAGTTAAGTGGGCATTATTATACTGGATCTAAACAGTTTAATTTTGCACTAGGTCATTAATAAAAGTATATAAAGCGTTGGAAATCTTTGTTCATAGTTGTGTTTGATGTTGTACATCTCAGAGGGGTTTACGAGATTGTTACAATTTGTAAAAGAATGTCTTTTCAACTCAATTTCACTTACCTGTAAGACGTAATAGTCTGGGAGGCGCGCGAGGAATTTATATAATTAAAAAAATATAATAACCATAACGAAACTAGCATGTTTGTGGAAATATTTTGTAGATAAATGCATCTCAAGATTTAATTAATAGCATATACCTAGTCTTGCCATAAATATTGTAATAAAGAAGAAAAAAAAAATTAACTGCAAATAACATTTATTACTTTTACAGTATGTTTGTTTAGTACATAAATATAAAACAATTAAAGATATATAAAGCTTATTCGAAGTAGTCTCCATTGGCTGCAATACAGTCCTTTAAACGTTGAGGCCAGTTATCAATAGAAGCACGCACTCTTTCCTTGGGAAAATTTTTCACTGCCAATCGTATAGATTGTTTTAGGGACTCCAAATTATCATGGCGTTTAGAGCTAGCTGTACTCTCTAATATTGACCATAAATCATAATCTAGCGGATTAAGATCGGGACTAGACGACGACCAGTCTTCAGCTCTGATGAAGTCCGAAACATTCGTTTCCAACCAAGACTGCGTGGAACGAGCTTTATGATCCGGCGCCGAGTCTTGCTGGGAGGACCATACTTGGTTATTGAACATGGTGATGTTAAGGGCTTAACTACCTTCTCAAGAATGGTATCTTAATATACTTGTGCCTATGTTAAATATGGCTCAGTCGCTCCTTCATAGCTAACACCCCACCAAACCATCATTGATGTTTGATAATGTCCACGTTGTACTCTGTCGACTAATCGGGAAGCTTCCATTTTCCATTGCATGAATACGGTCATTTTGTTTTAACATGTTGCTTAATTGTAAAAATGTTCTCATCCGTAAACAATTTTTTTCTGTGACCTCCCTTTGCGTACCTCTTTAGTAGTTGTTTTGATTTTACCATCCTATACTCCTTTAAATTATCAGTTAAGAAATGACCAGTGCGTCTCTTATAGGCTGCAAGTCCTAAGTCATCTTTTAAAATACGCGACATGGTTCTAGGTGCTATCTTCATTTCCCGTGATAAAATCTTTTGCTTTCGGACAGGATTTCTTCGAATTCTTTCTTTTACTGCTTTGACTACCTTTTTGGTACGAACACTACGTGGACGGTCAGATGTTTTTGTGTCACAAACAGAGGAAGTCTTATTGTACCTATTAATAGCCCGGTACACAAACATTTCACTAATTCCAAGTGTATGGAGAGTTTTAAAAATTGCATTTGACTCCATACCTACTTTGTGTAATGCAATCACAGCGACTCGGTTCTCTTTATCACCCCACTCCATTTTAATATCGCAAAATATTGTACAATGTATTGGCGCCAAAATGAGAAAACACAATGAACAATCGTATAAAAATGACAGATTCGAAATTCAAATGTAATATTTTTTTTTATTTTTAAGTGTAACAGTATTTATGGCCAGACTAAGTATATATTAAACAATGGCAAGAAAATCTCAGTATGAAAAGCATCCCGAGGCATTCCGAGGCAGATTTGTAATAATTGTATTGAAGCGTGCATTATATATATGTATGTATATTTACAAATCTCCGCTATATATACAATTTTTACGTATATATGGCATTCATGGTCTAGAATTCCCAGTTGTATATAATATAAATTTATAAAACTAATATTGTATGTATATTTGTTGCAACTATCATATATGCTTCAAGTTTATATATATTTACTTATTTATAGGTACATATAATAATATATATGCATATAATCATATAATAATATAGTACCTAATTAATTGCGACGTTTTGCTTCTGCAAAGCGTTTGGAAATCTGAGTCATTTACTCATGACTCAGATTTCAAAACGTTACATTTCTGTTTTTTTTTTGCATATTTGTTCTGACATTACAAAAAACAACTATACGGATTCTTTAAAAAATTATTTTGGTTATGGGTTATTGTTATCAACAACACATGGGATACGTTATAATAAATATCTATAGAATAAAAATTTAATAGAATCGTGACGAGGTAAAATCATCACGGTCAAAGTGTATTTTAAAAAATATTATTTAAGAGTTATATTCATAGTACATATCTATATAAAGCGCTTGAGATGTCTTTTTGGAATTTGTTATTGTTAAAAAATCTTTGACATATTTTCATGATATTTGGGTATAGTCATAGCTTTAATGTAAATAAATTTAAAATATGTTTATACAGCAAGAAAATCACTAAACACCAAAAATCGTTTGAATCAATGGAAATTACAATAGTAAAGATTTAGCCTTAAATAGATGGTAGAAGTAAGACAGTTATATCTATAATAAATTTAATTAAAGTAACATTTTATATAAAGTAAATAAAGTACTAGTGCATTATATTGATAAAGTTCTTCGAAAATTGAAGCGAAGCAAACATCTCGCGATCATTTTATGAGCGGCCCAATCAAGCGGCGACGCTTCGGCTAACTGCCGCTCCCTGGAGAGAGCCAAGCTTACTGTATGACAAACTGTGGTTTAGAACTTCAGTTTAGGCTTTATATATGGTATTTATATATTTAACATTACGTACCTGTAGTCCATTATATTTTTGATTCATATGTTTGTATATTTTATGAATACGGTAATTTTACTTATTATTTTCTTTGCAATTTTTAATATATTGGTTTAATTTATTATTACAGAATAATCATTAATGAATGATAACTGTTTGAAATAATATTTCGTGGCAAATAACAGTTACTTATAAGAATTATCGAACGAATTATCGTTAGTTTTATGAATATCATTTGATTAAAGGATGTGGTGAATGTTTCATAGATTTTATGTTTTTCTGTAGTTAAATTTATATTCTATATAGTAAAGTAAATAATAAGTAAATAATACATTCATAATTATATAATTGACATTGTAAGGTATTATAGTAATTTACGCAGTTTTTTTTTAAAAACAGTATTAAAATTTAAAGTTAATCTCAGTTTTAAACTTTAGTTTCACCAGCCCTCGGTATAGTAGAAACTCAATATTGGTTAATAAAGCAATAATCATCAAAACTTGGCGGCGACGATGCCATAGTGTTTATTTCTCAAATTTCACACACAGAACTGCACACTGTCGAAAAGTTAAAAATGTTGAGAGAGAAGCGAACACAGTGTCGACAGCTGATGGTAGTTGGAAAACAAATTTAGTAAGCCAATAAAAACATGAGCGCGTTGACTTAATTTTGTTTTGGCGTTGAGCTAATTTTGAGTTTACTGCGAAACGTTTAAGTGACTTATTGTATCGTTTTATTAACTAGTTTTGTTTTGTATATTTGTTTTTGTTAATTTATAAGGTTTAGGAAAGTCGTTTTCTTATCCTCTAAGAAATAAAGTGTCTTTTTATCCATCTTTCTATCTTTTTTTCTATCTATCTATTGGGTTATTGTTATTGTATTAAGACATTTGTTCAAAATTAAATAAAATTAAATAGTTTAAATATACGAATAGCAAATGTTACATAGTTGTTGTTAATGTCATTAAGCAACATTTCTATAAAGTTTAAAAATATACATTAAAAAAAAAATACAGTTCAAATCTCGGTATCAGTATCTTAGCTCTTATTATTTTTATTATTATAATACTATTTGTTAGCTCTGTAATTTAGTAAAACTAGGTATGTAAAGCTTCATACTATAAAGCAGGATGGTACCCGTTTTATAATAGTCCAGCCTAGAACTACCTGTAAAGCACTACCTGTAAAGCACTACCTGTAAAGCACTACCTGTAAAGTGCTACCTGCGTCTAGCTTGACTTGTAGTACATAACAGAAACTGCTTCAGATATTAGACAGTTAATACTTGTGTGCTTTAATTTTAATATGGAATATTACAATAACATATAATATATTCTAAAGAAAATTATTTTAAAACAGTTAAATATTTTATTTCTTATAGATTGGTGTGAGTCTTAAATTCATGTTAGACAAACAAACCAAGCGTATACACGTTTACATCGTACGAATATATATTTGAATAATATGTAATTATTATAAATAATAACCTTGTTTGTTGATATCGTCCATATATTGGGTATTCCCTGAATACCATTGTCTCATGATATAGTGCCTGTTTTCATGCGTTGCCCATAATTCATGGGATGTTATGACGTATAAAGCACAGCTTGCTTGGCAGTAATTTTATAACGCCTGCTATCTTATCGAATGGTTTGTTCTAAGAAAATTCGTCTATAGTCTATTTATCAATAAGTATTGGTAGCACCACCTACCTGCCAATATTTTCCAGTTCTTAGTTCTTATCTTCATATATTCTGCGTGTATTAAAATATTTTTTTATAGTTTTAAATATAATAAAATTTATTTTTGGATCGCAACTATTAATTATACTAAAGCTTTAAAAAAAGAAATTTGACTGAAGTAACAATTCAATTTCTTAACAAACAATAGTTAAATAAAAAAGCAAGTCAGCCCCATAGCAAACACCATAAACTGTCATCAATCAAAATGAAATCATTCTTAGACTCTCCCATTGGCGAGTGACTATAGATTTTATCCGTCAATGGAAAAAACACCATATCTCCTGATTGACCATATAAAAAACGGTGATTTGTCATTTTTATTGCGAGAAAAACATGTTTATGGGCATCTTAAGAGGGGAAACAAAGCTGGGAGGTCCATTTCTTATGTGTATTGTACTCGATATTGTATCACGTAAAATTGAATGTTTGGTTTAAGAATTGATTAAACATCTTTACCGTTTTATTATGTATTGGGAGAAAAAACTATATATATAGAAATTTACAATATTAATTGCTGCAATATGAAGACGGCTAGTTGCTTTTAGTTACTTTAAACTGAATAAATATTCTTTTAATCAAAAATGTTCATGTTTAAAAATAAAAAAAAATCGCGATTCAGCGCTCTGGGAGTGTAAAAAAACTGAAATAAACATTACATTTCCTTCTATTTTCGCGCAGTATAATGTATTTTATGTACCCGTCATGCCTCGTGACTTGGCTTCCATCAAACGTCATCATATTTTTTTTTCTGATTAAATGTGACCAAAAATAGAATAGTTGAACATAAATTTACAATGAAAAGATTCTATATTATTATGACAAATCTCATGCGATATTTTCTTTTATCGATGTCGCATGCTCTGATAATAGATGTCTGAGCACAAAATAATCATTGGCCACTTATAACGTCCTCGGGGGATTCCTAACTATAAACGAGATACTTGGTACCACCCTACAATAGACAATCGTTTTTTTTTTGTTTATTACAAGTTCTTTCTTGACTTTAGTTTTAATGGCTTTCGCGGGTCAGCGTTGATTTATAATAGACACGAAATTTGAATTGATATTTCCTAATATTGACTTAGTTTTATTTTTTATAGAATAAAAAATGCGCACTGATTTATGAGTAATATTTATTCAATAATTTTGAGATGTAAAATAATTAGAAAATTATAAACTAATCCAGCAAGAAAATACAAAATATAACGAAAAAAGGTTTGATGTTTATAATGGAGAGGAGGAGAGGATCTTTCTAAATACAAAGAAATAATGACTTTTCTAGTAATTAGGTTATTTCTAAGCCGTCTTTGTAGGTAAAGCAATTTTCTAAGACATGTTAGCACATTTATCAATGAAGCAAGCAGTTCGCTAGTTGCTAATTAATATATAGAACGATAAGGCTAAGTGCCGGGAATATGCAAGCCTCGCTGTCTACGTGATTTTGATACGAAGTTAGGGTTGTCATCGCAATCTTAGTGTCAAATGTGGACTGAATTGTACTTGGTTTATTTATATTTATTGTTTATATAGAAGTTTTTGGATATGAAGATTTTGGTATCCGAAGGAATATAGAAGTAAAAATTTAACATTTGGCACTATTTTTTTTTAAAGCAATACAATTTTAGTGTATAATATGAGAAAAAATTAAAGAATCAATTTAATTTTTCTTTATTAAAAAAAGTGGCAATATTATTAATTTGATTAAAAAATGTGGCAACCCTAGCAAGTTCCGCGAATCTTGCTCCAATAAAATATGAAGTGCTCTTAAACATCTATGCGCGGGAGTAACGACTGGGAACACCTTCTGAATACAAGAACGATTTAAATGAAGATAAACGAATAACTCTCTGATAAGACTTTAGAGCTACAACCACGCGTTCAGAGAAATAAAGTGATATAATTAAATATTATTACAATTGTAAGGGTTGTCATTCTTCAGTTTTATTGTCAGTACTAATCAAGATTGCATTTAATTAGCATCGGGTCAGCTAATAATCTTATTCTCTCTCACTACTTTCATGGTTTATTATAATTACTTAGTCACAATTGTCATATATTAAATATAACAATTGTGACTAAGCAATTGTCCTATCTCAGAATTGTATATTACTTTGCTCTGATATATAAATACGTAAGTAAGCTTATCATTCTAAGCAAGGCAAAATAACGCAAAAGTAAAGTGAGACCTTTGTATCAATATAACTCAATTTTCTGCAAAAATAGCGTAATATATTGATTTTTATATAAAAAATCGAATAAAAAATAAAAGCTCATTTCCATCTAAATAGGGAGCGATAATTCCAATGATCAACATCAACCCTTCCACAAACAGCCACAAAAATAAAACACAAAAACCTTATAGCAAATGACATCACAATTTATATCATCTATAAATCTCGAATATCGCAAACGGAATCAGATTCGTTGCGTCGCCTCCTATCTGCTAAAGTTTCACAATAAATACGAGAAATCTGCATAACTCCCGAATCTCCGTCGAGTTATGTTCTGTGCTGTATGTACCGCGGAAATAACATTGAGCTACGAATACTTTAGACTGGATATGGTGTTTTTCGATACCCAACTCGGTATCTATAGAGTATACGGCTCTCGTTAAATATAAGCAACATTAAAGCACAATATAAGTAAATATACGGGCCAGTGATCGTAGTAGGTAAAAGGAAAAATCAAATGTAAAAAAAAATTATATACCTTTTAAAACTACAAGTTGGTTAATCATATTAAAAAAATGAATTTACAACATAGGGGGTTATAGTTGAATAATAACATATACTTTTAAATAAGATACCGTATCCATGAATTATCCTCCCTACATAAAATCTAGATGGTTGAACATAAGAGAGCTAGTACGGGACCCTCTTCCGGTGTTACTCTCGCTAGAACAACTGTTTGTTTGCCTGTACACGCATTCCTATGTAATTGTGTAACTAGATGGAATTAACCTATGAAATATCTTACAAACTTATTATATGACAACGTAATATTTACTCTTCGGCTTTAAGGTTACTTTATATACTTAAATAAAAGACGTCTACATAATTTTTATATTTAGTATTTCTGGTTAGACTACATTATTCAAAATATAAACCGGGACGATGGGGTCTGTAATTTTGGTAAGTGTTATGAAGTGTTTAAAATTATTGGAGACGCCATACATTCGGGAGCATCGTTACAGCCTTTAAAAATGATGGCTTTTTGGTCTTATTGCCTCTCGATTCGATCTTATTATTTATAATTACAAAAATAAACATTGTAGCTTGTCCCCAATTTTTCAAAACTGAAAGGCGCATCAATACTAGTGTTTGGTAACATCTCATACGTAAAAAGTTTACGTAGGTACGTCCAAATGAGTAGAACGTGAACAAATAGTAGACAAACCCAACTATTACATTATATTTGATTAGAAGAAGATACTTGCTCATGAAAAAAAAATCTAAAATGAATCAAGTAGCAATGTCACTTAAATGGATAAGATCGTTTATATAATTTAACTCAGGAATCTGAACTCTTAACTGAACTGTGAACTCTTCAAAACTGTCTCTGTATTTTGTAGAGTTCAAGCATAAGAATTTTAAAGAGATTAAACCCGGAAACTAACCGATTGAGGTACATAAAAAATAATTGACTAAATCTCAGACACATCCATCTCGTGACATCACGACTGTGACGTCATTCAAAACTTTAATAATTAATAGAGCAATAGATGAAATATTTAGAATATGAAGTGGATTTAATACAATAGAATCTGATTCATTATTTTTCGATTATCTTTCATATACAAGTCCTGGAAATGTCCAAGGGAAGTGATGTTCAATATGGCGGCGACGGCGCTACCCAATATGGGTATTACATATTTTATCTACCGTTCGTATTTCCATCTCGCATGTTATTGGTACACGAACGTAACACTATTGAAGAGTCTTATGTATTATTTTCTTTTAATGTACATTTAAGAGAATTATACTATGAATTTAAACTGCGCTTACATTAACGAATTATAATTCATTTTATAGTTTAATTATAATTAATATTTATGTTATTAAAGACATCAAATATTTTATGATTACGAATGGATGACCAATATTACACAAAGTATGTGGGTAGTTCTAGAATTCAAATTCTAATTAGGAATTTTCGATAGAACAGCGAATAATTTTCGATAGAATACGATGTAGTAAATAAATTGTTTCAATTAAAGAAGTACATAGGTATTTGTCTGCTCTCAAAAAAAAGATGAAATAAAGTCTTTTCGTTTTAAAGGATCTCGTTGACACTATACTTACAATACACTTTACTTTACACAAAAAGTCGTGTATTTGAGGGGATCTAAAAGACCGTATGGTACTGTATCATCAGATTAAAGTAACATTGTTTATTCTATTTCTGCAAACTAAAAGCCAACACTGGAGAAATTTGTAAGTCAGACAGAAATCATTAATTTTTTGACTGACAGTCCAGTGACACAATACCGGATTAAAATTATTTTCTGTACATATGATAAGTAAACGTTAATCTCAATTGATTTCTGCTGATTTTTCTCAGTTTTCTGTTAACACACTCAGTCTCCTGTGGCATTTTCTTTAGAATGGCTATTTAGAATTTTTAAAAAATATATTCTGTTTGGGTCACTTAGGACTTCCATTTATTCCACTAAGTCCATATAAACTTACTAATAATTGCAACTTTCAATGACCAAAATAGCACTACAAAATAAATTATTATTCAAAAATACTTTTTGAATGGTATTATCCATGTTTTTATATCCGTGTATTTACCTAGCCTTCGGCGGCGAGGTAATAGGTAGGCGGGCACGGGGCGTTAGGCTGTACTACCGACATCTCATTGTACCCGGAATATGATAATAGCATATTTCGTTGCGTATTTTAGACTTACGTGTACCTACTGTCGTACAAAATAAAAAAATAAACAATCTTCTATAATGTAGATAATGATATAGTTCGAGTTTAACAAATCTTAGGGTTAAATACTGTTTAACGTCAAAATAATATAATAAAGTAACACATGAAATATATTAAAGTACCTTACACTTTTTTTAATAGCACAGGAATACTGAAGGCTTGTATGGACAAATCAGTATATGTAAATCAAAAAACGAATTACCATATCATCACAACCAATATTTTTAGCCTAAAAACAAAAAACCTTTTAAAATTATATTAATATTCAATTAATTCAGCTCAAAAGAAGTACTAAAAACTAATGTCTTTTATAAATTTCATTCATTTTATACTTTTAAGTAAAGGCACACGTTTAGAAACTCAGCTAGCTATTTCATATACAGACTTTCTTCCCGTGTTAACACGGATAAACCATTATAGATATTATTCAGAAACTCATCACTTAAAGGCATATTCGAGTTCAATATTTATTCCGGACCATACGGCCTCTTACGCATATTGTTTTCTAACATGTCCCTGGAAATGAAATGGAAAAAATAAACAACACTGCATTGTTTTATTTGTTTTAAAAAAATCTAATTAAATTTATAGATGTAATAAAATTATTCTTATTCCTCAAAAAAAGTAATTTAATTAAGACTTTCTAAAGCAAAATATAAAATTTTAATCAATATGTATTCTTCCCAAAAGTAGCCAGAAAGATTTAATAGCAGAAAATATCTAGAAAAAGCCATATTGTTTTGTCATCACAGTAAATAGAAATCTAGCAGCCCTAGGCTAGTATTATTTATGAGCATACGTCAGCTAATAGCGGCTATGGTTGTAGTTTATATATTCGGTTAATATTTTAAAGTGTCCTGTCATGTATTATCTGTTTCTCTGCGGACATATTTCATCTACCCGTCGCCGCTTGTGCACAGACGTATTCGGTTACACTTTCACGTTATATTTAATATTTATTAAGTATTGTATCTGTTGCTATTGATCTACAATTATTAAATAATTGGTCTTTGTTGACTAATTTAAATCACATATATTTCGAAATTAACTATAAACATACGAATATTTTTAACTCACGTTACAGAGTAACTCGGTAACGGTAGGTACAGCATCAAAAAAGAAGTCATATACTTATATAATTATAATACCTAAATAATAGTAAAATATAAAACAGTGTTTATAATTAAATATATTTTTTATCCGAATTGGCTTTACAAGTTAATATCTAAATGGTACCAATATCGTTTTAATCTCGCTAGCTTTTACATAATAACCGTCCGTCCGGCCGTTAGCATCATTTTGATTGAGATTTACAGCTGTATTGTACAGAGGGCGCTGTAACAATGTTACAGTATGCCACTTTGATAATTGAGTGTCTTTATTGTATTAATAAATACCTATTTACTAATAAATTCGACTTAGTACGTCTTAAAAGTACTGACAATTGTCCATATTATTTATATAATGATTTTTCCCATCACAGGCTGTTCAGATTTAAATTAATGAGGAATATACAACTGAATATATAAATTATATTATTTTAGGGTAAAGAGGGTATCAGGATATTTCAAAGTAATCTAAACAAAATTACTTCTGACTAAAGTGACACATAGCTGCATCTACATCTAATAAACGCAGTGCAAACTACACTGAACGAATATTTTTTTTTTGAATTTAATTAATGAATACATGATTTACTGTTACATGTTCAAAAATTTTGATTTATATCTTTGAAAAATATTACAAAACGCTGAGATTTCAGCTAATTTAATTGGACAATGGAGCAAGGGAGCTGTCAGAATGTGCTTTGAAGCCATGGAGTTAGGAAATATGATATTAAATTTTTTATAATTTTATTTCAGTTTCATTTATGGTGGATAAATATGAGGTGGATTCTAGTATTCTTATATAAATTTATTTATATATGTTCGAGAGTGAGTCATTGGGTGTTAAAGTCTTTTGTTGATTTTGTCAGTTCGACCGTTTAATTAAATTTATTATTATAATATAAGAACATCAAAAATAACATAAAATGTCCGGCATGGTTTATATAATGACACTGATAATATTTGCTAATAAGTATTAATAATTGGTTATTTATAATAATCTAACATAATATTATTTGCATGTTAACTAAAGAAATAAGTTTATAAGTTCAAAAAAGATACATCCTACAAAGATACGTCCTCGGTGAATTCGTAGTTCCTTGCAACCATTTAGTAGATTACGCGTCAGAAAGTCACATATGCCGTCGGAGTCCGGCAACGCTGACAATATGACCTGATATATCTTATAAGATTTACTTGACCTGTCATAAAAATATCTTGACATTTCAAGTTTGTACTGTACTTTAAAAGTTTTTTGATATATTAATTCCTTAACTGAATAAGAGATAGGAGACAGATACCAGGTCTGCTACAAAACAGATTGGATTTACAAACTATAATACTCTATAAGAATTAAAGAATATTTAGACAATGGTAAGTCATTTAATAAATCCACCTCTGACCTTCTATTTTCTTCTAGTTTGAGAAATTAAATCTTCCAAGGAACTCTCTATTTGGACGTCTTATAATCGATTCATGTAACTTTTAAAAGGACAACGATTGTGTATGTCTATATGTATGTACCACAGTATATAAGACATTTGTCGTCCTTTGTATACCAGTGTATGTATGTATGTAACAATGTAAAAAATAGCATAAACGCTATAAAAATTATATTTACTTTGATTACACTTAATTGCCTTGGGTTTAATTAGTTTTTATTAATTCGTTATATATAATATATCATAAGTGGGCACAATCTGGCGAGTGGTGATAATGAATTGGCCGGAAATGATTGATGCGGTTTTCCGTCATTCACTAATGGCTAAGGCGTGTTACGCACTGTAGTCTACTATCGCGGCGATTAATAAATAATATAAATATATTATAAAATACAAAACGACATGATAAAACAGAGGTTTCTGGCCAGTTCTCACTGTATGATAGATCTTATAGGATGAAAATATGAAAACAAACTTTATAATTGCACATTCAAGAAACTTTTGAGACTTGAACAGAAAATTTATAAAAATGCATTTTAAGAAAAACGGAATGAAAATAGACAAACGCTAATACCTTATGGTTATAAATTGGTTATAAAAGATGTTTTAAAAGTTACTATTATTTATGATAACAAAAATATTTTCAGTTCCTTCTGGCTTCCAACCAACCATCACCACTATAACTGAGTTTATATTTTGAATTTTGATCCTTACCTATTAATATATATATGTATAAAGGTAAAAGATAAAAATAGAATATATTTTTTAGTCAAATTGAAAACAAATTGCTCAAAGAATAATAAAATGCGACGGCGACTTATCGGACAGTGCGTAAGCAACATATAAAGTATAGTAAGCGCATTTCATTACATAATGATATATGATTCACTACTGAGACGGAAAACACGTTTAGGTCAGTCATTTCAATACACACCATTTCACCCAATAACCAATCCTAAGATGTTTAAAATTTGGTTTTGTAATTTGAATTTAAAAGTGACATTTTAAAAGACATGTCTTTTTTATTTTTTAACATACATGAGTGTTAAAAGGATGAAGATTTGTCCGTCCGTTTGTTTGTGAAAACAAACAATATGCTTCTATACGGTTTATTAAACCTCATTCTTACTAGGAAATTCGATTTTTCTGTATAATTTACAAACAAAATGTATTATTTTATATAAAAACAATTTGTTATAATAGTATTCTCAACAATATTCAACGCCAGGTTGGAAACAGCCCGGGGTCCAGTGAGATTGGAAAATGCAAATACGGAGCTTAACTTCGACAACTGCTATCAGTACTATGTAACGGATTTTAAATACGACTTTCTAAACAATGTGATGAGTTGTTATTTAAAATAGATAAAAATATTCTAATGATGTTTGTAGAATATTTGTAAGAATGTTAGAAATACATCTCAATTAGTATATAGTTCTTAATATATTCTGAATAATACTTGTAAGCTCACAGTTTTAGAACGATCAAAATAAACCAATTGAAATGTTATAATTTACAAGTGATACATATTTACATGCAAAAACCAACAAGTTCATTTATTTCTCTACCGCTGTACGGAACCTGTTTAATATTTATGAGTTCGCAAAACGCATCAGAGCGCGGTTTGTTTAATAACATTGTTTTTAAACGACAATTTGTTGGGGAACGAACCCTTTAGGCTATGACTAGGGGTGCTAGGGCTGCCAATATTCTCTTTTTAACGCTGACCTTTTTTGTCGCAAGTCATAACTACTGATAATAATTTTATATAATTTTTTATCTGTCTTAGATTATTAGACACATCATTTTTTATGTAAAATATTAATTTACGAATTCACAAATATATTACATTTTAATAAGAGAATTATTTTCCATTCATTTAATCTAAATTATAGGTTTTCCTTCAATTAAAGAATGACTTTAATTAATATTAGGGTACTTGCAAGTGGCAACCCTAATAAGGATGGTTGCTAAACAGTAGCGTACCGCGCAAACCCTGTTACATTGTCATCTAGCCGCAATCTTCGCTAACTGATTTACACTTAACTGGTATACTTTGCTTTTCAGTTGTATTCTACGTAGAACTTATTGATTTTAAATATATATATATATATATATATATATATATATATATATATATATATATATATATATATATATATATTATTTAATTTAGTGATATAGATAACTTATTGCTCAAACAGATTGTTAATGGTTTTTCAAAACTTTGAATATAACGTATTATTTTTTATATTTTTATATATAACTTTATAATTAACTGCTGCTTGCAAACGACCGGTGTTTCGTTTCAGAGCTGTTTCGGTAGTTTCTAAGGGAGTAAGTTCTAAGTAGAAAATAAAACCGTGTCTCCAGATTCTTCAAGCGGCAAATCATTGGAGAAAAGTGGAATTCTGCTTTTCTTTAATGTTCATAACGGATTCTATTTCTTCAACCGTGCTCCAAACATGTGTATCTATATTATATTCTGGCTAAGATGTCTATTTCCACATTCATCTTCAAAAGACGTAGTACTAAACTCATTGAAATCCTTGTCCATCTCACATTGCCCTTCTCGAGAGGTCATACAAATGGATCTGAATACGGAAGTGATTTTTTCTTGGACAACAAGCCCGTGAACGTTGGTGCTACTCAAGGTTGCGTGCTTTACCCAATGCTGATCCTTCTGCATTTCAATAATATGTTGATTACGCTGTTCTACAGATGACCTATTTGGTAGTACGTGGAAAACGGTGGAAGACTCTCTCGGGAAATTGGATCTCGATTGGTCAGTAATCGCTCTTTGAGTTTGTCTCCTAAGTGTCATGCAAGTTTTAGGTCACGAAATTTTGAGTGATCAGTTTTGCTGTCATCTCTCTCTCTCTCTCATGAAAAAAGTAAAATAAATTTCCAATATACGGCATTAATGGATATGATGATTTAATTTTTGGTAAAGGAGAAAAAATATTCATAAAATTAAATTAATATACCTACATTGAAAACTTCCATTAAAACGAATAGGAGTCGCACCTGTCATCTCCTTTTAAAGTAAGCGTGACATGTTTTGAGATCTTTTAAGATATTAATGGTGTACTCAAAATATAAGCCCATATTTTTATTCTAACTTATCATTTTATAATGTTTATGTTTATAGATAGATTTTGTTAATCCAGTAAGGATTGACCGTTGATAGATAACAAATTAGTGATAACGATTACATAATAAACTATCGCTATTTTTATGAATATAATGAGATAGCACTGTTTTTCTTTTAAAAGATATGTAAAGACAACATGTTATATACAATTCCATGCCATTAGATTCGGAATAACATTTGAGGTATCAGTATTACGCGTGGACGAGTTCAGTCTCCGCTGCCAATATACGTCATTAGGAGATAGATATTAAGGAGATGATCCCTTGGTTATATTTCTGCTGATAAATATTATTATGACTACAATAACCTGTATTTTCTACCTCACTACTTCATCTCTAGAAGATACCTACGTCATCGTAATAAGAAGATAATTGAATAAGATCTTTAATTACAAAGAAATGAAAAGGATAAGTTTTTTGGACAGATTAATACTTTAACTGTTTTCAAAAATGGAACTGTTATATACGGAAATGTATACGTTTTTTTTTAACAAAACTTTGGAAGATAACGTCCAATTATTAAGAATAATTATGCATAAAGCGGTAGCTGTAGAACTATATGAAGGGTTTATTATTTTAATATTATAGGAAATAATATTTTGCTATTATTTTTCAGACAATTACATCTCGTTTATCTTCGCTGGTTCTTCTCAGGTTGAATCAATTAATTTTCCAAACCAGTGATATCAAAAGCAATAAAAAAAATACAAAAAGTATATATTTTGAAGGTGTAGAGTGCTGTTTTAAAATAATACAATTTTACAGCTAAAATTCAATGCATTTTAAAGATTTAACTTATTTACAAGCAGCTAATGGCACCTTAACAACTCTTTTTAGGTTCTGAATTGAAAACACAGAGAGAAAGTTGGGTTCAAACAAGCCGTAACTCGCGTGTCCACTGATCCGACGACGAGATATCGTAATGTTTTTGAACGGGTTCAAATAGCTGTTTAAATAAATGTTTTGTTGAAAGTATGTTGTTTCGTACTTGCATTACTTCTCATTAATGAGTATTTAAATAAATAAGTTTATAAACGTCAGATAATATTCATTAATTGAATAGTTTGAAACGGAAACAAACTTGTCTTACCTAATATTCTAATTCACGTAAATCTGGAATATTATTTTTAAATTCTTCATAACGAAATATCGTTGGAATACTTTACCTATCCCTTGTTAACACCCGTAATATATATATTTATATACATAGTTGTTAATTAACTGATTAAATATGTGTTTTTATAATATACATTGACAGTTCTGAGACAAATTGTATTTTTCCAGTATTTGTATATTGATACGGTGTATACTTACCGAAGGACTACTTTAAGGAAATTTGTGTGAACTAAATAAATGCTTACGATAGAGCTATCATATCAATCGCCATAAGTCATTAACTCGGAGCATAATTAGTTGACGCGATGGAAAAGTTCAGTGCTTTATGTTTTATCTAAGCAGTGGGGTTGAAAAGTTATTGAATTAACTCTACAGTTGAAAGCGTACTAACCGATGGAGATGTTTTTAGTCGACTGTGCTTAGAGTTATGTTTCATCTGATTTTGTGATTTATGTGACCATAAAAAGTACTTACAAGCGTATTGTTAAAAAATATGTTATATTTTTTTGTTATTAAATATATTTTATATATTAATATGTGAAGAAACAATAAGACTTTTGGTCTGAAATCAATGAAAATATTTTATAGAATAACGTGTTTTAAACGAAATAGAAAACGATACGAAACAGAGTCAGATGTCTAAAGTTGACTGAAGGTATTTATGACAAAAGGTGAAGAATATATATCGTAAAATATGTTTCGTGAAATTTCTAGTAAAAAAAAATATTGTTACCTACTTTTGTAAATACTGAGACAAGTCCGTGAGTCAGTGATATTTACCACTATATACCTATATTTATTCACTTGTTTTGCGACTCATATGAGCTAGTAAAATTGATTTAGAAGGTGGTCCGGAAAACGTTGATCGGTGTTGGGGTCGGTTCTAATTTCAATAGAAACGGCCTGAATTTTGTTATACTGATAACGTCTATTGTTACTTTGTAGCTTCATTTCAATAATTATTTATGTATGAAGTAATTTTTAATCATATTTCATTAACATTTCCGTCAATAGTATATCAAAAATTATATATTTTAAAAGGCAATAATGTGCCCTTGTTTTTACGCCATATGATAAAGAAGATACCGAAGCTCAAACAAATATGGACGGTATTAAAAATATCGAAAAAAGATTTACTAATAAACATAATGTTCCACGAGTATTCACGAGTGTTAGCCTCTTATATGCTATTGCAATAGCCGGTAATAGAACCCGCTACACTCTCAGTGACCGCCACTGCGCCACGCGGCGCGCTAATATCCGCAGTTGAGACCCGCGCGGACATCGCTCGCCATTGTTCTGGGAATATTACTGAAAGCAGAGGTGGTATACATTTTTTCCTAAAATGGAAGTTTAGTATATTATTAACATCATAAATCTGTTTGTATATCTTTGTTATACACCAGATAGTTTTGTGTATACGAAATATTTTCTATTAATTAGGTTAACTGTTAATTTGTATAAGAAAATTTTTATTTAAATATTTCTAGTTCAATAATAATTAAAGTCATCTTATCCAACAAATAAAGTGTTCTAAAACTTATTGTTTCTTACAAACATAAAATATATATTTAAACTATATAATAAAAGATTTAGCGGATAACGAATCCTTTAGCTTAACAATGCTATAGAATTATTGTAGAAAATCATTTTAATTAATTTACCTGAAAATAAGAACCTACAGTTTAGAACCTCTGGTTTCCAGTCGCGGTCATTAATTCAGGGCATCGAGTATTGTTTCCTGTGCACAGCGATCGTTCTCAAAATCCGCTTTAAAATATCCATCTCTTTCCAACACACAGGGAACAAGCGAGGGGGAAGATAGGCTTCCTGCGAAACCTGAAAAAAGCTTTCGCTATTGTGTCCGTGATTAATGATTTGTTTGTTTGTTATTGCTCATTTGACAACATGTGTATTTTATGTTTTATGCAGATTCTGTTATATGCCTTGGACGTATATTTAAAAATATGTATACAATATATTATAGGCAAAACGTTTGTGAATAGTTCGTACTTAAGTCTTTAGATTTAAAGTATGATGAGTTGAGCTACGTTCCTTTTAGATAAATAAGTCTTATATTTTACTACTATACAACTATATTCTTGTGTAATGATACGTTTCATATTTAGAGTATTTAAAAACATTTAAAACTAAATGCAATTATTTATAATTAGCTTCCTGTTTGAAGGCAATTTTTTTAATTAGTAATTAGACTCAACAACTCAACATTTTAATGCCATGGTAAAGCTTCATTGTATTCACCAGTTTCCGTATGCCATATTTTTAATATTTCGCATGTTTTCGAGCGAATACAAAATATTGTGACTATTAAACACATAAAACCACTGGAGCACACCGACAGCTATAATATATACACGCGATATAGTAAAGAGATACGGCACAAAATATGCGAACAGTATCAAAATGATTCGAACGTTATAATGGTTTTACATACTATATTTTTGCTCTGGCTGCACTCTATATAAAACCTCATTTTAATGTATATGCCATTAAAAAAAATATTATTAAGGAATACTCACGTTTTATGTTATCAAAGAAATAGCAATTTTTCTCAATTGTAACATCTTAAAATATTTTCCATCTATAACATTAATCCTTATGAAATTCAAGTTGAAAATCACGTAAACTTATTACAGAAGGAAGCTCTTTGTCAAATAACAATCAACTTGAGCTTGTTCTTTGTTCTTATAAATCACGTATCAGACACTTCGACAATGGCTAATCATATTTTTAGTTAAGGGAGGGATGACTTATTATTTTTTTTTAACATAAAAAAAGCTTACATTATTTTTTTGCGTTAGAGTTTTTATTTATTCATATATTTGTATAATATAAATACAATATGGCAACATCGCAAGTGGTTAAATAACTTTTTATTGAAAAATGAAAAGAACCATTTAGAAATTAAATAACGAGCGTCTTTAACATTTTAAAGAAATTATTTCTTTTGGTCATAATATTGAAATAATTGAAAGGTGAATTTTCAATATATAAAAATACTGGGACCCTTAAGAATATATAATCTTTTACCGCGGGTCGGGCCCATGTATCATATTAACGTCTCTTAGATTTATCTCATATCGTCGCATAGGTATTTTATTGATAAGTGATTTGTGATCTTGCAACTTGAAAATATTTTTGAGGGTGTTAGCGTTGATATATAATCTAATATAAAACATTTAATAATAAAAATAATAATATAATTATAATCTTTATTTGTTTTTCACAAAATCTGAAAACGAAGTATATATAGTAAATTATTAACATTTACAATAGTTAAGAATGTGAGAGTCTGATTTAAATGATAGGAATAAACCCGTTGACGTTGAAAAGAAAAAAAAAAATACACATTTGATTAAATTAATATTTATTTTGTGTGTGTGTGTGTGTGGGTATTTAATAATTAAGTAAACTTTGTATATTATCTTGTAATTTTCATTGTCAGAGATTTTGTTATTGAGAGAGATTGTTAGGCTTACTCAATAACAAAAACAAATGAAAACACCACTTCATCTTATGTATTCTAAATAACCACAAATTCATGAATAACAATTGAAAATTACTATATATGTATGTATGATTGTTTCAACAAAGCTCCAAGGGCTCCAAATATTGAGTAAGTAATGCTTTGTGCCCCGGAAGTGGAAGTAGACCCAGAAATCCTTTGTTAGAAACTAAATAACTATATACCTAAAAAGATATCTTGAATAACTTATAAATATTCATACTTTTATTATATCTAGATGAAATTAGTTTCAACATACTTTCTAATATTTGAGATAGGTATAATAATTAAAAAGATATCTTCCCAGATATCTTTTTAATTATTACTTTTACTTAATTTACTTTTACTTTATTATTACTTTTACTTAATGATTACTTTTTAATAAATCTAAATTAATCTAAATCAAATTCAACATAAACTAGTAAATAACAATTTAAATACCGAATGTTGTTATAACAAGAGCATTTACTTGATTTACTGGATTATATTTTATTTAAAATAGCTGTCTCTCTAAACATAATATAATTAAGCAGTATTACATTTATAAACTCTATTTATATATTGTAATCTATAAAACGTTAAATAATAATATATTCAAAATAAAATACACTTTAGGTCATTTTCATTTTTGTTATTTTAATATATATGAGTAATCAAATAAATAATTTAGAACTGATTTCAAATTATTTTTTTTTAAATTGACGTTTTGAATGATTTGTCGTGTTTACAACTGGACTACGTATAAGCGTCCGTTAGTGAGCCGTTATTTATTTGTAACCTCCAATGTTTTTTTTGGTATAGAGCTCAGGAAATTCACGGAACTATATACATACATACAATATAATAGTTAGTTATCAAGTTAATATTGAAAGGCCGTGAGCTGCTTAATGAGTTGGACTCTTTTTCCTACCAATACGAAATTTATTGGTTCTTAGTATTTACTGGTGGAATAAATAACACTAATTTTATAATACTGAACTTAGCTATTGTTGTTTGTCGTTTGTAGTGGTTTTGAAAAAGCCGTTAATAGTAGTAGCTGAACAAATGGTCACAAAGTTTTTTAAAGGGCTTTTCAATTTTATTTGGAGGAACTTTTGTACTTCCAACCTGTTTACCTAAATATATTTATTGTAGATATTAAACATTTACAAAGGAACTTAAAATCTATTTAAGATGCAAAGTACGTTCAGCGGAGCTTTGAATTTGATTCACACGCTAAATATATACAGTGAAATATGGTTCAAATTAATATGGATGTATGCGATGGGGGTATTACTGATATCGTCTATTCTGCACCATATTTGCTACATGAATAAAATGTATGAAAATTAAAAGTTGTCTGAACTTTCTCTTAAGATAGGTTGCAAACAAACCGCTTACCAGTGGCGCAGTTGCCCATAAATACGGTTAAATACATATATGTTTCTTAAGAAACTAGGATACAAGGAGAAGAGAGACTTGGGTATTTCGTTCTCTCATTCATTGTAAGAAATGTAGTTTTAATTAGTTAATATTACACACGGATCCTTTTTTCAGGCAAAGAACCATCTTTGCCTGAAAAAAGATAATATCAAAATACTACAACTGGATTTTTTGTAGAAGTTTAAGAGTTCAAATGAATTATTCTGTGTTTTGGGATTATCCTTAGAAGATTTTTTGTAGAAGATTAAGAGTTCAAATGAATTATTCTGTGTTTTGGGATTATCCTTAGAAGATTTTTTGTAGAAGATTAAGAGTTCAAATGAATTATTCTGAGTTTTGGGATTAGAATGTCATTAGCCATCTGCTAATAGGTGTAAATATAACAAGGGCTATTAAAAAATAAACCAACAAGGATTTTGTACCCTTATCTAGTAATAATATTATTAAATATATATATATGTTTCCAATAATACAAAAAAGGTATTTATGATACTTGATTTTTAGGAATGGAAATAAATATTCTAAGTGACAAGTGGAATCCAACTTTTTTGTAAGAAAATAGTAACCAGGCCCCAGAGCAATACTCTTTGCATACATTAATGAGTTTTACTTCAATATTTTCTTAAATATATGCTCATAATATTTCTTTACTAAATGAAAACAAAAAAATAAAAATACTTATTTCTTTTAATCAAGGTAAAAACAAAATCAAACATTCCACAGTCATACATAATCAATGAAGAGCAAAATATTTTCCACTCAAATAGCTGAAACGAAAATAATAAATAATGTATTTCTGAACGCATTTACAAGATTACAATATTAGTACGTCCTAAAGTCATTACAGATGATAAATAGTCGGCACACTTCGATAATCAAATTCAAATTTGGAATCTGTTCGTTCCTTGGGGTTGTATTTTGTATTGTGAAAAGATTGTAGCGTTATTAAGCGTGAAGGAAGGTCTTTGAGAGATTGGTCGCGGCAGACACGTGACCCGGATCTATTAGGGGTCTGATTTGTATGTATTTGTATGTAAATGTATCTGGGGTGATAGATAACCAGGCGTGGTTATTGATAGCGATCGATGTGATTGAATTAAGTGTGTCGGCGTTTAGTGTCTATCTGTTTTCGTTTGAGTGCGCTGTAAAGGGATTTTTGGGGATAATAATTCGAGTTATTCCCATTATTCTTTGTTATAATAAGTTTGTTACTAAGTTACAAATATTACTGCAAGATTATTTTATTATAAGACTGAGTAAATCACCGGTAAGTAGTAACCACGTGATTTTAAATGTAACCTTAATCCATGGAAATGTTCATCAATGTGGTAATTCTTAAATTGCGGGCGGAATGTATAAAGTAGGATACACCTAAGGTAAGAGACGGGATTGAGCTGTCAGTTCTCACACTCAGTGTACAAAATGCAACTGTACGTAATAGTTATTGAACGCTGCCGTTCTTTTGGTGGGTGGTTTTACCATGTTCAAGCCAACCCATACAAGAGTTACATACTCTAATGTCTGTAAAACTAAAAAAGCCTTTGCATGGCAAATAAATAATGAGCTGTTATAACTTAGTAACAAAAATTATGAAAAAATGACTTTGATATTACCATATTAAATGCAAAATAGTCTCCTTAAAATTTCAACCACAAAGACCTTAGTTAGCAGAATTTCTAATGAGTGTTGTAATTCAGAATATTCCTAAGACATAAGGCGGAATAACAAACAACAATAGATGACATTAATCAGCTGTTCCCGGCAGGCAGCAGACAATGCTTGCGGAAGCATTGGTAACGCTGCCCGGTTACCATTTATGTTGATTTAAATTTTTGATTATAATTTTAGGCTATAGGATGTGGATTTTTTTTAGTAAAATTATAATGAAATAAGTCCACAGACTTACTTGCGCTAACTATATTTGTTTTATTAGCAAAACACGTACGTCAGTAAAGATCTTTATAGCTTGCACTGAGATACAGATTTATGAATAAACTAGCTGAGCCTCAAAACTTTGCAAACAAAACGGTTACCTCAAACTTGACTTTCTCGATGAATATTTTAAAATACCCTCAAATTTTGTTCCGTGACAAAAAACGAAATTATAAAAGAAAAATATTCAATTCATCCAATAAAAATATTATCCACACATATTCCCAATTCGTTCACTACAAAAGAGCACCTTAAAAGAAAGCGAAATGAATTCTGCACATATATTAGTTGTTTCAGTGCTGACTCCAGCAGTTCTAAGCGCTGGCCACTGAACAATATTCAAATGTGTCTCTGTCTGCATTACGGGTCGCATCCGTCATAAGAACTGGCGTCTGAGAACATGCTGTTTGTATGTACAGGATGATCTTTATAGTTGTCTTGTGAATTATGAGTTCCTACTATACTACTTTGTGATTTCGTCTAATTTGATATTTCGTTGGAATGTATGAATGTTGTATAATATGATAAAAATAATAAAACAGTTAATTATTTTTTGACTTCTTATACGCTTATTTTTCATTGATAGTTTCATTGATCAGTAATACCTATCTGTATATTTTCATCTCTTTAAAATAGTAACACCCTTATATCTCCTATTAAAACAAAAAAATATAATCAATCAATTTAAAAAAAAACGAAGTTAAGTTATAATAGTTTTTTTAAATACAAAACTATTTTGTTTCGTCGCACCCTGTATCTTACAATACAGTAGGGGCGCACTGTCCCCAATATGAATATTTTCTATTGAATTACTCACGGTTCGTCGGACCAGCAAAAATATTGTTCTCCTCGCACTTATCGGGACACCCTGTAGATTTTATATTCGCAGATATAGCGACAAGTGTAACGTATTGCGGTATTACAACCTGAAGAAACTGAAAGAATTTGTAATCGTGTTATCTTTAAGAGCAAAATAATTAAATTAATTATGAATAAAAACAAAAAAAAAGTATACAAGTATGATGGATAGACTCACTATTTTGTCTTCCCGAAAACATAAATATTTAAAAAATAATTAAAATCTGCGGGCTAAGCCGTCTCAGGTAGTTTTATAAAGTTTCAATACTGAAATTCTTAGAAAATAATAAAAGATATATATATTGTACGTATATACACATAATTTAAGGATTCAGATATTATGCTTGCATGTTTTGACCAGCGACCTTTAAAACAGTTTTCTTAAGTACATGAGTATAAAATCAAATCTATTTTCTAAATCAAACGCGATCAAACGTAATCAAACGTAATCAAACGTTCATCTAATTTAAACGTATCATGACAAATTAAGTTACAATGTCAATATCCTCCCTCCACAATCTGTATCACATTTCCCATACGTATTCACCACGGCCATCACATCAAGCAAGCAAGTCCACCCACTACCATGGGAACAGAGTCGTTCGCAAGGCTTTAGTCACGCTTCCTTCGACACGCTACGAATTATGACATTAATACATCCAGGGGAATGTAGCACTTATTTTTATCATAATAAAGATGTCTGGTCATTAATATGAAAATTGGATAGAACATAAAATGGTTTGTCACTGTGAATTAGACGAGAACCGTTTAGTGAGTCTGATATATTTGACCTATAATAGGCAAAGGTTTGATTAGATGTCAGTTCTTAAAAGTATCTACCAGATACCTAATACCAGAGGTCAATAAAGTTACCACATAAAAGAGTTTAGTAACCACTTTTAATTCGTCCTAGTTTTTTCAACTATAACTAGGGCTAAACGTATATGATATGTACTTCTATTACAAATGTATTCTTAAGTCGAAACTGATTAATTTATTTTCTAAAAATAATATCGTGAAATAATTATACATCTGGTAACATTTATTGATTGTTTATGAAAAAAAATATCAAAGAATTAAATTTATATTTTATTTTTTTTCCAAATTTCAAAAATTATTTTATGCCCGGAATATCAAATCAAATTTAATATAGGTAAAATCTAACATCAATTAAATATAATATCTTTACATATAAAAATATAGTTTCAATTACCTTAAAAAAGTTACAAAGCATAGCGTGATAACTTTATCAGTACCTAGTTTATCACCCTTGTGAAATTAATTTTGATAGGCGACGTCTCTTCAGTTGATTTACGAGCGGGGTAGAATTAATTATATTTAGATACGTTAGAAAATTTCAAAACAAAAGTACGAATCACATTGAAATAAATATTTGATTAATATTTTATATATTTTTTTTAATTTAACAAAGGGAAATAAAAGGTAATATTTTTTAATCTTAATTTGTTTAATGATGATTTGCTACTAATGCTATCGGTATATTTACAAAATAAATACTTAAAACTAATATTGCACAAAAGTATTATTAAATAACAATAACAAGATATTTTAAGAACTTTAACAGGCATAACCAAGGTGAGTAAGTTTTAGTTTTACTACGACGTGATGATAAAGAATTTTCAAATGCTAAAAGTTAATTAACAGCTCATTTGTGAAGGAGAGACCCACCCGAGTGAGGGTAAAACTGTTTGCCCTTTTTATTAAAATTCTGAGTTGGGGATACTTCATCTAAATCTCCTTCTTTATCCTGGTGCGCTGTCATGTGTCGCGTAAGATGGTGCCGTTCTCTAAAACTTTCGTTGCATACGGGGCATTTCAATTTTTCTTCTCTTTTCCTTCTACTTGGATCCGCAGTTGACTCACTTTTATGATGAGTTCTCATGTGGTACACCAAATCTGATGTCATTCTAAAGCTTATACTGCATTTGGCACAAACATTTTGGGCGGGTAAAGAAAATGCAGCTATGGTCGACGGTAAAAGAGTACTTAATATAGCAGCAGCAGGATTTGCTATCAAAGGATTGACCTGTTCTCGTGGAGGTCCTGAGAACTTCATGAAGTCTGGATTTGGTTGCTGAAAATTTTGGACACCAAATGGATATGACGGCCCAGCTTGAAGGTAAGGTAGTTCGGGTCTAAATGGCAGAAAATTCATTTTATTCGGTAACATTTGAGTTGTTTTCGAGTCTTGCTTATTTTGGTACTCAATCAACTTATAAGAACCGCTTGAACGTTGCAGTGTGCTGGATTCAGGATAATTTGGTGAATTGGATGTAGCATTTTGTCCTTTGAAAAAATTATGACCATTTAATAGATGAGCTGGGGTTAGAATATTATTGAAGCCAGCTTTATTGTATGAACTTGACGAGGGGCTGGAAGCAGATAGTGGTGGGCTTATAGAATTTTGGTAGAGCAGATTATCAGGGCTGACTGATGGATTCGGGGAACGAATTGTAAAATTTGACACCTTCGTAAAAGCACTTTTCGGCGACATTTCGTGCCCTTTATCTCCAAAACGATTTTCAAATCTTGCTCTGGTTTGAATGCTTATTAGCGTAGGATCATCAAAAATTTTGTTTTTATATTCAGGTAAAAATTTTGGATGTCTTGCAGCACTCTCGTTGGAATTAGGGCGACTTCTTGAACGATCCGAAGTGTCAGAATCACTGCAGTACATGGACTTGCTCGGATACTCATCAGTACCGACATCGATATTTATATCGGAACTAAAACTGGGAGATATGTTGTTATTCAAACGCATCCGATCTTCATCTTGGTCTTTGGAATCTAATGTATTTTCGTTTGAATATTCATCATGCTTATATAAGTTTGTAACTCTTTTAGCTGGTTGTTCCCACTCTTCAGTATTAAATAATTGTTTTGAAACTCGCAACTGTCTCTCAGGTTGTATTGACTGGCGAATCTTTTCATCTGGCATCATTAAAAAAGCAACATCAAATGAACGCTTTGATGCTTTACCTTGATTAAGTATAGTCGGTTGCATGTCTGTCTTCAGGTGTTGTGAAGTTTTGGCACTTTCTATTGTTAAATTTGTTTCTTTTGAGTCCGGAGACTGTTCTTTATAATTTTGATAATTATTTTGAATGTCCATTGTCATTGTTTAATCATGAAAACGAACGCACTCGAACTAAAACTTTTCACACTTTTATCGCTACCGTTATCACTAGGACGCGTGCGTGCTGCCCGTTAGTAACTTTGCGAATGCGAATACAACATGAGGGTGAAAAATATATAAGTGGGGTTTGAAACTACCCTTGGCAGAGGCTTTCGTGTTGAGAGGCGTGGCGTAGCGACCAATGAACTGACAGAGAGAGGCGTGATTGAAAACGTCAGCCAATGAGAGTGGCTTTAGACGATAGCGAGCAGGAGAGCTCAATCACCGGGTCAAGATAATAATAACTGCTGCGAATTGAGAGCGCATTGAGTTGTGGTAGGGTCAGCACGACAAAGACAGTATGATATTGAAAATCGTGAGGTGCTTCTTAGGTTGTATGATCAGAAAAATGAGTTCATGTCTTGCTATGATACTTATTTTTTACTTTTTCTTTTACTAATTTAAACTAATAATGTGTTTTTTTTTATTGTCAGAACATATTTATAAAATGTTTTGAGATTTTTATAGCTTATATTTATATTTAAAGGTTATTATTTTATATAAGTATTTGTTTTACATAATTATAAAAAAAATATTAGATGATACTTATACATATTTGTGAAATTTTATTCATAAATTAAAATTATATTATTCATACAAAATATAAGTAAAGTAATACTACGAACAACTAACAGAAGTACAAAGACATGACTCGAACCCCGAATACAAAATAGTGTTGTCGTTGCCCTCTATTTATTTCGCCAAACATGGCACTAGAAAAACTCCAACGATTATCATTGCAATAAATATGTTTTATATGTGGCATAAAAAATGATACTTCGCTATAGGCGGCATAACCCTCGAGTGTATGGATGAGATTGCGAATAATGCTATTAACACAGACGCTTCGTCTCAAATTGATATCCTACATACCAGTGCACACATTGCAACTTGAACTTTCGAGAAACGATCACAAGGTTTAAAATTAATTGCATATCGCTCGAGCTACTGCATGAGATTCTTACAGGGAAAATATTTCTTGTGGAATTGTCAAAAAGTTCAAAATTGTTTGATAACCACTCATTACAAAAGTGATAAGACTCAAATGAGGTCTGTTCGGTAGTGGGTAATGATAATAAGATGGGCGCAGACGTTAAAGGAAAGCCATTTGTCAGGTTTTAGCCATTTTTTTACCATTCGTTTCTTTTCTATGAAAATCTGTTCCATTTATTTTGGGACAGTCTTAATGAAATTCTTTTGATAGAAGTGATGGAAGTATATTTCGAATGTAAATAAAATTGTAATAAAGGTGTGGAAAATATCAAACATCCAGAAAGCCAATACATTTTTACTATACTTACCGACAATGTAAATTATGTGATTTAATTAATGCTTTTCTAACTATCTAATATATATTATAACAGAATGGGAAGTCATTTTTGTATTGAGGTAGGTACCCTTCAAGTTAATAATTCAATAATTTAGTAGCGATGATGTTGATACCGATAAATAATTTGCGGCACGTGGTCCGGCTTATCGCGCACGTTCTATGTGAGTGATAATGAAGAGATTTATTTCAATAATTGTACCCAATTAAACTAAGCGATACTTGACGGCAAATTTAAAATATAATATGATTTTTTACTAAATTGTGTATATTTTATAATAATATCTTTGTTCGAAACAACTAATTGAGTCAAAAAATCTAAAAGAAAGATATATAAAATATACTTTGACATCCAACATCAATTGCTTTCAATAGTCAGCCATCATCTAAGTCCAATAGTCTCTATCGACGTCCGTGACTGATGATCGTCAGTCAGAGGTCACATCTGCAACTTAGATTGGCATTTCGATTTCCCAGACCTCCCTGTCGGAGACAGATTAGTTGGTGTTTCTGCTAATATTCTTTTTCTATTTGTTACATCTCCTGGGACACATCGTTGATTATGGAATCTTCGAGAAAGAGCTTCTGTGACAGTTCCGTTATTTTAATTATATGGTTGATGTGAAAGTAATATTTTTTAAAAATATTAGAGTCTGTCTTAGTACGAATAATATCTTCCTATACCATTATTTAGTTCTCTACAATTTAAGAGGATTGATACTGAAAGTTTATCATCACGAATGGGATATTTTATACCAATATCAACGTCATAGGTAAAATTTTCCAAGAAAAACTAACTCAGAATTATGCATCAGATAATCCTATAAGTTATAACAACACCTGTACTACTAACACATTATTAAAATATGTTTAATGCACCCCATTGCTTTTCAAAACTAATACTAGCCTACCATATGGTACATTCTAACAATAGTGGGTAGGAACTACAAAACTGCTTCAATACCTTTAAAGGTATCATGCAATTCTCTTACGTGAGGAATGTGGTGTAAGGTCTAATTTAGCATGAGATATTTTTGCAGTAACAAATATATACGGATTACTGTATTATTCAACTCGGACAATAATCATTCCCGTTCAGTAATTCTCTTAGATCAACCACCCTGTTAATCGTTTCGAACTTATACCATCGAAATCAAACTCTACTCTCTATTCTCAACTCTATTATTTAGGTTAATAAATTTAAAATCGTTTGTAATTGTGTGTTCATTGTTAATATCCACTGGCTGCGTTGCTTTCTAAGCTAGTACGCTACTCAGTATTTTTATATCAGTTAGCTTATTGTTTTTGGAAATTGACTTTAAGCCGGTCAGACATTAAGTTGCTTTTTATATATTCCAAATTTTAAATAAAAAAGTTAATCAATTTTTATATAATGCAACTTATTTTCATTAGCATAGAGTTAAAAATTACGTAATTCAGATTTACTATAACTCAATATTCAAGTAGGATTTAGTGCGCACTTGTTTATGAATTTTTATACCATATGGTGTAAAAGCCGCTATGGACAATACACCCCCATGCTAGTACCCCATTACCATATGGGACGCGTTAAACGCGTTTTCAAGAGAATCGTATGGCTCTTTGAAGTTAGATGAATGATGAATGTTATTGTATTTATCCAAAAAGGGTCAAAAGATCAAGGTATTTTGATATAAAAAAAAAATTTGGACATTTTATACCACATAGATGGTACATGGTTTTTCATCACATACAAAATGTTTAATATATAAACTATTTTTTTAGACTAAAAGGTTCGAATAGCTGAGTGAATAATCTCTATGTTAAATTTTGTACGATTTTCGTTGAATATTAGATAAATATATTCCCGAAATACCAAAGCAATAGTTCTATAAAATATATTTTCGAAAGAAGTCTTGAACTTTTTTTAAAAATTTAATTGTCCAGTAATAATTCAAGTATTACAAAATACTTTCATATATTGCTTACTGTACACTTATATCTCCGGAGTATATTTACAGTGTCACAGTTTTTTTTTCAATAAACGTTCGTTAATGGGTATCTAGTTGTCGGTTTGCGCGGAATAACATTTGCACAAAGCGCCGCAACAATGCGCATTGTGTTATTTGACAAAGGGACTGTTGTTGGAACGAGATCTCTTGATTTGTTAATGAAATACCCTTCTAGGTTTTAGAACTAAATTGGAGAAAGTATATAACCATATTAATTTATATGATCTCGTTTCGACAATAAACAATTTTTCAACAAAAATAATTTTAAATTATACAACTTCTTTTAGACAAAAAACGGTTGGATTTACTTAATCATAGCTTAATGATAGCATTTATTTTTACAGACAAATAAAACAAACATAATTACCGATGATACAGTTTAATCAAAGGTAAAAAAAATATATGGATCAAGAGCCAAGTATCAAAACTATTCAAACGTAATACAAACGTTCTCCTAACATATGCGCTAGTGGTATTGTGCCATCTGATCACAGTAATGATTGTACAGACGGACAATTATCTGCTTGTAATCAGAACTCAGCTTTGATGTGGAAAAGTTTTATACTGAATCTTATATCATGAGTATTAGGGTGGTATGAGAGAGATTACATACTGGGGAATATATTATCGATTTAATAAAACTCTAAAACTGATTAACCGGTTAAGGCAAAGAAAAGAAGGGAAATTTAAAATCTCCGGTTTAGAGATTTTTAATTTGCCTCACTCTCTAAATTGGAGATAATTTGAAGGAATAATAATGTTACATAAATAACGTAATAAGGAATTCTTTTTTTAAAATTTCATTCTATTCTTAACATTTTTCATAAATGTTGAGATTAATCTGTGCTTAAGTTATTTCCGAAGAGAAACGGATAGTTAATTTTTCAAATTCCCAATGAACTAATATGTAATATGTAGAAGATATATGAAAAATATATATAATTACTAACTTTGAATTCACAAAATAATCTAATTAGATAATGTGTGTACCGTTTGAGTTGACTATTATTACGTATCATTCGTTTGTCTAGGAAAAGTTAAAATATATGTTAGGATAACTAAAAAATGGGTTTATTTAAGACTATAGAATAGAAACGAAATTCAAAATCGAATCTTGTAAGATTGGGTTTCTCTTAAATATTTAAAGCTACCAAAATGAGATCAATTTAAAGATATTTATATATTTTTTTTTTACCAAAACTACTTTAATAAGATAAACGAGAGATAGTTTGTTTTTTTTGTTTTTTAATCAGTAACTAATGAGGGAGTTTTGAACCACAAGTGTAGGAACTATGAAAGCGCATTTAGTTGCCATATGCACTTCAGGGCCTGGGCTCACTCAAGGGAAAACTCCCTTGCTAATGAATATTGTGATAGGGTGCTCGTAATTGTTGGTTTCAAAGACGCTAACTAGATCAAAAATATAAAAAAACTGCACAGAATATTGGATAAAACCAATAATAGCATGTTATCCAATACTTTCTAAAATATTCGCATCACGAATCTCTAATATATTAAAGAATTCAATGTTAAATATTTGAGCTGATACAGATAAATTTAGAGAAAGTAATTTTTATATTGCATTGCTTGATTTCAAAGTAGAATCCAAATTTATCAAATAAAATACGGTAAAAAATAAGTATATCATACTAAACACAATTGAATATATTTTTCAAAATCGATACCCGATTCAACCGCACCACCCCAAGCTTGTAAACGTTTCAAAGGCCATATGTCGCGAAAAATTCTAGTATAATTGCATTAAGTCACCCCAAGTCGAGTACGCCGCTTTTAATTACGACGACCCACTTAGACATATGTGATAATACTTTTAGGGCATTTTGTATTAACTATTTGAGAGTGCGCAAAAAACTATCGAACAGCCATGAAGAAGTCATAACGTTGACTTGATGGTAGAGGACAAAAAATGTAATCAGTTTAAAAATTAAATTATTTCTTTTAAAAATGGAGTGTAGATGATATAATAGCAGTTTGTAAATGAATTATTAAAAATTACTGTCATAATTATAAAACTAACATTTTAACAAAAATCTAGCAATACTGTATAATATATACTTTGGAAGTTTTAAGATTGAAACTACCATAAACAAACTTCTAGAATAGCTAATTAGATTGTCTCTTAAAACAGAATTTTCGTAACCATAGTAGAAGGTATGGCGGGGAAGAAAAATAAAGATTTTTTCTGGATGCAAATTGTAGACAATATGAGCATGAAATATGGGTTCAAGAAATCCTGTCCGTTGAAAAACCGACGAAGTAAATGAAGAGAAAAGTTAAAAAAACAATGGACCCGTGGGCAGGAAACGTCGCGTGAATAAGAGCGCTATTGTACCGGAGTGTTTTCCTTAATATTTTTGTATTTTTTGGTTAATAAATTCGAAATAAGGTTGCTTTGTTTGGTTTTTCGTATTGTATGAAAAAAAATGTTGATTTTAATTTGTAGTTTGTAATATTACAAGAATATGTACGTTTTTTTTTTCGAAATTTAGTAGTTGTTTTTCAGTTTCTGTTTTATTATTTTTTCAAAATTGACAATTATAAAAAAATATATCTCATATTATTACACCATTTCTTCCAAAGAAAATAGATCGCAACAATGTGAAATATAATGACACACTTTTAAATAAACTTTAAAACCCAGCGTTATTCGTCAGCTACACAAAACTATAAAAGAAGTAACCCTCTAATAAATGGTATCTCATTTGATATTCAGACTCCAGCCCGGTCCGTCTGGCCCACGATGATTTATGAACTGTTTTTTTGTTGATTTTCATCGCCTTTTCCCACTGCCAAGATTCTTTAAACTCACTGCCAACTACATTATATCGGAGAGCATATTGGTAGAAGTAACTTAATTAATTTTATATTTTGGCAATGGCACCTACTGTTTTAGAAGTTGCAGAGCACAGATACAAATTAATTAAATCATACCTTTTGATTAGTCTAAGTAAAAAAATATTTTTTTTATAAAGACCTTGTCTATAAAGTTCATATACAAAATAAACCAAAAACTAAAATAAATAAATCAGTACTCTGACATTTTCCATTACCACGAATTATAGAAACAAAACACCGTGTCCAAAGGCTAATTCAGTCACGGTATCATTTTGATCCCAGTTAACCGCTAGCACAAAAGCGCTCAATGTTAAATGTCTTCATGTAATGTTAGAGCCGTGTCTCCCTCGCTCGTTGCGGTCTTTATTACCCACCGACGGTTTCGAAGGGTTAATTCGTTGGTTTTTAGTGATAAATGTTCTCGAAATGAAATCATATTTTCAATTTTAAGAAGTTTTATCTTAAATAAATAATCAATCTGTATTTAATTTAATCGTAATGAAAGGGCAGAGCATACCATTTTTATACATGCATTAAAAATAAAGCATTCTTATAATTGTGAACGATGTATGAGACGTAATAAAGTTCATACCACATATATACAACATTATTCATACAAGTTCAATAGTAGTTATAGTGTAAATTTGCCACGGGTTCCATCTTGCTATTCGGGCTGTTAACGTATAAACTATTACCAAATTTTCGCTGGCGTCTGCCAGAAACTTGGTTGTGTGTGCTTTATATGTGGTAATAAAGATATTTCATAACTTCTAAAGTGTGAATAAGTTGATTGTTTGAATATGTGAAATATGTGTATGAAAGAAAGAAAAGTTTATTACTTCCAAGCGAAAATGTTTTGAATATATACATTTTTATAAGACACAGATTTTTCAAAACAACTAAGGCTCTTATTCTTGCGATTATTACGATTCTATTGTTTGGATAGTATATTTATTTATAAATTGAATTAAGTATTAAATTAAAATTTATTTCTTATGTTTTTTTACGAAATTTGTAAATTACAAAAACAAAAGTTATTTTAATTATTTTCATGAATTGTTATATGCACAAGGTCTATCTAATTAGATATACCTTGGTCATATAATTCATATAGATGAATATGTCCTTTGATTTTATAAAAGAGCATGAATTTAGAAAAAGCATAGAAATTTGATAATTAAGAAGAATAAAAACCAGAAATTGATAAATGTCTCTAACGTGGACTACTCTAAACGTTTTTTATTACAATTGATAAATTTATCAAAAGTTTGTCAAAAAAATAATTTACAACAATTTTTTTTTATTGTTTGGGAAACCTTAGGGTAATTTTTTTATTTAATAACAGCGAAAAAGTAAAGAGAGATACCTTGACAATCAGAAGAGTTATATATGTATGTCCATTATTATATTATATTATATCTTCTTTGTATATTTACTTGTTATATATTTTGGTATTATGCACCACTCTTCTATTTACCTTACTTCAATCTTATCCAAACAAGGTTGTCTGGAAGAGATCGCTATTTAACGATAAGACCGCCTTATTGTATACCCAAAATGTATTTTTTTTCTTTTTTACTTTATTGTTTTTTTTTTATTTCTTATTTTTATTTTTATATATATTTTTTTGTTTGCTTATAAATTGTCTTGTACTTTACATAATTGTGGTGTGCAATAAAGAATAATATATATTTATTTTAAAAACCAAAAAATATTTCAGAGATTTAGTAATAAAATAGTTTTTTCAAATAATAAAATAAGAACAATGTTGTAGATTATAAAAAAAAGAAACTTCAAATTCAATCGAGCAAAATATCGGTATAAGTTTGACTATAAACGATAAAATATTTCCTTTCATATACGAAGTCGCTAAGACTCTAGCAAAAGGCTTCATTAATATTTCTTAAGAAATTACTGAAAGTCTTCAATCTTTTTAGCCGAATCAAGTCAATTGCCATTACGTTCGATTGTGTTGCCGACAATATATTAATTCGTAAACTTTGATATCAAGGAGTTTGTGGCCGGGCTACATAACTTGTATCCTCGTACATATCAAATAGACGACAAATAGTTAGTGTATACGGTGTCGTATTTTTGAGTTTATTGTTAATATAAGGTTCAATTCTGGGTCCTTTTTTGTTCTTATAAATATATTAACGATTATCCATACTTAATGACCAATAAATATTCTATAATATTATTTGCCGATGATATCAGGCTTATTTTTAAATAGATAGTATACTTTAACTTATTAATAGCAAAACAAAATGTTTTAAGATTTATTTTCTTAATGTTACCCAATTAGTCCTTAATTTACTATCCACTGTAATATAATTGAGACTATTAATGAAACCGTATTTTTAAGTATATCTTTGGATTCAAAATTACACACACAGCACACATATACACACATTATATCAACACAATACCTAAAGATATAAGTTCAGCGGCATTAGGAAAATTAGCCAGCTAATTGATATTGACACAGCTAGGTTGATTTACTTTGCATACATATGATTGCATACTTCTATATGAATTCTGCTCTGGGGTTCAGTGCAGGGTCGATGTAGAATCATTTTTATCCTAAAAAATACATCAGTTAAAGTTATATCCATCGGCTATCAGTAGTCCATTAACTGTTTTAAAATACCTTTCAATACTTATGCTTCCATCATTCTATCTCTTTCAAATTATAATATACCACCGGAAAAATATACAAACATTCAATGTAAAAAGTAGGTTGCTCAATATTAAAACCAGACAATCATAAAATGATCGTTCTTAAGGTAAAACTCCCTAAAACAAAAATATAATTTTGGGCCAAAAGCTTTAAATTAAATTGCTTAAATTTGTAATTGTATTATATGTAATATAATGTCATTTACCAAACTCTGGAATGAAAATTTAAAGCCTACATTAAATTTATACTTATATCTAAAGCTTTTTATACTACTAAGTAATATGCCGAGATAGGGAGGCTTGGTAATTTCCAAATGTCGACAATTTTGCACATGTTTTTTTTACTATAATTGGCAACAATTCACAAAAATAAAATAAAAAAAAGTCTGTCAACGTTAGACTATAGGTGCTCTTGGTCTGAAGAAAAAGCATAATATAATTACTATGGTTTGGAATGTTTTAATGTTTTACTTTCACTTCTTGTAAATGGGGAGAATCTTAAAACTAGAAGTGGCCTGGTTGATATTTCTAGTCTTCTTTTTAATACCACGCTTTATTTAAATTCTAATTTACTCTCACATATCAGCTATGACTGTGACCCAAATTGTGAATAATATAGATAATTATAATATAATACATAATTTAAAAGGATATCCATAGAGTTATTTAGCTGGTTCTTCACCATAGGCCTGCCCTTTGTCACCACGCAATCATCAATTATAGTCTGACGTTTCATAAGTGCAATTTATTCCTATATTTTTTTTTTAAATTATAAGACTTTTTAACTTATATTTAGTACTTAAAATAGTCTATAAACATGTTTGTCATTCTACAATATTTTTTTTAAATTATATAGATATAAAAATCATCAACATAAGCTGGAAGCTGGTAGTTCATCCCCGTCGGTCTGCCAACTAAGATATCCAACATTGCCTTTATCAGGACAAAAGTGACGCCTAGTAGATCTTTTTATGCATGAGAAATATATATTATTTACATTTATCTAGTTTTTAATATATACAACAATAGACAATTATAGTCCAGAATTTCTAGATGAGGTTGCTGATGGCGATGATGGCAGAGTATTATGACATTTCTTCTTTAAAAGTATTTCAGATTTTATATATATAGCATCTGAATGGTAGGAAAAATGTGATGTATATGTAATCTGAAAACAAAGTCATAAGTACATAATATATTGGAAATTGTTTGTAATAATAATTAGATAATTATTTTATTGAGATTAAGATGAATATGCTTCAATAAAATTGATACTTAGAGAATGTTAAACAACATGATCCCTTTATTTATTTTATAAAAACTGTAATAAACAATCCAATCTTACTGACAACGAAATATCTCACACAATTCAGCCAAATAGCTACTAATATACAACCCTTTGTTTAAGCCGCAACATTTGACTGACTATCTCAAACATAACGCCAAATAAATCGCATGCTGTCCTTTACCACTAATTAAAGGAAATGGCCCAGAAACAAGATTGCGATATGGTTCTCTCTAAATGTTAATACATCTCGGTCTCACTTCAGTTAAATGAGATATGACTGTCTCGTTCCCCCTAAACGTTAGACTTCACTCATTATGCTAAATATCCCCCCTTGTTCAGGAGTGAAAAGATCTGTGATAAGACGCCCGGTTTTTCCCATTTTTTCTGAAGGACTTGACAGTTGGTATATGGAAGTAGATTAAAATACCGGACCTTAATTGCTTTCGAGGATTACGGGATTGCCAGATTTATATTTTTGTAAAAAATTAAATGTTTATAAATTATTATTATATCATATTAACGATTGTTGCTCTTATTTAAATTTAAAAAAAAAATCAAAACTGTTTTTTTATTAATTTATTTAAAACACTTTTTTAATTACAAAATGGCAAGGGTGTGGTATTTAAAAATAAAACAAATTACAAGTTTAAAAGCTCCATAAAATGGCAGATTCGACTCGAACGCATATTGGAAAAACGAACAATTTTTAATAAATCGCCCGGGGATCGTCATTGAACAAAAAGTACCTTATTTCATTATGCCAACCGTTCCATTAGTAAGATACGCAAATTCTATTAAAATTTTAACCCAAACAGCGCTTTCAGCTCATAATTGTAGCGTTCCACGAAAAAACTAATTGAATTGCTTTACTTGAGAAATTTAAATAAATTTCGCTTATATTTAGACAATCTAGTATCGTTTTTTTTAAAGAACATCATGATTTAATCTATTTTTTTTTGGATTTAAACACTTGATACGTATTTACTCATGTGAATGTAGCAGAAAGCGCTTAATATTTTTGTAACGCTCGAGGGTAGATGGTTTAAAGGGTGTAAGGATTCTAAATTTAAATTTATGTTTTGCTAGATTTGATCGCGCTTAGCGGCAAACGTCATTCGGATGCGACAGAAGTATTTGTTTTAATGATTTATTTTGACGAAGGGTTCTTATGCTATCTCAATGGATGGACTAAAATTATATAATATAATGTAGTTATATAAGTATATAATTCATAATAAGAGAGGTAAATTTTATTCTTATCACAGACCAAAAAATATGATATATAAGTATTTTGTAGGCTTATACAGTAATAAGTGCTCCACCTTGGCTTGAGTCCACCTTCATTTTAAGTTCATACTTTCATCCAGATTAGTGTTTGGACCTTGGTTTTTTGCCATCCCTCGAGTACCATTCGGTCACTGTAATGCTCCATTTCCTTTTTTTTTCTAGTGTCATGTGTCCGAACCCCTTCCTGTCTTACCCTCCTTGGGTATCCAATTAGATACTAGCTTTTCTATTACAGTTGATTGTTTTCATAATATTTATGTAGATTTCTGATATTCTTTCTAGCAGTTCTTCGGAGCACTTTGTTAGAGATCATTTCTAGTCTACTCCTAGGGATTTTTCTGTCTTTAGAATTTTTACAGCCTCTTCTTTTTATGCCCCACTGGTACATTCTTTAGAGATTTCATTCTCTTGGTCTTTTCATAATATGTAATAATAGATATTATTCCTTAATTTGGTGAAATTTCTATGCTTTTTTTTTAATTTAGTCACATTTCTTTCTTTATTTAGTTGTTGTAACAAAAATCAATTAAATTAATATTTGTTAGTTTGACGAGTAGTTGGTTGGTTGGTGAGTTTGATAAAGCGTTGTATATTTGCGGTCCATCTATTTTATTTATGTCTTTGATATGTTTGTTGTAATTTTAACACGTAATAATATTTTAATTGATTCTTCATGTAATTTAATCCATTTATTTATAAGCAACTTTTATGGAGAATGGTGCACGATATATTGGTATTTACTAATGCTAAATTTATTTTAAAAAGTAGTGTCGGTAATTAAATACGAGTTATGCGCGTTAATCTAAGTATGTTATTGTTATTCTTAAAGTTTCAGTTTGGTTCTGTTTAATTGTGTTTCGATAGAAAGTCTTCTAGTTTTTATCCCATGAATTGCACTTAAAAAAAGCCAGTCTCTTGTTTACTTACGTAGTATTCTTATTACATACCTATAATAAATATGTACAATAAATGTCATTAAAATAAATAAACCCAGCGAAGTCAAAATTCAATTAAAATTCATAGTTTCTCAAACAGCAGTTGTCTAAACCATAACGATAATAAAATCATAATGCGCTATACGAATTGAAACGGCGTTAATTCGATTGAATATCGATATGACATTTGCTCGCTCGTTCAGAACTGTCGGTTGTGAAATGTGGGGTTGTAGATCTTTTGTGGTTCACATATTTTGGTACCATTTATCTTTATTAAATGATTTTTCTTTAAAAAAAATTTAACCAATAAAAATATGAAATATATACGAAAGAACTAACAAGCTAAGCTATTATATTCGCAGTGCACTTTTGTATATAAAATAGTAGAGACTCATTTTATATACGCACACACACATACACACAAACACACACACACACACACACACATAATTGAATGCCTATTTGAAATAAAATTGCTCTTATAAAACGTCAGATTCTGGATGCCCGTCTCCAGGTGTAAGTCCATGGAACTTTTAACTTATTAAATCACACTTATCCATGGCATCGACTATTCCGGTCGCAGTCGTAATTGACAATCCACTATATGTATGTATATACTGTGTGAGTTAATAAGCGTCAGGTGTGAGAGGACATGTGGCCCGCGCCCAGTTCCCAGCGTCTTAGATCGGCTTATGTATGGGCGGGCTTGTGATACAGGGTGGAAAGAGATAGAGTTGGAATCGTAATAAAAAATAAATAATATTATCATTTGTTTGTTTATTGTTTTATATAATCCTAATAAATTCTTCTTCTTTGATGGAAATATATTTTTTTTGTATGGGTAATGGAGATTTGTATATTTTGTATGAAAACTAAACTACCATTGGTGATCATCCTGTATATACATACATATGCGAGTGTGTATGATGAGTTTAATTCAATCTGGGATTACCGGCCGTGAGAGATGTTTGAATATACATAAGCGTCATCTTGAATAATCTGATATGAAGATGCTGTTTGATAACAAATTATTAATTAATATTTTGAGGCGTGTTTGTTTTATTGATTTTTTAAATGTTTTTTTTGCTTATGATATAACTAATTTCAAGGCACTATAAAAACCTTTTCTTTAAATTATCTAAAAACTGAAACAGGTTTTATTAAACAGGTTCAAAAAAAAGTAAATCAGTGTTAAAAAAATAATATCGTTAATATTGAACATTTTTAATAATCATTAACGAAAAGACGTGTTACATATGGTATCTGTAACAAGAGTAAAAAACAGCTTCCATTAAATATTTTATCAACGCTATATACACAGTTGTTCTAATAATATCTAGAATTGCAAGACTCTTGAGTATTAAATAGGGCAAAAATATCAATATTGTACGTCGCTAATTAAAATTAAATAAATCCTTAAAACGCGGACATCCGCAATAAATAATCTGTTGAAATCCGCTCGTGACGTCCGCGCTATCTGTTCTCCGCACCCGCAACCTTCCACGCCTCGGGCTGAATACGGCCGCTTCTTTACACCGTCAGCAACATATATTACTTATATATTTTTTATATTATCAAATATAAAAGAATATTTTATGGTTTTTATATACTTACTAAGTTATTTATAATTTAAGCTCTTGTAATATTTAATTTCCGAAATATTACGGGTAGTATAGGTTATACTTTTGATTTACTCAATATTTTCTTGCGAAAATAATTAAATATATATTTTTGAGAATTTAATATTTGTGTTGACGGTATATTTCAGCGCAGCCATTAATCACCGGTTATCGAGTGCTAATCCAGGTTTAAATAGATAGTTCTGTATTGTCTAAACTGAAACAGGGACGCTATTGTCAGAGAGATTACTTTTTAGGTAGGTCGTAATGATGATTTACTTTTGTAGCGTTTCCTTCATCGTTGAAAACTTGTGGCATTTCGTAATACGACTTCGTGAGTCAGTTTTTTTGTATTCAAGAAATGTGTCATTAATTATGTATTGTAAATAATGCCACATAAAATATGTGGCATTATTTACTATCCAACCGTCTATAATTAATTTACAAGTATGGTGGGTAGTGTCAACTTTTTTTGCTATTCTAACACACAACTTAAACTTATATGTCAAGTGTTATCTTATAATGAGTTTTTAAAAAATTAATATTATACAATAATATTGGCTAGATATTAAATACTTTCACATATATTGACATAACTTATTAAGAAAAGCAAAGATATTATACCGTTCGTATGAAGACTTTATTTCGATGTAAGTTTAAAGAGTTCATTAACTTTTCACTTTCCTTCTTACAATAATTCCAGACAATCGATGAAATCGATTAAGATATTTATATCCGCAATAAAATTTTAATATAATTAAAAAAATAAACAACTTAAAATTGCCATTTTCTCACTCCAAAGTGACGAAATGCCAACACCCAGCAGTTCAATTTGAATATATAACAGCATACGTCGCCCGCGCCCGGCGACACTTACTCATCGGATCCCAAGGAATCGTAAAAATATATTATATTATTCGGACAGAAGTTGTGTGGAGTCGTGTATTTTATAATGTTTATGTGTTTTGCGCCCTTGCAAAATTCTGTTTCAGTCTTCTTTTAGCTTTAATATTTTTACATAGCAATGTATCTACGAAAGAGAAACACCTGATAAAAAGTGGTTCTATTTTCACATCACATCTTCATTTGTGTGAGTCGCTTTAAATTTATCGAAATGTATTTTTTATCTTGGCAAACTTTAAAATAGGTGTTAAATAAAATAACTCCATACATTTTTCTATCCCATCTAAAGATGGCAGCTAAGAATATGTCGGTCACAGCACGGTAGCGGGAGATAGCACAAATCGCTTCTGAAAAATGGCTCTCGACACGGGCTGGCCGTATCGACATTTTATTTCATTAACTTCGGAATTATATAATACTATCTGGAACTAGTTGTTTGGGTAAGTATAACCTTTTTACACGTGAAATTCAATTGAGGTATATGACTCATTTGATTTTTTTTAAAATAATACACGCTGTATATACGATTATATATTTATAATTTTAATTAAAAATAAACAAAAAAGTTTGAAATAAAATTAAAACTTTGTATATAATATGTAATAACCATAAAATTTAATTTATATATAATGCGTACAACTAGTACAATTATATTATTATTATTAAAATACAATTCCCAGCTCTCAACCAATACACCCAGCACTTCACCGCACTTTATAAATCAATTATGTTTTCGATAACTTACACACCAATGTAGCTTGATCCCCAAACATACAAAAACCACCCTTAAACCCAGGACATAAAGATTTCAGCAGTTTGTTTACAGGCTGGTCGATGTCCTCATGGCAATGCGATACTCACTTGACGTAATGCCCGGTCAAAACAATAAAGAAACACTAAGAGACATCGGATCGGTGATTTTTCGAGTCTTCCATTGTTTTTCTCATAATTTCTGGCGTCCCGCTGCGCTCTAGTGGACGCCGTCGACATTTTCCTGTGTGAATATTGTTATAAGTGGTTGCCAATATCTAGAACTATAATAAATAATCTAAAAGAACACTGTATTATGTAATTATAATTAAAATATGGCACGTGTGATACATAATTAATAAAAGATTATGAATATTGAAAAGAATCTCGAAAAAGTAAACTTCATTTAAAAATATTTAGAGTACGTATGCAATGTTACTTTCACATATATTGGAAAAATAAATGTATTTTATAATAAAAACCTGATATCACTTAGTCCCCTAAAAGATTCAACGGTGGAAAGTAGAGTTCAATCACGAGCGGAGCCGTCAGTAAAAAGGTCGGAGCCAATATTTTCTGCTATCATACGACAGTTCTAACCGCTAAAAACTCAATACAGTATTGCTTTCACAGCGAACTACAACGAAAGTTCAATATGGATGTGTATGGAAAATAATATTTATTAGAAATAAATTAAAAAAATATAATCTGTACTCCAAATTCAATAATACTTTTTTAAATATTAATAGACTTAAGAAAATATAGTTTATTCAATCCGAATCATTCATTAACGAGCTAGAGAAAAACAAATTTTTAAACAAATTTCTATTTTAAAATAATTGTGTTTTCTTTGATTCTTATCCATAGTCGTCCAACGAATGCTAGGTCAGCTCTACAAGGCGTGGGCACATAACGAGTTTAACGGAATATGATTTTCGCTCGCCGTTGAATGAGAACATTTTAGCGTCACTTTTTATATTTCCCCATGAGATTTACGTTGCAGACTGTAAGGGGTCTATATAATTTGAAATATAAAATACTCCATTTTAATACCATGAGTTGGTTTCGAAAATGAGTTAGTTTTTTGTGTTACAATAAACCTATTTTGATTTCATACTACGTAACTTAGAAAAGATAAAAAAAAAAAACAGATTTTTGTAAGATTTTGCTAAAGAAATCTTATTTGAAAATGATTAAATTTATTTTATATACTTATTAAAAGAATAACCACTGGATATTTTATAGTTATCGAAAAGGTATGGATTGTAAATATCATAAACAACAAAAATTGCAGTTTTAATTTAAAAAAATTTAAAAGTATAATGTACTATAACTTCAAAGAAAACTATTAATTTTATCGTATCATTTCATGATACTATAAAATTACATTTACCAAATAAGTATTAAAAGTGAAAACTTATTTCGTAACTCAAATTCAAATCTAAGGACCTACGACAAACCCGAACTCACCCAACCATGTCATTAATATAATAAAAAGCACCTGTTAAATCCGCGATCATCGTGAACATGGGTATTTTGTCTTAAGCTGTTAATTTGCCCCGGGCAGGCTGGGGCAGGAAGGGCAGGCGGGGCACGCGGGGCACGCCGGGCGCACGTCAAATACAATTTTACGCAGCGTTGCACTCTGAGCCGATTGCGGACACGAGACAAGCCTGCTCAGGCCCTGGAGGAATGATGCGTGGACATGCTTTGAGAAACTAATTATGTAGATAATATTTAATAAATTATTTACTTTGAAGATACCAAAGTGCATATTTGATCAATGGCGTCTCAAACAAATGAGTAAAGCTGAATTTAGACATTTTTTTCAGGGCTTGTAAATTTTGAAAGCTGATTTACAATTTTAAATACATATAGAATAAGACATGTACATGACATACGAACAGGAATCGAAGTCCTCAGAGAACGGGAGCCCATCCCGTCGTTCTATCTATTGAGCTATCGTATCGCCGTTACGATAAATTTAGCATTCTGTATATAATTGTATTTATCGGGACGGAATTTATATATGTTTTCTCGATGTTTCGTGGGTGGTAGTATTAAAGCTATTATTATTATAGAGCTAGCTTTGTCTGAAGATAAATGCTTATAATCTCCTTATAACAAGTTTTGGGAGTACTTCGATTGGCTTAATAAACTAAATGCCATATCCAATAAACTGACATTCGGCTACTGTATACAAGTGGTCACGTATTGGTTAAAGGGTAGGTTTGCGGATTATGCTCGCGCTCGTGAGCAGCGGAATAACGCTACTGTCTTTTGTTTGTCAGAAGTAAAGTATCATAAAATAGTCATATTTTTAATGAAACCTTACTTCTATATCATTAAAGTGTTTCATTAAAGTTATTCAGTAAGACGTCTAATGAGGATGCTGTTTGCTTAGTCTATAATCTGATCGATAGCAATATACGTATCCAGATAATAGCAAATTCATAATTTTTTGAAAATAATAAAAATGTTATGTTATTTTTTTTTATGGGTTTGAATTTCTACAGAGAAATTGAAACATTTTTTTTTAATAATGCCACAGTAATATTTATTTATAACACCGATAAACAATACTTCAATACCCCAACTTTTGTTAATAAAAAACCGTTCAGAGTCACAACAGCGTTAAACGAATCGGCTTATGCGAGAAATTATTTTCGATAAAAGATAATCAGATAACGGTATTAATAAAAAATATAAAATAATATTAACTTTTGATGGGAACGTCGCACGTGGTAAGTTGATGGAAAGTGAGGTCGACTGACAAATACGGACAGTTTAAGCTTTATTATAGTTTGACATGTTCTGGACTGGAAATACGAAGCATTTTGCGCTTCGGATAATAGCTTTTTATTATAATAGGTATCTTCTTAAATATAATTTCATTTTTATATATAAATAAAATATATTTAGGAACTTATTAATATGACTTTACATATTTAATTTTTACAAATGGCGGACTCAACGCTAAAGCAAACTCTATGAGTAAAAATACAATTTAAATATAAATAATAAATGAAGAAATACAATAAAAAAAACAGAAAGATGAAAGTCAGTATCGAATATTTACATATATTATAAACAAATACATAAAAAATATATTATAAAAGTTATACGATGCAATCGAAATGTAAAATACTAAATGCCTATGATATATTTATTTATTTATTTTATTTATTTATTCTTTATTGTTAAAAAAAATGTACGATGGGCGGACTTAATGCTACATAGCATTTTCTACCAGTCAACCCGAAGAAATAAACAATAAAAAGAAAAAAAAGACAATAAGGCAGTATTAACATATATTGGTAAACTATAAATTAGTAAACCTTTCACTAATAACGTAACTATTAATAATATTTTCAACATATAAGAAATATAAGAAAATATACCCAACCCTTGCCATATTAACCGTATTAATCCGAAAGTTCTCGTTAATCGCCCAAATAAAGGGAGTATTATGTAAGCAGTTTATCACTTGGCAACGAAACGAGTCGATCGCGTTAAGTCTCCAAGATTCGAACAATTGTGGAAGAAGATTCGTACCACTGCGCACTCGTTTGTGTTACGTGCAGTGCTTACCGATGGCCACTTGATCATTTATACCACAAGATATATCGCATGTCCTATTTGTTTTTTATCTTACATTTATATGTTTTAATACTTAACTTATAATTAATTTTGATTTGATTTGATTTTATTTATATTTTTGTTTACAAAATTATTTTTCTTTACTTTTCGGTCCTTGAAATGTAAGATAAGAATAAAATATATTATTTATATCAATGGCATATTTTTTATTAATAACCTACTAATTAATTAAAAAATAAAAATCTCAAAAATCTGATATATTATTTCCGTCTCTATAGAGTTTTACTAAACTGAGGACAAGGGATCACGTATATGATATATAATTTGGTATAATATTTAGTAACATATCAATTAGAAATAAAAGTGAATATTGTGTTTGTTGCAATGTTTTTTTTAGAAAAAACCCAATCGTAACATATTATACAAATAAACATTCTTAAACCTTACGACACATCGTATCGTCTAAACCACCCTGACCACTTGAAGCCCCGCAAACTCACCTCACAGAAGTGTCCCGACAATTGTTCCGCATTTATCTCTCCACAAATACGGATTTACTTAAATTCGTGCCGACTATTTGGAAAGATAATCGGATCAATTACTTATCAGGTGTTCTGGTTAGATTGTTTTTATGGAACAATTCATTAAAAGTAGAATTAAATTATGTTTCTACCCTTTATATACAAAACTTAAAAAAATATTTCATAATAAATAATAAGGTAATAAAAAAAACACTTATTTTCATAATTTATCCCAATAAATAGTTTCCAGTGCTTTTTACACCGTCTTAATTAATAATCTATCCATCATATCATCAGTTTTTAGTTTGTTGTAATTTAAGTTTTGACCAATTTGGTAATTTTCAATGTAAAATAGTATTATTATATAATAAAACATATGGGTTAATTTAGAAAATACCTTACCACTACACCAAATATAAGTTTTCATCAAAATAAGTCCTGCAGATTTTGTGTGATGCGCAAAACAAACGAACAGACAGACAGACAAACAGGATAAATTACAAAAAAAAATCCAATAATTGCTGTCAACAAATATTCATGGCTTCGTTCGTATTTATGGCTTCGTTACTATTTCGTATAATAATAGAAATAAACCAACATTTCTCAATGACGGTTCCAAACAAACATCATTTTCAATCACCTTTGCCGTTTGAATTGATTGTACAACCTTTACAGCTCATTATACTACAAAATCAGCAACGGAAAGGCTAGCAAGTGCGAACAAATTTGAATTTCCGTACCTCAAAAGAAGCGAGATATCTATATTAACTATCTTCACATATGAAAGAGATGGCGAATGTTATAACGAATGTAAAAATGACTGACTATTCGGCTACTTACATATTTTGAATCATCAAAAGGAGTCGGTGGATGGCGAATAATTTTGAATTGAAAATACGCTTTGGCGAACTCCTTTTGTACAATCAATATTCAATGTTGCCAGCGCTCGTTTGAATTCGCTCTCGATTACTTGGAATTTCAAATTTTTATGACATGAAAAAGTGTTTTAGATATTCCCTTATTCCTAAAAAGTGTGAAAATACGTGAGTAAGTACTCAATATTTAACAACATAATATTTTTAAATATTAATATTAAAATTCTCATAAGAACACATTGATATTATCCTATTTTGTCGATCTAGCTTACGTATATTTATCATATTTTAATTTACCTCTGACGTTTCAAACGCCATGCAGTAGGTACCTAATATTAACCTGACCGCGTTTCGTGAAATAGGTGTCTATTCGTTAGTCAGTAAGTTAACTGTCAGTTAGTCAGTTAATTTGTAATAGCGATGTTGGCTTGCTCCTCGGTTCGGTCTCTGCGACGCTGGCAAGGCGACCCGTGAGCCTGTTGTCGACTAGAGCAAGCTTGGTATGCCGAAGCTGGCCTTCTAGATGTCCATTTTTATATGTGGAAATGGCCACTTATAGAATAATCAATCGGCTAGATTCTATCAGAAACGTAAGCTTAATATTTTAAACTACGAATTGTAATGATCAAGATACTAGATCATATATATTAGAATTATTTATTATAAATTATTGTATGCGTCACCTCCAGTGTTAAAAGGACGGTATATCAAAGAGATCTAGTTACAAAACACTACATATGTTTATTTAAAACCATTTTTTAAACAACTCTGGAATTACGCTTTCATTTCAATATTCATGATCAAGATCCGTGAAATGGCCAAGCTACACTCCATTATCAGGATGTATAGTTTATTTTATTGTTATTTTTTAATTTGTTCTCTTCAAAGTGTCTTAACACATACGAAGAGGCAAAATTAAATGATGTAATATTCAAATTTGTATCCTGCCAGAGTCCTCTACATTAATTGTATAAAACAATTTGTTTGAAGTTACTGCCCTCTGTTACCAATTTATGTTTGCTCTAAGCTACCCTTAGATGTCATTTAATTTTGGGGTCTTAAAGTACTTATATAACTTAGAAAACTGTTTAATGGCACTAGATGGCGACACTATCCTCCCATCTATTGGCGAGCTAACTAAACAATTACTAAAGAGCTATCTATTGAATATCATTTGAACTAACTAATAAAAGCTTCTCTTAAACCTTGAAATTGTTTGTCGATTATTCGGTAGAGTTTTAAATGTACAAAATACAAAATTTCTATTTTAAATGTTTACTTTTATATTTATTTTTAAAGCCTCTTTACGCTTTACATAATAAAGGATTATAATAAAAAAGCTCTACAGTCATTTTTTGAGTTTGCTGCCATCTAGCGACCATTAACAAAACTAAGGCTAGCTTTGTGACAGAATATAGTTTCTAAATAAAAAGCTCGAATAGATGGCGGCAGGCGTATCAGTCAGTAGTTAAAGCTAAATAATACAAGTTTCTTTCAAGTTTTTATCAGCATACTGTTAACATTGAAACGTTTTATTGAAATATACTTTACACTAGCTATTTACCGTGAAATGTACGCGTGAACAACAAATGCGCGTTCCATGTTTAGAACATTAATTCAGAACTGTTGATAGAATTCAATTAAGGAGTATCTAGTATTAGCTGTATTTTCTAATTTTTTCTAGAAATCAATTAGAAATAACTTCGTTGGTTTCTTTTTAAAAAGGTAATTAAAAACTACTCTATCTTCAAGTAAAAACCTGCTTAAAATCGGAGACGCCGTTCTCTAGATTATTCCGGACAAATAAAAAGACATATAGACAAGGTTGTTTACACCCATACTTTGTTAATATTAACCATCATAGTGTCGTAAATAATTATAAATACTTGAGATAAAATGAACCCTACATGTTTAAAGACTAAATTGTAACCTATATGTAGCCTTTCAAGGTTCTCTACATTCCAGTGACAGTTCAATCAAAATTTAGTAAGCGGTTGCATAGACTACCTCGGAAAAACAGCCTATAGCCATCAATAATTAAAACTTAGCATCTTCATTAGTTAACCGTATTCTATCAGATACAGTGTTCATCAAGGTTGTATCCTCGGCCTTACTCTATTTCTAATACATGTAAGTGATCTTAGAAACCTCAAACTCTCTAATTATAAATATGTATATAGTTAAGGCGACGAAAACATTATTTTTAACGACTAGTGCTGGAATTCTGAAGGGAATATGTTATTACCAAACTACAACTAGATGAAAACCAAATCTGCTTTGTGAATTATAAGCAAATAAAAATACATATTTATATCCATTCGGAAAATTACCTTAATTAACTCCAAATCAAAAACTTTACTCCTGTTCTTATTTTCATAAATGTGAATATGATATAGATAAAAACAAACAAAAAAGGATCCTAATAATAATAATAAAACTAAATGAACAAATGCATGTATCTTACTGATAAATCTATTGGTTCAGTAAGCTAGTTCTCACGTGGTTTCAATAGTACAGTGTAAGTTCAGTTCAATAAACTTAAGCTTCAAGTAAGCAGGGGGAAACGGTGAGCGTTAATTAAACACAGAAAGCTTCTTAATTACACTATATCGAGTGCATCCCATGGTCGTCACCATCGGAAATCACACGAAAACACCATCGAATCAGGAGAAAACATTCAGTGCGTGATCAACCGTTGCAGAGGGCGAACGTATCGTCCTCTTAGAAATATTTACGAGAATTATATAGTATGACTTGATTCTTTGGTGTGTTTAGTGATGTGTGTGGAAAGTGTGTTTTGGATCATATTGGTGATAAGTGTTGTGGGAAAAGTTAGAAATGGTAAAATCTATTATTTTGCAATTTTTTTTTATTTTTGTTGCCAGCAATAAATTAATCACCTAACAATTTACTGTTGTAGAATAAAGCTTTAAAAGATAAAGTTCCATTAGTCAATTTTGTCTTTTTTTGTGTTATTTAATAGAATATTATTTTTCTTAGCTTATACAAGTTTTATTTTTGTATATTGCAATATAATTAATATTACGAATACGTGAGCATAATTTCAGAAAAAAATATATATACTTAAGTTTTCGTCAGTTTTTATAAATTTATTACTCATGTACTATATAGGATCATTCTCGAGAATATTTTCTCTTTCTATAACCACCCTCTTAATGTACATACATACATGTATGTACCTATATTTAGACTGAAGGTCTACGCCACCACATTTCCCTTCACGAAGAGGCCTTTCCTCAAACCGCTAAACCTCTTGGGGTTTATATTTCCAGCTCGAATTACCTAAATCCAATTACTTAATGCTTCATTTCATACTAAGTTACATGAAGCGGCATATTTGTTTTCTTTATTTTATTTATTTTAACACGTGTCGGTTGATCTGTTTGGGATTTCTTTTCTTTATTTTTTTTAACAAATCAAATAGCTTGCTAGCTAATTTATGATAACTTTAAAATTCTCTTAATCCATTGTATATCAAAATTGATAATTTTAAAAATAGCTTGGATCATCTCAGATAAAATAAAATGACATATTACTATAAGTATATTCAAATTAGCAATTTTTCTAGCCCCAGAGCAGACAACAGAAAAGGAAATAAGGCCTGAGTACATCCATCCAGACGGATTACTCAACTTCGACCCCTACTTATCCGACTTTAAACCAGTTCAGGAAGAGGACGATTACATTCCCTTACCAGAGAACGACGAGACAATCGATGGGCTTCCAATATTTCTTATAGAACCAAATAATTCCTTCGTACTTAGAAGTAAACCGGCTACTTTATTATGCAGAGCTGCCAACGCGCTTCAAGTCTACTTCAAATGTAATGACATACGAATAGAAAAGACAGTGCAATTGGAACATGTGGACCCTCAATATGGTGTTAGAGTGGTTGAAGCTGAACTTAATGTGACTAGGAATGACTTGGATGAATATTTTGGTGGCAAATACAGCTGCGAATGCTATGCTTGGAATAGTAAGGGCAGGATTCGGAGCCAGGGGGTTTTTATTGAATTTGCCTGTAAGTATTTGATTTTTTTAATTTTAAACGTTACTAAGTTTTCGTACTTAAATATGTATACTTTACTGGTATATCCGTAGTAAATAAATAGTTTGGATAAATTTATATAAAACGAAATTATTAAGAGTTGTTAAATTTTAGGTTTTTGATTTTATTAGGGTAACATTTTGTCCTACGACTATTATTGCTGTTATACATTCAAAACATTGGGTTAAAATTAAATAATATAACATCATTGGAGTCAAAACCTTTAAATATACTCTATTATACCTGAACTAGTTGTAAAAAAAACCAAAACGATACTTATCTAATTCCCAGGTATAGATATTATTTTTAATTATATTTTTTGCTTACGGCTGTTAGTCAAGTCATTTACATTAAAATATTCTGTTAGTCGCGCCTCATTTCACAATAACGTTCCTTTTTGTAGCCATCTGCGGGCCCTTTTTTTATTACAACGGTCTTACCCACAAAATTTGGTTGTATAATAAATCAACGAATATTTTAGCATATTTCGAAATCGTTAATGGCACTTGACGTATTTAATACGAAATATGTATTGTTTATTTTTAATTAACAGCGCTCCATGATGCCACTTTACTGCAGGGAACACTCATTTGTAAGATTGATTGTCGAATAAACTTTTGACTGATGAAAGCTCCTCAATCCATATTCGATACTATTTCAGACAACCAGACATCAAAATATAATAAAAAGATAATTATATATAATATTTTGTATGACATGTTATATAATTTAAATATCATTTTTTACCCGTTTATAATTAATACAAAATCTACTTATGTAAAAATACAATTAATCATAGGATTTTCGTCATAATTTTAATAAGGTTGAGTAAATCCGGAGATAAAGTTCACTTCGGTATAAATTAACAGCTTCATTATATTATTAGAGATTTATGAAATTACCGTGTAACGTCAACGTTATTACAAAACGAATAGATATTCCCGTTCCCGTTAAAATGTTCAACCCACATCGCGAACTAAGCTTATATATCTTGACTTAGCTTACGTATCCAATAGCGAATGTCGTTCAGAGTGATCGAAGTATGAACAGATACTTTAAACTGTTGTTTAAGTTTGTGATGTGACTCGAATTTGAACGCAGTAACTGCTCTGTTACAATTATAAAATGCATCTGTTCGTAAAATTTGCAAGAACATCCATCCCAGGTATTTAGCAATAAGTACATTTTATTACATTTTATCTTCATATTATATGTACAGCACCCAATGAACGCTGCATGATGACGAGGAGGTCCGGAAACGCGTACATGATTTTATTAATATTTATAATGGGTTATGAATATATCCATAATGAAATATTCAAAGCAATCTCTTTTTGTATTTCAATAAGTATTGTTCAATACTATTAATTAAAAAATAACATACGTGGGTCCCACGGCCGAATTACTAATTGGCGCTCGACTGGCAATCCGCCATTAGTGGATTAGATCTTAGATAGATTATTGGCGCTGATAGTTTAAGAAACAGTTTTGTAATTTTGACTTAAAATATACATATTGTTTATGTCATTTCAGTAGTTACTTTTATGTTATTGTTTATTCGATTAATAAATAACGTAATTGAATTGCAGTGGTTATTTGCATTGCATTATTTACAGAGAAATTTGGTTTTTAACGTTTTAAGTGAAATCCTCTAATTTGGCAATATTCAATAATTAGACTTTAATTAAATTTTACAATGAAACAATTGTAACTTTGTCGATGTCAATTATTATTTTATTACAGTGGAATTGAAAGTACAGATACCATATAAATATTACATTAGTGGCGCCTGAAATGTTTTTAGCTTCGGAATATTTCCATGAATTGCAGTACTAATACGTAAGACAAATCAATAGAGATAATCATAAAAATTCACACGAAATTTATTATATAGTTGAGATACTATTAAATTGTGCTACATCATTTTCATCTCACATTCATTTACTCTAAAATGCTTGTTAACCTACAAATAAACAGAAACAGAAATAGAAATAGTCCCGGTGATAGTTGACTAACTATTGTTTAGAAATATCCCACCCCACGCAAGGAATATTATTCCAAAGTCACTCTCTAGGTATTAACATGTATTGGAGTTACACTAATATTTTGTCACTATCACAATACAAACAAATCGCATGACAGATATAAGATGGGTTATTTGGTAAATAAATTGTTTTTCACTTATATATTTCATAACTTCAATAATTAAGTTTATTTTTCTTATAATCTTCAAAATGTCCCATGTCCGCGGTTAAAGTCGTAAGCTACTGAACTGTCAGCTTATAAGCTATTCATTAATAATAACTTAACTGTAACAGTTGTGTGCGGTGACCTTCTTGGATTGTTGGTCGGATTCCGTATGTCATATGATAGGACCCTGCTCATTCCATAAATGGAAGGAACTGCTATGTACGAGACATTATAAACGATTTAAGTTACTAACAATTTGTACAGAAACAATTTACATTTTAATCAATTGTTTGGATTGGTACAAGTTTATTAGAAAAAGTCTCACTTGATTTATGTGTTTTTCGACATTTTTGATAGTAGTTCCAAGGTATTCTATGTGAATTGATAGCATTTTTGTTAATAACTGAACGCATGAAATACATACAGAATCGAACGAAAGATAAAACCGTACCCACACCTCTAAAGGTGCCATCTAAGAAACATATTGATTGTTAGAATTGGAATAACTTCAATCATCTGTGTCGGAGATGGGAGAGTCATATCGTTTTACAATATCTGAGAGTGGAACAAAGTTTGAAGCATACAATTACTAAGCCTTGGATTGCTTGTGAATGGTAAAATGATAATAATCTACCTTCACGCTTTTATTGTTATAATTGCAGCAGATGGAGCTACCGTTACATGAGGGTCTTATTATTTAATTTCCCACAATCTGGTAGACCTTATTGCTATAGGGTTACGGTTTTAATTGCATATTGTATATAATGATATAGATTAGTAACCACTCAACGCATCAAGTTACCATAATTCCGGTAAAAAGATAGGGGATAAGCCGTTAATACAAAATCTTTTAGGATCCTGCAATTGACGGCTGGAGATCCGAGGTACAGGTAAAGCGAAAAGTGTTTTAGGTATATTATTTTTTTTAATAATGTTATATCCCAAAATTAGTTTTTTTATTTGTTTGTCCTGTAATATGATAGTTACTTCTAGATTTTAAAAAATGTGTGAAAATATTTAAAATTTTTCTTTTTGAGAGTTGCTCATTTATTACATTTACATATGGATGCAAGTACTACTTAGGACTTCAATATTTACTATTTTCTTCTTTGATTTTATTTATTAAATTAGGTTTTTGTACCCATCTATACAAGTGTATGCGACCAGTTGATAACCGGTGGAGCAAGTTTTTTAGTCTAGACTGTATACAAGCGATCGATCGCGGTTCTGTTCAGGAATTCATAAAAAAACTTGCTTAAAGCGGGCTATTATTATCATGGATGTTACAAATTCGCGAGAGTTTTGCGGAGCAAAAATATTTTTGCAGGATTTTCTTTACATATTATTTAGCCTCGAATTAGTTTTTATTTATAAAAAAAAATGTTTTTTAATGTAATGAAAGTCACGTAACGAGAATAATACTTAGCGAAGTGTCACCAACCGTTATACAGGATAAGATACACCAATTTTAAATATCGTAATTTTTAACGAGTGTTTTTCTCCCCATCTTAGAACGCCTATGGCGCGGAACCATTAAGTGGGGGAAACATTATTTCCGCTCGTTAATTCGTGCTATTTGATGAATGTCAGTTACTTTTGGGGTGACTAAGTTACTTCTAGGGTTTGTGAAGAGTTTAATTGATGCTCTTGTATGTGTGAGTGAAAGGTGCAAAAGCGCTTTTACGATGAATTACCATTTATCTCGGCTAGTACTGTAAATAAGACTATCAAGTGCTCATTCCAAACGAGTCCCATCTAAAGGCTCTACTATGTAATTGATTTAGTATTTAATGGTTTAAGTGGAATAAGGAGCCGTAAAGATTATATAGAACTTCTATCAAGTATATTTTAATTAGATGCAACCTATTAACTTAAGAAAATATAAGGTATAAAGTCGAAAGTCGATAGTCTAAAGTAGTTTTTATCATATATCTTTCAACTAGATATAAAAAAGCAGTTTGGGAAGCAGCCTCAGTCAGTGACAGCAGAAGCCCGGCAGCAGGTCAGCTTTCACTGTAGCCCCCCTCCAGCTGCACCACCAGCTACCATCAAGTGGATGCGCAATGGATTCCCTCTTAAGTCTACAGAAAAATCGTTGGTGTTGCCAAGAGTTGGAATACAAGTAAGAATATTATATTATTTACCATAATTTAACGTTATTTAGTAAGTCCTTAAAATTATTACGGAGTTATTATTTTAAAAAGCTCTTTATGTAATTAATATAGTTTAATTAATTAAATGTCTGTGTGGTTCATGGTTCATCGTAATATTTGTAATAGATTTAATCAGAAAATATATATATTACATGTAGTAAAGAACAGAACCCAAGAAGAAGATAGCCGACTATTAAATTATCCGCTATCGTTTTTGGAGCGTATCCAAGATAACTACCTGTCTGAACCTGTTACTTCTGGAGTGGCTTTTGGTTTAGTCACCATTTACATTAAATACCGATAAAGTGCTGTTTAAAGATGAATGTTTAACGTTTAAAATATTGGTTGAATAAGAATTCTTATAAAGTTCCAACACGATATTTTCTTATAATTGTTTGGAGAGAATGTTTGTGTAAAAAAGAATTCTTGCTGTAGGACATGGCAAATTACACCTGCATAGCGGAAAATATCGCCGGTCGACGAGAGTCGGATGTTGCAGTTCTAGCAGTCTACGGTAAAAAGCTTTAATACTATTTTATATGTTCTAAGTACAGCTGCTAATATGTTTTGAAGACATATAGTTATGATAATATCTATATTTTTACCGATAAATCTGTTGTTGTTTTCCTTATTTCACTCCAATTATGAAATATGTTTAAACCGCAATGTCGATTCCTAGTCAATGGTGGTTGGTCAGACTGGAGTCCGTGGATCCCTTGCCGATGTGGATCCCAAACCAGTGGAAGACGGAGATCTAGAACATGTACTCAGCCGGCGCCAGCTAACGGTGGAGCACCCTGTAGGGGGCAGTCCGCGCAAAGCGAAGACGACTGCCTCATTTGTCTTAGCGGTAAGCAATTTTCCCAAAACATGAGATTAATAAAAAGTCAATAATAAATTTCTATTAGCTATCTGATACTTGCAAATTTGTTTGCAATGGACATAGATAAGGTGGGCACTTAATTTCTTTAACATAGCCTAATTTGGTACGTAATATCCTACCCTAGGTTCCTGGACTGCCTGGAGCTCTTGGTCATCATGTAGCGAAGAGTGCGTTAGAGTCCGTCGCAGACAGTGTATTGGAAGTTGTTCTGGATCAACGGTTCAACATGCCGCTTGCGTTGATGGACTTTGTTCTACTGGACTTAGTAAGAATTACTATATATATATATATAAAACCACAAGGTGAAATAAAATAAGTGAGAATTAGACACGATGTAAATTAAACTAATAATAACACTTAAAAGAAAGCAAACAGAGATAATACACTATATATATATATTGTAAAAAATAAACGCGATCTCTTACTAATATTCGACCTTTATTAAGCAAACTCTATGGCTGCAATAACACAAAGTAGAATAGCTTACAGTGAAACTTATTTGCGCCGCTGTGAGAACTTTATATTTAAATGTTTTCAATACAAAATCAACAATTTCTAAGATCATACAGTGTGTCAATATAGCTATAGGATTGTTATAATAAACCGCAAAGTTTATAAATTTTCCCACCATTCAATTTTCCTAGTATTGCGTTTTATGTTCATGAGAAAATGTTTTAACTGCAGCTCATTAACATTTATAACATTTTCTTTATTCAATGTAAGTAAACTTAACAAGCGTTATATTGTTATATACTTTGTATATAACAATATAACATTCTTAATTAGCTTTATTAAGTCTCTTATAAAACAATGCCTTCTATTTTTATAATGCAACTTATTAAAGCATTGTTATTTTTTATATCATATTATATTTATATTTTTTTACATGCTTTAACTTTAATGAAACCAGCATGATTTAAAAAAAAATCCCATTGCAAAATCCCAAAAATCTTTTCAAAGTTTCATCAAATTTAGCTGGTTTATTAAGACATTTAACTTAATTATATCAATAATGTAGGGTTATACAATAACAATACGACGCTGTACGTGGGTATCGGCATCACAATGGCTATGCTGGCGGCAGGTGCTGCCATCCTGTACGTATGGTGCCGGTACAGGAGCGTTCGGCCGGGTTACACTGCCGCTAGGACAGGTATATATATCACTATATGTACTGGTCTAACAAATATATTTTCAAGTTTATTTTAAGAATCATGATAAAAAAATGTTTTATCTTGTAATCATGATAAAAGAAGTGAGAATTATTTTTTAAACTAATACAATCGAACTAATATGTTAATAACGTAACTAGTCTCATATAACTGAAAAATGTACTAGGAACATCAAAAGTGTACTCTCGGGACAAAAGCGTGGCGCCGGATCTGACGCGCGCCTGCAATGAGTACTGGATGAGACCAGACAACCAATACGACTTGCCGCAGCTGAGAGACAGGTTCCTAATACGTTAAAGTTTTTATTTTATACGATGTTAGCATGTTTCTTTATTTTCTAACATAATTTTTACTTAACCACATTTAAGTAAACTATTACATTGGATAGTTAAGTAATTCTTTGGTTGCAGAACATTTAATACTTCTTATAAATATAATATATGTTAAAATATACAAGAATTGTCTATCCCTTATCCGCTTAGTACTAGCACTAGTGACAGTCTTGCAAAATAAGGGTATTAAACTATCCTATCGTGCTAGCTATGCATCCCCGTTCGGAGACCGCAGTCTCCAGCAGTCCTCGGGGAGCAATCACTATGAGATGAAACTCTACAGCCCCTCCGCCGAGTCAGCCACTAGCTGCTATACTAATTGTAAGTTGTGATAAAAAATATAAACTACTTTTTAAAATATAAATATCAATTATACAGGGTTCAATAGAAAAAATGAAACACGATTTATGACGCAATATAAGAAGTCTCCAATTGCAATAACAACGACACTTCCACAGCCCGCACGGCGACGTCACGCTCCAGCGAGTCTTCCTCTCAAATGCGAGAGATTGTGACGTCATCACCGACTTCCCATTCCAAAGTGGATGTGGCTGTCACTCTCCCGCCCGGTCCCTTGGAGAATAGCTATAGAGATAAAATATGCTTGACTATACTTAAATAAACTAAACCAACTAAGAACCTAAAAGTAATAAATTCTTTAGTTAGACCAACTAAATTAAATTGGTTATTTTTATGTTTGTTCTGTTTTGAGTATAAATTATCGAAATAAGTTTTTTATTTAGATTATTACCTCATTGTTTTAATGCTTTTGGATTTTCGTACGTAACGTTTTTTTTCTTGCGTTCTGTTAAATTAAGTTGTATATTTAGTATAAGTTATTAGTGTAACATACTGTTATATTTTATTTAAATTGTATCATAATTGAAAATGTGTTTCTGTATTATTCAAATGCGTAACAATAATAAATTTGTAGCAAGACATGTGGTGCGTGTAAAGATATACAACCGATAAGTTAGGTTCAGTTAAATGTGCTTTTTCAATTACAAATTTTAAAAGTATTCAAATGATATAGTTTTTACATAAATGCGGTTGATTCCTTGTTTTGCTGAAGACTGAATGTAATTCATCGAGCTAAGGCTAATTTAAAGGCATTTTATTACTGCCAATGTATTTTATTTCTAGCATCGTATTATTTAAATGTAAATATTGTATTTTAACTGTGATATTTTATAAATAAAAACGTTTTATAGACGTATCATGTGTTTTTTTTTTTAAACAAGCACTAGCGTTTAAATCACATTACGGAAGTGTTAACTTTTTTAACGAAGCTCACGGGACGTACTAATTTAACTTTTGGGAATTTCGTTTCGGAAGTCCGACCAATCCCGATGCAATTAATATCAACCATTTTTTTTTATGAATTCGGGATTAGGAAAAAGATAAAGAATATTGTTAGGTGAAATTCGCGAAAAAGTAAAAGATATTAAAAGTATATATAAGGTTAAAGATATTAAAAGTGAAGAACCACGTAAAGCCTTAGATTTAAACACTTAATATATAAAAACAATTTATTTATTAAAAAGAAAAAAATATGCAAAAGGAACTAACGAACTCTTCTGTTAATATTTCAATTGATTAACGTAAAGAATATTCCAAAAAATATTAACCTTCCAAAGAAGCAAGGATCCTAAAATATTATTTTCTTTCAATTTGACATGTGACATGAAATTAACATGTATTTTTTTTTCTACATCTATATCTCAAACACAATGTTATGTAAACTGTTTAGTGAATATGTAGAGAGTAAAGAATTTAGTAGATCTGTAAGGTATAACAAGTTCGGGATACCTCTCCTTACACTAGTTATTTGTGTAAATTATATATTTTTGTATAATTTATTTGTATTCTGTGTTGGGCAGAAATGACATATTTTGTTTTTATTTACGCTTTAAAGTAATTGATAATTCGTAATACAAGACCGTTTTTGCGTGATGAGCAAATAAATAAACGTAAAATATCAAAGACTTTCGTTTAGAGATCTACGCCATGTTTTTAACACGTATTAATTATTTTTCAAAAGCAATTAATGTACTGATTTTAAAAATATTTTCTTATGTAAAAACAAAATAACCTGAAATATAAATAAATTATATACGAGTAGCAAATAAATAATTTATTGTAATTCATTTTTTTTTTAATATATTATAGTTTAGACTTGTAATGAGTCACTGGTGTTGAGATTAAATGAACGCACATACATCCATGCATACATGCGTTCTCATAGAAAGTATCAACTTTGTATATGGCTGACCTATGTGATAATCAACTTGTTCTCATTGTGTAAATAATAATATAGTGGATTTAAATAATTATTAGGACAATATTTTTTGCATAAATTTTAACTTTTTTCTAATTATATATTTTTTATTTTACGCTTTATTTTAAAATCTACATTGTCGACATTTGGTTGAGCAAAGTAATAGGAAAATATATCTAACACGCAATAGAGATAAGATAAAGTTTTATAGTAGTACTTTCCAATAATATTTTTAAGTTTAACTTTACCCTTAAGCAGCCAGTAGATACTTGAAACGCATGTTTTATAAGTCCTGAAGTACATTTTATCGTACATTGATAACTATTTCCGAGCTGACCAAAGCTCTAAGTGGTATAAAAATAAAACGCTAAACTTCATTAAAATATGAGACCACCCATTAAAACCTTATCCAAATCCATTGGGGTTGGAGCTCTTCAAAATATATTTATAGCGTACGATATTTTAGTCGTGAGAAGAAACAGATTATAAATCAACTCTAATTAGAAACTTTAGTTCTAATATCCAATGTATAGAAATAGTAATATAACTATTTTTTTGATATCAGAGTGTTTTGAAATAATTATTTTCAATATAGATTTTGCCAATTCTAATATGGCTGATTCGAACTTTGAAGACCAGGACACAGCATACAAAGAAAGTTAGAGTAACATATCAAGTCTGGTTAAAATTATTTTGCTTTTTTGGATAAAATGTAAAAAGTTTGATTATTTTGAGCAGCTCTAGACCACGTGTTCTTATTTAAAAAAAAATGCTTTTCTTAAGTTTGATTAAATGCAATAAATAAGAGTATTATTAGATGTCACACACACGTACCTCAGTTAATATTTAATATTGTATATTAAAAGTAAACGAGCTTGTACCTTTACTACATGTAAATATTCAACACATTTAATATAAAATAATAACGGTATCGTATACGTTCCGTATAACAAATCTATTTCAAGTAACAATTCCAAGTGTTATTTCTGTATCTTGCCATTAGTCAAATGCGAGTGAACAAAATGTTTCAGATAATATTACCACCGTTGATCAAAGGCGGAATAATTGTTTTGATAAGTGTGTAATTAATACCGTAATTTATATTTTTTATGTTTGTTTATGTTTAATTATGGTAAGTTGTAAGCAATGTTTATTACTCTTTTGAATTAGTAATACATATAAGATAAGATAAGATAAAACAAAAGAAAAGTATAAATAACGTATATATTCATTAAAAGTTGAAAGCTGTGCTTTAAAAAGCTTTCGTAGCAACGCAAGAATCTAAAAGTATAATTTAAGAAAGAATTTCATGAAAAAAAATAATTATGATTAATGTTATAAAATAATAAATTTAGAAGATTACCTAGAATGCCAAAATCACAATATTGTGAATCACGACCTGCCTATATCTCGCAAGTTGTTTATTTAAGAATTGGGACACATGACTCATCTTATTCCTAGATTCCTCATGACATCATCTGAGAATGTATACTCTTTGGAATGTCGTATTCTATTTTAAAAAACATAAATATTAAAAACATAAATAGTACATGAACTTGACGTTTGCGTTCATAAAATAGAGTAGTCAAATCTCACTAGTCAATGCGCACAAAATCACTAATCAATATGCCATCCTAGTGGAAATCCCTAAGCAATGAATTAATCAATGATTAGTAGTTAATGAATGAGTGACTGACGTGCGACATGCCTCTGCAACCTTTCTATGCGTGTCTGCATAGAGACTGCATCAGTCTGTTTTATTACGGACATATAGTTTTAATTAAATTATATTTTATATTAATATAGTTTATATTATCTTCATATTAACATAGCCAAAGATAAAGCAATAAAGGTTTTACTTTAAATTTATTAGGATTTATTAAGATATGCAAAATATATACTTAATAATTATTTATTTATTTAAAATTATTAAATAAATAAATAATTATTAAGTATATAAGATGCTTATTTCTGGAGTCATACCATCTGAAATCTATGTATATATATAAAACATATGTCTATTAAATGATTTGTTCCTGGTAAATACCTGATATATTAGGGAACATTCAAACATACCTACACCATTACCCCCATTTATCATACTTGGTATAAAGCCTACAGATTTCGTTTGTTCAGGAAGCACAGTCTGCCCGCATATTCATTAGGCTGATTGTCCACAAAAGCCGGCGAATTCATTACCTTAATTCGTAGCATAATAGCTCGGATGTGTAACAATCCATGGATCAAGGTGACGACGGTACGAGCCAAAATACATTAATTTAGTGACTCCAGAATACGTCTTTATATAAATGAGTTATTGAAATGATCGTTAAGATTTTTAATTCTAAAAGTATTTATTTTAAACTAATATTATTTTTTCTTTTGCTTCTCTTTCAGACTTCTTAATACTAGACTTTTCGTTTTGCTGCAGCCGCACCTACACGGTAAGACCAGCTTTACGTTTACGAAACGTACGATAAAAAGAAAATATATTATTATAACGAAATTGTCAAAGAAAAAATCTATTAGTAATATTATTCTTAATATTTTTTATTTGTTTTCTTATTTTTTTGCACTATACCGCGTTCTCGTAAACAACTCCTTTCTCCAAAAGGTTGTCTGTAAGAGATTGCTTTAGCAATAAGACCGCCTTTGCACCCCTTTTGTGTATCTTTTTTTTATTTCACTGTTTTGTATATTTTATTGTTTTTGTGTGTGCAATAAAGATTATATCTATCTATCTATCTATCTAAGTTTTATTCTACTTCACAAATACAGTTGCAATGTGTATTATAATATATATTCAATAATCAAAAATGCGTAAATGCAATCTCGATACCTGGACAGATACCGGGTAGACCTCGCCGGATATGCCCAGAATGTTCTGAGCTAGTGCTTTGACTTGGAACCTAATATGTTACATAATAATTTAATTTCTTTTTAAAAGCAAACCAAACATACTTTTCAAAGATTGTTAAGTTTTGAACTTAAAAATAACCTAACTTAATATAATATGAACTTTTAATTTATAAATCAAATGAAATATGACTTCCTTCTTTTTTTGTTTGCTTGATGGTTTAGTTATGAATGCGTTTTTAAAACTAAATAATTTAAAGCTACAAAAACAGATGATAATGTTGTATAGTGACTCTGTGAAAGCGCTATTTTATGGCTCATGATTTCAAACATCTCAGATAGAATGTCAGGAGACATCTGAGAGGTAACCGTTTAGACAAATATGTTGCGTCCGAGTGTTTCGTATTATGTGATATCAGTATATAATATGTATAGATATATATATATATATATATATATATATATATATATATATATAGATAATAAGGATAAGATGTTTTGACTATACAGAATTAGAAGCATTAGAAGACTTATGTTTAATAAATTCAAAATTGCAATAAACAAAACACTTATATTTATTCAAAATACACATTTTAAATAACTTTTTAATTTACATTTAAATAACTTTTTAAATTTAAATTTTTAAGTACATTTATTCTATATTATTTATTTTTATACATCATATAAATGTGTAATAAATTGGATGTCAATTATATTGTGTGGTTATATTACTTTATAATACAAATATGCCACAGGCTAAAATATAATTAGATATGAGATTAACTTATTTATATACTTATTTTTTTGCTTATGGAACATAAATTCCATATTATTGATACTAACACAAATGCTAGTAATTTTTTTTATTAGATTTTTAATATAAAAGATAGATCTCCACCTATCTTTATATAATAAGATACAGGTATTGCTGTTATATTTTTTTACAATAAAATAATTTGTTATTTCATTAGTCATTGTTAGCTTTTTTTTTAAAGTCACTTAGAAGTTATTTGATATTCTATCACGTTAAAGTCCGTGATAAAGAAATAAAAGATAAACTAAAAACATTTATTTAGAAGAGGCGGTTCATTAGATGTGTCAAAATTCGGTAGACAGTGATAAGAGAATAACAAATAACTGGAACTCAGCCGCGCTTTATCGATAGAGACTAATGATGTGCAGTAATTAGATGCCAGTTCAGACCAAACGAACCGAATGTTGATAGTTCGTACAGCAGACAAGTTAGAAGCTTATTTATTAATGATATATTATCTGAACAAAAATATAGTTATTGACACTTGTTCTTTTATATGAGTTCTTATTTTTATTTCTTAGACAGTATAACATATATCGTTGTTTTAATTTTTAAAGAAAAAATGGGATGAAACTTTTTACAGTATTTAGATTAATTTAATTACTTTTATGCATTCAAAATTCTCATATTTATCAAAGAGATCTAAATCAAACCTGTGCCGTTATAGCCAACCGAAATTCGCCGTATATCATAATTTGAGATACATTTCAAACAGATTCAGTGAACCTCGCAGTCATCAGCAGAACGTCACTCGGATCACAGAAATATTGTTTACTGTCGATACGTTCCGGAAATGATGTCATTTGTGCGTGTTTGCGTCCTCGTTGATATCGAGAACGCATTTCAAATTCGGACGTTCTAAATTTGAAATTGACATACGCAATTTCAATTGTATTTTGCTGTTGTACTTTAAATTTGTTTATTAACGCTAACAATGCGCAAACCAATATTGTTTGATGAAAATTTCTGTGAAATTTTATTAATTTATACAGTCATTGTTTTTGCGGTCGAGACATATTGATTGTAACTTAATAATAATAAAAAGTTTTTTATATGTCTATGTAGGAAGTCATAGAAGAAAAAATAAGCCTAATAGGGCGAGGATTCAAGCCCGTGACTTCTGGGTAACCGTCCCATTGCTCTACCAATTGCGCTACCGTAACATCACCAGCCTTGGTGACTTAATCATTATTTACCTATTCGTAACTATCGGGACGGTGGTGATATCTTTTAGGCTTCTTTTGATAATCCTAACTACAATTTCTAACTGAATATATGAGTAAGATGTATAGAATGTAAAATTCAAAGAGGCGGGTAGCTCAATTAGTAGAGCGTCGGTAAGGTTTCCCTGAGGTTGCGAGCTTTAATACCTGCCCATATAGGTTTATTTTCTTTCTATGTTTATTTAAAAAATAAATAAGCTAAACATGGCCATAGATGATTCTAAGTATTTTCAAACACTAATGAGACATCTTACCATTTTAAATGTGTCCAACGCCATCTTGAAGACATTTTCAAATTCTGTATTGTCTGTCGTCATAAACGTTTTACATTCGCGTAAACGTCACAATATCACCGCCATGTTTCATTTGAAATTGCAAATGTTGGTGTAAATTAACCGCTTTATGTGGCGTTTATGAAGATACTTTACAAAATGCGATCTTAATCTCGTTTAAGATGAGTTTTAATGATTTTTATATTATCTTGCCTTTCATCGGAAAAGTAATAAAAAAGCATCGTTAATTTATTTAAAAACTTTAATTTATTCAAAATTCACTTGTACCTCGCTCACATTTTTGACATGTGTCAAATTTCCTTCTTTTAATAACCATAAACCATCAACAATATTTTATTATGAGCCATAAATATATTTATTTTAATGATGTAATGAGGTTTACCGACATTTAAAATAAAAAAGAAAATACTTAGGATTAAAAATTAATCAAATGCCAGAACTATGATATGAATTTTATTCGTAGTAATAAAGTAAGCCTATATTTATGTTCTTAAAGCTCTTTAATCAGTTCAGCAAAACATCAATAGAGGGATGATTACAGGCTGAAGTCATAACGACCTCTTTGAATGAGAATGTGATTGAAACCATTCATTCAATTACCAAATTGTGTATTGAAATATAATTCCTCTCCCGTTTCCATTTCTCATGTAATTTATCACTCAAACACCCACTTGTTATTGCGCCAATTATAATATTAAGTTTATAATATATTAAAAACTACTTTTCTTTTAACTTATAATAAAATCAATTTAGTTATACATAATCAAAGTGCTTTTTTAGAGAGCAAGAAAAAACCTTATTCAACAAAACATTTTTAATTGAAATTTGCGTTCTAACTCTATTTTTATAATTGTAATTTTTGTGGAAGGACTAGACCTTCCTAACAATACATACTAACCTAAATTCTACAAATTTCGATTATTTTAATACTTACATAATTTAAATTAATTATTATTTCGAGGTTTTGAAATAGATAATACCTAAACTATTAAACCACCTAGCAGTTATGAAAAGAAGCCTGTATACTTTTTTAATGTATTTATAAATTAATTAAAACGTACTGGTATAATTTAGAATAAGAAGTTATTTTCTATCTCGTAACTATAATTAATTGGTCATTTTTTACCGCCTTCTTGTAATCATGGAACACAACCATGTCAAATAAGGCACTAATTTTTCTGTAAGCCCAGTCCTACAGCGTCAGCAAAGCTAACGATAAAACAAAAGTTATATATATATAGGTGTCAATGTTATTACAGTAAACGTTGGTTATTTTTGTCTGGTTCAATCTGGTTATCACTAAACCTTAGTTAGTAGCTGTGCTCTGATTGGTTTAAGTTACAAAATACTTTATCTCTAGGCGTTCAAATATGACGTACAAGAGTTTCCGTGTGTAATATGTAATATTTTTTGGAGACAATTTACTACAATAAACGAATATTGTTCTTATTTTCCATACCTACTATAAAAAATACATATTATATAATTTAATTAAGACACGGTGTTCCAGTTTATAGTAGTTCGATATTTTTTATCGCTTACCATATTATAGCATGCTAAATCAACATGTCCGTTCCCCGTAAACTGTACGACGCAGGAAATTAACTTTCGCCCGCCAGCGTGACAAGTTTATTAAGAATACTTTGTTATTAATTCTTTTATTTCTCTTCTTATTGTTAAACTTTGCACGTTAATACAATGGTCTGGCGACGTTTTTATTTTCGTATTATGAAGTTTTATATCCCAGCTTCGTTAAAGTTGTTTGTATTCGTAAAGTTTGTAGTAGAGTAAATTAAACGAGGTAGCGTCATTATAAATATAGAATATTATTCGATAAATTAACGAAACAGTTTTAGTTTTTCGTCACCGTGACTCAATGCTAGTTCCTGTTTGAAAATTTAATGTTTTTGTAAATAACCCTTAGTAATTCGTGATTGCTGATATGTTTTATGTTGCCCAGTTGTAGTTGTGTAAAATTAAATCGTTCCAATTAAAATGTTGAATATAAACAGTTTAACATAACTTTATAGAATATATATTAAATAAATAGAATTTAGAATGTTAGAATGGATCACCAAGTCTAGCGATACGGTATATATAGACGGTATATCAAATACGATACGGTAGCTCAAATGGTAGAGCGACGGGACGGTTTCCCAGAGGTTGCGGGTTCGAATCCCTGCCGGTTTATATTACATTTATTAAAAAAATATGAAATGCTGTTTATTATAATATAAACGGGTAGCTATGGTTGCTATGGTTACGTGTAAAGAGTTTCAAACGACAAGACAGTAGTCAGTAAGTTATTAAATCGATTCGCGATCGTTCCCGGTAGCCGTTTGGAGCGATGTTAAACTGATTTATGACCAAGAAATGGGACAGTTCAAAGAACAACGCGGGTTTATGAGAAACACTTAATGACTTGGCGATTTTGAAACTATTTTATAAGTTTCAAGAAGTGTTACTCCAACTATTTCTAATATAGCTTTTTTTAATTTAATTATATGTTTAATCAATTTAATATAGCTTTATAATACCGACATAAGATTTATTTTTAAGAGCTGCTGACTGTTGAATTATAAAAATAATACACTTTTGTTGCATGCATTTCTGTTTGAGTGGAGCGAAAATAAAGTTAGTAAATTAATTCCCACTTTAAAAACGTGTCTCTATTAAAAAGTCCGTGTAATTAAACAATAACAAAACAACTTTTCAAAAATTTCGAACTGGCAGTCATAACAAATTTACTTTTTTTGACATATTTTTAATGTATTCTGAAATTCCCTATAATTGAAAAGTTTTCAAACTTTGACGTATGAAACAACGGGACTTACACTCTGCGTATAAAATCAATGTTATAGGTAAAAATTTCACAATTTTTCAGATTACTATTTTGCATATTAAAATATTTTTTTAAGGTACCCTGAATTTCGGTTATTTTTGTAGTTAAGTGAAGACCACAAACAAACCACAGTTGAACATCGCACCTCAACCTCTCTCGTAAAACCAGTCGTTTAAAATTCGCCTCGGTTACATCCAACATTGTTGCTACAACAGAAAGAAGACGTTTTATGGGCCGAAAGTATAGCTGCCTCACAATGCCTATTGAAGTTTGTATGGTTTGTGGTAAGTTATTTCGAATATACAAAGAAATAGCTTTACTTTATGCGAGTTAAATTTATTGTTTATTTATTTGTTTCTTTATTTCGCAAATCGAATAAGCTACAAAGGTTGGCTTAATGTGAAACGGAATTGTCTAACCACTAACTTTAGATTCAAAAGAAGACATTGGTTTATGTAAAAGAACAGTTAAATAGTATTTTGTTACTCAAAAACAATCAATAGTAATATATTACATATTTAAATTTTCTTATACAATAATATATAATATACGTATTCAGATTCATTCTATTTTGTTAATAATATTTTAACTAAATCAATAAAAAGGACAATAATTTTAATTCCTCATCACATTGTATTTAATGCTAACAAATAATAAATTGTCTCAGTAAAAAAAATAGCAACAAATAAACTAGGAAAATAAATTAAGTTTGTAAACGAGTGAAACCTCTTTGGTCTTGTTAAATATATACTAACCATTGTATGCCCTGGTTCAGTGAAAAACGTGATTCCTCAATTAAATGTAGGACGAGAATCATTGTTAACCGATGTTTCACGGCCCTAGAAAATATATTAGAGTATTTAGTATTCATATTACTAGTACCGCATATACAAATTATAGTAACACTATTGAATTTTTAATAACTACTGTTTATTTTTAAATCAATGATAAAAAAATATATTTGTATACAATTTTTCAAAACAGACATGACTTTTTTACAATTTTCTTAAAAAGCTCTTTGTTTTTAAAAATAAAGTAATAAGCTTGAAGCCATACTATGTAATAATCTATTTTGTAAGGTTGCTCGTAAAATATGAAATCGAAAGTCGTCTTTCATCGAACCGGTAGCTTAATTGATAACCTGCTCGTAATATGGAAAGTAAAAAAGTTTCAAAAAGTTTTCCATTTTATTTACTAATTTAATTATGAAAAACGTATAATTATTCTGAATCAAAAAACACGATAGCAAAATAGATAATGATCAAATTCAACATCATTAAAAAGACAGCAAAATGATACGCTATCATCCCCGTCAACCCCCGGTCTTCCCTAGCAAATTATAGGTTGTGGTTATTTATAATATTTATGTAAGTTAGGGGTTGATTTACGCACTTATAATTTAGGTTGTTATAAATTATGCTCTATTATTCTAAATTGGATTATACTCGTGAATAATTACGATAGAAATGAAGTAATTTTCAAATATTGTCAATTTTTTATATGATTTATGTAAAGTCTTTAATTATGTTCCAGGTGGTTATGTATTAGTATGTGTTAATAATATGTAAAATAATAAGACATGTCTATGTAGGGATGGACATTTCTTGATTAGTCAGCCCCATTCTCTTCTCGTATCATTTCATTTATTTCTTTTCGTGTCTGTATGGCAGTTTGTGGTCAGCGTGGTAGGTCTTCCTCAATACATCTCTCTTTTTCTCTCTTACATCTAATCTTATCATAATATTATTTTTCACTCTGATCTAAATTAAGATATTCAATGATTTTCCATCTCATAGTTAATATATAGTTGAAACTAAAAATAAAGAAAAATGTAATATTTGATTTAAGAGCTCTTATTTTTTTAAAAAAAATAATTTTATCGTCTCTGATGCCAATACAGTCAAATTAATTGCATATAATTTTTAATTACGAATATCTATTGGAGATTATTTAAATTTTGCTGTCTTTAATAAAATGAATATAAATATAGTAATTATATTGTCATGAGTTAATTTGAACGTAGCAAATAATAGAGTGCCAATGTGACCGCAGTGAGGACCGACAGAGGACGTAATTATAAATTACTCCGCAATTATTATTTGCATCTGAGGCGTAATTACAGAACACGACTGAAATAGGAAACTGTGTTAAGAGAAAGATACGATGGATATGTCCGTATATAAAGATGAATCTTCTTACAACTAGTTTTTTTTTTTACATTGATCTAAATTCTGTTTATTTTCTAAATTTGTATGTTATAATAATGACATAAATCAAATCAGATTTTAATAAAATGTTATAGACAAGTAAATCTATAATATTTATTATTATATGTAAAAACTTTTTTTTAACCAAAAATTTACGGTAGAAATAAAATTAGCGCCTCTGTTGTATAACTGCAATAAATATTGCCTGGAATAACTAATTGCGTTATAAATAAAGGTGATATTTGATAAATGAAATTTCATTTGTCTCGACCCTCAAACACTTAACATAACTTGACATAACTTTACTGTAAATATCCATTTACAGTAAAGTTATGTCACAGAAGAATAATTAGTGTAATAAAACTACTGAAGATATTTGAATTTTTGAAACTGCTAGTTGAAAAACTGATTTACAAACTAAAAAATTAGAGAAGATTTTATTAAAAACAATATGATTATTTTTATTCGAGTATTAAGGAGTACAAAAACAAATGCTGGTATAAAATTTAACACAACAAGTAGAGCTTGGAACAAACACAGCGTTATTCAATCTACCCTCCTAAGCAACTGCTTGGTAGTGGGGGGTGAGGTTGTAGGGCCATTAAATATATTCACCTTTAATTTCCGCTTATGTTTTAATAATAAACGATTATTGCAAGTTGCAAGTAGATAACTTTATACTGTCATATTATTTATGAATATGACTGCTCATTTGCGTAAAGAGTGTGGAAAGCCAACACAAGTCCACTACGGGCTATGTATCATAGAATCACTTCTAATACATGCTGGGTTCCTCTAGGTGTTAATGTTCACCGACTAGAAAAGGAAGAATATTATATTATGCACGGGGATCGAACCTGGGATCTTAAAATTCAAAAGTATGCATTTATTAGAAAAGTTTATATCATATACAAAAAGTTACGTGTAAATAGATTTTTTCTGTTTTTGCAATACTCATTTAAGATGTTTTGAATTAGCTTTTATGATTTGAAAAACAAATATTTTATTTTAGTTGTTTTTGAAATTTTGTATATAAACAACTAATTTTAAAATTCAGTATTTTGTATATACCAAATTGCAAATATTATAGGCTCGATATCCATTACATAGTAAACTTATAGAAAAAAAAAAAAACGCTTTTTTTGTGGCCTACTTTTCCTTTTCCTATACCATGTTCAGACGTGACAGTATACTCACCAAACTGACATGTACAAAATCGCAGTGACATTCTATAAACGTCTTTCTAATACGAAGGATAGTCAAAGATTTTTTATTCCATTTTAATACAATATACAGGGCAATAAAGAATAATTTCCCGTGAGCACAAGCAATCTGATTTGGCACTACAATAATTCAAAACTATTATATTAATTCTTATATCTTTTAAAATAAGGTTCTTTTTAGCTTATATTTGTCTCCAGTAGTTAAACAAGGGTGAAAAGTACGTAGGGAGTGTAAGTGAAAGTTTGTGATGGGTTTGGTTTTAAATTGTTTATTGTTGGTTTTTATTTGACTATCTGAGTTTGTCAGTTTATAAAATTCGATCCATTTATTTATTACCTTAGTAGGTCTGGCTAAGACGTTTCTCTAAATAATAATATTGAATTAGGTTTAAATTAGAATATTTAAAATAAGTTATTTTTAAATATAGTGGTATTTCACTTATAAGCAAACTCCCAGCGATTGTATGGTTTGCTAATATTGTTTTTAGATTTTTGCAGTAATATTTCACGAGGAGAATGTCTTTGAACTTTTCCGCTAAGCACTAAAATTAGGCAAATATCTTTACAGCTAAAACATTTCCTGACCTAACAAAAATTTAATAAAGTCATACAATTCTCAATGTAGTAGATATTTTACTTAAAGTACTAACTTAAGTTCCAACTCGCTTTGATCGTCAGACAATTTCAGGATCGCAAATTGGCATCTCATACTAATTAACGTTACTGGGCTGATGTGGGGCCATGAACTTTATAAAAATATTTACATACATTTTACATAGAATCCTTTGCCACGGATTAATCCAGCGTAGGCATAAAAAAATGAAGTCTCCAAATAAATCAAAGAATCTGTTTTTTTACACGATTTAGCTATATTCAATACAAATACAAACGCTTTTACTACTGCTGAATATTTTGCCTAAAATTATGTGAAATCTTAAGTTTCTCGTTTTGCGTTAATAAAAAATAATTTTTAATTTTTTTCTGGCCACAATATAACCGCAAATGTCACAGTAATTGATAGCTTCTGGTTTAGTACACGCGGACAGACAAACTGTACGAACTAATGTGCAATTACTATAAATATCGCCGTCACTCAACTACACTCCCGATATGACTCAAAAGCAGAACCTGTTGTTTTGACAACTTAAATGTAATATGTATCATCTCTTAAATATATTTAAAATTAAGCAAAAGCTTTCTTTTTATATGTTCTTTCTTTTAAATTATATTTTGTGTGCAATAAAGTGTTATAAAAAAAACTTACGAAACTTAATATATATGAGTGTAAAATAATACTTCATTTGTTAAGCATGGATCGAACCCGCTCCATTTGTGCTCGTCACATCCACTTCCACTGAACTGAGCTATCCTGGCTTTAGGGATTACCAGGAATTTATTATTATTGAAATAAGTTATTTGTTTTTATATTTAATCTTTCGTAAATCATGACTATTATAGATATATATTTACCCTGTTGTATTTACGTGAAATGATATCGGAATGTGTCATACTAGTTTTGAACTCATTCGGGGAATACGCATGAGCTCGAAGCGTGTCGGACTAGCGGCGGGAAAGTTCACGCCGCGAAGCCGCCACGCTTCAAACTTATAAGTTATCTGTATTAAATGCTTGTACAGTTTTATTGTTATTATATAGAATATATAAAAGCCAGCAAAATAAAGGTTTCTTACACAAAACAATGAACATATGTATAAGCGGTGAGTCCATTTGCCTAATCTACTTTATGCGAGATCAAACAGCGCTAATCGGGTATTGCAATGGTAAGCTGTTAATTGATGTCGACCAGACTTAATCCTATCCGACGATTTAACTGTTAGTTACGGTGCTGCGATATTTGTCTCGTTTTAAATAAAATTCTCATCCTTTATAATACAAAAGATATTTATATTACATTTTAATAAATATAGATTGAAAATTAAACAGGTGAGGGTAGGGATTCGAACTCGCAACCTCTGGGAAACCGTCCCGTCACTCTACTAATTGAGTTACCGTATCACTAAAAAAAACAAAAGCAACAAAACAATAATTAATATTTGAAGTATATCCCTCTCTCTCTCTTTTATGTATAGGTATGTGCTTGGAATGTCGTAGGCTGAGTATTATTTCTAAGAATTTTGGTTATATAACTATTTGACAGTTAAATGAAAGGTAAATTACGCTATAAAATAACGTATAAACCTACCTTCTACCCGTAGGGTCGTTCTCGTGTTAGCGGGAATTCAATTATCTCAGGATGAAAAACCTATGTCACTCCTCGCCTCTGTCTGTCTTGGTCCTAAGACATGGCATATATAGTGACAAACAAACACAAACGTATTGTTTAAGATTCAACATGAATAATTCATGTTACATTTTAAGATAGTTATTTTTATTATGTAAACAGGAATTTTCTGTAATTACCATATAGGCCTATCATGAACTCCCATTAGCAATAATACAATAATCTTATTCGTATTCGTCCTAAAACTAATATGTCTGTTATAATATTTCGATAAGAGGTTTTGATGACGTCATCCTAAATCATTTTTTCTTTTTACGTCACTAAGCAGAATAAATCAATATTGCTGGATAGAGCTCATGGTACGAATCAAAGTAATATTATTATTATATAGCAATACAATTTCTTAAAACTTTGATCCTTTTTAAGAGTTTATGAAAGACCTGCTTTGATAACCAAATAAACTTTGTAACAATAAAATAATACAGGCATACTTTGGCATATGTATCATTCATAAATCATACAATATAAATATAAGGCACATAACACACATATCAAACAAATATCAAGTCTTCAAAACAGTTAGAAATATCTTCAGCAAAATGGATTCCGTCCCGAGTCACTTCCAAGTCATGTTTGAATTTCTGCAATACTTAACTCTATTTAGAATATCCACTAATTCATAGCGTTGCTTCGTCACTAAGTTCAACTCGAGAACCAAAATAGTTCTCAAACCGAACAGAATCGAACGCTTTTTAAAAACCTAACAAACATTGAAATACCCCAATATTAATATAATTGGATTTAGAAACATTTTGTTTATAGACAGAAACGAAGTATTGTAAACAAAGTAGTAAACAAATATTTTCATACTAGCAGTTTCATGAGAATCAGCCCGTGGACGGCTTTAGGAACACGTTCGGAATATTAGTTCAGAGCTGATCGAACTCCGGCAACAGAGAATTATCTGCATATTTGCTATACGTTTAAAAAAAAACACAACTGTTATGTAAAAAATATTTTCTCTAATTCAACTGGTAGTTTCAAATAAAGCAACTGTTCAGCTTTATAATTTCATTTTTTATTAAAGCATATATTTTTTAATTAAAAATCATAATATATAATATATTAGATACTTTCATTTTATAGCTATCTTGTTTGAAATGTGGTCATAAACAATAAGAGAACATCTCGCAGTGGGCTGAAGGAACACAAAACAAATTCTCCAACGTGAGAGATTTATGCGACACAGATCATTAAAATATTGTGTAAATTATGATATAAGGATCAAATTTAAGCCATTTTTGTTGTTTACTTGATTTTTTTATTTGGTACATAATTTAGATTATAGGCACTGTTAGTGATGAACAAACTATCTATTCAAAAGTTTTTTATTACATATAATGTATTGTTGTAGATATTTTATAAAAGTATTTATTTCCGGATGTTAAATACGAAATCATGATATTTGAAATAAAATTTTTGAAGATTTGAACATAAAATGAATCGTTAAAATTTTAACAACCAAGCCTCGGGTTGTTTAAAATAGAAAAAAAAGTGTTCACGGAAAGACGAGATGCGAATTGTTTGTATTACACTCGAGGAATAATTCCAGCAAATACATAAAATGTTATACAAATATATCTTTATATACAAACAGTAATTAAATAACATATTAATTGACGCTATTTAAACTCATTTTCTTCACTAGTTAGAGCAATTTTATTAAATTCTCCTAACAGTCGTAAAGTTCTCTCGAAATTCATCTCCTAATTTATTAAAGACGTTTATATTCTACTGCATTTACTATGAAATTTCTCTAGCATTTCGTTTGGACACAATTCAGTTTGTCCTCTCCAATGAAATTTATTATCATAACAAGACAATCCTAAAATAAACATAGATTTATATCTTGAGCGAACCGAACTAGAAAACGTTATGATAGCTTCAGTTGAAACTGTGAAATTGTCACCTTCAAAATATTTTATATACTGGAAAACAGTTATATCTAGAGAAACCAGTTAGTTATTTTAAAGACTATTGCTTTATTATTTATATGTTTTGGATGGATAGAATTTGAACTTGTGACATTTAATTCATGGCTCAGAAGTCCTCACAACCGAACAATCGTTATCTTTTTTTCAAAATCTCTGACTGACACGATTAAGAAATTTCTCTTCTGTAATCTATTTATATTTAATTTTAAATATGTTATAGCATGTTGCCATCGAATTTAAAGATAGCATATGAAAAAATATAAAGAAGATAAAAATATATACAAGTAAGTTCCAACTATATATCGACAACAAATAAGTGAACGGAAAATTAGAATAAGAAATAATAGATGTGTTCTTCAAGTCTAATAAATAAAACTAAAGAACTAAAAGCATACTCCAATTGAGACAGTAATATATATTACGGGTAGAATTCTTGCCGATACTCGAAATAAGATATTCAACAAATATAATGTTATATGTCAGCAAAGCTGATTGAACACGGGATTGAAGAAATTCTATAAACGATTTCAAATAGCATTATGTCCACTTCATTTTGCTATCACTGTTATTGGTATAAGAGTCATTTTCGTTTAATAGCATGAATGCAATTATTGTCTTCCGATATGTTGCCATGGTAACGTCACGGACGGAATAACAACTTATATTTGCAGATATGTACTTTGTGCCTCAGGATATAAGACTAAAATGAAATGTTTTATGTACGTTAGTAATATTGTATTAAAGTATTAGAACAATGAGATTGTTTGAAAAAAAATCAAAGGGGGTATGAGTGCTATTGTAGACGTCTACGAGTCTTATATTCCCATTTTTATTTTACATCAGTCAACAGTTTCAAGTCATAGAAATCTTTACAATAAGATTTATTATGTAAAAATCACCAAGTATTAGTAAATAGCACTATTAATTCCAAAGCATTTTCTTAAAACATTGGATGTCTGGCGCGTTAGCACGCCTTTTTTCATTTCCCAAATGTCCGAAACATTTCTTTTGGGACCCTTGTTTTTAATTAGTGTCACAAAAGACGAAAAAAGTGAAAGTGGTCACTAAACTGCCTTCACTGATACGAGTTTAATTAAATTTGACTATCGTCGAAAACATCCGAGACAGAAGAGTAAATTGGAGGATCGTCCCTATTTTAACAATTCGAAAAATTACCGAAGGCGTATTGAAGTTTTTACGAGCTTTTCGAGATTTTGGAGCTTTTTAAGTATCTTCATAAAAAATACTTTTTTTTTATCGGAGAAGTCTTGATTGTTAGAAAGAATATTTTTAAAATATTCATTTATGCATATTATAAAATACGAAAGAGATTTACTTACAAAAAAAGTTTCTTTACTATAATTCACAAACTATTTATATAAGATACGAAGTCCATCCTGACATGAGATCAACTGTAAAAATTCGTTACAACAGTTAGTGTGTAATCAGAGAAGTCGTTTAAAAAAGAATTAAATGGATTAATAAAGACGACATGTGTTCATTTAGTATGTTTGTGATTCAATTTAAAATGGTAATTGGCTGAGACCACTAAATCGACCTTAATACCTACTCTAATCAACTTTAACGAATACAAAAACATCCAATAAAGACCAATTACTCTGATAAATCGGGCATTTTGTTCAACGGAAGCGAATTCTTTCTGACGATAAATCAGTCTCGGAAATATCAATTTCAGTGGTTTCCTGTAAACTCAATATACTGCGCAGGAGTGGCGAGTAAGTCTGTTGCCAATTAAAAGGGCGCTGACTAATATAACATGGCACACGGTTTAGTAATACTTCTAATTATATATTTTAGGAAGTAATTTTTAATTAAAACTAACGTCAATATTAGGCTAATAATTTTGATGAAAATGGCCACTGTTTCAAATTTAAAACACAAGCCCGAGCGTGTCAAAACAAGTGTTAGACTTAACATTCATATTTTGACGGCTGTCAACGTTTTTCATTACATTTCCTCCACGATGACGTGACATTTGAAATATTGTTTTGTCGAGTAAACTTGGAGGAAGGCAATGATAAATTTAAAACGTCAATCATTCACTCGAAACACCAGAAGAAATTAATGGTTATACAAATATATTCATATTTTCTAAATAACTATATTGGTTATTTAAATTGTTGAAAGTTAATTAGTTTTAAGAGGTTGATTTTAATTTTAGATTGTCTCCCTTTAAGTCAGTAATTATTACCTTTAAAGAACAAATAGTTTAAACAAAAATATTTTAATTATCAAATACAATTACCCCAAACTCCGTCCGTACTGCGCTCGCGCACCGTTTAGTTTGACAAATGGCATCACTTATTACAACCCACAAACACAGACACGACATTTACTTCACGGATGTCTCAATAAATATTCGTCAGGAGGATTCTTGGTAATGTATAATATATAGCACCAGTCGTTGCTCGTGTGTGACGGCGTCCATGTAACAGTCATAAATAACTGATGTACAAAGAAACATGAATTAATAAATGTATTTGTTATGATTTATATATTTCTAGAGATAAAAAAAACCTTCTTTTGCTATATCAATAATTCTGCGTATTAAAACATGGAATAAAATTATTATTATATTATTCAATTTGATTGAAAATGCTCAGTAATTGAAAGCTTGAAGCTGTCAGAAGCAAAGGAAATAACATGAAAATAAAAGATGAATTACGGCTACTGCTCTTTGACAGACATTCTAAAGATTATAAACATCAAATGACAGGTCATGTTTGTATAAGCATTTCTCACGTAGATTTAACAGTAACTAAACAGTTGCAGCGTCTTAGAATAAGCGTTTGCACAATCTGCTATGTGGCATTAAGTCGCCGGTGATGGTTTCCACTGTACTTTAATAAATATTATATTCCATTAGTTTTATAAGCTGAATTATATTTAATTCTATAATATCCATTTCATAATATTGTTTAGAAAGGTGTTAATATGGCATATACTAAAACTTTAATATATTTTTTTCTGCCAATAGATTTGCTCTAGTTTTATTAATTTCTACTGGTATTGTTTATAGAAATATACAAATATTTTGTTCTTAAAGCTTAAAACTCCCATTTATAAAATGTTATGTAATATTTACCGTATGTCCGTTAACAATGCGAACAATGATAAGTCATCTTAAACACAAAAGCACAATCGCTTTAATAGCCTTTAAGTTGATCAGTATAAGAGCTACATCAGAAATTCATTATGATTTGATAACGGTTGTGTGACAGGTAAGTTTGTTTTTGTTTATTACTTGTGTGTGGTAGCTGTTGGTAATAAACTTGTTATGTCTTTTTATTGGTTACTTACATATTATGTTTTTAATTAATATCAAAATCTTCATTAAAATCATTTTAATACAAACGATTTTGTCTTTGTCAAAACTACCATCAGTTCAAAATTAATTGCCACTGTCGACAAAAACTCATTGCGCTGGTCGTATGTATTTTGAATACATAATTACATTATATAAAATACTCTAAATAAATCTTGACTTCATAACCACGGTGCATCATCAGGTCATCATCAGAAGTATTAATATTTAAGTTCCTTAAATAATAATATATCTAAGTCTTTAGATACATATTTTGTAATTTAAAATGAACATTCCATTTTTTTAATGTTTATTAAGTAATGACTCGGTGACAACGGGAATATATATATTAAAGATATAAATATAATATATTAAAGAGAAGTGGAGAAGCTGGTATTTTCTAAAAATAATTTTAGAAGCCAGTGGCAAATTCTTTATCTAATTAATTTTGAATAACTTAAACAGCGCCAAATATCTCCAATTTTGTATCTGATTTAATGCTTTCTTTTTTTTGCATTAAATCAAGAAGGCTTATAATAATATTCATCAAACTTTTCTCAATGTTGAGTTGGTACAATGTTTTAATTCCTTTCACGCTTCTATCATACTGCATACATCATCCATTCATGTCTTCTTCGGTCGTCCTCTTCTTTTATATTATAAGAATTATATATATATTATAATAACAAAATATACTTTTCAAAAAACTTACTTTTAAATAAATTATTTTTCTTACATCCTATTATCTCCCCGTATTACATGACCATACTTGTACCTTGTACCTAGTACCTTTTCTATCATCAGCGATACTTAAATAATATCTTTTACACACTTTACTTGATTCATTTTTATCACGCTACACTTCCACCTCATAATCATAAAATATGAGATATCATATAATATCATAGATATCATTTTTGTTTGGTATAACTATGGACCACAGTATTGACACAGTAGGTAATATATACATATATTCTATATTGAAAATCAACATTGTTTTATTAAATGTATCTTTACGACTCTCCGCTTATTATTTTGAGTGAATAAACAGACTTTAATATCGATAGATGTAAGGACATCCCTTCCATAATTTATTTATACATCAAAGTAGGAGTTAATAATGCATCGCTTTATTAAGAAATTCTATTTGTTACCAGCAAAGTTTGTTTTACATTCAAGCAGTTGGGGATGAATTCCTTAGAAAAACAAGGGTTCCTTAAACGATTTTCTTTGTAAACTTTAAATATTTTTCTTTCATTTTATTTTACTTGGATGAGCAAAGCATTAAACTTGATGCGTTTTTATACAAAAAGACTGGTGCAGTTAAATATTGAATATCTAATATGCTGATATTGTTAAATATTGAATATCTAATATGCTGATATTGTTAACAATGTAATATATTTAAATATATTATAGAGAGGATTTTTTAAAGTCATTAGGAATTGTTTTTACTGTCGTTAAACCTCACTGGGAAACGTCTCGGTATTATGTACTACATTATATACTTCTATATAAAACGAGTAAAGCCCCGAGTAAAAGCCAGTTTCATTAAACAGTTGATTTCATAAAGTATAATAAAATTATCGAAAAAATTTACAATGTTCTTATAATATATACTTTTTCTAAAGTAGGTAGGACACCTTACCACACAAGTGAAACAATAAAATATTTAACTTTTGAAGCTATTCAAAGCCACACATGTGGTGTACACCGTACACTATAACATAATTCGAGATAAAGTCATCTCGTGTTTTTACGACAATCATAAACACGATACAGGCGGTGTCAGTTCTATATTATTTGGATCTTATCCAAAATATGCTTACACAGAACCACACTGGTTTGGATTTAAATTATTACACGATATTTTGAGCTTTACACTCTGACAATAATGATGTAAATTGCGTGTTTTAATTATTACTTTGGAATTGAAATATTTTGTCGTAAATACATATTTGGATATATGACAGAGGGTAGGTACCTAATGTAGTTACGAAACAATTTGTGAAAGTTAAAATTATTACGATATTTTTTTTTAATATTGGACATATGTTTTACATTTGGCAATATTTTCGAAAACATAATAAATGTATGCTTAAGGATAAATGTATAACGTCTGATAAATTTTAACTAAGAATAAATTTAGAAATTTGCCAGTATAGAATATTAAATCAAATAAAAAAGTTATTTAATAGTTCAGAGCTAAAGTCAAGTCATTTTTATTTTTTAAATCAATAATATAACTATACTCTATTTTTAAGCAAGTTACTTTGTTGGGAAACTCGTGCCCTCTGACTCACTACGTTTTTTAGTTTTATTGTAAAGAAAGTCCAAACTATTATTTGGCTTGAAATTTATAAAAATTGAGTCTGAATTGAAAAGATTCCTATATAATATTTATTTAGATGAGAACTTAACTCTAAATAAAATTATAATATAGTCCGTCCAGTAGTTATGAAGTATTGTAATGAAAAATCAAATCCGTTTTTGTGTTTCCAGGGGTAATTATAACAAAAATACACCGTGATATCTGGAAACGTAACATAACAAAATGATTCTACTTTAAGAATTTAGTTTACCGATAACATTATTTGGTGGTTTACAATCATAAAAATTCATATACAAAAGTGCACTCACGGTACTTCAAGTTGGACAAAATTGAATGTATTTTCTGATTGGATTATCCGATTTCTATGAAACAAGGATTAAATTCATTCTAACTTTAATTAAGTTGAGTTTTATTTCTAGCGATAGAGTAGTTTTGGAGTGATGCGTGTGTAGATAAAAAAAAAACTGTATAAATAACCTTTCAGGGCTGAAATATATATTTCCAAATTTGATATATATATATATATATATATATATATATATATATATATATATAACTTTACATTTTTATTATATGTACTTGTTTTTTTATTTTGAGTACCATTGGCGTAGTCTATATCAATCATTTCATTTCAAATGGGTAATTTGTAAATTGGAATTTTGTAAATACACAATAATCGTTTTTAAGTCAATAGCAATACGTACTTGATTTGAATAAATGTAATAAATTCTTAAAACTAATGAGACGACCGAGCCGTTTCGAACGAAACGTTATTTTATGAGTTATGTGTAATTCTAAGAACGAAAATACGAATTTCATACGCTTTCGAAGACAATTTTCTTAGAACTCATATTATGATAACTACCTAAGAACTTTCATTTACAAAAGGAAAAACTGTTTATTAGATGATTATATAAAAATATTATAAAGCTGTTGTTTTTGCATAGACTAAGTGATTTTATAGAAACAGCATGAAGGTATGTATTATTAACTTAATATAAACACGTCCTGTGTTTGTTTTTTTTTTAATATTTGCAATTATAATTAAATAACTAAAAACTGCTGATAAACACGCCTGTAACAATGGTGAAAGCAACGCGTCTAAACAAAAAAGAGTTCAGAAAGCGAAGAACAATCCAATTTGTAGAGTAATATAAAAAAATTAATAAGCGAAAAAAAGGTTTTCAAAATTTTTATATTGCCACGATATTAAAAAAAAACCTAAGATTCTATATGTTAAAATACATGCCCATAGTTTTTTAGTATAATAAGTTTAGGAGGTAATTGAACGTTGCAGAATGCTGTGAAACGCATCTGAACGGAACCACGTGCAGACCACAAATCATCGACGCCGGAACCCAAGTGAATTGGACCTGAATTTAATTTCCTGTTCTAATCTGATCACTGGATTAGGAGACTGGTTCCGTAATGAATATATTTGAATAAATATTTAATATTTGCATTATAGCAACAATCCATAAATATTTGGAACGAATATTTAAATAATAATGCCAATAATCTTTAATAATATAATTTTTATACTAAAAACCCTTAATTACCTAAAAAGGTTTAGAAATAGAATTAAAAATTTATACATATATAAGATATGTATGAAATAATAATCAATTAAAATGATCTGATGAATCTCATATGTTCATTAAAAATAATTTAAATACGTTTTTTTAAATCTGTAAGATCTGTCTTTCTATCACAAAATTATTCTTTTAATATTTTATTTCTTCATAATTATCTCCATAAAAAAGTAATCTATAAGCACATGTAAAAAAAGTAATCTATAAGCACGTACAAAAAAAGTAATCTATAAGCACATGTAAAAAAAGTAATCTATAAGCACATACAAAAAAGTAATCTATAAGCACGTACAAAAAAGTAATCTATAAGCACATATAAATTTGCCAAGCTATTTTAGAACGCACTGAATCTTACGTGGGATATTTTAAGAGTAGGGTAAAGGACCAAATTACGAGCCCAAGTTTGGAATTAATTTTCATAAATGGTAGCAGGTGTGACCAAGTGCCATGTAGTCGAATTTTCCATTAATCGATGTTATTATTTGATTTATGGAGGAAAGAAATTCTGTAAGGGTTTTTAAATAAATGGTTAAATCTGTTATTTGCGTGAATCCGTAGCTTTTATTGGAATGACGTCGGAGGCTAACGAGGTTTGAAACCTATTATATTTCACTTTATACAAAACTTGTTGACGGAATTGCTAGTTACGTCTGTCTGATATGAGAAAAGCTGCTTTATTTTAATCTGATAAATTAAATACGGTCTTACAAATGAGAAAACTTTACATAATTACTTAAACTGGTCTTATGTTTAATATTACACACATAATATTTCAAGTATATTATAATACTAGTTTATATAATAAATATTTTCTAGTATGGAGATCGAACCCACGATCATCGGCACAATACACGAAGTAACGAGAACTGAGCTATTTAGTCGTCAAATTGGTTATAACTGCACATTAGTCGATGTATACAAGTATAGACCAGTGTGACAGTTCAATCATGTAGCTCATATCCTGTGGATGATCCGGTTTGAGCTAAACGTGCACTGAATTAATTATTTGAATCATTGTACGAGTTATGGAAAATTTAATCTCGTCCATTATCTGAACTTTATTTTGTAAAGATTTTACTTGCGAGTTTTGGACGAAAGTTTTGAAATTTTATAGTAAGAATGGAAAAAAATAATATTTTTTTAAATTAAAAAAAAAACTGTTTTTGAGCTACAGAAGGGTATTTTATTTAAAATAACTGCAACCCAAATAAAATTCTTTTGACAATAGTGCATAGTGATTTTTGATTTAATAAAATAAAACAGAAATATTTCAAGCGTAGCGTCCTTTTAGGTTTAAGTGGGGTTGGAAATTTTATTTCAAATATTTTTTAGAACGAATTTTATGCGGCATTTTGTGTATTCCTTATTGATTTAAATCCCCTTGGTAACTTATCCCACACAAAGGTAGTAGCTGATTCAGCGGTTGGTGTATGAATACCCTTAATTTGAGAGTTCGCAAACTATTTGCAGCTGTTTCAGCGCGTTTCGTTTAATTGGGAGCTGCGGACAGCGGGTTAATGCAGCATTTTTGTATCTGACAATAATAGGTTACCATACCCTGTAAGGTTCAAAAACTTCGGAAATACTACATGACTTTTAATAAATTACAGTGTTAATCTTGTCGATAAAAGACATTTACATATTTATTTTAAGGATAGAATGAATAAATATCTACTAAGTTTAAACGTTTTCCATAGCTCTATTTTGTATGCATCAGCTTATGCATTTTGTACATAAGTTTCCGATTTCCATATGATAACAGTAACGAGAACTTCAATATATTTTCCCTTTGAATAGGAAAAGTATCACATTACTAAATAAGGGAGGACGGAAAACTGTTTGTACATCCGACCGTTTATTCTCTACGTGTAAACAATATTTGTAACGGAATATAGTCCTTACTACTCAGACTTGTGCCTGTCAAGAGACGCAAGTGCTATGTTGGTAAAAAAATATTTTTATTAGATTTTTCCGAGTGGGGCAGGTCGGGAAATCGTCGTCATGGCAACGGCACGGTCTCTGATAGAACTCAGTTGTTTTATACTAAACTGTGTTATGAAGAATTGTTTGTATGTATGCAATGTGTTTGAAGAGTCTGTTTGCTGGCGCTGCTGGGGAGGTTATTTAACTTTAAGTTAAACTACAATTGCTATTGTTTTGCACTAGATCTATTTTAATTATGTTTGTTTAGGAGAAAGGCTTTGAATAAATATTATATTATAGAAAAAGAAACCTTGAAATATGATCCTTCCATAATACAAAAACTCTTACAAAATGATATTATATTTATTTAATATGAGAAAAATATGTAACTCTTTGTGTGGTTTATATTCAGCTATATGAACGCGTAAAACACAATTTAAAAGTTATTTCAGGTTCAATAGTAACAAAAATATTTAATTAATATTTAATATACAGTAAGCACCAATTTTATTAAAATATAATATTAAAAACAGTATGGCACTCATATTTTCAAACATATTCTAAGAGTGAAGTGGCAGTTATATCTCTCATAATAACTTCGAAAAAGAGCTAAGAGTCATAAGATATACAATGATATTAACATAATATTGCTTTTTATTTCGTTGATCAGACTTTAGTACTTATATCTTCGTGTTATGGTTCGTATTCGCGTAATATGTTTTCGTGGAAGGGGTTACTGTATACTCAACCATATTCCTTTGCGGGGTTCAAGAGTACGCAAGAGGAACAATATTTGGTAAATTGTCAAATATTTTGAATGAAATTGTCAAACTCATAAATTAACTATTCGAGGTCATGTCATATGAATATTTTCGGCAAGAGTATGGTTTTATTTGTTCTTTGAGAGTCATATTTTATGATATGAGAAAACGTACGAACGTGAAGTGTGTAGAACGTCAAACGTATATCTGTTCTAACGTTGTTATACGATTTTTTAAAATCTAATATCAGTATTTTTTAAATTTAATACCTATATTTAAAGTTATCTGTGTTAGCTTAGATTCATTCATTGGATTCGTTATAAAAAAAACTTATAACTATGAGACGAATTAAGTTTTTGCAATTGGTAGTAGTTAATTGCTAGTTACGTTTTATGTAAATACAGTATAATCAATCACCACCGTCATTAGTGCAAAGGATCAAAATTAGGAATAGTTTCAAACCCAGAACTTGCCATTTATCGCGTCAAAACATACTGCTATATAATAAGCGGCAATCAAGTCCATTGTAATATGTGAGATGCCGAACAAAATACACCCCTATTGTGTAAGTTGTAAGTGTTATATGTTTAAATAATCACGCATGACCAATGCTTGCAAGTGACGTGCTAAAGTCGCCAACTATTGCCCCGACACGTGTACCTCGTTAAATGCAGACCTCTCATTTTGAACGTTAAAATTTGTTTAAGTTAAAAGCGGAAGCGTTTATGAAATAAAATATTAAAAAAACTTTAAATAATTTGATGTCATATATATCTAATATTCTGTGTTAAGAATAAAATTGTTTTGTTATTTTTATTACAAATGGCAGAGATTATTAGATTTTAAGCTTCATACATTAAAAATTTTGTTTATCATTTAAGGTTAATGGAAACGAATTTATGACGACAATTTTAAGATATTTACATAAATAAGTGTGAACACATTTATTAACATATAATAACGTTATTTTAATTTCTCTCTGTCTGTCTGTCAGTATCTATGGAAACTAAAATATGTATAAACCAAACATATTTATTTAAAATCGACAGGAGCGTGTAACTTGTATATTCAACGGTAAATCGACAGTATATTTCTAAGTATAATTATCAAAAACATACAATTATCGTTCCTATTTTTCGCATCACTGAGAACGAATTTAACCTAGTAATAAAATTAGTTAATATTGAATCGGATGTCTTAATTAAATTAATCAATGACATAAATACATATATTATTTTTCTTTGTAGCTATCGGTTTCGTAGATTTAAATACGCCAAGGGCAAATAGTATTTGAAAATCAACTAAATTTGACTTGATATAGTTCATATCGCCTTATAGATTTGTTTCGTCACGGATTCTTGTATTTAGTTTATATAAATTTCGTTCCAAAATACTAAATTTACATGCCTATTAAAAAAATCATCAGTCCTCATTAGTCGTCGCGCAAAACTGTCAAAATCGAGAACTTGTCAATCCGTCCCCCATCAATTACAATTCACACACAGAAGCCCCGCATCTGTTTCTAATGACGAACGCGTGCCGAGGGTAGTTTTACGATAAAAAATATGCATACAATAAAAACGTCTTTGTTTAAATGATGTTTATATGTATTGAATATCATTTTGTTGTAAAAGATAAATTTTAAAGTTAGTTTGATTATAAAATAATACTCTAAAATATTTACACATCCTGCCAAGAGTGAATCAGACTCGTGACACAGGAGTTCCATACAAATTTATAGTGTTAGATTCATTACTTATTTCGTCTATTAACGTGTCAAATAATTATTTTTTCAATTAAAAGATATTTAGACACGGTATTAATAAGGATTAATAAGTTGGTATTATACATCGCTGTTAAATATTTTACTGATTCAAAAAAATCCGAGAAATTACGAATAACACGTTTCGATTTCAATTTATGAGATAAAAATAAGATTCTTCACCTCAATACAACTTACTAATCCATCCAGATTAGTAATATGAAAAACCGGTTACCCACACTTGGTAATTATTGATGGAGTAGAACCCTACAAGCTGTAGGATGCCTTCCTGTCCACGATCAGTTATTATGACAGTTGCTCCGCCTTTGATGTCTCATGACCTACATTCATTTATATCGTGAAAGTTGAAAGAATAAAGTATCTGACTATCATATGCGTAGTAACCAAGTCAGAACTTGGACACTTTCTTCTAAAATAACAAGACTGAAATCAGCGCAGCTCTAAACGAGTCACCCGAGAGAACGGCTAGAATATTTTAATTGCCAGAGTAGAAAACTGAGCAATTGATTGAAACGTCGAAACAGTTGGAGTAGTGGTCAAGATTTTCACAACCGCAAGTGAATTTAAAGTGCTGGCGGCAGTTGCGGTCACCGGAGTCAATGAAATATCAATACGATGCAGTGGTTTATCAAGTGACAAGCTTTATTCGTCAAATCAGGGACGCACAAGTATATTAAATATTAGAACACATACGTTTTTATCAAAATTATTTTAAAATTATGTTGCAAAATGTGAAATTAAATCTCGTTGTCTACTTTGGGAAAGTGAGTTTTATTGATACGAGCATTTATATTTAATACATTTTGATAAGACTGATACGGACTCAATTTTCAATTTCAGACCGAAAGTATCCAACGATTAAAAATAAATTAATATATATATGGTCTGTATTTTAATAAAGTTATTAACTTATTTTAACCTATATGATTTTAACCTAACTGGATTTTAACCTATATGATTACCAACTAATTGTGTACCACATATACAGATTATGTTTTCTCGAACGAGAATTGGAGCGTTAAATTGTAAAAAAAACGATTGTTGTTGAAATTGTTTAGGAGTTTAATTCATCCTACACCAGCCCAATCAGTGAGAGAAGGCATTGCGTCGACTGTAGTGCTCTTATAAATAAAACAAAGATGGAAAGATGTTCATAATAAAAATAAATAATAAAGATGATCCTGGTAATGGATGCATTGACATCGGATAAACAGGAGGAGGCGCCCTGTTTTATGTTGTTTGCCAATGACATTATTCTTGTTGGAGAAGATGTGCTTGAGGTTCAAAGAAGGCTGGGAAATGGCAGGATAGACTGGACATTGTTGGAGTAAAAGTCTGCATGAATAAATCAGAGCACCTGTTCTGTAACTTCAGTAATATAGACAGAGACGTGAAAACTAGAATAAATGCGGTTTCATCCATGCCGCATTTATTCTGTTTTTTATTTTTCATGGCGATGGAACAACTTGTTAGCCACACATAATCTTTAAAATATAAGGATGAACATACAAAACAGTCATAAAACCTGTTGTATTGTATGGTTCTGAGTTTTGGGTAAGCAAAGGAATGAATGAGAAAAAATTGCATGCAGTAGAGATGCGTGAGTTGCGATTGATGTGTGGAGTGACAAGAATGGATAAGATACAGAATAATTATATCGGTCAGATCATATCAGATATCAGAAGAAGTCTGAAAGTGGCGCCAGTGACGGAAAAATGGAGGAGTAAAAGGTAAGCGTGGTACGGGTATGCTGTGAGAAGGATTGAATGCCATATGACAAGAAAAATGATAGATATGAACTTGGAAAGATATGGGTCGATTTAGATAAAAAAAGAGAAGTGACTGTAGAGATCACAGGGATAGGTAAGAATTAAAGAGAAGAACATGTTGTTCCGACCCGACAAAAAGTGGTAAAGGGCAGGGAATTGATGAATTGTAAAAAAAATATTGTAATAAAAATATCCAGTCAAAATTAAGAATAACACGTTTAATTTTATTAGATAAGATTTTTTTTTTAAATTGGATGGTTTGATAAGTAAAAATATAAAAGTAAAACGTTTTTGTTTGTAACTATAAATTAACGTTTTTAGGATGATTTTACTTACTTGCGCTAGAAGAAATTCCTATTTGAAAAATCCTGATGCATGAAAGTGATCTTATAAATATTCAGTTATTTTTCTTTGTTAAGTTAAAAAACTCAAAGGAACTGTTTCACATACTATAGTAAAAAGTTGTTTACTTTTTCGATATCCTTTCTAAGTCAGTTAATTATTCTTATAACTTCATCCTTATATTTTTATATTTAATCTCAATACAAAAAACTAAATATTTTGTTCAAATTAAAATACAAATTTTAGTATGTGATAGTATAATACATGAATCATTTTATTTTAGATCCAAAGAAATAAGTAACTAAACAAAATATGTCATATAAAAATCCTATTGATAGCCAATGAGTCCTTAGAATGGCTCTGCATTCCGCGGCATTGGGTTGACTCAATCGAACATATTTATATGCAAGACACGTATTTTGACGCAGACGAGCATTTGTGGGCGTTTTAATACAAAAGTTATCAGAAGGATTATCGTCTTGATATAATTTCTCTTACCAGATGTAAATAGTTAATGCTGAGGTTGTTAATTACGAAATTTAGGGAACTTAACGTGAATTTTGTAAATTATTGAATATTATTGTACATCTAAAAACGCACAAGGAGATGAGATTTGACGAAGACTTTTCAAAAATTCAGAAGATACTGATGACTTTTTATAAACATATAATGAAATGTTTATATTTATAACATTTAAATGAAGCTTGTTATATTCCCATACATGGTGGAATAGCTGATTAGACGGTTAAATTACATGTGGAATGTGTATTTAGACAAAAAAATCTTTGCCACTGAATTTTATTAATACTCCTGTAATTAAAATAAAGTATAAGACTGAGTAAGAAATATTTACTGTATAATGTCTTTTAATAAATATTAGGTAATACAACAATAATTACGCAAACGCTGCGTTTTAATCGTAAGTTTACGCCTCACTTGAATAAGATTCCATTTACAACGTTATCTGATTTACACTGAATTTGTAGATTCAGTCTGGTGAATTTCAAACCAATTTTTAAAACTGTAAATGTTATACCTTTTTATCCATCGGATATATATATATATTAGAATTTCAAATCTTATATAATTCATGATGCTTGTCTTTCCGATAAGCTGAAATTCATTTTTTTTAATGTTAAAAAAATCTCGTATAAATGAAATGAATATTAATATTTATAAAATTTTAAGAATGGTCATGTAATACAATTATTGGCGGTAACGGAAAACAATTTTTATTTATTTGGTAACTGTACATTGTTAAGCGTGGTAGGTATTGCATTATATGCAATCAATACGTTATACAACTGTAAATTTGGCTGGTCTGGTAAGTCAGGTAGGTAAGTAGATAGCCTTAGCTTGATACCTAAATCAAATCTTTGTAAGTTTATAAATAAAAATGCTTATAGCATAAATTCTTGTATTGTCTATTTAGAGAAATACACTGCAAGTTATATTTATGTACGGGTGTTTAATTTTAAATAAAGATATCCTTAAAAAAAACATTTACAGCTCAAAACAGCACTCCAATTATTCCTTGGCCTCCATTTTATCTTGTTGATGTTACAACAACTTACATATTTATAGAGTAATTAAATTTATGTACAAATATTGTGGTACACCAATTAATTGATCAATAAAATTATTTATTCATTTTGAATGATGCAATCGAACACTTTTACAAACATTATTTTATTTTTGATTATCTAAGTAATTAAAACAATTATTATTTTAACAAGTGTAACAATCATGAGCTAGTATATTAACCTCTTATTTAGTTTATTAGAGCATTACTAAAAACGAAGGTATTACGAAATGGGGATATAACATAGGTTCTTTAAGAATACGAACGCCATTTCTGTTGATTTCGCGTCAAGTGTATCTTTTTTGTAGTTTTCCCTTTTACCCTCACGTCTACTCACATTCTTGAATTAAATCTTCTTTATTGTAAAAACATTGGGAGAAATATTTTTTTAAATTAAATTAATATTTCTTTGTTCCTAGAACGTAACAAAACGTAATCTAGTATAGTTGTGTTAAGTATGTATCCAGAAATCCAGAAACAATCCTTCTTGCTATTTTTTTTTAGAATAATCATTTTATTAGAACGTCGACATATCAAAGAAACATACTTTTCCAGAACGAGTGATGTTATTTTATTTTCCCCCATCAATAATTTTAAGGTATTTAAATTATGATTTCTGCACCAAGTATGCATTATGGGTTATTATATTTTTTCATTATTGGGTCCCGTGCATTTTCCTTGCCTGAATCTTTATCCAAGAAAGAAGTAATGATTCGCAAATATGTGTTATTATTTTTCATGTAGTTACCCTAATTTTGGTAACTATGACAGTTGAAAAAAATACTTATAAAGACGATCTTGCGCCTATAAAAAAATATCAAAATGTATTATTTTTAATATTATGTAATATCACTAAAGACACCACACTTACAAGTTTACACTTACAGTTTTTATTTGAATAACGTTTTTTTATTTACGTATTTTACTAAGGTTTTTTTATTTAGGTTAATATTTTATTTAGGTTTTTTTATTTGGTAAAGTTATTTTTATTTAGGTTTTTTTTTGCTACACCACTCCAGCATTTTATCAACTAAACTATCGAGTAGTTACTTTCCGGCTGTCGTTGTTACAAAAAGTGGAAACCAGATTGATCAGTCTCGGTTGTTGGACAGCCAGCTTTTCCATACTTGTTTGTAATTGTTGACAATACAGATCTGCCGTAGTTGTGACCAGATCTGACCAGGTTTTAGGAAGCTGCAGTGTTTGATACCCGCACTAATCCACCAGATACTCAAAGTACCTTTTTCTAAGTCAACTTTTGCTTGGTACAGGATTTGGCTGGTTCTCCTGGAGTTAAACACTGTGATGAGCATTTTCAACCGTTGCTAAAGATCCATTTTTAAACACGAGTCACCATACGATTCAAGATTCCTTCATTATTGTGACGGTTCAGTAAAGTAATGCAGCACTCAATACGTGTTTGTTAGTGGGCTTCACCAAATTCATGCGGTACCCATCTCTTCGTTTTGATTTTACTAATTTGTTTAAAGTCAATAAAAATGTATTTTTTACTCATACCGAAGTCTGCCGCTAGCACTGACGTGGTTTATGGTGGATCCGCTTCCACAATCACATTTGATTCTTGACTATCGACTAGTGCCTCCAGCCGTCCGCGGGGTTTGTTCTGTAACGGAAGCTTTGAAACCAACAACGTGCCATGCTTTTTTTATAAATCCCTCTTATACACATAATTCTTTTTATTACTGCAGCGTTGGTACCGCGTAGGAAATCATATTCGCAAATTACGCGATATTATAAGTTTTCCATTTTTGTACAAGAAGACGTGAAAGAAAAATTTAATAGTTCGAAAACAATTAAATCACTAAATTCAAAACTGCAATACACGAGCTTAATTTGAAATAAATTTTGAAATTGGTATTCCAAACCAGACATCAGTTATTTGAGGTCAAAGTGCCCAAGTCTCGAAAACGCTAGATTCATATATATATTATTAATACGACTAATTTTTGGCTTTATTTGGTAATTGTAAAACTATAACTCTAATTAATTACGAAAGAGGATTTTAATATTTTATAACAGAATATTAAAGTATAATTATTTGAATTTAACTTAATACAAACAGAGCTACTTTATCGGTTATAAGTGTGTTTCGACAATATATAATAAGTAGCCTGTCAAATAAATAGCCGATTTCTCTCGAAAATTTTATACGTAACATGTATAAATTCAAATAATCGACGAAATATCTAGTTGTTTTTGTTGAACTTTCGATATCGACAAACATAGAATAGAGCCAAAGGTTATGATGGATCTCAAATATGATAGTGTCATTATAATTTTACTGTTCGGATTTTGTAAAAGTTGGGAATCAAACTTTTATGAATCGTACACTGGAAATATTTTATCATTAGAAGATGTGGTAGGACATATTAAGAGGAATACTACATTGTGAGTTGTTTTTACATATTTTTTTGTTATACAGAGGTACTGTAGATCACGTGTTGGTAAGAGAACACTCTCATCCATAGATATCTACGACGTTAGAAATATAAAAGTCACTTTAATTTTTTGTTTTGACTCAAGCCAAGTAAGTCATATCAGATATTAACTTCCATACAATAAATATTAAACTTAAACAGTTGGTGCGTCAACGAAATACTGAAATGTAATCCCTATGAGACGAGGCGCATTGACGGAAGCTGTAACAATCTTAAACATCCCAGCAGTGGCGCTGCTCATACGCCGACATATAGATTACTGCCACCTTGTTTTGGTACTAGTGAGTAGATGCTTTATTTACGTACTAATGTTATATTTATTGCTAAAGTTAAAAGAATTATTTTGAGACACTTTACTACAACACTTTGAGAGTTATTGTAATTATAAGGATTATTGAAATTGTACTTACGAGGGAGAAATCGTAATAAAACTTATTTTCCAAAGAAATAAAATTATTAATAACAGTAGAAATATGTGAAAGCAAAATGGTATTTATAATGATGGAACTATTTACCGACATACGAATAAATTATTTAAGAAAATCTTATTCTTATTTAAACAGTTATGTCTTTGCTTTCATTTAAATATTATTCACTGTATTTATTAGATAAGAGTAACTAAAGAAAAACACTAGTTATTTGAAAAAAACAACTTCACAAAGGTATTGTCTTTTATATACTTTTTACTACTAACAAAATAAATCAATTTATTCCGAGTTAAGTTTGTTTATTTCTTTGTTTCCTACGCTCGTACGTAACCCTTATACGTAATTAGTACCTGTCTTTTTCTATAAGTGTACAATAAAAAACGTTACTTTTATTAATATTTTTGAAATACGAAAATGAAAAAACATCTGATTACATCAAGATTGAGTGATATAAATAAAAGAATTTTACGTTTTGTCAGATTTTGAACCAAAAAAGTCAAAAAGTGGTAAGCCGTTGCCGCTCTGCCGTTCCCTTCGTACGACGATGTTGGCGGAAGGTCGAGTACCTGACACTAAATTCACGCAGCTGATGTTGCACTTTTGGGTCTTTGTTGTGTCTGATGTGCTTTCAATACATGATATAGGTACCTCAAATATATATTAGTTTCTCTGACATAGTCTTTGAAGCAAGATATTTGTTACTTTTAATATAATAAAATCACAGTTCGTAATTTTGATTGATCGTTGTAAGTTTAGTTTGGTGATATCTTAAATAAATTGAACAGAACTATTTTCACTTACCGAAGTTAAAAATTGAAGTTTGTAAATAAATAAAATATGAGATAAATAAATAAAGTAAATTTATAATATATGAGATACAAATAATGATTAATAATTTACAGTGAATTACGTCAGAACGAAGCCTTATTGCTGCCAAGAGAAGGGTAAGACAGATAGAGAATGTACTCCAAATATAATTCCTGATGACGACCCTGTACATCGCTTCACCTCAATACGATGCATGAACTTAACAAGACCAATGAGTTTTCAATCTACAGGATGCATTCGAAACGACACCAGTCCAGAAAGAGTACGAATTAGTAGATATATTGTTGATCATACCTATTATCACTTACAAGTAATAATTGGTAATGTAATTAATTACAAGAAATCTAATTATAAATAATATGATAATTATTTATTTTAGATTATAACAGGTTCCCCCCTTTTTGATTTGTCACACGTGTATGGTATGTCCTTGAAAAGATTAAATGAAAAATCAAGAAGCTTCCAAAATGGTATGCTGAAGTTTGAAGTGGAAAACGGTATGATATGGCCACCAAGCGTTAAGACTAAGGAAAATTTCTGTCTCTTGAACCAAAAACCTAAGGAGACCAGATGTCATGACATACGTAAGAAAATATTACACTTATTACTTCGTTTCGTTTTCAGCAAAACTTTTTTTGAAAGTCTAATATTTTCTGGTTTTGTTCCTCATGCTTTACACATTCACAGCGCAAGAGAGTGCCAATAGTTTGTTAGGAATTAATATATTCCTCATATGGACCTGGCGCTATCACAATTATGTGGCATCGGAGTTGTCACGAATCAACCCTTGCTGGTCCGATGATAGGATTTTTTTTACAGCCCGAGACATCATAATTGCTAATTATTTACAGATGTACTATTATGAACTGATGCCAACTGTATTGGGTAAGTTATAAAAAAAAAGAAATCAGGGTACATGATTGGTATTTTTGGAACTATTGCAAAATTAATTAATTATCTAATTCAATTCAACTAATTTTCAAAAACATAGGGAAGTTATTATATTTCAGTTTCAAAATATTTTAATTTTTATGAGAAATATATACTCTTGTATACTTGTTTCCAATTTGCTCAAAATCTAACTATTGGTATAGTGTTAGAATATTGCTTTGAAATAATATTGTTTAATAAGATAAGGAAGCATTGGCGAAGTTTTCAAGAAAGACAAATAAAATGTAACTGCAATAAAAAGTCGAGGTCAAACGTGTGATGCCATAATATAATTTAAAAACAAAATGGCGCATTTAATTCTTATGCATCATGTTATACTTTATTAAACGGCAGTCATATTATTGAAATTGAACAACTTTTAACGTCCACATAAATACCGGACCTATCATCGTTTGATCGATACTCTAAAAAATTGTAAACTTTCAAATCGGCTAACTGACCTAATGCCTGCCTAATAATTACCTGATCTTCAAACTCAGTGAAAGTATTACTAACCATGGTTTTCACGATTGTTTTATATGTCTTATATATATTAAAGATATTTATATATCGAAAAGCAGCAATATTTTATTCTATTTTTTTATGTTTAGGATTCGAAAATCTCTACAATGCAGGTGTGATTTCACATAATAAAGGTTTTAGAGATCTTTATAATGAAGACGTAATACCACAGATTTCTCAAGAATTTCCACAAGTTCTAAGATGGGTTCACACACTTACAGAAGGACTAGTGAAGTAGGTTATTGAAAAAAATATATTTATTGAAATTAGGAGTTTCAATAATTCAATGATTAATAAGATAGGTGTCAGTGATGTAAAAATAATTACCATTTCTTAAGCTTATATAGTTATTTCTATGATACCTATTATTTACAAAGTATATAATATGTATCAATTCTAAGCATGTCTATTTTATGGCGATTCCTTAAAACAATACATTTTATAATGAAAATACTACTGTTTGCTGCGTTACTAGTGGTTAATAATGACGGAATAAAATTGTAACGGATCATAAAATTCTGAACGTCACTTAGTTGGATATAACAGCAAATAAAATCAGTAAACTTGTGCCCTTGTTTTTTAATTTGATTTGGTTTAATATTTGAATGACATATTTAAATTTCAGAATGCATGACGCTAAAGGAAATTACTTGGATGAAATCAAAATCGTTAATCTAACTCTGAGAACTGGATATCTGGTAGATAATTTGGAATTCATTACACACGGTTCATACAGACAGCCAGCTGCCAAAAATGACTATGTGGTTGATCCAGACGTGAGTAACTTATGTAGCTAAATCTGGTCAAGGGAGCAAATACCGGTAACATTCAAAAAAGCCATTTTTGTCCTCATTCCAAAAACAGACATTGTCACAAATCCAAAAGACACTAGACCGATAGATTTAACAAACACAATGCCTAAGGATTCTTAACTTTTTTAGAAAATATTATGACCCAAATCATGATAAAAAATAAGTATTTCAGGTCATATCACCAGAAAGGGTTCTTACCTGGTATTTCTGGATTCCTGGAAACAAACACATTGATTTCGGAAAACCTTAAAGATGCCTGAACGAGCGAAAGACAAGTTACGGTGTGTTGGATAGATTTAGAATGCCTTTGGGTCAGTACTACATGAACTGATGATGTTCGCGCTGAGATGGCATAACTTTCTTATTTTAGTTGTCGACATAATTGCATCATACTATTCAAAATTATTTTTTTCAATAACTTCTAGCGGAAACCATTCCCGACCGCTAAGCTATAATATAGGTCTGTTTCAAGGATGTTGCATTTCTCCAATAATATTTAATGTAGTAATTAACATTTTAATAGATAAATTAATAAGTCATAAGAAAAAGTGGGGTTATCGGTTTTAATTTAATAATAAATACAAGGAATCCAAACTAGCATTTGCGGACGATTACGCCATACAGTCATAAACCCAAACAATGTCAGGTACTTTTAAATGAAGTAGGATGTAGGAGGATTTCTGTACGTGGACTGAAGGACTGAGGACAAAACTCAGTAAATACTGTTACTGTCTTTGTCTGGGTAGACGAAACACCAAATATACTATTTATGATCCGGGTCTTTTAACAGGCGGTCAAAGTGTTGCTACAATTACTGAAGTAGCTCCATTCTAATTTTTAGGCAAAAAAATAGATTACAAAGGTCACACTCTATCTCTAGATGTAATAGTCGATAGCTTTTTAAATGATCTTAAGTAGGTAAACGATCAACCAATTAGCAATATCAAAAAAGCTTAGATATATGACAACTACCTAACGTCACGTCTGAATTGGCATTTTCTAGTTAACGATCTTAATAAAACCCTTTTGTCAAAGTGAGATGCAAACGTCATAAAGATATTGAAGTCGTGGTTTGGGCTGCTGCGTTCAGTGGACTCTTTATTCAGAGACCAAAAAAATTTTGGGATGAAATTAAGAAACCATCGGAGCTCTATAAACACCTTAGAGTTACCAAAAGACATATCATCGAAAAATCTCATGATGATATAGTAACATCTCTCCCAAAAGATAAAAATGCATCAGAGCTCGAGTCACGACTTCAATTCCATAAACAATTCATGAAGGGTGCTGAAACAAATAGAGTTGGGTTAGGATCTAGCGGGAATATAGACGGGATGTATACTTAACAAAATCCTATATTCGGCAAGATGAAAACGATAAGTATCGAGTGCGATGAATCTAGAAATGCAAAATGAGTGGGTGACCATAGGTGACTTTTGTATTCCATTAGCATTGAGGTGGCGCATCTTACTTACTTCATAATTGGTCTCCAGCTTTGATTTGAATGACTCTCCCAGATCAAAGTAAGTTAGTAATATAGGGCAAAACTGCCGCAAAAGTCTTGCAATATCTGTGGGGAGGCAGTAGGAATGGCTAAACACTTGTTAGTATGGTGTAGGGTGCTATTGGAAATAGGTCAACACTCGCGTCACCACGATAAAGTATTAGAAATCATACGTGAAGCGGTTAGTCTTTCAGTAGCTAGAGCGCAAAAGGGTATAACTACCACCAAAAGATTCATAGAGTTCGTTAAAGAAAGCTCGTCTAAAAAAATAAAACAAAAGCCTCACTCTATCTTGGAGCGGTTCGCGATTGGACTATAATAATGGATACGTATGAAAAACAGTAAAGAATCCCTGAGGATTTTGTTGTTTCGTCATCCAGACCGGACATATTCCTGTACTCTAGACAGTTAAAGCGCGTGATACTTGTGGAGCTTACTGTTCCGTGGGAAACTAACATCCCCAAAGATCATGCAATTAACGTAAACAAGTACTAGGAACTGACCAACGAACTGACCAGGAATAGGTATATAGTAAATTTGTACGCGGTAGAAGTGGGAGCGAGAGGTATAACAGCGAAATCTCTCTAAAACCTACACAAAGATCTTGGCCTCTCTAGAACTATCATCAGTTCATTTATAGAACGTACTTCAAAGGTGGTTTATTCCAAATTTGGTTAGGTAGGGAGAGGAGCGCAACCAGTTAAGGTGAGCTTGAATGCGCATTTTAAAGGGGCCCCGTCAACCTACACCCGGGTCGCAAGTCCCAGGAGCTAATTGCACTCCTCTCCCTGCAACGCGATGGGCCCGGCACCCGCACGGTGAATCCATGGAATGCTAAGAAGCTTCGTCTCTTATAGCAATTAAAGTCTGACGTTCCATACTGTAATGTACATCAATTCACTTAAATAGGAATAAATGACTTTGACATTGAATATGAAACCCTAATAAATTCATGAAATTGATTAAATCACATTTCCAAAATCTTATTTTTCAAAAACAATTTTAGGTATTGTATGAAATGAAACGAATTGTATGACAAATAAATATAAATTTATTTTAGATGGCAGAAGATGGACTCGGACCTCTTCAATTAGCGACAGATATTCTTACTAGTGATATTTGTAAGAATCGATATTCCGGATTTCAACCATACATTAAGTATAGAAAACTGTGTTCCGGAGTTCATTACAATAGTTTTGAAGAATTAGTTGACGTTATGGATCCAGAAGTAAGTTCTTTAATAAATTCTGTTATCCACATTCATGTACAATTAAAAATAATTTCTTGAAGGATTTGTGTAATAAATATATGTTTAAAATGTTAACTTTATAACCACAAAGCAGAACGTTTAATGACTTTTACCGTGACTCACTGACGTACATAATATATATTTAACCTTGTTTATGAATGTTTATGCCGGTAACAATATCAATTCCTATAGGAGTTATACACATTTTCAGAGAATATTATTACTTAAAGAGAAATACGAGTACCTTGAGGATATAGAGCTGATGACTGGAATCTATTCAGAGAGGCATGTCCAGGGAGGCCATGTACCGGTCACAGTCTATTGCGTTGTAGTGGAACAACTGTTGCGGACTCTAATATCTGATAGACATTGGTATGAGAGGCCGAACAGACCGAATGCCTTTAATACGAGTAAGTTAAATAATATATTAGATGTGGAACGTAATCATAATTTATTTGCTAATACTTGTTCCAGTCTTTATATGCTTCCCTCCTTTTCTCACGACTCAAATTATAAGCCATCTAGGCAATTTGATTTGGATAAAAAGTCAACAAACAGCTTAACATTTTACATTGAAACAAAAGTACAATACAGTACAATATAACAAAAGTACTGGACTTTTGTTATATTGTATCTATATTCTTGTATTTTTTTTCTACTTTTTGTGAACCATGATACTATTTGGTTTGAAACTAGTCTACTTCTTATACAATTAAAGGGTGTGGTTTTCAGCCTGGTAAAAAAATAAATATATCATCAAATACAACTTGTTTTATTGGTTTTAGATCAACTATTAGAAATAAGAAAGGCGTCTATAGCTCAGATGCTGTGCTCAATAGGAGATGGAGTGAAAGAGATACAGCCTCACGCCTTCTCGTTGCCGGGACCAGGGTAACATTCGTTTTGTTTTTTAGTGGAAAATGAACATCTCTATTTTACATTAAAACAACACATTTTCAGGAACGAGGTGTGTAGCTGTAACGAGATTGAGAAGATAAATATCGGTGCCTGGAAGGAAGATAATTGTGATGGGGAGGGAAAATAATTTTATTGCTATTTAAAGGATTTCTCCTTGAATTGAATTGATTTGAGTTTCCTCAATTGTATACTTCGTATATATATAATTTTTTATAAATATATGTATATATATGAACCTGAATTAGTTATTGTGATGATAAAATAATTCAATAATTAAAGAAAACTGAAAGAATATAGTGGAATTGCGTTATCGTATGTCTGAACAAATAAAGTTGCAATAAAAAGAGTTTTGATCATGAATGAATAAAAATTGTATTATATCAAATGTTAATGTACTTGTTCATATTTTTTCCTATCAAAGTCAAGGCCAATACTACTGTATTATGTAAACTATGTATGTACGTGTAAACTATTGGTTACAGCTGTGTGTGTTGCTTAAGTTTAAATGAACTATTTTTTATTACTAATATTTTTTTCCCACGGACACGCCGTCCGTGCTTTTTTTGGACGTTTTAAAATTTTTGTTATATTAAAATATTTATAGATTGAGATTTTTAAACAACACGCATAACAGAAGAGACTATTGTAGGAATCTTAAAAACTATGTTAGCGAGTCCTTTGCACCGACTTTTTTTGTTTATTATTATTAGTAGGTATATATACATAAAGTATTCATTTTATTAAAGTACATTGTTAAATTTCGCTTATAAATTTTAAAGATTTACATTGATGTATCCTCCGATGGATTATTATATAAAAAAAACACTACTGTTGCTTCAATGTTTTGACTCATCTCGAACCGAGTTCCTGTCTTTTATGGCCATCTTGGTGTTGTATTCTACAATGTTGTAAGGAGTCGCCTTCATTGCTCGCTTAATGAATCTGCCCGATGTCGTCCTCTCCGTCGATACAGTATACACAGCTCTCCGTGTGACGCGACACTGATACGAGCACATGGGGAACTCCGTCTGTTAATTATGAAAACGGAGCCATAAGTCAGTCCCTGCACTTCCTGTACATTTAGGATAAGTGTTCAGTAAGGATTCGTGACCCTTTTCCTGACCCATAAACCTCGTTAGACATTGTTGTTTTTTCTTCATGGGTGGAATACTACGGTTAGAACGTAACATATTTCTTTAAAATAACTTTCATATTTGATCCTGATCCCCCGAAAGCGGAGTCGACCATATTTATTCTTTGCTCAAAGTGTTGTAACTAATCGAAGTCTTATTGAAACTGGCTCATATCCTACAGAAACATGTTTAGGATAATATGTGTATTTTTTTTTTTAATATTTATTTTGAATGCCAGCTTCATTACTCATGCCGACCGAAAGAAACGGTTTACATCTAGCAATATTTTGTAAGTGTTGGTCTTACATTAATACAAATACATTGTTATAGCAGAATAAAATAATTTCATATTAAAATTTAAATAAATAAAGTATCCCAAAGCTTGCATAAAAAGACATCTTCACAATTGGCAACTAACTAAAGAAATTGCAATTTTTTAAAAAACATAATATCATTTTAAGTAAAAATCAATTCAACAAACCGCAAAGCGGCTTAAAAAAGGTTGCAGTTCTGCTGATAGAGTATTTGCATTCAGAATGTAAATACTCTGTGAGCAGAAATAATCTAAACCCGACAGACGTTTAAGTAAAGTTTGTTAAGTGTTGTAAATGTGACACTAGTTTAAATAGTGAAATTTGGAAATTGTGTATTAACTTGTTTAGCCGTTATTAAGTATAAGGAATGAATAAATAATAGATTTCGCCTTCGTCCCAATAGAGTTGATTATATATATAGAGCTCTATATATAAGCAAAAAAGAGTCATTCCAATAGAGTTGCTTATATATAGAGCTCTAAATGTATATATAGAGTTCTATATGTAAGCAAAAAAGAGTCATACCGATAGAGTTAACTATATGATCAACTCTATTGATATGACTCTAAATTAACTAAATGGGTAGCGATATGGTAGACGTGACATAAAAATAATATTAAATATTATTCTTTACTTAATAAGACGATTTGTTGAAAAGTATTGTATTACAAATATACATTTTGAAGTTGTATAATTGTTGCATTAATATTAATTCTAATTGTTACGAAAGAGGTTTCAAATATTTTTATAAGAAATAAAATTTAAATATTATATAAGATATACTTGATGCAAGCAGAGTAGTGTTTGCAATTATAAATGTGTTAAGACAATATGTAGCCTTTAAAATTAATAACACGTTTCCCCCGAAAATATAATACGTTAAAATGTTTAAATTAAAACGATCGACGAAATATCCAGTAGTCTTTGCTGAACCTTCGCTATATAGAGCAGCGGCTAAGGTTATCATGGACCTTAAAAATGAAAGTGTTGTTTTAATTTTACTTTTTGGAATTTGCATGAGTTTAGAATCAAATTTTTATGAATCGTATACTGGAAATGTTTTATCATTGGAAGATGTGAAAGGACATATTAAGAGGAACTCTACATTGTGAGTTTTTGTTTTTTTTTTTAGAAGTCCACCTATTGGTAGCTGGGCACCCTCTTTAATGGAGATTTGCACCGTAAGGAAAATTGTGGACGATTTGCTATTCATTAGAAATAAATATAAAAGCAAAAAATTGTAGGAAATAGATGGTTAGGATGAGATTGGTTTTGATTTTCTCATTCACAACCCTGGTTAAGCTAATACGAGCTCAATTCATTTGCATAAAGTTAGCTTACAACAGTCAGGCTTTGTTTAAATGTAATGAATAAAATATGGGCTTAAACCAAATATATAGGGTGCTTATATAAGCATTCCTTTTCACTAGACTTAATACCAAATATATCAGATATTACCTTCAATACAATTTCTATGAATATTGCACTTAAACAGTTGGTGCGTCAACGAAATACTGAAATGCAATCCCTATGAGCCGAGGCGCCTTGACGGAAGCTGTAACAATCTTAAACATCCCAGCAGTGGCGCTGCTCACACGCCGACATATAGATTACTGCCACCTAGTTTTGATGCTGGTAAGTAGATTCTATATTAAAGTGTTATTTGATATATCAAATATCAAAAAGCACATAGCAATACATCCTCTCTACCTTTCGGGTTATCATAATTGTGCCAGTGAGATTACTACTAAATATTGTTTGAATTGCAAGTACGGCGGTCAGTCACGTTGTGACAAAACACTTTTTCCAAAGAAAAATAAAAGAATAATACTTGGAGCATGCTTTATGCTTGCACGAAATGTTATTTGTAATTAATGATATATCTGCGTAATTACGAAGTTTTTAAGGAAAACCTTGTATGTGTTTTATTTTATCGACCTTGTATTTAAATATTTCTTGATGTTAAAGAAATATTATGATTTTGTTTTGAAAACAACATAATATTGTACCGCATGATATTTTTCTTGTTTCACATATTTCCGTACGTATTTCTTAATTATAATTATAATTTACTTTTTTTGGTTTATAGTAAAAACCACTACTATTATTTATATTTTTACATACGAAAAACAAAATAGCCCTCCGAGTAATGAAGAAAATTGAACGAAAAAAATGAAAACATTTTATAATTTTGCAGATTTTGAACCAAAAAAGTCAAAAAGTGGTAAGCCGTTGCCGCTCTGCCGTTCCCTTCGTACGACGATGTTGGCGGAAGGTCGAGTTCCTGACACCAAATTCACGCAGCTGATGTTGCACTTTTGGGTCTTTATTACTTCTGATGTACTGTCATTGCATGACACAGGTACTTATATTTACTTATATATCTAAAAGTATATAAGTATGTCTTACATAATCTTTCAAGCAAGATATTTGTTATTATTAATAATGGAAAGTCCATACTTTACAGTAAACTATATCAGAACGAAGCCTTATTGCTGCCAAGAGAAAGGGAAGACGGATAAAGAATGTATTTCAAGCGTAATTCCGGATGACGACCCTGTTCATCGCTTCACCTCAATACGATGCATGAACTTAACACGACCAATAAGCTTTCAATATACAGGATGCGTTGGAAACGACACCAGTCCAGATAGAGTACGAATTAGTAGATGTACTATTGATAAAGCCTGTCATTCCTTGTATAACACAATAATTATTTATTGTAGATTATAACTGGCTCCCCCCTTTTTGATTTGTCACACGTATATGGTATGTCTTTGAAAAGATTAAATGAAAAATCAAGAAGCTTAGAAAATGGTATGCTGAAAATTGAAATTGAAAATGGTATGATATGGCCACCAAGCGTTAAGACTAAGGAAAATTTATGTTTGTTGAATCAAAAACCTAAGGAGACCAGATGTCATGACACCGGTAAGAAAACAATACGCTTGTTATTTGTTACAATTTCATTTTATTCGACATTTTGCTTTAGTGTCAAATAATTTTTGATTATTCCCTCAATTAAGTTTTATACATTTACAGCGGAAGCGGGTGGTAACAGTTTATTAGGAATTAATGTATTCGTCATATGGACCTGGCGCTATCACAATTATGTGGCATCGGAGTTGTCACGAATGAACCCTTGCTGGTCCGATGATAGGATTTTTTTTACAGCCCGAGACATCATAATTGCTAATTATTTGCAAATGTACTATTATGAACTGATGCCAACTGTATTGGGTAAGTTATAAGAAAATACAAATATTTAATCTGACTTTAAGGATACATAATTTATATCGTAGAAAGTATTTAAAAATCAAGTCTTAATTAATTTCGTGTTTCTACTTGTAAAATAAAAGAATAAGGTAATAGTTCAATTTCAATATTAAAATATTTATATCTTTAGTAAAAGAATTGTACATACGTTTATATTGAAACCGGTGTAAGATATATAACTTCCACAAATTTATAATATTTTATTTATTTGTATATTATGTTTTCAAGTGCAAAAAAAGTGAAGGTGTTACAAATGTCATATTAATATAATTGAAACAAACCAGAAGGTTGAACCTGTTTTAATTATTTTGCAGTACGTCATACACTCTTTTAAACCTCATTAATATTATTGAAATTTAAGAACTTTGAAAGTGTGTCTGACTGTCGTATCATGACTCTTTAGTCAATCTTAGAAAAATTTGCGATTTTTTAGTATACTTAAAATTCAAAAATAAAAAATAATAAAAAATAATAATATTTTTTTATGCTAAGGTTATGAAAATCTCCTCAGTGAAGGTGTGATTTCATATTATAAAGGGTTTAGAGATCTTTATAATGAAGACGTACTACCACAAATCTCACTAGAATATCCGTACGTACTTAGATGGGTACACACACTTACAGAAGGATTATTGAAGTAAGTCACCGATCAATTATAATTATCGACATGTTGCTTTTATAGACCAAAATAATAGTTATTATTTAAGGACGCTTTTATGAAATAGATAACTGCTTCTAACTAATTGACCTTTAAGTACACTTGTCTTTATGGTAACGTTCCGTCTGGTCTTTATGGTAACGTTCCGTATGGGTCTAGATATTAAATTTTCATTTATATTCAGGTTTCTTTAAGAGGAATTTAGATAATAAGAAATGACATGTTATTATTTAAGATAAGTATTTTTTGTTTGTAATATAATCAGTTTTTAAGCAGTTATAAACTTTAAAAATATATCATCTCGTATATAGTTTTTTTATACATCCATAACTAGTAATAGAATAATAGAATAGGAATAAAAAATATGTAATTATAAGGAGCAAAAAATAACCAAAAAAACAAAAATAATTACATCGCCTCACTGTAACTAATTACTAACGTTTAAAATTATTCTTGGGGTGGGCACGGCCAGCAATAAATAATTTCTACTGAATGGTGTTTAGGAATTGTTTTCTTGTCACAACTACACACCATAGTACTCATTTTATTATTGGATCTAGGACAATAATAGCACCTTTGCTTCATTTTTGGTACATTAAGACCAGTTCCACCTGTACAGGGCCTAATCTTTGTCGACCAACTTACACATTATTGCCCTTATATTTTTGGTTATGTTAGGATTATTTTTCAATGTTTGGCAAATATTGGCTTTATATGAGACATTGCAAAAGACTAGACATTTTCTTTCAGCTAATTCTTTTATTTGGATTGGATAGAACTTTTAGAACGTCGCCATTGGTAATTAAAATTTTCATCAGATCACCAAAGATTACGTTAGGGCATCTTCGCGTTCAACGGGGAGGTTTACTCCATTTGAACCGGTTTTTATCATAAAAAACTATCACTCATTCTTTGGACTCACTTACTGGTGGAAATGCTCACTCTATATTGTCTCACTGTCACTTGTATCACCTATATCTTCTAGAATGATTTCAGAAAAATCACTCGTGAAATCATTCACTAAAATCCTATAGAATTAGTGCAATGGTTTTCTGATATATGGAGACTTGCAATTAGATAACATTGATACTGAAAACGAAGTAAAATAGGTATTATGTGAAAAAATATGAGTACCACGTAAAATCACAGGTGGAGTCCACGGGCATCCCCACATAAGTGAAAGATGTGTTTATCTTAGAGTAAGCGCGACGTACGTCCGTTCTTTGAGAGCCTTTACAGTGCTAGTAAACTAGCCGAAAGGGTACGATCATGGCTCATTAATTGGAAAAAATAACGTTGAAAAACAACACATGGGTTCTGCTTAGACTCCGCCCGTGATATTACAGGTGTCTTCTGGGTTTATAAAGTTAGCTGTCTAGTCTAGTTAGCTGTCTTCTGGGGTTATAAAGTTGTATCTGTGATACTTCAAAAGCACTTTTGAAAATGTTATTGTTCTGTTTGTCTCTAAATATTTTCAAAACTGTTCCATGATATTCTATTTCGATTCAAAATAATTATGTTTCATGTATATATATCTTTACGGATTTCACACCAACTTGAGAATAACAGCAAATAAAATCAGTAAACTTGTGCCATTGTTTTTTAACATGACTAGGTATTATATTTGTATGACATATTTACATTTCAGAATGTATGACGCTAAAGGAAACTACTTGAATGAAACCAAAATAGTTGATCTGACTCTTAGAACTGGATATCTGGTAGATAATTTGGAATTCATTACACACGGTTCATACAGACAGCCAGCTGCCAAAAATGACTATGTGGTTGATCCAGACGTGAGTAACTTCTGAAGCTATCGTTTCACTAATGTAATGTATACATTAATTTAAATAGAAATAAATGACTTTGACATTGAGTATGAAACCCTATCAAAATTTATTTTGTACGACTCGCCTGTTTTTTTTATATATTTTTTTATTTTAGATGGCAGAAGCTGGACTCGGACCTCATCAATTAGCGTCTGATATTCTTACTAGTGATATTTGTAAGAATCGATACTTTGGTTTTCAACCATACGTTGAGTATAGAAAACTGTGTTCCGGAGTTCATTACAATAGTTTTGAACAATTAGTTGACGTTATGGATCCAGAAGTAAGTTCTTTTATAAATTCTGTTATCCACACTCATGTACAATTAAAAATAATATCTTGAAGGATTTGTGTAATATATATATGTTTAAAATGTTAATTTTATAACCACAAAGCAGAACGTTTAATGACTTTTACCGTGACTCACTGACGTACATAATATATATTTAACCTTGTTTATGAATGTTTATGCAGGTAACGAACATTTTATGTAGCTTACATATCAATTCTTATAGGAGTTGTATACATTTTCAGAGAATATTATTACTTAAAGAGAAATACGAGTACCTTGAGGATATAGATCTGATGACTGGAATCTATTCAGAGAGGCATGTCCACGGAGGACATGTGCCGGTCACAGTCTATTGTGTTGTAGTGGAACAAATGTTGAGGACCCTAAAATCTGATAGACATTGGTATGAGAGGCCGAACAGACCGAATGCCTTCAACATACGTAAGAAAAATTACATATGTCACATATGTTATCATAGCTGTTCATCAGACGCCTCCCCCCCTTTTTTCCGGCAATTATATGCCATCTATTACCAAAATATTTCTAGAATTTATGTATTAACTGTGATATTACCTTAAATCCATATAAAGTTCTTTCCAAAGCCGTCCAGTACTTTTGAGCAAACATAATAGACAAACACATAAGAAATTTGAAAACGACTGCTTTAACGTGACGTGCTGTGTCGTGTACTGTACGTTACGTAGCAATTTAGCGACTTTATTTCAAATATATAATATTGAGATCTTGCATTGTTAGCATTATTATTATTAAGATCGATAAAATTGGTCCATGGATGTAGATTGCCTTCAATTTTATATTTTAGTCAAATAAAAATTTGGAATAAAAATATTTTTGAATCATCAACAAGGTTTTGAGTAGCATTTAACTTTTTTATTTTCTTTTAGATCAACTATTACAGATAAGAAAGGCTTCTATAGCTCAGATGATGTGCTCAATAGGAGATGGAGTGTCAGAAATACAGCCTCACGCCTTTTCATTGCCAGGACCAGGGTAACATATGTTTAATTTTAATTTTGCAATATTTAAAACTATTCTACATTTAAATAAATAACACATTTGCAGAAACCAAGTGCGTAGCTGTGAAAAGATTGAGAAGATAGATTTTGGGGCCTGGAAGGATGATTATTGTGATTGGAAGAAAACGTAATATTAGATTTGATTTAAAGAAACTCATTCAAAAAATATTTATAAAATTAACTATGGATCATAAACAAAAGCTTTCATTTTTATGATAAATTACCATTGCACTTATTCATGTTTTTTACTGACTGAATGGTCAAAGCCAATACACTAGTCTTTAATTGAGTTTAAACTAACTGTTTTACATTTATATTAGTATCCTTAAGAGATAATTGGAAGTGGAGAAATTAATTTATTCTAAGTGATAGAGATCGCTCTCTCTGCGTTCGAGCGGAAAATTGGTCGAGAACTCATTAAAGGTGAAGTTGTAAAAGTCAAGTCAATGAATGTTTTAGAAGAATATGGTTCTTTATATTGGAATGAAGTTACTAATTAATGTTAGATTTACATATGTGGCTTTCAATGTTTCATTCAATCATGTTTGTATGTACAAAACATAACATTACAAAACATAAGGGCTAATTATGACCTTTATTGTAATAAAAAAGTGGACCAAAGAATACAGCTTCCTCGTTAACCCATTAAAATCTCAAGTATTGTAAAAAGGCAGTCGGTAAATGCGCAACAAAATTGACATCGCACAATTATTAATAATTACGATGCTACATCTATACCACTACCTGAAAAATCACAAACCTTGCAGTAATCATAGAGTGTCATTTCCTATTGGTTCTGTGAATTGATGACGTCAGTAGAAGAGTTCATTATCCTCATCTCTCTCTGAGATGGTTACAGAATTTCCTTCCTGTATAAATCAAAACATATTTGGCAAAGACTTTTCTTCCCCTTCTTTTGACAACGCCAACGTGTGGTTCTTAGATGCATTTGAGCAGATACTCGACAAAGTTGAACAACTTAACAGTTTGGCCATTCTTATATCAATTAAAATTTCCTTTACGCCTTTGCCGGCATGTACACCTTCGGCCACTTATTTTAAATAATATTTAATTTAATTTAAGGGGAGAAGCTATTTTTAATTAAAATAATATTTGAAATAATTTCTACCCTTTACTTGCGTTTTCATGCACAACTACTGAGAAAAACACTATCTCGTACATGTCACTTTGACCTCCAAGTGCTTTTTTCAACCTTATATTATTTAATCTGAAATCTCTAAAATCTTTCACCGTTGTTGTTGTTCATCTTTGGAGCTCTCTTCCCCAGAGTATTTTGAATATTCCTATCCTGAGTATTCCTTCCCTAGACACTTTTGAGTTAAGACTTAAGTAGCACTACCTTTCTTCGAACATATAACTAGTGAACGTTTTAAGTGTTTTTATTTATATATATATATATATTTATACGTATAATTATGTGTTTGTATATATGTTAAAATTTGCTCAAGCTGGCAGCGCTACTTGTAATTGTCGAGTTGCAGATGTCCAAGGGTGACAGCAGTCACTTAGGAGACCCGTTTGCTCGCTTGCCTCGCTCTCATATAAAAACAATATATATGTAACTACTTTGTAACAATACGTCGTTGTCTTTCTGGTATCCTGCAATAAAAGGGTAACTGAGAGTGATTTCTAAAAGAGACAAGTAATCCTATATAATTTTTGTTATTATTTATATATGGATACATCAATTTAATGGTACATAAATAAATAAATAAAATTATGATCATAAAATTATGTTCTTCTAGGTCACATTTCAGTAATAACAGTTTTTTAATATTATTTAACAATGATTCTTGTCTTTATTTACATTAAAACAGTATTTTATATTTAGTCATAGTTAACTAATTTATGACGTCACATTGAAAATTAAATCTTTTTCCGTAAATGCACGCAGTATTTACGGAAAAAGATTAATTTTCATGTAAGCTATAATCATTATAAAAAAAAATACTATCCTATTGATTATTAAAATAAAATTAATTTTAATACAAATATTAAACCTCAACAAATAATATGTTATTCAAACCGCACAATATTGAATGTTGGTGCGCGATAATCCGTGTTGACTGAGAGTTAATCCAGCGGTTAGTACGCAATATATTTCTTTAGAACAAGTTTCATATTTGACTGATCCCTCGAATGCGAAGTTGGTGATATTAAATGTTTGCGCAAAGGTTTTAGTAAAATTGAAGATTTATTGAAACCGGCGTATAAGAGATAGCATCTCTTTCTCATTCTATTTAAAATAATATAATCTAATTATTGTAATTACGTATTATGTATTCTGGAATAAAAGAATAGATATCGATAAAATATCTTTTTTTTAACATAAATTTGAAATAACCGCTCTATTACCTATTCCGATCACAGAAGGAATCGGTTTACATTTGGGAACATTTGGTACGTGAGGGTGGCAAGTGTTGGTCTAACGCTATTACAAATAAATTATTATTGCAAAATAAACCATGATAAGAATAGATCGGTAATAAAGAAAAAGCTATTTTATTTAAAGCAATAAATAAAAAAATAAATAAACCAAGAATTCGTATTTACGATGAGCTACCAAAAAGAATTTAATACGTTTTTTATATAACTTAATTTTCGATACAGTGGATATCGATTCAAAGGGCATTCTAAGCATCTCATAAAGTCACACTATTAGCATACTATTTGCCTTTGAATATTATATTTCAAATTCAGAATGTAGATACTCTGTGAGCAGAAATATTAATTAAAACCGACAGACGGTAAAGTAAAGTTCATAAATGATGTAGATGTGACACTTTGTCTTAAACTTACTTTTGTATATATTAAGGTCTTATTAATAAGAAATAATTTCTTGTTATGTAACAATGTTAGTCCTGATAAAAGTGCGAAATAAGAATTAATTGCAAGTTTTTTCTGCTAATCTTTACGTTTTTGTAATATTTGAAGCCTTGAACTTTACTCTATGAAAGTACACTTTTTTAAATTAATTATTTTCTTCACTTCACTACGTAGTCTAATTTAAACTAAAAACCATATACCGCTAGTCCGTATGTATGAATAATGCATGCAGACACAACAGCTCTATCTTATGTTAACGAGCCCAGAGTGTCGCCACGGGCTACAGCTAGTTAAAATAGTATATGCGACAGGTGCGAATACATATGGCGCTTTCGAATTTGTTCACGAAAATATATTATATGCTAGTAAAATATTATTAGGTGTTGTGAATCTGTAACTAGATTCTTTGGAGAGAAAATACGTGATTAATAAAATGAAATAGCATTTGCAACCTGGATAAAAATAAATATAAAAAAATCGTTTGTGCTAATTTATTTATTTTGAACTTTATAATCTATAAGTTTTACAAATCTCAAAAAAACAGAGTGGGTAAGTAATTATTAACAAACTAATAACTTAAGTAGCTACAAACAAGACTATTACGACCACTTCTGCTGCTTTATTCTTTGCGATCTGGATTTACAGTTAATTTCCATATTTCTAAATTCTGTGGACATTACCAGGCATTTTGTTTGTTATTACAGCGCTTTATCGCTGCTATATCACTGCTCTGATTTGGTATAAAACTAATTAATTATTCAAGCCATTATTATTTCCATGACAATTATGAGTTTGTTATGTTAACCATAAAAAATATTTTTTTTTGACATAATATCATGCTCAAAAAAATCTTCAAAATGTTAGCTTACAGGAAGTTATAAAATGTTGATAAAAATTAGGTAACATAAAGTATCGACTACAAATAATAATCGATTATTTAACAAGAAGGAACGGCATTACAGACCAAAAATTTTCTTTGATACCAAGGAATACATTTACGTAATTAAATGCTCCGTGAAGTAAAAGTTACTCAGTTGAGAACAACAAAGTATAATGTCAGTAAAAGCTGAATATACACTCATAGTCGTTAAATTAGTACCGCAACTAATCTGCATATAAACAAACTTTTGAATTCTTCCAAGTGAGCAAACTCAAACTGTTTGTAATGACATGCCTTACCGCCGTCTTCGCACTCTTGCGCATTAAATACCCATTTTTTGACAATTCTACAAAATATTTATGAGTCTTAATACAAAGGCACAGAATTGAAAATTGATCGACAACCGATAATCGAAGTGCAAATTAAATTTGCGCTTACCTTTGCTTTACCAAAACTAGCTTTGCGATTGAAATTGATATGCCATTCGATATTGAACCTGAAACAGTTCTGTTAAGGGTCTTATAATGAATTTGGAGTGAATGTTTGGTTTGCTATTGACTTATGAATAGGCAATAACTCGTCTAGAGGCACTGGCTGCTATGTACTGGTTAATGACAGCTGTATAGTTGAGTTATGCAGATTAATGCCAATTTGGTGTACCAGTTTAAAGACAGTTTATAGTTTTGATAACGATATACAAAGCTATGGAAATTTGGATATAAGATCCTATTAGGCTAGTATTACAAAAAACAGGACAACTATTAAAATTTAAAAAATATATAATTTGAACAAACTAAAACAGAGTTAATAGATAAAATGAGTAAGATATATATTAATTTTATTTTTTGCCAAAATTTATTGTTATCTCTGTATTACAAATTAAGTAATCTTTATCGCTTCGCTATTGAATGATGTAGTCCTCAAACACCTAGTTGGTAAGCTGTAATTGTTTATACTTCAATATTTCCCCGTCCCCGGAGGCTACCGTCTCTAACTGTTTAGTGGTAAATAACATTTTGTATACGACACTTAATAAGATCTAATTTACAATATTACCTGTCATGGCTTGTGCTGAGATTTTGAAATTCTGTCCTAATATTATAGTAAGTTATTTTTGATTTTGTAATATTTATTATAGCAATAATATTATGACTGTTACAAATTGTTGAAGATTTAACTTTCCTTTTCATTTCAAGGCTCAAATTTTTTTGTATAATATTTTTTTAAGTTCATAGTTACAAATATATATTTTAAGCACATACATGAAAAATACAAAATGAATTATTTTTCACAAATCATAAATAATAATAATATAAAAACTTCAATAAATACATAAATTTTCTCTCTTACAGAGAGAGTCGTTACAGACAAACCATTAATATATGTATATTTTTAGAATTAACATCTAACTATCTATAAACGCTATTTATCAGACTGTATATTTTTTAAATTCCGACCTCAAAATCAAATCACATGCCGCACTATTCCGGACATCTCGTCTCATTTTTCCGGACGAGTGGAGCGCGTTCGTCCCATTTGCTCCACTACATTTCGTCCTAATCATGCGACAAACATTTCAATCGCCGTTATAGAATCGCTTATTTACTATTTCCTATGGTTTATTGAGTTTCAGTTTTTATCGCTTCTTTACGTAACTTGTATTTTAGAGGATTAAGTATATATAAAGAATAAGATTTTTTTCTCATAAATTTTTTTATTTCTTCAATTGTTTTTTATATATGTTCTATTAATATATATAGAACTATAATTAAAATATCTCATAATTTAAATAGATAATGTTATATCTTTATATTCTAATGTATACATCAAGTATTGTTAAATTGTTTTAGAAAGAGCAACTGTTGAGTTTCTGGCCAGCTCTTCTCAGCAGAGCAGCATTCCGAGCTGGTGGTAGCTTACTCACGGACTGACTATACTGACATTTTTATAATGTAATAATGGATGATTCAAAAGTGCATGTAAATGATTGAATAAAGATATTTTGAATTTATTATTTATATCGCTATTTCGAGTAACATAATAAAGCTGTTAAAATAAAGTTGTCATTAAAATATGAAACTGTCTATTTTCGAAACGCGATGATATTAGTGAGATACAGGATGTTATATTATGTTTCCTGAGTCTTGATGTGTTCATATTTTTGTACCAAATAGTATATTTCCTGCATTGTATATTAAAATAACTATAATTGTTTTGAAACATTTGTAATTATGAAAATCAATAAATGTAAAAAGCTGTAATGTAGGTTATTTTATGAATAATTTCAAACACAACCTACGTATAAAAAAGTTTTTTTTTTGAAATATTTTGAAATTCAGCTTTAAGTATAGTTATTGATGTTATTACGATAATCATTTCAAAATATGTTCAACATTACGTTCCTATTACTTATATTATTGTATCCGTAACTATAACCTTTAAAATATTTGCTAATATTCAAAAATTATAAAATATTATTTGAATAAATAATTAATACGAAGTACCAAAACTTTCATTAAAAATCCTGTGCGGTATTTACTTAAATGCATCCGTTAGTTGAAGCAACAAAATGCATTTTAATTTTCCACTGAGCTGTTATTTATGAGCGCTCTACCTTCAGCCGAGCAGCGAGACTTGGCAGCGATACAAATAATAATTTATTTCAAGCTTGTCATTTATGTATTACATATACATCATGATTATTTTCTGAATACTAAATATTAATTTATAAATAGTTTTTATTTAGCTATCTGTCAGTAAAATGTATTTTTGTCTTTTATTAAAGCATTCATTCATTCAGTAATACGTTTGTAATATATTAAAGTATTTATTTATTGTAACTATATATACATATATATATATATATAAGACATTTGATTATACATTGTTTTGTATTTATTTTTTACTGTATTGTGATTCCCCGTCTTTCAGTGCTTTAGTTTGTAAGTGAGGGTTTCCTGGAAGAAATCAATTTAGTCCTAAGTTCGCTCTTTGCCTTGTACTTTTTTTTATTCCATAATGTATTCAATAATAATAACAGCTTTGTGTATTTTTAATAAAATTATTGTTTTAATGTAATTGAAGCTATAAATGTTTTCACAACAATTTATATAAAATTTTAAAATATTTCTTCATAAAATCTACAGTTTGCGTGGTCAGTATATTTTATATGTGTAAAAGATTTTTACTGACCCCACCAACGCCGCCACCGCTGAGTGACCAATAGAACAATATGTCAAACACATTTTTTAAAAATAATTATACAATATTTAATACCCTTAATTTAACACTGTTTAGAATAAGTGGTTTTTCTACATGTTTTTCTTATATAACTTCCAAATATAATTATTTTTGAATATAAAAACTACACTTGATTCCAAATATCTGGTTTATATATTATTATATATAGCGTACGCTTATATATAGCGCTGGCTAATAGTAGTCAATTACAAGCGGCCTACTAATTTGTACATTCCCCCGTGTTCTATTCTATTAGATCTACGATGTCTGTTACTTGACATAGAATACTAATTTAATGACAGCTTGCTTGGTTTATAAATAACATTTAATATAAACAAAATATTCGAACATTATTTCCAAACGTTGTTTGTAAGCTGCTTAATGAAATGTTATAGCAAATTGTTTGTTAAATTATCTTTTTATAAGTTAGGACAAAGATAAAATTTAAATAATATATGTTAATTCAATTCTATATCAGGTTCAAGGGAAAGTATAATCTAGAAGCCGTCCTCTACTCACTTCCATTTTCTATCAATCTCTATGTCGTAAATCTTAGCTATTATCACACTTAAAATCTTGAATGCCATAGTGACGTATTAATCAACTAGTATTCTTTTATCATAAATCCATGAGTATTCCAGAATCCCTTTTATATTAAGTCACAATATTTCATCACAATTATTTAATATATTTATTGCATACCGTGACGCAAAAATTTTCGCAATAACGTCGATATTTTTAATAAAATTTGTGGTAAAAATATAAATCATCATTGATGAATCGTTCGACGGGTGACTTGCGCGGAAATATCATTTTTCACTTTTATTTGAGGGAAAAGTTCACTTCAGGATTTTTATTCTAAATCAGATTTAAACGATTCTCTATGTAGCTGATATTTTTTTTTTATATTAAAATCATCCTTGAAAAATTAATGATCTATAGTATCGATAAAATGACTTGCATTTTCAGCCCTTACTAGTTTAAATGTCGCGAGCTCTTAAACGAAGGCAATGGAAAAGATTTTCTGGCCAATAAGCAATATTGTAGTTTGTCCAAACACTTGCGAAGCAATAACCCACACGTGTCACCTCATATCTCAATTTGATCGCCACTTATTACCCTCCGGCCATATTTTTATCAGCCAATTTTAGTCCTTAACCATAAAGCATAGAGGTGAGATTCATAGATAAAGTTTTTTAGTATTTGATCAATAGAGAAGTGTGGATGAATTAATAAAGCATGAAACTGACAAGTAAGCATGTGACGTATAAGAGCTCTAATACAGATGCAATTTTTTTAACATTGAAAGCCACTTCTGAAATAATATTTTAAGCTAAATTAAAATATGCCTACATAGTTAATATGTCTTACAGCTAAGCGCACGATTCATTTCTAGGACACAATATGAACCGTAAAGAAATGGTTCAATGCCGAATGTGGACGTGCTGAAAAGCAAAAACATTTGGCATATGTTACTTGGGTTGATGCTCGAAACCGCAAAGCTCCGGATGTGAGTTCCAAGAAGAGAGCCTTTAACCAAGCTGCTAAGTCCTATAAAAAGGCATTACATAGGGTTCGTCTCAGTGGTATCGCTAAGGTTGGCGAAAAGCTTTCAGTCCTGCCATCAGGCAGTAGAGCTTTCTGGTCCCTTGCCAAAGCGATCGAGTCGAATTTCTGCCGAACCTCACTGCCACCTCTGCTGAAACCAGATGGATCTCTGGCTCATGGAGCGAAAGAGAAAGCAAATTTATTTGCTTCTCTTTTCGCTAATAATTCTCATCTAGACACTGGCAATGCTACCCTAGCACATCTTCCTCACTGCGGAATTTCTATGCCTGAAATCCGCATCATTAACAAAGAGGTATGGAAAGCATTGTGTCGTCTAGATGTGAATAAAGCCAGTGGTCCGGATGGTATACCAGCCATTCTGCTCAAAACATGTGCATCTGAGTTGTCTCCTGTATTAACACGTCTATATCGCCTCTCTTTCAGGACTGGAATAGTGCCGAAATCCTGGAAGCTTGCTAACGTGCAGCCAGTGCCCAAAAAAGGTAGCCGTGCCGATCCTGCCAATTACAGACCGATTTCAATCACCTCCATACTCTGCAAGATTATGGAGCGTGTATTGAACTCGCGCCTTTTAGCATACCTAGAAGGTAACGATCTCCTCAGTGACCGACAGTACGGGTTTCGCCGAAATAGGTCCACTGGGGACCTTCTAGTTTATGCTACACACATTTTAGGCGAGGCCTTGGAGAAGAATGGAGAAGCGGTCGCCGTCTCTCTAGACGTCTCGAAGGTATTTGACAGGGTCTGGCATGCGGGCCTTTTAAGCAAGCTTTCAGCGTACGGTATATCTCCTGGTCTGATCGGCTGGGTAACGGACTTCCTGAATCTAAGAACTATCCGAGTGGTTGTTGACGGGTGCTCATCGGAGTCCTTAACAATAAATGCCGGAGTTCCTCAGGGGTCCGTTCTTTCTGCAACTCTCTTCCTGCTGCATATTAACGATCTGCTCAAACCCGGTATCTATGGGTATGCAGACGACAGCACAGTGGTGGAAAGATACCTGCCGAGTACTCGGGCCAGTAGAGATCAAGTACAGGCTGAAAGAGAAGCCATGGTGCAGCGTTTAAATGACAAGCTAGAGGCAGTCTCCCTATGGGGCAATGCCAATCTGGTTAAATTCAACGCCACCAAAACGCAGACGTGTTTATTCACTGCTAAAAGGAGCCCTTTCACCTTGGCTCCTACTTTCCGGAATGTATCTTTGGAATACAATGACCGACTTCAGTTGCTAGGGATAGAGATTTCCTCGAACCTCAACTTTGGTCGGTTCATTGAGTCTAGAGCAAGAGCAGCCGCCAGCAAGCTTGGCGTCCTTGCAAAGGTCCGGCAGTACTTCACACCGGGACAACTTCTTACATTATATAAAGCACAGATCCGGTCGTGTGTGGAGTACTGTGGCCATTTAATGGCTGGTGCCGCAAAATGTCATCTTGCTGCTCTGGACACAATTGAGAGGCGTGCAAAAAGGCTAATTGGCGACCCTGAATTGGTGGAAGCCAATCTTCATAGCCTGGAACATAGACGTAGAGTTGCTAGCCTCTCAGTATTCTATAGGATACATTTTGGTGAGTGTGCGAAGGAATTACATAAACTAATTCCCCCATCCCCCTTCCATCACCGGACGTTCCGACGCACGGCGAGCATCCATCCTTTTGTAGTAGACGCGCCGCATATCCGAACGAAGCGCTACGCTTCTTCTTTTTTAAATCGGACAGCGAAGGAGTGGAACAGCTTGCCTGCGTCGGTATTTCCGTCCAAGTACAATGTGGGTGTCTTCAAGGCAAGAGTGAATAGGTTTGTACTAAGTTGATGCGCTTTACCACCTACGACTACATTTCCACTTCCCATCAGGTGGAATGTAGTCTAGCGTCAACTTAGTTTAAGTGTAAAAAAAAAAAAAAAAAAAAAAGACCAGTAGGGCTAAACTTTGCCCAGTAGTTACGAAACTTACAGGCGTGTCTGGTAATTAAAAAATAAAACATCTCCATTGCATGGATATATAGTTTATTGTAAAAAAATAAGCTAACTCGGACATAAATAAACTTTTCTCATACAAATATTTCGTCGAACCCTATATCCATCAATTTAAAATCAGTCATCAGTACCGCTATACCAAGAAAGCGGTTGCTATATAACTTGATAGTAATTTTAAGAATTTAAAAATAAATCGTGTACGTTATTCAATTTTCTGCCCCCACGGGAAACTTATTCACAGTCAATTTAAATGACAACCGTAAAATATATTTCGGTAAATGTTATTGTCTTAGATGTTTCCAGAAAAACACTCGTTTCCAGTAAACCAAATTGGATGGAACACGCGCTTTCATCCACCGCTTGTAATTTTGCAGTTCGTTAAAGTATTCACTTACCCGTGCAGTCAAAGGAACACCAGTTCTGCTTTCTGCGACTGTGACATATAGCCAATGTACGCATTCTTATTAAGATAAAGAATAAATTATTCTTTGTTCTTATAAAGATGCTGTAGTTAGAAAAATATAACTTTAGAGCTACGGGGCGCTTTTCTAAAGGTCACGCACGGGTTTTAAGCCCGTGTCGGTTTTTTTCTTTCTATATTTATTTAAAATATAAATTAACGAAATTGATATTTATTCAATAATATCAGTTACAATGGATAAATTGGTGTAATTTATAGGTGAAATACTTTTTATATTTATAACTTATATTTTTAAATTTAAATAATAATGACGAATTTTGCCCTAAATAAATAATATATACGTTGACTTTTCCCACCCGTTTTTCATTCCAAAACTAGTTTCCGTGAAATGCAGTTACGCGACCGCTTAACACTTTCAACTAATAATCAAACTCGATCATGAAAGGTTTTCAAAGACATAAAGCTACGGGAAGCAAACTTAAATATAATGCAATAATCCAGTTCACGTAATAAGTCAATCTCTGTGAGAAATACAATTTAAATCCCACACGTGAAAATCCTTTTGACAGATTTTATATTATTATTAAAAATAATTTTATGATACAATATAATATCTTTAGAATATATTATAAGTAAAACGGGAGTGAGATGAGTGACAAAGAAAACAGGTCCAAATATGACGTAAAAGGGACGGGAGTCTGCCATGAATATTCAGGGGCGCAAATATGCTTTAACTATGTTTTGACGGTGTTAAAGTAGGGTCGGTATATTATTCTGTCATTAGGGATGTATACTAAAATTATACAATGCACTAGATCTTCTCATAAGCGTTGCTGCTAACAGACGATTTTATTTATAAATTTACAACAGTACCACCTCTTTCGTCTGTTTTTTTTTTCACAAATGTCAAATGTCATTTTACATAACCTAATGCATTTTTGACTATATTTAATGATAACTAACTTCTAAACCTTTCAAATCCTATAATATTACGTAAATAGTCATTACATTTATTTATAAATAATATGTACGTATAGTAAATATACGTACATATTATTTACGTAGGTACATTTTATCTATCTCCACAATAGGACGACTATTTTATAAATTACTAAACTAAAGCACGATTGATTTTTCATGTAAAGATCTTAATTAAATTTTAACGAAAGTACTTGGGGTGGAGTTAGTAATGAAATATTTGACGAATCGGAAGGGAAGGATGGCTAGACAAGGAGACGTCGTTGTGGAAAGGTACAAGCTGTGGTAAAAATAAATATACGAGTATTATCAAATAGTGGCCGATTATCTTTTTAAAAAATAATAGTATTCAAAGAAATTTTACCTAAAAAACCAGAATGTTTATAATATTCAAGAGCAAACCGTCTGACGTAAAAGTAGTACTATTACTTACCATTGAATTGATAAGTCCTAGGTTTGGTTCCCGGCTAGGTATTAGTATCGTGAATAAATTTCACTTGGTCTAGCAAGGAAAAAAATATATATAAATTATTAAAAAATACCTAACATGATAGAAAAGTTTATTTGATTATATATAAACACAGTATTAGGTCCAAAATCGAAATGAGGTACACCAATGAATGCATCACTGAATTACGTGTTTTATAACATCCTGCAACCGTAACCACAAACCACACAATTCATATGTGACCGCGGTAGAGTCGTTCTTATGAAATTAATATTCAAGTAAAATAGACTAAAAGGTAGGTAGATATTTTGAGAATTTGGCAGTTTTACTACACTATAGTTATATTTGGTTAAAACTATATTTGTGATAATTTTATTAGAATTGTCTGAAGATAGTTTTGTACAGTAGGTACAAAACTATATAGAGAAAGTTTAAGGTCATCGAACATACTAAGGAATATTAATTTATACCAAATAGCAATTGAGCAAAGTTTTAGGAACATAGGAGAAAAAGATGTTTTTATATATGTATGTTTGTATGATATATTTATATATATGTATATATATATGTATATTATTTTTTTTTATATATATTTTTTTATAAGATCTTAGGCCAGAGAAATTTGAAAACCTAACTAAACTCTTGGCAAACGGACAGACAAAGTTTCATTCACTGTTTTAATATTAATACATATATGTAGTAAACGTAGTTATAATTGGTATGTCACAATTATCGGCAATTAGCTCCGTCAAACGCAATATCTCTCAGGTCGCTGCCTACAAGACACCTAATGGCTTGGAATCTTGCGGTTTCTAGCTCATTACATTATGTAATTAGATGAATATTTGATATTAACGCTTGTCTCGACTGGAACTTATATGCTTACCTTTTCATATTAATATGTCCATACCAGAATAATATATAAATAAGTTATATATTATCCTAAAATAAGTTAATCAACGAATAATTGTAAATAACTAAATGTAATATAAATATCTGTACATATCAGGTTACACGTATTTAATAATTTATACCAACGTTGATCTTTATTTAACTAATAATTAAATTATACGAATGTTAATAGTACATTGAAAAAACAACAATAATATGATTTATTAATTACGCTGCTGCAGCATTTTATTGCAAACTTGCATGAATTGAACAAACCTTTTATAACAGTCGACTTATACAAAGGATGAATTAAATAAAGATACTAGATAGATATTAGAACTGTTTTATATAAATTAGATTAAATGTGGCTTTGACTAGAATAAGGGTTCTAGTAAGGCAAAAGAGTTAATTTAATTTACTATCTTTAATATATATTTTGTATCAAATGAGTACCTTTTTCATCCATGGATCAGTCGACTTTATGATGGATTCGATTTTGCTTATTTTAGTAGTACAAACTATTCCAAATAAAAGTCTAAAAATAATAAATATACTGTACTATTTTTGTTGCATATTTTTTTAAATTACTAACACGACAATATAAATTAAATATTTCGTTAAATAATTACGCAGTCGCGAGGTATAAACGGATAAATTCGGTTATTTTCAATGAATACGGAAAGCAAACAGCATTTATGAAATTGGTAATTATCTGAATGTACGTATTGTTGATTGTTGATTTGATTAAGTGACAGATCTGTATCACGTTTATGAGAGAAATATTTACAAAAACAATATCAATTATATAAAAGTAACTAAAGTATTATACCAGTTTTTAATTTACCGAAAAAAAATTCATGGCTTTCTCTTGCGCGTATTAAAATGCGCAGTCATAAAAGTACCAAGTAATTACACATTGTAGGGGAAAAACAAACGCGTGACAATGTGGGGGTGAGGAACAAAAGTACTGTTTTACTTTAATATTTCACTCCTGTCGCTGGTAAAGATTTTGCACTGATTAAAAATGTTCTTTTTGTGAAACCGACCAGTATTATGCTTATAGAAAATAATATAAAAACCAAATGGGGACTTTAATTTTAAGGCTATGAGTATTCAAGTGTATTTGGTTTTGAATCGTGGTTCTTAGCATTGTAAAAAATATTGATTATATTACTACCAAGCAAGCAAAGTTATTGAAAATACTTCCAAGAATTAACTTACAACAATATAATTATCGGTTGGAATGATTTTCCAGTCTTGTCTATATATTATCTGTTTTTTTCTTTAAATAGAAGTCTTCTAACAATTGAGAAATAAGTTCTTAAATAAATGATTATAGCATAGCATAATAGATTTATATATTCGATTAAAAAATATTCCATTAAATAGTCCAGGAGTTGTTTCTTAGAGTTTTGGCGAAATATATTAAGTCCAGAAAGTAATTTAATGAATATTTGAGCAAGATCTATCTAACTATCAGTAATCTAGTGACACTACCTTAGTTCAAGCGCCTGCGGTCTCTTTTCACACACTTCCACAGTGACTTTCCCTTTCTGAAAACTATAAAAAAGAGTCCCTTTAATCTTCAACAGAATGGAAGAACATACTTAAAAAACGGATATTAACCAAAACTAAAGAAATCAATGAAAATTACGGTCGGTGCAAAATCATGGAAATATGTACAACAGAGAGCTTCAAGAAGTGACCTTCCATCAGTAAAAACTGATGGAAGGTCGGAAAGACATTCCGGAAGACATTCAAATTGATAAAATATTTTAAAGAAGGGAGGAAGAAGAAATTTCACAGACATCACCAAGGTGGAAGATTTTTGGTGAATGAGTGTCAGACATCTGTCAATTGAAATTTGTAATTTGGACCGGGTGCATTATTTGAAGGTCGTGGTATTTCATATGTTAACAAATATATGAAACATATTCAAACAAATTTCATTGCATGTAGGAACAATACTAATTTGAGTCTGTATCTATAAGGTAAAAATAAAAATTATTTTTGATGATTACTGATTTTATTATCATTACGAGCATATTCATTAAGAGCAGAAGAAGGGCAGATATATTAGATTTGTGAGTATGTACGTCATACCCCTTCCCTACAAGTGGTTCGGGAGGAAGGGACCGTACAACTGTTGGATTTTGTGACCGAGATTTCAGTCTCGCTTAGCTAAACATTTTGTAATGATATGTATTATTGGAGCATTTGGGAAAGAAATATAAGAAAAAACAATCCTCTAACAACATCAAAATGTGATTAGCAAGAAAGGTGAAAACTGGAAAATCCATCTATATACTCGTAGGAAATATGATCCGTTCCCTTCAAAATTTTAATTGATTGCTTTAGGGACAACTCAGGACAGTCTTTGTATTAACCAAAATGTTTGGCAGACATGTAAGCATGTGAATAACGGCAAAAATTGAACCATAATTGTTGGAAATGTATGTTTCAGTGAAGAGTGAGGTTTGGTAAGAATAAATATGGCTAGGAAGTAGTAACAGACCCTTAAAAGTTAAGACAACTGCTCGAGTCCGGATTCAGGTTACAAGACCTTCCTTCAAAAGTTTCGGTTCAATATTTTGACATTAAAAATTGGACCACAACTAGGAATAAGTTCCAAAAACTCAACTAGTTTTTCAATAGACCAATCTACTGGAACACTTCTTGTTAAACCCATTCTAGTAACATTATATGTTGGTATTATAGCAATGTATTTCTTAAATTTTTAAAGGAAATTGTTTGTAAATGTTGGCAGCTTGAGCAGTTGAAAATTCCACAAAAATAATGTTTTTACTGATGTTTGTCACTCCATCCTTAACTACATAATTTCCTTTACGTTTGGTTAAGAATAGACCAAATTTTATGGCCATCAAAGAAGTACCTGCAGAAAGATCTGCAACCTCGCGGGAAACTTGAATGATGAAGGGACCTAGGGTGAGAAGCTGAAGGTAACGTACTCGTTACCTCAAAGATCCGGAGGTTTGACGGAGAATCGTTTATAAAAGTGAGGACAGTGATATATTATAACAACATAAAAATTATTATAGAAAAACTAGAATCAAACACTTATATAAACTACATTTGCTAAGAACACACGAAAAACATTACAAATAACTATTTATTTAATTAAAAATATTATTACCAGTGGCGCTTGCTTATAAATATAAAACGAAGATAATAAATGTAATTGTTACAAATACCAAAGGATTTATTTAAACCGCGTCACATGTGTGAGCTTAAAGTTAAGGGAGCTTAGAAAAGTATCGGAACAACTATTTACTTAACAACATCTTATGATGAGTACTTTCATACAAAATCAATACATGAGTTGAGACAAAGTTTCACATTTCTTCTTAATGATAAAAAATCTTATAATAATAAAACAAAACAGTTACAATAAAAACTATGACAGAATTGACATTGTTTGATGAATCGCTAAGTTAACTAAACATATCGTAAGAACTTATCATCAACATCTAAAGACTTTATTCCAACAAAATAAAATAACAATAACTTATCACCGTCTTTGTTATATTTTTCAGAGACAAAAGTGAAGACAGAGTCTCTCCTCGGATGCCTCGTTTAGATTTCAAAAGATATTGTTAGCGGCAATGAGAATACCGAGAAAAATAAATAACTTTTTTGAAAGACTTTATTAAAAGTATTAACGATCGTTCACATTTTCGCTTTTAACCTTTCTGTTTAACATTTTAGAGTTTATGGCAATATTTAATATAAATTTGAGAATAAATAATAAGACTGTCACGAAATTTATAGTGTGCCATAATATTTCATTAAAAAAATAAATGAATTTCTCTAAGTATACTAAAAGGGCTAGCTAGTATATCTAAAAAAATATTGGTAATTATTAAAAATAAATATAGAATGAAAAATAAAACGAAACATCCCGTCGCTCTACCAATGGAGCTACAGTATCGCCCATTACGGTGAATATATATTTCTATATATATTCTTTTTATAAGGACCGTGGCGACATGTTTTAGGTTTTTTTTATTTTAGACTTTACATGGCTATACATGTTTAGAAACGGGTAATGGTTTAAGTAGCCGTGGTCCAAGTCAGGTGTGACATACAATCAGTTGATAACAAATGTTAAATCATATCACAAGGTGATGATGATAAGACAACCATCATCACTTTGTAATAGAGCAGAAGTAATAGTAGAAGTAGTATTAGTAGAAGTAGTGTTAGTAGAAGTAGTATTAGTAGAAGTAGTGTTAGTAGAAGTAGTGTTAGTAGAAGTAGTATTAGTAGAAGTAGTGTTTGTAGAAGTAGTATTAGTAGAAGTAGTGTTAGTAGAAGTAGTGTTAGTAGAAGTAGTATTATTAGAAGTAGTATTAGTAGAAGTAGTATTAGTAGAAGTAGTGTTAGTAGAAGTAGTGTTAGTAGAAGTAGTGTTAGTAGAAGTAGTATTATTAGAAGTAGTATTAGTAGAAGTAGTATTAGTAGAAGTAGTGTTAGTAGAAGTAGTGTTAGTAGAAGTAGTATTAGTAGAAGTAGTATTAGTAGAAGTAGTATTAGTAGAAGTAGTATTAGTAGAAGTAGTGTTAGTAGAAGCGCAAGTACCTATATGCAGTAGCCTTAATCATTAGAAGTGGAACCGTGTAGAATGTACTAGTACTACTTACTAGTAGTAGACGAAATAAATTATTTTGAAACTTCAAATTTAAAGCTTAAAACAATATTAAAATTTAGTAATAAATATATGAAATATAATGGTATAAATATATGAAATATAATGGTATGGTTACGACGCACGCCATCTCATGCACAAAATTAATTATGTATAAATTCTATCTAGGAACAAAATCACCACGTCACACATAAAGCTAGACTTAGACTGAACAGTTTCAAAGCATTTTCCACTATTTTCACATAAGGCGTTGAACAAAGGCTAAGTTAAACTTTCTCGCTGTGCGTAAACTTGTTACGTATTCCACCAACTTGGTGGAGGCCAGACCTATCTTCCAAAATGGATTTGTATATATCTTTCAAAGAGAATATAAATTTGTTCCTTTGTACAGAGTAGTGAAATTATAGAGGATTACTATTTTACGTTGCCCATGCATAAATTATTTTGCTGCTACTTTACAAAACAATATTAATTATAAGTACACCTATTTAACGTGTATGCAAATAATTATTTTGCAAGACCGTATTGATAATTAAAATTAAAATATTTAAATTGATTTATTTATTTTGTAACAAAAACTAAATAACGCTTTTTTAAATTGTAGAACGCAGCTAGTCTGTGTACGGTGGTATCGGTAAAGTTTACGTGAACAGTTGGTGTTGACAATATTTCTTGTAATTTACTCTTTTGGGGCAGAATACATTTACTCAGAAAGCCTTCTCGCGACTGCCAGCGACAGGTGTCGGGTTTTTTTATGATATCGTTTTATTTCAAATTATCGTTGTAAATATCTTAAAATGTGTCTAAACAAAAAACGTTCAAGAAGCGTTTTGTAAGAGCGATTCGTTTTATTGTTTGAGTGACGAGCTAAATTTATTACGAAGCTTATAAATATTTCCAATGTTACATTAAAAAAAATGGGAGTCAAGTGTGATGTTAAATAATGGAAATGTTAAAAAAAAACTTATCTGAATATTCGCTATATATATTTTTATTTATTTTTAATATGACATATTTGAAGTTTATTGGGAATCGTTTCAATAATAATATCACAGTACTTTGAATTTGTTCATATTTGTGAGACAAAATAGTAACCAAATACTTCTGTAATCTTTAAAAAGACATTTATTTCCACGTCGATAGTCCTTAAGAAAATAATGAATAGCCCTTTAGCTAAAAATATATCTCTATTTTCATTTAACGCTGTCTGGCAACACAATGGAAGCTTTGTGCTATAACGAGAGAATCCATCGAATGCCTTCACTTACTTTGAAACCCTAGCTCTTGCGAAATTACTAGGCCACTTAGAGATACCTATGTACTTATAGAGCAGCTCTTGGAGAGTTTTAAATCTATTTGAAACCGGAAACGCTTTAACTTTTAACTCATAAAGGTAATATAAAATAAAATTAGGTCAACGTATTACTTAGAGACATTGGAATTAGTTTTAATTAATTTAGTCAAGGATTAAACAATTGAATATCGTATTATAATAATTAACTGTATTTAAGTTGCTTTTAAACTAATTACCTCTGTATTTATTTAATGTAATTTACCGTCTGTCCCGAAATCAATTATTTAAATTGAAGTATTCTCAGTGATTGAATATTAATTATTATAAACTTTGTTAAACCTGCATGAGGTATATGGTGTTATATACTTATAAATGTACAGTATATAAAAAGTAAATATAAATTTGTTAGAGACCTCTAATTTTATATCTATATAAATTTTATTCAATTATTAAAATACTGGGAATCTTTAAACATATAATACAAACCTAAATACTGCCCTAGAAAAAACAAAAAAATATGTTGTAAAAGTTTAAAGGAATATATATTATAAGAAAGAAAGTAAGAAAGAATAGATATTATAAGAAAGAAAGTAAGAAAGAATAGATATTATAAGAAAGAAAGTAAGAAAGAATAGATGTTATAAGAAACTTATAAAATAAACATTGTTTAAGTTAATAAAAAAACAAAAAACGAAGTTTCTGATGAACGATGTTTAATAATATAATATCTAGTTTCAGACAAAGTTTCCCAAGAATGCAACTAACAATAAAAAAAAGCACAATGTTGGTCGATTTATTATCCGGACTATATTTTAATTAAAGTTTGTATTGTTTTTAATATCTTATATATAAAAGAGAAACTGTTTAGTTTCTGGCCAGCTCTTCTCAGCAGAGCTGCATTCCGAGCTGGTGGTAGCTTACTCACGGACTGACATACTGACATTTTTTAATGTTATATTTTTAATGTAATTGACGATTCAAGAGTGCATGTAAATGCCTACTTGAATAAAGATATTTTTGATTTTGATTTGATTTTAGAGTAAGGAAGAAGAGAATCTTGATATTGAAAATAAATATTATATATATACGTAAAAAGTCTTGTTTTATCTACCTATCAATGCAATGCTTAAAATGCTTTGTTTCAAAATCAGAATTTGTAATCACAGGCGTAACATAGACAAGAAGGCCTTTCTTGGAAAACTTTCAAAGAAGGAAATTACTGAAATTGATAACTATTGAAATCGGGAATGTCAAGGGTATTAACTGTATACAAATAATTCAGTTTGAATAATATACTTCAAGAAGTTTGTATAAACTTATCTTGAAGAACTTAAACAGATGCCTTAAACCTTCAACTATTATTAGCATTTGTTAGTATAATAGTCAGAGTGTAATTAAAACTCTGAAGAAAAGCACTCAGAAGTTCACCAGATTTCGTCGTGAAATTTTAGTCCAAGATATACAAAAGATTCGCGGTTTTGGCTTAACATAATTTAAAATAGAATTGTTTAATTAATATTTTATTTATATTAATAAATAAATTTTGCTACATTAGTAAATATATTTCTCTTATAAAAATACATGTGTTTTATTACATCGGATCATTATATATAATTGGATATCAAAAAGACCAAAATCACAAAGTAAACCGTTAAAATGTAACATTGTAAACACATTTCCGTACACGTGTATCGATTACGTAACATTCTTCATAAAGCATGTGAAATGGTAAACATGTAAACATCTCTTATCAGCACATTATATAGGTTATACAATTGTTTACATGGTGATATCTTTATACGAACGAGACTTTTAGTTTGCATTTGCTTTATTAAAATCACCCCAGTTTTACGCCCTGTCCCTCGTGAGCCATGCTTTTAGAAATGACCTTCAAACTACTGAGGGTTTAGAACACCCTTTTTCGTTTCGACAAAATGTGGTTTGATTTGTAAATTGGAATTTTTATCAGAGTACATCTTAAGTTTCATAAATATAGATTGTAAATAAATTAATTAATTTACATACGTGTCACGAATTCAAGGAATTAGTTAAGTACAGCATAAAAGGTTTATCAATACAGGGCTTTATTTTTATACTTATGACAAATTTATATTTATTTATGTTTTTTCGTTTGCTTGCTAAAAATTCGAAAACCATTTGATTTTAAATGATAACTTTCATTCATTAAAATTGGTTATTTGGAACTAACCAACAAACATTCAAACTATTAGTAAATTTGATTATTCCATAATATTTAATCATCCTAGTATCTAAATTATTACAAAAATGAAATTTTTGCGTAACAGTATACAACTACGTAGAAAAAAGGAAATCATTGTATACGTTTCTATTAAATCAATCAATCAATCAACGTGAACCGTTTATTATAGAAAGCTAGTAATCAAAGCGAAAAGTTTTTGTATTTACTGCACTTGAAACTTCGATATTATGTCCATCGGATTAAATTATATACTGGTAACACTGTATATAGACGCTACGTAAATTTCCACCCCTAATTACAGACTTCATGATACAGACGGACGTACTGTTCTAATAACAGAGAATGACATGTTATAGTAGAATAGGAACTTACACTGGATTGCTTTGTTTGAATATTGAAATACAAGGCATCAATCGAAATCATTATTATTTCTATACCTATTTGTTTGGTTATTGTTTTATAAGTTACAAAGAAAAAATATTCTCAAAAAATATTAAGAACGAAATATGTTATAAAAAGTCTATACAATGAGTTTTTTTGCTACTCAACTGACGTCATATTTTAAACAATACCAACCCCGGTAAAGTAACTTAAATACCCTTCAGAATAAACGGCTCATAATAAAAAGGCTAAAGCCGGGAAGCCCGTCTGTTTTCCAGTAGGTTTAGAAAAACATGGGCGAAAATGTTCACCTAAAACAGATGAAGCCATTACAACATACAACACTAGATATTTGGGTACCGCATTTTAGAATCTATGTTCTGTTAATAAGAATCAAAATCGCACACACCTTTTTGAAACTTACAATACAATTATGCAGGTCACGTGGTAAGAGGCTTGCTGCATACGAATGTAGGAACACTGTCCAAGCGTACAACGGCCATGTAAAGTTATTAGCAATATAGAATTTTGAACTTTATTCCTGTGGGGCAAAGGTATAAATTTAAAACATTTTGGTATATATGTGTTATTCAATTTGATTTTAGTTTCGATGCACTACATTTGTTTTTAGTATGAGAATTATGCATCAAGTTTAAACTATTTTTTATAGTAAATGTATGTACATGACGTACACAGAAAAGTATTTTAATTTATGTATATACAACTTTCTGCATATACTGGTTTATTCATATAATTTGCATGATTTATTTATTCATTTAATGTGACAATTTTATTACCTACATATTAGGTAATTTTTAAAAGTCACTGAACAATAAGTGAACTTATATAGTTTTTAACAAAATAACTGAGAGAAAGAAATCAACCCAATGTCTCTCGGGTAACAACTATAAAAAGAAACAAAAGAAAAACAAATAAAATCAGCTCCTATAACAATCTCCTAAACACGGGTAAACTAATTCAATCACAGCCAGCCGTTGGGAATTCAGTTTCCTTATCCCATTGTGTTTAAGATTCCTTAAATATATTATTAATTGTAACATTTCCATCGTGTTATATATATACATAAATATTTATCTTTAAGATGTCAAAATATAATTCGTACCTTCTTGTAATTTGAAACTTTCGAATCGTTTCTTTTTAATTCTTACATAAAAAAATAACCATATTTTTACCGTAGCGCCATATTTGACGTCTGGACATCACCGTACAGACACTCATTTTTACTTTTAAATAAAATGATTACAATAATTATAATTCAGCACAGTTTTAAAAATAATAGCTTACAATAATGGATAAAAGTTCGTAAGTATTTTTGCCTGGAAAAATCACTTCAGTGATGAGGTCGCCCTTTGTATTGTATCTTCTTTTGTTTTTCTCTACTGTGTTATCCTTTTTTTTACAATAAAGTTATTTAATAATAATAATAAAATTAAGGGTTTATTAGCCTGCGACAAAACAGTGGGGTAGATTATCGTCAGTGGCAAAAAAAGTGAAAGTTGTGAGATATGGTACAGTTGTTGACAAAGCAATTCAAGGGGATTGAAAATGAAAGTGCTCGTATTAAGGAACTTTTCATTATACATGCCATTTACGTTTTAAGGCATAATGTGAATCAACTTAATAATTAAGTATATTGTACATTTAGCAAATAAAAGCAAATGATGAAGCTAAACAACTTTTTTATTCAACATTGCCCTACTTTTTATAATACTATTGAATTAGTTATCTTCGAAAGGTTTCTTTCTAGATCAGCAAGAAGTTGATCCTTTCACCTTATTAGAAGCGAACTATATAGAACTGTAGTAAACAAGAAAAAATATATTTTATTGTTATCATATATTATTATATTATATATAATTTAATTAATATGCAACTTGCAAATTATTTTTTAAGCTGTAATATATTCATTCTAAACTCACTCTATGATAGAATGGCATGAACTGTTTTCCTCGTTCATTTATTTCTATCATTTCTTAACTCCACCTCTGTTTCTTTTATAGTACATTATTCAAGATCTAGATTAATATAGATATGTATTATTTTGTAGGTACTAAATGTAGAATATTCATAACGTTAAACAAATTATTTTATCGTAAATATGTTTTTTTTTTTAAATTGATTATCATATTGTTACCAGAGAAAAAAAGACGTTAATATAAAGTTCAGAAACAACTTCGTTTTAAATGAAATCATAAACATTGAAAGATATTTTAGGTGATAGGTATGGCGATTGGTCATATGAAGAGTCCCTGCGCCTGCTGACGTCAGAGTCATGTTTAATAAATATTTCAGCTGCGGTCTAACGGTGAGTAAAGAAAAAAATATCTTATACCAAAACTCAAATACTATAATAATATAATTTTAGTGCAAAGAAACTTTTATTCGAAGGATCGAACGCAAAAAATATAAATTTCGGCTATTAGTAAGAAAAACTAAGTTTATTAATTTTTTATAAAAATTATGATAGACGATGGCTCATTGGTGAGGTTCACTGTTTAGATGAAGTCACGTGCATTAACTAGAAAAATCTCATAAAATATATATAAACTGAAATTCACGATACTTGATAAATTAATAATTGAATTTTATATAATTATCAGAGTTAATGACAGCTATTGTAATGAAGTTGGGCTGGTTGTGAGAAGAAGAATAAAAAAAATATTTTAATTTACGAATCGATCGCTCAATGGACCTACAGATATAATTAGAAACGTATTGATGTTATATTTTTACTAACAACATTTATATATATTTTTTGTTATAACACTATTCGTTAGGTAGACTAAAACCCTTTCCGGGTGAAATATCCGGGTCAATTGCTGTGAGCCCTGTGGGTAAATAAATTAACCGACATCGGATATCCGTACTATACTCGAAGAAAGACCCCGCTGACATGGCTTCAATTGAGCTCACATAGGTTTTTTGGGACGTAAGGGTCTAATAGATAAGAATTGAAAAGGCTTTGACACGATAGCGGTTTCAACACACGCATTTTTTTTTTATAAATATTAAACGTGACTTTTTCTAAGTATAAACATTTACTAAAACGAATTTGTAGATTTAGATTTTTATAGACAGTCATTTCAATTGCGCTTTCTAAGTACAAAATTATCCAATTATGGTATTGCCAATTAGACAATTGAAATTGGATGGGATTTATCTTTTTTATGTTAAAATTTCTATATGAACAAAGAGTAAGCAAACAAAAAAAAATTAAGTACAAACAATGTTAATAATAAACACAGGTGTATACGTAATAAAAAATAATAACCAAGAATAAGACTGATTTTGCTCAAAAATATACGACACAGAAATAACGACCAGGCATTTTGACTCTTACTTTTCTAAAAATAAGGAATAGTATGAGATTAAACATTATACGAGGAAACTGTTCATTTCCCCTAGGAAGGGACAGTAGAGAGAAACTCAATCAAGCATTCATTCAATTAACAAGGTGATTGACATTACATTTACTCAGAGATATTGGAACAATTTGTAGTAAAAACTAAACCGTTCTATTTTAAGTTTTAGGTTAGAATTAAAAAAAAAAACGATATTAAATTATTAAATCAACTTATTTAATTTTATTTCATAATATGGTCTTTATTAAAAGGCCAAGGCCAATTAGTCTGTTCTCATTTTAATTTTAATGATTTAGTTAGTTTTTAATTTAATCCTCGACTTCACGTGAGGGAGAGATAGTTAACAAAAAAGTCTGTTCTAATAATCGAATAACTGAAAAAATAAACTAGTATTGAAAACTAGCGATACATTTTCTCATGGGAACTTTGTAAGTTTGTTTGTCAAAAAGAAGCATATATGTCCAAGGTCATGGACGAAAATTTACCAAAAAACATTTAGGAATCGAACTATAATATAAACTAATACATTACAATATTTAATAGTAGAGTAGGAGTAATACAGAGCAAGTAAACCCTTAAAACTGATAAAAACCAAACTAATTGCACTTACCAATAAGCTTATAAAGTAATGGTACGTATCTATACTTTTATAATAATAAAACTGTAGAAGAGTCAAATTCTGCACATTTTAGTTACTAAAAAATAAGAGTTCTTCGTAAAAGTAACACAATCCAAAAAAAAAAAATTGAAATTTTTGTCAGTCTGTCCGACTTGCATAAAAAAGTGTACTGAACGAAATTTGATAAAACTTTTTTGTTATATAGCTATTATTCCTATATTGCCGAGGAAACGTTGTACTTGTCAATGTCTCCTTACCATTGAGTATTTAGAATATCGGGTATAGAGTTCAAAACAAGCGCCATCTATTGATTAACTGTCAAAAGCAATACTAGTATAACATATCTATAAATAAATATTTATTTGGCAAAACAATGTTTGCTGCGTCATCTAGTTACAAATAAAGTCACAACGACAAACTAACCCTTTCTAATCTGGATAAATCTTTAACTCCATTGCACCTAATTAAATGATTACTGGCTGTGCCGTACTCCCGGGATAACCGGGATTATTGAGAGCCTAATCTTTCAATAATCCCGGTTATCCCGTGATTGTACTTTTTCCATCCATTTTGTTTTTCGGCTTCTTAAGATGAAATCTATATGTAACGAACCTAAAATCAACCTAAACGTAAATTTTAATTATAAATACAATGATAAAGTTATTAAACTTGATTTTTTTAAAAGTTTTGAAAATATGAATATTTTAATTTACTCACAATTGTGTCTTATGTAAAGATAAAAAAAATCAATATCAAATATTTCTGACAAAAAAACTCTTCAGATTATTCTTAATCCAGTCAATCCGGGATAAATTGTGTTTTATCTGAACCAATAACTTTTTGGTTTATCATAGCTCTAGTGCCTTCCACCGAACGAAAAAATATTCATAGAACTTGTATCGAAATTCTTGCAACGTTATTTCTGTAACGAATTTGGTTATAATAGAATTTATTAGTAGTCAATAAGAGTTTATGTGACTGAATGTATATATTTGCAATTTTACTCCATATTAAAGTAAATGTAATGTAGCTATTTCTTATAATATTATCTTTATGTTGCTTTCTGTAAGAGTTATATTCAGAGAAAAAAAATATTTGTTTTTCACTTGAATTTCAGATATAATGTTCTCGTTGAATGCGAAATTAGATCGCAGAAAGCGGAAACATTATAATGGATGAGATTTTTGTACAAAAAAAGAAATAAAAATTTCACCACGTCTTGTTTTAGAACAAACGATCTGAAAAAAAATCTGTTTATCTTCAAGCGATTTGTTTTATATTTTATAAAGGGATGCTTAAATGTTTATTATCTATAATATTAGAGTACGGGTTCATCGTGTCAAAACAAATATATATTGTAATAATATTATGTACAGATTTTAAATAAACTATTAATATATTGTTATAAATCATCTCTTATACTTTAAATTCAGATCTCTAGAAATAAAAGCATAAGAGACGAAGCTAATTGCTCTAACAATACACATAGTATAGTTATTTACCGTTGGTTAACGTTATCCTAATCGTCAGTCAATTTAAATGGGTCCTGATGGCGAAAAACTGGAAAGACGCTTATCTTAAAATAATTATTTACATAATATCTTTTTATTTACTATTTTCTTATTGAATTTCTCAATTCATTTTACATATTTAATAACAAAATTGAGAATCAAAGTAAATAAATTGAAATTTAGGATAATCCTTAAATCTCACGGGGTATTTCAATATTGCTTTTCGTTCATTGAACCGTTACGCTTTACCATTATTTACTGATTCAATATTGCGATTATTAAAATATTATAAAAAAAAATATGAATATTATTTTTTATATCTTCCTATCCTATTCCATTAATGATATACAAATAATATAGATATCCTATTTTATCCTATATTTTGATCTATTATGGACGTTACTTGTCATTAAACTTTCTCATGCTTTTTTATCCTGTTATAATTTAATATATCTAAAACTATCGATGCAATCTTTCCAAATGATGCATCGCAAAACATCGATGTATTTTTTAATTGAACATCCCTAAATTAGCGCTCAAGATTTTAATTAACACCTGTTTATTGCTCCATGATGACTCTAGTTCACTTCATTAGTTTAACTGACGCAGAAAACCCTGAAGCTTACTTATTCTGTAATGTAAATAGTGTTTCAAGAATTTATAGAATAAATTTTGATTATTTTGGTATATAAACTAGATTTAAAAGTTATAACCTTATTCTGTATTTGATAAAACATTTAAAAATTAGTAAAAATATATATGGATGATTGGTTGTTTAAGAAAATATTATAATAAACTTAATTGAAGTCTTATACTGTCAGATCTATTATTAACTGTCGTAAGAAGACATTTGTAGAAATATAGTATACATATTATCCAATAATAAAATAAGAAAATGCATTCCTTTTAAATAAAAAACTTCTTCTCAAATTTAAAGCGATATTATAATGATGTAGTTATTAGTTAAGATTTTAGAGAATCGGTTGTGGAGCGAATGCAGCGCAAAATACGGCAATTACCTCAACAACTCCGTCACACATCCCCTTCCCACTTTAGTAGAGCTAGATATTAGGGATGTAACAAACGTAATTTATAGATAAAAAATCAAATGTAATTAAATACTTTTAATAAATCATTACCCACTTGCCGTTGTCCGTCCATTGTCCGATTCTTCGACGGTCGTTGTTCGTGAGTCAACTCGGTGGAGACTTTCGTCTTCTATCTATATCTTCTACCTTCACCCTCTACTGTCATAACCGTTGTTTCTGTATATTACACGAGGAGTGATTTATGTAAGAAAATTATATTCATAATAAAAAAAAAAATTCTTTCTCTAACAACCTTCAATAACTTAAATATTTATTAACACAAAAGAGAAAAGCTTGTAATGTAATATTCACATCGATAATCCAATGCACATCACTATCAAAGTTCTGAGTCGTTGACGTATGTCTCAGAAGCCCACTGTTCTCAAATATTATGGTCTGACTATTCTAATATATATTGAAATCTACAAGGTATTTGAATGCATTTCAAGCATTTATGAAGCTTACAATGAGTAGAATGTTTCATTCGTGTATTATCCTAATTAAGAGACGTGATATTTTTTAATATGATAAACACCGTCCAATCTTGCAATTTGGCTTTGGCTTTGCTAATAATCAGTATTGCCTACTTTTTACCTGATTTTGCAAAAAGTATGAAGTGTCAATCAATTAAAAAGTCCTGAGACGTTTTTTCGCTTTTAACAGTTTGATAAATTGAATTTACGGAAAAAGAGGTCTTAAAAAAAATAAAAAATAAGATCAAATACCTACATATGGAATAAGCATTTTGTATAAACAATGTAAAATGAAAAAAACACATATACAATTACATATTTTATCAATCGAAGTATGTTCGTACCATTCTGAATCTATGCTTTTTGTAATTTTTTGGTTAATTCTTAGATTTCATTTCTGGTGAAATTTGAGACTGAAAATCAGTTGACTGAAAGGCAGTTTGCACTGCCTCATCGAAATTGATTTTGTTCCTTGATATTGGCGCGTTTCAATTATTACATGCATATAAATGCAATGCAATGCAATAGTCTAAATACAAAATGATTTAAAACACTAACTGTTCTAGCTGTTGTCCGCGACTTCGTCCGCGAGAACATTAGAACACAGAGCTCATGAGAAACTTCTTGCACTCCTTGCACCAAGCTTATCTTTGTCACCTTTTTTTTTAATCTACCCTCCACGAAGAGTCCCATCATTATATCAAGGTCATAATATAATAAAGCTTAATTACAACGTGAAAATTATTTGTAAATATTGGTTAAGATATTTTTAGATTCGAATAGGTTACTTTGATTACCTCCAACAAATAATTTTAATTCATTAAGAAAACTTATAAGGTATATCTCTTAATCCTAAACAAACAACTGTCAGAATTCATATACTAAAGTTTATATAATTCCGCAGTGGAATATGCCCACCGCGCCTATTAGGCGATCTATGGCGCTCCGTTCCAGTCAATCTTTTCGTGATAAATTTTAAAGTATTCGTCCAAATAGTCATTTTGTTTTTGTGAAATATAAATTGTATTTACATTCAACACTTAAAGCGACAGATATATCGGTTTTCATAAGAGTTTGATAAATATTCTCATATGTGTATTGTAAGACAGTATGCAAATTAGTTGTATTCATGGTATATTATTTTGGTCATAGTGGCTTCTACATAAAAAATAGATATATATATATGTAGCGGAATTTTATTTATAACTTTCTAAGGCAAACAATCCTACATACACTATATTTGTTTAAGTCCAACAGCTAAGGCAGCGCACGCCAAGGTCACTCTCATAAGAAAGATCTTTTTCCGACTTATTTATTTTGCCTTATATTATCATCAAATTATACAAAATCATTAAAAATTTTAGCTCATGTGTTTGTTATTCTGATGAATCGTCGACTATCGATGAGTTTTAAAGAAATATATGATAAAAAAATTAACTTAACTAATTTTTTTCAGACAAAAGGCAGATTATGTATATTTTTCAAACGTGACTTACGAAAACCGTTTGTATTATTTCTTAACTTACATTTCTAATAATAAAAAAGAAAACTGATTAATTTGACGAAATAAAATATCAAGTTCGCATTATTTAAATATATTATATAATGATGTAGTTTATAGCTTGGGGAATCAGTTGTGAAGCAAATGCAGCGCAAAATACGGCAATTACCTCAAGAACTCCGTCACACATCCAGCTTACACTCTAGAAGTCCTGACAATTAGTGATGTACCATGTTAGATTTATCGATAAATATCAGATTATCAAGTAATTTTACACAATTCATTTTATAACATTCAGAGTAACTCATTATTATAAAGTAAAATTTTAACCATTATAATATGTAGTTGATTCAAAATTAAATCTAGGATTTGTCTATCGGTTAAAAAAAATATTCAATAGCTTAAATAAGTCTTGCAAGAAAGGAAAAAATATATAAGCTTTGATATTGATAATCATTAAATATAATACTTAATATCGACAAAGTGATGTACATCACTAATAAAGTTCTGAGTAGTTGGCGTATGTCTCACAAGTCTGCTGTTCTCAAATATTATGGCCGGGCGAATCTAACATGCATTCACACGTGCAATATATTTGAATGTATTTCAAGCATATATCAGGTGTAAAAATATTACATTCAAATTTCATTCTTGAATGTCGTCACATTATATTTTTATTAATTAAAAATCCAAAAGGGTATTGTTTATTCATGACAGTTTATTTCCAATAAAAAACCGCCAGCTATATAAAAGCTTATCGACATTGAGTTCAAAGCTTTGTATAACTGAAGAGCTTTATGAATAACAAATGTACTAGAAACGTCAGTTTGTTTTATTTTCATTTGCAATTAATTTTGATAAATATTTTTTATATAGACTATCGATATTTCACGTTACATGAGTGAGCAAAACTTATGTATAACTTATGTTGAGTAAATTTCGTAGTAATGTTTTTTTTTGTGTGTGCAATAAAGATTATATCTATCTATCTATCTATCTTGTTTTATATAGAGTCGTTTGTAGTCAACTTCAAATATTTTTGTTTTTGTTTCAAAAATGTCTTTGAATGTACAGGTTGTATAACGATTTATTACAATATATTTATTGAATTTCTGATGGTACATTATTAAATTCAAATTAAATTATTATCAAAGCTAATGAAGAAAATAAATAAACCTAGTTATATCAGAATTTTCAATTAGCTCCCATCCGTTCTGCTTACATTGTTTTTTTCAGCTTTAGGGTTTACCGTTGACTCAGAGTGGTTAAAATTAGGTAAAGACAGGTGATAGCAAAAAATAAGTGAAAAAAGACATTTAATTAAAAAAAATACACTCTAAATGTTAAAAATAGTAAGATAGATTGTTTTTGATACTGTCTTACCAATTAATCACTTATTTTACATACCATAGCAATTATTGATTGATTTTAATTATTCGACGACAAATACAGTGAAAACCCCTCAACTCCTAAAATAATAAGTCGTAAATTAATTTAAATTTATGTAATTTATTCTTTATTACTGTAGTATTTTGTATCTGAGTGCCTTCGGACAATATAAACTCGCATGAAAGCTATATCCGAACCATTAATTGCCATCCGATCTGATATCATAGCTTGATTTGGTTTAAGTTATAAGACATGTGTGCTTTTATAAAAATTACTAGCATATTAAAGAATACTTTTAGTAGTCAAAGTAACTTTAATAATATTAATAATTCATATTCATTATAATACAATCGGATTATAAAACTACAAAAAATACATACATATGTACGCCTAGTTACATACACATATATACGTATAAATTACCATATTTTTTTATTTAAGACTTTTTAAAAAAATCTAAATCTTAACAATATAGGAGCTCGTACGAAATGACTCTTCAGCGCATTTTTTGTTGGTTTTTTTTTCTGTTTCTGCTGTTACTCGCCATAACGAAATCACCGGGAGAGTTGATGGATGCCAAGATACGTAAGCACGTAAGTTGCAAAAATTTGGACCTCGTCTTCGAATTCGACTACCAGTGGGTTTGAGAGACCCACAGCTTTCAAATCAAGTTAGCATTTTATGAGAACTTTGAAATATTATGCTATAGTCAAAAGGTAGAAAGATCTCTATGCAACTTTTTGATCGAATCAAAATCGATTTTATTTAAATGAAATAGTATCAATATCTCTAATAATCGCATATTGTCGGTTAAGTTATTGTTCGTTATTTATTCTAACAAACTGTCAAACAGTAATTCTTAAATAAGATGGACTATAGCCTATTATTTATATAAAATCAGACTGAGGAAAATATATAAGTTGTAGCAAGTATTTCTTTTAGAAGAGTCATTTGTCTCAATATGAATGTATTGATGGACTCATCAGAAAAGTGTTAGCCTGTATTTTTATTTTATTCTTTTAATGTGGATAAGATTAAGATGATAAAGCACTGATGTTGAGACTGCTTATTTTCTAAGTAAGCATAAAAGTAACTTTTCCTAAATAGTACACTCCCCAGAAATGTGCAAGTATTTCTGCGTATTATAGAACTACTATTATTTTGAATTTTTAAAGAAAGAATCTTTCAAGCCCTTGTAAATGCGAGATCATAGATCTAGTAGCACGGTAAGCTATTTCAGTCTCCTTTCCGGTACCACATTTTAGTGGTATTCTAATTTGTTATCATAAATCAAGATTATGATTCGAATAGTTAACTACAGGTTTTTATTATTTCAAAACAATAAAAACCTGTAGTTAACTAAGTAAGTAAAAAGAATATCCAATGAGTTTTTTGTAAGCTCTTCTGAATTAACTTATGGAACCGGATAACGAGACTAGACAGACATTTCATAAATAGCCTCTTTGGTTTTAATTACTTAATTATATAGATAACTCTATAAATGACTTCTTTTGTTTCTTTTGTTTATTATTAATTATTACTGCTTTTTATTTAATGTATAGCATTTATTACCGTATACTTAATGAGGCTAAAATACTACATGTAATTAATTATTTCTCTATTGTTTTTAATATTTATAACAGGCATTCTAATTTTGAGTTAATAGTAGAAAACTGAAGACATTTTATTTATTTAAGACGTGATGTCGCCTCTTACTTAAAGCAGCACACATATTGGTCTAGAATACGAATTGATTAAGTCCACATAATTTAATTATTTAATTATGATTAGCATATTGGAATTCTATATCAATTAAGATAAATAATGGCATAACTGTTAATGAGAGTATGGATGCCATTCGAATTTATTTTGAGGGGACACGTAGTACGATACATATTAGCCATTTTTTTTAAACTGAAGTCTATTTAATAGTTGCCTAATTATTTTTTTTAATTGATAGCAGCTGTTTTGTGTAGATGCCAGTGCAACATAATGGTTGAAATGGGTGTACAGTTAATTACAGGTTTGTAATAATTTAATATCTATATTGTTACGGTAATATGGTAATACAGTTAAATGTTATATTAACAATATTTGAATATTATCATTTATATTATAAATATTACTGTTAAATTAGTTTTTATTTATTCTAAAGTCAAATAAATGAAATATAGTAAATATAATATTAACACATATTTTGCTTATTTTACTTTAACACAATTTGTTATTTTTCTAATACACAAAAAATAAAAAAAATAAAAAAATACATATATAAATAAATATTTAAAAAAAATAATCAAAATTTGTTTCTTTAAAGATAAAAATGAACACTGCCAACAATATAAAATAACACAAAAGAGTTTCAACATAGTTTTTTACATATAATTTTCATTAGATTTTAACGAGAGGTAATACTGAACAAAAAGGATATATCAACCAATTTAAATAGAAATATGACTTTCCCTTCTCACGGTCATTAAATCGTGATATAATTGGAGACAGATGTTAATACACCGGGCTCTAATTACGAGAGAAATATGCCCCACCAAGCAACTAATTAATATAAATTGCGCACGTGTGATACCATTTTTATTATGATTTATGTTTTTTAAATTTGATTTTATGCATAGCGTGGCATATAGAGCATAGATAATATTAAATTATATCGTCATGACTTTGATAAGAAATAATAAAAAATACATACGGTCAAAGTGACCCATGTCAACAATTTGCTTTTAATTACACTTTTTGTTTCATAACCCTTCCCTGATGCGGGTCAAATGACAAAGATTAATTCATTTAAAATATATTTAACCCGTAAGATGGCCTGTCGCTGATAGAAATACTATTTTAATATATATAATTATATACATATGTTTGTAGTTCGTTAATGTGATTAAAAACATAGCACTATTTATATAATAATGTTACGTAACAGTGAAGTAAACTGATAGAATATGTAATAAAATCTTTAATCTATAATTTATTAAAGATAAAACTATCTTATCTTATTATAATAATATTTTATGTATAATATTATATATAAAATAATATTATAAGCTGATCAGTGTATTAATAACTGAACGGACTAATTATCGACGGATTTATTTCATTTTCGTAATGATCAAGAGGAGTTATACAAAACAGTGGACCACAACAAAGCAGTAGCCTCTGTTGTTAAATGAATTACAGAATGTACGCCTGGATTAGCAATATTAAAATAACTGACCATTATTGTGTGATTAAATATATTTTGAAAATGATAAAAGAGTCTCTAAAGTAAAATCATATCATATCAACGTATTTTAACCCTGTAATTTGAAGTCGTCAACTAAAACAAGTTTCAGAATGCTATATAAACCTGTTTAAGTAAATAAGTTATTGATTATATATCTACACCCCCTAAACAAAAATGTTTTCTAACATTTTTTCGAAATAGAACACATTATACAAAACTATTTTTCAAATATATCAAGCAGGTATTTAAATAAACTTGAATTTAAAAACTAAGTTTCAAATATCTTGTTAGTATTCAAAAGAAAAGATATAGGTTTACTTAAGCATTAACTTACGATTTTTTATTTAATTATATGTATTCAATTGTTAACTAATTATAAATTTCGTTAAATCCTTATGGGTAGGTAATATGATGAATAAAAGGTGTGCTAATATAATATATAAAAACGGATAAAATATAATAAATATTCCTGTCATAGGCATCTGATATCCAAAATAAAAATAACACTTATTACCTACCAGCTTTATTGTAGAATGGAATTAAACTCAAAAAAAGGGTTGAGAATTGAAATTGCATAAAAGATCTGATGTCTTATCAATCATAGGACGACTCAGTAATCCAATCTCTACCTCCAAGGCTTTTTATTATTTCCTATTTAGTAAAAAAACCCTCTTGAAATTTGAAACGCCTCCTCGATATAGAGAACGCAAAATCACAAAAAAACCACCGGCGCTGGGAACGAGAATAGTCAATAGTCACTTCATATTGTATTTGCTGAGTAAACCACATGAAGTTTCGTGGTATCGGGTTACATTCATCGTTCGTACTGCGTTTAAGAAAGGCATGTTTGAAAATACTGAACAGCTTACATAAGAACTACAGCCGCATGTCTCCTAAAACTGCATGAGATAAAAAGCGCATTGGACGACACACATAGTGAAGCTACCAAAATAATCGTATATAAAATTACATCATAGTAGACTTAAAAGCGATTCCATATCCCGCAGGAGCTTGGTAGAGAGTTGAGTGAACTAGACTAACCTAAATTGCTTACAATGCCATCATTGTACTATAAGCGTCAAGAAAATTCCTTTTGAAGCTCTTTAACTCGTATCTTCTATTGTAAACAAAGATAAAGTGATGTCAAAAAATGTGGGAACCATTTCTACTGATACTGACTAGACAGAAAGGTTCTCTGAAAAATTGCCAAGTAGCCTTAATTTTAGTTATACACGATTAAATAAACTAAAAATTAGATTACAAGAACTAAAACATATTATTATAAACAATATATTCATTATGCACTTTATAACACTATAATTTAATATAATTTATTGTAACCTATGGTATAATTTATTTAATTACAATCAATATTCAAACTGACTCAGCGCGTGATATCTGGAAAACGTTAAATATGGAGAGACGAAATTAGTGAAAGAATATACACGAAATATGGTTTTTGCGGATTTCTTAAAATAAAAAAATACTTATAGACTAGAGAGACTAAAAAATGAAGACACAGCTAAATTATTTTAATAAGTTACACCTTTCTTAGAAATATTCGATGTTACCTGTGATGCTACTGACAATTTGTCAGTGACAACTTAGTTTAAATAATATTTTGCATTTTCCCCCCCACTGCCGCCGCCATCTTCGAGTCGCGCCCAGAGTGCTGCTGCACGTAGTTCACGCCGTGGGCCCGCCACGCTTAGAGCTAACGAGTAAGAACCCCGAACATTCCGATTTAATTCAACATGAATACAGCCGGGTAAATATTAATTCTAAATAATATTTGATTACATGGTACTTATACGTATTATATACATAAATATGCATAAATAAATGGCAAAGTTCTTTAGCGTAGTAAGCGTGCCAGCGAGGCGCCATGTTCACCAGCTGGTCACGGACCTGCCACATTAGAGGTTTCGCAACAAACCCTAGGTAGCTAGGTTAACTATATACTACATACTACTTAAGTGTATGGTAGTTAATAGCTTTATATAAAGTACCTTGATCCTTGACATGTGGTACATGAATATTTAATTATAAAATTATTTCGTAGCTTTACAGCTATCCACATTACATATAACATTGTGTTTATGATAAAATAGATTTCTTTTATTCAAAGAAAAAAAACAAACTTAAGAAACATTTTACATTTATTAGAATTGAAATAAGTCAATTAGCCAATGATCTCGAGTTTTAAATGTACACATTAAAGGGAAGATGAAAATGATGACATATTTTAGTTACAAAATTCGTATTTACTTTCAAGAAAAAACCCCATAATAATAATTAAGAAAAAAAATAACAAGGTAAAGCAAAGGGACATATAATTCGAGGCAGATGGTAATACTTAGCTTTTTATTACTCTGTATACACGTTAAAAATAAACTACACGTGCGTGTACTTTGAAAGAACAGAATAAGAATTTGAAAATTATATTAATTGAGTTAAAGAATCCTTTGATTAATTATTTTACCTTCATTTTATTTTTAATAATTATCTTCATATTTTTTTTATAATTAAGATACTTGAGTATAAGCTTTTAATTTTGAAGTTGCGTAAGTTCTTTAACAGAAAGAAACTTTCCTCAAATTAGAGAAAACTGTTTTAATACTTTTTATAATAATCAATAAGAGTTATTTAACAGATTTGTATGAATCAAAGTATCCTCATGAATATTTATTTGCTTATCCGACTGAATGAAGTCATTCTTTAAATACATAAATTATAGCTCTATATTAATGTAAACACAACAGTATTCATCAGAAAGCATCGGGACGTCTTGAAAATCAATAACAAAAATAATATAAGTTTCGACTTCAAATAGGTTGTGGCGTATGAAGTTCGTGTACGTTACCTAAGTCATTTGTTTTCATTTTGATCACAATCTGTCTCGTATAATTTGGGCTGCGGTAATACAACCTGACAACGTTTTGAGATCGGAATGCATGGAAATATGCTCCACTGAAGTTTATATAGACAGCGGTTTGTATTTATTGCCTACTAATATTTTTTTTTACTATTAAACTTGTGGTAAATTACTCTATTATTATTAACAGAAGAATGGGTGACAGCAAAACTTTATGATTGAAATTTAAAAAAAAAAGCGTATTTAGCCGGTGAATATTCTAGAATAAAATTATTGTCACATTTTTGACACACAATTCAATAGACTGTTTTTGAAACATATAAATAAATGGTCATTTAATTTTGTTAACCCTTTTTGAACAAAAGAAATATGTACATTCAAATACCTATTTCATTGTTGTGTATCCTAAACTCAATGTTGGTAAATAAACGTCGCGAGTGTTCGACAAACAGACGCTGCGTTTTACTTAATTGAATGCGTAATGACAACAGGCATTTGAGTTTTCGCCGCAAATATTTGGCTGTTTAATTGGAATCTCATTTCGTATATTCTATGATATATTTATAATTCTATTGTTGTTTTAGGAATACATTTCCATGTCTAGACGTTATTAATACCTGAACTTGTCTTGTTGACTTAGAGAGCTTCCTTTGGCAAAGTTTTCAAAGGAATTATTATTTGGTGGCTATACATACTTTATTTACTTAGTACTTTGTTACATAATTTTCATTGATAGAGTTTCTTTCCTTGACGTTACTTTCATTTAAAATAAACAAAAATAATTGTTTTTTATTTAATACATTATTATTGTTATTTAATAAATAATGGATAAGGTTTATTCAATTTACTAAAAGCCTCCCATCGAGCCTATGTTTTGTCCCCATAAATCTAGACCCCATGGCGTAACGGTTATATGGAATTGCACACCGTATGAAGGGAACAAATCGAACGTCCAACAGTTTTAAGTAATTAGAGTTTATACATGCTGAATATTTCAGTATCGAAAACCATTTGACTTCACTGTCCTTTTAATTTTCAGTTTTCAATCAAAATAGAGGATGAAAATGATAGACATATATTTCAGTTGAAAGTTCATTTCAAAATGGTTTCAAAACTGCATATAATAACCTTAAAAGACCAAAAAAATACAATGCCGCCTGAGCAAACATTTTAGAAAATCATCCCAGTTACTCAACCCAAAAACCTGCTCGTCAATTTGAAGCCAGCGTCGCATTCACGTGCTCTGCAAGGACAATGGGAGTGTTAACGCTTCGCAAAATACAACGCGAAATGAATTTTAGTATTTCATTTTGCTCATGTGCTCTTATATTCTGGCTGTAATCGACACAGCACAATATATTTTGATGAAGCCGCTGCTAGAGAGGTTTCAGGGACTCCTCGAGTTACTTATGTATGTTTATTATGCTGTTAAACATTTAATATATTATGGCTTTAATGTCTGAATTAAACCAAAAGGTAATTCACTACCATAACACCAAATTCGGTACCAATCAATTGTAGTTTTATTTGTAGCTTATGGTAATTTTGTATGAATTGATCCACTTACAGACACAAACTATTGGTTAGAAAAATGTATTTAAACGCGGATATTCATCAATTTTAAATTTAGTACTATAACATAAGACTTTGATGTAAGTTGTGCTTTTTAGACATTTCTCTATATACCATACGATAAGATATTATTAATATAAATTTTATTATAATTCAGGTTTATTCAGATATAATTTAAGACATAGAATTAGAACGTATCCACGCAATTACATTCAACAATGACGATGCACTCTCAATCCTAAACGCAAATATTGAATATCGTCTCAAGTATTGTGTAAACCTACTTAGGTGCTATACCATACGTGCAAACGTTCTATATAAACTATTGTTTTGACTTCTGTTTGTTTACTGTTCATCTGTTTACGTATGTTAATCGCTTTTCTGACAACTGAGCTTAGCTTCTAATAAATAATTTGTTTTATAATATATTTAATGTAAATGATATATTTGTAAGAGTAATTAAGTAATAAATATATAATTTATATAAAGAATTTCAAAATGAATGAAATGAAAGAAAATATATTATAACAAAAGGAAAACAAGATAAATACAGTGAAACTTTACTAATTTCACAGGCCGTCAAACCCAAAGATAAGATAAACTTAAAGACAAACGAAATTTAGATTCTCAAAAATGTTGGTCCGACGCTCCTATAAATATTAACCCTTATAAATATTCCGGCAGCGTTTCAATTCCTTCCTTAATCTTCAAACGGATTGTTTACTGTAAACATTCAGATTCGAAGTTAACTGGAAGGATCGCGTCGACTTACCGTTGAGGCATTTACAATTCTAATTAATCCTTCGAGTGGAAGATGAGCATTCGGTTGGTTTAACCGAATTGGTCCGAGTTATTGTTGGCCGAGCTTTGCATTCTGATGTTCTTGTCAAGAGAATACTAATTTTGCTTAACTTTGCTTGCGCAGATGTTTATTAAGAAAAACTATCTTTAGCTGTTCTCTTTCTTTCTCTTCCTAATGGTCACTAATATCTTAACGAGTTGGTAGGACTACAGTGTATTACATTAGTTCTGATAAATAACCGTCATGTACAGGTTGATTAAAAATCATTGAAAGTGTAGGGGCTTGCACGATGATAGGCCTTTAATTTACATATTCCATAGAACGTGGGTGGTCTTAAATATCAAAATTGTAATTGACTTTATTTTGGATTTTGAGTATTATGCTTAAATTAAAATAAAGGCACATTATTTTTTAAATAAATCTCTAAATAGCAATTATCACTTAAACAAAAGAAAATTAGAAAGTTTCTCTCTCGATCTCAACGTTATCTAAATACTTTCCTTGCTTAAAAGTTTTAATATTTAAATAATTTCTGCGTCACACGGTATAAAAATGAATTTGAATTATATTCATCAATATTTAATTCACACTAACTTAAAATAATTTAAAATAATAACCGCATTATTTGTATTAACCTATAATTAAAAAAACATAAAATAATTAAAGCGTTTAATAGAATTTCAGCCAACAGTTTGCAATATGTAGATATTATCAAAGCTTTTATTAGAAAGTAATTTTAAGGAAAGACGTAAATTAAAATAAACGTCGGGGAACGTTTACTGTTATTACCTTGGTCTATCGTTTGCATGAAAAATTGTGGGAACTAGCATCTGTAGAAATGCGGCTTTTAAAAAATTCACTTTCAGGTAATTCTGGGTACAGTTCACAAGTTTGTTGTCTTAGTGTCTGTAAGCTTTTATAAAATTCAGAGCTATGTTCAAGGATTGAAATAAAATTGTATACATTCTTTCAATGACACTAAAAGGGTCTAATTGTAAATAAAATATATTAATAGCAACGACATTAAGAACAGAACTGCACATTTATATCAAATATATTTATACAAAATATAATTGACCATTGATAAAGAAGATAAGACCAGGCTATTCTAAATTTACACAAATAATAATATATAAATTGGTTAGGAATGTTGCCAAAAAAAAACATCTATACCAATAAATAATTTAAATACAAAATTTGAAATATTTATAAGATAATTTTATATATAATAAGCGTATTCAAGTAATAATTTTAATATACAGGATATTCATAAAATACAGTAAAATATTCTTATACACTTGATACTTGAATGCAAATATCCTACACCATGTTTTTAAAGCAATAAAATTGCTTCTTTATAGAGCAGTCTAATATTATTGTGTCTTTATTATTTGTTGTAACAATTTAGTTTGTTATTTAATCTAGTGGCAAGAAATGTTGCTGTGAAATGTTACTCAATACTTTTATTTATATATATCCGTAGCCCACGGCTTTGTCTGCTCGAGCCCTGTGATAGGGCTATCCACCTACGCAATTATTGAAAGAACTATAATCACAAATCCATAAAATCTTAGTTTTATTGTTATTATAGCTTAAATCACTTATTATAAAAGTATACTGGGTTTAAAATTATCCTACAAAAAGAAATCGATAAACACGGGCAGATGTCGAAGCTGCAATATCTGGGAAAGGGACACGTCACTGTGTCAATCAACTTATCGTGTCACTACGCACCTCAATAAATCTAGTTTTCCATAAATTATTTTCTTTATTAAGACGAAAATCAGTACCTAAGACCGTTAAACTAGATTTGGATTATTTTAGAGCATATTTGATATACATTAATATGTATATCAAACGCAAACGCAAATGCTTGTATATCCTTTTATTTTAAAAAGAAACATTTCTTCTATTAAAATAAGTAACTTCAATTATTTGACAACTCAACAGTCTGTATTTGTGTGTCTGTATCTGTGTGTCTGTATCTGTGTGTCTATACCTGTGTATCTGTCTCTCTGTGGTTGTTGATTCATATGCAATATATTATAATGTTTACATCAAACGTTAAAGTAAAATTCTTAAAAAAGAGCAACTGCCAAGTTTCTGGCCCGCTCTTTTCGGCAGAGCAGCATTCCTGGTGGTAGCTAACTCCCCGTAGTAGTAGGTGATAGTTAACTTACGGTACTATCAACGCCGTCGCCAAAGCCCTTATCATATAGGCCTTGGAGACGAGGAGGGCGGTGATGCATTTTACGAAGATGTCATCTACGCCAGCTCTAAACACGGCGCAGCTCCGCAAGGCAAGAAGTGGGCACGTGCATCCGTAAGGAGGTGGTCCAACTAAAGTCCCACCTGGCCGCTCTGGCCAACCTTCACCTGCCCCCGCTTGCGCTGCCCGCACCGCACTGGCGTTTACGCCTGTGACCTCAGTCCCATCGGCAACTGTGGCCACAAGGGCAACCAGCTATGCCCAGTCAGCAAGCTGTCCGCCTCCACCGTGGCGAGCACAGCGCCCACGGAAGCCTCCCGACCAGCCATCCTGGTGTCTTCCCACTCTCACCAAGATGCGATAGAAGCCTTCCGGAAGAGCATTTCTTTTCAGAAGTGCACCTACGCCTCGGCATGAATCTCAACCGTATCCAAGAACAAGCTTCGGGTGGAGTTCGACTCCCCTGCTGAATTAGTTATGAGGTTATGTTATTACATATTGTATTATTAAATTTATGAATACATACAGTTGCACGTTCTTTAGAATTACTATGAATGTTAATCTACATTTATAGTAATTCTAACGAACGCGCAACCGTATGTATTATTTAAATCACACCATTATATATGTCCAATATTGCGTTAGTAGGCGTGAAAACTTATTATTATTCGTTATTTAGCTTAGTTCTTAAATCGACTTCTCATGTAAATTATAAGCATAGAATAAAGTAAATGAAATGAAATCTCTTACTTAATTATTTCGTACAAATTGAGTGCGCGAAGTATCTAGATGTGTAAACATGCGATGAACCAGATAACCAGACAAGAAATAAACCTGTTCAATAAATGGAACCCGCGATAAATATATCGCTTTAGTTATATTTTCAATATTAATATTGCGGATTTAGAGGGAATTTATTTAATTACGCCTTAACGTTATGACAGTATATGATTTTTTTAATAATATTTTTGAGAAAAAATGTTTTTATGTACTGATTTTGTCCACTTTTATCCATAATTTTTGGTTAAAAGTGTATGCATTAAATACTTATATGAAGTTTTTCACACAGGTCGGTTAATGAAGACATCTAATGATCTTATTTTAAATGTATCAATTAATCATACTAAATGAAATGACAAATGTTATTCACAATATCAGAACATCTACCATCTTGTCTTGACGTTGTGTAATGGCGGTAAATAATCTGATTGTAATGAAATGAATGCGATCTACAACTTAATCTGCGCACGAGTGAACTTGAGATTACGAAAGTGGCTCAAGTTGTAGGTAACGCGTAGTAAATAATATCTACATAATTAAAATTCAAATTTTTAATTAAAGTTTGAAGTAAATGTTAAACACAAAATATTAAAACGTTACAACATTTTGGGGGAACTGCAAGTGCCTTTTGACCGTGGTAACTTCAGAACAAAACTCTACTGTCACAGACTAAAATTGTTTTGATTTATTTTTTTTCCGCAAAAAATAATATGAAAAATTGGTAGGATCAGGTCTATATAATCGGATAAATATATTAATAATTCTGAGACCCATGTTTGATTAATAGTTAACTATTGTTTCGAATTAACAAAGACCTTCAGTATTCCAAGGGGAAAAATAGGGGGGAAAGCTAATTATATAAGCCGGGTACCATTTAGAATAGTATTTTTTTAAGTGGATACATCAAACCATTCGGCTAAGGTACATATCTCAAGTAAAAAGTCTAAGCAAAGTTTATATGTTCAAGATGTGTAAAATATAATCGATTCTTTTCTAAACAATGAAAAGCTCAAAGTCATCTCCTCTAAGTATACTCGCTTTAGACTTATACCACAGTCAAGATCTCCTGCCGCCCACTAGCGAGCCAGGTAGTAAAGCTCGAAATGTCTTATTTAAGGCAAAGACTACACTACTGTGTTTATTGTTTTTCTTTTATTTGTATCTTAGAGACGAAGATCAAAGAGTACTTTAAGCGTTGTTTAGTTTCAATTTTCTAATGGCTCGGGTTTTTATTCGACAGAGGGATACTATGTTCATTTACTAAAAAATGTATGTAAGTCTATCATTCTATCACGTTATTGTGTAGTAAAGCTATGGAATTAGTTATTTTCCTAAATTATATATTTTTTATAAATTCTCTGAGAAATTATATTTTTTTTGTAAGCCAAGCTGTCTGTTCTTAACACTTTATACACAAAGATATCTTCTTGGTAAAAATATACAACAAAATGTTGCATAAAAATAAATAAAATTATATATTCATTGATTTGAATTGGCTGATACTTGCTTTTATATTTATTTATAACAAAGCATGCGAATAAAGAAGAAACGTTAAAGATATAAAAAATACATTGTCGAATGTAGTACAATGTTGTCTTTGAATTGATTGAAAGTCAATCATTCCGTATGTAACAATGTAAGGGATCTTGATAAAACTAAGCCGAGCGATATATTAGATTCTTAAAAATGAAATAAGCGTTTTGATAAACTGGCCTCTTTGATATCAAATATGTGCCATTTGGTCTGGATTGAAATTTATTTATAATTTAGGAAAATCAAAAGGAGCCAAGACTTTGGTTCTTATTAAGTGGTTACTTTGTTTTCGTCAAATATTTCTTTGAAATAACTTTGGTTACAAAATAAAAAAACTTAAATATCCACCGCTACAAAACTCAAAAATTAAATAATATCTAGGGGAAAGCCACGGTATATTTTTAGTTCAAAAGTTTCCCTTCTCGAAATTTAGACCAACAGTTCAAACTCCATGGACGATCGGAAACTGGTTGATAAAAAAGATTTAAAGATGACCGTTAAAGCAGATCCATCGTCAACCACGTCAAAGCAAGCTTGGATGCAAGTTATAAAAATTTTAATTCACTTGAAACAAATTTGTAAAGTGAGAAGGCTCGAGTAACAGATACCGCTTGAATTTAATGAAGCACACCAAGAAACATGCATTCAGTTCAGTGTTACATTTGTCAACCGTCACAATAAATTATGACGTAAATAGACTTCTGTAAGATCTCATCACAGTATTTGAATCATCCTAACTAAAAAGTCAATGGTGAGTAAGTTTGTAAATACAATGCAACTTCTTAAGATCTGTCCACATGGTTACGGCAGAGCTGTATTTTCAGCAATTAAAATTATAATGGAAAAACTAGTAGTTAAGCAACCGAGACTAGTCAATTGTTCTGTTCTGATAACGCTAGACCCTATATTTCTAAACCGTCTGATTTTTTATTTTGATTTCCAATGACACAATTTTTTCGATAATGGAATCAATGAATTTCCTTTAAAGTGACGAGAGTGACTTGATAACAATGTGACATACTACAAGTTTTTATCATCTATGTTATTTCGCTTTATTTTGTATTGGGAGTTTTATTTACTAAATATTATTATAGTAGGCCTGGGTCACGGGATCCTATCATAGAATTCTATCTAATCGTAAAAAAACAAATTTCAATCGTTCACGTTAATATTTAATAAAAAAATAAGGTTTTGCATTTGTTACCAATGTTTAAGAAGACAGGAAATATCTAAAATGTGTATAAAAAAATATTCTAATCGAGTCTGCCATTTATTAATTCTATACAGATTTACTATAATATTGTAGACGTATCCATAAATATTTTAATGATCTCAAACTGAGAAATATCTTTAATCGCTTGCACAATTTTATTATAGTTTATTGTTATTGTTTTCTGTAAATAAATGTCTTCAGCACTCCTTTACCAGTTACAATATAAATAATGGCACTCAACTACCTAAGGACCGATTCCCGAAGTAGGCTTGCAGTGTCTCAACACAGTGTGATATCACCTGTATCTCAACAATACAAGCCAATGGACCGTAAATTATTGGCTGCGATAGAAAACGGAGACATTCTATACAATTTGCTGAATATAATTATCAGTTATGTTAGATTTACACTTCATATTTATATTAATGGTTGTGTAATCGGTAAAATACACTTAAGTGCATTGTATTTTAATATTTTATACCGTTCAATACAAATAGACTATAAAATATATTGAAGGATATAAACCATCCAATTTTGTAACATTAAGACCGAGAAAGATTTTGTAACATTAATTTAGTCTTTAAAAAGCACCTAATTTTTTTTTACTATAACGTACCTAAATATATACCGTTACTTTACTTTTAAAAGAAATATATATGTTACAAATTGTTTAACCTAAGATGCTTGTTACCAAAAATGTTCTAATGCCAAAAAATTTAAAAGAGCAGCTCTCTCGCTAATGGTATGCATTTGAAAGCTAGAGCTTGTAGTGGATAAAAGTATGACATACTTTGAAGTTAGAGGCACCATTATGGCTGTATATAAATAAAATATTGTTCACTTCATCCTTATTATAACATAAATAAAAAGATTCTGGTATATTTTATGTCTTCCAATAAAACTTAAATAAAACGAAACCAATAATTTGTTAACCAATTAGATTCACAAATGGAATTGTTTAAATTGAAAGTATTGCAAAATGACGTCTGAAGCATTCCGCATTGATTAATTAAATTCTAATTAAAATATTTTAAGAAATACATCTGGTTAAGTACGTGACACAAATCTTAATAAACGAAACGTTTTTCACTTATATTAAATTAAGTTTACTATCATGTTAAATGCTTAAAGTAAGATTTCTTTGAGCCTATGTAATTGGATTCTTGTTTAGGTACCTTGCTTTACTTGTTCTCATATTTCAAATATGACTAGAAATACAAGATTAATAAGTAAGTTAATAATTATGGACTTTCTTGTTTGTTCTTCTACGTGGCCCTACTCTTTGGAACCATGGAACTAGAGGAGAGTCGGAGGTTTCATAAATGTATATTTTTTTTAATAAAAAGTATTTTGTCAAAATCTATTGGACGGGTTTTGATGAAATATGTTGTGATAGGAGTACACTCTATGTCGAAGTCAATTATACTAAAGTATTACATATGTTTAATTCGGTTTTATTTTATTTCAAAATAATGTAATAAGCACAAAAACAAAATAGACATTTATAATAACATTGATGTGATGAAAAAAGTTTAATATTTGTCTCTGCAACAGCTAATTTCAATCAAAACAATTGCTCCTAAGTAGAAATAAACAAACAAACAATTCAATCTCTATAAGTATTTGTTTTGAGCCAATTAAGAGGGTAATTAAGACTTTTTAATAGAAATCAAACTGTAATTCTCATAAAATTTTAGATTAATTCAATATGTTAATTTCTTAACATTGTGTAGGAAGGGCAAGGAAATGTCCACATTCCGGCTACTGATTGTGACAAGGTAGACTATAAATCAATTACTAGATCTGTAGCCGTTGTAAATATACTTTGCTATGTAAAGCGTAAATTTCTAACTAAACAGGTTATAAAAATGTCGAAAATTTTTATTATTATTATTATTTAGTGCCTATTTTTTTCTTTTAGTAATATTTACTAATGATGTATTGGCTATTGAATGATTGTAAATCTCTCACTCGCTTGTATCTACAAGATTTATTTAATGAAGTTATTGAATTTTTAGAAGAAAATACGTTCTAACATTCTCAAAGTCAAGTATAAAGTAGCGTTAAGAAGCTGGCATTACATTAGATTTACTCTGTTATCACGTCCAAAGTGACCTCAACGTTCAAATCTGTATTGATTTCATATAATCTGCAGTCCTAACTCATGCTGATCTAGGTTATTATAATTTGTAAGCCTGTTAGGTCCAAAGGAATTCTGTAAGCCTATATCAAATGTCTTAACGGGACAGAATATAGAGGATGTTTTTCTTCGTTTTCTCTATGACTAGCCTCATCCAGCGATCTCACCCGCCGTCCAAAATAACTATAATAAAATGATTAATTCTGGAAACTGCAACACGAAAACACTGGAAAATCTTTAAGATTTTAGTATCACAAATTACTAAATGATAGGATAATAATAGGCTGATTTATTTTGCGTGTTATATGCGTGTTATACTAGTACAAAAGTATTAAATACATAATAAAGACTTAGATTTATAAGCAATGCATACTAAGCCAATGAATTCAAATATATTTATTGAATATTTTAAAAAAAGTGGCAGCCCTATCAGATCAGTTAATGCGTAACTAAAGCTACTAAACAGCTACCGGAGATAATACGTGGCAGATTAATCTAGCACGTGGCAAACAGGATGAGGTTTTATCTTACCGTCAGACTTAAGACTGATCTTAAGATTACATTTAAATTAATTTAAGATTACATTTACATTTTCAGATATTAAATAATTATCTCCTTCTTCTTATCTTAAGCCAAGAATTGGTATTATTCAATATTTCAACATTGTTTATTATAATAACAAGAATTATACTGTTTTAATAAATAATAATAATATACCGTTTATTGTGTGCGCCATTCAACTCAACGGCTTTTCAACCGTTTCTTTTTGGCCTCTGTCTCTATCAACTAGTGCCAGGGGAATTAAAACTATACAATTAAAATATCACCAATTTCACGGCCAATTTATTCGTTACGACGCATTAGGTTGTCAACGTCCATTAACAAATTACTGTAACGATAATATAACGTTTTATCGTTCTAAATGCTTTCGCGTGAACATGGCTTACCGTTGTAATGATATAATCGTTGCAATTAAAGTTTATAATTAACGAGTCTTATCTAGTTATCGAATTAACGACAATTTGTTTAACCCCCCTTTTGCATTTAGAACCTCTGTATTAGCTTTGACTTTCACAATGGTTTTATTGAATATAATATTAAATTCAATAATTTCCACTTAACAACTAATACAGTAAAGAAGGTCTACCGTCGTTAAGTATATCCAAGTATATTATATTCTAAATTTAAAAATGATATGTATAGATAGTAGAATAGTATGTACATTTTCAGATGGTGGATAACAAATCAAAACAAATCAACCATGGTGAAGGCGTGGTTCGCTCTAAACTGATTAACGACATAGGGTGAGTTTACCAATCAGTGGACACAGCCACCAAATTGAGACGTCAAGTAAATTTTGATTCAAATTCAGTATTTTTCAATTAGACCTTACAGACTACAAAAACACTGTACAACAAAGTATATAAATAAGAACCGTAAGAATCTTCGTGGATACACCTAGTAATTCATTTATAAATGTATTTTTTTAAGTCCTTACTATTGAGTCATAATTAGAGCGTGGTACCAAAATAAAATAAAAATAACTACACTACTACTAGTCGACTTATTAATATTTTCTTATAAAACCCGACGAGCTCTATAAATTAATAGATATTATTTAGGTTATTTATAGGTTTATCGAAAAGGCCCAATATTCGAGGCTATTCAATATTCAGGAACCTATAACGAGGTACAGGTAAAAGGCGGGTCCGGGTTATTCAATTTACTCGCACGGTATGGTGTGTGCCACTTGTGACTAGTGCTTACTCCCTGTAGAGTCCCAATCTCAGATCTGATGAACTGATATGAATCCATTAACTCGATAACAAAACAATGCTGTGAGATTTTAAGATTTAACTTGACTCAAATTTTCAACACTGAAGCATTTTTTGATATAACACAAAATCTCCGCTCTACCGCTACTACTATGTCGAAAATATTATTTATAAATAATTAAGACATAAAACATATGTTTACTAAAATATTAAAGTGGTATAAGTGTATTCTGGCCATGACAAAGACAATGTTTAGTAATATTAATGAGGTATCAGCGCCTATTTCATGTCACTACGTTTTAGAAAATGTCTAATGTATTTTATATTTAAAACTTAACATTTCTTTATAATTGAATAATATTTATCAATATAAAAAAGTAAAATTTCCAAACATTTCATTTCAATTAAGGTTTAAGTAACTTATTAAGTGAATGTTTTTCCAAAAATACTTAGTAATATCCGAGCCATCAATAATTCATAGCTCTATGCCAACTTCCACAATGGGGAAGAAAACCAAATGCTACCTAAGGCTGCTTTGGTCGGACTGAATTTTTTATGCTAGGGCGCCTGCCCCCTTAGAAAAACACCGCCATACTCCAGGGAACTGGCTAATAAACGTTTGAATCGACAGCAGATTATAAAAGTTTTGACATGGTATATAATTATAAAAAATGATATTTTTTTTAAATAAATGAACCAAGTATTTTTTTTTCGTTCCCTATAAATACTTTTTTTTTAAATAAACATTATTTTCATATATAATGAAAATTAAATCATAAACAAGATTCATCCCTTACACCTATTGAACACTCACCGAGAGAGCGCTCTGGTGGCTGATTGAATCATTAAATATCTCTAAAAAATATAATAAGTTATTGTTATTTAAAATAAATAAGTTTTAAAGTATTTTATATAAATCAAAGTAAATATATGGTTTATAATAATCGGATACTCTCAAATAAAATTATCTTATTAATAATGATGAATAATTTTAAAGTAATTCACCACATCCTCTGTTAGTAACTTCATGTCACAATCTAAACACCATGCAGCCATCTGTTAGTTCTCAGGGTGTAGGACCTTACTGAAATACCGCTGGTAAGCCAGGGAAGCCCGAAGGCTTTTAATTTGTATAGCTGTCATATATTATGCATGAAAATTTTGATTGTTTGATTAGAGCCTTCGCTCTTCATGACTTGGTATTCCCTGTCTGGATGTTAAATAATTTCTATTGTAAATAATATTAGCGTACATAACTATGCTGAAATGTTAGAAAAGTAATTTGTTATAACATTTTATTATTATTGTTTGTTTTGTACAATCATAAGCAATACTTTAAAAAGTAAAAATTCAGGTCTTATATTAAAAATCAAAAGCTAAGTGTTCAGTACTAAGTCTGCTTTTAGTTTGGTAGACAGAATAAGTAATGGCTTTTGCGCTTTGACTTCAAGCTACAAGAAAGAAGAAGCTGAAATTAATAGCAGCGAAAATGCATTTTCAAAGAGAGTCAAAGCCATAATTAGCTTTATGTGAATGTAGTAAGTTTTCAAAAAATAAATTAACTTCTTAATCAAATTCAATCGTGAAGCATGTGTCTTATTAAAATATTGGATTCGAAATCGTGAGCTCCGATGCACGAGGGAGCTTATTATAACTGGTTGTTGAAACAATTCTCAGAAATCTTTTTTGAACTAAAGATTTCTTTTGTTTTTTTTTAAATGCCCAAAGAATATGTCAGCCGTGTGGTTGGTTGATGTGTCTTCGCGTATAGTTATTTCATTTTTCAGTTTCATTATTTAGATTTATATTGAAAGCATTACAGAATAGTTTTCAAGCATCGATATTTATTTATCAAAAGTAAATATCAATTAGAAAAGGTAATAAAAAAATAGCAAACCTTAAGTATAGGATGTAAGTTAAATTAATTAATATCCTGGCAAGATTTCAGTTTAATTGAAACTATTATCCACCTTAAGTTTTCTAGCAGAGGGTTCAATTTTAAATCTATATCACCAGCGTTACTTTAGCAGATCATTCCAAAAGTATCATCAATCATAGCCTGCCACATCAATAGTAAGAGCAAATACTCGGTAACTGGTTTTGTATTACAAATCGATTTTAATCCGGAGAGATTTATAGACCTTGTAATTTATCCTATATAAGCTGGTTAGTTTTAATACAACCTTATACTTCTTATTTTATCTCCAGTTCTGCATTAAATAGATTTTTAACGAATACATCCTTAACTTATCCCAAATGTCCAAACACAAAGCCATCCAACACAATATTCACATTAACTTTATTATATAATCTATCAGTGTTTTCGCTTACGTCATTGTCTTTAAAGATAACAATCCTCATTCAATCTTCTTTAGCGGAGTTTAATTCCGAAAGTAGGCTGGCGTCATCGTAATGGCACCTCCATCAAAACCAATACAAGCCTTATTGGTGTCTCTATCTCATTCCGCATTATCATCCCTATCATAAGTTAGAAAGAGATGTAAGAAAACACGTGCAGCATTCTCAGATTAAAATTGATTGTGCGGACGTTTCTTTTATCTGTGGGACACGTTACGATTGATTCCTCATTAATCTTTATTCGCAGTATTAACATCTTTTTTTTGTGATTCTTAAATGTCATGTTATTTGTATCGTGCCTTCGATTTGCATAAACATTTACATTTATTTTATTCTTTTATTATTTATTTGTGCTGTAACTCAAACTTGTATGTGCTTAATTTGTATATTGTTGATTGGTTGTATGATTGAGAGATAAAATTAAGTAACTTATATTGTAATTTGCAAAAGCTAAAAAAAACATAAAATCCTTCAAGATTTTAACAATTTTCATATTTTCTTAGCATTTGGCTTTTCTAGTAATAATGGACGATGTCAAAGCCGATGTAGCATCCAACTACTATTACTATTTAAACTTGATAGGTGGCTGATATTGATAACTTTTACTTTAAGCAGTACAAAAATCATTTTATAACGTAATTAATGTAATAACGTAAATAATAATGTCATTCCCAAATTATACTGTTAGTCTAAATGTTCAGTGACTTTCATACATTAAGATCTTAAGAACCACAAATGGCACAATCAAAATTGATATTGAAATAATTGACGTGACAATATTTATTAGTAATATTTTATTTAATTAACAAATATTGTCACGTCACGTAATTATTTTTTATGTTATTTTTTCTTGTATGGATAAAGGGATGTTATTTTGTTCGAATATTTTGTTACAATATATCATGTGTTTGTTTCTACCACATATTAATAGTATATATATATATATTATGTAAGAGCCCCAAAAAAATCATATCTTAATACCAATCTGATTTTATCAACATCATTTATTTCATGTCGTTTTACTTTTCATTTAATATTTTATAAAACATGATCTGAGATTTCTCCGCTCCTAAAAATATTTTCTTTTTAATTTTTTTTAAATATCGCGATTTTTACATATTCTAAACTAATATCGGGACTTTGCGATAAAAAAATATTAAAGGTGTAATACCTTTTTATTCCCCATCGTTTCGGACTTTGTTTTTATCGCAAAATAGACCCGATATTAGTGTAAAATATTTTCTCTTTGTAGTTACATTTTTAATGATTTTATCCGACAAAACTTAAAAGGCAAGTCATGTAATAGTTAGTATGTAAACGCTTCACGGTATCCTACTAACCTCAACATTGTAGTATAAGAGCTGCAATAAATAACAAAGCTTAACTTTGTGTATCAATTTCCGTAAAGAGGCCACAGGAGTGTAATGCTGGAATATATTTACGATCCATAAAGTTTAAGAGAAAATGTCACCTATTTTCTACATAAACAAATTGTGTTGAAATTAAGATGAAGCCCAGATTTGGGATTATAATGAAAGAGAAAGGTTATTTTAACTCTTGTAAATTTTAACTAGTTTTCTATTAAAGTCTTAAGATTTAAATAAGACTATTTTAGAATAGAGATTTACCTTTGGCTCTATTATCGGTCACTCTACTATTGTGTTTCAACGAGGTCATTAACATGTCTATAAAAAGGTATTTATATTTTATAAGATAATCGTTTTCTTTTCTCAGCAGAAATAAAATTGCTTCCATAAAATTCACTTCCAAAGATATCGACGCTGTTAAAATTTTAACAACGGCAGCTTTTCGGCCAATATACGATGCTATCTAAAATTATCTTAACATCGAAATGCGCAGACGCACGACTTCATATAAAAATAATATAATTTTGTATACACAAAAAATATTACACTTATTAATACCAGTAATATTAATTAAAATATTATAAATAAAAGGCACTATTTATTAAATATATATATATATATATATATGAATATATATAGATGAATATCGAAAATCTATTCGACACTCGAATAATATCGAATTTTATAACATGTCTTTATTTATTTTATAAAAGAAACAAACAAATAATACAAAGTATAATAACACATACATATAATAATAATACATTTCGTCGTATGTCTGTCTTTTAGTGTTATTCAAAAAGGTGATACAATAACAATAATTTCGGAAAAAGCTATTAAAGCTGTTGTCTAATTAACGAGTTGACGCGACGCGCTCAGAAAATATCGTATCGTTAACTTTAAATAGGATTAATATGAAGATTTATTTGTTTTTATAGCTAGTAGCTGTTTATAGGAATTTGTATAGACGTGACTGGCTTTAAGATATTATAAATTCATGTAATATCGTGTAGTTATTAGATAATATCTGTTTTTAATGTTTTTTTCAAAAAAAATAAAAAAATGCTTTAAGACAAACAATGTCTGGGTTAACCCTCGGCATGCCTGGTAGGGTCTGTCAGACCCACAGTGGCATATAAGTCGTTGTTGTTCACTTACATTTAAATTTCACGTGCTCCCGCTCCCAGTAGCTGGCTGTTACGAACACATCTCCATCCTCGACCCACTTCATCAGTCCACAGTAAGTTTGTGAGGTAGAAGGACCCGTTTAAAGAGCGCGCGGGCCTCTTAGACCCCACCAGGCATACAGTGTGATTTTTTTATGAAAGCGTTATTTTATTTATTTTCTTGTCACTATTGATATTTGAGTGCCAAAAGTTATATATTTATGTATTTTTGATTCAATATAAAAAGGAAACTCCGAGACAATGATATAGCTTATTTATTTCTAGAAGAGAATGAGGACGATGACATTATATTTAATTCTAGGCGAGAGAACTCTAATCATATTTTCCAAGAAATCGAAGAAGCTGATTTTGAGTCCGAAGAAGACGTTTGTTCAGTCAAAAAAGATCACAAAAGACAGTATATTTGTGAAACATGCAAAAGCCATATTTGCAGGATCATTAATTTTTTCAAAACGCAAAATGCTACGAAACCAAATCACAAGAAAATGTTGATGAGAGTGAAAAAGATTAATTATTATTATAATAATATATTAGCGTAGGTATATTAGTACCTTACATAGATTTCATATACTTAATACAAATAACATGTTATCAAATATTTAGTGATAATATTTTTGTTTAAAAAACTGAGTATATTTTAATTACAAAGATCTAAATAAAGATGATTCGATTTATATGTTATTTTTTATTATTATGAATGGTTTATACCCTTAGAAGGTATTGAGATGCCCAACAAATAAAAATATAAAGAAAAAGTAAATAAGAAATTCAAATGAAATTCTGGGTCTGAGGGACCCACCAGGCATAACTTGTAACTTTTTACCACCAGGCATACCGAGGGTTAACTGAACTTATATTTCAAAAAGCTATGATAAGTTTTCTTTTTTAAATATCTGAATCGAAAAAGTTGAAATCCTAAAATAAATACGGTTCCACTCGAAGTGTTTGATCAATTATAAGTCTTGACTAGCTACGCCTCATTTGATGCGGCTCATTGCCTTTGACAATGGTCTCTGGGAGAAAGAGCGCGTAGACTTGAGTTATTTACAGAGTATTCTGAACGCTTTTAGGAATTGAAAAATTTTACTAAAAGAAGTGCCATAAGTGAATTTAAATTACAGACAAAAAATATGTGTTTGCTTTTACTTCTGCTGTGTCTGGGTTTACTCTATTCGGAGAGCTTAAATAGACTTTGGGGTGAATCCGAACTTTATCACTGCATCGAAATAGAAAATATTGCCAATTATTATTTTATTAAAATACAATATATATAAAATATTTAATTTTTAAGTAGACGTATCCATAAGTTGTAGTTCATACGATTTACAAAACCCAATGAACTGCTTCGGGTTGTTGATTGACGTTTTTAATTAACAAGCTTTAGACATTTTGTTTTAAATACTTAAATTTGTTTAATGGCCTCACCGAATGACTGATGGGGGTCGAAAGTAAAATTCCCAAATTCAGTAGATACACGTGTAATAAATAAATCCTTTACCGAAACCCGGTGCAATTTATTTTTTCACAAAACTCTTTAACTTTCAAAAGATTTAATCTCAAGGAGTCGATGTTTGTGGTTTTTATTTGCCTCTCAACCAATCTTTACTGTGGTTTTGGCTGTTGTATATTTAGGTCAATCAGTTTAATATATTTAATTTATATTTTATATTTAATAGTTTGAATGTCTTTCTTTTCTTTTTTATACTATATTTTTATCTCTGTTGCGATAAAATATGTATTAATATTTGGTTTCAAAAATCGCATAAAGTGCTATATTTTTCAGATAATTTCACGTTTCTTACAATGTTATATTTAAATTTTTTCGCCAATTGTCAATTGTAAAATGCTTATAACAATTAGATCATTATTATTTAAAAATACTATATTGGTTATAGCAAATTCAATATAAAATACTATTTTATGCATATTTGTTTTATAACCATTAGTTAAGTAGTTAAATTACAATGCAATATACTTCTTGGTTTAAAAATAATTTTAAGTGCAGTAAAAATTACCATAAGTTGTTAATGGTGTTATAAAACTCTGTGAATATTTATATAAGTTCTATTTTAGAATTTAGAGACATCAATATCTGCATTTTTCCTAAAATATATTTTGTCATTTGTAATTTAAATATACGACTTTAGACGGGAACCTTTTAATACATCCGACAAATCGTAACGTTGCCGTGTCATATGCAAATACAATTGGACGGAAGGTCGGCTCTACTTATTCAGTAGATATAGTAATATTTAGAACAGACATGACCAAAAAAAATACGTTTTAAAAAAAGAATCCTTTTATAGTAATTTATATTAAAAAAAGACTATGTTTTATAAACTGATATTCAATTTTAATGTATTATTACTAACACGAGTAATTCTGATATCCTGATAGAATCCTAATAATAGGATGCCTTTTGGGATTAAACTAACTATTATGCTATTATGCCATGTTTGTGTCCAATTCCTAAATCCAAGTAATTATACCTTTTAAACAACAACACTAAAATTTCGCTTTTGATTTTCAAACACCTCATCATTATTTGCGACCACAGATTAATACGTGCGAGATAAATTGCAACCGCATTTGATAAAAAAAAGTAGAGTGACCACCGACAGTCGGCTCTATATTTTAAAAAGTCAATGTTTTATTCAAATAAATCTAACCTATATCTCACCTCGGATACCTTTGCTTGTATTATTTTAATGCTCTCATCCATATTTAGTAATGCGTGAGTCACGAATTCTATTTATCATTGTAATTATTTTTACTTTTCCCGCCTGATGCAGTCCTGTGTGTCCATGTTATAACGACGTGTGGCTCAATTTATTTTTAACTATTTTATTAAGTAGATTGGTCTGTCCGTCTTTCAAGTTGGACGGAGCTTTTTTGTATAATTTCGGCAGATAGGAATTCTTTTATTTAACATTATAATTATTTAACTACGTTTCATGTTTATTCTGAATAGATTCCATCGTTGCAAAATAATTGCTGGAGCTATATATAATTTGGACTATTTACATACAAAAAATGTTTAATTTTAAAATGTAACTAAAAATTATACACAAAATGGTTATAGGTGAATGAAACTGTATATAATATGATATAATATAATTTTCTGAAAAGTAAAGTTTAACTCTTAAGACTTTTTAAAGCGAGTACATTCATACAATGAATAATTATCTTTTTCAAATTTTTTATACTCGTTATGTCGTTTTATATCTATTTCACAAATAACATATTCAATTGTATTACAAAAGCATGTGGCCGATAATGTAAAAATTATCCACGCATAATATCAAACACGTTTAACGCCCGAATCCTACTGGTGCGGAACGAAACGATTTTAGGCCATAACCTATTTCTTTATTTCAAAGAGGCCGTGTGGCAAAAAAAAAAGTAATAAATTTTGCAAGTAAGGATTGCGGCCACTTATAGTTTTGAAACGCCCTTTTAAGATATTATATTGACCACTGTATGTGGGTGGGTATTCTGATATTTCATATTATAAAAGAAAGCCGACCTGTCGTTATAATTGTCTTACAGTTGTTTTATTCTTCCACTCACAAAATTGAAAGGATTTTTTACTTAATTTTTTTATTCTAATGAGGTAGTTTATAATACTAGGGTTGTAAATAATGACGGTTGCCTTTAGACATCTATCTGCAAAACCTTGCAGAAACCTGTACCTACTCTCTAAAATTATAAAACCTTCATTTGAATCAATCTATCTGGATAAGACTAGAAGAAACAATACACATACAATATACAGTACAGTAAAAATAATAATACCATTCTCACGTGCAATATGTACGTTCGTAAAATAATATTGAAATATGTGTAGAATGATTTCATAAATTAAATAAATATACAGAAACATATAAACAAAACAACAACATTCCCAGAACATAACACAAAATAAATATATCCATAACCCTGTTCCAAAACAAAGCAGAACTGCAATTAAACGGTAACTTCAAGAATAACAAACCCAACTCCATTTGGAACTCATTAATACATTAGACACACGTTAAGATGTGATTTTGGGATGTCCGTCCTACGAAAATATGGGGTATGATTAAATTATATGGATACCAAAATATACAAGTACAGTGCTGTTATCGTTTCGCAACTTCCTTTTAATCTACTGATATCTTAATAAATGATGAATAATAATGAAGTTTTTAATATTAACAATCAAAACATAAAGATATTTATGTTCTTTATTTAATAGCTTTATAACTATAGATTTTAACAGTTATAAATTAAGTATCATACATGAATGATAAAGGTTGAAAGATTGATAATCTTTAAACGTATAGCCCAATCAATGTTGGTTAAGATAAAAAAAGATTGTAAGTCCTACATTGTCACTATTATTGGCATTTTTACACAAATTGTTGAAAATTTCATAATAAGTAGACGATGAAAGTTTGTATCGATGACCGTCAATTTGTTCTCATGGCAAAGATGCAGCCGCACGCTATTTGTAATCATAATTGAATATGTAAGTCTACTAACGTTTATCTTCAAAGGCAATAAAGAAATATATATTTTTTTATCTTTTACCAGCTACCGATCGAACAGGGAAATAAAGAGTAATATGTGAATATTTGTGTGATTGTGCAATCGTTATGTAATGATTTATATAACATATCATATAGCCTGTTGGTGTAGTTCTTAGTGATCCTGACTCTGAGCCATAGTTTGTGGATTCGGGTCCCACAACGGACCATGCGTTATGTAAACTTTCAGATTTATTTTATTTTATTTAATTGTAAGTCTTTAAAGATGTCGTTAACATAAAAATATTGTATATATTAAGCACGCTTTTTCTTATTTTTTATACAATTGTAAGAACATTAATAATAACGTTTTAAATCAATCTACAATGAAAAACTGATAAATCATCGTCATTAACATTATTCAACCATTTTAGTCATGTCGAAGAGACTTGTGTAAAACATACTTATATATAATATACATTAATAAATATAAAATAAGCAAAATATATAAGTCTTATATCAGCAGTCAGCGGCGGAGAGGCAATATTTCAACAAGTAACACATCCGTCACGTACTCCACGACTGCGGTGGCCATTATCATAGACTTCATAAATGTAATAAGGGATACACAGACACTCACTCCACCTAGTAATAAAACAATAACGTATGTTCACGTTGTTCACGTTTTCATTACATAAGTTGTAACTTATTGTATTTCACCTACTTTATGTTTCATATATGTTTCATTTAATGTAAATATAATCTCTTGTCATATCATTTTCAATATGATCTTAGTGTTTAATTCTAGCATATCCGTCCCCATTTTTAAGATATGTACTTTTTTTTCTTTCTAATTACAATATATATATTACCAAAAACAAATATTTCAATTATAACGCTTGAATTATATTTTTTACAAAACAAAATATATTTATACAAAACTCTCAATAATATTGTAAGACCTCTCTATATATTGTTTACTCTTTGGTGTCGCAAGCGCTTTGATATGGCACCGGCGCGTGCGCACGGAAACCCATTACTTAGGTTAATATCATTGTGATTTTGACTGCGTTATAGAAACGTGTAATTCCAAAACTTTTAATATGAATTCGTGATGACTGCCGACTTAGTGAGAGGACTCTTAATTTAACAATTTGTGAAATAACTATAAATCAAGACATACAAAATAAACATTTAACCTCTTCTTAGAACCAGGAATTATTAAAATATTCCAATGCCCAAATTATAAAATAACCTTAATTGTGTACATTATGTGAACAAGCCTGTATGAAATATTGATATATATATAATACTTTTCATTTACTGTGTAATACATAAAAGCTTTAAATTATGTCATTTAGTGAGATAACAATATCATAGAAATCATTATCTAGGAATCGTAGTAACTTGGCTATGTTTATGAATCCAAGAAATCATTTAATTCACCTCCCTAATATAACCATCACGCCCTAATGCTTTATCCAGTTAATTGTTAGCGTTACGTAGTTCAACTAACTTTTGTAATTGTCCATGCGGGTATAAACTTTAAAGGGATACTAAAATGTTAGTATTAAAAATATAAAAATGTTATGGTCTATATTTAAATTTATTTTTGAATGCATGCATGCAGTATAAATTAACGATTTCGAGCTATTTAAAATTTTAAAAACAAACCGTTTTTTAACTATGCTTATTTAAACTTGTAGGCTAAGTATCTTAAAATTATGATTCAGATACTTTTCCTCCGGGATCAAGTTCAGTTGCAAATGCTTACAATTATTAAATTTAAATCCCTACATTGTTTGATAATATCCCCATTAAAAAAAAAATATAGATTTTTTTTTTTATAAAAAATCAAGTTATAATAGGTCAGATAAAGTTAAAGTCAAATAACAAGTTGGCGTTGTGGTTAAGGATGTCAACGTGTGTCGTGATATGAATACCGTCGGCGCAAGTTCGATCCTCAACGGGTCTTGCATTATTTTTTCGCTGCCGCGCGTGGTACGCGCGATGATCGACAGCGAGAGGTGTTGGGTCGCGGTGGCCTCCTTCTGCGAGCAAGTTATTGCCATGAAGGAGGTCACGGAGCGGATCAGGGAGTCAGCCTCCACCGCTGATCCGCTTCAAATGAGAAAACTGAGGAGAAGGAAGCGGAAGTACGCCCGACGCTTTCTTCCCGAGCTGTAGAGCCTTGGTGAGGGAGAGAGAGGGGAGGGTGACCCCTTTCACCAGCCATAGGCCTACGTCGTGAGGGTGCTCTCGTTACTCGGGGCACCCTTATTCTGGGGGTTCTACCGGGACGTCACGGTAAGAGCGAAAGCGATCCCGTGGCGTTCCTCAAAGGCGATGAGGGTAACCGTTGGTTTTTTTAGACGGTAGCATTAAAAACGGCAGCGTCATCTATGCTGCAGATAGTCCCACATAACCACCCGGTCATCACCTTCATGGCCAGGGGTGGAAAAAAAATGTTAGATAAAGCAAAATACGTTACTTTGGAAAGGAACCACGTCGATGGGAGACAACAAATAAAAAACAAACAAACAACTGTAATGACGAATTAAAAAGACAGAAAAGCAGTTATTAAAGTTACATAGTAAAAGTGTCTTACTCTTACTGTACTTATCTCTGTCCTAATATATACACTTAATATTATATATGTAATATGTTAACAGATAAAAATACATTTTTAATTTCTGTACCTTTTTTTATATTTCTGTTAATATTTTCTGATTAAAAAAAAGTTTTATCGGCAAGATGAAAACGATCAGTATCGAGTGCACGCGATGAATCTAGAAATTCAAAATGAGTGGGTGACCATAGGCGACTTTTGTATTCCATTAGCATTGAGGTGGCGCACCTTACTTCATGAGTGGTCTCCAGCCTTATTAAAATTCTATCTAAATGCATTCCAAATGACTCTCCCAGATCAAAGTAATTTAGTAAGATGGGGTAAAGCTACCGAAAAGTCTTGCAATATCTGTGGGGAGGCGGTAGGAACGGCTAAACACTTGTTGGTAGGGTGTAGGGTGCTATTGGAAAAAGGTCAATACTCGCGGCGCCATGATAAAGTATTGGAAATCATACGTGAAGCGGTTAGTCTTTCAGTAGCTAGAGCGCAAAAGGGTATAACAACCACCAAAAGATTCATAGAGTTCATTAAAGAAGGCTCGTCTAAAAAAGCAAAACAAAAGCCTCACTCTATCTTAGAGGCGGCTCGCGATTGGACTATAATGATGGATACGTATGAGAAACAGTATAGAATTCCTGAGGATATTGTTGTCTCGTCATCCAGACCGGACATATTCCTGTACTCTAGACAGTTAAAGCGCGTGATACTTGTGGAGCTTACTGTTCCGTGGGAAACTAACATTCCCAAAGATCACACAATTAAAGTAAACAAGTATTACGAACTGACCAACGAACTGACCAGGAATAGGTATATAGTTAATTTGTACGCGGTAGAAGTGGGAGCGAGAGGTATAACAGCGAAATCTCTCTATAACCTACTTAAAGATCTTGGCCTCTCTAGAACTATCATCAGTGCATTTCTAGAACGTACTTCAAAGGCGGCATTAGTAGGTTCATTCCAAATTTGGTTAGGTAGGGAAAGGAGCGCAACCAGTTGAGGTGAGCGTGAATGCGCATTTTAAAGGGGCCCCTTAAACCTACACTTGGGTCGCAAGTCCCAGGGGCTGTTTGCGCTCCTCTCCCTGCAACGCGATGGGCCCGGCACCCGCACGGTGAATCCATGGAATGCTAAGAAGCTTCGTCCCTGTCTCCATAAAAGTTACCATTTTCACATACACCATCTTTACTGTCAATAAATAACAATGACAATTCAAATCACAGATATAAAATATTTGTGAATAGAATGTTACCAAGTTACCAATAAATTTTGATATCTCCGATATATCCGCAGACAGTGATCTCCTCAGACGATAATAAAATTGCTCTTTACATAATCCTATTTATAAAACAGGTTTTTCGATAAAGATAAACACCGATCATTCACTGACGTTCCAATTACGGCACAATACAAGACGTAAAGAGCATTACGGGTCTGTTCACATATGTTATTTTATTTTTAAGACATTCAAAATAAAACCATTAATCAAGTGTATCAATATTATTATAATATAATCAATAAATACTTGTTTCCTATTATAGTCTAAACGTAAATAAAATCCTTAGGAATTTGCTGTTACGAACGACGGTGCATGTAGTACAATGTTGAGAATGAATATGGGCGCGGCCTAAATGTGCCGTTAACACAAGACAAATTTTAGTATCTCGGTAGTTGTTTAAATGTCGCAGTACAATGTTGTTCAGTGTTTACTATGGACATTGACTTTCATAGTGCCGTTCAGCTTTAACACTTTCTCCCTTCATAAGTAACCAGCGCCAACTCAGAACCATTTTAAGAAACTGTAAATTCTGCCTGTATAAAATGTTTATAATCTGAAATTATCCTAGAATCAGTTATATATATTTAGAAATTATTGTTTTTAACAATTTTCGACAAAAATATACGAACAAAAAAAAATTTTACAATAATATATCAACGTATTCCAGGTTTACAAGATTATCTTAAATAAATGACATCATCCATGCACACGCCCTAATACCGGTCCGATGTTTAATTGTAACAAACTGATTTACGACGTTTGAAATCGGTTATCTAACATCTATTGCTTGTTTTCGTTCTTTTAATATATGGGAGTGGTGTAACCTATCTGTATCTTGGTTTTTGGGATAAGTACGTTGGTTTGTGTGTATCTGAGTCACGTTAAATAATTGTCTTGATCACAAAAATAAAAGTAATTTATATACGTTGGAAATAATCAAAAATATAAATAAGTGCATATTTTTTAAGTTAATTATTAACCAGAAATATTTTTTACCTATCATATAGTCAAAACAATATTTTTTTTATAAAATAAAAGTAACTTTCCAAAGCTCTTATGATTTAAGTTTAAAAAAAACTAGAACGGAAGTGATTTTGCAATACAAAATATAGTTTTTACGTCCATTAATATGGCGGTCAGTAGCATCAATAAAAACACACCATAACTTTTTTATACGCGGTTTCCGAACGGTCACTTTTTGCCAGATTTTGTAACCAAGATTTCCTGATAACAGAAATAGCACTGAAATTTACAATATTTAAATTTTATTCATGTCCTCGTTAAAAGTTATATCTTTGAAATATATTTTAGCTTATGTGAAGCAATTATAAAACAAACATTATTTTGTATATATATTACCTAAAAGCATTTTAATAAATTACACGCCCAATGCACAAACAATGAAAAATCGTAAATATAATATCCAAGCGAGCTCTTATACCCTTATTATATTAAGCAACCGAAATCCATTTAAAAGTTACATGTCGATATCTACGCTTTCTATCGTATTTGTCGATAAAAAAAACAATATCAACGTTCAAGCATTACGAGCTACAATAATAATTGACCGGATTTCAAAGAACCTCTCGTGTCGGTAATTGGGAAATATTTTTTTTTCTTGTAACACCATTGACACTTCGGTCGCTTTGATAAGATTTGGAAATATATTTGTAAAGGGTAATGAGATTGGTTGAGATTTTTAAGCTGCGGTCACATTACGAGAGTTAATTTAATTTTGAGCACCATATTTTTTTTTTTCAATATTTTCGTATATTTGTGCAAGTTTTCGGAAAGTAATACTTCTTTATATACTTAAATATTTAAAGCTAATCAGAATTAATAATTATGATTAGTAATAAAGTTTACTTAACGAAGAGGTAAGATATATAACTGTATAATAAAATAACAATCTAATTTTACTTCAACCACTTTGATGTCCAAATCGATTTCAGTTCTGTTTAATTATACCCCTACTTTTTCACACACTTTATAAACTTAACAGGCGTGAAAGAGAGGGGCGATTTTATCTTCAACCCTACTTTTAGTCACATAAATGGCATCCTACTGGAGTTAGCGACTCTTTAAAGACCGTCCAAGCATTAAATAACTGCGTTTTAAACCGTCCCATTCACGTCACGACAAAATAAACGGTATCCATTGAGACTATTTCACTGGCCCGTTATTTTAAATGTATGTTCCTACAATTTAAGAACATTGATTCCAACTACTTTTGAAATTCTTTTCATTAAATGTACAGTTACCAAAACGATCGTGGTCTTCGAGGTTTGAAAAGAACGTCTTTCAAATATATATTCTTCTTCTGAGACTTCACGTTACGTTTCAATAAATACCATTAATATATTTCGAGAGTATTGGTATTATAAGTCACTAGCAACAGAGATTACCTTATAACGAACATATTATACAAAATTTATTTACTTATTACGCAAAAATTAATACCTCATATATTATACCTATGTTTGAAAATATTTATAAACATGTATAGCCATGTTAAGCTTTATAAAGTTTTAATATAGAATGAAAAATAAACCGATTCGGGAATTGATTTGAACCCGACCCCGCTACCTCTGGTAACCGTCCCGTCACTCTACCTACTGAGCTACCGTTGATACGGTATTTTTCGTACCTTAATTAATATTTAATATTATACATATTACATAAATTTCAATATTAGCAAAAACTTTTAAAACTATAGATATAAAAAAGTTGTTAAGAGATTCAGTCGTGTAGTGTACAGCATATACGGAGCTCTTCTCACATTTCCATGTTTACAGGCGTCTCGTTGGTTGCCAAGTAAAATATTGTTTTAATGTTACATGTTATCGTGTGTCTTTGAAGATGGCGCTCAAGTTTCGAATTAGTTTTTGTGGTGAGTGCGGTTGTAAGTTATAAGAATTTAACTGGTTATTGCGTTATGGAAATAATTTTTGTATCGGCGGTGAGGTTATTAGTTTAGAAGTTTACTTACCTGCATATAAATAGTTTATCAACTATAATATAGCAGTAATTCAATTAATTTAATTTATCATTACAAGAAACCATAGAGATGTACCGAATTTTGTAGTTTTTAATAGTAAAGTATTTTAAGTCGATATTAAAATTAGTACCCCTTTGTTCTTTCTTAATGTTTGATTGTCTCGTGTTTATTTAAATAGACCTATTTCTACTGAATTATTACATTTATTTAAATCAACCAGCGCCATATTGATGACCCCTTGTGGCGTGTACGTGTTAAAAAGTACCTTGTTTGTATATAAATAAATATATATTGTATAGAATGGAATGATTGTAGGTAAAAAATCTAACCCTTTACAAACAATGCATAACCTGTCTCAAGAAACAGTTTATGGAGAATTGTCTGGAAAACGGGAATTCCTGACCAAGGCAGTTGAATATCTTCAACTGAGGATTAAACTCGTGTATGAGTGAGGCTTAAGTTTATTAATTGTTTGTTAAATGGAACAGAACATATGGTATGATATGACGTATGTGTGTGTGAAGTACGTGTATATATTCTCATGTATTTGGAAATTGTTACATAAATGAGGTATGTCATATGCCAATTTATAGTATTGATTATAATTTAAAACAACAGTTAAGTTAAAAAAGATCTCCGACTACATCTGACCTGTCATCATTTTTTATTAATCTTTAAATATTACAACCTGAAAATAATGCAATATTAATGAACGAACGTATTGAAACTTTAAATTCATAGCCTAAGCTGTCAGTGATATTTAAAAATGTTTGTACGTTTTATTTTGTAAATTCAAATAAAATCTACAAAACATTCGTTTTGTATATATTTTACGGGTGACAAAATAAACAGACGGTCCTCTTGATGGTAAGTGATGCGCAGCCCATGGAAAAATATATATTGAAATATAGATGCATGCGTTTCCACATTTGGGGGGGAATGGGGAGGGATGAAAGGGACAGGAGCATGTTTTGGCGGTCCCAAAAAAAAATAAATTGAATACGTTTTTAAAATAATACCATTCGTAATTCTATTATACAATATGAAGTGCATTTTGTTAATGGTAATGTATTAAACGACGGACATCGAACCCCAACCTTTGACTCTTGCATACAAGGTGCTGCATTACAGCAGTATAAACTAGCAGTTTACTTTAATCTTATGTAAATTGCCGTTTCTGGTATTTATACGCTTTTTATGAACAGTAGTAGAATTTACCAGTAACAGTACAAACAGTAGTAGGACTAATAATATGATATATAGTTTAATATTTATTTAATATATATTGTTATTGTAATTGGCATTAATTTTGGGTTTGAAGGTCAAAGGAAAAGCATCGTCCATTACTTAGAATTAATCTTGTTTACTTTGACCTTTTCGATGATAAAATCTAAAATGTATAACATTCATAAAGTTGTTGTTTAATAAATATATTTTTTAGCCAGTTTTTGATTGAAACTTATTTAAATCAAAAGTAATAAATATTTTGTACACTAAATAAAGTTTACATTTACATATTAAAAAAATATATAAATGTAAACTTTATTTAGTGTAACAAAGAGTTAATAAATATGTACAATATTTGTAAAAAAAAACCGACTTTACAGAGAAAGACGGAATAAAATGCATAATTATTTACATAAAATGCTAAGTAGCCCGATTACTGACCTGAATATCAGAAACCACTAACTTAACTAGACCAAATTAGTATTTCTACAAGCGCTGATGAAGCTAGTTGAAAGTCACATAACCATTGACCCGACATTACTAAGTAATTAGCACCGCTAGAACAATGCCTATTGTTGCATGATGACGTCATATCCGATAATTTGGCCTCACCATGTGTGAACAGATGTGGAATACCTAAATGGCTTATGTTCGATTTTGAATAAAATATTAGAGACGACTGAAATTACACAATTAATTAAATCAACTAGATTTTCTGCACATCTTCCTAAATTCAACTACTGCCGTCGGAGACTGCAGATACGAAATTGAAATTGATTCAAAAGTTGGACTGTAGTGAGGATTAAACTTTAAGAGATAAGCCCAGTGAAGTCTTAATGGAAGTTTCTTGATATGAAAAGGTCGTTAAGAAGTTTTACTTTTACCAATTTCATTTCATCTGAGGATTAAGAATTAGTTTCCCTTTGAGGCTAAGCTTATGGCTTTAGTTTTTTGTTAATAACTTTTCTATTTTATTTCCAGAAATAATTGTCTTTTCAACATTGATTTCAACACAAAAAACTAAGTATTTTTATATTAGACTCAATATTCAAATGGTCGTGCTTAATCACAAGAAATCTAGCTGCATTTGTTTCCAGAACGTCAACGAAAGAGACTGGACATTGAAAAATTTCAACTAATAATATATGAACAAAAGTGGACTTGTTAACAAAACATTTAATTTATTTAATAAACACGTTTAAATATTTAAAAGCCGACAGATGCGGGTAGAACAAAGAAATATAAAAACAATAGCGTCATTAGCATGCAGACATAGCATTCGTTGAAATCAATAAACACCTTCTGCTCTAACTATACACCTGATTAGCGTCATACACATAATTAAAATTGAAAAAGTAGAACGCTTGGTTTCGTTATTTTAAGAAATATTCGGATTCTTTAAATTTAATTTAAATAAGACTTACCTGAAATAATGTTTTCGGTAAGCGACGTGGATATGGTCTCCCAGGATAAAAACATGGACGTTGCATCCATTAAAAACAGATTTAAAAAAATGTGTTCCTTTGAAATTCATTTGATTTAGTTGTGTTTTTTAAAATTATTTTTTGATAATTTATTTTACATTTATAACTATCGAGATATAACTGTTTTAATGTTGGTAATACTAACACTTGGAGAGATATATTTACAAATGATTATGCAAGGCTCATTACGAGTAAATTATTAATAGGGAATTCAAATAGCGCCTAAGGTACTAATGTAAATTAAGTGTCATTTAAATCACAGTACTTAATAGATAGGAATAAATACAATATTCTTATTGAGGTCTGACCCCCCGGAGTGTGTAAGGGCTTTGCATATTAATAATTTCGCATATAAGTAACTTACAAGTCAACTTACCATTTTGTTCCCACGAAAATAGTTTGAATATATATATACTCGTGTATATTACGAGGGTAATTTTATTATTTATTTATTTACTAATATGGCAAAAAGGGAAAACTCTGTATGTATGTAAAATTGAATGTTCAAAACTACATTATATTTATGAATGCATAGCCATCAGAGGTTTCACAGCTTCGTATGCTAATACAGGCTGCTTTTAGTTTAAGAATTTTATAACTAAACTAACAGTTAGTTTAATTATAAATGATGAAGTCTTGAGTAATAAGACGGTAAAAGAAAGTTTGAGAGTAGTTTATTAATATATAATTCTACTTTACACACTGGGAATTATCCCGGCTACGTACAAAAAATTCTTCAGTACGCGAATCCAGAATTAAAAAGCTGATAACAACTTAGAATATATCTACGATAATTTTAAAATTTTCCCCACAATATAGTTAGTATTGGCGTGAATTTATTATTACATTTATAATAATTTATACACAGTAATCATAAAATATCCGTAAATTAGAATCTACGGTAAACATAATTAATGAATAATTCTATATTATGCAAATATTATGTGCAATAATTTATAAAATTACCATAAGTGATAGATAAATATTGAAAATCTATTTATTTTTAAGTTATAACCTCAAACAAACTTACGACACTCTCTGATTTTTGAGACAAACGTTATAAAACGTTAAAGAATGCTGGTGAAATGGTGAAATAAAATTCATATTAAAATGTTGATTGAAAATTACAATTTACATTATGGACATAAATTACAATATTTAACATTCAACCTTATCTTATTACTTATAAATTATACAATATGAATTAAATATCATATAAATATTATTTAGTATCTTTTGATTTCTGCTACGTGACTTGAATAATTATTTGATTATTGAGTGACCGATGTTCTTTCTGTCGTCCTACGTCTTACACCTACTCAGAAATTAATCGCTCTTCAAATTGTCAACCAATCATGTACTTGTCACCGCTTTCAGATAACGGTTAACGGATTAAGACTATTTAGTCTTTACGTTTAGAAGATCCGATAAATGTTTTATTTATTTTAAATATAGTATTATTTTATGGTTCATCGTAGCTGTGGTAAGCTTGGTAAGAGTAGTACTACCCTCGAACAGAAGATCGACGTAAAATTGCCATTACAACCAAGTTTTGAACACTGAGTGGGAGAGTCGGATTTCCAAACCCTCTTCCTCTCCGTGTGTTCTAATTTCCTCCATCGTTCCGCACTCCACAAGGGTGGCAACGAAATTTGAAAATCTTTATTTTTGCTGATGTGATTTGAGACTTTCTTCATCTGCCACCTAATCCAAAAAAAGTTATTGTATTTGTTTGCTAATGGCTTCTGAAAAGTTTAAATGAAAACATAATAAAATTTCAAGGTAATTTATTATAACAATATTTTCATACATCACATAAAACTTTATAATGTATTACTGGAATATGATATCGGAAAGAGAAATCATATCATATAAAATCGAATCGTGTAAATGAAAGCTGAATCGCGTTTAGACTACACGATACCGCCCTTGTCTCGTGACAATATTTTTTATGGAATATTGTATTCCATTGGAAAGTCTAATCGTTTTATATAAAATCGAATGGTGTAAATGAAAGCTCAATCACGCTTAGACTACACGATACGTTCCTTGTCTCTTGTCAATACCGTGTGTTTTATTAATGTTACTTACAGATTGGATAAACCTCCGCAGCGTGTTCTTGCATCGGATACAACTTTAATACAAAGCACAAAGGTTACATGAGAGTCAAATAATTATTTTATAGTCTCAATAAATTTTCTATTTCCATTTGTATTGAAAGATATATTTTTAGATAAATACAGAGATAAACAATATTTTGCAATACAATATTTATTTAAATTAATTTACAGTTATACTTGATTGTTGATCTAGACGTTGTTTCGGTTTATCTTTGTCATATCTAGTGCGAACTTAATTAAGATAACATTTATACAGAGTAATAATAATTTGGTTACATTTAATTTAAATACAATATTGCGAACGAGATTTTAATCAGGAATCAGTGACTTGAAACAATTTTAGTAATCATAAACAACATTGACTGAACTTACATATATGAAGGTAGCCTATATATTTAATATTTAATATGTTATTGAAACATTAGCACGCGTAGATAAAGAAACTTCCTTGAATATCGATAAAAAATACCGGATCCATAAAGATGAATAAATTATTTTTCTTGTTGTTGATTCATCCATGACTGTAGGCCACTTGCAAATGAGTATTAAACATCTTCCATTACAATAAAGACTACCATATCAGCACCGACCGCGATGAGGGCATCGACCTCTACATCGAACGTGCAGTAAATAATATAATAGCTAACATATATTATCCATTGCAGCTAAAAGGCACGGCCATTCGAGAAAGAGCTTCAGCGATATCAATAACAGAGGCAGTTAGCAAAGTGACTTTAAACATAGAAAGGCCATCACAAAATTGCCACTCGAATATCCAGAATCGAATAGTCGATTTATAACGCTTCTGAATGATTCTTAGAACGCAAATAGTTTACGTCCATTTCGACATATGGTTTATATTTGTAAATGTATACGTGTTTTAAATTATTAATAAGTTGATTTTGATACGTGATATTGTTATAAATCGTCTTTTTTATAATATGGAGGTAATAACGTTCTTTTGAATGTTTGATTTGAATTTGTGATGTGGTATTTATTTCTTTTAATATAACATTAATGGGTTATGGATCATATTACATATTTTATTTCATAAGTATTAAAACATGACTTAATGGACAAACATATATATATTTTTAATTTTCTTGTTTTTTAATAAAAAAATATCTTCTTTGCTGCTAACTTGCACAAATTTTTCTTCGTTGTTTCTAATATTTTACAGCTCTTAAATTAATTAATTTAACAAAGTAGGTACTAAGAAAGGCTTTATAAAAGTATCTAGTTTCAGTTCATTTTCTTTGGCTTTGAGCTAGCATTATCAAAGTTCATCCTTAAAGCAAGTTCCTACATAACTTTTCATAGTGAATTAATAATTATAAAATTTCGCAATGTTATGAACTAAAGATTTTTAAGGACATAATCAATTCTATGGTAACATGTCACAGATAAAGTCTTATCAAATGACATTTGACATTACTATCTGTTTAAGAGTGTTGCTACACGCCGTTACGTTATCTCTTAGAAATTGCAATTATTTTATGTGTAATACATTACAATGGCGCCTTGTCCTTAGCTAATGATAATTTTCTGGTGTACCGCAGGGCACTCATCTCGGGCCTTTACTGTAAAATATATTTATGAATGACCTAATTGAATGTATTGAAAATTCACACTTTTTGTATATATCGATATCGTAAATTAAGGGCTGTTACATGTTACAAAAACATAATAATAAATTAAATAAGTATTGTATAACAAATGGAATATATTTTAATGTAGACAAATGTTATACAATAACTTCATTAGGAGGGAGTGTCGAATGTTTTTTAAATATTAATTATTAAGCATGTTTTTGGTAATTCTTATTTTAAAATAAATATGGTAATCGAGCTTAGAGATTTTAAAGTAACCAATTTACATAAGCATTTATTATATTTTAAACATATCGTTAAAATTATTAAGTATGCTTTTATTAATCTAAAATATTCTTTTTTGTTTTTATGCCTTTTTTAATCTGGATAAAAATATATTTTTTATATAATTTATATTTTTCTTAATATAAAAGCTCAATAAAAAAACAGCATTTTTTTAAGAAACTCTAATACACTTTTTTAACTCTGATCTATTTGTATCGTTCAATCAACGATGAGAATAAAAATATCAAATTGCAGTTTTGAAAATATTACATAATATTATTTATTAACTTCATTTACCGTCTCAGTAGACCTGCATTTAAGTGCCGTCGCTTGTGCAGAATGTATTACTTAAAAATATATATATTTAGATAATTGGAAAAAAATACCAACCTCATCGCATTATATAATTATTGTTAAGACAAATATGCCTCATTCTTTATTTGCTAGTTTCAGTTCCTTTGTGTAAACTTTTTCAGTAAATATTTTAATTGCATGTCGGTTTAATTTACTATCGTAATGTTTAATGTAGAACGATTGCTGTTTTTTTAATAAAATTAACAAATAAATACTTTTAAGTACCTATTAATAAATTTAGTAATATTGTATATTCCAACAAAACCTTTACAGTGAAATTTGTTGGACCATATGTTACAGAATATTTTTTAGAATTGTATCCATTGAAAATTTTAAGGACACAAATAAAATAAAAATTAAATAATTTCCCGATATTCATAAAGCATTTAACGTCTTATAATAAATATATTATTTCTAAACCAACTTTACTTATCAGGGGTGTTATCAAAGCAGTACAATGTGTTTGTTGATTAATTCCTGTTCCCTTTGTGTCGCTAATTTAATTATATATAGGAATATAAATCACTACAATTATTATCGTTTGATTTATCTAAACGCAACCATTAGTGGTTGGAAGCGTAAATTTTGCCTATATAAGTCCGAACTGATTTATTGTTACGGGTAGGACGTAGCAACAGGTCGAACATTTTGGATCAAACTAGCGTTGAATATGCATTTTACTTTTTATATTTGTAAGTATATGCATATATATTTATATAAATGCACTTATGTATCTAGTACCTTAAATCAATTGTAGCATATTTTTAACTCTATTATTAAATATAAAATTTCATGGATCACAAAACATGTTATATATTTGTAGTAAGTAACTAAATAATAACATACTTAATATCCAGGTGAATAATTACTTTTAAAAGCAGCAAACTTATTACATTGTAACATCAATCCAAAAAAGATATTTTGTTTCATTTTGAACGTCAGTTTGCCAAAGTTCCGTACTTAAAAAACTTTTACAGGAACATATAACAATTTACCAACTAAATGGCACCTACAATTCTACGTCAAAGATTTTATTGTCCAACTCGGTCTTTTGCCAAGTGCCTTCCAACTTCTATTTTATGTCGTCTTTCTAAATGTATATGATCTAAAAAAAGATATACATTGTAAGAATAAAAACTAAATCACGTCAATACAAGTATACCAGAAAGTGAATTTATAATTTAAGCATATTAAAATGTTTATAACACACCCGCTATATCCCATAATACTTGATAATACCAAACAAATCCGCTCATTATAAATACGATCCTGACAATGGGCCAGAAATCCTGACTTAGACAATCCTAGTTTGTTACTTAGGCGCCCAGGGAGCCGCTAATCTGACAAGTAACAAAGCAGAATACAGCTTGCGGCCATCGGATTTATTAAAGGACCACTGTCACTCCGCCGAGTAACTTTCAATTAGGACCTTCCTTGGAGTTAGATTTACGAAAGATTACAATCCCATGGCATTGACCAATAACATGTAATACAGTGCTTGGTTAATACGGGTCACGTGAAAGATGAAGCATTGGTATGCGGCAATGTTTATAAAGTACGTGGAAAAATGGTAAACTTTTTGTACATAGTGCCAGAAAGATATGTAGAAGACACAATTAGTAATAGTGAAATTAGCAAATGGAGACAAGGAGCCCATGTGAAAACAACCTAAACCTTGTTAGGTAAATCCAATTAGATTATTTTCTTGAGAAGATTTGTGATTACAACCAAATATTAATGTGATATTTTCTTATTAAAACAATCTTGTTTATTTGTTTGTATTAAGGAATATTTATTACAAATATCTCTTTGTAATAAATATTCCTCAACATAGTAAATAATAATGTTAAAATGGATGTTTTAAATAAATAGTGCTAACAATAAACCAATCATCACACATCGTGAACAAACAAATAACTTGACTCAACAGATTAAATCAAACATTCAACGTATTGAAACTGATGTTATCTACTGAGGTGATAAAGATAAATATATTTGAAGTGGCCAGATTCACAGAACATCAGCGAGATTGAGAGCTGATCAAATAATTCTTTGACCGGGACCAATATTTGTCAAGAAAAAGTCGTTTTATAAAGGCACCGCTGTGATTTGAATAAACATTCGATGCTGTTACGGGAATCGAGTTTCTTATCAGATCCGTGTATTGAAACAATTCGATTCCATCGTCGTCTAGGAAGCTCTCCCTAACTCGAACAAAATGCTGTTCAAAATAAAAATCGTAAATGGTCCTAAACAAAATGCACTTCACAGAAGTATTTGCTTCCTACGTGAATTTTAAAATCATTTCAAAGCGATTTCGTTTTGCAATTTCCTTTCAAACGAATTTACATAATCATTAGACGTGCATATATAAAAAAAATACTCAATTTCAACCAATACTATATTTTGAATTCATAAAATAAAACATTTATAAAAAAAAATATTGTAAATACTTAGACCGGGTTAACAATTTTTTTTTTAATAAAATCTAACGATAAGAAGAGTATAAGTGGAGAATTTTATTATATTTTTACAGTTCTGTGATATTTCATCAATAAAAAATAATGAATTCCACAATATCATGTATTATCGAGATTATAAATTTATTGAATAGAAGATTTTACCGTTAAACATCCTAAGACATGAATGCCTTTTAACATTCTAATATGGCTTTGAAAACACATATACAAAAGATGTGAGGTTTAATACCTGTTTATTATTACTGTTAATCTCAAATACTGTACAAGCATTCAATAAATAACAATATTTAAGAGACCAAAAGAAATCTGAAGAAATATAATTATTCTTCATTGCACGACTACTTTATTACGGCCGGAAATTTACTCTCCAATTCCGAATAAAGTAACATTAAATATTTTATGCCTAATAGAAGAATGAAAATAAAAAAAAATAATTCAATTAAAGTTAAAAGTTTTATACCGGTTACTTTTTAGTGAATGTTTACTAAAAAGTAACCGATATAAAACTTTTAACTTTAATTCAATTATATTTTTATATCATACAACGTCATAGTAATGAATGTTAGCGACAAAGTTTTACAGATTGTAAAATTAACATCAAAAAACAGATTGTAAAGCTTTACAAAATGACATACCTGGTTTGAATACTGACAAGTTTTTGTGCCACAAGCCGTTAATAAAACAAGAATTTTGTTTAACATGTATTTTAAAAACATGAGATTCCATTTAGTCATATTTAAATAAACTTACATTATTGTTTCTTAAACAAATTATGTGTATTTTCTGGAATAAAGCTTATTCAACATAAATTTATTTTAATAGATAAATATTTTTAAACGATTTACGGCCAACAAGATTTTACATAGAAGTTGATCTTTCAAATCATCGTGACTTAACAGAACAGGAAAAAAATCGTATCACAAAAACTTATTCCTAAACCGAACCTCCAATATCAATCAATTTATTATTTCACCATTGTCCAATCAACCAATTACAAAACTTGACGAAGAGGATTTAGCCCATTAGCTCATTGGAGGAAATTAACAATTGCTTGAACTCTAAATAAAGTCGTCAGGCTAATTCCGTCATGTCAGTTATCATTTGACTTGGTTTGCCGTTAAGAGGCCGAGTTGATTGACCGGCTTCTGTATTATCTGGAATATTTAATGCTTTATTAATTGTTAGCCAATCAGATGCATTGTCGTCTCACACTGGTATTTAGGTCGATCAAATTAAAACATGATTACTATTTAAAGTGTAAATTTATTGATATTTGCTATTTTCTTTATCCTTAAATATTAATATGTCTTTTAGCTGTAATTATTACAAAACTGTAAAAAGGACCACAAAGCGATATCAAAAAATGATAATATTTTTTTTTCTTTATCTTTATAATGATCCCAAACAACATTCTTCTAAAATAGTACAACCAAAACGTTTTGAACATACCCAGAATATTTCTTTCATGTCCACACGTAGCATGGAAGCTAAAAAAGCTATAAACGCTCAAGACAGCCACCTGCGCTTTGATCGTGACTGCTCAAGACCAATTGTGTACGCTTTGTTATTATCAAATAATTTATCGGTTATCATAGAAATATTACAACTCATTTTTCCATGATATACCTGATAAATAACAAAAATAATTGCGTTCATTTATATTTTGAAACATATTACTTTGCTATAATGTTGTATCGATAAAAATAAAATAAACATTTAATATACAATATAAAAGTATAAATTATTAAAAAAAAAAGGAATTGAATTGAAAGGAATTTATCTGTCGCTATATAAAAAGTCAATTCACAACTATCCCTTTACAACAAAACTTGGAAATGTTTTCTCATTTTTAGAGTTGTTTTGAAACTATTCGATACAATTTCGAAGCTGAAACTGTCTGAAATATGTTACCGTTCTATTTTAAGGCCAGACGAACGAACATTTAGGAAATATTTTTTATTGCTTTAATATCTTTTCAATTACTTTGGTGAGGTGATGTTCTAAAACATAAATAAAGCTATATACATTTACAAACAAGAATAAAATAAAGGCAACGTATGTTTTATACCCCATGTGTTCGTTTGTATAAAGCTACAGAAAATCTTTTGCCCAGCATTTTATTTACGACCACAATCATAAAAGGATTCTTCTAGACAATGTCAGATAATAGTACTATAGTTTATGGTTCCGCTGTATCGCATGAGGTATTCGGATTTCCATATAAATCGTCGTCAAGATAATTCTGCGAAGAAATGTCAAGCCTTCGTAGAGCCTCTTCACATATTCCACGACCGCCGACGCCCGAAGGTCAAAATAATCTCCATAACTATCCACACACCACGATAGTATTGTAGACTTACTAATTTTTAACCTACCTAATATAATAATATAATGTTATAATCAATGATGAGTTTACCGTAGGGGTAAACTTTACTTTGATTGGTGGTCCCTCATCTGCATGCAAAAATGTGTATGATTAAAAATCTCCGATTGGAAATGTATTATTTCTATGATTTTATCAATCGATACAAACAAACGCTTTCATAAAATCAACTCTATAAAGTAGGGCTGTGAGGATATGATGGTAAGGTCACATGTTTTATGCATAAAATTCAACCTAGCTCGAATACGAATCAATCCCGAAATGCTTGACACAATACCCGGGTGAAACAATATGAGCCTTTAGAATCAAGGGTCGTATATCATTGATCTTTATTTTGGTTTAGTAATGCCATTGGAAGTCGTATCAAGAATCTGGTACTTTCTTTGGTAATTTCCTCGAATCGTAAACAATTTAGTTATAACTGTTGAGTAATCATTTTGCGATGATGTATATTTTTTTCAAAGAAATATCAACGAGTTTTAAGACCTATTGATACATTTTAACCTAAAATGTTTGATATGTACGAAAACTATAAAATAATTCCTTGTACATCTGTTAATTTTCGAAAAGACGTGACGCAAATACAACTTAACGTTTCAATGAGTATATTAATATCGGCTGTTAGCGAAAGAATATTTACAGACCGACCATAAAGTTCTGCAAACACATACTCACCATATTTGCTATACCTGGCCATCTCTTCTTGTGGTTATTTCAAATAGTAGTTTATGGTAATAGACAAGGAAATTTCATTGAATGTAGTATTTACTGAAATGCCATTTGCATAAACATGTTTAGATATTTGAGATAAACAAAAACTCGAAGATACAAAATAAATATTATAGAAAAGTATAGAGGTATGATCAACAAATTGGTAGAATTTAAATATTTTGGGAATAACTCCAATTTTATTGTTCAGCAAAATATGATGTTTTTTAAATACGTCAATTTAATAAACACCGATGAATCATCTATGAAGATCTTATTTCGGCAGCGCTTGGCAAATTGTCCTAATCTCCATTGGTCCCTTCATCCGGATATGAGACCCTCATGGTTTTATCCACTAAGCAATCTATGGGGAGAGACGATGCCACGATTAGCGAATGCGCTTGCCGAAGCGTATACAAGGCCGATAAGGGTCTGATAAAGCCTAATGCAACGCTATCCTGTACCCTGTATCTATATACCCATTTCCTATCACAACAATTACTAACCTTCCACACTTCAAGGTGTACATTGCGCTCTATGGTCCCATAATACACGAATGTACTTATTTTAGAACGTTAATGGACTTCCGTATTCAAAGGAATTGTTTTAGAGATATCACATAGCGTGCACCAGAAGGTTTAATATGCAAATGCCGCGAATAATAATTTGCCCACTTTTATTGCTTTGCTTACTAGAGGTCCAGTCTGATAGGTTTTTAATGTTAATATCTAGTTTAGAAAACATATCTGTTCTCGATTGAATTGTGTACCATTAAATACTTACTTAAAAGTTTCGAAAGCTTACCTCAAATAGACCTGTTTCACCAATATTTGTCGAACGTAAAGGCAATGTCGCTAATTCTCGTTATTTGACCGCGAAATCGCTTAAAGTTTTTAATATTTGTAAACTTTCCGTTAAGACTTGTCTTGTTTGTGTAACATTTACTGTATTTTTTTAAACTTTCTTATATTGTTTGTTGCTTAATTGTTTAAATTTCATCATGTATATTTTTCTTATTTTGTTTTTAAGGATGAATAAAAATAAAATGTAAGTGAATATAAATTTTTAATGGACGATCATACTATATTTATATACGAAGTTAAGTCGTCAAAATGCACGTGGGAAAATAAAAACAAGCTCACAAAGAACTTCACAGTTCAATGATTGCGAATTGAACAAAAAAATCAATTGGGCAAAAATTTTAAAATATTTACTGAGCATTGTATCACTGAGCTACAATTTGATGGGGATGATTGGTCTTGATATAAGAAGAAAATATATTATGCCCTTATTGGCGTATACTAAAACTCCATTAAAAGAACATAAGAAATAATTTTTGAACAATCGTCAATGTTAAAGACGGTAATTAATAATTGTAAATGTAAATATACGAGTATAATATTAAGTAGTTTTTTTTACAATAACACCAATTTCGATATATTGATTAAAAGTACAAAACAGAAGAATGAAAATATAAGAGTTGTTTGTTCATTTTCAAGTATTTTGCTCAGTCTTTTATCTTGGCAGTGTAAAGTGCAATTCGACAACCTGAACTGCGTTTTATCTCTATTCTTTTAGTAAATGGTCTTGCTAACAGTGCCTTGTTGGATAACTTTCTTGGTTGCTTATGGATAACGCATTTCCTTCCGAAATGGTTTGGATAAAAATGGAAGATTGTCGAAGTACGTTGACCTTTCTCGCTCGGTTATTTTTTTTTTTTTCATTTCAAAATTATCAAGGATATCAACTCTTAGGAATATAGTTAGAAATACTTATAGATTAAAGTCTTTATATATATTTTTTTAAAAACATGGACCTATTAACAATAACACCAATAATGAGATAAGTTATTAAATGTTCAATACACATATAAAACAATACTTTAGTGAATTATTGTTTTGTTGTACAACCGTTTGTTATTATTTTAACGTATAAGCCGAGTTCTTTGTTTTAAGGCTGTGATGACTGGTCCAAGTTTAAATGAAAAGGCGTTATAAAGTTTCACTTAACAATTAAATTATAATGCCGTATTGTAAATTTGTTTATCATAATTTAGTATGCACAGGTAATTAATTGTTTAAATTACTGCTGAATACGTCACTATATCCTATAAGATAGTATAGACAGTACTATTGAAACTCTCTAGTAGACTCTCTCACTCTCTAGTAGACTCTCTCACTTTCTAGTAGACTTACAAGTGACAGAAGTGTGTTGTTACGTAATGATAAAAAATATAAAACACAATTTTTATTGTAACGTGTAATTAGGATATTATTTGCAATTATTGTAATTACAATATAAAATTACAAATATAAATGCTTTATTATTAAATGGTTTCCGATGATTGTGCAATTAAAGCGATTTCCAAACTCTCATAACTTAAGTCGATGAGCGTCCTTTGTTATGGCGAATTTCATTGTTAGCAATTCATTGAACGTTTTTTGAAACGTTTCGAAGTGTTGAGTGCTATGAATGATTTATTTGAAGCTTTGTTACGTTATGTGATTTTTATTTAGTGCCAGTTCTGTATTAAACGCGCTGTGTCAAAATATTTTAAGTGATGATTCATAACGGCTTGGGATGTAAGACTTTTTCGTAGTGGTGTTAGTGGTTTTTCTGCATGATAACGAGCTTTTAGTGGTTATATTTCATGCAAAATGACATATAAGGTAAATGTAATATTGTGGATTAGATTTTATTTATAGTTTATTGGACACTAAAAAATATATATACATATAAATATATATATAAATACAGAAATAAAAACACAAGTGGCGGCCTTATCGCCAAAGGACGATTTCTTCCAGGCAACCATTACACTAAAGAACTACACTTTTATTATAGCGTTATTTACACATACATAAAAATAATTACACACTAATATATAAAATAAGCAATATTTAAAAAATATCAATTATGCAATATGCACATATTTTTATATAATAACATTCCAAAAATATTTTCAGTATCCAAAGATAAATAATAATCCGAGGACGATGACGTTATTTCCATAAATCTATGCAAATATGTTGTTTTCATGTAATATCATTGTAATGCAATAAATATTTTTTTACTAGAAAATATATATTTTTTAAAGAATGAATAAATACAGTAAATAATTATTACGATTACTAATCCAATGAATATAAAATAGCTTACTTTCAAACCCTTTCAAAATAGCAATCTATTACATAAAAAGAAAAAATACTATAAAAAATGTATAGATTATTAAGTGGAGGGGTTATGCCTTACGAAATGATCGGACATAGGGTTAGTAGTGATACCATGATAAAAAAAATAAAGGATGTATTTTATTAATAATATTGTAATGATTTTAATTGAATTGAAGATTTAAAAATATAAATATTTTAATATAAAAAAAATAATAAATAATAATTAACAATTTTAATTTTAGAAATATATCCTGGGACATATGTAGCATGGTGTTACCACTATAAGGCCATTATCACACTGCTAATCGGTTTGAACCCTGTTGTATCGATCCATCCGTCCAACCGTTTTATTTCATTGTACTTACCCATTTCATTATGGATTGACCCTAACTAGTTTACCGCAATTGAATTTAATTATGTACCTTATTTCGTAGAGTTAAGCCTCAATTTGAAGTGATAATCAATTGATTATTACGGAAAATGAAAGTTTATTAGGTTTGATAATGCAATGTTTGTTAATTTAGAAAATTTTGTCGTCGTAATTTGGAAAATGTTTGATCCGTTCCCACGAAATAGTTATTGGTTATTATAATAAATTGACTATTAGAAACGATAAACAGCGGGTCATAAGTGCTTATTTTATATATATATATATATATATATATATACTCCTCCTCTAGAAGAGTTAATACACTAAAAAATGTTTGAAAATGACTTTATATTGGGAAAGAGAACTTACAAAGTTCTTTCTTTCCTTCAGAATCAAAGTTGCACTGTTAAGATTTGGTATGAGAAAAACTTTATCTCTTGTGTAATTGACAAACAATTATTTAAATTATAAACCTTATATATTGATATAATGAATAAATATACTATTCTTTAATGATAAATATTCAACAATACGCTCATATCTTATTTAATTCTTTGGCATACAAATTGTCCTATTCTCTGAAGAAATTTATAAATTTACTATGTAAAAGTCATCTAAATATTGCATTACGCGTTTTTTAAAAGTATTTAGGGTAAGACAGATAAATTTTATACCTTAACGTATAAGAAACTATTTCTTGTTCATAGCAGAAATAAATAAAGCTTTCAAGAAAAGGTCTCGGTAAAATATAACCCGATCAATTAGCCACTCAATTAAAAACGCCACAATGGACCACCCAACGTGACTTTCACTATTACGCTATTATTTTTATTCCATTAAAGGCTAGGGCGTCATTGGCAAAAAAAAATGGAAAAAATCCCACCAATAATAAAATTATCGGGGAACCGACGACTATTAAATGCAGACCGCCCGTGAAATACGGATAGCCGTAGTTAGACGTGCGATTCGGTGTGAAGTTAAAGCGTTTGGAATAGAAGATATTAAAATAATAAAAAAATATACAAATTGAAGAACACTGCTTACTTACAACATATTTTAATAATCCCAACCTAACCTTTACTTTCTAAAATTTATTGAGAACGGGTTAGAAGCTATACAAAAGTTATTCCAAAGAGCTGTTATTCATAAACACCAGATAACATTAATACATCCATAAATCTGTGACCTCTCGCTCTTGCTCTGAGACCGCGTCCTTATCGATAAAACCCGTGATATTTACGCTCACTTTATGCAGGAGGCTGAATATTCTCAACCGTGGAATTTCCGCTCTTAATTCATTTAGCGAATCAAAAACTAACCCCGGATACTACCACGAAGTACTAATACAGTAAAGGTTATTCGCCTTAAGGCTATATTCATAAAGGTCATAATAGATTTTCGCACCCAAGTTTGAAATATGGGCGTTGAACTGAAAAAGTCCTTTAGAATATGCAAATTAATGACCGTCTGTGTTCCTGTCTACTTATACATCTAAATTTAATCGCCAAATAGTTTAGGGAATTTAAAACTTAATGCGCTTTTAAGGATCAAAAAGATTTTGAATGCAGGGAATGCACTTTATACTTTTTACAAAGATAGTCGTCTAAATGTAGCATTTACAAAAAACTTTCTGCAAATTTATAAAAAAAAGTGTTTTATTACAAATTATCTCTGAATTCATGATATTATGTCTAAACAAAATATTTTTGATTAGGTACAAGGGCTGATTTTAGCATTGGTCAGCAGGCCTACCATAAACTTTTAAAAACTATCACAGTTTTTGTAAAATAATTTATGCTTTTTAAAAATGCAAAATTTTTACATAAAAATAACATATGAACCTCATATGGAATACTGCTCTCATCTCTGGTCCGGTTCACCCCAAAATCAGCTTCTACCTTTTGACCGCGTACAGTGGAGACCCGTTCGGACTCTCGGTGACCCAGTGCTCTGTGAACGGCTGGACTCTTTGGTATTGCGTAGAGACGTGGCTTCTTTGTGCGTTTTCTATCGCATTTACAACGGGGAGTGCTCCGAAGAGCTTTTTGATCTGATGCTCGCCGCCGAATTTCACCACTGCACAGCACGACATCGCCTGCAATACCATCCTTACCACCTGGATGCGTGGCGATCCTCTACTCTGCGGTTTTCAAGAACATTTTTTCCACGTACCACAAAGATGTGGAATGGACTTCCTTCGGCGGTGTTTCTAGATCGATACGACATGGGTACCTTCAAAAAAGGCACCACCTCAAAGGTCGGCAACGCTCTTGTGAGTCCTTGGACGTTGCAAGAGTTCGTAGGCGGCGGTGATCACTTTACACCTGTGATCCGCACGCTCGTTTGCCCTCTTATAACATAAAAAAAAAACATTACATTAATACTTCAAATGTCAAACACACTTCACGGTACGAGTTAATAATGTATCCTATAGTAAAAGAATTAATGATTTAGGATGACGTCATCAAAACTTCCTATCGAAACATTATTAAAGTTATATTACTTTTGAAACGAATTAAAAAGTAAGATAATTGTAACAGTTCATGGTAGAGCTAGTAAAGTGCAAATTTGAGCAGATATAGGTACTTTGAAATTATGTAAACTGCCATCCGCAGTGATATATTGTGGTAGCCTACGTTCCTCATTCCATAACCTAGGAATAAAAATATTAAACAGTTTTAACAAATAAAAAGTAAGAAACGTGAAATTTACATTTATAATAATATAAATATTCTTTAAAATTACGAAAGGATTAAAACCAGAGTCATATTTAGGTCTACAACAAAGAAACTTAGGGTAAAACTATATCTTTTGTACCTTCATTCAAACCCTTCATTAAACCCATATGCAATTCCATTATTAAATAAAATTAAACCCCGGTATCAAATGACATTCGATTTTTACACCCTAATCATTTTTCTCACCACCCACGAACGTAATGACAAGTCGGTTCTAATTAATTAGAAGGGAACCCTAGAAACGTGAGAACTATGTGGTCTAAATTGAACAAAAAAATATTTGAAATCCTTATACAACATTTTTGGCAATATTGGTCCTTATATAATACAAGTTCGTAATACATTTGATAGGAATACTTGTACATATGCAGCATAAGTATGCAAGTAGGTGATTATTTAAGTTTAAATGTTTTACAATGAATAAATTTTGTATATAAAAAAGTGCATTTCATTCTAAGAAACGAAACTTTATTCAAGGTTTCTCTACCATCTTAAATGTAACTTGAAAATAAATGATAATACAGCCTTAACTTTGGAGTATGCAACTTTATAACGATCTCATTAGGCGCTAAACTCTTCGATAGTATCTTATTGATTAAGCTTTGTAAAGATCTTACGTAATAGATGGAATTGCTCAATCGATAGATAGTGAGAACTTTTTAATTGCTTCTACTTCACTCTAAAGAGGAAGCTTGTACGAAAGTATAAGAATTTCTTTGTTAAATTTTACGCTTTGAACTGATATTCTGAACTTAAATAACTGTTTGAGTTTAATATCTTTTTGGAAAATTTATTGAATATCCATAATGATTTTTTATAAGATTATATAATTAAAAATAATATGAATCGATATTAAAAATTAAGCAATGTATTGTGTGACAACAAAAGAAGCTAAATAATCTTAATTATAATATGGAATTTTAGCCATACATATGACAGCTTGTTAACATGACACGTGCGATGACGGACGTGACGTTGCCGAGTGCAAAATGATATTTTTCATCCGCCTGACGCCTCGGGCCGTCAATTTATTTGCATTGAAATTATTTTGTGTCACGTCGGTTCGTTTTAAGTCGTGTTTGTGACACCTTGGGAACGTTGTCGGCAAAGCAATAACGTTACTCATTTCCCTTAGGTAGAATTATGTTTGATGTTAGTAATTCGATATTTTGAGATTTCATTAATCTTAATAGAAAAAGAGCTAAAATTGTCATTAAATACCATTATGATATGATGATAATGTACCATTTTCGTATTCATTCATTATTATTGAATATTAATAAAAATATTTATTTTAATTTTAAAACTATTGATTAGCAAGTTATCTACGAATCTATAAAAAATAACAGGAATCCTTTTTTATTTAATCAAACAAATTTATTGCAGAGAGAAATTATTATAAAAATTATGCCGGTGAGACTAATATGCTCCATACAAAATTATTGATTGCATAATTTAATACAAGCGATACGGACAATGGCGTGTCACAGCAAATCGAATTACAACTTCACATCAGATAGGATACGAAACAAAAACGAATTCACTTGCAGTGAATAGTCGAGGAGAAATACCACATATTTTGTGGCTCTTATTGCGATCACAAAAGGTTTTAAATGCAATACAGTGTATTCAAATCTGCGGGTGGAAATTAAAATCCCTGCTGGTATCAAACATAAATCTAGAGGCATACAGACGGTCAGACGTCCAAAACAAATACTACACTTTTATAGGGGACACAAACTAATTTGCATATGGAAAAGCATCACATGTATCAGAGAGCGTGTATGTAAAAATTCACACGATCAATACCAACAGAATGCTTTATATGTCTTTGAAAGTGAACCGTCATGACGGTGATTTTGATATTTATAGATTAAAATGACTCCGTACAATGATGTTCTTTAAATGAAGATAAAGACAGAGTAGTATTATTTTTAAAATATCTTAAAGCTTTTGTTTTTGTATTCATTGTAGCAGTCTTCAACATTTTATTTTAATAAATATTATCTTGCAATTTCATTTCTAAGTAATTGTAATATCTCGATCGAAATATTTGTTAACTATTGTGGTGTTTACTTTCCTTTAATGTAATAAATTTGGAATATTTGTGTCATATTTGTTTATCGTATCAATATCTTATTAAATTATAAACTGTCACAATGCTTTGATTATAGATAGAATTCACTCACTCACGCCTTGTATATTTAGCCAACGTATTTCAAATGCAAACATACCTATAATTACAACAAACAGCCCTAAAACCGATTCGTTATACCAAAGTCAAAATCATCAAGGGAACGCATAAAAGCAACACTTCATATTTGTTATTACGAGGACCGCGCGGGAGGGTCCCATTCATATTCAAATTACTTTCAAATCTACAACTATTATTATCCCTAAACCATTGTGTAGGTCCTTAGGGACCTATATCATTATTCGTCCGCGTCCTTCAAATCGTACCCAATGTAAGAGCATTGTAACGCACCGCGCTTTGGACAGAGCGTGGGCCAAATAATTGTCACGAGGGCTATCAGAAAGCGTTTTATTTCAATTTACAACGTATTTACCTTCCTTTCTCATTCACAGCACAATAGATATGAGTTTTACTGCCTTTAGTGAATGAAAATTATAGTTTCGATCCACAAGAATTTTAAGTGGTGATTTAGTGGTACTAAATTTTTTAATTCCAACGTGTGAGAGGCGATGCCAATAAATTTTGGAAACAAAATTATAGAGTCTGCTAACATACATTAGTAATAAAACATTGGTCGTAGATTCGAGAATTCATCGGCTTCTTTAGAGTATAATTTATGTGACGGTAAACATTTTTATGTTCCATTAATTTTTAATTCGATTCTGATATCGGATTTTCTAATGCAAGTGGCGCCTCAATTCCGGATCGTCGGCGGACGTCCTCTACATAAAAGCGTGCCCCAAACAAACACCAACTTTTAGCACCCACCCCTGGCAGTTGTTTTTTAAATAAGCAACCTCTGTTATGTCAGGATTAACTTCGGGTAGTTTCAAAACATTGACTCGTTTCATCACTACTGGTTGGAATTTCTTAACATTATTTTTCTTTAAGTGATACTTATAATGATATTCTTGACTGTTTAATTAGTATAATAATGTCATAATCATTGAGTATTTTTAAAGCAATAAAGTGAAGTAATAATCAAATAACTAATTCCAAATTATATATAAGGTGAAACAAAAGCCAACTAAAAATCATAAGTATTCATTACAAAACATGGATTAGCCATCCAACAGTTATGGAGATGAACAGCCATGATATCACATTACAAACTCATATCACCGTTTCCGCTGATGGTGTTAGAATGATAAATTCAGGATATGACAACACTATAGCTATTGTTTCAAAGGTAACAATGCAGACAGACAAACAAAAAACACAAGCGAGTGGGGAGAATAAATCTAAATCGCATTTAAGGCTCGAGAACTGGTCTAGTGACTTTTTTGTCGATGCATCGGTTATCAAAAGCACCGTTTAGATGGGATGCGTTAAAATATTCTACTGCGACATATCTTACTTGTGTCTTTTCATAGACCCGTGGTCAAATTCCAAGATTTTATTTTAAATTTTGTAATAATATACTTATACTTACAAAGATTCTTTTGTAATCGTAAACTTTTGTTTATTATATTAAATTTGTTTAATATATATTCACGATTAGGTATAAATTGCACGTTATATTAAAATAATGTTTTCAAAAAAATATCTTATATAGTAAAAAAATGAGAGGACAATGTAATAATAATTTCGTTATAAGTCAACTAAGGTGATCCTTCTATATTAAATTACCTGATCTCTAAAATATTGACAACAGATAGAATAATTTTTATTGACAAATATACCCATAATAGAAAACTGGTGTTATTATTAAGGACGCGTTTACAGTTTTACTGAAAATCATCAACTTTTCGGTACATATTGCTACAAAATCAAACTTAACGTAATAAAACTTATACTAACAGCAGATATAATGTTTCTTTACTTTTAATTCCTCAAAAAAAAAGAAATATTTATGTCTTTAATATAAATAAAACGATTTTTCATCATTTCGTCACACATATTCTACGATTTCAGGCGTATTTTCGGTAATTTTTTTTTGTATAGGTTACCATATATTTGAGAATAAAAAAATACCTTGGGTAAGAAGACGTACTCAACTATAATCCTGTCAAAAAATAATTATCAATACATAACAAAACATCTCTAAAAAATAATACTATAATTTTTATTTTTTTCACGTCTTTACTAGAACCTAACTTGATACTTTACAGCTTACACAATATATAAAATATCGTCGACTAGATAAATTATGATTTTTTAGCAAATATATAGATATTGATATTCTGATGGATGGAAGTATACAGTAGCAACTGGATATCCTTGACGAATAGAGCTAGGTACTCTGAGTTTAGAGACTTCTTTTGTAAGTTTTGATAAGATCTTACCGTCGGACTTTATTGAATGACCTTGAGGTATACTGATGGATGGATGCTATTAGATATCCTAGACTAATGGAGCTACATTCCTTTCTTTCATAGCTACGTTTCATACAAGAATACGTAATCGAAATACGTATTCGTTTCCTACAGGAATACGTAAACGAAAAACCAAGCTAGTGGCCAGACCCCTCTTCGCGCCCCGCGCGGTTGTTGTTCGAGTGGGGCGTTAGATTCAAATGTTAACGAATTCTTGGCCCAACCTGTATATTATAGAAAGAAGAACAATATCTAATTGACAATCAAAATAGTTTCACTAACTGAAGCCACCGGAGTTTGTACACGTTATAAAATAACGAATTTCTCATTTATTATATTAGTAAATTGCACCATACTACGTTACGATAGACAACTAGCTTATAATATCATTAGAACTACTAATTTGCAAAAAATGTATTTCCAATAAGAAACCAATAAACCAACTAATGGTATTAAGTTCCACATTTTCTATTTACTTCATCATATTAAATAGGACTATATTTAAGCTACTTATTATAAAGTAGCAACTTTCAAAGCTATTTAATTAAAACTATACACGTCAAAGTTGAATCCATCTGTAACAAGTTATATAACTCTTGGTAATAGCTTCATTTATTCGAAAACACTTAACCGTATTTTAATTGAAATCGCGAGAGGAAGTCGAGTTTTAACACCCTTCCAGCGAACGTGCCTTATCTCAGGAAACTTCAAAATTGACGCTATCATACAAACATCATCGCAAATGCGTACACCGGAGGTACGGTTCCATTAATATTTAATAAAATTTGTAGTTTAAATTGTGGTCGAATAAATCATTTATTGGATTGTTTATATTATGCTCACCAAGTAAATTAACATTCGAAATTATTTTACAATTAATTAAAAGTTATTTAAGAAATTTAACAATTAGAAAGTATAAAGCACATGGACTGCTGATCTGCCAGCAGCTTGAAATCTAAAACATACACATATATAAGAGATATCTCGTGTAAGCAAGTCGACTCTTTGCGTTTAAGGGGTAGATTAGGCGACAATTTTATCGGTAAACAATGAATACGAGTTCAAATCCACTTGCATTATGAAGTCAGTGTCGACGTAAATATTAAATGAATGGTTTCGAATATGGAAAATATTCATGATTTGAATAAGACCAAATAGTAGAAATATCTTGATCTGTGACTCATGATTTCAATATATCACTAAGATTAAGATCAAAGATCGTATTATTAAATCAGATTCTGACGATTAAGATTTAACGGTTTTACCACAATAAGAACGACCCCTGACCCGCGTCTCATTAGATATTGACGGATCTATCAATACGTCATCTTAATATACGCAAACATTTTAAAAAGGCCCTGTTTGGAGTAACTTTATCTAATAATATGAAATTTAAATCAACCTAACTGCTTACAGAATAGAGTATAATATGTAACCTTAACCTTTTTCTCGTTTAACTAATATTCAGTAACCTATAATTTCAATAGTAATTAAGATTTGCTTATATGATATTACTTTTGTGTATTATATTATATTAACAATAGTCATGGTTCACGAAAGTTTCAATATTAAAATTGTTTTCGCGGTTATAATTTCCGTATAGCAATTAGCCAGGCTAGGTATTTAACGTGTCCTATCCACAAGATTGATTGATGCTCGATCAAGTGAGAGCGAGCTGTAAAGGCATTTGAAACAATGACGGAGGATGTTGGTACAGATTGCTTCATCGTTTACAGAGCGCTTCAAAGCTATCGCCCTTTAGCTATTGTCTGCTGGCGTCGTTGTCATCGAATGTTGTGAGAATTTATCTTGACTTTTTAGTCTCTTTGTTACGTGAACAGCAATATTAAAGTAATGTTTGTTGTTATTCACTGGTAATATTATTCCAGAAAAAATTGCTTGTTATTTAGTTCCAGACATGTTTTATTTTAGTTGTTCAAATTAAGTCTAAGTTCCGATACAATATTCTAAAATAAACTAGTAAAAATAATTTTAAGAACATTACCCTTTACACTATTAGTCTGGTTATTTTATGCCAATATTTATAAAAATACATTTTTTTTAAATAATTTCGTAAACATACAATTTTCAAGTAAATAAATGATTTATGTTAACACCGTAGAAAAAAATCGAATACTATCCATTACTTGAATTTAAGTTTCATATGAAATATTATTTGTCGTGAAATAAATATTGCTACTAGAAATGTGATCTCTAGAGACTTAAAGGTTAACTTATTTTACATATTTGATTAGGGGCCGTAGTAAACTAGTTCCCATGAGAAAATTTTACTGTACATCAATATCTCACTTATTGGAAATCGACTAAGGTACAGGTAGAGGTATACTTCTAATTCCGTAAATCGTTTTGTAACACTCAATGTTGTATTACCAACATAACACTTTTGGAATAGTAATAAAACCTCGAGAAGTACGAAAAAACTTGTTTAATATTGGACAATCTCCGTATTTATAATTCAAATAATTACTAACTAGTCCAGTCACTAACTAATTTTATCAAAGTTACAAATCAACGATGCAACAATTAATACCGCTAATTCAAAACCCAAAAAATATAAATAAAAAGAAAAGAATAATGGCGGTCGTGAGAGGGAAGTACTCATAAAAGTTACGATGCTCACAAATAGATGCGCTGATAACAAAATTATACTTGGTCAAGCTAGCTCAGGTATTAAAGATAAACCGCTGAAGCATGATCAAATTGCTTTTTGTGAACACTTAATTAAAATGCTTGCGATACGCCTATTTGAATTTAAAATATTAATAAAATTCAAACCCAACGATGGTGTATATGAATAAAAAAACTATACTCGATTTTAAGTTTTAGTAAATTATATTATTAATATTCTAAATATAATATAAATGTTTTATTTTTATGAGATATAATATAACAACTTAAATCAGATACATCAGAACCATTTGGAAATATAATCAGAACCATTTGGATCATCCTACTACAGTCCCCTGACTCTTTATGAGGTTTTGAAGATTTGAAAGTATAATACGTATATTTTCGTTTCGCCAAATCTTTGGCATGTCCATATTTGGTAACGCGGCGTTCACAGGTGAATCCAAATTCATCACTAATGAAACTCTTACATAGATGACTTTTTGTTTCCCAATACCAGAATCGCTCATAAAATTCCAAACTCACGGCAGGTATAAAACGTAACAAAAACGATAAAAATCTTCTCCAGACTTTATAAATATTCATTCTGAGGATCACGGCGCAAAGCATTAGGGGGCGTAAGTGCTGGATATATGGGGTTTGTCAAAGAGAAAAGTAATCATAATTTTTATGTGGAATGTTGCGTATGTCAAATGTAAGTATCAGAGACATTTACATGGGACTGATAAATGAGCGAGGGAATAAATGAGAGCATCTCGTCTTAATGGTATGAGACAAGATTTCATAGCATTATCTCGTTATTCATTAATGCACAAATTGTGATTACACTGACGACTAATGCTGTCATTACAAAAGTTCTAGTAATATAAATGTATGTTATTAAATAAAATTGCATACATAAAATATTTAAAAATATTAATAGGAGAGAGCGGAAGCTTTAAAAATATATATACATCCATCAACGCAATAAAGTATCCAATATTAATAACGTTTCAATAGTGTAACAATTTCATATATCTGTTTCTGATTTAAAACGGCTGTCTAATTTGAAACTAAAATAGAAGTTGAAACCAAAAATCATTAATAGCTTCGAAACGAATCTTCACCGCAGTTGGGTATAAAAAAAATATTTTTTTTCTCAATACCCCGAGTTTACGTGGGTCGTGTTATGGGTCCACCTTTTTTTATTTTTAGGGACATTGATTGATTGAACCTTATGGCACGTCTATGAGAATGTTAGTAGGGTATTGTTTTTTCTATGTAGTTTTTTATGATTTTGTATAGGATCCGTCTCTTAATATATTGTATCTTCATTTAGAAGTTGTAGATTTTCATCGTCACCACGAGATTATGTTGATGGATTAAACGATACTTTATTAAATTTATTAGTGCAGATGATATTGTCATATTTTGTAAATATATTACGATATACATCAAAAACTATTATACTTCCAGTTTTTTGAGTTTGTAAATATTTTAATAGAACCGTAATAAATATTTATGTAACTAGATATATGCAATTAATATATATTTTGTTAATTTCAATATAAATATAAAGAAATATATATTTTGACCAGCTGGTTTGACATTTGGTTTTTAAACAAAAATAACAAGTATTATAAAAATATTCAAATTGAAATAATTGCATAAATTCTAACAAAATATACGGATGGACATGTTTATATTGAATGTAATAAAAGGATTTCCAAGCGAAATGTGTTGATCGAATAGATATCACAAACAAAACTGAGACCAGCGCCGCGGGCAAAAATTTACATAAAGATCCTTACCACATTTTATATTCCAGCAATAACATGCGAAAACATCATATTCGAGCATGAATTGTGGCTAACCACGGCAGAAAGGTGCTTTTAAAAAGTATTATACAATTTTTAATTAATATTATCTGTAGTAAAAATAAATATAAGAAGTCTAATCAGAAGATAATTTTATTATAATTCTATAAAACCTATTTTAGAGTCAATTAATGTTACATAAAGGTGACCCTCTATAGGTTATACTTTGTTATCTGTGTTCACTTTAATTCGTCAATTCTTACCAGAAGCTGTTAAAAGATGATGATGTTATAATTATACTATGTACATTTCAATATCATGTAAGAACTTGTCAAAGTCTTAAAGATTATTTTGTAAAAACTATCATTTTTGTGTTTCTTAGAATCTTACACGTAACTAAAATAGAACACTTCAGTACAAAGGCCTTTCACAAAAGGCTAACGGAGCTCGAATGTAAAAGGAAGACAATTTCACAGGGCCATTAGCTCTAAGGGAAACGATATAAATCTACAACAATGAAAAATTGGAGCATAACGGGCATCTACGTGACGTTAACCAGTACGGAGGTCGGCCATTTCACCTTTTTCCTTAAGAAACTTAGACGAGATCTTGAGACATCGTAGATACTTTCGAGTATTTTGGTTGCTATTTATTAAAGACATGGTGTATAATCTCATAATGAAGTTCTATTTTATATATATATGATGATAACTGTAACTCATATTTTGATAATAATTTATTTCATGCTCACGACTTAGACCTCGTAAAAAATCAAATGTAATCTTATTTGTAAGAGTTTTTGTTTTTTTTTAATATTAAGACCTGTTCTTAATATTTATTATAAATGGTTTTAAAAAAAATGTTTACCTTTTTCTCATCCTTCATCAATTGTTTTGTTAAATATTCGCTCGCAATTTTTAAATATCTCTAGAATATATACATATTTAAAGTAAGATGTCAAACTATCCGAAGTTCCTTAAACTTTTAAAATGTTTAAAATAATAATACGGAAGTTATAGTTTTCAATCATTATAGTCAGCAATCTTGGAAAATAATGTCTTAAGTTACAAAATGTAACATTTTGAAATAGTTAAGAATGGTTTTAGTTAAATGCAATAGTTTTTTTAACATTCAAACATCGCTTCTGTGTAGTAAATTGGATCTTAAAGGCATATAAAGTTAATCCAATACATAAATAACGCGTGTCTAGAAAACTCCGTCCCATTTTTTCACATCTTTTCCTTATATTTCACAAGTTGTAAGCATTTGTTTCCTTTGTTAAATAAATCATAATATTTCCAGCCGCTGTCCTCTGGGATTAGCAGTGATGTTTTATTTGACGTCTGCCGTCTTTTATTTTGATCATGAAGCTGCTAAATATAATATTTTTAAACAGATTCCTCTTTATTTCTACCGTTGTTTGCTTAATAAATGTCAAGTAAATTTGGCTTTTAAAATTTGATAACTTCTGCGAACACCGCTCTGTTCCTGCGATAAGGAAAGAAAATAAATTGATCATGTATATATATGTAAATATTATAAAGTATAATAATAAGATATTTTTTTCACGTCATACTGTATTTGGACACATCATTTACACTGGTATCATTATTTTGCGTTCCATTCCATCATTTCCTCATATTCCGCGTCATATAAACAAAATCGTAAGAGATACAAGCGGTAAAATATTAATACCATAAATCTTTGACGCTCCATGAGCCTTTAGCCGTCCTGCAGAGTGACGGTTTACGAGCACACCATAGAAATATACAATGAAACAATATCATTCGCATCGTTATTATACACGCCACTTTCATCCTTATCCAGTACTAACACACAGGCTAGTTTTGCAAGTTAATATTTTTTCCTTACGTTTAAAAGATTTAACATAAAGCGTCGGATCTTGTATGAAACTTATAATTAGCAGTTGATTACTACGCGTATTTTGATTCTTGTACATTTTATGTTAATGATGGAAGTGTTGGCTTTCGCTCCGACATGGTCATTATCATGGCTTTACAAGCTTATGTTAAAATTGAATTTTATATATTCTCTCATAATTTCGGCGTGAAGCAATAATGTTGGTGTTAAATTATTAACGACTTTAAGTCCTCATTAAGTAAATCTAAATAAAACAATGAAATGGTATCATGGTTTTAATCGCTTTCGACCCATTCGCAAAATTGGTGCCCAAAGGCAGACTTGCGTGACTGCAACTGCAATCTGATAGTAAAATAGGCCAAACTGAAAATAAATACGTTTCTATCGTAAAATGCTATAACGAAGTTTGCTAATGAAATGTACCTGAACCTTAAAATGAAGTTTTTCATAAATGTCTTATTTATATTCGTTTTGTTTATCTTTTGCTGTTTAAGATATATTTTTAGAAAATTCGAAATAAACACTATAAATAATTGAAATGCTTCGTTCAAATAGTACATTATTGTTCTAGTGCATCAAGTTTTGCATTGTTAGCAGTTTATTAAACCACTTACCATTATCGTTCATAACAGAACAAATAATCCATTTACAGCGGTTACAAACATCAACAAGTCATGAGTCGGACATGCAAATGTCACTTCTAGATCGAGTAACAGCCGGTCAAGTGCGAGTTTAGAATATAAATGGTTCTGTATATTTATAAAATAACTGTTGGGGACAAAGTATTTGTCATCAACAAACACAAACATTGATGAAAATAAAACTATCAGTATAGTATGTATTATAACAATTTTGCATTTGTAATTATTAATTAAACATTTGTATATATTTATTTATTTTTGTCATTCAGAGATGAATTTTCAAATCCTGCAGGACTCTAAAAATGAAGTTCTACCTAGTGTAATGTAGTGGTAGGGCGTGGATGCAAAATTGTTGGGCCTCAGGCGCTAGACAAATGGTATTCGTGATCCGACCTCACCGGTAGCACACGAGCCGCCGGCCGGCGTTTAATATTCAAACGGAGAACGTCGCCCGGCTTTTGAAACTTTAAGGATGCTTTCATACATTTTCTTACATCAATCTTTGATGACTATGATGAAACATGTAAAAATATTACATGTATATAATAAACTTTTTTCTTTTCTAGAGAAAATGCTATTGCATTTTGGAGGGAAATATTTTGAAACAAGTAGTGCTTATGTGTGAATACAATTATTAAAGAAATAACATATTTCCATCTCGTTCTCAATAAAAACATAGTATCTATATTTTTATCTCCCTATAACTTTTCACTATTACTGAAACTAATAAACTTCCTGAATCGTAATATTATCGAGTATCGGATTCAAATAAATACGAAGTAATAACCCCTGAAGACAGTTCCCCAGTTTATTGGCCACATAAAACTGCAATACGTCTGCACTAATGATATTCCTACCACCTCTGTCTTTATAATTGAGATCTGAAATATTTTCATGACTAGTTTATGAATATTGAATTTTAAAATGTATCCAAAAATACAAATATATTCTATAAATACACAATGCAAACGCATTTTAAATGTCGTAAACTGATATATTTTTTTTTTCATCAATTTAAATATCTATTGTCAAACTAATTAATTTATTTTCAGACGGGTTTTTAAAGATCTTCAAGTATGAAATGTTAAGGTTTTTTTCATCTCTCCATATATCTTCGAAGTGATCCTTCTCTCGTAAATGACAAAAAATTAAAGTGTTTTCGAAAGGTGTTTTGTCATCACTTCACTGGAAAAAAGCGTGAAGATTATAAATAGCAAGCTTTCAAGATAAATAATCTGCAAGCAATTATTGCAAGTAGCATGTAATGACAATGACCTGGCTGTACTTAAGACATTATATAAAAAGTATTATTATATAGTTCTACTTTGAAAGTCAAAATTCATTCGATCAAGCAAAAACTTTTTCAATGGTGTTAATGTATCTATATTGCGATTTTAGCTAAAGGCATAAAAACACAATAGTAATACAAACTTTCTACTTATTATCTATATACTTTTTTAGGATACTCTAAAATTAAACTGCAAACGGAAAAGCATAACCGTAACGAAAGATCACTTTTTTAACAAAGGACAGACAAGCGACAAAAAAGACCCTAAAAGGGCCTAATGGATTCTCAAGATATTATCGGCAGAGTCACGTAAAATATTAGATATTCTGAAATACTTGAAATTCGCTAGAACATTCTGGAGCAATAATTAAAAGCGAATCGGTTGTGACCAACAAACTTGGTCTAGCCTAAGCGCGTTTCAATCGCTCCCGTTTCATCAATATTTTGATATTGGGTTTTAGTTTGGGAATATAACGTTTAAAGGACATTAATAATAAATGACAATAATACAATTTTTGAGTTAATTAGTGTTTTTTTAATATTTCCTTTTATAACTTAAAAACTATAAAAGAACTATTCATTGTCAGGATGTTTAGAATTCTTATTTTTTTTATGAATTAAATTATAAATAAATTACAGATTTAAATCAAAATATTATGATGTTGCTCGTGTAACCCAATATATAATATATATTCGAAGTATATCTTGAATTCTCGTTGCTTTGCTGCTAATATACCATATTTTAGCGAATAGTTTAAAGGGGCCTCCCTTGCAAGGTTTCAATTCTCAATGTTTACTGGATTGGCTCCGCAGAGAAGCAATTTAAAACTTTGCATGTTGTCAACAACTTCACTGAATATGAGGCTTAATGAATATGAATCATGAAAGGAATTTTAGTTTTCTAGCTATATTAAAACCTGTCAACAACTTTTGCATTTTTATTAGTATTACAAGGATGATACAAAATGTTAGTATAGAAATAAATATGATTTTATTTCTATACAAAATGAATATTAAGTTAAACAATAATCCTTATCATACTTGAATGGAAAGAGCACAACTAAATCAGATCTTGATAACGCAAGAAATATCAAATCCTATTAAAATAGTCGTGAGCCAGCCATTTAACAAACAATATTACTCGGTAAAACTACTTGCGATCGGTCGATTGCGTACGCTTTCACGGATCCCTAATATTTTAATTTACTAGACATTTCAATAGCATTGCATCACAAGAGTCACGACTTGAAGCTTCTTGACCGTTAAATGTTTGTGATTTCAGATACCTATAATATGAACGGCTTTGCTAAAAAATATATTTTTTTAACTGACGTTATTTCTGTGTAACAACTATATTAGGAGTTATTAAAGATTAATAATAAATATTAGGTAATTTCGATCTCTAATACTCTTGGTGTATTTTAGTTAAAATATTTTGTTATGGAATTTTAAATTGTGGAAAAAAAAACATATTTTAGGGCTTTATTGTCAGTAACTTTTATTCAAAAACTAAAACAATCAAAAACCTGAAAATATATTACAAAATGTTTGATCTTGAAAATATACAATCCAAACATGACTTCATCTACAAGAGACTCGGATTTTATAAAATATATTTATAGAATGCAATAAAATTTTATCTAAAGATATCCTGAGTTCTTACAATGTCGCAAATTGGCCATAAAGGACCAATGTATTGAACGTACATTCTTGATAGATACGTTGCATTGACACGCGACGGACGGATAGATAGAACGATGCTTGCATACAAATGCTATGCAGATACGTTGACACGAGAATATATGTTTGAGAAGTTAAGGTAAATAAGAATATGAAATGTCTTGCAACTTAAGGATATTGAAGACTTTATAATATTTAATTAGCTATGACTTTATTTAGATGACTCTCACTATCTTTTCATAACTTTCCTGCCCAAATTAATATTTCTTAGTCTTGAGAATTATGTATTTTGTTTATATAGAGTTTCTAAGCGCGGTGGTCAAAGCAATCAGAAGAGTGGTTAAGCCTACAATTTGTATAGATTAATTAGTACGCCGAGAAGAGACTGGAAGTAATCAACGAGGAGCCTTTTAATTTTCTCCGAATATTTTACGGTTAAAAACGGAATTTGTACGAGGAACATCGCTCAATCGCGTTCGCAAATTACTTATTTTTATTAAATCCAATAAATTACCCTGTAATCAAATTGTATAGTAATGAGAAATGTTCTGGTAATTTAGCAATTACGTTAACGGTTTTAGGAATTCCAATAGAATTTTATTATAATAATAAATATATAGATTTTTTTTTACATATTCTAAGATGAATGATGAAAGCAAGTGTGAGTTATTTTTAATAGCTTGCTTACATCACACAAAGATAATTTAAATAAAGTAATAAAACAGCCAGTTCATAACCAAAAGATGAAGACATTTCCATAAGAATATTATATACGAGACAATTAGCATACCATTAACGGAGAAAGAAATTTTAATTGATTAAATCATGAGATATTGATTATATTACAGATACGTTTATCTGTTCGAAGGATCACCGAGCAGTAATCGGATGATTTTAAAGTGTTTTACATTTATGGATGAAGCACCGTTGGTTGAAACTGTTAAATTATATTGTTATGAAAGTTATTTGAACCATAGTAAATTGAACTGAATATAAAAAAATCCGATACAAAATTAACTTTTATACGTTTCGATATATTATTTGTATTTAAATATAGATAAAAGCTTGTTTTTTTAAAATAAATTATTAATTACAAGAAATAGTGATTGTTTTCATGATAACTATTATAAATTTATTTTACTTTTATCTTTCGAAACGCAATTCATAAGCGATTTTCATAAGAAAATTAACTATCTGTAAGGAGGTGATAAATTCCTTGAGGCCAAATCTGAGATTGCAATCTCAACGGGTGCACGCATATGGCGTGCAGTTGAGAAAGAACCGGCTGTTAAAATCATAAGTAAGGTAGTTACGACTGTAAAAAACACCACCCAGAGATTACAAAAACAGTGTCAAAGGGTTAACTTGTTAGCATTAAAATTAGATTTTCGGAATAGAATAACATTAATTATAAACATTCATTAAACTTTATAATTGGTTGAAATAATCATACTTTCTCTGACACAAGACAAACAACAAGAACCGTTATCTTAGTATTTCACACTAGATAAGTGAAGGAACGTATAGTTTGAACGATGCCGCTAAGAGACAGCGCTGACAGATGACGAGTAACTGCGGAGCGGCTGAGTAATGAACCCTCGACCATTACTCATTACCGTCCGTGACTATAGCTTAATACTAAACTACTGTTTGACTGTCTTACTTCCATGTGTCGGTTTTGCAGAGCTTTTGTTGAAAATGTGTTGATTTTTATTTTTTTGTAATTAGTTTGTTCCTTTTTGTTTTAATACTTTATTGTTCTCGTTTGTTGGTAAGAGCTATAATTTCAAAACTCCTTTTATGACATCTTAAGCTTATGTTTCTTCATAATACTATACTATAATAGGATTACACTTGACGTTTTATTGCCAACACAAGTTAAGACGATTATATAAGTGGAACAAAGTAAAAACTTGCATATGTAATTGACATGACAAAAATAATATTATTGAAATATTTAAAAACTATGCTTCATATTTCTTTACAGCCATAATAATAAGATATTTATTTGATTCTCCAAAAAATTACGCCTACTAAACATCTGTAGCTCAAAATTACGTGTAAAGAATTCATAAAATATAATGTATTTCGAATTACTCAAAAGTGAGAGAATCAGAGATCCGATAAACGATACGTTAATAACAGAAGCCTTTCCAATCTTTTGTGCCCTTTTGTTACACGCATAGTACAATGCAGTTGTAAATTTTTGGGTTCTTAACTCCACAATGTTCCCGTCATTAATCTATGGATCCGTTGTAACTTGAAGCGGGGTTGGGATCCTTTGTACCTGCTCTGTTCCTTAGCCTTTTGTGCTACCCCTGACATGTGCGAGCAGTGACAAAAACGGCCTTGTGCAATATCTGCCAAGAGACGTCTGCGATGATGTGAAAATAATACGAAAGAATGTAGGTACGACGCAATATTTCAGCTCCACTCCCTCCGATATTAGACTGAGGAGATTTTAATCTCGCCTAAAACGTTTTTGTAGTACCGCTACATTTTACTGCCAATCAATCCGGCTGTTTGTCTCGAACTTCATTTGGGTTATTTTTAAAAATGTCACCCGCAACCTTCGGTTCACTTTTTCTAACACATCGTTTCCACTAAGCCCTTGACATGCATTAACACTTACAACGTGCACTTTTTCTATCGAATCTCCAGATGTGAGTGTGTCATTAAAAATCTCCTATGTTACCAAAAAGATCAAAAGTTATCTCCTCAGTTGGAGTCTCCCTTTTCCGCGGCGTCCCACCCCCCACCATTCCCAATTCCCCTCTGTTTGGAGCGGTTAAGGCAGTCGAATCGCGGCATCGGCGGTTGTTGGACGTGAAGACATTACGAGCATTTCTATTCTCGTAACCGCGAATTTGTGGAAACTGTTTTCATTGGTGTCATTTGCATACGTGAAGTGAAACTTGATTTGTTACCCGAGTGATGTGAATAGAACTGTTTACCATAACTAAGTAATTCGAGATTCGGTGAATGATTAATTCATAGTGCTTATTCGATTTGGATTTAATGTGTATGGTGTAAGTTTATTTGTTTATTTTATATATGTATATCTAATTAAGTTACGTTTCATTCGTCAGACTTATTTTCATAAATAATTCTTTAAAAAAAATCTAGAGATTAAGTTATTATCTTTCATTGATGTTCTTTTATAGTCTCTTCTCAAAACTATTTAACTTAAATACAGAATTATTATTTTAAAGCCAGAACTTGCCGGCAAAAACTTTTTAATTAGAATGAAATATGAACTTGTACAAGTGTTTCCTTATCTTAAAATTACAAGCTATTAATATTCATCAGCGGTCGTTAGTTTAAAGTCATAACAATAATATTCAATTTTTTGCTGCGTCTTGAAACAAACTGACTCTCACATTTTTTTTTGTTTTTCTTATATCTGCATTCTGATTTTTTTTACAAAGTACAATAGGAATTTATCGTTTGATTGGAAAATATTTTTTTTCTTTATTTTAAAATAAATCTAACGTTATGTTTAATGAATTTGTTTTAAAATAAAGTTTCAAATATTGAGACAAAGATCATTGTTTATTTTTATAAACAGGTTTCAGAAGTTATTGTCTTATGATATGATTAATTCTTAAGCTACACATAAGACATTTTTTTTGTTTAATTAAGTATTTAATTATTATTTTCCAGAATTCTACTATAAAGTATCACAACAGTTGTTGTTTAAAGAATTAAAAACATATACATGTAAATGATATTGTTTCAATAAATTTATTGAAGATATACGGTTATTTTGTAACGTTTTAATTTAGCTTCATAAATATATCATCATGTAATAGACTAATGTGTCTAACGGCTAACCTATTATACCCAGTAAATTACTAAATGATTGCTGCCAATTGGCATTTAGAAAGAGTACAGTAAATGATCTTTCAGGAATCAATAGTTTATATTTCGTTTTAATTCAAACTCTAATTTGTTTAAAAATCGATGTGGTTGTCTTAAAAATTTTGCTCCAATTATTATTATATAAAATACATAAATACCTACCCTTATTTTTTAAATATACTCATATAACATCTATATTTATGTGAAAATCTATATTTATGTGAAATTAGGTGGAATGAAAATAACGTGACAAGTCACGGTTTTGAATGTGAATGAAAACGTAACTATATGCAATCTAAACAAGAGGTATACAGAGTGAATGATGACATGAGAATGAAAAGAGTTGACGGAAGATAGAAGCGAATGGAAAAGAGCAGGAGAATGTGCTGAATGATAATTAATATATATATTTTAAAGATAAAATAATTAGTATTTTTTTAATCCATTTTTTTTTGTAAGAGAACTCATAAAGTGGTTTTATATTATATTGTTAATAAAATGTAGCTAACTATTATACGCGAGATAACTCTAGATGGCAGTTTTCGCTTGAAGTTCATTCGCTTGACTGTTTTTCGTCAATTAGCTTTGCATATTTATTTTCCACAAAGAGCCTTTGATTGAAGTATTTTTTAATCGGAATTATAATTTTGGAGATTACCTCCTACATAGAAACTAACAACCTTACACGCTTTATCTCTTTATTTGTAAGTTTTTTCTGAAAAGGTACTTGTTATTTCAATACCAATTTGCCCAATAAAAAATATTTCGGTTTTAAGATAGTTTTGTTAGATCAGCTGGTAACTATTTTATTTTATTAATTCATATATACTTTCGAGGTGAAACCTCTTTCAAAAATCTTAAACAAAAAATGTATGTAAAAGTTCGTAGTAGGGCTACAGTTAAAAATCATTCCTACGATCAGTCTCAAGTTTTTATTTCAAAATGCTAAACCGCTTTTCGGGTTATCTGTACTAAAAAGTAAATGACAAAAAACTGAGTGAGGTGCCTATTTGTCGGTTGAGTGGTTTCTCTTCTCGGTAGATGAGGAAATGTTTTGGGTATATCTAAGTACTTACATACATATAAAATTTGTTTGTTTGGAAACTTTATCATAATAAATTATAAAATATTATATCTATTTTTGTTTATTTTATCTTTTTCTTTTCTTACTACTGATTCGTTAGAAATATGAGTCATGTCATTTCTATTGATAATGTTTAATTTATAGTTTTCTCCTTTGACACTGATAAGAAATTTAGTCATTGAGTTATCAGAAGTGTATTTTTGTTATTTTATGTCGTAATTATTGTCATATTAGTATTATTTTACATAGCAATCTACTTTCTTAAAAATATTATATATCTCGTTTCAAAAACTTTCTAAAAAGGAGATGCAAAATCTTTTTTATTATTCATAACAAAAAATATCCGCTAACTAATCTCAACTTTCTTATGCAACGCTCGGTGGGCGCTTCTTGGATCTGATAAAACGTACCATTGCTAGGATGATGCTTTCGTAAAAATAGGTTAATGCTGCCTCCATTATTATGCCTAGTCACGTGGTGATGGAAGATACGGATAATAAGGCGCCAGGAGTTTAATGATGTAAGCATACGTGAATAATATGATACAAGTTGTTAAAAACTTGTACCTTTACAATAAACTAATGAATATGGTAACTAATTAAATACATATTTCCATCAAGTAACCAGTGACCTTTATGAGCGAACGTTTTTTGTTTCTAGTATTACAGAAATATTGTGAAATTTATATCCAAACCTTGGTTTGGATATGGCTCAAAACGATTTTTAAACTCCAATTATTTTCTATTACTTACATATAGCCGAAGGCTGTTAAAACGTATAAGGCCTCATTTGTAAGAACAAAGATTGATATCTTTAGAATCATATTTACACTTAACGACTTCGACACGATATCGTGTTTTTTTTGTTATTCATAATATTGGGAAAATCATATTTAAAAGATTTTTGATTTATTTTTTTACTGCAGTATTTTTCAAAGTTACAATTGTGCTTTCATTTACTTATTTGATAAATTTTCTTAATCCAAACCTAATATTGAACATTATTTTTCAAAACTAGTTCTTTAAACAAGGAAAATTTATTTCTATCATTCAATATTATTATTAAAAATTAATTCAAAGAATTACATTAGTGTAAAGAGTACTCATCACAAGTTTTTGCTTATATCGAATAAAATGCTTATAATACATCACTAATTATGATTTTACGGCTGTTCGTTTTCGTCTTATTGCCTCGTCACGCACTTCTTCTTAACAAGCCTATTTAATTCCTAGCTTTTATTGTATACATCTTTTTTTTGAGTAGTAATCTTTTAAAGTCTTTATAAATTTATCTTTTAAAGTCTTTATAAATTTATCTTTTAAAGTCTTTATAAATTTATCTTTTAAAGTCTTTATAAATTTATGGTTTAATAGAAATGAATCGTTTAAATAACTTCACTCCAGGTGAAATCACTTTAACTTACAATAAAATTGGGAATAAAGCTCAAGAATAATTTCAACATTAGTATTTTATCATAAAAAGAAAAAGATAGCAAAAAAATATATATATTTAAATATAGTCACATTTGAAACTGCAAATTTACATGCAGAATTTTAATAAATTAATAATATTGTAATAAATTAATAATATAAATAATAATAAATTTGTAAGTTTCATTTACACAGAGTAGCGAATTAAAATCAACAATTTTCGTTAGAGACACTAACGAACGAATGTCTTTACAACGTACGCATAATTTAATAAGGCACATTTAATATACGTTCCCATACGTACATGTAAATTGATGTAATAACACATATTAAATACAAGTTCCGTTAACGAAAATTAATTTCAAAGGAAACCCTACAAAATGAAGTCAATGTATTTTCAGTGAACACCCGGTGATTATTTAAGTATATTGTTAGTATAATATCCTTTATCAAACTATAATTTAATAAGATTTGAAATATGCTCGACGGTTACAAAATTAATATATTTAATTAATTTAAAAGTTACATTTAAATATAAACAATGTGTTTATTTATTAAGATTACAAAAATACCTTATAAATGACGTTACAAGAATCAATTTAACTACATAATAGGCTATTATTTTATGCAAGGGTACGTTATGTATATTATTTAGTGACACTGGCGCCACATAACGAGCTCCTATACAATTATCTAGGCGTTTGCTAATCTAACGTAATCTTTATCAAATGACACCTATCAAACGCAATCAAAGCCAACTTTGATATTAATGCTAATGAAAAGTTTGTTCATTTACAAGAAATATCAGTCTTGTAAATAAAAATAAGTATATTAGTACAACTTACTTACTGACAGACATTTACATTTCTTCTTTTTGTGAACAGGATTGCTGGAAAGCATTCGAAATTGAGTTGAATTGTAAAACATTTATACGCCGGTAAGTTCCGTTAAAAAATAATTTACTATATACTTTTAAATTTTGAAGGATAATAGAGATAGCCTTACCTTTCGTTGCTGTACAATATTGGTCATAACTCAGATAATTACAATTGGCTGAGTCTATCTTATCAATAGACTGAAGCTCTCTTTTCCCCTACTTCTTTCTTTCATAACTCCCAATTTTTGGAGGGCAGGAACTATTAGCAACTTCTAATATTTGCAGATCTTTATGGACCATGGTACCAATGGGTATCAGCTGGATCACCTTCTCTATTTTTCACTATTATTCCACTCACATTTTTAGTTGCACTACTAAAAGTAAATCGAAATATAAAATAGGATGTCGTCGTTATAATACAATATTATTTATTTAAACGAATCCATTTATATGATAATTATATGATAATTGATTTAAAGAGATTATATTTCAAAAACGCCACACGATTTTTTCCGTCAGGTGATGCATATTTGATGTTGATTTTTTTTATATATCAAACATTTTAAACATAAATCGAAGCTATATTGGCAAAGTGGCAGTCGATACAAGATACTGCTTCTAAGAAGTGCCAATAACAATTCAAACCAATGTTCCATTACAGTTTATGTTACCTAGTCGTATCCTGACACATATGCTATACCTCATTACGTTCATCAGTGTAATACGAGACATCATTAAACATGCAAAAGCTCGCCGGAGGTTATTTACTCTGCGATAAGAGCGACGGAAGTACGTTATCTTAAATAAAACAGAGTTCCTTTGGGACGCTTTCTCGGATCTTATTATAGGACGAAATAAGCAAAATTGTTCTATCATTTTGCTGTAGAAAAAAGCAGATTTTTATAATTGGCTCCATACTATAAAAAAATACGTGAGTACTACAAAAAAATCATAATACAGATTTATGATAAACACTAAAATTATTCTATCGTTTCTATCTTGCTTTAGTAAAATTTCTAGATTTTGAGGTTGCAATATAATCCTTTATAGTGAAATGAGTTGCACAACCATTGACCTTATTTGGAATTGTCCTCGTTCAGCCAACTGTCCTCAGATATCGCATCGTAATTTACTAGCACTCTGTTGATAACCCAAAGTGAAGACGAGAAAGTTAACAAAAAAGGCACTTTACAACACAATTCAGTTTATTCTTACCTTAGTTCATTTTACAAGTCGTACATTAGTTGCCTATGAATTAACAACTCTCTATTTCCTTTAGAAATCGTGACAAAGTACGCATAATAGTATGAATAACATTCCATATCGTCACCATATTTGAAGTTTACTTTCGTCAAAGTAGACGGACATTTACCGTCTATTATTATTAATATGATTTAGCCTACAAACATCAAGTGCCTCAGTGGCGAAATTTTTTCGAAATACGTATATATTTATCCAGTTTCTAAAAGAGCAATGCCTACTACGTCAGCATTGTTGCAAGCTCCATGCCGACACAATGAAATAACATCGAAATATATAGTAAAAATTCCGTAAATTATATTATTTATTTGTGATACTGTTAGAATGAGTTAATACTTAAAAAAATTGAATTAAATTATGGATAGTTTTGTTTTTAACAGAGCATAGACTATTCATGTTAAAAATTTTCGCCAGCCTGAATCACTTCTAAAGCTGTGTCAATCTTTGCTTCATTAATCATTATAATCTCCTCAACAGTGTTATCTGCGTCATTATCACTCCGGTAATTATGAAAGCCCTCTCTGGGTGCTACCGTTTTATGCGCTTTATCAGATCTAAGATACACATGCCCGCCCACGTTAACTTGTATTGCATTATTAACTACATTGCATCAATTGCGATAAGGTTATTACAATACAAATTATTTTTTAAATAATAACCTGCTTAAGTTATCGGTTAAATATTTCATAATTACCTAACACAATGTTTTCTTTTTTTTATTTTTATCATAACTGATTTAAATTTAAGATAGTGAGATTAACCATAAACTTTAAAACCGTGCTCAGCCATACAAAATAACATACCAACTTCCAGCTATTACTGACTTGTTTCAAAGTCTATCGTTTCACAATCGACATCAAGCGGTTTTACCACATTTCGTTGCGACCAAAACGTTTTTTCCCCTAAAACGCCAAAAAGGGTCCAATTAGTTCCGCTGCGGTGTACGAGTGTTATGATAAAGACCCAAGTATAATAGGTCAGGTTAAGTAATGTTACGGATATGAAGTTATTATTATAAACGATAAAAATTAATGTGGGTAGCAATCAAACTAATACATGAAATCGTTCCTTTTTACTATGAATAAAATAAATCTTTGATAAATTATTAAAACTAGGATAACATCGAAAAGTACTAGTATTAAAAGATAATGTTTCTTTTAAAATATTCGAATTACCAATGGCCATTTACCAGGCATGTCTTCTTATTTTACACGACAAATATCCTGCATTCTTTGTAATGTAAATATATGTTCAAATATTGGTCAGCTTTCACGTCCTCAAACAAGGCTTATTGTTTTAGGTGATGCGCGGGCGCATGTGAAGCGATGGCGCGCGGGAGCGTGCTCCTCGTGCTATGGGTGGTCGCCGTCGTCGCGGATAAACATGGTAAGTCAATTATTATATTTAAACTTTATATTATATTACTCATAGATTTAAAATTGAACTAGTTTTTTACCCATCTGATATTGTGAAATTAAAGTTTAGGAAAAAACTGCTGTGATGTATACAATCTCATATTATAAAGGCTCAAGTCAGTAGCCGTTACATAACAATAGAGCTTGGGATCAAAAAGAAATAGTTTTTATGCACATTTTTTATACCGTTACCTTAGAAAAAAGTTTTAGAAAGCTCTGCGAAGAGGTTCCATTAAAAAAGTCTCCTAATCGTGACGACCTGCGGGCTACTACCGGACACGACTCTTGCATTAAAACCATCTATAGAAAGATAATCACCTTACGGATTTATTTTATTATTGAAATTGAAAATTTATTTCAATTATTGAAAGTGAAATTTTATACGCAAATAATGTTACAATTCTCATAGAAACTATTATGAATGTTACTTTTTATTTATTCTGTGTCTCGTAAAAGAACTTTTTAAACTTGTGTATTTTGTTTTATTACAGTAATAGAAAATACAAAACTATATCGTCAGATTTACAACATACTCTGCTGTAAAAGGCAGTTACATTAAAATCTACTTTGTAACATTTAACCTGTAGCTTCAGAGTTGCAATAAACTTCCATTTAGAGAAACCCGAGACTAAAATCACAGCTGCTCCGAACGAAACAGAAAATAATAGAAGACCCAGGAGATGCCATTATAACTGTAACAAAGGGATTATCTTGTTTGGGAACCTCTTGACTGGCACTCGAATACTCTTTATATATATCGTGTTATATTACATCTTAAAGGTGGCTATTCAAGCTGTTTTTGTGGGTGTGGTTGGCTTTTGAATTTTTTTCTACGACAAGGGCGAGAATTTGTCGGTTCCTCTACTCAAAGAACGTACTTTAAGGTAATTCAATACTTGAATTTGCACCTTTGAGACGGCGACACATTCTAATCCATGCTTAGGAAGATATAGAGATTAACTCATAACAAATATACAAATATATATATATATATTAATAAACACTCATAGAACCTTTTAGTTTTCAACATACCTTTTAAGACCATTTGTTTTTATTGCTCCGTCTAACTAAATTAAAGTCAGTATATTAAAATGATTGTCGTTATTTATCGCCAACAACTGCATTATGAGTCTCAACATCTTACTCCCTAAATTTGATTTATACAGCCCATATGAGCAAATCACCCATCCCCATTTACTGGCGTTGTTTTTTACGTCTCAGAGTTAAGTGCATTCAGGAGTAACTGCATCAAGTAAGTAGAGTCTTAAAGAACGGATGAGAAACTTAAAATGAATGTTTTATGACGCTTCTGTCTGTTTAACTATATGTGTCGTACGAATATATATTTACAAATGGTTTCGCAAAATTTCTATAAACAAGTAGGGGATAAGTATTAAGATTAAAACTTTGTATCATTATTACGCTTTAGCCTATTTTTTTTTAGAAATAAAGAATTGCATTTCGAGAAGTTTCGAGAAGTTTATATGATACTTCAGTAAGGTTTAAGCTCTTGTTTAACATTACAACTACCAAACGTTACTTCTTATTTCATTTCACTCATCTGATGTATTATTGTGCATTCTACTACTTTGTAAGCGTTTACGTCATAATTTCTTGAAGTATAGGAAATATACTATTCGCTTTTCACACTCATAACAAATTAATAAAAAAAAGTACATAATGGTAGTAAAGATTTTTAAATTCTTACACAATTGATAATCAAAAATAAATATCAATTAGAAACACCAACACCAATCTCCGAATGTTGACCATTTCTTTTATATTTATTGTGCTTTTAAGAGATTAAAGTGCTTACTATCGTAAGTTAAAAGTATTTATCAATGCACTTAAAAACAGACGAGAGTAACGTCCGATATCTATCATTAAACTGAGTTTTATTCGGCTATATTTAGTTCAAGTATCATTCACATGGTACCACTTCTATGTGTTACGGTGCTGATAAATGTGTGAGTGAGCCATTAAAAAAATTTAAATATCTATTACACTTAGGTGATTTGGATAAAGTGTTAAAAGTCAAATCGTGGTAAATAATGAATGTTTTGTAAATTTTACATTAGCTTATCTATAACTATCCAACGAAAGATTCGATAATTTTTTTTTTTTTTTTTACTTACATATTTTGACATAATACAAAATGTTACCATTATTTAGTACTTTTAATGTTTGATGAAGATAGAATCTTCCACTGAAACGTGTCTCACAAATGGCATTTCTTTGTATTAAGACATTTCTTCGGTTGAAGTGCAGTCGAAGTTGGAGAATGCTTTCCGGACGTTGATTAAGTATGTCTCATCAATAAAGTCGTCTATATAGAACATCGGTCAAGTGTAAGATCGAGTTTAGGAGACATTTTGTTTTATTCGCCTTTTTGTTATACTATATAGCATCCAAACACATTATGAATATATACTTGAGTCCTTTATTGTTTCTAAATAACTATGATAAAATCATACCGCTAGCCGTAACTTTACGTTAAGTTATATAACCCTGTGTTTAAAATATTTTATTTTGATAATAATTTCCATTGTCTGATACTTTTGATTTATTCACAACAAAATATATGACGAATGTTTGAATAACAAATAATAAGTTATATAAATAATAAGTTTAATAATAAGTTTGTGGTACCGAAATAGCAAAAGTCTTAATTATTCGAATGCCGGACAAAATGACAGACGGCGGTGCCTTTCAAGTTCTCGGTGGCGCTGATCCGATGAAGTTTGGTTTGTTTTTAGATCTCGTTAGCAGCCACCAAGAATCCGAACATTCATCAGACCTAACATATTTTGCTTCGTGTCGCCGCGATAAGGAATTTCTCCATTTGCATTCAGTTTCTCGTTTGTATTTCTCCTCATTTCCAAAGAATTTTAACACTAAGTAAACATCTTAATTCTAGTAGGTTTTCGTAAATCAGTATCGATATCAATTTCGTAAAGCATGCATTAGTTTTCTTTTTCAATTAATATACTTTATTATTTATGTTAGACATTACTATTTTTTTTTCTGCAAGATAATTAATAATGTTTATTTTCTAGAACAGTTTTATGTTTACGTATAAATTAATAAACAATTTACGTTGTTGCATTACCTAAGATGGCTTCACATGGAAACAAATGAAAGATATGTAAACAATAAAAACTATTTTTTTTACTATAGACTGACGATGCCTTTAATATAGATCGATAAAACTTAACATTTGATGACCCTCGAAATAATTCTTTTGAAACTATTCCAAGTTTCCAACCTAAAGCTATTGACATTACTAAATTAATATATATCTACAGGTTTATATTCAAAACATGAAACCAGATCACACCATATAAACCAATTAAAATAAATGAAGTATTATCGTGGAGTGGTTACAAAACCCGAAACGATAAGAGTCGAACCGAACGGTACAAATGAGCTTCAATCAAATTCTTCGGCGATTCACAGCTTAATAGCATATGTAATTTACCCACGTCAGAATAAATAAGTACGTGACATGGACCTAAATTACAGAAATATCGATATCGATCGATTTTAGCTCATGGTTATAAATAAAGCGATGCCGCTCAAAGCCTTCGTATTCGTAAATATTGATGTCCCATCTATTCTTAGTAGACAGTGACTTGATAGCATTTTGGAGTACTATTATTTTATTCATGCGTATATCTTTTTTGTTGTTTTGGAACCAGCGTTTGTAACAAAGCTTTAGAGATCAAAATGTTACTTCTGTTTCTTTATTTAACTACTTTTTACAATTTTCATGATGATGTTTTATTATAATATTATAACCAAAAATTCTTTAAGAAATTAAACAATAAAAACGGTATATAATAATACGAAAAATATACATTTTCAATGAATAAATATAGGTCGCCAGTAGAAGCTGCAGAGAATTATAATTTTAATAAAGGTGATACTGTCGTAACAGCAAAACGAAAGAAAAGGCTCTCGAAACAAATCCCATTAAGGAAAAATAGAATCGAGAAGGAAATAGCGTTTGGTCCCTACAAAAACGGAAATAGAAATATACTGAACGGAAGTGAAACTAATTAAGTTATCCTCGCTCCACTCGACTTGCGGTTTATTTTCGTGCCATTCCATTCGTTTCAAATAATAATACAATTCTAGAGGTATTACTGTCAACACTGTTGTAAGAGTAACATACACTGATGTACTGATAACAATTTCTAAGCAAAATTTGACGAGGGTGTTTAAGGTTTTTCTAGTTAGAATTCAAACTTTGCGGCTTTCACTTTAGGTTTATTTTGAAATGTCATTGCTAAGATTGTAAAAGTGGGGTATACGGTATCCAAATATCAGCTATGTTTTGCGTGTAAACAGGCGCGAGTGAGGCGTCAAACCAGGTGTGGATTTTGAGAAAAATCGATGGTAGCACTTGGGGGACGCTTTATTATGGCAGTTGCCATTTATTACAAGAAATACTAAATATATGATGATATTTAAATTAATTGTATTATTATCCAACACAAAATGTCCATGTTCCTATTATAACTGTAATATACGAATTAATAATCAATATCTAATTATTTATTTACTTAAATACGTTTTTTTGTTACAGATGAACAAAGCTCAACTGAAGCTGAACATAGTACAACTACTCAAACACCTCCAATACCGCTGCGGCCGGAATACACCCACCCAGCAGGTGTAGAAAATTTGGATCCCTACAATTCAGAAAAGAATAATCCCTCTCCACATCACCGAGATTATTTAGAAGAGGATTACGATCACGAATCTCGAAAAGAAGATGATCATGACAACAGAGAAGATGCAGATGAATTACCGTCTTTATCAGGAGACCATCTTCTGCAAAGTTCAGGAGATGATCTTCCCATGTTTTTATTGGAACCTCAACATACCTACGTCGTTCGTAATAAACCAGCAATGTTGAGGTGTCGTGCGGCTAATGCTCTACAAGTGTATTTTAAGTGTAATGACGTGCGATCAGTTGGAAGTACACAATTTGAATTTGTAGATCCACAAAGTGGTGTTAGAATCGTTGAGGCCGAATGTAATGTAACCAGAGATCATTTGGAAGAGTATTTTGGTGATGACAGATTTTCGTGCACATGTCACGCTTGGAGTAGCCGCGGTGACATAAGAAGTCAGCCGGCTTTTGTTGAACTTGCATGTAAGTATATTTTCTTCTCTCTTCTTTTCCTCAATAAATTTCATAATACTTTATAACTTTTTTATACAAGCATATAATAATTATGATCAAATATTTTGTACATAATTAAACGTTTGAATAAATAAAAATGGTCGTGGTTCTTAATACCAGCCACGTTATAAAATCATCGATAAACTAATCTTAGGAATTGAAATAGCCATAACGATAATATCCGGTGCAAACGAGGCGTGGTGCAACATTTCGTCAAAACTCATAATTTGAGAGTTTCCGTTAGCTATTTTCGAATAACCTACTTCTATCGCTCATTTCTGACGGACGTTTCTATGAAATTATCAAAAAAAAACTCGTAAATTATGAATAAATATTTAAAAAAAAAGATTGATTTACAAAATGAAGTTACTCCTAATGCAATAAATGAACCAGTCTTGCGTACATATTAATAAAGCATATTTCGACGAAGTATTAAATGAATTAGCGCCGAGATTCTCCTTAGTATTACTTTTAAAGAAGAAATAAAGAAACAAATTTAATATAACATTTTCAATTAAGCTTACGAACTTGTCTGCCAACTTTATTAAATTGACAATACGAATTTTAACCCTCGCTCCTTGATAAAGAGATTTCTTGACTAACTGCTAAAGTAAAACAAGTCTCTGAACAGTTGTTTAATATTAACTAAATTCCATATGAAAGTAAGCATCTGTTTATTATCCAAGTAATAATTATTCAAATATAATAAATTCTGCATAGCATCAAATAGTAAATACAATAGATTATAAATTGAAATGTAAATTACAGTATGAACGTTATTTATATTATTTAAATGAATTATAAACATGTACTTCATCTACGTCTGAATTTAAAAGTAATTAATAATTTCCATATAAATACAATTATTTGAGATTTATTTTGACAAGACAAATGGGAAATAACTAAAACTTGCTATTAAGTTCGAGACCAACAAAGATGTATGACTTATAAAATCTATTACAGCCGTTCGATTAAATTCAATCTAAACTTGATGTAAATCTTTTGTGCTATTAAATAAAAGTCCGAGAAGGCCGTTTCATAAATTTATGGGACCATGATTTAATGAAATAGGAACCACTTAAAAAAATATTCTTAACTTATCACAAATTCTATTGCATTGTCAATTTAATAACAACTTCGGAATAAAATACGATCGTGTCTAGATTTCATTCTTACTCTGTATTTTTTCATCTTTCTCACTACCTACCCACATTTACTTTATATTATGTACTTATCATGGTTTCCGCTAAGCCTTGATTTATAATCACAGTTCCCGTATATATTCGTATCCACTATACCTATGCATCGAGTCTTATTCAGGAAATGAAATGGAGCTGGTGAATTTATAGCTTTGCGCAAACTCCCGGTGTTACCCACTTATCATTTACGCCCATCAGCGACCTCACATTTACGCCTTACAGTTTTTAATGAAATTTCATTTAGATGATTTAGTGTTGTTTTGAATAAATTTTTATCTTAACTTGTTTTTCAGTTGAGGTTTTAAAATATTATACAGTTGTTAACTGTTATTTTAATTAGTTTGTCCGTGATATTCTACTATGTTGCGTATTATTTTTATAATATAATAATTGACAATTCAAAAGTACGTGTAAATGTCTACTTGAATAAAAATATTTTGAATTTGAATTGAATGAAAAAATCGTTACTTTTCATAACTCTATTCTACCAGTAACCAACATGTGTTACATCATTACATTTTTTAAGTAATTTACAGAGTAAGTAAAGTACATGAGGCGCTTGTAAATCTTCGACTAGAGGACTTAACTGTGACAGTCTTCTTTAGGTATCATCATTAATAGACATGGATACCACTTGGGAGTGTATTTAAAGCACTCAAGAAACAATTAAAACTGTCGGGATGTAAATTTAGAGGCGTTTATAATACACGTTGCTCTGCGCAATTAGAACCGAATGGGAGTGTCTCACTTCTCTCATGTATATTTAGAGTTTATTAGTTCCTGTGCGTGCTTTTTCGAAATCACTTTCAGCATTTACTATTTAAATTTCTGTTGAATATGAAACAATTTTATATAGTGAAGTTGATTTGAATATATCTATTTATTTAATCAAATGAATGAATCTTAAATAAAATATATTTCATATCTTCATTAAATTAGAAATTAGAGTAAAGAATAAATAACAAGTACACCACTCAGTGCTCAGTTAAATTATCTTACAAGTATTTTAGTTAATGGAATATATTCATAAAAACAACTTAGTATCACAGAGATAATCTGTAAAATGTGTCAAGGAGGATAAAGTACGGTCGAAAATTGTGGCAAATAATTTATAGTGTCATGGATTTATTTGTTGTGACTTAAACGCTTTTAATAAGTACATTTACAATTTACAACATCTGTCTTGGCTGTCGTTTACAACTGCGTACGAAATTAGGTTTCCTCATTAAGACACTATTAATAAATCTTTTGATGTTAACTGTTTATTACCTTCTCTATAATTTATAAGATTATTATATTATTTAAGTTGTTCATAATACAACGTTGCACGTTAGAGATAAACATCGGCACTTAAGCCAGCTGAAGCATCTTAACCTGTGAAAAGCTCTAGTTGAAAATGCATAGCGCGCAAACAATAGACTCAGCAAATTTCTTTTAAAACAACCGCACTACAGACCGGCTAAGCAAACACATCACACCGACGTATACATCAGGACGCTGGCAAGTAATGGAGCGTATACTCCCCAGATTTATGGCTTCGCTCCGCTTAAAGCACTCAAGAGTTGAAACGTTCATTTTGCACAGAGTGTTCGTGAACTAGAGAATATTAGTTTTGCTCACAATCGTTTCAAAACAGATGATATTTATGTGGCATGACATGAAATAGCTTTAATCGTATTCTCAGAAATCAGAGCGCAGTTGTTGAACATTATTGAATAAAAATAGCATCAACTTGGTATTATATTAACCTACAATATCAATTAAAATAAATATTGAATAGATCTGGCAAATAATTGGTATTTTTCTAACACTTCTATTCTAGTTATAAATAATTAAAAAAATTTAAACGATGTATATTTTGAGGAAAATTACCAAATTGAAAGTAAGTAATTCATTATTGTTTAATAAAACTAGTGTGTATAAATCATTTTATCTATTTTAGCTCTAGTAACCTTATCTCCTTTATTAACAACCGAACGAATAACGCAAAGTTAATTGTTTAATGAAAAGCAATTACCGTTCGTGGGACGAAATTCAGTCTTTATTATACAATCGAAGGACTGTGTATGTTTTTTATTAGGATTGACGTGGGAATACATCCCATCAATGGACGATTAATAAACGGAAGCGATAATTACATTATTATTCATTTTTTTATTATATATTTTAGGGCAAAAAGAACAATTCATAAAAATTGTATTGTATTAAAAAATATATTTTAATTTATATATTTTTTAATTTTGCTGATCCAAAATTTATTAATGAAAATTTATTACTGATCTAAACTAATTATCTTGGTTACAATAGTTGAAAGATAGAATTTGCAGTCAAAATCTTGATTTCTCTTGTAACTTGCACCACAGATCATCTCAACTAGTATTACGCAATACCAATTCTATTATAGAAATAACAATTATTCAATTGCTACAAGCATATTGTAAAGATATCACGTGTCCTATAAATTAATATTGACGTTTGATCTCCATACCGTGGATTACTTTGTTCGCTTGTTGATTATTAATTTCGACGTATGCGGGTCATGATATAATTAGTCCTATGATAGTGACAAAATTGTTACAATTGATATGACATTATATATTTATTATGAATACACACATTTATTATGAAATTATTGAAGTTTCCTTTCCGCCCTATTTTCATACATTTTGTATTTGTTCTATATTTATGAGTCACAAAGAAAATCAATATTATGAATACACACTGCCTTTTCTGAAATTATTGAAGGTTCCTTTCTGCCCTATTTCCATACATTTTGTATTTGTCCTATATTGGTGAGTCACAAAGAAAATCAAATTACAATTATGAATATATCACCAGATCTGAAGAAGCAGTTTGTGATGTCTCCGTCACCAACATCAGTAGAGGCTGGTTCCGCTGCTTCCCTCCGATGTTCGCCACCAGCTGCAGCACCACCACCGCGCATATCCTGGTTGAAGCATGGTATGCCGCTGCAGCAAGATCACAATGTGCTGATTTCTGCTGAGGGGAATCTGCTTATATCTAGAGCTACACAGCAGGTAAGCGACCATTGTTTTTTGACATATTTTCAAATATTACATGAAATAGGCATAGAAAAAATAGCTATTTGTGAAATTTTGCCTTTTGGGTAAAATAATTCATGTAGTACGTTCTGTTAAATCTATTTAAATTTCGGGAATTATATAACAGTTACTGATGATAAAGTAAAATACACATATATTTTAACACTTGGCATGCACTATAGTAAACTTACTGGAAATTTAATTATTTCCATAATATTGAATTGCAAAACAACCCACAACCGCGCATATTGAACTGAGTTTCCGCTAAGTACGCATTTCATTTGCGTAAATGAATTGAAACTTACCTTTACCAAAAAAAGTTAAGTTTATGTCTCTAAGGTAACATCGTCGTAAGTAACAGTAAATATTTTTTAAGTTGATGATTTTTAATATCATTATTTAAAAAAACTAAACCAAATAAAAATAAAGTATTAATAAACAAAATTGTAAATTCAAAGTTTCATTTATTACAGTTTTAACAGTGTGCTAAATTAATAGACTCGATTATTTTCACCATTTTATCCAAATTAATTAAAATAAATGATGCTCAGTTTGGTTTTAAAAAACATAGCTCTACAGATTTGGCAATATTTTCTTTAAAACAGATCGTCAACTACTACGTTAAGCGGCGAACTAAGGTCTATGCCTGTTTTCTCGACCTTAGTCGGGCTTTTGATAGGGTAAATTACAACTTGCTATGGTATAAAATGCAAAAAGCACGGGTGCCGCCTGATATTATTTCCATTTTAAAACATTGGTATGAATCTCAAAGTAACGTAGTGAGATGGGAAGGCACTTGCTCTAATGAATATGCACTCTCTTGTGGCGTAAGACAAGGTGGTTTGACCTCGCCACTCTTATTCAATCTTTACATAGATCAGCTAATCGAGGAGCTCTGCCAGGCCGGCGTTGGGTGCTTCATAGATGGTATTTGCATGAATAATTTAAGTTACGCGGACGACATGGTCTTGTTGAGCCCCTCGGTCGGTGGACTAAGAAAGCTCTTAGCGATTTGTGAATCCTATGCAGGTAGACATGACCTAATCTATAATGACACTAAATCAGTAGCGATGCTCTTCGGTTCCACCGCTAGAGATTCCTATTTACCTGTTCATCTCAATGATCAACCTCTTAAATTCGTCTTAAGTTTCCGATACCTTGGCCATATTGTCACGACTGACCTGAGAGATGATCTTGATATAGACAGAGAGAGACGTTCTCTGGCTGTTCGTGCCAATATCATAGCAAGAAAATTTTATAAATGTAATCATGACGCAAAGATACTTTTATTTAAAACTTATTGTACAGCCCTGTATACTCCGCAATTATGGTGTAAATATAAAAAAGAGAATTTCCGAATATTTAAAGTTCAATACAATGACTCCTTTAGAGTTTTATTTAAACTTAATCGTTGGTGTAGTGCATCAACGATGTTCGCTGAGGCCCGCGTGGCGACTCTCGATGCATTGATCAGACATCGGGTTGCCAGATTTAGACATACTCTGTTTGTATCGGGCAACTTGATAATCGCTGCACTGCGGAGTGTTTCAAATGAATTGTTCTCACTGTATTCTAGGCTTCTTCGTTAAACCACAGAAATCTAGCAAAACATTTGTATTTTTAGCTTTAATTATAGTTTTTACTTCATTTATTTTATCTTTGTAACGGGTCTTTGTTACCTACTGTTATTATTATTTTAAATAAAGGGAATTATTATTATTATTATTATTATTATATTCAATTATTTTCCAGTGTTAAGTCATTCCTATAACACTTTTGTGTTGCTTTTGACAGTTTTATGTTTTAAACGTTGTTCACGAGTAAATAAATTCATTCATTAGCATTCTTAATTCAATTTTAATGTCCATAACATGCAATAAATCTAATCTCGCCAATCTAAATCTCCATTTCTAATTTATTATATCGTAAAAAAAACAATTAACAAACCACGGCCCAAACAACGAGTTTGGTCACTGAAACATCTGTTTGAATGACTTCAGGGCTTTGATATACGAGATACTCCAATTCACATATGGATATGAGAACTGAAAAACATAATTTAATAATATTCGTACATGTGGTTAGTGATGAGTCACTCTCACTCATGACTTCCATTCAACTTGTTTATAACTCTTCATTATTTGAATCAGATGCGGCTTCTTCTCCGCGGCTATTCTTTTACTTTTTCCTTTTTATATAAAGTTATATTTTCTAAAAGCTTCTATATCGTATATGTACAAGAAGAATAATGTACCTTTTTTATCTTGTAATAATCTGAATCATGTTTGCTGAATCATTGGAAGTTGGCTAAGATTTAAATCTGATAACGCATTGCAAAGCTCGGCGTTGGCGCGGACAATCACATCTTGTAGCGAAATGTTTCTTCGGAGACTGCGACTAATTAGTCGAGCAAGCCAGACATTTATTAATTGCGACACAAGTCTGTGTCGGATGGAATCGCCTTTTTGTCACGTTCCGCTACACTCCTTCAAAGCTGGACGTCGCTTGATAAAATTCTGAAGGCTGGGTTAATGTAATTTTACATTTCGTGGAAGGGGACATTTGTCTTGTGTAATTATATCACGCAGGATTTAATATATTAAATCTCATTAATTTCTGTCACATTACAAAATTTGTACGCATTTGTATTAAAATATTGTATTTGATATTTGAGTTAGTTTCTTCTTAAACAAACGTAACATTTTTGTGCTTAAATTAGTTTTTATTTAAAATATTTTACTTTTCGATCATTTTGGGCTTTTTACAAGTTATCTTGATTTATAAATGTTTGCATTAAATAAAATTCTTGATTATCTATATATTTCGTAATTCAATTTTAAATTGTAAAACACATTGATTTAGAGGTACAAATGTAATACCTAATTACACTCACGGTCCAGCATTCACTAATCATGTCTAGTCATGACAAAATTGCAAATAACTCACACCATCTCCAGTTTCTAACGCAGAGCACTCACTAATTAGCCTTTGCGGCGAGGCATGGATTAATTGCAACCAGTGTCACTCGCTCCGTAACATTATCTGTATAGGTGTTGGAGCCATTTTCTTAATTAAATGTAATGTTTATAGTCATGCGTTTACATCGTTCAAAGTTATCTCCATCTAATGTTTCTATTCAGTCAGCACGAGTTTTGCAACATACAAAGAGCCTTCTACATCTTTTAAATCATTTGTCTTTTGTATAATTTAATTGTCAAGTTAATTAAAATATATATAATTCTAAACCTTTCATACAGTATATTTTTGTTTTATAATATTAATATTTTTTAGGATATGGCAAACTACAGTTGCGTGGCGGAAAACATCGCGGGGAAGAAAATATCTGAGGCTGCGACATTAACGGTTTATGGTAAGCTTCTTACTGTTTTATATTAATAGGTTTTAATTAATATTAAATTACAAGGTATGCTCGTAGGTAACGGTAATCTACAAGCTATAACGGATGTTTCATTTGTTTTACAGTTAGTAATTAATATAAAATGTTAGCTTAGCTATTATTACGACCCAAGAGAACGTTTAAAATATGACCGTCATTGATGACCGTGGGTCATTTAGTAAATAATGCATACGTCTATGACACTTTATTATGTAAAAACTATAAAATTTAAGCTCGATGGAAACTTTCAAATACTTGAATAAATTATTACTACACCTGTTTATTTTTATATTTTAATTTAATAAAAAATATACAGTTTTTACTATTCAAGTAAATGTTTTTAATAATCGTTTGTTCCTATAATATTGTATGGATACAGTAAAACATGTTACAAGTTAAATTTAAACGCGGCTTAGTTACAAAATTCCTTGTGGCGTTAATGCTATTTAATGGATACTTTACCGGTTTTCTACTATACCACCTTGATATGACTAAATCCTTCATAGCTGCCATAAAGCATATCACTTAATATGATCACCGTAAACTAGCTTTAGTGGCTCAACTAACTAGGCGTCTAACATGTTTTATTATTTCAGAGATAATTTATCTGACAACCGACTATTCTTGATGCTCTTTAACGCTCATTTCACCCTCTCTTGTCTGTAATAACTATACTTTAGTGAGATCAAAGGGCACGCGCCGATGGCTTGCAATTATTGCAGCGCAAGCGCATGGGAGAGTCATTAGAGGAAGCGCCCACGCCATCTTGGAAATATGGCGCCTGCTTAACTGATTGCAATCAGAACCTCTGACTTAGCACGTCCAAAATTGTAGTCTGATAAAATCTGAGTATATACTATGTAGATCTTCAACCATTTGTTTTTAAATTCAACTAATATTATTAAGGTTAAAGCTTTTATCATAATATATAAAATGAAAAAATATGCCAGGATTTCTATCAAATCTACTTTGTCGACAGAGTCTGTTCGTGACAACTGTACAACAAGTTTTGGGAAGTTTTTAACATCTTTTTGTTTTTAACATCAAATAAAAGAACAATGGTATAGCCCGCATAAATAATAATAAGCAAAACAATGGCCGCTTTGAGTTTATCAAGCAATAATACCCACAGAGCTTAGTTTAGCGATGTGCGGATAAAATGACAAGCCGTCGCTCGGAGTTTTCATACCTTTTTTCTCGTTATAAATTCAATTTTAGTCATAGATTGTTTGTTTCAAATTAAAGTCAATATTATAAAGAATTAAGTGAAATCTCTTTTATGTAATGAAGTTATATATTTTAAATTGATATATTAAAAGAAGAAAACAATACATAGAATGATTATTTTTTTAATCATTGGCCATCTAATTTTAGAGTAGATGTTCCTTAAGTGTGACTAACTTAATTACGTCAAAACTTTGAAATTTCAACAACACACGACACGTAGACAGTTGTTAACAAACCGTAAAAGCATTAGGTAGATAAGTTTAGCCACAGAATTTTCATTAATTTCCCTCTAGACACCAAACTCACGAACTACCTACACTTAGTGGCTACCTAGCGGGAAGTGACCGAATCCGCGGGAAATTGGTTGTTTACTCTGTAAATTCCGCTTTAGCAACTGAGGTTCTAATTGGAATAGTTGTTCCTGTTCACAGGTTCCAGAGAACAATGCTATGGGATTATGAATCTTTTTATAAAGGTTTTTTGGGTATATTCTGTAAAGCAATGTGACCAATTACGTTTGAGAGAGCTTTACCCTAGCTTTGGTGCTAACCAAAAAAAATCTCACGATAGCTCGTGTCTTGAAATATAAAGTATCTCGATGTTATCATTTTGAGTTCCGGTAAATAGTCTATGTAAGTCTTTGTGAGTCTGTGAGTCTCTCATACAACTTAAAACTTACATCAGGCAAAACATAAATTTTTTTACTACAGATTATTTTTTATGTTTTGCGAATTTTGCTATAGAATAACTTACAAAATTATAAAATCTTAATAGATTAAGAATACTTTCGTACTGTAATATATCAATTTAATATATTTTTATTTAATAAATTAATATATTTTTGTATTTTGCGAACAATATTATTGCAAGATATTTAAAACGTTCGATGAGAAAGAAAATATAAAAAATAGGCGCCATCTTAAGCTCAGTATCTTATTAGTACAATTTTAAAATAGTTTGATGAAATGAAGACTCATGAAAGTATTATAACATCAATATGTTATTTAAATGATATTGAATATTAATCGAATCTCGAATATCAAACAGCCTTATACGAATAAAGAGCATAAACAACGGTAAGCCTTCCGTCGCATGACGATCAATCACGTGTTCAACTAAATACTCTTTGTTTATCGTGTTGAATATTAAAATTCATAACTAAGTCGCCATGTTTGTCGGCGAGCCTTTTGTACCCTGTACACAAAATTAATACATTGTTGAGAGCTTGTTTGTTATTTCGTCACGCACAGGCTAATTGATGGATGGCTTACTTTAGGGAACAAAACTGTAGGACTCTCCATGTAATGAAAATTTATGTTATTTGCAATAACACTGTTGCGATTTGTTAATCTCTGATTGTATTGAAATTAAATATTTGCCTTATTTCTTTACATTTATAAAAGTATCAAGATTATTTTTTATATAAATGCTTAATGACTTGTTTCTTTACATCACATATTTAAATTGAGTGAAAGTATAAACGATTAAGACTATTCCGTAATTATCATTCTTAAGACCGGAATAAAACTCGTATCTAAAATTAATATGACTCCATTATATATTCATTACTTTCTTGACTATTATCTTACTAATACAAAATGTAATAAAGTTAATAGATTACCAAAAAACTATTAGACGTAGATCTTTATTTATATTAATACTCTTATGGCGATGCCGAGATGAAATGGGCAATCAACTTTTATAGTCGAAAGAAAAGGAACATTTAAAACTACGGGTGGTCCCTGGTCCTATATTAGATTTTTGTAAACTTGACCTTCACTAAAGTCATCGTAATGCCTACCTCATAATTAATTAAACGAAAAGGGACAGCGTCGGGTCGCTTTGGTGCAAAAGTTATTGGATCTAACCTTCACATAGCGGTGGAACGAAACAAACAATTTTGTTTTATTATAAATGAGTTTGTGATGTTAAATGTCAGACACTTTACAGAAATTTGAAGCTAGATATAAGAAGGGGTCGGTCAGACAGCCGTCTGTGTGTGTATATAATATTAAAGGGTAGAAGAGGAAATATTCTTCGGACAGACGGACGAGCGGATATTACAAAATTAGAAGGGCTTCTTTTGGCAAAGCCGGAAGAATGAATTCGGTTTTTCCTTAAGGTTATTAAATAAGTGTATGTAACATAATACAATTTATTAAGTTACGACACAATGATAAATGTATACTTATGAAAAACCTATGGTGTGTAATTGTTTACTGCTATATATTTCAAAGCCATAAAAGGAATTTGACATGATAATTAATTTGAAAGACAATTCAAGCAAGTTTCAAAATATTTGACATCTTTGCATATTAGAAAATCATATATTCTGAAGAGATACTGACACGAATCGAAATTGTCCTACTTAGATGTGATTTATCAACTTGAAGACCGTATTTGATATCCAAGTTTAGGATTGTCTCCTTTTTTCAATATTCCAAATTTAATCTTAAATTGTTATTACTTGAACTCACAAACAATATGATATTATTACGACTGAGTAATATGACCAAGATTTTTTTCAAACTATTTCTTAATTATCCACACTACAAAGCTCATTTCTGGAGCAAAAAAAGGCGACCATTAATTCTAATTCTTAAGAAACATGTGGTGTTGTGTGAAATCTGACGATTTATAACCGTTAAGATAATGTAACCCCATTATACGTAATTTTGGGGAAGTATCAGCTATTACGATACGTTTAAGGAAGGCTTCCTTCGATGGGAATGGATTGTAATGTTAAAGCAATTTTTGTAATAACCTTCTAGATTTGTTGACCTTTTTATCTTTCGTTTTATCTCTTTTGGTAAACCTCTTATGTTTTTTTTTTTAAACTAACATCTAAATCGAATTTTCATATGTGAGAAAGTTTAGAATTTGTTTGTTCTATGAATGATAAATTTTGTTGGAAAGTTTTTACGAATCAAAATATTTACCTTTAATTGGTGATTTTGCGAAAACTAGTTAAAAAAAACGCGGTGAATCAAATTAAAAATTGTGCTTAAGAGACCATTTCAAATACTTTTATCGATATTAGCGCCTAGGTCACCTAGGCACGCGACCTAGCATGTCCGTGTGGCATGTACGATCTCAAAAACGATATAGAAATTTACTTCGACCGAATACGCATTGCGTGTTTTATTTATTTTTGTAATAAAAGCCATTTAATTAGATTATTTATAAGTCTATTAATTTGAACATATTTTATGCGATCGTTATAAAAACAATTGCTGTGTGATTATACTTTATTAACATATGTTATAAGATATTGTTTCATTCTAGATATTGTTTAATGATAACACTATAAATATAAATTACTCCAAGGACATATTTGTTTTAAAATTGTCGGATTATATAAAACTTTTAACATTCAAACAAAATTCAAATTAATTTTCTTTACGAAAACACTACAACTAACTTGTTAAAAATATGACACTACACTTGCACTTCGCTGATCGAGATAAAGTTGTTATTTTTAGACATTTAAGCCAATAAGCATTTCGAAATGCAGATTGCAAAGAACAGTTTATAAGTTAATTTTGTTAAATATGTTCTTTATAGTGTTTACCATTTTTAAAAACAACTTTTATAATATAAGTGCATGTTTTCAAAATAATAATTGACAAATATGACTTTTGTCTCTCAGTCAATGGTGGATGGAGTCCCTGGGGTCCATGGACGCAATGCCGCTGTAACGGTCACATAGCAGGTCAGCGTCGCACCAGGAGCTGCTCTGGACCTCATCCCCTCAATGGCGGGGCTCCCTGTCAAGGTCAAAGCGTTCAGAAAACCTCAGAATGCGTCCTCTGCCAAAATGGTAAATCATTTTTAAATTATGGTTAGATCGATTGAGAATTATGTATTTAAAATCATAAGTATTTTTAATACATCTATAACTTTATATTAGGGTAGAAAATAATATATTTAAATACATTTACAAATTATTTTCCTTACATTTAATAATCTATACGTTAACAATGAAAAAACTTAAAAATACCGATAACCCTTTAACTTTTCATCTAAAGCCGGACCTTGAAATATTTCAATTTATCGTATTCTATTATAATTATAGGAATGCCATTATAAATTATGAAATAAAGTACTTATATTTTAATATTCTTTGAATTAAAACGATTAGAAAATTCAACAATTCATTATTACTAGCAGAATAATATAAAATATCTAAAATAATTTACATTTCATTTGGTGGATAAAAGAATTTACAAAAATAAATTATATTTTAAAGTCCATTGAATGAATACGCCAGTATTGATGCGTAACCAATTTCTTATACCAAATCCATAGAAATCTAGATATTTCCTCATTACAGAACGTAATAATTCAAACCATAGTAAAATATGAGGCAATCAAACCTAACATTGAAGTAATAAGTCCAAGTCGAAGTGACGTATAAGTCAGTCCCTTTGATGGCGAGGTACAAAGAGTATAATTAGAAAATGTCCGTTTTATGTACCGTGTATGATTTATTAATCTGTGTAGAATGTTGATGTAATTACTGAATAACATCAAAGGTATTCTCGTCATGACTATATTTGCTGAAACTTCATACTAATCAGCAACCGTTTATAAGCTGAAAAACTTTTATTTTTGAGACGCCAACCTCTTTGTGAGTTGTATGAAAAAAAAACTTATATTCAAGAAGTCAATAAATACCTTTAAACAAATTCGAAATCAACATTGTTTTTTCTGTGTTTTATTGTTGTCTTATAAGAAATCATCTTTATTCAATGTAGTTAGCCAAGTCAGATTTCTAACAAATATTATTGTCAATTTAATTTTATACGTAATTTAATAATCTTTTTAATGCTTGCTCTGAAGACGGATACAATATGGATCTACAAGTGTACGATAATACTCAACAACTGCTTATCGGTAAGTAAATGTAGGAAGAGACAATTGAAACAAAATATTTTCGACAAAATTATTAGAAAAGGTTATTTATTCAATTGTTTATTTTCAAAACGATTACAATTACAAATCAAAGCTTTTAAAGGCCATTGTTGGTGGCTTCGTTTTCATTCCAATGTCCCGAAAAGGGAAACGCTCCAATTAAACAATGGGTACGTATAAAAAGAAAACAGGAACCACCCACTTACGCACCATAAAAAGCACGTGCCCAGAAATCTTTACAATCTCACCATATCTCCCATCTGAACTATAAAAACCCGCAGTTTAATACGTAAAGCTATAAACCAGAACGCGGTGGTCACATCAAAGACTAAGCGTTTCATAGCTCTAGTAAAATTACATGAGCGAAGCTTAAGGATTTTTGTTTGATACACACGGTCAGGATCGCGAGCTTTGTTCTCAGTCGTGCTACTTTCAAAAGTTTCTTATTAGACATCTTTTCCTTTATCTTCTCTCAGAAAAGATTTCTATAACCTATATTGAACACACCAATTAGAAATATATAAAGTTTAATATATTCACATGATATTTCCTGCTTGTCATGCGTGACGTCTGTATGTGTTACTAAATAGACCAACCGGGTAGACAATAAAATATACTCAAGAGTATTTCTGTGCATTTGTTCATTGTCCTAATTGCCTACACATGTCACCATAACGAGAACGTTACGTGTGTGATAGTTCAAATGTGTCCCCATGAGCTGTTTTATACTTATTGTAAGCCGCATTTTACAATTGAGGAAGAAAAGACATAACACAATTATAACATATTTATTTTTTTAATAAAACTTTTAATGAAAACTTTTTTTTGCTTGAATATTTGTCTAATAATACACATGAATACACAAGTAATAAATAAAATAAGTACGTTAAAACCAAAACGTGTATTCTTCAACATCTTAACACTTGACAACTTCACAAATACATTATATTTATTACCTTAAAAAACGTTGAGAGGGGAAAGAGGATGTGAAAGTTCTTATATCATTGTTCCTTCTCTAACGAACCTCGACTGATTTATGTGTGAGTGTTAATTAATAAGAAGTGACGCACACATGTCTACATGTGGATGTGTGCTCTTTAGAGGAATTACTTATTGATTGGGACATATCAAAAGCAGATTGCGATGGACATTGCGTTTTGATATATTATTAATAATTAGAAACTAATTAATCGAATCACCAACATATATATTTATATCATTATTCCGGATCTCCATCATAATTAGAGCACAGCAGTGATAATTTATAAAGCTTGTTATGAAACAATAATATCAATCGCTAACTTTTTTAACTTGTGACATCCAACGCTGAACGAATTCAAGACTATTATTTCTTTTGTAGAGAACATGTGATTTATTCATGTTCGTCGTACCGCACTTTAATTTCAATTTATAGAGCAATACTTTATAAGAAACTTGCTTGTATTATTAGATACGATTAATAACTTGACAACGATATATTGTACAAGGGCATATGCAAACCCTTTTGAATACTTTATACTTGTGAATGAAAAAATAGAAGATAATTACCAGGAGAGCGTGTATTCTATTTATTGTGGTTCTAGCAAACGCATACATTGGTATCTTCGATATATTAACGGTGTAATATTAGGTGCAATATTCCATTATTAGACTGTATCGAATTTGCAAATGGCCAGTTCGCATGCTCCAATGTATTAATAATATTACATGGTCTACCTAACATATCAATTTCGTAATAAACGATATACACGTAGCTGCTACGTGATAAACCAAATTGTAAAATTAAACATGTATTATACAATAATATTTGCCAAGGAATATAAGAGTACTTCCAATTATCTATAGTAAAAAAAAAATACATGTTCCTTACCAAATATTTAAGTGTAGAAATTAACTAAGGGTTTGTATTTAGGATACAGCAACTGTTAGACTGTTTATTAAATTCAAAGTTTACTTCGATTGCGGTAACCGTTTGAATATTAGAGACGTAATTAATTAAACAAGTCAATTAACATCGCTTCATTTATATACAATTTCGTAACATATTCTGGTGTACGCATTTAGGTAAATATTACCAATTAATTTAATCCTAAGTTTAATTCAAGTCTAGTAATAAAATAGTACCTAAAAATATTTGTTCTTCTTTATTTAAATAAAATTATATTATAAAATACATGTGGTCTAATTCTGATCTCTCTGCTGCTAGCATCACCGGGTCGCTGGGGAATGTGGACCGAGTGGTCGGTCTGCGGGTCTGACTGCAGACAGACCAGACGGAGGTCGTGCACGGGAGACGCGTGTTCCGGTGCTCAAGTGCAGCATGCTGACTGCGTTGGTGATTACTGCGGAGTTCATGGAGGTAAGAGCACCATTTACTTTATCCCCATTACGATGTTAACGCAACGTGTCAACTTCTTCCGTACATCTCAACCAGTCATCAGTACTTACATTCAATATTTTACACAAACTATCCTTCTTTTTTGGATCCTCCCCTCCTTTTCTTAATGGAGATTAGTAAGATATAATTAAACTCAGCTTTAAAATAGAATAAATAATCCATATTAAAAACTTTTTATGAAAAAGTAATCTGATTCCATTAAAATTCCGAGATAGCCATTTCATAAACCAAAGAACTTTATTACGATCTCAGTTCTAATATTTATACGACACGTGGTTATATCGCGCCCTAAATAGATGTACTAACAACGAATAAATATTGGACTGATGTCTAGGATCCGCTGTCACGCTCTCCAGTTATGAAACCATTTCTCAAGGGACATGTTAATTAAGTCGATTCTATGAAAAGCAAACGGCTACGTTCAACCAGATGCCATAAGACTAAAAATATACATCCTTTTCCGCGCGTTCATAACTATGAATGTTACACAGACTGGTCTCTTTATAAAACAGGCTATCGGTAACCCTCACCTACCAGCGTAGTTTGATCTACCATACCTCCAGCATCCACTGGAAATTTTATGGGCTAAACACGTAGATAAGGAGTATAAAAGTTCCGCTATGAGTGGTCACGTTAAAGATTCGAGAGATACTAAAATCGGGTGCCGTGACCATCTGGGTCGTATCATCGTCTAAATATAGTGGAGGACCTAACATTTTATTGTATACTTACGTAACGTTGACTTCAATATTCATATTTTTAAGTTTTGGACTTAAGTTGGACTGAGTCATCCAAAACATATCAACTTTTGTTAGTTGGCACTATCCTTTATATATGAAATTTACACTTGCGTTTTCCATATAAATGCAAACAACTCGCATTTAGGAAAGGCAGTTATTGATGGCACAGGCCGTAGTCATCTTTTTTTTTATTCTCTCATGTACATGCCATATTCTTAATTTACTGTCTGGCTTCGTTACTTTTAAGCTGTTATGACGGTTTTTTTTTCAGGTTTATAGGAACGTATAAAATTTTATCAATTCGTTTGAAAGCCTTTTAATGTTTAATGATCGGTGGAATTTTTATTATGAAATTTTTACCCGCCGACGTTATTCCCATGGTAGGCCCAATCCAATATACCAAATGGAAAATGATCAGTCCATATTTTGTTTATAATGGCAATAAATCACTTTCGTGGCCAGGGTTGACGCTGTTTCAATTTCCTATACTGTTTATCGTTCATTTTGATAAATAGCCCACGGCAACCGATGTTTGGTTACATACTCCATAGCCGCTTTCTTTGACGCTAAATAAGTGTAGAATTTGACATATTTGCTTGTAAACGCTTACGTCGTATATATTTACAAGTTCGTTATCAATCATCTATTGATGTTGATGAATTGAATATTAATTTGAATTTACGTAAATTAACTTTTTATATACAATGAATCCTCTACGACTGATTGGCGCAGTGATCATTATTCCGTCAATTGGTGGTGGTCGTGGGTTCAATCCCCACACTGTAAAAATATTTATATATTTTTTTTTTCTTGGGTCTGAGTGTTGTTTACATGTATTATGTATGTATTTACAGAAGAAAATAGTTTATGTATTTTTTATTGGCAGTAAACCCATGAGACAAGCTTGGCTTAGTTTTGTGCAAATTTTCGCTTTGTGGAAATATCTGAATATTCATGAATATTATTATTATTTATATAATATATTTACAACAAATAAGCATCTTAACTCAATTTAATTACCAATACTATACTATAAGTAAAATATGATACGAATATAATTCTATTTCAAAACACACGGTCAGTAGATCTCTTATAATTCAAGTAGAGTTAGAACATCAGTAAATTGCCCACATAAAAGGTGAACCATTGAATACCAAGACCATAGCAAAGAGTCATTCATTTGCACCGAGCGCCCTCTTCATTAGCCTAATTGCGTACATACAAAAGGGAAAATGGTGAAATTTTATAGCCACTTTTCAACTTTTGTTGCTCAAACAACTGAATAGTTCATTTGTTACATTGTATGAATGAGATTCGAATCTTCATTTAGAATTCTTTAAAAATAATACTTCATGTTTTAGTTATTTATAATCAATTTATCCGAGCTGTTAGTTTTATATTTCTTACATTAATATTTATAACTATATTTTTTATGTAAATTTAATGCTATAGCCTTTTATGAGACATTATAATTTATGACGGGTATATAAGTGAATAAATTATAAATGTTTTAATCACAGTAAATGTTTATTTTGTAACAGAGATGAACTTAACAAATAGTTCCCTTTAATGGATTGTCTTGAACCTCTTCTTGATAATGTTTTATTTATGGGCTTGTGGGAATTAATTCAATATAAATTCAATCGCGGACGGAATAACAAACAAAAAATATGCAAAGGGATGTACGATGCAGTTCTCATTACTGGAGGTGGGCTCCGTAAATGATTTGTTGTGATTTCACCGAGTGAGCTCAGCGGGTGAGCACAAACTGCATCCACATATCCCTAGCCTACAGTAGGCCATAATAACTATTGTAACATCGTACAATAGGACTATATTTCCGTGCAAGCGAAATGGAAAATTTAATTCAGGATGGCCTCCTACCACGTTATGGCTAAGCGACAAGGGTACGTGGATTTCGATTGGATTCAGTATCTCAAATCTCTTTGCAACGGACTGGGATATACGACTGGCACTGACAAATGTTTACACAGTGTACAAATTTCAACATAACCCTTAGATAGCCAGCGGGGTGCATCGGACCCCGGCAGTTTTATTTTGACTTCACTTTTTATTGTCAATACAAAACGAAGCATCCAAACATTATTTTATTTACTACTTCTGTTGTATTCTAGTTAATAATATCATCGAAAATATAAGTCAATGACTACAAAACAAAATTAAAGCAAATTGAATATTTTTCTTTTTTCAATGTAAAAATGAGTTAACACCATTTTATCGCGTGATAAGTAAAGCAACATGGTTAGATATTTTCTATTCTACAATGTGGTATTTTCAGGTTTAACATCACATTAAGGATCAAAAAGACCACTGGGTACTTCAAAGTCTCTAGAGGGTTAATCGAATAAACGTTAACACGTATCACACGCAAATTTATTCTGTAGACGTCAAAGTTTTACGATATTTTAGTTAACGACTGCATTCAAGTAGCGGATGTATGATTTAAAAATAAAAATAAGAGTCCCAATAAAACTAAGAAACTGGTTTTAGATTTATCGATACCGATTAAAGTTGAGATTTTTATCTGACCACGTATGACACGCGTATTACAGACACAGCTAGATATTATTGAAATTATACGTTCTACAATAAACCAAACAATAAACATTCAATAAAATATAATAAAAATCTTAACCTTCTTAATTCGATCAGAAGCATTTTTATGCTCCACTTCTCGTAAACCAGTCAACTATAAATTATTTAATTCTTAACAAAATTGAATTGAACTTAAAGCTACAGTGGGTACTTAAAGAAAAATGGTCTGTTAAATCAATTTATCAATGTTACGCTCAGTATTCTAGATCAAGTTGAGAATTTCCGATTAAACACTGACTTAGGTTCATTGTATACTTTTTCTCGTGAAAAACGTCGTAAGAATGCTGATTGATTGTTATCTTTGTTAAGCTAAATCGATTTTGATTGGACTTTCATAGACTAAAACCTATAGAAACTTTGAGGTAAAATATTTTTTTTAAGCACAGAGTTAGTAAAGTCACTGACCGCTACGACTTATAAGAATGAAACTTTAATAATAAAAATAATAAATATTCTTTATTGTACACCCTGAGTATAAAATAACAAAAACATAAAACAAAATAACAGTGAAAAAAAAATGGTACAATTTTGGCGGCCTTATCGCTAACAAGCAATCACTTCCAAGCAACCAATTGTATAAGAAAATTAAAAATCTAGCCATACATAGTTCGTAGCAATCTCTACGACATAAAATGTAGGTCAAACGTGGCCTGGTTGACAATAGCGCTATCTATAGAGTAGATTAAATGTGAGTGCCTAGACTTGTAGAGACCTAATAAATAAATGTCGCAAGTAGCTCGGATCGTGTAGTTAATTTAAAGAGATAGGAATTAAGTGCAGGCTATATTGTATTTTAGAATTTTGCAACCCACGTAAGACAGTAATCATTGATTGTATCTATCTAATGATTCACTTATGTCATGGAATTAATTTTGATATTGTATAAAATATAATAAATAATAACGCTTCCCGGTACGTAGATTTAAAATATTTTTACGTATGATTGTTTGTAAATAAATGTTATATATAGAATGCAAAAAAATAAATATTATAAGTTAATAATAATATATTAGTGATTGGATAGCTTGAATCAATACCTATAAACTATGTAAAATACGAGTTTATAATTTAAGTATTCCTCTTAACCAAAAAAGCTGATAACGTTTTTTTTGCTTGACACAAAGCTTACTCACAAATAATTAAATTTTTTATATAATTATAAATCATTTTATGTATATAGTCCCCACGAAAAAACATTCCTCAAAGTTATATCTTGGTAGGTTCATACTAAATTGCCGTACATTATAAATATTTAACTGTATTTTTTTTTGCATAGTATAACAATATCTTTAAAATATAATTAACAATAATTAAAATATATAAAAGGGCATATTAAATATATTTATTTAGTTATTCATTTTTATCACGTTTCATATTATGACCTATTTATTTTAGAAACGACCCAAATATAAAAAGTATTTCCAACACCGTGCGCTGAATGTTATATCCATTCGAAGCGGCCACAGAATCTAAAAGGGACAAGCCCTGTAATGGTTAACTAAAACATCCCTAATTCGTTCCCATTCACAGCACCAAAATAACACAAAAACAACTTGTTAGAATGCGCCGCAGACGAACCATAAACCGTAGGACTCGCTGACATAAATAATACTCAAGCCCATTGCCAGAAATTCGACGCCTTCTTCATCTGTAAGCAATAAAAACAGACGCTTTTAATATATCCACAAAATTTTAGCCGCAACGAAATTGCACCTTAAATTATTGGAGAGGTGATACTGCCACCGCCATCGTTATGTTGGTAAAGGCATAATTTAAGTTTAATATCCAAACTCGTAAACCTTTAAAAGCTCGTCATACACCTGTAAGGTCCGTTTATAGCCTTCAATGTCATTTTCTCGCTGCAAGTTTTTGTTGTTTCACATATTTCTTTTTTGATGTTAGTTCATTAATATTATCAACAATTAGTTTTATGTGTTAATTTGTAATATGAAATATTAATTTTTTTAAGCATGCCTAACTTTAACAACGATAAATAATTAAGGCAATTAAATAATACATTTTAATTTTGAAAATATATTTGAAATACAGAAGGGTCATCTAAATAACAAAGTCTCTACTCACCAGTTGCTGCTCACGGTGATATACCACTCTACATCGGTATAGCAGTCGCCGTGGTTGTATTCCTGGCGGGAGCAGCAGTCGTCTACAAGCTGTTACAGAGGAAGACGCGGGATCACTCTTTGTATACTATGACGAGAACTGGTAAATTAGCAATCTGTTTGATAAATGACAACTACATATAAAATCAATGATATTATATTAAAGTTACTCTTAACCATCCTTTGTCCAAAGATTTCCAACCAGAAATATACCCAACAGTGGAGAAACAGTCGTTATCCCTGGCACCGGACCTGATGCAGCACCGACCTCCGCGGTACGAGCACCCACCACCGGATCCACGGACTGAGCACCATTATGATGTACCGCATCTAACAAATAGGTACGATTCATCTGTTTAGGTTTAAAATAAAGATAATGCCGTACAGAAATACTTCTTGTAATTTGGTAACAATTTTTGCATCATTAGAAATAATAATTCAAAGTACTGATAAAGAATCGTCTGGCAGTGGCCGTTACTATGACTATTATGTCGGTGGTCGCGGGTTCGATCCCGAAATTTTAAAAATATTTGTGTTAGAAACTTACATTTCTTGCTTGGGTGTTGTTTATATATATTAAACGTATGAGTTAAAGAAAAAACTATTTATGTATGTTTGTCAGCTATTCAGTAACCATAATATAAGCTTTGCTTATGTTGAGGCTAGATTGCATTGTATGTAAATAACCGAATATAATTATTTATTTATAGAAAACATTTGCAAATACAAATTATCATATATGTTCAAGAACGGTAATATCTATTATTATATAATATCATACCAACAAAGGAACACGTGATCATAATGAGTGCCCTACAGTTACGCGTCGCCGGTCGACCATCAAGTGACTCCATGCGCCTCGAGCAAGGGCCAGAGCGATGAGTACGACAGCAAACCGTACACCGAGTCCGAGCACTCTGCCTCCAGTTGTTTTACTAGTTGTGAGTTATTATATATTTTTATTGAAAACTTGCAATTATGCGTGTCTTTTTAAATTACCCTCGAAAAAAAACATTCCTGCAGCAAAGCAAAAATTATTACCTGTCTTTACTATACAACTACTAGATTACATACACAATTACTAGATTACATATACAATCTAATACAATGATATTTCAATGGCGTATATTTTTCATATTTGACTGTAGTATTTAATTATTATTCTTATTGACAAGCTTTAAGAGTATAACAATCTATATACGCTCGTATATATATATATATACATATACGAGCAATAGGATTCTTATTCTTACTAAATATTATGTGCAGTATTGAACCAGAATACGTTTCACATTTACAGTCATAGAAAAGGAATCTTCTCTTTGGAAATATTGCTTTACAAACAGATCTTTTATAACAACTTTGTTACAGCCGGTTCTATGTACGATGCAGCGAACGAATCAGTGACGCTCCAACTAGCGGAACTCGTATCAAACTCACCTATATCCCAGTCGATATCTGTATCGAATACCGGAGCAAGACTCGCTTTGCCTGCTGCTGGTGTCGCATTATCAATATCAGAAGGAGCAGTGAGTAGGGGACGCCGTGAACAGATTTATGTAGCTGTAGTCAAAGACGACAGATATAGATCGAGGCTCGGCAAAGGTAAATATTTGTGCGATTGTATCAAATGTTACATTTAATTTATTGTTTGATACTTTGTAATAATTTATTCTCAAATTACTATAATTAAATAAGGCTATTCAATATATCATATACTGTTTTTATAAATAATTATAAGTTTAGTTCTGAATTTATTTACCTGCAATTATAGATACAAACGGGTTTCTATTGGAATATATTAATAAATATTTCATATATCAGGGACTACACCCGCAGATTAGTTTTGATAATATCTTTCATTAAAACAAGATCGTATTTACATCAAACTATAAAGCAGTCGAAACGTTAAGAGACCTATGTAATTACACTAAGAAATCGAAAGGCACAATTTATGCCAAGCAATATCAAGCATGCCTTAGGCGGACATCAGTAACATCGTTGAACTTTTTTTTCAAAACTATTTTTTGCCCGCAGGTATCACGCAACTGAGTCCGGTAGTTAAATGCGGCCCGCCTCGTCTTCAGCTTAATAAGTCAGTTATTCTTCAAATTCCTCACTGCGCTAGTCTTAAACACGGCTTCTGGAATCTCGCCCTGTACGCTATAGATCATAACAACTCTAAGGCAGATACGCACCCTCAATGGAAGAAGGTCGTCAGTCTTGGACAAGAAACAATTAATACTCCAGTTTTCACTCAACTAGATAGTGAAAAGATATATCTAGTGACTGACATGCTTTCTACATTTGTCCTTGTCGGTGAAAGTTTTAATGGGAAAGCAGTTAAAACCTTGCAATTAGCGGTTTATGCACCTGCCGCTATAACCGATTCTTGTACGGAATTCAACATACGTCTTTATGTGTTTGAAGACACGCCGTGTGCACCCTACTATTGTCAGGAGCAAGAAAAAAAATTGGGCGGTGTATTACTCGAGCGCCCGAAAACACTTTTATTCCAAGACGGAGGTTCAAATTTGTGTTTGAATTTAGATCATTTGAGTCCTGGCTGGAAAGCGAAACCCGGCATCGGATACCAGGAAATCCCTTTCAACCATGTATGGGGATCGAATTACAATGCTCTACACTGTAGTTTTGCATTAGAAAGGACTTATGATTGCGATAACATCGACTTTAGTATCTCCGCTTGTCAAAGATCCAATCCATCTTACAAACAGACATTCCAAATATTAATAGATGATCTTCGTAGCCGCTCACCACGCGGTCGTTCACCGCGTGAATCTCAAAGAAGCTTTAACATAACCGAAAATCTTCTGGAGGCTAGAATGTGTCGAAGTGAAGAAGGCAGCGATGGCAGCGTTAAAAGGAATTTGACCGTTAACGAAACCGGGGTGAATGAATGCGCAGAGAGTCCATTTAAATTAAGTGTTCGAATTAAACGGCAGCTATGCTCTATATTGGATCCACCGAACGCTCGCGGTAACGACTGGCGCGCGCTGGCCGCCAGGCTCGGCGTAGATCGTTATACGACGTGGTTTGCCACAAAGAGCTCGCCCACTGAAGCTATCTTAGAGTTATGGGAGTGCAGGGAGCGCGGGCCGGGCGCCACTGCGTCCCTTGCCGCCGCGTTACGTCAGATGGACAGGCATGATGCGGCCGACTTATTACACGGAAGACCTTCTTGGTTATAAATTCCTCGTACATATATGAGTGGATGTTGAATGCATTACGTACATTTGTTGGTAATTTGTGTAGTTTAAATGTTATTTAGAGATGAAAATAGTTTCGAGGACCGTCGGTCTAATTTGTAAAGTTGTGGTAGAATATTTTGTATAGAGCTATATGCTGTAGATAAGCGACGAAGGAATAAATTATTTTATAGTAGCAATAATAGTGCCTAATGTCTTTTAAAGAACAAACCGACGTTGAAAGGCGTTATACAGAGTTATTTTGTTAATTTTATAAGTGTTTGAGTGTTCATTATATCGAAAATTATATTGGAATAGCTTGGTTCTTGTTTTTTTGCTATGTATTTTTATGTTTTGATTTATCATAACGTGCCAAATTATAACCGTTGCGTTAATTAACCAGAGCAAATGAGAATACTTTTTAGGAAAATAAAATACTTTTATAACTTAACGCGGTAAAATGTCTGCTCGTTTTTTCCTGGCCTTATTTTGGCAATAAATGCACAGACACTATGCAGAGCTTATTATAATAAAAAGTAGGACTAGTAATTACTTTTACTACTATACAAGACTTAACTTAATGCATTTATATTAATCTTATTCACGTAAATGTTCACTGTCTATTCCTCGCCAAAACTTTTTCGTCACTTACACAGTTCCTACATTTATTTTTATTAAGTAATCAATTAAAAATACTTAATTATAGTTTTCACTTATGAGCACATACGCATGCGCAATGAATTATTATAATCCACTAATCTATTAATGATAAAAAAGTTTTGGTCGAGCCATTATGTAACCATTTCCCTGCTAGACCATCTGTATATAAAGGAGTAGATTGTAAATAATCGTATCTATTAAAGTAGGCCGAAGCATATAACAATTATTTTTCATGTGAAATACGTCACCACTGTAGACTATATTGTTTTGTTGACGTGACTATTAAAATAAATGGATCTGTGATAATTAAAATAATATGTAATAAATTATCTGTAATTGCACTTTGTTTTTTTTATTTGTTTTTGAAAAATATGATGCAATCACAAGAAACCTCACAAAAGATTCAACAAATAAGTTCGTTTCAAGCAAGCAACGTTCTAAAATAAAATACAAAGGAATAGATGTTATAATACTACCGCAAACCAAACTTTAAAAAGCCATAACAAATAGATGCATTCTTTTATAAAGCCCTGTCCACATACCTAAGCATCAACTTAAAACTCATACACGGGACAGGCGAGAAATTTTTAAATTCACCGTGACTCGTCTTTAGAAATTTGAACTACATTCCCATTATAATAAGCCGTCTTGTCTACTTTGAAAATGGAGTCGCTCATTAAAGTTACATGTTAACGAAAGTATACTTCTAACACTAAATAAATTGTTTTGTATTCGAAAAACTGGACAATTAGTATATTTCCAAATACTCTAAGGGCTTTCTGGAATCTATATGAAAATATATTTTATAAACATTTAAGAAATGCTTTTATATGGTTGATCAAACAGTTGGTTTTAAAAAAAACGTTACTTACTAACGCAAACAGCATTTAAATGGCCGCTATTGAGCAGGTGTGTCGGTCTGTTGGTCTGTTACTTCACACGTCAGACCAATGACTAATTGTATATAGTAGGGTGGTAGTGCTAGCGGGCGAAGTATAACTTATTATTAAAATATGACATGAATTTAGTTTGATTCTTTTACGGATAAATCTAACTGTAAAGAATCCTGTTAAGTCATCATTAGATTAATTTGTATCTCTTATAAAGAAGACACTTTAAAATCAGAAACTCGGGTAGAGATAAGGAGTATGGAGAAAATATTATTTTGAAGGATATAGGTTACACTCAAAATACATTATTCTAATAATAATTAGACATTCATTCTGAAGATATAAGAATCAAACATAATAATATATGGTAGCTTAATTTACTTAAACATCTATAATATGCTAAAATTGTATTAGTTTAAATGTGTAGAATACTCTATAAATGTCACCACACCTTTACTGTTATTTTGGGGCATACATTTGAATATATTATTATAATGACATTTGGAATAATGAGGGCTATAACTAGAAATGCAGGTGTCAATGGAAAAAAAAAGTATCTAATGAACCAGCTCTTACGTTTAATACTCGTACTTTTTCCAATATTTTATAAGAAAAAACAAATCAAACCATAATCATTACACAATATTTAAAAATGTATTGTTCTAAAAAAAACAATTACAATTTAAATTAAAGCCGCTAATATTTCTTTTATTACGTTAATTAAAAAAAAACAAATCTAGTTTAAATTTGGAATATGATAAAATAAAAAAAAATACATTGTTACAAAAAATTACTACAGACCGGAAATAGATATAGCTCTGTAGATACCTAATATCATTCATGTAGAAAATATATAAAAGACATATATGTTTTGTAAGCACCAATGTTACGAACTTTCATGAACATTTCCTTTATGCATTTACCGCAAAAGGAAGGGTCTATGCATTATGTGGCTTCTTCAAGACGCCTTATAAATGAATGGGCCCAAAATGTCAGCTAATCAATCGCAAAGGGCACGAGCCCTTATCGACAAAGGGCTAAGAAGGGTAATTCATCAATAAAGGTCAGGGGAAACTTCCTCAGTCCTTTTTGTACGTGGAAAATTAATTACGGTGTCACTTTTGTAGTCATGTAACGTAGCGTTCGCCACTCTTTGAACCAACTTGAAAACATTTCTTGTAAAATGTTAAAATGTTTGAAATAAAGGTAATAAAAATATATTATTTTACAGTTAAAATATCAGTTTATTAACAAATTTTGAAAATTGGCTTCATCTTTTTGTAATTAATTATATTAGCAGCGTAATAGAAATTTACTAGAAGGAAATTCGTAATTAATAATTATTAACTACGAAATTGTACGCTGAAAACTGATGTTCCAGAATTCTGCCTAAATTTTGTCATTGTTTGCTTACATTGTTTGGCTTAATTTACCAAATTCATTAGATTTAAAACAATTTTAAGGGCGTTAGACAGTCCAATAGCGTTCAAAGGTCTAGAGGTCGAATGGAAAACGGGAACGATATTATCAAATGTCGGTTTTGGCTCGGTGGCCGATCGTGACTTACCTTACACGTTCGTCACTAGTCTCAAGTTAAAAGCTATCGCGTTTAAATAATGCCTAGTCTTATACACATATTAATTACAGCTATCGAAGAATTTACGTTTTGGTAATTTATTATGTAATATAAATATACATTTAATCCGTTATATGAGTTTTTTTTTATTTATCTTTTTTATTGCCCAATATGTTGACTAGTAGAGTTTTTGAGAAGACAAAATAAATTATATAAAAATAAAGATATATTATCTTTTAAATGACACACCATAGCATATTTACTGTTAGTAACGAATATTGGTTTGAAATCTTATCATAGTACTCATAGTACATATTAGTACATATTACTCTATATAACGTACATAGTACATATTACTCTATATAACGTAAGAGTAGAGAAAACAATTTCCCATTACATGTTCCATAATCCAAGAATGAGTTCAGCTTATAACTTGTACCAATAGCTTAAATAGCTCGGACAAAGGAGTGGGCGAAGAATGATGCGAACGGCTTTACAATTGTTAATTTAAGTATGGATACTGTTTGTTTTGAGTTTAATGAGCGGACAGATATGGATCTTGATTGAAAATTCAGTGTTCTTGAGCTGAGAACAGGCGATAATTGACAATATTGCATATGAGCCGAGCTTTGATCGGTTTGGATTCGGTGTGAGGTTTCTATGCAGAATATGTTCGCAAATCAAGCCTTTGATTGTATAGAATAGTATTTTTGCTACTTTGCCTATGCTATTTTGTGTTGATTTGTTTCCTTCCTTACATAAATCTGGGATACAATATACATGACAAAATTTGCTCTTTCATTTTTTGCACGAATCCAATAAAATCCGAAAAATATACTCTTAAATTCGGTTCAAAGTTTTTACTTAAATTGTGATTTACTTTTCTGAAAAGCGATAGGTCATGTAGAAAACTATCAGCAATTTTTACAGTACATCAATTTTCAAATTTTTAACAATCACAGTACTGTAAGAAATTTTAGTATTACGTCCAAGCATACATACACACCTATATTAAATTAGCGCTAGCGGCTTTGATATATGTTTTGAAGACACAATAAATGCGTCTGCATCATGTCCCTTTTATCGATATACAGATACAAAGCTATCCGGAATGTTTACGATCGTACCCTTCTATCCGATGTAATAGAGATAAAACGCAAGATTTTTACCACGCCGCATAATGAAACATGCCCTAATGATCTAAAAACGATCTCGGAGATAAGGACCACCAGCAGAGCACCTCAGATAACATTATGTCCTGTGCACGCTATCATTGAATTTTATAAATCTTCGTCACTCTCATATTTTTATTTATAACATATTAGAAATTAATTTTAAAATCTAAATCGATGAACAAAGAAAAATAATTTAAATGTCTTCAGGACGTTATGGAAATGCACATTTAAATGATGAATTTATTAAAAGCAATTGGATATTGTCGAGAAGAAACAGAAGCAAGAAATCCTTATCGGTGCCTTCACGACCCACGACTGTTCGCGTGAGTCATGCAGAAACCATCGTGAACGTATGTGGTAGTAAATAGAGCGGTATTTCTTGGCTGATATTGATATATATATATATATATATATATATATATATATATAAAATATATATATATATATTTATAATATGAAATTTTTAAAACCTGAAACCAAATGAGGTTCGAAACTTCGATCAATTAACGTAAATACAGCCAAGTAAATATATATAATAGTCGTCATGGTTCATGAAAGTTTAAATATAAAAATCTCCAATACTAATAAAAAAATATTAAAAAAATCGTAACTCAATTTCCAAAATTATAGAGTGCTATTGTCACTTTGCTAGAAATGTTACAAAGAGATTTTGATTTTGAGCTCTTTGTTTAAATAAAAAATATGTAAATACACGATCAAATTAAATATAATGTATAGGAAAAAGGTATTTTTAATGTTCTTTTGAGCGCCTAACCCATATATCATTACTACGCGCTGCAATCAGACCACTGAAAAACCAATCATTACTCATTTCTGTGTTGAACTTCGTAATTATTTGTATATTACCTCAAATATAATAGTCAGTTGTCGTTGTATGTAAATAAAGTATGTTTGATATCAACCATTTGTCTAATAATTCTGTAATACAATCCACGCCGCAACCGTAGAAGGAAATAGCAATATTTATTTGTTCGAATCTTTTGATCGCGGCAGGAAGCCGACTAACTTTACTGCTTCGTTTTCCGCCTATTAAGAGCTTTGGCTTTGAATATTTAAAATAATTTCATATGTTTTTTTCCATCAATATAATAACAACGTTAAAAAATCAAAATAAACTTCAAACACTTCAAGGTATGAAGACATGGCTTTTATTTTGCAATTCATACGTCGTATGCGTACGCTATATAAGAATACTACATATTATATACATATTAAGTCACATGTTTGAACAAAATTATCTATTATAGTAGAATGGTATACTATAGTATAGTATTATTTATTTATCTATAGGTATGAATGACACATCAATTAATGAAATCGAATTATCTTAGAAAAGCTACATACAAATATCTTAAATCATTTTTTAGTTCCTGTCCACAATTCTTTGATCTCACGAATTATAATGTATGATATCTTGCAACATCACACGCTGGGCTTTTACGAGCACAAACAAAGGAACAAAATCATAAACCATCTGAACTATGGGAATCTTGATGACAGGTGAATCAGATAAGGTTAATGAATTTATGATAGAGAATTAAAAATGTATACACTTTGAAAATGGATTATTTTATAAATTACTTGGTGTTTAATTCCCCGATAGGTTGTTTTATAATACGCATCTAAATATCGTAGAAATATATAGTTCTATAAAATTTTATTTTCAAATCTGTAAAGTAATTTAATTGTTATTTAATTTTCATAAAATACTTTTGGTTAAAGTATAGAAACCTATTTACGTAGAGTAAACATCTACAATTAAATTATATACAAATTTAAAAAAAACAATGGGAGCCTTTAAAAAAACTTTATACTAATAATGGAATTCAATAAAAAATTGGTTAGCTTATCATTAAAATATTATTTTATTAAATATTCAATAATTATATCCTGGAATCTCGGAAACTACAAATTGTACCCAACACGATAAGCTCACTCTTAACCTTTAAGATGCATCTTAAATTACATTTGATTTAATCTCCCATGTAAAGGTTTGTCATCATATGTCATCAGATGACGTCGATAAGTTTTACGTGTTCATATTTTCATCAGGCCACTATCGTGCAGACATATCAATAAACTATTGAAAAACCTGTTAGTATTTATAATATAGTAATAAATTTAACTTGAAATGAATATTTTATTTAGTAATCCAATATTATAATATTTAGACTTTGTATTTTTGTAGGAATTCTATGCTTTTCTAGACTCGGGTTTATGATAAATAACCACCCACAGTCTCTTGCAATAATAGAGTATGCATAAGAGCTATTCCGGCCTTTGAGGTGGGAGTAGGCGTTCTTTTTGAAGGCACCAGTGTCGTATCGATAAATGCTAAAGGAAATACATGTCACATCTTTGTGCTTTGAAGTTGAAAGACCCTTGAGTGGAGAATACCATGTATCCAGATGGCAGGTAAGTTTTCTCCGGGCATCCTCATAAGGGGGATGCCGCTGGGGCGTCACATAGAGTGCGAAAGCAATCCCGTGACGTCCCACTAAGTCGATGAGTGCAACCGTTGGTTTTTTGTGTGTAGCCTTAAAAATGGCAGCGCCTTCTATGCTGCCGCGTAGTTCCACATATCTCCCCGGCCATCACCTTATGGCATTGCAGACGTTGGCGTTAGCGATACCGGACACTGGCGAGAGGAATCACATCAAACATCTATTCATAATACTCCCCCATGATAGATACAGTAGAAGACAAAGAGAAATGCAACGTTCCTACGCTACTCCAGACTATCCAGCCTTTCCTTTCACGAGACTCGGTAAAATGATAGTAGCGGATACTGAAGTTATAAAGCTCAGAAATGAGAGCAGTACTCCAATTGTAATCTCTGGTAAAGCGTAAAGTACTGTTTCATTATATTGATCCTTCCCAAGCTCATCGAGGCTAACTTTGCCTTGCTCTCCAGATAACCACGATTGACTAATCTCGTAACTGACCATGGCTACCAGCTATGGTCATAATCTTACCCAAGACCAGATAATTGCGTTTCCGTTATTTTTACAATCAACCTAACATTTTGTCGTAATATGTGAATCGCAAAAAAAAACCTTGTTTATTTTGGCGGAGCAGAGAGACAACATACACTGCTCGGAATTACAGCCTGTTTACTTAATAATTTGCCTACTATGGACTGTAATAAAAGTATGAAAGTCAACGTTTCTTCTAAGGCTTATTGCCGCTAGACCGTCTGTATACAGTATATAGGAAAAGAGGAACTGTCAACCAGGTGTAAACATGTATAGAGACAGGTGGATACAGTTGTAATTTTTATATATAATATGGCAATACCTAGTTGGCAGTACTTCATGCGGAACCAATTTGAGCATTGTGCATCGACTAGAAGCAAGTACCGTGATGTCATTTTTTTTTATTCATTTGCTTTATAATATCTTCGATATTACATACGACTTTTGGGTGTTATTCTAGGCAATAATTATTATATGATAATTAGAATTAAAAGTATTATTTATCTTTTTTCCCATTAAAAGAAAAATACAGGTGCTATTTTAACGCCTCAGTCCATTATCATAGATTGCTGGATATCTTACAAATAAAATTTATTCCAGCTATATTCTTCTACAGAGCAAACTCAGTGAAATATTTTGCAATCCAGAACCCGTCAATAAAAAGGCAAACATTGCGACCGCATCAGAATGTTGGCATAAAAATAATTTTATCGTTTTACAGTTCATTGGTCGTAATCACTTAATATGCTAATTGAAGATTATTAATAAACAGAATTTGTTTATTGACGAGGCAATAAAAGAGAGAAAACTAATAACTGTTTTAAATGTTTCGATATCCTGTATAAAAAAGAGGTTATCTTGAAGTTAGTGGGTACAATATTAAAAGTGTCTTTGGCTATAATCCACTAATGGACAGACTATTTATCACTTAAAGATAAGAAGACAAGACATATTGATTTTCTTAGAATACTTAGTATGTTATCATTATTTTATCATAAATTAATGATTTTAGTAGAACGTTCACATTTAACAGTCGCAAGCTTCATCAGTCTGTTACAAAAATTTACATTACATTAAAATGTATGTACATTAGAAAAAATATATTTATTAAATGTTCATACACAGTTATGGAATTACATGATATATAAAAGAATAAAAAATCCCAACCTCAAATATTAAAACCTCAAACGTATTCACATGTAAATACTCCTACGAAATAAACCCAATCAATAAGAATTCTTAATTACAATCAATAGTCCGTAGAACCTAACGTGTAATTAAAAGAAAATTTACGAGCGGAAAGGTATTATTACTCCGAATTATAATTAAATACGAAAATTATTGACATCTTATTGTTTTAATATATTTATATGGTATTTATATTTATGGGATATTTTTTTGACGATTTCCTATTATACTAAAGGCAAAAAAAAAGTATTATAGTTTCCATTGTGCCGCTAAAGAGTATATACAACGTGCCAAAATATATTGTATATTTTTTGTAATAAAATATGCAATTAACAGTATGTTTTAATATCTCGTATCGAATGTTGTATAACTTAAGCATTACACACATTTTAAACGAAAGTATGTTACACAATGGGTGTGCTTTATTAGAACGGATATACGGACTTGTCTGTACGGCATTATAAAGTTCCATCTAAATACTTAATTGTACGTGGGAGGAGAACACTGCCATCTTCACCTTAACAAAGCCTATTTATCGAGCGACGGATTAAAGGTACAGTGCAAGTGGACGCTGAAGCGGATTTATGTTAATTATTTAAAAATATTTTATAGGATACTGATTTTTTTTAATAAATATAGAACGAATTATTTATAAATTCAAACACAACTTGTCACTCGTTTAAACTTATTATTTAAATTTTATACGTAAAATCTGTGGTTCGAGCTCAGCATATCTAAAATTGAATAATATATAGTATATAGTGATAAAAATAATAATAAAATAAGGAATTATTAAAAAATACAACATCTGGTACTATTTTTTATTTATGTCCTATTCAGTATACGTGTATATTAAAAAATATATGAACTCTTTCAGCTAGCCGTACCTTTAACCCAATCAGGGTGAACAAGGCTTTAGGTACAAACAAATCTGGCTTATCCGTTAATGAGCTCGTTACTTATCTATCGGCGGAAGATGACGCAGCATATTGTGAAAAATTTGTTAAAATATAAACAGTTGCCCTTTCCAACAATTCATGTGGCATTTATTTATACCTTTAATGGCTATAATTTTTATGGATTTCAGTGACAAAGGGGCAGACTCTCGCACATGGACATTTGTTAAAATTTAATTTTGAAAAGCCATGACAATTAAAGAAAGATAAAGATGTATTATACTTTGAGGGGGACTTTCTCTCACTCTTCGTTCAAAACGCATCTATAAAAGTCACGTTATACAGATCTTTAATGAGCTGGTGGTCCCACCCTGGATAAGAGAGGACGTGTACGAACTGTCTAACGAGAGCTAGGTGCCGCCTTACTTGCCTTATACGCACACTTGTTTCGTTGTTTTACTTTTTTTTCTACACAATTTATGTATTTATAACAATTATACAAAAGCAAAATCTTAAAATAATTTATTTTTTATTACTTTTTAATCGCATAATAATAAAGTTACTTTATTAACTAATATTTTTGTTATATGCTTTTTTAATTTAAACAATTCTGTATTATGGCTTGTCAAAACAACTTCATCGCAAGTAATAACGTTCATTAAGGTCGTAATTATTTTAATCAGAAATCAAACCATTTACATGCAAAGAGCACTTATTTACCCTTATCTGGTATTCAGAGCAAATTTTAAACGCACCTGATTGTAATTGCATACATAAAATCACCTTTAAATGTAAAACAATATGTAGTTAATTGCTATATTACCAAAAACAACAAATCTGAACAATACAATTTAAACTGGCTCCGTATATTTTCAAGACTCGTAAATACACAGACATAGAGACAAAATTGATTCTAATTGTTTTTCTAGATATAATTTTCTTAAAAACAATTTCCATATATTTTTTATTAAATAGCACGTATTTTTTTAATGATAAAATGTACAATATAATACACCATACATTTAAAACGGTATAACAAATTAAAAATAATAGAACCGTACCAAAAGAACTCACTAAATATTCATTCTCACAATTTAAAATCGGACGTTTCAATCTGACGCCCTCAAAACAAAACGTCAAACGCCTGCAGCGATAAATCTGAGCAACCCATAATTACTTGTCGGTATTCATTAATAATGCATAACTCTATCAAACTTCCCACCAGTATTGAGAGGTATTCACACAAGTATTTAATGACAAAACATCATATTAAAAATAGAGTTTATTGTTACTTTTACTGTCTCGTATACGATTCCCGTGTTAGAGTCGCTTTCTACTTTTACGTTTACAAAATGGATGTGGAAGGTTATATTATCGATAATATTATTTTGCTTCATTAACATAAATATGTAAACTTATTATAACGATGTAAAATCAACTTAAATGATCGTAAATTTTAAACATATTTAGTTTTGCACGCATAATCAGTTGAATAAATATTGAATTACCAATGGTTTTCGAATACGATTTTTTTATATTATAAATATAAAATATCATAATAAAAGTCATTCAATATTTAATTTAGACGAGTTACCTTTTATATTTAAAATAAAATACAAATACACACTATATCTTCAGGCAGTAACATAATAAAATAATCTTCTATGTAAAACAAAACTGAAGTAAATATTTTCCTTTTAAAACATACATTACATATAAAATATATATTTTTTAATATATATTTTAAATAAAACAAATAGTAATAGCTATAATTGATTCGCATTTAAAATGTTAATTAGATTCTTGACTCCGATGCGTCCTTTGAAGACAATGGCGGCGAGGCGGAGACGCGATGTCGATTTTATCTAAAGTATCCTATTTGGTTGCCAACAACCAGCAAACGTGATGGAGCATACATTTACAACGGAATGTATTGCAGTTATAAAATTATAATTAACTAACGCCACTTCTTATTATATCTTATTTGTATTGCACACTTTAAGATATTCACTCTATTTATGTGTTTTATGCCATGTCAGATCTTTATATTTAGATTGGTCTATGAATATATATAACGTTAATAAGACGATGTTTTACGTTTTAAATAATCATGGATTTTTTTTCATTTCACGTCTGGGCAACGCCCGCGAAATATTATATTTATAATATTGTATAAGGTGATATTATTTAGGTATTTATACAAGTAAATATATATTATCAAACGATTTATATATAGTTTTAAAGTTTAATCTGTTTTATAATACGTTATAACGTTGTTACGTATGTCAGTTTATATCATACTATAAATGTAAGAGTATCTGTGTTAGAAGACTTGTCCTTCAATAACACTCAAACGGGTGGACCGATTGTAACGAAATTTGGTATAAAAAAAGATTACTCCGTAAAATTGGATATAGTATACTTTTGTTTTTTTAACCTTTTATGTCATGTTAAGTCACTAACAGCTAGTACTAACATTGAATTAAAACGAGACTTTAAACAAAAGCTCTCTAAATTATTTTAGGCTATATTATTTTAGGCGTAAGTACAAGTTATCTTCTGAGTGCTTAATGGACCGCTGAAAATACTTCAAACTCGACTTATTTTCCTACCTTCGTTGATTTTCATTTTAAGGTCCCGAGGTCAGGTAGAGGACCTCAATCGACTGGATTAGCAAAAGCCGATAATGACCTATTTTAATTGTGAAAGGCGCCGGCTTCAGGACCCTAGCTTAGTGGGCATATAGGGCGCTGTTTTATGTAAATACTCAGTGCACGCGATATCCCTTACGTTCAACCCTTTTCAAAGAATTAAATTCACTTTATATTTTCTATTCCGAAATTCTATTTTTACTGGGAAATTATTTATACGTTTCATATAATTTGTATTATTTTACATATATATATTAATATATAATAAATAATATTTCTTTGAGTTTGCTCAAAGCAGCAATAAACGCTCTTGCGCATCTTTTCTGGTTTCTATTGACATGAGGTCAATGCCCTGAAACAATAACAACAACAAAGAATTTCCCATAGATTTATATAAAATACCTTCACCCCTGTTAGATAGAAATAAGACATTCCGAACTATTATGTTATTGGTCACCCCAATTGAAACGGCTTTTGTGATAAAATTAATTGCATTTTTCCCCTCTTGCCTCTGCTAGTACATGCTGTGAAAACAACTTTCAGAGATAAAAAGATTAATTAATTCGTATATAACTATATCTATTCAATAATTTTAATATATATATAAAACCTTAAATGTATACAAATCTTCCTCATAATAATAATCTATTAACAGATTTAAAAATAGATTTTAATGCCAAAAAAAACAGGGTGAATATGGAACAATTGTATATTAATAACCCCCAGTCCCTAGCATGTGGTAAACGTTGGTTTTAAAAATAATTATACCGTTCAATCTTCCACATCTTTATTACAATGGCATAAGATTCATTTTTCTGTACTGATTTTAGACAGTTTCGATGTTGAGGTATGTCAGAGCGGATCCTGTTACTTTCATTTTCACATCATTTATCTCTTATTACCAAACAGTAAGGTTTAGTTTTGTATGATTGTTTATATTTTTAAAGTTGTCCAGTTTTGCAGTAACAGATGTTGTAATCGACCCCAAATATTAGAAGGGTACTTCAGAATTGATTACGGTATTGTAGGTATACGTAAGCGGATTTCTTTTTAATGATTCCTTTGAAAAGCTTTGGAAGAGGATTGGTCAGTCGCAAGATAAGAACCTTTTGTATAGATTGATTGACTTCTAAGAGAAATAACGTTATACATTAATAACGACTCCATCAAGAATACCTATTTATTTATTTGTTAAATCTTTATTATACATATAAATTTATAGAAGCAGCGGACTTAATGCTAAAGCATTCGCTACGATTAAAAAAAAGAGAAATACAAATTACGGGTACAAAAAAGAAAAAATAAATAAACTATATAAATACACGATACCAAATGACGACAAAATACATCATATCAGTAGCTTCTGGCTTTGCCCTTTACGATTTTTAATATATGATAAATATTTATAAGGAAGATTTTTAAGTATGTTACGGGGATAGGGGAGAACGAGGTAAGCTGTAACATACGAGGCCTATAACCTACCTAGTCAATTTCTCGGAACCTATGAACAATGTCTAGGTAGTATACCTAGGTGGAAATATTTATATTTAAGAGACTCTATTTGATGGACTGGTCACGGTTAACGACTGAATGTACGACATTGTATCAAGTATATATATATTTTTTAATATAAGTATGGGGCACAAAAATATAATAAAAAAATAATGATCATATCTTTAGAATTTTATTTTATATCTTTTTAAAGTTTTATAGCGTGTTATTTTTTTGTGTTTGCATATTGTTTAAAAAATACAACTTGTAACAATTTATAACCAGCCATTACTATTATATTTTTGTTTATTTCATTACGTACATAGGTTATCATACAGATTTTCTGATAAGTCAAATCACTGGCAATATTTTACCTCATACAAAATAGGAGCATCAAGACGCTATTCCAAAATGTAGGAAGAACTTACCAAATTCAACTTTCTTTAAATTTCAAAACGACAACATGGCTGTCAATATATATATGAAATAATAATAAAAAAGCTCATACTTCAGATATATTTACAAATCATAAGTTGACATCTTCCAGAACTCTATCATATCTGAACAGTAACGTCAAACCATCCGTTGCCTCACATAGAGCCCGTATTCTCATGCTATATCATAATACGTTCTTACAGATCAATCAATCAATGAAACCTTTACGAAAACAGTAAACTAACCAAATAGACACATGATTACTGATACTTTTTGACGAAGAAAAAAATGAAATACCTTTCTGAAAAAGATAAAATAACAAAAGTAAAATGGATGACGAAGACAAAGAAGGCGTGGAACATAATTGTTTTTTGCTTGTGTTGCTTTTGAATTTCGCCCGATTGCCAATTGCAAATGAAAAGAGAAACAAATTCAAAGCCTCGAATGACAAGTCTGGTCTCATGTAGCTAGCTGCTCTAGCTCTCGAGTTAAACTTCGATATCTTTAACATAATTGTTTGATTTTAAATTTATTTTAATATAATTGAGTTCATCACAACTTATTTTATATGTTTGTTATTTTTTCGTAAAGACATGGCAATGATAATTAAAATACTTGATTGTGAATCATTTAATTTAATTTAAGATTTAAATTTAATATACAGAGGCTAAAAATTATACCGGTATCTTTCACAACTTACCACGGTAGTAAAAGAGTTGTGGCACGAGAAGTGCTTTCAGCGTTGTAGACTTTCTAAGAAAATTATTTTTGATAATTGCTTTCAAATTACCAAATTGTCGACAATTCTACACATGTTACTTTACCGTCATTATTTCTAGATAAGGTTCTATATTATTACTATTGTTTTGAGTGTTTAAAGTTAAAATCTTTTAAAACCTTGTAAATGTGTCATTATCATAGAACTACTGGCGGTTGGTTATTGTTATAAAATTTCTATGTAAAATCTATATAAAATTTCGTTAAAATCTCGGTTATTAATTCATTTAACTGCCTTCCTTTTTTCTTTCATATGGTATGAATGTATCTATATAAAATATGGAATTACTTGCGACCAACGCAACACGAACTCTACGAGGTATCATCGGCGTTTGGAGACTGCACTGTATGTAGTTTTGGTATTTACCTACAAGGCTTCTGCTTTGAATGTTTTTAGTTAATTTATGAGTGCAGTAACCAAACGCAAATGACAGCTAATTTCGGTGAAGCAATATTAGAAGCAAATCAGATCAATTCATAATTCGCAACAACCCTCATATGAATAAAACTGATTATTTTCGTAACATTGAAAAAGAAAATCAGAAAGCATTTAACTTTTTCTTTTTAATATTAAGATTACTAGTGTTGCTAATTTTTAATCATTAATCAATTTTTATCATTTACTTTCTATAGAAGAAGCATCAATAAACTTTAATAAAAATGCAACAACCCTAATAGCTAATAATTTTAATATTTAAATGCATAAAGTATGCATTTAAAACTTTTATTACTTTTCTACAGAAGTCGGCAATTTATTAGTTAATATATTGTATAAATGACTCAAAAGTATGTAGTTATGTTTAAAAATACGAGTAACTAAATTAACTGGCTTACAGTATATTTATTATATTAAACTCAATAAAAGTCCTGTTACAACGAGATTTTATGTTTCAAATCTAAACAATTGGACGTTCAGATTTTTTGAAAAACAACGATCTTATATAAACACAAAAGTTGTTTTTATTCCGTTTCTATTTTCATCTCCCCGTTTGATGTGACGTTCGAATATTTATTTTACCTGACACTTCAACATAAACTGGCGTGACTAAAAATAACTACGACAAATACATTGCACATTTGTTTCTATCGTCTGAAACTTTAAAGATACAATAACTTAAACATACGGCTATGTTTTTGACGGAGGCACACAATTTTTACTCATTAAAATTTTCTTTAAATAATATAACTTTAATTTTAAAATTTTATTTTTTGGTAATAAAGGGTTAATAAAACAATTAACGTTAGGGTAAACTCCATTAGCATTACTGATTTAATCTTACAAAACAGGCGGTCAAAGCATCTCCAAACTGAGGGAACGATTCTTAACGTTGGAAACATACGGAAACACGTTGTGAATAAGTACACATTTAAAGAGATAAGCGATAAAAAATAAAATTATATTTTTATATATATATATATATATCACCTTGAAGCGTTGAGCTTAGCTACTGCCATTTGATTTACGTGAAGTAGCTATAGTTTAGTTTTCTACTATGAGTAGGAGACTTCTCTAGTCACCCTTCTTCTTCTTCTCCTGTCAGTTACTCCCATTCTCCTCTAGTAGCTTCTTGCTTTGCTGATGTCATCTACTTACCATCAGAAGGACCGTCTATTTATTTGTCCGAGCATAAATTATATTTTAATTCTAAAAACAACAAACATTCACTTTAGAAACTTAAATAAAATGTCTAAAGATATTTTTACAATAAAAAAATAATAAATATAAAAACAATCAAATTCTTATTAAACAATTAAATATATATTTGCTTACTTTTCTACTTGTTTTAAATAAGTATCAAACAATTAAATACTTATTTAAGATAAGTAGAAAAGTAAGCAAAAAATATTTTATTTGAAAATGTTTTTTTTTTTTGTTATTACGTTTTTTTTAGTATTTAACAGCCGTGTGTACTCTTCAAGGTGTTTCCTTTAATCTCCAAGGATCCCCATTAATTCGTTTAAGTGACGTTCAGTAAATCCGCTCCGACGTTCTTAATGTTAACTTAATTAAGTTATATTAATGAACTTTCTTAAAAGCTATAAAATTCTAATAATAAATCCAAAACCCTTTATCCTAAATAACAACAATATTGCTTAGAATTATTTAGGAATTATAAAATTTTATATTTTTCTTCATTAAAGGGTTGAATTTTACTATACACCTCCCCAATACATACAGTTTTTTTTATACCGTCGTATAAAAAAACTTTCACTCTCGCCATCTTATCGTATTTCTGAAATACATTCACAAATTATCTCGACGTGTCAAGATATGTGTTCAATTTGCTGACGATAGGATGCAGTAGGCTGACTGAAATGGAATAACTTAACAGATAGTGACGTCACTTTCAAATATTTATGTATTTCGTAACCTCCAGTGTTTATGTCTGTTTATTCATAATAAAATAAAGTTACATTGAAATAAAAAGACATCGTATTTGCTATTCAAATTTGATTTTTCACTTATTTTAACGATAAAATAATATATTTAGATATGATTCTTATATAAGACGAAAAGAATGAAACAATATAAATATCGCGATTAAATATTGGAATTATTAGTCTATTCAGTACATAAGTACATTATAAATATATTCGTTATTATTCAACTTTTAAACAAATATTATGCATTCGCTGTTCCGATAACAGTGTCTATAGATGGTTCTTTATTCTGCGCCTCGTATGGTAAAAATATTACCCACTGCACTTTTGTTATCGCCACAGATAAAGCGACATCGTAAGTCAAAAACTTGATTAAGTTACAAGTATTGAACGTAAGTTCTTAGACTGTGGCTATTTTCAATGGCTATTTTCAATATATATATATATATATTATGGATGTGTTATATCAGAATATTTTAAACAAATATGTTATTACTCTGCTCGTTATATTTGCTTTCGTGCAAAATAAGAATTGCTTTATAAAAAAACCATATAACTATTAGTTTTTAAACAGACATTTTAAATATTTATTAAATAATGTGCCTTTAAATTTACATTTCACAATATAAAAATAAATATTAATATAACAAAAAAAAACTAATAAAGCTTTAAAAATATAAACAAAAATGTATGGCCATGTGAAACTTATTTCATTTTAAATAAATATAGAATGAAAAATAAACCAATACGAGCAGGGAGGGATTCAAACCAGCACCCTCTGAGAAACCGTCCCGTCGCTCTACCTATTGAGCTACCGTAGCTACCGGTTTCTTCTTAGCTTACCACCAAAAAATGGACTGAACTTTTGAGGACGGTATTTCCATGGCAATGGCCAAGACATGGCCTTAAAAAAATACCAGTTTTTTTTTTCCCAAATTGCCTTCTTTTTTTTAAAGGCGAGAAATCGTGAGCCACAGTGACCACTTGCCACCAGGTGATCCGCATACTTCTTTGTCCTACTTTAAAATATAATAAATGACATATTTACCTATGTTTTTTCGTTAAAAAAGTTAAGATGTGTTCTTTTAAAAAGTAAAGTCTGTTCGTAAAATAACATAACTATTACATATACATACATAACATAACAATTTTAGTTAAATGATATATTTTACATAGAGGTAGGAGAATATTTATCTAAAAAGGATGAATTTAACTCTGTTCTTCAAAACTAGAAATATGTTTGGTTACTTTTACAAAATATTAACTACTTAAAATCAGTATATATATTGCCTAAAGCATTAATTTTTAATTTCATTAACATACAATTAGAATACACTAACCGAGAATGAAAATAAATCAGCCATTACCGCTATAAGAATATCAGGTAAAGCGTGCGTTGAGAAAATTAAAAATTAATTTACAAGTTACAAAGTTATTATAGATTAATATAAAAAGCCCTGAGGGGCATTAACGCTTGTCGAAAATAATTACAAATGTATACATTTCACATACAACTAAGTTATATATTGTCCGTACATTTTAGTAATCGACAACGTGTATTTACAGTTTGTTTACAGCCACTGTTTGATTTTTAAATGAATGATTTTTGAATTCATTTAGTACGTTGCACTAGTTATTTGCATATTCTGCTTGTATTTTTTTTAAGTAATTTAAAAAATATATTTTCTTCAAAACGCTAACAAAATTGTCTTGTTTCTTTATCAAAAATATTACTTATAAAAAACAAAGATACTCATAAAATTTATGCTTGAATATTTACGCCATAATTAGTTTAAGCTCAAACTAAACAAGTATATACTTGATTAGTTTAAGCTCAAACTAACACAAGTTATGAAATAATCCAATCAATATAAACAGAATTACTCCGACATTGCAATAATCCAGCTAACATCGGCTCATCGGATTTCCGAACAATCTTACGGCCGCAGTCTCAGAATACCGTAACTCAGGAATTGGACAATATTGAGTTGTTATTTGGACAAATTAATCTAACTGCTCGAAATACTTGTATGTTGAGGAAAAAAATAGCTGACTGACTGTTCCCGGGATCCATCCGAGTGGAGTACTGTAGGGCGTAAGTAGTTGGAGCATTAGCCAGCTATTGATGGAATCCGAGACTCAATATAAAAATTAACCCTCTTGTCTTTTGTCCAATATATATTGATAATTCAATTAATTCAATTATATATTATTTTCTCTATTCCGGGAGCGCAATGAATGAATCATACATTCAATGAATTAAGATCTATGTTCCGGAAATTACACAAAAAACTAGCAAACTTAATTATTTTTTCATTTTTTTTTTTGCTTTATGAGCAAGTGAAAAAGAGACGAATACATAATAAGATAATACATAAGAAGATTAGGAACTTCATAAAAAATTATATCAACGGCTTATTATACCTGTAGAGAAATTTAACGAATCATATTTACTTAATATAGACAACCCTGAAATCTACAACAAATTCATTTATAATTTAATATTTGCAGCTAAACGAAAATCAATATTAATTTCATAGTTTGCATATTTCTTATACCGTCCGGTTCATTTGAATGAAATACTTGATGCAAAGCGGTTTCATTTCAATATTCCATTGATATTAAACTTTAACAACCTATGCCACGTCTGCATTAGGACAGTGACCACATATTAATGAGGCAAAGCACGTTTGGTCTCTGGGAACCAGGGTTGTGGTTGAATATTTCAATTTAGATACTTTATAGCAGACAGTATAGCTACGTTTTAATTTTTTATGCTTGAATAGATATTTAAAACGATAATAAACCCAATATAAGTATAAAATTATTTTATATTGACTTAAAACTATATATTATTAAGAAATTAATCATAGTGTATTCAAACCGTATCTCATTTTTATTATTCTACATTCTATAAATTATATATTTACGCTCGAGTATATATATAATTTATAGAATTCACTGCAGAATTAACCATTTTGTTTATAAATTACGTTTTAAATCTCAAATTCCTTTTAAAGCTTAGCTATCTGCATTTAACTAAATCTCAGTTTCACAAACGTAGTAACATTTATTTCTACGAAGCATTCATTGTCCGGTAAAACGTCACGGATGGCTTTGGCCGTCTGCGGAGAGAATTTACGTCGCCCGCCTTCCGATATTTCCGGAACTGAATCCGTTTCAATTAGAACCATGCCGCAGAATGTCTAGCTTTCATTTAACTTAAAATAATGCAGCACTAAGAAAAAGATGAATCTACTAGATAGTAACATTGCATTACAAATGCTTATTTCTCTTTGTCTATGCATTTATTTTTTAAAATTTATTAATGTAATATAATGAATGATACCAATGTAGTTAATGAGTTTTGGGTAACCCTTTTTAAATATTTTATAACCGTACCTCAAAAGGTAATCTTTATTAGTAGCAATTGTGTAATGATGTATGGTAGATTTTTTTAGGCACTAATTTTGGATTCGACTAATAGCCAAATTAGAGGCTCTTTAAAAAAAACAAAAAGGCATATTTAGTTTTTAGAAAATCTATTCCGTCACTACCTTGAATTTTTTTTGACACTCTTTTTATTTTCATATTTCCAACTGAAACCTCACTTGAAAAATTCTCCATGTATACATTTGTTTTAGTAGCATTATTTTTTTAGCTTTAAAATTAGAAATATTGCGTTTAAAATAACTTGGTAAATTCAAAAGTGTTCTATTTTTTATTAACAAAAAGCATACAACTGCTGAATCCCGATCAAGATAATAAACAAATGTCACTCTATTTACCTCTTTACTAACCTCCTGTCGGTCACTCGTAGAGCACGAAACAACTTTATTTTTAAAAACACCTCTCTCACAGAGCTTTATTTCATATGTCATAAAAGCCAATTTCGAATGACCAATCGACTATCATATAGAAGGTTTTATCTTCAAAGAACTGCAGTCACAGGTCTATAATGCACTCTACTAAGATAGATTTAAGAGTTACTTTAGAAAGACCAGTGTTCTTTTATATATCTGATTCGTATGTAGTGACGCGGGAATGACGGAGCCAGCCACCCGTGAACCCTCGATAGCGATGTTACGATAAAATTAATAGAGTTTTCGACTAACGTGCAGTTAATACAGTTTGCGTTACGTTTTCAGTAAAAATTAGTCGAGCGTTAAACCAATGGTTAAATAAAATAGTGGACCTTTTTCAATATATCCGTATAGTTTAAAAATATAATATATTTATATATACAATGTTATATGTATATTTAATCTCGTATAATATTTCTCCTCCTACACGATGTTCAACTGCTACGATAACTGGTATTGTGTTTTAAAGATAAATAAATATATCCGCTCAGGTTTTTCGGAATATGATATTTATTGCTTTATTTTATATATTATTAGCTCTTAATAAGAAATAAAGATTTTTAAATTTTAATTACCATTTTTTAAATCCACATACATATAAATGTAACTAAAAAGTCTAAAGTAAATAATGACTGTTATTTTTTTTTTTTTTTTAATTTATTACTTTATATTTTAATTCTTCTATGAATAGAATCCAGATAAATAAAGATCGCTTCGAGAAGTTTGAGTTTCTTTGTATAGCAAAATTTTATAACATAAAAATGCACTGCTATTAAAGCTCAGAGAAGCAATTTCTTTGGTTTCTAGTTTCAATTTGTTTCAGTATTGTATTGAAGCCCTTCAAATCGAATGCGTGACTTTATGCTGATTGAGAGTATTTGCTGAAAAACATTAAATTAAAAAAAAATCTTAACGTTATTTTTTTATAACAAGAGTGTTTGTATACCCATAAAATTTTGAACTATTGTAACAAAATGATCTGTGGATAGATCGCCTGCATGAATTTGGGTTGGCTTCTGAATGCAGAATGAAGGGGAGATTTCCGCTACCTTTCGGAGAACTGGATACAACCAGGTATCCAGTACTATTTTTTTTTTCTTAACCAGCCCTTATGGCACCCTCGGGAAGATATGGGATACTCCTATTTTAAGTTACAATCTCATTGCATCATATGAATATCAAATATGTATGAGGTTTATCAAAATATCCAACAACTTGTCAGATTTTTTCAGTTAACGAGAATGTCTTTGCACTCCTAACACCGCTATAACTGAATAATGTTAGTTTGTGTTTGTGTGTGTATATATAAACAACAATAACCTATAAATGATCGTATTATAATTATAATTTTATTATTATTAGTAATATAAGAATTAGGTAAGATTTTGACTAAATATACTGACTCATTATATTTCTTCTCTTTATTGTTTTACATTATGTTGCAAGTTCTGTAAACAGTAAATATTCTGTAATAAAAATAATTCTGCTGTGATATTATAGATGTGAAAATGTCATATTCTCTTCGTTAAGCCAAATTACACTGATATCAATAAAGCCAACAATGTCATTAATAAATAAATTCAAGAACAGAGCTTCAAGATGAGAGCCTTGGAATATGCCCTAGTAAAAAGTTATAAACATCGAACAGACTTCAGCACGCCTAAACAGCTTAACTACAAACTCTCAAGTATAAAACTATCTACTTCAAAAGGTTTAAGGGTAAACCACTTACTTTAAATATCGGAATCAATAATTTATGACTAATTTTCAAACGGTTTTCAATCATCAGTGTAAACAACAGCTACAAATTTCTATGTAAGTTTATAAAGATGAAGCTCTGTTAATCGTCCAGTTGTAAAATCGTGCTGTTAGTTTATTATCGTAAGGCTTAAAATAGGGTACATATTGGCGCTTATAATTTTGCGATGCAACTATACTTGTAGATATTTCTATAAATTCTAATGTCGTGTTTATCTCCAGACTTATGAATTGTACAATTCGTAAACCCAGAACACAATATAAAACCAAGACACTGATGGAGACAGATGACTAATTTACTGTCGGACACCTTAATTTTATCTTAACGTGAACGCGATTGCTTCAAGGCAAAAGTCGGGTTAAAATTAAGGTTCAAAATGTAAATTCAATTATACGCGAGGTGAGTCCATTTAAAATGTTAAATCGCAAGGTATATTTACTACTCATGAAAATGTAAGAAATAGCTATAATCGTAGTAATTATTAAAATATTTCATTGTACGTACATATTTCACACCATTCATTCTGTTCTAAGCGACATTTGATCATTGATAATTTTTAATATTTTTAGTGTAATTTCTAAAAATAGAATGTATTATTATTTATATATAAGCTATAAGAGAAAAACAAGAATGTAAAAATTAATATTATACACACATTTTTATAATTTTCATGCTTATAAAAGTCAATATCCATATAAATATTTTAATAATACATTTTTCTGAAGTATACAGATACTTAATGGTTGCCATTGAAGTATCGTAAATTGAATCGTATATTTAATTGTAGTTCACTGACCGCATATAATAACCTATCACCTGTCACGTATTATGTCTTAAAATTATAAGGTTTCCGAAATCGATATGCTACAATTATTAGTATCGAGTTGCGGACATCGAGTTAACAAGTAAAATTATATTTGACACTGGCCACAGGTGTCTCGTGACTGCATTAGAAAAAAAAACGTAACTTATACGGTGACAGGGGAGTTAATAGCTTTTTTGTATACACAGTTATGAACTTTATTTTAATAGAGGTAAAGTTAAAAATCATGTACGTTGGTCCATACACGCCTGTCGTGTTGCTGGATTAAGTTACGGATATACACAACGATTTTGCGGATATACACAACGACAGGCAAATAATATTGCGTTCTTATTTTTCGACTTTTTTTAGAATTACATAACATTGGATCAACTAACCCATTACCACATTCCGTCTTATTCAGGTCAGTGTAGTGATACTGACCAATGGTTTATTCAATTGACTGCTACGACTATTCGTTTTTCGAACTTTTATATATAAGTAGCATAATATACAAGCCAAATATTGGTATTGTTTTTATCTCCTCATTAATTTTCGTAGCTCGTACGTCCAAATTTCCACACTCATAACTGTACCACTCCATAATATTAATATAAAAAGGTGAATTCATCTTATATTAACTAACCAAGGAGGTTTCCTTAAATAAATTGAGAATCTTGTTTTGTAGAAATCTTGACTATAGGAATTGCTTCGTTTTAAGCACTCTTATGCCGATAATCCTATATTTCATTGAAATCTATCAGCCCAATTTAATTCAATTCGCAAACAATAAAATTCCAAAAGGCCGGAAGGAATTTGGTAAATCCTTTATACCAATTTGGTCAGTAAAAGATTAAAACTGACTCTAAATCGGAACAACAATGGTGTGACCGCACGACTCCCGCAGAGGTAATGTATATTGGAAAAGTTCTTCTTAAATGTGTATGGGATAAGTCATTTCCTATAGAATAAGAAGAAGGCCAATTTACGTCAATTTAATCTACTTTTCTTGTTTTTGATAGATAAAAAGTAGTTGGAAGGAGCTTACTTCTTTTCTGTTTTACAAGGTTACGAGTTTTTAACTTTCTCAAATCTTAAAGCTGCTAGAGTGCTATTTTTCTGCTGTCTATTTATATGTTGGTGAACCACATGTTTTACAGCAATTTTGTTCACGGGCAGGTGAATTGGTTTCAAAGTATATCTTTAAATGCTATGTACAGACTGTTTTTCTCCATATCAAAAGCTTATCTCTCTAAAATTGTACCACGCACAGAGTATGTATGGTATGGCGAAGTAGGCAAAGTAGTGAAATATACCTGGATATGGGTACTGCCCAAAGACGTATAATTTCAACTATTCCGACTAGTTCTTTGATGTTTCCCGCATAATTTGAATAGCAGTGGCAAAGCTCGATGTCAAGAGAAAATTTTATTTCGAAGTTCAAAATTGTTTTTTAGTTTCATAAATAGTGTAAAATCTAGTCAAAATTATTCAACGTGGCAAAATAGTATCAAAGGATAGGTTAGTTCTGAAGTACAAAGGTAGTGTAAAATATAGTAAAGTAAACTAAGTAAAATAGTAATCAAAGCTTTTCATTGCGTTTCAGTTTAACCAATGAACCACTACCACAGACATTTTATTCATAGATTTTTTTTTTCTTTAGAGATAAAATGTGTTAATGTTTGTCCAATTTTCATGCCATTATAGTATGGTAACGCATGAATTAACTGCTTATCAATTTCACCAAAAAGTGATGATAATTGATTGAGTACTGCGGTAATATTATTACTGCGGTAATATTATTACAGAATTGAATTAAATGAACATCGATACATTTGACGGTTTTAATAATTCAGTTAATTGATCAGTCATTGTGTATTATATAACTTGAAATATGTATGTGAAATACTTGAAATACTTCAATGGAAATCGTTGCATCTTTAATGAATGTTTGTTTGTTTTTTATGAAACTGACAATATGGCACAAGCGTATACGTATATTTAGACGATGTACTTTATGTAAAATATCGATAAAACAAACTATTTTTTTTTAATTTTGTTAAAAAAATATATTTTATATATGATGATGATATTAATCCAATAAAACTTAATTTCTTAGTTAATTAAATTTATCGTTCCATTTTCCTCAGTCTTATTATGATTTAGGATGTATAAATTGCAATCTACAAACTTCATTATTTGAAATATATTTTTAAAAGTATTTATTAAAAATCTTGACCCGATTGCCTAACATTTACAGGTCTCGGAATCCTCAGTTGGCTAATTCTCTTTAAATTTTAAAGCAGGTGTGCCAAGAGCTCTATGTGCCAAACTGCCGAACTGGGACAACGGATTAATTAATTCTTAATTGGTTTCAAAACTTGACAGTATTATTCCGAACAGATATTATTTAAAAAAATATATAAAATAGATACATTTATTTTGTATAAATATATTTGTCGTACAGTTTTGTTTTATCAGAGAATTCATGATTTAGCATTAGGAGATGAAGTTAAAAGCGTTTCAATAAAATATAAATATATATGCTTTAAGTATACATATTTCTTATCCATCAATAGCTGCATTGAAGCGAATCGTTAGAGATATTTTATAATACATAATACGAGCAAGGAACCTGGCAACTTGCCAAACGGGACTCGCATTTCTGACTTCTGTGGTAAGTGATTAGTGAAGTTTTTGTGGCTACAGATTAATTGAATAAAGAGAATGAAAATATATTTATTACTGTTGTTGTAAAATGAATATTACTTAATAACAATAGTGAAAAGAATTAAATGAAAAGGAAAAAAGGCGGTGGGACATACGATAGAGGGGAAACTTATTAAGGGGATTATTCACGCACAGGATGCAACTTGAAAAGATATATGCTGATTTTCTTTTAAGTGTCAGTAATATCCTGTCATGTGTTAAAATATATGAATTAAAATAATTACAAAAAGAATCTGCCTCTCCGAAGAATATAATTAATATAAGTCATAAATTATGACAATTCTTCAGTTCAACAATGTAACAATTCATTTAACAATTAAAAGTTTGCGCGAAAAATGTTATTGGCGAAAATTTTATCAAAGTTTTCCTTTCAAATTGAATTTTATTAAGTTAATCTAAATTTTAATGAATTTATCTGTTGGAGAATTTCGTTCTATTGGTTTTGAACAAATTATAAACTCTATGTTTATTGTTTTAAGTTTGATTGCAGATGAATATTTCAAGATTGGTTTATTTTGTTATAGTACAACATACTTACCTCATTGAATCTCTACTTTTTGGTCCTTATTTGTTATGAATTTAGGTTTTATAATATAGCTTTACTTGTAACATCACCCGTTTTCTATTCTAGTAATAGTAGTAGTATTGTTATTCTAGTAGTAATTGAATAAGCGAGCGAAGGCAATTGCTTCGTAGCTAGGCGAAAATGCTTTAGCTATTTGTATATCTGTATTTGTGTGTGTGGTATAAATATACTCCCATAGAGATCGCATTCCTCAACCAATTTTGATGAAACTTTGTAATCGAGTTCTATAATTACCGGCGCTGCGATGGCGGTAACAAACATCACAGGGCCTGTGATGTTTGTTACCGCCAAACTTAAGATAAAAAATTGTAACTGGAGAACGATCGAACCTTCTAAAAAAATGTTAAGCATTTGGAATAAGAGCTTAGAGGGTCGCCACCCCCCCACCCCCTTCCCCATGCCATCTCAGTCTCCAGCGTCGAGCAGGACTCTAATATTTTTTAAAACAAAACACAGATATAATTTCCATATTAATTTTAATTTATTATAATCTTTATAATGTACAATTTTATAACGAATTTATACTTCCATAAAGCTTTTGAGGAACTCTCAATAAGATATCTAAATTGGGAAACAATAAAACAAGTTCTGAGCGATGAAATTACAATTTCTTCAAGTTTACGTCGATTAATAACTTCCCAAAGGCTCCAAGTTTAACAACAATGCCCCGCGATTGATGGAGTACTTTGTTTAAAACCGAAAGGTGAAGACATTTTGCGTGTCCGTAAATTAATTATGTTAAACCTTAATGGATTCCCAAAATGCGTCTAAAGGTTCTCTGTTTCGTGTCTGTTCCTGTATTTATCTATCGTCTTATTTATATTGCACAGAGCATTAACTTTTCATGTAATTGAATTTAAATATAGACAAATGTTATTTATTTAAATAAATAAAAGTAATGAAAAATATGTGTGAGATTTTTAAGTAATTTTACAGGGATACTTTAAAATCTTTACATTTTAAAACCCAATAATTGCTTATTTATTCGGTTTGTATTATAACAAATCTGTTTAGTTCAAAATATTTATATTGAAGTGTTGAATATTTATTCTATCAGTTTTTTACTCATGCTTTATTACTACATATTTTAATAGTGTCATAGTCCGCCACTTTTCTTTAATGCCTTTCTTTACTTCAGTAGTTGCTTGGAAGAGATCGCTCTTTAGCGATAAAGCTGCCAAATTTATACTACTTCTTTTTTTTATTATTTGTTTTGTCTCAATGTATTTTCTGGGTGTATAATAAAGCATATTTATTATTAATATTATTATTATTATTATACCGCTAACATTATAAACTCATATAAATAAAACAAGTAACTACATTTCAAGTGATTACAATAGCTGGCCTCACATAGTCTCAAGACTATGTGAGGCCAGCTATTGTATAGTCGCCAAACTCCTGGAAACAATGACAAATCCAACGACGCAACAGCACTGAGTACGCTATAATCTCTGTCCATAAACGACATATATTCCCATTATTGGATAAACATGGCAAACTAACACCATAACCATATTAACAAGTTAGAATATCGACTACCATACAAGAATATTAACTAAAAGCAAAACAGTGTCACGCCGTTGGACCATTCCGTGCATAAAATAAAGGAATTTCGTGTGTTCTTAGCGGAATCGCGATGTGCGGAGAATTTTGCGGAGACGTTATTAATTTTGTCAATATTAAAGGAAGTTTGAAAATTTGAAGCGTGCTACGACACTTTATATATTGACTGTATTTTTGTTACGTAATTTATTTTTAATGTAATTAACATTTTACCTTAGAACATTTACTTAAATGCAATCCTTCTGCCATATCTTTTTGGATTTCTTTACAATTTTTTTCCACGAGAGTAACTAAACCATCCAGGTCATTATTCCTTTGAGCGAGACGTACAAGGGGCGGAACTACTAGCGATGTCTTTAGTTTTAAAGGTGTTCTGTGCAACCATAATATTAAATGACCCTATACCTAGAATTATATAGAAATATTTGTGTTGTTTTTAAAAATAAAAGTAACACAAATCAAAACAGTAAAAGGTGTTCGTGTTTTTAAAAAAAAAAAATCTTTTCACTTTTCGGCTTAATGGAGTTGGAAATAATGTAACATAATCTTATAACTACATATATATATATATATATATATATATATATATATATATATATATATGAGATAAAACGTCTATAAGGTTAAAAGTTGGTTGAAAATAAGATATTTACCAAATCTTAAACATATATTGTTATTGGTTTGAAAATTACAAATTATTACCGAGAAGTGTACAGACTATACAGATTTTATTACGTACCTCAATCGTTTTTCCGCCAACCCATTCCACGTTTCCTTTAAAACAAATAAACTAGGAAGACATTACACTGCATTTCAATGAGTTATTGCGACACTGCAACTCAGTTATGGCGGAATTAATGGCGTGTGAATAATAAATTAACATCAGAGTTTATCTAAATGTCCCCGCTTCCTTGCTTCCAAGTTTGAGCACTATTTTGATTTTACAGTAGTCTTCAGACCTGGCTATCATTTCATTATTAGTACCTAACATACTAACTCGTTTACCGCTCTGAATGAATGAATGAATGAATGAATGATACAAAACTTGCAATCCTTTTTTCAAAACAGTTAAAACATTTAAAAATATAATAATAATACAAAAATAATATTCCTTCCTCCATCCTTCTTCCATCGTTTGAAAATTAATAATTTTATTATAAATACTTACAAACTTTTGTCCTAAAATGAGATTGTTGAACTTCTTGAACTGTATATAGTTGTAGTTCGCCAGCCGGGTCTGAAGGCAAAGTTATGGAAAACTTTGTACAGCTCATGTTTAACATGGCCATTATTTATTTATACCCAATCCAACCGAGCCTGATCATAGAGCGCATTTTATATGCGATTGTTCGGAATCGCTTGGGACGTTGAAAAGTTTATGAAGTGAAGCCTAAATGTATATGGAAATTGTATTGCGCTCTATTGTTTACATAGCTTTCTTTAGTGAAACATATTATAAACGGAATCATCAATTTCAAATCTCACTAAATTAAAAACAGCATTGTTTTGAGTTAACCTTTAAGTGTCGATGTATAATATTTATGTATAATCTATATTTAAGGCAATATTGTACACGTTGGTTTCATATTCAATAAATATATAAATAAATAAATAAAACGTCAAATGAACACAATTGGAGAATATATATCGTAGTTTTTTTTTTAATATGTTTAACCAATTTGTGAATTTAGATTGAAAACGTGAGTTTTTTCTTTGACTAATTTGTATTCTTGATATAGTTAATAACAAAATTAATGGTTACATAAAGTACCATCAAGTTCTGAGGCTATCAAAATGCCGTACAGAACCCCAACAAATCACAAGTAACTGGCAACTTCCAACTTACATTACGGCGTGATTCGGAACCCTTACAGTATATTCCAAACTTCGCTCGTAAGTCGTCCCTCCTTAGGTCACGTTGTTCACTAAATTTAAGGAAAACATGCTAGATTGTTTTGGAAATACGTGTCTACATCTTGTTTTCTTATCACATATAGGAAACTTCGGTGTTTCAAAGTTTACTGCTTATATTATTTAGCGTTTTAAACTTCTTCTTGATAAAGTGCAGCTATATATTAAATTAATAATGAGATGTTAAAATGTCTAAAAATTACTGAGATTTATCTTAATATGGTGGATAATTATAATAAGGGGTGTAGTATATTAAACCTTACATTTAAAAATAGTGTCGCTGCCCTCACGTAAACGGAAATTTATTATTTTTCAGGGATAAAAAGTGTCGTAAATGCTTTACCGTGATCATCAGACAAACAATCAAATAACCCAACTTTGATATTTAAAATATTAATAGGATAGTAGAATTCAAGTAGCAGCGGTTGTTATTATCGTCAAGCTCTATGTACTTTGTCAAAAATTAATGAAAAATCAATATTCAGATAAGTATTGTAAAATCAACCTCATTGCAACACCGTAACCCTTGTCCCGGTGAAGGTGCCGCTTCCAGCTTACAATTTCAAAGGGCGACCTATACAGAAAACAAAGTAAGTAATAAATTTAGAATAATTCCACCTTTCGCTTCGGTATTAACCGCAAGCCTTTGTTAGAGCTGGCTTTCGTTAGGGTTTTTGTACTTAACCACTGTCTACGGCATTGCGATTCCGTTATTCTTTGTTCTTTATTATTTACGTATTTTTTATTATTTCATTTTATTTTAAATCCAATTATAATTAAAAAATAATATCTTCTCTTATAGTATTCTTCGTCCATAAATTATTGATGTCTTATAATTAATTTCACAAAAAACAAATTACAATATAACTATACGTAAGTTTTATACGTTACTATATAATTAATTTATGCAATGACGATACGTGATAGGTTAGTGGTTTGTTTGATCAAGTACCTCTCGAGTAAATATTGCAATTTTCACGATACTGTAATAAATTTTCAGGGTGGTCCAGATATTTTTCAACTACTGACAGCGCACAGAAGCTTTACCTTCATAGCGTTTGCCAGGTGGTCCATTTCACGACGTCACCGTTTTTGTACATCTTTGTGATCCGAGTCGGTCGCTCTACTCTTCTGGCCCATTTCAATATCATTTTATGTGCAAAGTTAACAGCCTCAACAGTTTTTGTTTTAGAAGTCTATGTTACCTATTTTGTTTTTAAATTCCAGATACACCTGACTCCATCATCAATATTATATATTAAAAAACCAAGTAAAAATAGCAAGTGTAGTCTTTTCTTGCCGGTTCGTCTTATTAGCCGCGTGTAACTGTCTGATGCTTATAAATGTAATAAGCATATTTCAATTTGTAATAAAAAAACTTTGACTTGGAAATGTAATAAAAATAAGCTATACAACATAAAGATGTTGTATAGCTTATTTTTATTACATAGATCTTTTAATTTTCATGCGGTTTTTAATGAACTAACTCTCTTCTAATCAATCTTACGGAAGTCATTAATTTCTTGCAAGATAACCTTTAAAATACGAGCAAAAAGTCTTTGGCCCATCAAGCAACGTTGCTGTTACAAGCCTCTACCATAAATAACTTTAAAAATATATTTTTTGCTCGTATATACAATTTTTTTTTATTGCAACTGTGTAATACATAATTTATCAAAATAAACCTAATTAAATATGCTTGTAACAGATTTTTAACAATAACTTTATTCTATTAGAATGTAAACATATTTTTGGGAGTACCTGATTAAATTATAGACAAAAATATATCACAGCAAAGTTAACACTTCGTATAATTATTGCATTATTGCTTTTTTGTGGTCAGAGTTGTTTGTGGTCAGAGGTCATCAACAATCAATAAATAAGACTTTATTGCATATTTTTGTTTTGACAGCGCATACATACCTAAAGCAAATTGTTGTAAATTTCCTAAAGAAATTTGTTGCAAATTTTCTAAAGAAATTTGTTGCAAATTTTCGATTGACATTGTCCTCACTAACATTGCATAATTAATTCACAATACATTAACTTTGTACGTTAATACACAGGTTTGTTTGACAACGGACCACACTTACATTTCATCATAAACTCACAATATATTAACTTTGCAACATGTTGCAAATTTTGTCCTCACTAATATTGTATAAATAAAAAAAAGTATGAATTGATCATCAATATATAACTCTATATGTTTCTTTTATTGAATATGTTTATATTATTAAATATATTTACTTCATTATATTTATAAAAGGTTAAACATGTTTATTTTTTAAATAATACACCTATTTTTGGGCATGTAGTTTTATATCTTGGAAATGAAACTTAACTATTTTACATTTCTGTTAATAATTCATGCACCATTAATTGTTTTTATAATAAATGTCTCGCGACCCAGTTCAAGTTATTTTAATTTAAAAGGTATTCGGGTCACATTCCAACATACGTGAGGTTTGCTTTAAGGTTTCCGTAATACCAAAATATTATTGACCGAAGAAATTATTTTAGGAATCCCTAATAAATTGAAAGCAATTTCACGTAAATGGGTGATATCGTCGGAAAAGGATACCCACCTTTAATTGTTACCACCGAGACCAGTTTATAAAGAAAATTCCTCAGGAGTACGAATGTTTGTCACATTTCATTTTAAGTTATTTTGCTTCGTAAGACAAAATATGCCTTTGAAACATGCTATTTCCTCCGAGGCGTATTTTATTTCGTGAAATGAAATAACAGAAAAATATAACTGAATGCGTATTACATTTTTTTATGTTAAATAACAATCTTTTATACTACGTACAAATAAATTTTATGGATTTCTTATAGAAATAATATTAAAACCAAATCAAAAAGATACAACTTTATTTTTACATACAAGAAATATAAATTAATTTTCATGATTTTTATTCAGTCAAAATGTTTCTTTATTTTTATCTTTCTTAAGGCTAAATTCGGTTATATTCATAAAGTAGGATGAATAAACGTATTTAGGCCAAGTTACCTGCATTGACCTACGTAACTGCAAACTATCCGCACGACATACGTTACCAAATTAAAAGTTAACTGGAACGTGGGTTATATGTTTAAAAACGTTCAAAAATCAAGCTTATTATCATCACCTAAGGTCGAAAACTGAATGACGAATGAATAAGAAATATCCCGGAAGACGCGGCTAATCTTCCATTTAGCTAATACGGCACCTACAGGCCACTAAATTTTTCGCTTACGTAAAAGTATTTAAGCAGTTAATGCATATGGTGTAGTTATAAATGTTAAAAATATTAACTTAATGGACTTAATATTCTTTTCCCTATTACATACACGACATTTTTTATATTAAATATTTCCCTAAAGCATTTTAAAATAACCTGAGTAATTAATTATATTTTAATGAAAATACGGTTCAATTGAAACTTAATACACAAATTATAACCAAACTAGTTGCCGAAACTATGAACAAAATATTTGTTGAACATTCTGTATCTCTGTAATATTTTTTGAACATTCTGTACATCAGTGTGTAGACAGGCTTCGCTTAATTTGTGTTTATGAGGAAGGCTTAAAATGGTCGTAGTTATGTATGAGTGAACTAACCCCCCGCCAAAACGGGCTACGTACCCAATTTTATTAAACGGTAAATTTCTTTTCGTTCCTGTAGAAAGAGTAAAAAACTTTTATATTTCTAAAAAACATATAAAAATTTAAGCTTTTCGAAAATAGTCGTCTTTATACACAACTTAAAACATTATAAATGCAGGAAATGGAACTTGGAATAATATCCTAAGGTATAATTAAGTAAGACGGGCACAAGATCCATTTATCGTAACCAACGTCTGAATATATCCCGGTTGTCGCGTTCTCGTCTCGTACCCGTTACGTGACAGTATGAGTGACATCGTGAAAGATTGCCGACAACCATTATGGAATTTCAGATAATGTTTTATTTAACAGGATACCGTTGGATTTCGACAATACATATAAAATTTGTAAATAAATCGTACATAAGTAATAATCAAAGTAAAAGCATGAGTTAAATTTTGAGTTAAATTTATTACTACCGTAAGATTGCTACATCTTAAATCTTATTTACTCAATTTTATGTTATAAATTATTACAAAGCTAGTATTTAAATAAATACAATAACGATGCTTTATTACAGGCTACCGTCTAAGATGCTATGACGTCATTAACGCCGCTGCGAAACGTGATACAATTCCCGAAGGCATCCCGAGCGCTGTTTTAATTTACATTTTAATAGATGGCGTTAGTATAGCGTAATTACAGCTACGTGATTATAAAACACATAAAATTAACAGTCGGGCTTTTACTGGAAAATAATAGACTACTAAATAACAACATATTATAGGTTTGTATTATATTATATTGAATTATTACATTTAAGCTTCTTGAGCACACATATCTTTTGTATTTCTTTTGAATATAAAGTATTGTATAAAACCTTTAATGTGATCAGTTATAATATTAGTTGTATATGTAGACTATGATAGCACGGGTTGAAACCTTAGTGGTTTTTTGTTGCTATTAATGATTTAATTATGTATTGTGAATCATATATAAACGATAAAAAATGAAAAAAAAAATATGAATTACAAAAAAAACCTATATATACTTTTTTAAAATAATAGACATTGATATATTATAACGAACGACGTGTGACTCTATAAACAAAAAATCCAATTTATATACCCAGACTGAAAAACGGTGCAATAAAAAAAATGTATCGATAATAATCCAATCGTTCCGCGTTTCACAAAAACAAGGACCTAACTAAATACTACGGTTTGTATGGTATTAGTTCGTACTCGCACCAATCCTTTGCAACTTCAAAAAACACGTATACGAACAATGGGAGGCGAATTCCATTGAAAAAAATATCCACAAGCCCATCACTATATTTTTGTTTCGTTTTTTTTTTTTTAAAAAACCTGCAATTCTTCGAATTTTTGAACAATGTTTTATTATTTTACGAATTGAGAGGTAGAGATTCATTGAAATACGTATTATTTTATGTTAAGAGCTCTCTGTATTATTTTATATAAAGAGCATCAACATTTTATGGAATATAGTTTTTAAATATTTTTATTTGTACTTCATATTACAAATAAAATAAAACAAAGCCGTCTTTTATTGTTTTACAATAAAATATTAAAATGTATTCTTTTAGTTTCTATCGAAATAAAAAAATACGACAAAAAATTAAAAATTCTAATAAAATTATTAACATTAAAAGTAAGGCAACCAGAAAAATTAATAATACCTATATTAAAGATTTTTTGTAAACTATTTTCGTTATTTATAATTACATGAATCATTATTTTTTTAAGATCTAAATACATCGCACAATTTCTATCAATGCTATTTTCATGCATACGAAGCTGAAATACCATAAGTAAATTTATATTATTTTACAAATATGACCAAAGACCTTATTACCGTTTCTGAATGATCTGAAACACATCAATTCAATTGATTGATTGATTTATTAATTTTAATTAATTTAATAAAAAAGAGTAACATGGATTGAAGATTTTAGGAAAATGATAATACATCCACAACTTTCACAACAATTAATGTATGGAAAACCTACCGCGTGATAATTTAATTTTTCATTTCCATTCTATATATTGGTTTTAAATAATTATAGACGATTTCAAATTTTAATTCCGGTCTTGGATTATTACTATACTGCAAAATTAGAAACTTGGGTTAGGATTTCCAACAAGGCAGGTAGCGACACGGTAGCTCAATTAGCATAGTGCCGGAAAGTAATACCAAAGGTCACAGGTTCGAATACTGAATTTTGTATGCAAAGTGTATTTGAAATTTAAATAAGCTTAACTGATTTAATGTTTAAAATAGTCTATAATTATGTAAAGCCATGTGAAGCTTATTTAAAATATAAATATTCATAGAATGGAAATGAAAAATAAAAATTATGCAGAAGTTTTTCCAAAAAATATTTGTTGAGAACTTGTTGTTATTATAGAAAATTTTCAGTTTTAAATTGAATAAGTTTTTCTAAAATTATAATAACTACTTATAAATTAAAATTACTTATGGAAGCGGAATAAAGTCGTTATATACAATATTCGTTAATGTTTTAACGCTTTTTATGTTTTCATATTTTATAATATAATTTAATTTTCAAACAAACATTAATGACAGTCATATTTAAAATAATTAAAATAAGCTCGCAATCCCAACCATTGGAAATAAAGACGTCTCGTCAACCTCATTACAAGCACAAAGGTAAAGTCCATGATTCAGGTGAAATGAGATATGGAGTACCCTCATTTCGTTTTCAGTAAATTATGACATCTAATTATATAACCATTGTTGAATTTTGGCAGTGCATTTAATTTCGTTCGTACAGGCGCTACGTTTGGGGTCTGCCACAAATGTAGAGGATAGCGTATATAGAACGAAATTCATAATAGAATATTTTATAAATTAGAAAATATTTATATATATATTTACAATTTTAGAAATATAAAAAAAAAACTTTTTTTTTTTACAATATATTTTCACTACAATGAAGTTTATCTTTTCGATATATATATTTTATTTCTAATGAAGGCGTTACACAAAAAGCAGTTATAAATAATAAAATATATCTATAATTATTGACTTGTACCATTCGTTCAATGTCATTTAATTTACAAGAGGGTATTGGAGTGTGCTGATAATTTATCCTCACCCACCTGATAAACTCTGGTATATTTGTACATGAAATTAATATAAAATCGTTCTTTAATTATCTGTTCATTAACCTGCTTTAATATAACTTAATAGACTATATTAATATATGGTTTGGCAATTTCATTTTTTTTATTTCCTATAAAGCGTTCCTTCTTTCGATTATTGCGTTCGATTTCGTAAACAAATAACCTCTCTCTAAAATAGTCAAAATTAGAAAATTTGGTAGGTCAATACTCTACACGGGCGTGCGAACCAACCAAACTTTTTTAAAATCTGTCCAAATAATCATCTCTTTCAAGAAAGTAAAAAGTAGCGAGAAGTAAAAATATTATTCCATCTTCATTTAGCTTTCCCTCTTGGAGTAAATATACTATATTGTAAAATTTATACATACTTTACAATGTATTTTTACTTTTATAGAAAACATAAAAATCACCTATATATAACAATTTCTCGTGAAAGGTAAACTATTCTTACGACGAGTTAGTTTTCTCTAACAATCGCCTCTGCAGCTGCGAGGCTGTGATAATTTACTCAATTCACTGCTCTAGCTAAAATGGAACGTTTTAAAGTTGAATTAAAAGAATATGGAAGAACTTTTCTAATTTTAATATTTCATTAAATTGTAGAAAAAAAATACTAAATTTCTTTTTATCAGTTTATCTCTTCACTTTTTTGTTCTTATTGGATTGCTACTTTATTCATTTAGAAATGGAAATTTAGTGAATTACGTTTTGTAATAGTAAATAAGTAATAATAGTGAAACGAGATATTGTTATATCAATAAACTATAATTAACATATTCATTTGAATCAAAATAAATACAGTACGTAACATTTTAGTACACGTCTTAAAATATCAGCTTTATAGTGTCACACGAATAATATTTTATATCAGTAGTTATATAACAAATTATATACTTATATTGTAAAATTATTTTACCAGCTTTATTTATGTAAGCAAATTAAAAACTGGACAAAAGGACAATCATTATGAAACCTCAATGTATCTATGTAAAAAAAAAGGAAAAAGAAAAGACTTTTAAAACTGCTTTTTGAACGAAATCTCTGTTAGAGAGAGAACTCACAAAAAAATAAAAATTTTACCAACTCGCTGAGGCACTTACTTTTAAATGCACACTCGACCTTTGACTCTTGTTTTTCCACATTAAAAAATGGCTTCTAATTACAATTCTGCAAAAAAAACTCACGTTCAAAAACCGAGAACGAAACGCACGAATAACAATTTGGACCGAAACTGCGGGTGAGCTCGTGAAATTTTAACTAACCGCGATGTGTAGTTTTATTTGCACTGACGTGTTCGTTCCAATACTCCAGCCTCTGTGTACTTTGAAACTTCGTACAGGTCAATAAGTTTTTGCTTTTATTACACTATGTGGTAAAATAATTTGTCAGTTTATTGATTCTGATCGCTATGTCATGATTGCTTTATGAATAATAAATAACTTAATTTGATACGGAATTCGAATTTTAATATCATTCTGTTTGTTTTACATGACAGCAAATATTATACGGAATGAAATTTGTATCACAACTTAAATACGGTTGTAATTATTTTATGAAAATGTATCACATTGTTATTGTTTATACATTATTAACGTTCAGTTAATGAATTTTAAAATGCAATTAGATCACAAATAATGACGACAAAATAATTCAATTAATACGCTTTATAAAATTATATTACAGCTCAATACTTTTTATACATAAAGAGGTATATTGATAAATAATAATAACAAGTAGAGTATTTTACAATGAAAACGTTAAAGTCCCAAACTTTATAGTATTATAAAAAAAAAACATCTACGAAATTATTCGTTTCTTCTATTTCGTTGGACATTCACTCTTAAAGTAAATACATATATCAAATATTTCAGTCACTGTTCCTACACACACAAAAACCCAAAGGAATATTTTATAAAAACAACAATGGTACTCAAAAAGAGATGTCAAATCAATCGGCACTTTGTTTGAGAGTTTGTTTTGTATCTGATTCGTAATGTTTTCGTAAAAAAGAATTACGTTGACAAAATGACGCAAGGATTTATATTTTTAGATTAAGAGTGCAAAAACACAACCATACTTACCTGTGTTTTTCTTTTTTTTTTAATTGAATGCCCTTTGCATTCATAAAGAAGAGAAAAAAGGTTTACTGCAAAAGCCTAAACTTCTTTCGTAAAATTCAACATAGATGAGAATAAAAATTTGACTGAATATGTCGTTGATTTACTTATTAATAGCCTAAAAAATAATTGATCGATATTATTTATATTTGAATGAAGTCGTCACGTTATTATGTAAATCGGCGTTTCTTAAATCATCCGTAAAAAGAGGTCTCATACTCGTGTCGTATTTCAGAACGTTTTTGTTACGGTAATGTGAAGAACCGCTTTGGATGCGTAATGTTCGTAAAAAACGTTTATGATTTTGCAAAATTTCTACATAAAAATATTTGGCAATATTCTGTACTTATGTTTCTTTTCTATTTCTTCTAAACAAAAATAAATGCTACGTAAAATACCACTTTTATATTTTATTAAAATTATGTTATAAAATAAAATACAGTCACCTGTTTAAAATAATACACTGTTAACTTTGTGTTTAGAAAACTTTCGATTCGGAAAAAGAAAATTACAAGAAAAGAAAATCTAAATATGAATAATCATAGATTCCAGACATTTTTTTTTTGTAAGAAAGTAGAGGGTTCACATAAGTGGGGACGTCGTCATAGACATCTGCAAATAAGTGGGCGATGGCAATGGCAATTGGTTCGAATGCAGAAGTCCCTCGAAAGAGAAGAAGACTAGACACCGAGTTCTGTCAGTTGAAAACGTACTCATCAAACAGTAACATCTTTAAAACTCTTCAACACAATCAGAAAATACAGTTTAAAAGTAAATAACCGAATGTATGTTGCAAAAATACATTAATAAACGTTTTTGCTTCAAGTGATATTTCTGACAAATCTTGGCTCCTCTCTTCCATAAACAATAAACTGCAAAATTTCTCTTATATTCTTAAAAATTAAACAATATTTTCTACTTTAAAATTTTGCTTAAATCATTTCTTATCAATATAGTTTCTTTGTTTTATAACTGTTATAGAAGAACTGAATAGTTTGATATTTAAGAAAACCTAGCTCATTTTTTGCAATACGCATTCAAATATGTAAAACGGAAATGTAGCCATTTTCTTGCCATTTGTCCCCTGCTGACGCAAGGACACGGTACGATATAAATAACGGTATATTGTCGCAGATATTACAAAAGTTATTTTTACATATTCGTTGTTGTAAAATGTTAAATACTATAAAATACCTAAGCTAAAATAAGTATATTGCAATATGCTTACATTATTCTTCGTGATATCAGTACGAATCACATCCCGTATCGTTTTATTTTTTATACCATATTTTTTAAAAATTCAAAGTTTTCTTTTTAAAGTCTACTTTAGAATGCACTATTTATATTTTGAAACATTATTTTCCTACAAAAGTGACGACTATTTATTAAATCTTAGATAAATAAGAATATAAAGAGTACCCACTTTTATTTAAAAAGATATAAAATAATATGAAAAGTAAGGTGTTCAGTGACGTCACAACAGCGCTATTATATCTCGTAATTAAGATTTAGAACTTTCACCTGCGGGGCGAGAGAACTCGATCTCATGTCTTAAGTTTTGCCGTAAATCTCTTCCATTACATGAATAATATTAAGGGTCTGAATAAATTCTAATAACTGCCGTTTTATAATATATTACATTAGACTTACACCCGGTTTCTCGAAGACCGATCAATAAAAAAAAACAAATTTGTTTTTTTTTTTTATCATGTGAACCTCTCTGATTGGTTCATGACGTGATAGACAGCCAATCACAACTCTTGACTGCTGTCATATTAATTATAGTTTAATCATCTCGGTAATTATTTTATTTTTTAATTATAATCGTATACTACGACGGTTTAAACATATCACCCGCTGTGTCTCTGTGGATAATCTAAAAGCCGAAGTTGAGTAAGACAAATAACGACAATTTGAAATTAGGATATATTAAATATATAATATAAGTATTATACAAAATTTATATATTTTTTTATCAGTAGGAATAGTTTGTTATTATTCACTAATATTAAAAAGAAATAGACAGAGACGAGTCTGTTTATGTAACATCCGGAAAGTATAAACGTACTTCAAAAAAAAATTCCCAATATGAAAGATATATTATTCCAAAAAGGGTTAAACTACAACATCATACATTCTACGACTCTAACAACCAATATTAAAAGTGCTTTAAGAATCATAGCAACGTATTTAAAGTCCGCCCTAAAAATATAGCAAATAGGGGAAAACTTCGCTATCTGTTTTTATTTTTGCTGATTAATCAGTTTTTGTAACGTCTGAACTATTATTTCGAACACGAGCCCCTCTTCTGGAGTCCACGTAACGGAGTCGCAGATAATAGCTACTATAATATTTAATATTTATTCTAAGTTCACCAAATATATTTTTACAAAAAAAAACTGAGAGAAATAACAATATGAAATTGTTATACTGAGCTATGATCTCATCTCCAATATTCTTTCAGCTATTAATATTAAAAAATTTAAAATTTCTTTTATAAATAAAAAATAATTAACATTCTATGATAGATCTCCCTCCTTTCAACGTATTTATTTCAATAGATATTTAATTCGTTTCATTGGAAGTAAATTAATCTCAAAATATATACCAAGCTCATATATTTATTATACAAATAACATAAACTTTGAAAATTCATATTGTTATCGAGATTATTAGAGAATTTTGTAGTAGCTGATTTTTGCGTAACTTTCACCGTTTACTCAGCGCACGCAAGGAAAGCTCTAAATTTTGAAGAATTCGCAATATTTTTTATAGCTGCTCGTCCACTATTTGTCTTAGCGTGATGTTATATAGCCTATAGCACTCCTCGATAAATAGACTATCTTATACTGAGAGAATTTTTCAAATCGGCCCAGTAGTACCTGAGATTAGCACGTTCAAACAAACAAACAAACTCTTCTGCTTTATATATTTGTATAGATTATTAGTATTGTATACAAAATTTTTCAATTATTATTTCAAACGTAATAGTCTCCAAGTTAAAAGAAGGTATTATACAATTTCTTTCATATTCCCAATCCTTTGAAGTATACAAATGTATACGATAAATGTGTACTGATATTTAAGTCGAAGGAAATCGATGAGTCGGATTTCCCGAAGGGGAACGAACTGCGGATTCGATATGAGAGTTCCTTTAAAGTATTTATATGTCTTTCACATAATCTCTTTTTATGATATAAAAGGATATTCGTATTTAATTTAAATTGCTATGTATGATCATTTTATTATTTACGTAACTTGGCTTTGAGAAAGTAAAAGGGCAAATAACAGTTCACAAGCCGATAAAGTAGAATACTAAATAAGAAATATATTTTAATGTATTTATTCTATTATAATTATTACATTTTAATTCAAAAACTTTATTTCCAAACACTTATATGCCCTCTTATTATTTTTAACAAACATATTTCAAACAAACAAACGGAAAATATTACACTCACGGTATTATGTAACATGGCGTCGTAAAGGAACCCATATTCCTCCATAAATATTTCATCAACAGATTTTTAATTTAGCTCTTCAACCTTAAAACTATACGTGAATTTAAAAAAAGGTAATGGATTACTGTCCCTGTACCATTAAAGTAATGAATGTCCAAGCCAAGAAGCCTGAAAAGGCTTTTGGAAAAGATTAATCAATTTACTTTGAAACGAGGGGGATTTTAAAATATGGCGTATCTGTATGTTATCCATATTTTCTGTCTGTATCACTCAAATAAAAACCCGGACGCGACATTCAATCAGTTTTTAAGGCTCTCTAAAATATGGTTCCAATATTGATAACTTAAAATTGCTCAAAATGATTTATTATTTTGATGCTTATATTTAAAATTTCAACTTTGATATTTATTAACTACCTGAAAACTGAATAATTAACGTTTTCATGAACAAGCACTTTCAACTCGTCAAGTTTATTCAATTGAGAATTTAATAGAACTGAGAGACGAAGAGATGCTCCAATTACTGCTGCAAATTTTATTATTTAAAAGTACGTAATATTTAAAAATAATTTTCTATATTAAAAATAATTTTCTATATTTTCTATAATATTTCAATATATTTAGAGAAACATCAATATTTCTATTTAAGATGCTTTAGTTACAATAAGAATTCTTTAAATCGTCTAGAGTATGGGCAATGCTATAAAGAAACGGAACAAAACGAGACAGACCTTCGAGTAATATATTAAATTTTCGATAACATGTCCACAAAGCGACGAGATTGCATCTGTCGTTCGTTACAGCTTTCTAGTCCCAACGGTTCAAAATATTGTTATATTGATTCATATTTTACGTTCTTAAATCGGTTCAAACTATCAAAAGATTTATATTTTTTTATATTGATGTTTTTGATTCACAAAACTAGTATTTTCGTAGTTAGTTATTTTAGTATATTTATCCTTTACTTGAATTCTATTTTATTCTCATTTTTCAATTATGTCTGTAACTAAGTAATCAATCATTAAATAATTGAAATATTTAAAAGAATATCCATAGAGTTTTTTTGCCGCTTCTTCTCCTTGGTCTTACCCTTTATACATTTTTTAGACTTTTATAAATTTGAAATTAAAAACTTTGTAATTGACTTTTCGTACACAATTATTGACTCATTATATTAACAATTTCAAAACCATGTTGGCATTACCAAAATTATTTCCATTTAATATATAAATAGCATACGATATTTTACTTATTATATTATAATAAAAGATCCGAGCTAAAGGTATAATAAATAACAAAAACATAATAATAAATACTTTTTCCTCGTTCATTTATCAGACGGCCATGTGGCCACACGTCATATTAGATGTAGTTCAGAGATACGAGTGAGATATAAAAGCTATAAGCGTGTTTTCAAATTAAGAATTAGTTATTTCTATTTACATATAAAATGATATATTTGTGAAGAACAAATGTCTTTTAATATACAGATATACATTATAGAGATTATGAAGAGATTTTTTTTAGCTTATGAAACAGATAAGTAAGATTTATGACTTAACAACAAACATTTTAAAAAAATATCATGATAATTGAACGTTTTAGAACGAATGGTACCAGTTATGTATGTTTCTGAACTACAAGGAAACGTCAGCAATAAAAAGGCAATGCTCGCATTTTGAACTTTTTGAATACAAAAAAAAAACATTAGTATTTCAATAGCACCTGACTTAATCTAAAGATCGACGAATTCATCGTTATTTTATGCACCCCCAAGATTTTATTTCGTCTGTAAGGAAACGAAAAGTGCTTGGGTTCCGTTTTAATAAGAAAAAAGATGGGAGATTTCTTTTTCTAGAAACATCTTGTAAAGGTTGAATTTCGGGCAAATCTATACGATTTAGTTATCTGATAACAAAAACATAAATATATTCCAATATCATATGAAAATGCTTTATTGTGTTATAAATATTGAAAAAGATTAAAAATATTTGAAGACGGAAGAGCCAGTTTTAAAATAGAAATGTGACTTAGGTCTATAAACAAAATACATGTAATAAAAACAGTATAAGAACCTAACCTCTTAGACGATATACCTACTATATAGATTGAAATATAACTAGACATTTTTTTTTTGTTGTCTCTGCTGTTAGCTCTATTGATGTTACAGTATCACCGAGATCAACTAGACAGAAGGCCGCGTTACTTCAACGCGTCTTATTTCATGCAAAACATGCCATTATAAATTTTAAAATGTCTCAAAATATGTGTTTACGAATATATTGAAATAAATATTTTAAAGATTAATTCAAAATATTTCTATTTTTGTGTTATGATAGATTATTATTTATTTTTTTCTTCACTAATATTCAAAAGTAGTCTGTTAAGTAAACATCATAAATAAATAAAAAATACCACATAGAGGTATAATGCCGTTCAAATAAAAATACCATTAATCTTACTATTCCACCGTTATTACCAAATTGATAAAAATTGAGCATCATTAAATAAAAAGATAATAGAAAAGGAACTCACTGGGCTTATTGTATTTGATAGATACTAATTGTATGATATTATTATTATAATTTTCATTGTGACTAAAATTATCCATTGACCCTCATTGTAAGAATATTTGTCACAATTCAATGTATGAAAGACCTGAACTGATTTTGATCTTGTTTGTATGTTTGGTTGTTCCTTTATAATACCTACATGTTATGGCATCTCGTAATATAGTCTAAGATATAGTCACTAGATATTCGTAACAGAAATCACAGACATTTAAATAATATAAATATACGTGTTTGAGCTGAGAATGTTTGGTAATTATATATTTCTAGCAAAGTAATTTAAAATTTCATTAAGAAGAAATATAATTTTGAAATTGTTAAACTTCAGTCAAAGGTGAAACGTTAATTTTGATCATTCAAAAGTCTTATATATATATATGTATATTATGTATTTAATAATAAGGAACATAAGTCACAGAGGTGAAACAAAACTGGTACACGAGTAATCAATACCGCAAATACGAGGTGTCGGAGTATTTGCGTGTCGAGATTCAACGATTTGTCATTAGCTCAGTCACAATGGTCGCTTGCAGTGGAATGCCAATAACCGAACCATTGTGCTTCCCCCGGATCTCCACAATGACGCTTTAATGTACGTCTGTATGTATACAGCTAAACATAGAATTTGGCTTTTCATTGTTAGGCTAATAATTCGCCCGTCTAATCTCTATAATCAGGCCAATTAAAACAGTAATATATATTTCTGTATATATATATTTATATATGGAATTTAGAGGTATTTAATTTGAAATTTCATTTTATCGATATAATTTTGAAATTGCGAAAGTTCATTTAAAAGTTGGAGTGTTTAGTTTGACTTGACGAAGTTTAAACATTCAACAGTCATTCATCTCGAGTTGGTAATGCACTTAGAGCTATTCTGCGAAGGTACGTCTTAACTTCAGCTGTAAATGTACACCACCTGGCACAGGTTTTCCTACGCGCTTGTTGCTATAACAATTCAACTGAAATTACGAGCTCGTTTAGATGTTACGTTATTTTATTGTTCATATATTATTGTTAGAGCACAAGGTAAGGACGTCTTTTAAAACGCAATGCTCTACTATTATATATCTATATAGTTTTATAGTTTGTGAAATATATATATATATGTGTATACTTTATGAGTTAATGCCAAAAGCTCAACATATATTGAATATTAATTATAAAAAAAAGTGTCTTTAAAAAAAGGAATATTGAAAATATTCGAAAACGCGTCACTAGAAATGGGGTATAAATTGAAAATCGCTCTATTTGAACATCAAACGACCCACACCCTTTGTGGATTTTTATATGATCGTACATTTCGAGGCCGGGTAACAATATCCGGGTATTATTTTCGTTATATTATCGCTGGGATGGCTTTTGCTATGATTTTTGAACGTTTCCAAGGTTTGGGAAATCTAAAGGTAACACAGAAATGTACACAGGTTAGATATTCTTATTAAAGTCAAATATTAAATATGACAAATGTAACCGTAAGATATTTGACAATTAATAAATAAATTTGAAGACGGGATGACGCTGGAAAGACAGTTGACTCTGGAAAGACAGATGACAGCTGGAAAGACAGCTGACTGTTGGAAAGACAGCCGAGGGCGATGGCCTAGCAAGCCAAGCCCGGGAACTCCGTCAAGCTAAAAGTCCGATAAAGAAAAATACCCCCGGGACAGTCCGAGAGGGGGGGCGGAAGAACTGTCCACCGGTTGATAAAAACGGCGAAAACGGCGCGAAAACGGAAATGAAATGCCCTACGTGCGGGAAAACATACAAAAGACGAGCCTGGTTTCTTAAACACCTTAAATCACACAATGGTGCTGAAGTGCGGCAACCGTCGGTAATATCTTCAGCTTTCACTGCGGATAGAGTTTACCCTCATATATCTCAAGGTGAGCCATTGAACAACAATAACCAGGAGTCCATTACCATCAGGACGCGTCTTAGCATTCCCAATATCAAACATACGACCTGGAAAGCACACGATCGTAATATAGCGGCCCTGTTAGAGCACCCGAGCTCGAATCAGGATTTCGACACGCAGGTAGAGACTTTCCAAAACACCATATACGACTACTTTAATGAGCACTATCCACCTCCAAACCGTTATGCTCACAAAAATAAAGAAAATACTTTTAAATTGAAAATGAGGAGGAAAAAAAGAGAGTTAATACGGAAACTTCGTAGGGCCAAAGCCATGGGCGATAATCAACTTAGTCACCAACTGTCTAGGGCATTAAGGTCAATTCTTAAACTAATTCAAGGTATATCAAAACAAATATCAAAAAATCTTGACAATTTTGACCGGGCAAAACACGAAGTAGATTTCGATAAAAATCCTTTCGAGTACTCAAAAAACATTTTCAAAGAAGAAAAAGGTAAGCTTCTCTTGACCAACGAGCAAATTTACGAACACTACAAAAGCACTTATCAATTACCAAAAACTCATATACTATATAAGGATCCTAACAAACAAAGACCTGAGAGTCCTTCTATTGATTTTCAATCTAACCCACCAACTTTGGAGGAAATTAATAGAATAATAAAAAAGAAGCCAACTAAATCAGCACCAGGTCCTGATGGTATTCCTTACATAGTGTATAAAAAATGTCCGTCGGTTCGTAATAAACTTTTAAATATATTCGATAAAATCTGGTCAAGGAAGCAAATACCGGTAACATTCGGAAAAGCCATTTTTGTCCTCATTCCAAAAAAAGTCAGTGTCACGAATCCGAAAGACACTAGACCGATAGCTTTAACAAACACAATTTCTAAGATCTTTTTCTCTTTTTTACAAAATAAAATGACGCAATTCATGATTAAAAATAAGTATTTCAGGCCGAATCACCAGAAAGGGTTCTTGCCCGGTATTTCTGGATGCCTGGAACACAACACATTAATTTCGGAAAGCCTTAAAGATGCCAGAACGAGCGAAAGACAAGTTACGGTGTGTTGGATAGACTTAGAGAACGCCTTTGGGTCGGTACGACATGAACTGATGATGTTCGCGTTGAGATGGTATAACTTTCCTACTTTAGTTGTCGACATAATTGCATCATACTATTCAAAATTATATTTTTCAATAACTTCTAGCGGAAACCATTCCCGACCGCTAAGCTATAATATAGGTCTGTTTCAAGGATGTTGCATTTCGCCAATAATATTTAATATAGTAATTAACATTTTAATAGATAAATTAATAAGTCATGAGAAAAAGTGGGGTTATCGGTTTAAATTTAATAATAAATACACGGAATCCATACTAGCATTTGCAGACGATCTCGCTATACTGACACGTAACCCTAAACAATGTCAGGTACTTTTAAATGAAGTAGAGGATTTCTGTACGTGGACTGAAGGACTGAGGACAAAACCCAGTAAATGCCACTGTCTGTGTCTGGGTAGGCGAGACACCAAATATACCTCTTATAATCCGGGTCTTTCAATAGGCGGTCAAAGTGTTGCTACAATTACTGAAGCAGCCCCATTCAAATTTTTAGGTAAAAAAATAGATTACAAAGGTCGCACTCCATCTCTAGATATTATAGTCGATAGCTTTTTAAATGATCTTAAGAAGGTAAACGGTCAACCAATCAGTAATATCAAAAAAGCTTGGATATATGACAACTATCTAACGTCACGTCTAAATTGGCCTTTTCTAGTTTACGATCTTAATAAAACCCTTTTGTCTAAGTTAGATGCAAACGTCATAAAGATATTGAAGTCGTGGTTTGGGCTCGCGCATTCAGCGGACTCTTCAACTTTATTCAGAGACCGAAACAATTTTGGGATGAAATTAAAGAAACCATCGGAGCTCTATAAACACCTAAGAGCTACCAAAAGACATATCATCGAAAAATCTCATGATGATATTGTAACATCTCTTCCAAAAGATAAAAATGCATCAGAGCTGGAGTCACGACTTCAATTCCATAAACAATTCATGATAGGTGCTCAAACAAATAAAGCAGGGTTAGGATCTAGCGGGAAAGTTCGAGATATAGACTTAACAAAATCCTTTATTCGGCAAGATGAAAACGATCAGTATCGAGTGCACGCGATGAATCTAGAAATTCAAAATGAGTGGGTGACCATAGGCGACTTTTGTATTCCATTAGCATTGAGGTGGCGCACCTTACTTCATGAGTGGTCTCCAGCCTTATTAAAATTCTATCTAAATGCATTCCAAATGACTCTCCCAGATCAAAGTCATTTAGTAAGATGGGGTAAAGCTACCGAAAAGTCTTGCAATATCTGTGGGGAGGCGGTAGGAACGGCTAAACACTTGTTGGTAGGGTGTAGGGTGCTATTGGAAAAAGGTCAATACTCGCGGCGCCATGATAAAGTATTGGAAATCATACGTGAAGCGGTTAGTCTTTCAGTAGCTAGAGCGCAAAAGGGTATAACAACCACCAAAAGATTCATAGAGTTCATTAAAGAAGGCTCGTCTAAAAAAGCAAAACAAAAGCCTCACTCTATCTTAGAGGCGGCTCGCGATTGGACTATAATGATGGATACGTATGAGAAACAGTATAGAATTCCTGAGGATATTGTTGTCTCGTCATCCAGACCGGACATATTCCTGTACTCTAGACAGTTAAAGCGCGTGATACTTGTGGAGCTTACTGTTCCGTGGGAAACTAACATTCCCAAAGATCACACAATTAAAGTAAACAAGTATTACGAACTGACCAACGAACTGACCAGGAATAGGTATATAGTTAATTTGTACGCGGTAGAAGTGGGAGCGAGAGGTATAACAGCGAAATCTCTCTATAACCTACTTAAAGATCTTGGCCTCTCTAGAACTATCATCAGTGCATTTCTAGAACGTACTTCAAAGGCGGCATTAGTAGGTTCATTCCAAATTTGGTTAGGTAGGGAAAGGAGCGCAACCAGTTGAGGTGAGCGTGAATGCGCATTTTAAAGGGGCCCCTTAAACCTACACTTGGGTCGCAAGTCCCAGGGGCTGTTTGCGCTCCTCTCCCTGCAACGCGATGGGCCCGGCACCCGCACGGTGAATCCATGGAATGCTAAGAAGCTTCGTCTCGTCTCTCTAAGTTTGAAGTTCGTTTCTCATTTTAATCTGTTTTGGAATATTAAGGTAAAATTGGACTACAATAATTTAGAAAACAAATACTAGGTGTATTATTTTATCTTTTACCTTTTATGTACATTATTTTTAAAGCTCTCGATATTAAAGGATATAAAAAATATTTCATTATTATATATTACTTAACCAATCACATTTCACGCTTTATTGCAATGAAGAACAACGACATTTGAAAATTGAAATACCTTCAAAACTTATGGAATATATAATAAATAATAATTTTATAACATGTATATCGTAGTAAATTTAATCATGGAGTAAACAAAATTGTCATTAACGTAGAAATAAACAAAATTCATATATCCAGTGACATTCAAAAGTCACGGGCGGACGAAACTGTCGAACCGAATATACATAAGCTGGGAAAACATTTCCTGCTGTTGACACATTGTTAAATTCCAACAAACAGGCAGAGTGCGCTAAAAAATATACGCTCGATACACGCACCTATTTACCAATCAACATTCACTGAGGCGACTGATTGAATGAACTACGAAAACAAATAAACCACCAATCCACCTGAAATGTTATACTTTTATATGTCTACCGTACCTTGTTTATTTCCTATACGTGGACGAGTTGAAGCTATAACCAAAGCACCAATGTAAATCGAACATGTGGCTTGAGTTTTTTGTTCAAATATATGTCTTAGAGTTTCATGGTACACATGTCAATATTATTTCATAGTTGCAGTATGATGAAGCAATTAAACTTGCAGAGGACAGCATTCGCTCTAGTAATTTAAAGTTCAAACTAAAAATTGTATCGAAACGCTGTCATGGCAGTCAGGTCGCAATATTTTGCTTGGTTTCTGAGTAATATTGGCCAGGAAATAAGTTAGCTCACCAGTGGTATACTTTATCTAATTGCTACCTAGCGTGAGGTACTCTTCGAAATTGGAGGCTGGATATCCGTTTCCTTCTCTTACCGTTTAATTTGTCTGAATGTCCTTTAGAGTATTAAACTTGTCCTATGGAGTTTTAGACTGTCTGATTTAACATCATGTTTAATTTATAATAATTGTAAAATCTGTATCTTTATGTATCATTAAGTTTATATATATATATATATATATATATATATATATATAAACTACACACACATATATATATATATATATGTGTGTGTAGATAGTAGATAATATCTTCGTAGCATTAAAGTCTCTAAAATAATAAAGCACCGTCAAATTACTGTAATGTGTATATTTATAACATATGTAAATATATGTAAATATAAGCAATAAGAGTTTGAATAACAGATTCATTGATTTAACCATCACATTCATAAAGCTGACTCCTCCTCTAAGTAAGAGCATGTTAATAACAATATATCTATTGTGGTGTTGTCACGTAGGCGACTCTACAACTCGTTAAAAGCTGGTATTCCCACGCACTGCTTTAGCATCCTCATCTAATTACAAGGACGATTCAAATTTAACTAAAAGTATTGAATATTACTTATTAACTAACGCGGCAATAATCGTTTACTAAAGCTGTTATTAGAATTATTGTTTTATTGTAAACTGTCTGTTAGAGGGAAATCTCAATACATAATGATATTTAGATTACTTATAAATATTGCAAGGGAATCCTGGGTATGTAAAAATATTGTCTTGAAACAAAGAAACTCCGAGTACATTAGAACGTGACTCGCAACATATTTTTCTTCCCAACAAGCCTTATTAAGAAACAGCTGTTCTAACAAACGGATTAAATTAAAATAAAGTGGAACAAAAAAAACCCGAGAAAAATGTTAACTCCAACAATTCTTGCTACCAGTTTGTAAAGAAAAGCTTTTATTTCAAATTAAAATGATGATAAGACGGCTCGTAAATAAAATAATGAACTCTCTAATTAAGACATTTATTTTGTTCGTTAATATTTTTAAAAAGCTTAGCTGCGGATTATACAGATTATATTAAACTTCACTTCAATATTGCAAATAATTTACAAATATAAAAAGGAACCAAATTATATTATTACAAATAAAGTGACCATTGAATAACATCATACAGTACAATCTGATGTTTACAAAAGAACAGTATTTGCATATCTGCTATATATATATATATATATATATATATATATATGTATATATATATATAGCCTTTTGCGAATCTCTCATCCGTTTTTGATGAACCTTTGTTATATTTGTTGAGCTCAAACCGAATAATATATTTGAAAAATAAACTAATACGGGCATAGTTATAAACCCGTGATCTCTGGGAAACCAGCCTATATGTCGCAGGTTCGAATTCCTGCCCGTATCGGTTTATTTTTCATTCTATATTTATTTAAATTAAAGTAAGCTTGATATGGCTACACGCTTATAGATATTTAAACATATATCAATAAAGCTAATTTATAATAATATTGAAAAGTTAGACTTATCAATATGCTTTTCAATATTTGCAATTGTTCATTGAAAATAAATCTTTTAGATGCATTATTCAGATCTGAGGCTAAGTTAATTTCGATCCAGTCGTTATATTGCGTTATAACATTTTGTTTGTAAATTTTTAAATAAAATGTGTGAAATCTAAATTTTTTTAAAATTACGTATTGTAAAATTAAAGTAGGTAATAATTATAATACAGGATAGGACTAAAAGAACGCTAAGATTTTTTTTTTAAATATGTTTTATAAGATATATTTTTAATTAAATCTTTTCAAAGAACTATCCATCAGCGTCTTCACGAAAGTTTCATGCGTACGAAGCAATTTTCGAAGCAAATTTTCCAGTCCGTAACAGATACTTAATGACCTTCGAAAAAGCGGGTTTTCTTATTAAGGAACAAGAAGAATTCACACCGTACAAAATCAGGGCTGTAAGGCCACAGCCCAATATGTTTTATCACAAGACCAAAAGAGCCGTATTCGGACGCTTGTTGCTTGCTGCAGAAAAAACCTCTGGCAAGCGTTGCTACTACAAAAAATGTCCAGTGTTACTCAATCGTTTCGTTGACGTGGATTGTTTTAAAACAGACTTTTTGCTGACTGTTTACTTTCTGGATTATATTGACAAATATAAGATTCTTCATCTGGTATCTGGTTTTATCTTTAACTTGAAGTCGTAAAATCATTTTACGAAAATGTTACCAAAGCATTTGCTTTTTTTCCTATGACAGACGATAGTTTCAAAAGGTTATACATACATTTTAGAGGAAAATTAAAATTTAAAACATATATTTTTTTTCCATTAAATGATCAAATTTTCAATGTAAATTCTAACTACTGTTTATTCGCTAGTTTGTCTGAATGACCTACGTTGTTAACTTTTCGGTAGATACGTGTATTTAATTATATATATTTAATAATAATATATTGAATTAAATATATTTAAGAACGTAAAAACCTAGGTTCATTTACATAATCAGAATTTTATTGTGATAGTGTATTTAAAATGAATATTGAACTTTTTAATATTAATAATTTTAAAGAAGACTATCATATTTCAAATTGTCTTTAAGTATGTATATAGTATTTAGCCAGGTCAAGCATCATCATATAAATGCATTTTATATATTATTTCGCTATCATCGCCGCAGTCTATATTTCATCTTATCATCTTTATCGGGCCGGAAGAGACACATATTAGGGCTCCTTTGAAAACCCTGACCATTGCAAATTTTTCATTTTATATTATTCAAAATTCATATAAAGGACATAGTTGTAAAGTGTTTATTATTTCGAAAGCTTAATGCTTATAATCCTGTACTTTAAAAATTATCCACGATCTAGATAGCATAGACAAAGATCGGCCAACAGCTATTTAATTACTAGTGATTGTACAAAGAAACACTAAATATTTAAGCTAAAAGCGACGATGGCGTAGCGTGCGCTGAATTAATAACAGTTTATACTTGTTTGTGACGTTTTCTATTAATTTATCACAATATAGCTTGTTCAAACTTAACTATAGTAGAATATAGGTAATTAATACTGGATAAGAGTTTATAAAGTTCTAGGGTCGTATTACTAGATGTATTCTCTGCTTTATGAAGTTTTCCTTAAGCGAGCTAGGTAAATCCCATTTATATTGGTTCTCTTTGGAAAAATACTTACATATTTTTGCTTATATTAGAATAACTATTAAAATTAAAATGCGACCAACGTTCTCATCGCTACAGATTTATTATTTTAACTATAAAATGATGATTATAAAATACCTGAAATTTTAAAATTTCTTGCTTTAAAGAACATTGTATTTTTAAAATGTTTATAGTTTGTTTTAAATTAACTGATAAAAATAGCCTACTAGACCATAAATAACGGAAAGGCTTTTAAAACGTAACCAAACAAATAGATCCTCGTGGTCGTAAATTTATGCTAATAACTATGACCGACGCTGTGGGATACATTTCGCGGATGTATGGCCCTCGTGACACGCACCAAATTAAAAGTTTCGACTAACGAGAGAAATGTAAGTGACGGATGTTAACACTATATCATATACTTCAGACATTAATATAATAACATATATTTAAACATCAAAACTTTTATAATTCTCATTAAATCCAGATTTAAAAAATACATTTTAAAACGAAATTAACATCCGTCAATCCCTTGTTTAATATACTCTGCAAATGCAGTAATAATTAAAAAACCAAGTGATCCAGTAAAATATACGTTAATGGCCATAAAATAAAACTTTAGTAGAAAAGGTAAAAGGCTAAAACCACTACAATTTATAACCGACTGTAGACGGCTCGGACCACGAAACAATAAAAGGCTTTGGACAATTCATGTCACGTAAAAACGAGAATGAGAATTAGGGCACTCCGACACTACCAAATCCTGTACATCCTAATGAAGATTATTCATGATCGTTAATTATTTGGTTGAATAACGTCATGATGTCAGATGTCTCCAGATTATCCATCGTCATGTTATGTGACATCGGTAACATAGTATGGACCATCAGCCAGTTTGATTTTCATTACGAATATATTTAAATACCACCTGAATACAACTTGTTTCGATTGTTGGATTTTTTCTTAACACTGTTAAAAAGTCCATTTTGAAAGAGATTTTGTAATTGATATATATAAGATAATATTATTTAAGGATTCGTTAAGTTAAAGATAAAGGCTATCTTTTGTCAGTAACTATCTATAAGATCTATCTATATCTGCAGTTTGATTACTAACAGAAATACTTTAAAGATAATAAAAATAATACCTTTCAAAATATTGCGTGTTATGTATATTGGCAGTAGAGTTAAGCTGTAGTAATTAGACTGCAGCTTACATGGGTTAGTTGGTTGGTTCGGCGGGGGTAGTACCATCCTCCCATAAAAGATCGGTCGAAGTAAATATTATAACTACGTTTTCTAGCCCAAGACCCCTTGAAAATATACAGGTGGGTGACCTGTCCCCCCCCCCCCCTTTCTTAGTTTCCTTCACCCTTCCATTTCTGAAAAACAATGCATTTGTAAAGGCATTTGTACTTGTAACTATACATCGAAATTTGTATATAAGACGGAACCACATAACAACGAAAAGCAACGTCTTGTAGCAAAATAATGAAAAAATCTGAAAACGTAGATCTATCTTATTTGCACTTGAAGAATTTACATAAACTGATTAATTAATTTTCCTACCCATACGTCTTTACTCCAAATATAACGAAGCCCAATGTTCTTCCATTACTTCCCACCCTATTTCCCAGAGTGATATTATTTTAAGACGATGTACTTCAAAAGGAACGACTGTCAATTCTTATAGAAAGTATTGGTTTAATCTGAAAACTTATTTCTCTATCTTGTGGCTAGAATTTCTTGATACGATCTTAGATTTTATTTCAACTAGAATAAAGTCGCATATAGCTCACGAGCGCATTGTATTTTTGTTAGTATAAGTTATTTGATTTTTTGCCATCTTCCATATAAGGATTTGAAAACTTAATCTAGTCTTCGAGCAGACGCGATGGCACAAACATTCCGATATTGGAAATCTGAATGTTTGCTGTAAAAATACACATTGCTGTGACTGAAAGACAGATTGAAGTAGGTCGTTCGTCTACAGTTTCTCTCCCCCGCTGCGAATAGATTATACATATTAAATAAGAAAACACTTGTATATCCGGGAGTCACTTTACTATGTCGTGTTAAATTTTTCTTAAAATCGTTTTGTTCCAAGAGAAAAATTACATAAATATGACCCATTTAAAAATCAAAGGAAAACTGCAAGGAAGTATTACAAAGCTTTCGGAACAAAATCAGATCAAAATTTAATTTCATATTTATGAATATTTATAACAAACAGTGTATTTAAAATATATATATTGATACACAAATACGGAAAACCTACGTACGTAATATATAATACGTTTCTCCTTACTACTCTTCCAAAGATATGTTTGGACGGGTTTCTTAGAAACCATTTTGTTTGGAGAACGTCTGATACCTTCAGGTGAGCCGTTCCAGAGTTAAGTTGCATGGCCTGTGAAAGAATTTTCACGAAAACTAGAAATGTGGGAAGGAATGAAAAGTTAAAGATTAGTGGAGGTTTAGATTGTTTGACATATATGTTGGTTTTCAGGCGATATATAAGTATGGTTAATTCAAAACTTATATCAAAAAATATAATGATTGTATGATAATTAAATTCTTGTTTATATGATATTGCATCAAGTTATAAGTTTAGTTTATAATTAATTAGTAAGATTTTTTATAAAATATTATTCTTATATTTATTTTCAAATGTTCTTTTATTAATGTTTGCTTCATTGTTTTGTGATTTCCTGCCGCCTCTGTTATTTTCCTCGTTTATATTTAACGCATTATTTGAACTGCGTATCGAATGAAGTTTAATGAAGTTTGTTTTGATCTCGATTGATTGTTTGAACAACATTTTAAATTCGATTATAGTTCTATATTTGATTTCCACTCACCACATATATAAGTGGATTTGTTTTCTCCAATAGAACCCTAAAGAGCAATTTAAGTTTAATGTTCCTCTCAATTAAATTTAAACTACATCAGATGTGAAACCATTTTCACATTTCAGGCAAAAATAAATTAAATGAGTTTAAGAAATGTTTATTAATTACTTTGGATTATATTTTATCCAATACAATAAAGTTACAAGCAATATCTAAAGTGCAGAATGTATTTATCATTAAGATAGGTACGGGCGGAAAAGAATAGCCAGTCGTGCGGGGTGCTATTGATCCGACACTAATTCCCCTAATCCACTTAGGACGTCTTCCGGAATAAGTTTGAGTGACGCGGGATTATAAATAACACGGTCAGCCTAAATTTCTACTTAGAATATTGAGTTATTTGAACACGTGTGACGCAATCTCAGTTGTACCATGTTGATTCTTAAAATTTAAGAATAAAATTTAATAGAATAGAGTTTAAAATAAGAATATATATTTTTTTAATGATATTGCATTTTTTTAATACCGTTATTGAAAATTGAGTTATAATAAATATATATTCATAGTATTAATTCACAGTATAATATTGTAACCATTTATTCATAGAATTATTTCACAGTATAATATTGTAATATAAATGCAAGAAGTCCCTATAGACAATTGAAATTTGTAAAATTGATAAAGTATCCATTTAAAATAAATATATTTAACAGAAATTAATCACACAGAAATCCATTAACAGTTCAAATATTTACAAACCAATCGAGAGACAAAGAACTGATTTGACAAACGACAATGACATTGCCGTTTATGGACGTGTAAAACAAATAATTAGCAAAATGGCTTTGAATGTATCGATACATCGCATCAAGCCGATATGATTTTGAATGAATGCAAACTAGTATTCTTTTTTTACAGAATAATAAATACCCTGAATTATATCATTGTCAAAAAAATATTTTTCATATTATCATCAGACGTCAAATAATATTATTATTTTTAAGCAGAGTAAATTTCGCAATTCCAGCATTCGCTTTAGCGAAATTCTTTATCCCCATAGAAACATTCACTATGAATGGCCTTCTGCATCTCAAGCATTCTATTCTTAGAGGCTTCACAGTAAAGCGTCATGGCGTTTATTTATCATCTAATATCCCGCTCCCAGCATTGTGTGATGCATCAATAATTCATACAGTCTGTGAGTTATAGCGGCGACCGTCTCCGCGGTTATAACGATTTTAGACGCACTCTTGATTATAGATATTACGTTATTGTACGAATTCATGTTTTTATTAGTAAATGGAATACTTTTTAGTATAGCTCTGATATTATCATCGATGAAAGGTATTTACACCTTCCTGTGTATTCTTATTATACATGAAAATGTTGTAAAAGTTACGTAAATAATTTATCATTTTTTTATTCTTGCAAAGCATACATTTGAAAATAACTGAGCTTATCTCAAAAGACCTAGAAATCTTCTTACATATATACCATTAACTTTTTTTAATCCATATACTGGAATGCCTTTTTTGGAAAATGTCTCTTGCGTTTCTTCTACAGTAAGATCTTTGGGAGCGTGAAAATCTAAATTGTCGCCATCGGGTGACGGTTTCTCCAAGAGTTTGAAAGCTTCTTCCTCATTCAAAATATTCTTCTCTTTATAAGGTCTGATAATTGTTTGCACTCGGTCCACTTTCATAGATTTAGGCCTGAAATTATACAAAATGATATTAAAATTAAACAAATCATTTGTTAGTATTTAGTAAAACGTTAAATTAGTATTTTTTATAGATCTTACCTTCTCTCTCGTTTATTAGCAAAGAGATGTTTTTTATTCTTTATCTCATTAATAAATGTTTCAGCGGCTTTCTTTGCAAAGGCTTGTGCTAATTCTGTTAAATATTTAACTGAAGTTTTAGATGTCAAAGAATCAATCAAATGTTTTGAATCTAGTTTGAAAATAATATCAACATCTCTGCAAGAAATACATCGCAATACAAGAAAAAATAATTGAATTTTAATAAGCATTGTTATTTTCTAACATAAAAAATCGTTATGGTATTTAATTTTTATTTAACTAGAAACGATTGTGCCCGATAATCTGACAATTTTAATTAAAACTTTTTAAATTATGACACATTTATTATGTAATCAAACTATAAGCTACAATACAAAATTTGGATACGGATCGTCTTTCTTTTAAGTAAAGGTTCCTAAATTCGATCTTTGTTCGTGAAAAAGAAAGATTATTACAATTTATGTTTATACGATTCTAATTGACAAGACCAGCTCTGCAACTTTGACGAACCCGTTCAGACACATATTGGTATTATTAGATATTCAATCCACCCTCGTTTATATCTTCAAAGCCATATTCTGGCTGTAGTCCACATCCGTTAGTTTCCCTTCAATTATTGAAAGCGTTGTATCTGTATAGATTTGAATTATTAATTCCAGAACCCCTTCTATAGAGCTTTGTAAACAGATTTCCGTATTATTCTACGTTGATTATTAACTGTATTGATTTAAGACGTGTTGGTCGGAAAGTGTCTATCAAAAATTCAATAAACCTAGCATGGCTAAACATGCTAGGTTTATTGAACTTTTTAAGTAAACATAGAATGAAAAATTTATTAACACGAGCAGGACTAAATCCAGTTTCATCTAGGATACCGTTTCGTTGCTTTGTTAAGCGTATCGATACACGCCCGAATAATTTATCTAACATTCTATATATATAATTGTTTTGAGTCTGACGAAGGCGACATCTAAATAAAAATAAACTTCACAGTAACCAGGCTTATAAACAATTTCAAATATTGATTTCGCTTGTTACATCTTTTGAAAATTATTCTATACTGCAAATTTGGAACCTCCACCTCGAAAAATATAATAAAAGGAATATAGTATTTTAAAGAATACACGTCTTATTTTAACTAAATAATTTTCAGTAAGATAAACAAGGCAGAAGAAAGACATATAAAAGCATAAATAAAAACATGTTCGTATACAAGAGAAACAAGCCTCGTACGAAATCGTAAGAACAAGAAAAACAAAGCAATCGGCGACACCTAACCAAGATGGCGGCTTAGATTTGATATGTCTAAACTCGTAAAATGTAATGCACTGGTAACATCGCTGTAATTCGATACATTGCGCGCTAATGGACGCGTCCATTATCTAAAGTACTCGGAAGAGATGCAAAATAAGCAATGGTACGTCTACATTGACTACAGGTGTAAAATGACAATGTTGCTTTTATTATTATAATATAATAATAAAAGATACAATCTTTATTTGTTGCCACATTTCATCTTTTGGATATTAAAGTTAGACCAATGTATCTTTACATTACAAGCAATATTTATATTATACGCAATATTTATATACATATAACTAAAATATACAATACAAGACTAAGAAATATATAATATAAGACTAGAACTACGTTTCCACGTTTATTTTATTTCTATATATAATTATAGAAGACCAGTAATTTGACGTACATTTTATCTATATAATTCTATAAGTGTGAAAGTATTTGTGTTTTTTGGTAGTTGGTTGAAAGGTCTGGAAGCATTCTAACTAAATTTGGGAGAGAGTTCGATTATACTGTGGAATAGGGCATTGAAAATTTCACCAAATATGGAAAAAATATATATTTTTTCAAATTTATTTTTCGTTTACTATCATAACTGTCGGAAAAAAACATTAGTTACAGAAACAAAATTTATTGCTACCACCGCCGGAGAGACACAGATAGTACGTACTAGTATATAAAAAATAAATACGACTACCTGACTACGACGTGGGCTAAGACCATTGAATTTTAAGTTTGCTTTATAATGTAGGTATTCGCTTATAATAATATTTTTTGTAAATAGAATCATAGAACAACTAAAATACAAAATTAGAAAAAAAATATACAGATTTAGCGGGCTTATTGTTAAAGCGCAAGTCTACCAGGCCACTGAGTAAGTGCGTACCTAAAAATATTAAAAAATATAGATAGATTGATTGGATTAAAAAATTGAAATAACATGTTGGAGGTCGGCTCCTGGTCTGGATATTTGTTATAACTGACCCCACCGTCGCAAACTAGTTAGTTCTCATTTTTAGAAATCTTAGTTTTAGACAAAAGGTACATGAACTAATTAAGATTGCTTCACACTTCGCTAATAATTTATTTAATCTGGAGCCAAAATGTATTTGTTTAAAATTCGTGAAAAGCGTAGGGTACGTCAGAAGTGACAAGCGGTAGAGTAGCGTCAACTGGCTGTAAACATTAAGTTCAGAAATATGGATGCGTTATCCTGTCGTCTCTGTAAGATATCTCAATCTCATTACTTGACTTGAAATTCGTATTAACAAAATTGTCTTAGTAAACATTCGCTAATTTGTTTATTTTCTATGCATTTTTAACTATGATAATAAATCAAAAAATATTTTAAAATGAATATCATAAAAAACACAGCAATATGATTTTAATCTATACCGTATCAAAATATATTCAATCCTGCAACCCGCATACCTCTGGAATGGCGTCCGCCTCGACGCGTGGTACGCCTCGTCGCCTCTCGTTCCGAATTCAAACGGTTGACGCGCCAAATTGGAATTGTTTTTCATTTTTCGACTGTTAAACGAGAGTTTTGTGCTTGCGGCTTTGAAAATCGAATAGGGTGCTTTATAATGCCCACACCGAGCTCTTGTTTGTGGAACATTACGGAATGTTAAATATTTTTATGGAACATTTTACATGCTAAATACTTAGGTATTGAATTCTGATAAATAAGGGTCCATAATAAATTTCAATCCGTTTATTTTTGATTCATTATTTTTAATTTATTATTTTTTTATTAATGTAACATTCTTGATGTGACGATATTTGAACTAACTTTCAACATGTGAACTATATAATCACTGGTTCAAATGTTTCTTAGAATAAAATTATTTAATAATAATTCGCAAGAAGTGAATAAATATCAAATAAAAGCTTTATGAACGAAAATAATGCTTTATGTATAATTTTAAGTGTATTTAGACTTAATATTCAACCGAATTGTCTTTAAATGACATCAAAAAACACTTTTGGCATTCAAATGGCGGAATTAAAATCTAATTTTAAATTTAACGCTTTCGTTAAGCATAAAATGAATATTGCATGGACTTGCCTAGAATTCTAACGGATCAATTTTATTTAATAAAGTTAATTTACACTTATAAAAATTAAATAACGGCTTACGTAAAGTTGTTATTGTACTTATCACTATTAAGATAAATAATTAATATTCGAATAAATTTATGATATGATATCTCTATAACGTAGTATTATTACTGGTTCAAGTAACTAGACCAGTTTAAAGGAGGAATAGAATAATTGAACGTTTAGAATCACGCTCAAATAAATAGCTTTTACAGCTTACTAAGTACTGTTATACATTTATTGTAATAAACATGTATTCTTTATATTATTATTATACAGCGTGTATTATTTGTGTAGTATTCAGCTGTTGGTACTCACGTAAGTCTTTCAGGATTGACCTGAATAGTTTTGAACTCATGAACCCACTCAGGGTCCTTATATAAACATACACGTATATAATAGTAATTATGAATTAAGGAAGTTTAAATGCAAAGAAAAATATAGCGTGCGCTTGCGGTTTTATTTGCTTGATAATTGTAGAATTTATATTCGAGATGTTTTTCGGTCCTTCATTATCTTAAAGAGCCGGTGGAGAAGAGAAAAATGCAAAGAAATATATATTTAAATATTATTTTATACTCGCCAGTATTAAAATTTTAGAATATTATTATTTCTCTATATAGACATTTTTCTCGAACGTTCTATATAGATATTTAATTTCGACTTAATTTTAATAATAAATATTAATATTTCAAGTCTTATAATTTCGGCAATAAAAGGGAATTATCTTTCATCCCGGATTTCGTATAACAAAATGTCGTTAATCCGGTATTGTACTTTGAATGCTTCCAGCTAATTATATCCCAGGTAAAATTAATTTCCAACGCCATTGTATGTCATAACAATTGCTTCTGAAATATTACGTCTGATTCTCCCCTGTATTCAGTCGATATAAAATTTACTAACATATTTTTAACTCCTGATGATTTAATAAGTTTGTATGTAAATTTAATATTCATATTTTCATTCGTTATCTCGTAAGCTTTGCTCCGAAGTATCTTGTGTCACGTTACATTACCCAGCGACAAAAGAATGGCCGGCCGTGCTGAGTTTAAACAAGTTTTGAAAGGAAAATTCCTTATTTCTATATCACTAAGGCAGATTTTTCGTTAATTTCATACATGTCTAAAATAGCCAGTGAGGTAGAAAGTTAATGTTGGTTTTACTTAAACTGAAGTTTAAAAAAAAAATCATAATAGCAGTTGTTTGTGAAATGTGGGTCAGAGGCTGATTGAAAATTCACTTCATCACAGCTGAGACTCGTTTGCCAAAAACGTTATTTCTGTTGCCAAGACTTTTAGTGCAATTGTTTTTAAAAGAAGACGTATGTATGCATTGAATATATTAAAAATAAATAATAAATCAATTTATAATATTTGTTAATAATTAATATTACTTTAAATACGTTTCAAATGTTTTTCATCATCAATTTACAGCGAGAGTTTTGCGGCGTACCTATTTTTCTTCTTTAATACTCTGTAATTTTTTATATCTCACATAAAAATTACAATTTAGTTACACGCACTTTAAAAATTCTCTGTTTTCAACAAACAATGTAAACTGTATTTTTTCTGGATTTTTCAAATATCTTACATTTCAATAAATTCAAAATGTAGAATCAGTTTATAATTTGAATCTGACAATATGTATAAAAATCTAAAAATCTATCGATAAAAGCTATTATTATCACTAATCCAGTTCCAGCAGGTTATAAATATATATATATTTATTTATTTATTTATTTCTAGTACTAATCAGAATAGCAAATCTATTATTTATATATACAGATATATATATATACCCGATTGTATAAGTATGTATCGGAATTAGGCTAACTTATTTTGAACTCATTCAGGGTTCTTACACGAGCTCGAAGCATGGCGAACTCGCGACGTATATATAATACGTAAAAATACCTTACAATGTCATCAACTGGGTTTATTACAAGCTAACCAAGAGGTAAGGCAATTTGTCAGGCGAGAGGGCAATGTAATACGAGAGGCTGGCGTCACTGATGTGTGGTATTAGATGAGAGGCCGTCTTGTCACCTTTGAAATGAATTAAATGTATATATATATATATATATATATATATATATATATATATATATATATATAGATATATATAAACATTCAATTTTCAATTCATAGATTGTACAAGAAATACCTTACTATAATATATAAATATATATATATATGAGGTATATTACTTATCTATTATTATATAAACGAACAATAAATAATACTATTTAGAGGTAAATAGTTACGTATAATATAATATATATATTATATTATATATTAATATATATATATACATAAGGGGCGTGTATTTTATTTGAATAAATATATTTCAACAGTCAGTAATCCCACGTAAGATTGTCTTACAAGGAGAACTTTCCGTGAGCTTTTGAGTAAATCGGATGATTTGAGAACGTTTGAGCAACTAAGTGTTGCTAAGTAGAGTTTGTAAACCGATTAGCATATTATTAAGAGACGACAGGACTTTAAAATTAACATATATTTTTGTTTTTAAAACAGTCGCTATTCTTCGCATCCATTGTGCTATTTCTGTAGGAGTCAGCATTATCAAACAATGAAAAAATATTTTATTATTTGCTGTTTCTTTTATTTTTTCAGACATTCATTATGAATTGAGTGGGCTCTTGATAAACTGAGGATATTAAAATTTAATTTATTAAGAGCTGGTTACTACAAACGAAAAAATAATCAGATATTTTCGGTTACATATCTGTGTTCGTGGTTACGGGCGTTCGGAAGCAATTTCGAAGGCGTTATGTGGCGCCCAATATCGCCTTATGGTATTCTGTAACTGTCGCGGGATGGTGGACGTGATTGGTGACTTCGGTGCCTTTTTACGTGTCTGGAACCGAGTGGGTACATTGAAACAGGGCTCCTTTATTCTGAGTGCAGCTAGTTTTTGGGTTTGGGTTTTATGAAGAAGGATGTCTAGGTGTGGGTCAGTCAGCTTAGGTGGAGGGGGAGGGGACCCCTCTCCCCTTATAATAAGCCGGCCAACGGAGTTTGGAGCTCCCGTGTCAACCGTGTGTGGCCTGGGGGTTGAGAATGTGGCCGCTTATGGCTGCCATCACACCTTCTCAGATTTATGCGTTAGCCATTCTCGTAGCGTTCCATTATGACGATGAGGTTTTTGACTCTCTAGCTTATCTTGGGTATTTACGTATATTCATTATAGATTAAAATGTTTGTGAAAGGTTGAAATTGATCGAATTATTATTAAAATTAATTTTGTCACCGGGGCAGACCCGCGGGCAAACTCGTGTTCTAAAATTGAGTTTATTAACAAGGGTTAATAAAGACAAATCTATAAAAGTTAAATATCAAGTAAACAAAGACGTTTAGCTCTCATCGTCTTAATTATATCTTCTTAGTCGTGATTTCACATTTTTATTTTCTCCAAACCCCTTACCCTTTGAAGAGACCTTCTGTTCTAATTGCTTTGGCCAAAATAAAAGAAATACCATCCATCCGCTCTTGTGTGGTCGCAGTGTTAGCGTATTATTAGGCAAAGATAACAGATATAATAAAAAAAGTATTTTTTTAGGTTAATTAAAAAAATCAATTAAAAAATATATTTTCAAAATATAATAGAGTGATCAAGGCACAGATATACTACCTTTATACCCCAGTTTTCTTTAACATGACTGGGTGTCTCAGTAACTTGTAACCCTCGCTATCAAGCCCACCGAACCCCAGGGTCTGAAGATAATGATGCTCCGGGTGCACTCGTCCCTAACGACCTTTATATTTAGGACAAGCCCTTCCCTTGTTTAATTAATTGACGGAAGAGCCTTTGCATTTTTGAATTCTAATTTATAAATTCCGCATAACATTACCGAGATTTCACAACCATAGTTCAATGATGGGTTATATCAGAAATAAGATCTCTATACTGTTATAATCTGTATGCGTAGTCTGTGACAATTTACAATAAAAAAATGTATTATATTTGTAAAAAAAAATATCTCACATAATTGCTTAGAATTAAATAATTACAAAGGTGTGTATAGCGATTGTTTTTTTTTCTTCAGAAATATGGGTATAGACATCAATAATAACACTCAATAGATGAACAGTTTATTAAAAAAAAATACTCAAAAAGTCCTCATATAACTTGATTCGTTAAGAAAATACTTCTAAATTTATAAATTTAAGGGTCAAGAAGTCCGTCGGTATGCGAGAGGATTGCAGATATTTCATTTATGCGGGTTCCGTCCTCTGAGGAGGTTCCATAAACGCCTGGAATTTATACCTATTTATGAAATATTAATAAAAATATAATTATAATCTATTAGTAATCATTAAACAATTTAACAGATAATAAAAAAAAAATAAATGACATTGACATACAGAATGACATTCCTCATGAATGTATTGTTTATTCAAATAATAGCACAGATTATCAGTTCTTTTGTCCAACGTATAGTCCACATAAAAAAGCATATAACAGTGGAGGAAAAATCTTTCGCATAAAAGTCGAGCTACAAGATTTATTACAGCTGGTTTAAGATCTTACTAACTTTTTTTAATTAAAGTTCTACTGAAAATATCTCGGTTGAGACGAAAAAGAAAGTCGTATTTTTGTTGAATTTATTCATCGAACCAAGTTTTAAATACGTTTAAACTGGAAATTTAACTTGCATTTTTTTAAAATAAATTTAGTTAACTGATTAAAATAGGTATTCATACATTTCTATTGAAAATAAATTTAGCTTTAAATACTTATACATTTCTATAGAAATCCATTCCAATCCAGACATTTTTACTCTTCATATTATGAGCAAATATGAAAGCGGATGTCATCTCGTATGTCCGCGGGGGTCGTGCAGCAAATTTCGCAGAGATCATATTGCATTTTATATTGCCAATATATCTCGTATATAATATTTATTTTTTAAGTAATAGAATATAATATTTTATTTTACGATCCAATTTTTATATGCTAGTTTTCATCAAAAGTAAGATAAAAACAGAGATAGGCAACGAACTCGTAAAACTATACTCCCAGCACGGGCAACCGGAGCCCTGGAAGGCGCAAAATAAAAAACATATTCCAGCAAGTAAAAATGCCATTCCATCAGCATAAAATAATACGATACCGTACGCATATCATTCCAGTTCTATAAAACCCTGTAATATAAAAATAAAGAGTGTTTTTTGTAAATAAAAATTCACCGAGAGCCCACTACGAGCAATTTCATTCTCTGTAGTGAAATAAAAAATCTGGGTCAGGCAGGTTGTTGTACAACTATTTGTATAGATAAAGGATGGAAAATGGATATTGCTGGAAATGCTTTGATGAAGTATTTAAACGTGGATTAAGCATTTTATGGAAGGTTTTACGACTCAGCTTTTTTTTAGATGCAATTGAAGTGGGAATATAAGTGAAACTGGATATTTAAATTCTGAAATTATTCAATGGAATACAGAATGACCAAGTGAATTATTAATTTTATAATTTTTTGCTAATGAAAGTGACATATGACATATTTTCAGCTAACGAAGAGAGTGACATACCATATACGACACGACATGACGATGTGACATATGACATATTATTATATTAAAATGAGTTATAAATTGTAAACCTCAAGACTAAGTGGTTTTCACACTATAGAAGTAGCTTTATATGCAGAAATAAAATAAATAAAAAAACTTAAAAGATAATTTTGAACAAAAGTTGTCTGTCTATTCCAAAATTCTAGATCCTTGTAGGAAAGTAGGCTAGCGGAGTGCAATTTGATGCGGCAGCACGACTGCGCTCAGACGCTGCGGCATCCGCGATAGCCGTGCTTAACTGTGGTTTAATTAGCGGTTATGGATTACATATTTGTTGCAATCTTTTATGGTATTTAACTGTATTTATAATAAATATAAAATAACTAAAATGTAAGGACTGAATTATAAGGTAATAATTTTCATATTTTTTCCACTTGCGACATCTAAAGGTTAACGACCTGAAAAATAGAATATGAAATCCACGTTGATAAAAACTTATAATGATTTTGTTTTTAATGTACATTTGAAAATCCAGAGCATCCATTATTCTCTGGTTTAAAGGATTTTATGATGATATACAACACTCATAGACCGCGAGCTCCGACTTATTTCTTACCGTTACGGAGAGTACGGGGAGTAGAGGGACTTTATACTGCTTTTATTTGTTTTATTGATTTATTTTATTTATTTATTGTTTTTGTTTTTTTACCTTTTTTGACGATGATAGATTGTTTTGAAAATTGTTTTTTTTTTTTTAAACCTATTTGTCTCCTTTTCATTGATTTGAAAAATAAGAACTTTTTTATATGGCTATATTTGTTTGATTTTAAAGTACTAATACAATTTAAATATACCTTATATTTTCAGTATTAAAGTAGATCGTAACAGTTAGTTAAACGAAATGGTGAAAGTGTAGACAGACAGACAGTCTTGAACCAACTTTAGTGCTAATGAAAGTACGGGGTGAAGGATACTGTTTTCAATGCATCTGAGAGTTAGTACTCATTGCTTGGAAATTAAAGTTCTCTTATGGTTCTGTAACTTTTTATATAGCTTCCTCTATTGCAGTGTTTACACGAATAGATTCATCGCGTGATAATTTTAATGTTTATGCATTTTTCTTAACTTATATGCTAGTGGCATGACATGGCGGTAGTTTGCTTTTATTTTACTACCATAAATACTTCCATGTATCTAGGCAGGTGTTTTTTTTTTGCTACTATTTACGCCGTTGAATGGGAAGGTCCCGTACTGCGGCAAATGTAATTTTTATCTGTTGTTTTGGCGGCAACGGAAATTATTAAAATGACAGAAATACTCAATTAGAAATCCTACATAACTTATAAGAAATTTAATAATAAGTCACTCACAAAACATCAATGATACTGCATTGACGAGTGTGAGACTAAGATCTGTGAACTTTTCATAATTAAAAAAAAATAACATCCCCAGCAGTGTTTGCTAAACTTTTTTTATACAGCATGTATCATAGTTACAGGAGTTTGACGTTAAACAAACGTAAAAGTTTATTTATACCTTTGTTTGGTATTTCGGAACTAACGATCTTAAGTTATCGAATCGACGTGATTTATGGCATAATTCTGATCGAGTTTGTTACTTTTTGTTTGATTTATATCGAGATATATTTTACTCGTTCATAATATAGGAACCCTTCTTACTTTCCTTTTATAAATATAAACCAATATTTATTACGTGAAAGATATATGATTTGTCCATGGTAAATAAAAATTAAGAAATAAAAGAGGTCCATCGCTCATCAAATATTTATATTTGCTACGTTATGTTATATGCGGCTTCTATAAATTCCTTTGATTTTCTGTCATATTATATACATGATAAAGTTTATTAAATATAAACAGCCAGTTCTATTATACCTGTAATAGCATTCTATTACGCGAGCATATAACTGCTGTTTTGAGAACGTCATTAATTTAAAAATGCATGATTTACAAATCAGAACCACTTAACGTACTAAATAAGTTATGGACATATCTGACCATTTCAGACCTAGGTTGTCTAAACTCACAAAAGTTACACTAGCAAAGCTAATAACGGAAAATGAAAATTTAGAGCATTTCAGAGCGAGTTTCTCTCAAGAGCGTCGAGTTACAAACTATTTAAAAGTGGAATCGAAGTGAACGTCCAAGTTGGCCGGACAAAGCCTGTGGCTCTGGAACTTTTAAGTCATTCTCGTATTGGTGTTTTGTAATGGACATAAAATATTCGCAAACTTGACTGTCCTCAATCGACTTTTTAATTTGAGATTGAATTAATAGTATTTATAAAAAAAAAATAACCTTTCTTTTGGTAGCAGATTCTTCCCTTATATTCTCGTGGTAATCACTGATTTAAATCACCTAGAAATAAAATTTCAAAGAATGACCTCCTAGTTAGTTCCTTGGTCCGCTTGGCAGTTCTGATTCCATAATCAGAACTGAATGGAATATTGATACCATTATAAATATATTCCCTACAGTAGTACTACTAGTAGTTCCCTACAGTATCACTTTGACGTCAACAGTAGCGAAGTCGATAACTGATAGAGAAAGAAACCTGTATGATGTATAGAAAATGAATCCCAATCTTGATATGATGATGCATCGGGTGCCCATGAAGATCTTCCACCTTGTCAGTAGCATGTGACGCGAGTCCATCAGTATGGAGTGCATTAAAATCTCTAAGGTCCATGACTTCAGCAAACATGATTTGTGAGAATATGTCAATTGACGTTTGAACACGTTTCATGTTTATTTTCTGCATTACCAGGATAGAGCCTGTAGAGGCTGAAACTCTGATACGCTCTGTCGTTGTGAACGCGTAACCAGAGACTGAGAAAATTTCAAGGTGACGGCAGAAGATGTCGTCTTTACGCATACAAATACCCCGACTTGAGGTGTAAACCAATGTAAAGGTTTATAGGGTATGATAAGATGGCTACGAAGCTTGGTCGAGATATCTACGTCTCCGTTAATAAAGTAGGGCTGGTTTCACTGTCTAGAGATGATAGTAGACGGCGTTTAAGTTAGTGAACTCGCAGTAATCTACATTTAAAGTGGAGCGGGGTTCCGAAGAGTACAGACCTTGCTTGCCCTTTTCATTAGGGTCCCTTCTCAAAATACGAAAAACTGCCCAAGTAAAATGACTCATTGGATGGATTGGCTGTATTATATGTTGACCTGATTACTATTAGGATATATTGGCTGAGTGCGCTAGTCCTATTCCTACGTTGTGAAAGAATCTTGTGCATTTAGTATGAGTATACCATACAGAGTTAAAACTGAATGCAGTAAATTCTCAGTAACCGCAGATTAAAGCGGAGATTATAAATACATCTACTTATCTGATTATTTTCACTAGCTCATAATGATAATTCGTCATAGTCACACATTTTATTATTTCCTATTATTATGCAATTGTTTTAAATTATTTTAATACTCCACTAATAATCCAACAATACTATACTACACTGAACAACACATTTATTTTAAAATAATGTAGTTTTAAAGTAGAATATATTCATTTTGATACTTATTTCCTTTTCTTCGAAACTTTTAACTTTAAAAAGATTTATGGTTCGCCTTTGAAAGTTTCTAACTTGTATACAGTTGTATTTGTTAGGTCCCGTTCTTTGAAAGGTTTTAATTCAAACGTACAAATTGATATAATATTATTCGTAAAACTGATTACGTAAAATCAGGTCATAGCCCAAATTATATTTAACGTTTAATTGCTAGGTATAAAGCGTTACTGTATAACGTATATGAGTAATGACTATCAAAGGAACGTCTTAATTAATGCTAACAAACTCATTAACCGCTGCAAAGCCGAAGTTTCAAATTTATACGTTTATTATTGTGAGAGACTCGTCCCGTAAGAAATACCGTTTTTAATTACTGACAGAGGGAATTGGTCTCTGTCTTAAGGTTATAAGAATTAATATTGCGTACATGCTTAACATTTAGAAATGTTTAGCATTAGTTCGCGGATACAGTAATAAAGATGGAATGATTTATTATGTGGTTTTTCCCGATTACTCCCGATACTTTGTTTCCATTGTATGTAAGGGCGTATTGTTTGTTCGAATTAACAAAAATATACAATTTGCCCCCGATACGATTGTTCTTAAACTTATAAATCCAAATTCGGAATAATTAGCTTTAATATTGCCTGATATTTTGTAACTAGATCTAATTAGAGTTGAATATATTCGCAACGACTCCTCTTATTACCCACCACCACCAAACATAGGTACGAACTATCTCACCAGAAAAGATTTTCCATTAAAAAAACCGCACTTAAATTGATTTATCAGGAACTATGTTGCCACAGACAGTTAGATAAACACACAGACAACATATTATAACAAACATCCTTTATTTTGCGTTAGTTTTACAATGTTCTATTTAATTAATAATATGTAAGAAGCAACTTTAGTTAGTTTTGATATATGTTTGAAATAAAACAATTTTCAAATCTGTTACCAAACACAGTTAAATATAAAGATAACCTCCCAGTTTTCCTTCGAGTAGCATCGCCATTGCTATCAGCGTTTTCCCCAACGATTTACGACGGCACGGACTATTAGAGCAACGGGTCGGAATCCCCGAAAACATTATTATTTATACCCGAGACACATTAATATCAAGAATTGTTATTGTGTTGACAGCCTCCAATAAACTTCAGAATAATGTTCATGATAGAAAGACGCGATATATCACACTATACGTATTCTAACACTAGATGATTTACTTGGTGATATTTTATCTCACTAAGCATTATTATATTCATTCATATGTAGTATTAATAAAAAAAAAAAAAAAAACGTAGAATTATTAATAATACTCCAACAGAACAACTATTGGAAGTAAAAGAATAGATCCACTGACAACTTCATTTCTGATATCCTTCAACGTGTAAAATATATGAGTATTGAATAATATTTTTAATATGAGCCCACCAATACGATAGATCGTAGTATATAGTCTTAACGCTCAATTATACAGTTGTAGTGACTTAGGATAGCTTAACCCGTTAGCAACTGGATCTCTAAGCCAGGTACTGTTATAGTCTAACTTCGTAATTGATAGTCCAAAACTGAAATACAATAGTTTTAGAATATTTAATCTATAAGCTATTCAACATTCTAAGAATGGATATTTTATTTAAAAAGAATAAAAAATCAATGAATAAAAAAATTAATCATCATATAAAATCAAATAAATCTTGGTATATAAGAAACATTTCAATTGCCCCTCGATGACAGCCCTTGGTGGACACCCTCGGTCATTAGACACTCACTGGACCAGCCACTGGACATGCCAAGTTTGTTGCATTTAGGATATACTCTAAGAGCCATTACACGTATAAGGAAGAAGTGTTCCGTATAAATATACGGAACACTTCTTCTACATTTAATTTTTTTTTATCGATTATGATCTGGATTTCTGAATGGCCACTAAAAGCTGTGTTATCAAATGTAAGGATTTTTGTATTATGAAAATCAAACATCCTAATAATCGATTTTACTTATCAAAAATAAATGACGACTCTTACAATACCGTGGCACATATTTGTGCAAATAATGGCAATAACGATGAAAGGTTAATTCAGCCAACTCGTGAGTAACTTGCATTCGAGGCATTTTATGAATAGAAATCTTTTTTCGCAACGACTCTTCAATAGTTGCATTGAAACCTTCCCTAAGTGGAATCCTCTCCCCTCTGATTTCAGTTTAATATCCCTGCAGAGTGGTTCTGCATTCTTTTATAAGGGAAAAGGCAAGCGGAAAGACTTTGACGTGTTGGGGAAAGTTAGTGACTGATGTCTGCAATGACAGGGTGAAAATCTTCGACAGTTTTGTTTTAATGTTGGTACATTTTAAAATGCTTTTAGGACCCTCTTTTTGTTTACGCAAAATGTTAAAGTACGCAACATGTTATTAAAATACAAGAGTCCCTTCAAATGTAAATACAATACTTGGCGACATGTGATAGTAATTTTATTTAAATTTTCGCTAAATACCTAAACATTAAATGGCATCACAATCGTAAACATATTAGAGCTAAGGGTCGATTGGTCTAATAGCCCGTGACGTCATAAATAACAGACCTAAGGGACATACTATCATTCCTGATTTAAAAACGAGGGTGCAAATTTATGGGTGAATTCATTCTCTTATTCTATAACGCATAGACCTTATTTGTAATGGAATATGAACGACAATTCTAAAAGCAAAAAAATTAAAATGACTCTTTATACATAATTGTGAAATTATAACGAAATGGAAAATTTAATTTAATTATAAAAATTGGTTTGCAAAGGGACGAAAATTTTGTTTTGGTACATTCAATTGTCAATTCAAAGAACTATCGAAACATTTAAAGCAAAACAGGATATTCAGTTTATTGGGTAAATAACAAAGAAGGCTTTTACTTAAATATTCTTTATATAATAATATTAATTTAGAAAACGATTAATTTGAATTTAATACCATACACTTCGCCAATTATTATTTTAGGTTACTGTAGCATGTATAATATTGTTCGTAGCAACTTCGTAGAATTTCGTAGACTTCTGTTAATATAATATGAGATACGTTAATATTATTTTGATAACTCTGTAATTAATGCGTATTTTAACATATATCTTCATATGAATGATATTTATTTATGTGTATAAATAATCATTTTCAACGAATTTAACGTATGAATTAACTTTTATATTTTACATAAATCTTCAACCAGACTGCTCTGGTTGTAAACGGATTTTACCTTAAATGATAAATGGCTTAAAGCTTGGTTCTGTGCAACTATTGGCAAGTCACGTTAGGACGTTTCGACAAAAACAAAGACCAATACATTTATAATGTAAGTTTATTTTAAAAAGCACAAAAATAATATTATTTTTCAATTATTTATAGTTTCTTAGCTTAACACAATTTAGTCTCCACAAAGTTAAGTCTCCTGGAGATAGATTTTGTTTCAAATGCATATAAAGATGCGGAAAAAAATAACATATTGCCCACTATTATTAAGATATTACCAATAACTCTCTATCCATATTTACTTTAGTAATCATAGTATTTAGATTGAATTAATTCGCGCTCCAAACATCTACACTTGTCCTGAGCTAACACAATTTCGTCGTTTAATCTTGTACTGAGTCTATTGTTTGGTTAAATTTAATTATTCCTCGATTAAATATTGAGAGCAAATATTGTAATCCGATTTAAACTAAGTAGTGTTATGTAATTAGATAATTACTTTATTTACTTTTCTTATTACAAAAAGACTTTGACTCATAAAACTATCCAATGAATAAAATATCTTTTTAAATTTATTATTCACTTTATTAATCTACATGTTGCAAATTAACAAGTTTTGACACATAGCAACATAAAAAGATTTTTATCCGTCCATAGATCGTAAAAAAAAAATAGAAAAAAAACTTAACATCTTTTAGACCTTCCTCACGTTTTCACGAAAAACAGCGTTTGACATCACGTACGTTTTTTACGAACGAAACCGCAGCATCTGTTTAAATATGGACTTACTTGAATACGAAATGCAAGCTCTTTTTAATAAAGATTACATTTCGACTTCTAGACGCATTTGGACGGGAATTTTCACAGGAACTTCACATACAGCTCTTGAAGTCACAATATTAATTATTCAGACAGAATTTCTTTTATGTCGTCACAAAGATGTTCCGGAATTCATGATATATATTGTCTGTGTGTAATTTTATCATTTTCTCATATATAATATCTGTCTCTATTCCATTTTCTTTTTCCGCTTTCACGTTCACGTATTTTTACGTCCTACGTAAACAAATATATATTTTTACTCGAGATTTCATCTTTACTGTGACTCCGAGTAACAAGCTAAGTAACAAGTTTATATTTAAAGTTTATTAATCCTTCAATTAATAAAGCAAAGGAAATTCACTATCACCGGCAGAATTTGAATGTGGGGTAGTTTGATTATTTATGGCTAACATATTTAAATACAATTTCGAATATATTTTTTTTGTGTTCTCTTTTCAATGTTATGATATACTATAATAAATTATAAATAAAACTAGCTTTTGACAGCAGTTTTACTCGCATCATACCTGTAACGGTAAACAAGTATGTATATATATAAAGGGCTTATTTTTTCTCTAAAAGTTATTTTGCTATCCCTCGACTCATACCTTCGAATAAAAGACATCCTATGTAATTTTCTGTATTATTTATGAGTATTATAGGAAAATTGGTTGGTTATTTAAGTTCCATACATGGTGCTAGGCATCAGCTTAGATATTTAGTAAATTCAAGTTTTGCATAACTTTAAGGGACGCGATTATAAAAAAAAGTCCTAAACATTTCTGGAATAAAAAGCTCTATCTTCCAGTGTTAATCCCATTAAAATTAGCTAAGTCATTCCAGTGATTATTTCGAGCGACCAGAAAGACAGACAGACAAATCTTCTTCAAAGTTTTCTTTTATTTCCAATTCCATTCCAAAACCAATTAAATTAAAATTATTGTAAAAAAAATAATCATTTGAGAATACATACTATAAGTATATGTTCATTTATAACTAATTGTATATATACTTAATTCATTAAGGTAAGTAACGACACGGAAGATCAGATGTTACAGTGACTGCAATGGTATCAAAAAGGTCACAGGTCCGAGTCCTGCCAGTGGTGATGATTGTTTTATTCGGTGCATTCTAAATTTAAAAAAATAGGCGGAATACGGCTATGTGTACATGGTCATAGGTAATTTCAAAATTTCAAAATTTAAGATTCATTTATTTGTTTCTGTTTTATTTAAATTATTACACAGATTCATTTTAATTTCTTGGATATATATGTATTTATTAACTTTTTTATTTATAAATAATTTATACGAATAAATATTTCTATTTAACAAACAGATAAACAGACGACAAATTTCCATCTGTATATATTTTGTACATAAGAAGTAACATAAAATTATTGGATATACAAATTTTTCTTCGTTATCAAAATGAAATATGTCAAAATGTCACTCCTATAAATATCGTTCAAAAATGAATATATATCACATAGTAGAAAATAAACTGTACTTGCAAACTGAAAGCACATTGGTTCTTAAAAATATAACTCCGTACACATATATCTATCTACACTGTTACAGCGACCCACTCGTGCACGGTAAACCATTTAAAGCATTATCGCCTCTACTGCTATAGGCTTAAGGCTTGCTAAGCATGGTTGTCTAGTGTACACTAAGGCCCGTATCGGAAGCAAGGGACTTCTTTTGTGGTATGCAGCCCCCCCTCTATTGTGGAGCGACAAGTGCCTCTACCTTTGAAGGAAGAACGCGTTCATATTTACACAACTAATATTAGAAATAAAACTAATTATTGGCTAATAACGAATATATATAAACACTCTATCTTGTTAATTTTATAATTATATATACCTACCTATATGTATGCCAAGTTTAATTTATTTACAATATTTATCATTATAAATTATAAACAGTAATTAACAAAGAACAAATCAATAATACGATTCCAACATTTGAATATAGAACAATAAAGATATGAAAGAAATAAACCACAACTGATTTTATGATATAAATAATTTAATAAAGAAATAATAGCAAAATATAAGAAAGAAAGTAGCGCTATCCGTACAGACATGTACAGGAAACGTCTAGGATACGTCGCAGTACAAAATGGCCTGTCATTTCAAGCAGCCCATTGTACTGCGTCATGTCACTCCGACTGTCGCTTCCGTACTAATTCTTAAATAATATATCATATGTATCAATGTTTATGTTTTATTTTTAATTTTATTTATAGTATTGTTCTGATTCATTTATTCATATCCATCGTCAGTATATAATTGCATGATTCAGAACTTTAAAATGGTACCTATTTGTTTTGTGAGACGATATGGGACGTCTGTCCCTAATAGAAATATCTATATATAATAATAGTTCAAAAATAACAGTGCTCATAAAAATATAGATGGTTACTTATAACTGATAGTTTTACAACAGATTTTTGTGTATAAATAAGCATCTGTATTCTAGCACATAAATAAGCATCTGTATTCTAGCATATAGATAAGCATCTGTATTCTAGCATATAAATAAGCATCTGTATTCTAGCATATAAATATCCCAACCCTCTATTCTCTACTTTAGAATAAATCCATCATTTATTCTAAAGTAGAGAGCTGTATTCAGTGAAATAGGAATGTAACGTGAACTTTATAAAATAACCAGCTGAATTCTTTGAAATATTATTCATTCATGTTCATTATTCACTATTTTCATAAAGAAAATATATTAGACGTATAGTCTAATATATTTTCTTCAAGGTTTTATTAGAAGACAATATTTTGACATTTAATAAAATTGACATAACCGAAATAAACAAAGCTTTCAAAAGAGAACCAATATAGTTTGCAATTAGGTTGCAAAACGAATGAGAACCTGTGACGTACAAAATAAAAGTCACATCTGAATACCAAGAAGTTTGGGAGCGATTAGCCGGTATATCTACATTGCTGCTCCGGAGAGGATGAACAGATACAAGGGATGTGCCGGGGGATGCTGCACACCCCTTATGTTTCATTAACGACGGGTTACCATAGACCATTGAGGTTTTAGATAGACTGATTGCAAATATAAAGAAAATGATAATAACTTAAATATTTTAATTTATTTAAGAATAACCTATGGATTTCATTCACAAAAAAAATAGTTAAAATATACATCTAGAATAATTTTAAAAGTATATTCTTAAAACTAAATCAAAGAAATAATAAATTCTAGTCAATTACCTACCAATTAACTTTTTAAAAATATGTTAAAATAATTTCCTATCTATATCTTCCTAGTTCATTCGTGCCTAGACCGGGAACCGACACAATGACCCCGCGTAAATCTCCCGTCCCTAGCAACCGGTCGGACACCGGAATTCATAAATTATGATTCACTTGCTCACTGAAAACCTTTTTTATGGTAACGCTTATTCGCTGAAAGCGACCATTTTTATTTTACTCGTTTGTCCCTTATCGGAGGGGTGGGTATTTTCTTGTTTGTCTATGGTTATTACAATTTTAGTTTTTTCCTTCAAAAGAGTTGGTTCAAGTTAAAAAACATTTTGGTCTGTGTGCTGCTGTGGAATAATTTAACCATGTAATTTGTTTTTTTTTAAAACAAAATTTTTAGCATTTCAAATCTTAATATAATGTTTATTGCGTAAGAAATATCTTTGCATGACATGTTAAGTGCTTCAAAATCAACCTAAAAATATCCTGGCAGGGGTTTAAATATTTCGTGACTAAGGATGTCAAGATTTCACGATGTTTGATATGTTTTAATTATATTCCAGCGCATGTCAACGATACAGTAAGCCAGGGGTTACGCGTTGACATACATTTTATAGCTTTCATACGTTCCTCGCACCGTATACTTGTAAATGTTGAGAAATATCATAAAATTTACGAACTGTAAGAATATTCACACTGACTTTTTATGTATTACGATATTTTATTCTTTTGTAAAAATAAGCCATGAACTTTCAGCGGTAATTGTATAAAATGCCTGTAGATATATCTGCTTAAGCCTATTCTTAACAACAAATAATTTATACTTAAGTAAAAATTACTAATGAATACTACTATAAACTATAAATCTCTGAATAGAAGCATTGTATATCTAACCAGAGTATTCTTTATTCTACAAACCAAACAATTAAGATCAGTCCATATTACGGCATCGGCCATTATCGCCCATGGACATGTGTAACAAAATGGAAATCCACTTTTCGGAAACAAGTTAGGACAAAAGAGGTTTTGACTTCTGATTAAAGATCAATCTCCTATGAAGGTACAATGATACCATGTATTTCTAACCAATAAGACAATAGACGCTGCAATAAAATAGCTTATATATAAAAACAATTTAATACCAGTAAAACATCGCTATACTCTTCACACTTGTAGTTATACGGTTGAAGACGCTAGTGGTGACGGATTAAGTTTGGCCACGAATATGTCGTACGCACATGACGCACTATCGTAAAATTGTTCTATAAAATAATCGTAAACATCCGTATTGTCATGATTTAAATCGGTTTTATGTGTAACAGTGATATTAAACTAGAATGTTTCATTGTTTGAAAATATCTATAAACGTGTATAGCCATGTTAAGCGTACTCTAATTTTTATAAATATAAAAAATAAACTGATACGGACAGGGATTCGAACCCGCGACCAGAAACAGGGGTGGAAACCGTCCCGTCACTCTACCAATTGAGCTACCGTATTGTGGCTGGTTTTTCATATTTTTTTTAAGTAATGCATCATTTTAATAAAATAAAAAACTCTACCAATTGAGCTGCCGTGTCGTTACGGTATTTTTATTTTATATTTATTTAAATTAATGTATCACTTTAATAATAAAAAATGTTATGAAATTTATTTTGACATATATATTTTTTTATAAACATTCGTCCAGTTTTTTTCGACTGGCGCCGGTCATAATAATTTTATAGAAAACATTATTCGCAGCTGTAATCTCTAATGACTGTTTAGTCAACAAGCCACCCCTTTTGTGTTCAGTCAAGATATATCAGACATTTTTTATCGCGAAAGGGGATTTTAAAACGTACCATTTAATTACATTAGTAAGGGTTCTTGAAATCGTGAATCATCATCAGAAAAGCATTCATCAATATAGTTCGTTGATAGATAATTTTCTATATTTAACTCGTTCTAAGGATGGATTTCGCCTTAACTGTATATCAAAATGTTACATATATTTGTTGAAAAGGTTTATAACAAGACATATAGCTGCATTAAACGAGATACTAAATTAAATTATCCAACAAAAGTGGTGTTTCCAGAACCCCACTTCCCTTTCGCAATTAAATAGAGATCAAAGGATGCTTTTATTTTTAGAGGCTCGGGAAAACCCGACAATAAAAATAAATTATGGTTTTTAATTTCAGAGAAATTATATCCGTAATGACAGAGAGATGGTTTATTGAAACACTTGTTTTTATTTTGTATACAAAATGGTTTCCTTCATAAAGATAATATTTGTTATTATAAAGCTTTTAATATTATTAGGGTTTGGATTTTAAACCTTAGGCACGACTAGCACAGTTTACCTGGACGTAACACATATTTTATCAGAAAAACGCAATTTTAATTTTTCCAAAAAAACGAATTTAAAAACAACACATATAGTGTTTCAAAACCACACTTTTTAAAGTAGCATTAAAATATGATAGTTAACCAGATAAGAAATTTATTAATAAAATAAAGTACTAGTAGCAGTAAAGACATTTTTTTTATGTTATTAGGTTATTCAAAGTAGTACTTATATATATATGTGTGCTTTCTTATGTAATATTGTAGAACGAATTAAAATCAAAATCAATAAATTACACAACACACATATTTTATCAGAAAAACGCAATTTTAATTTTTCCAAAAAAACGAATTTAAAAACAACACATATAGTGTTTCAAAACCACACTTTTTAAAGTAGCATTAAAATATGATAGTTAACCAGATAAGAAATTTATTAATAAAATAAAGTACTAGTAGCAGTAAAGACATTTTTTTTATGTTATTAGGTTATTCAAAGTAGCACTTATATATATATGTGTGCTTTCTTATGTAAATAAGAAAAGAAAATATCTATGTACCTATTAAATATCTATGTACCTATATCTGCCATCAAAACCTATCCAACACCCGTGGGTAGCTGGAAGAGATCTCTCTGTAGAGATAAGCTTGTCCAATGTATACGTCTTTGTTAATTTTCATTTTTGTGTAACTTATTGTGGTACATGAAATAAAATAAATATTGTAGAACGAATTAAAATCAAAATCAATAAATTACACAACAAACCAAGTAGAGCCGCGTGTTTTATATTGTATTTCTCATACGGATTACATATTTCATACTTCGAAAAATACTATCACTAAAAATATTGGAAATTCAAATATGGAAATGGATGTTCTGAACATAAAAAAAATATTTAACAAAATAGAGTGCGTTGAAAAAAAAAGAGCACAGATATTCACAAATATTTTCCAAAACTCTTTCAGTAAAATCATGATCCCAAGTAGAATTTACTTTTATTTGAGAAATTTACAATGTAATCGAATCTTGCTAGTATTGATGATTTTTTCACTCCCTATAGATTTATCAAATAAATAATTATAATTGAATGAGCAACATGGCTTAACTTGATTATAGACAATTCGATTCATTAATTTTGATTGCTTTTTCGCATTGGATACTATTTTCCCGTAAAGCCTGAAAGATTTCACCGCAATAATTATTATATATAGAATTCTTAATTCATCAAGGATGGTAGCGGTACGATAGCTTAAATGGAAGAGCGACGGAACAGTGTACAAGTTGATGCAAGTTGGAATCCTGCAGGTATTGATGACACTTTTATTCAAAATGCATTATAAAAATATATATAATCTATTTTGCAACATCCTTCATGGCTTTTAAAAAAAAATATATTTTTTTTTACTTTATGAAATCAAAACTATTTATATCTTTAATAATATTGTAAAACTATTTTACTCCGTCATCACAATATCTTTAGTGATGACGTGTTTATTAAACTACATCTTTATCGAGGTGATTCACCCCATTAACTCTGGTATAATTTATCAAACTACCATTAATCTTCGCGAAAAGAACGATTGAGATGTCTCAGCGATTCGCTATCTCGAAATATAATTAAGCTTTACTTAGTTATTTATTCGTTTTTCTCTTCATTTTTCAAGTCAAGTAAATTACACATGGGTAATTTGACTTACAAAGCACAATTCTAATATACTTCTGCAAATAAATCAAATATAAATATTATTACAAATTTAATGTATACTTTATTTAGATAGAGTAAATAAGATTTCGTTCTCAGAACCCAAAGTCGTCTTGACTTGTAATTCCCAAAAACTAATGTCGTAGAAAATTCGCTATCCATCAGAGGGAAATTTTTCTCCGGAGAGTATTTTAAACGTACTCTGGGGTACGATCTATAAATCAATTCCTTCACGCTCCTTGACTTTTAAATTGAGTAATTCTCAACATTATGCCAACCATGTCAAGAATATCTGTTATATAGAGACATTCAATGTAATTTTTCATATTCATTTGGCTGTAAAATGTTAAGCAACTATTAAATAATATTCATTAAGTCGAAAATGTTATAAAAAGAAACCTTTTAAATAAGTCTTAAATACGAATACGAATTATAAAGGAGCTTAATCTGCTAAAAAAAAGGTTTATTTAAATGTGTACCACTCGTGATGATTTAAGTAAATTATCTATTAAGAAAACTGTTAATTCATTTCTTGCTAATTCATTGTTAATTAATTTCTTGCCCACAAAAGCACAGACTTATCTTCAGTCATGTTAAATGATATATGACGGTTTATTCTAGAGTTTGAATTCGTTACTCAAACGGCGTATTAACGTTTACATTATTGTGTATTTAAACTGAGACTACAATTCCAAAGTAACCACAAGAGTAAAATTGTGTGACAATAAATCCATGTACACGTTACAGTAATCAGGGATATGCAAATGGTCTGAGGAGCAATTATCATAAATTGTGTGTATCTAATGCACAGTGAATTAACGAACTGACGGCTGCAGACAAGGAGTTAGGACGTAGGGCTCCAGCAATGTGGTATATAATGTAGCAGACCTGCATTAGCATAGTGAAGATGGTTGCTTATATTCATTAGTTTATTAAACTGCTGATGAACTGTTATTATTTATTCCAATCGGACTTTTTACACCGACCTCTTTTTTTTGGTGTAACTTTTTACACCAATAACTTTTTTATATTTGATAGTATAATGACCCATTCAATTGGATCTGGTCCGTTTTTAATTACAAAATTTAGGACAGAAATATTTCATATAAAATATTTTCATATACTTCACTTTTATGATAAAAAGAAATGTAACTAATGTACAATAAGACTCAAGATAGTAGACGTTTTAGAATTTCCTAGTCTACCTCAAACAATAATAACAAAAGAAATCCATTAAAGCGACAGACTTCCGAGAACAGTTCCTTAAGAACAATAATATTTCATATAACAGCAGAATATTACTCCTAGTATAAAATCACAATAAAACATTCATGGACTCTTCGGAGAGCGACATTAAATCTGACATAATAGGAATCAATTCATATATTTGTAGGGTGACCATTAAATAAAATAAATAATTAAGTCTTAGATCAAACCTAAATAAAACATAGATGATGTGTCATTATTTATCAGGAACCAGTTTTAAAAAGTACTGACCCACCATGACAGCGACAGTTATTGAGCTGACGTTGGATTTTGTATCGTATTTCCTTCTCTAGGCAATTTTTCTCTTCATAAAAACCTTCCCAAAATGCTAAAATATATAAATATAAATAAATAATATATATATTATTTGTTATTCTTTTTGAAATGTAAGAATTATAAGTCTAATGAACGGGAAGAAGGAGACGGAATGTAGGAAATACGATATGTGGGATAGTTTATTCAGGAATAAATAATTAATAACAACGAATTTATGCTAAATTTACGATGTTCCAAAAGTTTGTCATAACCAAAACTAAGTATCGTACAAGGAAGATAGTTCTGCTACTGAGTTAGATGAAATAAGCACGGTCGAAGTTACTCTGAGACATCGAAGCAGTATCAAAAATTTTTTCAGCAAAAACAATTTTTAAACCAATATCACATATATAAAATGAACTTTACAATTCCTTCAATTGTGCATAGGTTTCAGAAGGTATATGTTACAGGTATTAATAAAATTGTAATTCAAATAAACATACAATAAAAAATAAACCGTAACGCTGCCAGATTCTGTATGATATGGTAGCTCAATTGGTAGAGCGACGGGACGGTTTCACAGAGGTCGCGGGTTCGAATCCCTGCTTGTATCGGTTTGTTTTTATTCTTTATTTATTTATAATAAAGTAAGGTTTACATGGCTATACATGCTTATAGATATTTTCAAACATTAATAAAATTGTCTTTGAAATTTTTGGTATGTTGGTCAACCTAACGATATTCACAATTGAAGTTATAACGTAAATCGACGTTTTAGTGTTTACGCGTAATAAAATATTATGTAGTCGTTGATCCTATTTGTTTAAGGCTGTAAGAAGGTTTAGTAGTATTGAAACTTTCACATTACAATATGGGTAATGAGATGTACCGACTCTCTAATAAAAATAAAGTATTATATATTTTTACAACCTCCTATAAACCCAAGTAATTTAATTGTATACGAGAAATGAAATCAGTCGACTGAAATATTGTTTTTAAAAACCAATTTAAGGAAGAAACGTTATTCTATTAGATTATTTTTTATTTGCCCCGCAGTTCAAACCGTCTCGTAATTTTTCCGTACAACTTATAAATTCAATTTTAATCCCCAAATTGCCAATAATATACAAGCCAATTATGGTACCCTAAGAATTACACCAATTTCCTAAAGAAGTGATCGAACTTTTAAACTTAATCTACGGCACCCGGCTGTTGCCGATCTGAAATTCAATTTATAAACAAGTTAGCGTCTCGTTAAAATTCTTCCGATGTAATAAGCCAAGTTGGTTTAGGGTTAGCAGCTTTGGGCTTTTTAGAACAATCAAAATAATGTAAGCGCAATTTCTCTGTACATAGTTAAGTACAACAATATGAAAAAAATACGAAACTGTTCTAGCACACTCAAAGCTATAACTTTTTTGCCTGTTATAACTTAAAAACATACAGTATACGAAGAATAGTAGTTTAGTATATTTTGTGACATCGCATTCTACTTCTAATTTAACATATCATTTATTATTTAATAAAAATAGTTGTAAGTATTCTAGAAAAAGAAAAGAAATCTAAATAAAACATAAAAGTGAGCACCCCTGAGTACCTTTTGGGTGTTTGTTATATTTTGGACGGTCGCTCCCAGCTATTAAATGTCGAAGTAATCACAGAGTATCAATAACCCGCCTTAAGAATTCGCCAAATTATACTTTTATGCATTCGTATTAAACCCTACTATTTGTATAATAAGAATTAGCATACCATATATAAATATATATAATTTTACATGCAAGAAAGAACATATGCCGCTATTTATAAGGCTTCATATGTTGCCACATAAATAATATAAGGTAACGTCACTGCCCAATCAAACAAGTATTGATAATTTGATCCTCTTACCGGATCTGTTATGGGAAAATTACGGTCGTGAAAGTCCATACCAAATATGGAAGGAAGCTTTCTCTGGATAATACAGATAGATTATAAATTAATGTTGTTGATAGAATATAAAATTAGACAATATGAAAATAACTATAAATTAAGTTTTTTATTTCAAGAATGAATACGAATCAATATTTCACATTAAACAAATTGGCAATTAATTAATACGATTAATATTTATAATTTCTTATATTTTATTATAATTACTTTATCAATATATATACCACAAAAATTATACAAGTTGAATGAAGTGGTATTAATATATTTCCTAGACGATATATAAATGTTCTTATTTAATATTCGACTACAACTACAATCATCTGTCATCCAAATTTGGTGTGACCAATCGACTCATTGATTTAGATTGATTTCAAATCAGACAAGCGATGATGACGTGTTCCAGAATTATATATGCTTCTATATTTGGGATCGTTCCAAATAATATAATTCTATACAAGGCATCCGGAAATGTCTTATATAGATATTTTTTGTACATCTTTTTAAATAATTAAATTTTTAGTTTCTTTAATATAATATTCATGCTCATTAGAATCTCAGATTGTTTTTTTTTATTCGTAAATAAGTTTTTATCGCGTTTTAAATATTGAGTATAGTTTAAGCGACAAGTTAGTAAGTACTACACCAGCTGTTGATGATTTAATTAAAAATAAATATCAGATTTTTTATAAATATTGAAAAAAAAAATTATCCATACGGACAGGATTCGAACCCGCATTCTCTGGAAAACTGTCTCGTCGCTCTAACAATTGAACTACTGTACCGCTTCCCAAATTATAAAAATTGCATTCTATGTATAGTCGTCTTTCTCGGGATAGAAGCGTATTAGACTTCTTTCAAAAATCCGCATCAATTAATTTTTCATTTTCTTTTTTTTGAAAAAAATATCTTAAAAGGGTTAAACAGGTTTATAAACATTTTCAAACAAATATTATTAGGATAAATGAATATCATTAATTCATTAATAAGTAATTAATTAAATCATCTAAGAACGTTTTATTATAATAGCACCCTATTTCTACAATTACTCGTATTTCGTGTACGATCTAACACCCCCATTAGGTCAGGTTCCGTCTTTATTGTGGCATTATCACGTTAATGTTTACGTCGTATTTATTATAATTGAGTGTTCTAATGAAGATTTAATTACTTTGCCGCCATTTTGTTTTGTAATATGCCGTCTGATGCTACAAAGGGTATTGTGTGAACATTTTATTCAAAGCGATAAATAACGGTTATTAATTTCATTTTCTATATGTGTATAATAATTTGTTTACAGACGCCTATGGTAATATTAAAAAATGATTTTGATTTATATTTAATTATTGCTATAAATTAATCAGTTATATATAACTATATCATAGTATTAAGTAATCTATTGTTAGGTATACATAATGTATTTTATTTACACTGAACCAATAAAGATCCCTGTTAATTTATTTTTATTGCTTACCAAAGAGCGCAAGTTTATTACCTCTATGAGTCCAGACCTTCGGATTTATTCCTACCCTCAACCTCTGCACCTATAAATAAAGCTCTTTTACTGCAAGCAGCTTTTATGTTTCGTATGCTTGGTGCTTTCACCGGGTTAAGACGGATATATGTTTAAATTATTCCCTTTAGGTAACGAATAAGTTTATTTTTTAGTCAAAAACAATATGTACAAGTATTTAAACTAATATTATATTATAAATTCATCCCATTGTTCACTTATGGAAAAAACCTCGAGGGAACAGAATATGTCATACAATAAGTTCATGCAATTTTAAATACTTTAGCCGACGGAATGCCTATAATGAGTATGCGCCCTAACTCAGACTATTATAAGTGTTGTGCCTTCGCCTAAGGCTATAGTGATAGATTTACTTCAGTGGGTTCTCGGCCTTATGTCACTTATTAATATTTTATATTACATGCGACACAATTGAAAATTATAATACACCAATTATTGTTATTCCTCTATTTTGAAATTATAATATGAATATTTACATAACACATTTTATTAATAATCTCCTTGATAAATATAATTGGTTTTAAATGTACTGTTATTAAATGTAAAATAACAAAGCATTTAGCACCAATTAATAATGGTAAATTTGATGCAATTAGATTGATATATAATATAAATACGTCATTCATTAATAAAGTAATGAATTACATCGCAATTTTGAATCGGCAGCGTGTAATCAGGAGTGTCGCGTGGAGTGTCGAGTATAGTGCAGAGTGTCGAGTGTCGACCGCAGAGAGTCCTCCACGCGAGCACCCTCGAACATCTGTCGAAACTTAAGTTTAAGCGGTAGAACTGAAAAACGCTCTTACGACTATTGAGAATTTTTACGCTCCGATGAACTTTCTAGTATGTAAAATGTTTCTTTGCTTGTTTTATTTCGTTGTTTTTTTATTATATTATATCATTACTTTTTTTAGCATATTTCCTTAAAAATAAAACTTTTTGCTTAGTTACTAATAAATTTATATGTAAAAGACAATTACTATTTTTTTGAAATAAGGTTAGTCTTGGTTTGTTAATCTAGCCAATTAAAGATAGTTTGAAAAATGAAGAAAAACGTTTTACTTACGAGATAATGATACACTATCCTTAATACAAAAATACATTCAGTTACATTACAACTGAATGAAACCCAGATCACATTTAATGAATGCTAGCGTAAGTTTTAATGCGTCATAAGACAAAGTTAAAAGCGAAAGTTATATCTTAGGCATGCTCGTAGGTCTACTATAATAAAATATCATAAGGTAAGGATATATTTATTAGTTTCTGGCCAGCTCTTCTCAGCAGAGCAGCATTCCGAGCTGGTGGTAGCTTACTCACAAACTGACTATACTGACATTTTTTTATAATGTTATAATTGACGTATAAATGCCTGCTTGTATCGAGATACTTTGAATTAAAATTTTAATTTTGAATAATATAGAAAATCATTACAAAACATGAATTAAAATTTAAAAAGCATACCTATCATAATAGTTTCCGTATTATTTAGTATCTACGTAAATTTCTGCATGACAGTGGTTCTTCTTCTGCACTTTATACAGAGAAGTACTGTCTTGCTCTATTTATCTTTCTCTTTTGTGTCCAGTCTAACTTGACCTTGCTCTGCAGATGACCGTAACTGGAAGTGTTGATTTCCTGTACTTGGTAAGGCACTTATGATTGGAAAATTAAAAGAAAGGTTCAAAAAGGTGTATATAAATATATATATAAAGGTACTAAACATGATTCAATTAACCTCATTCGGAAACTTTCCATAAGACAACCATATTTGAACAGTATAAATAAGTATTTTTTGGCAATCATTAAGCTTAAAATCTGATACAATCTCCCATGTCTACGCGTTACTAGAGTGCTGAGAGGTTATCCTAAAAACGGTCAAGATACCAATAGATATCGTCCTTACGAACTCCAACTCCTCGATGCTAGGTCTTAAGTAATTTGAAAGTTTATATCCGGGGTATATTTATATCTGCACTCTTTTAAAAACAGTTAGGACAGTTCCGCCACCTTAAGTGCTTGAGTTGATATGCTGATACTCAATAAATCTAAAAAATCAGGAGTTCAAGCCTCGTTTACTCAATATTACGTAGGAAGGGCAGTTTTGATTCTCCGGCTTCTATGGAACCCTATTGGAGTACATTTTCTACTTCCTATACGATTCAGGGTGGAGTTGCGGTTTGGACGTCGGTTCTTGACTTTCACTGATGTGAAACACCGTTTCACTTCTGGACTTCTTAATGACGATCTTTAATGCGAATGTGGTACAACGCCGGTTGAACCAGCGTGAAACCAGGTAACCCAAACGTGCTGCAGTCAGGATAGTAACGGTATCGTTATTCTATTACAATTTTAAAATTTTATTTGCGGATGGAAAAAAATACTACTAATTATATATTTTCATACATTAATAGCAATATTTTCTCGACTTAAACATTCACAAAGATTATGTTAATAAATTAATACCCAGTATATGTGATGTTTCATTTAAAATTTTAATTTCAATAAAATGCCTTTGGGACGAAGATCAACAGAAAATAAGCCGATTTAGTTATTACTGACCTGACACAGCAATACGAGTCGATGCCGATGGCTTCCTTTAGAATTGACTAATATATTTATGATACCCAAAATATGTTATATATTGTTTACCAAAATTTGATTCAAATGTAAATTAATAATAATACAATTCAAAATTTTTATCTTTTAAACTATCATCTATTTTTTTATATTTTTATATACAGCCTCTATTTCAAATATATTTTTTAATAGGTATTTCCGTTATTGGAGAGACTGAATTGCGATTTACTAGTGATAACTTTTTTTTTAATAATAAATATTTCAATAATAAGCCAGTTAACTAAACCTCTAGAATATATAAAATGTATGTATGTAGTATGTATGTATGTATGTATGAAGGTATGTACGTATGTATGTATGTATGTACAGTATATTATTAACCATTGATCAACAAAACTTACTTTTATGTAATTTCAAATGACATAACTTGCCACTTTCGAAACAAAGATCGTCTGGGACGATAGATCGTGAGAATTAACCTCGTTTGTGCGACGGTTCCTTATATGGGGAGTGGAAAGCTCACTCGCCTTATTAAACGAGGCACAATGGAGGACTAATGTACGTTGAAAGCCCCAAAAGGCATGCTTAGCGCTTACGGTGTTGGGCTTTTGATTGCTGCAGTGTTTTACATCGCTTGTTAGGTAACTATGACACAAGCGTTGTATAAGATAAATGGTATGTGTATTTAATTTGGCCTATTAATTAAAATTTAAACTCATAATTGTGAATATTAAGAATTGTTTATAGATAGAGAGGCAAAAGATCTAACAATTCACGTGGCAATACATGTTGAAGATTTTAATAAAATTAAATGTTTATGTGTAACCCTCGAGAACATTAAGGGTGGAAGGGATTTTTTTTAATCATCCAGGTATCTGACTTTTAACGCAGCTAAGACAGGCACTTCCTTATGGTGTTCTGTGTGAAGATACTACGGCCTCGGACGAATCATCCTTTATTCGAGTTTCAATTAAAATCTACACACAAATAAATACAAACATATAAATATGTAATAAAACTATTTCAGATAAATCTAATTCCGAAGTAAGAAGACTTGTCAAAGACCACCCCACCATTAATCTCAATTCACTTACCATCCCATTCTAAACTCCAATGCGTTTGGAATTATTCTCGAATCACGAAATAAGATGTCGTAATAGAATTACGAACCCCAAGTAAATAGTTTTGTAATAGTTTAGATTGCTAAATAGGATTGGTGTCAGGGTACTGATTCGATTTGAAAACCGAGATTTCTGATAGATTTATATGACAATGCTTCCTGAGAAATGTGGTTCCTCTCGTTAGGACATATTAAAGTTACTTTAGCTTGAGGTTTGCGGTTGTTCCGGTTGTCTATGTTAAAGTAGGTAAGAGTTTTTAAATGGAAATATATTTTACTAGTTATTAAAAAAAAAAATTGCCGATAATATGAAATAATATTATAGTTTATTATTCCTATATTTTTTATGTACTTACGATCTGAGCATATATAATTCAGTATGTGACCCTGATGAACCTGATGAATATGATATTTTTTAATAAACATTTATCCTTGTCGTATTATTTACCGTAAGGTATAAAATAATCCGCGCAATAATTTATAGACTATATCTCATTTTTATTTAAATGTAGAATTCCTGAGTTATGATGCAAAACATGAAAAAAGCATTAGAAAATGTCATAGAAGTCCACTTGATCAGTTTATGGCGTCGTAAAGTATAAGACGACGCTCAGAGACGCAGCAACGCCGGCCGTGACAAATGTACACTACAATTCAAGGGTGTGGCGTTAGTGATAACGACAATTATTGATTTAAATTTTCCTGCTTTCTTAGTATTATTAATTATAATATCTTTAAATATTTTATTTCAAAAACGCTAACGTCGTAGATAAAATGGCAAAAAACAGTTTTGCTTGGTTAATTTGCCACTTTTTTTTCAAAAGACGTAAATTCACATTAATACTGATTCCAGTTTATTGTCTGATTATATACTTTTTTAACTTATAATTTCTTACTTATTTTACATATATCGGATGTTTTAATACTATAATTCTGTTAAAAATACACATTCATTTAAACATAACTGTAAAAAAATCGCTTTAAGTTGCACCACACATTTATATTTATAATACTCCAGCGCAGGGATAACTGCGCTTGACTGAGCCGGTTATGATGTGGTTATGATATATATAAGGGCTGGGTTCTTGAAATAGTTTTATTACAATATTTTATTACCGTCCTATGTTTACTGGTTGTTAGAGAAAGTTTATGAAAGATTGATTGATTTATAAAAAGAAAATCACAACATATTAATGTTTTCTCTATTAATATTTTCCAAAGTTATAACAAAATTTATTACCTAAAATATATTTATTTACAGTTAAAAATATTTACTTTTTCATATGCGTGAAATTAAAAAATCCTGTCTGGTTATCTAAATAAATATAAGATTTATATTTATTCATTTAGCAATTCTTTATAATATTAAATATGAATATAGTTTTTGAACAGTTAATCCTACAAATAAATATCAAGAAACTTCATGTATACGATGATACGATACGAGAGACAGTTAAATATTAAAATCATTTTGAACTTTCTCTCGCCAAACAAACATTAAAGTGAAAATGATTAACGACTTCGCATGACAGTTGCGCCTTTGGAGTTGTTTTGAAGAAACCCAATACTATTGATTAAGTTCAGTCAGAGCTGAGAGCAAAGGCACAAAGAGCTCAATATTGGACTTAGAAATGTCAAATTTCTTTTCTCGTGAGCGAAAATCCTTGAATATTGTTTAATTTACAAACTTCTCAGTCATTTTCGTAAACTTCGCTGTTTGTTTGTATAAGCTTTATACTTTCGAAATAAAAACAGTTGGATCTATTTCTCTTAATGGATTTTAAGAAATTAAAATGCTTTTATCAAAAAATTTTATTGTACTTTGAAACTTATTTTTTTCTAAAAAAGTTACATGATATTTTTTTTGATTTATAACCCTTTTTTAATAAGTAATTTATTAAAAAAGGGTTAAATTTACATTACACATTTCTTAATAAGTATCCACCTTCACATACTTTTTAGGTTTGTACGTTCAGATTGTTATTCCTCCGTCACTGGTTCTTGAACACGAACGCGAGATTTTATTGAATCGTATAATGGATTTCTAAAGGCCGTACTCGAGGAAGCTGCTATCGGGGCAGTGGAATCTCTGCGGGCCAAGGAGACGACACTTTCGGTCCTCCTATTAAATCTTGTAAACATCCTAGGCTGACCTCGATCAATGACAGAAAAATGTATCGGAGGCAATTTATAATAGTATAGGTAAATAACTCCCATAACAAAAGCGACTAAGAAGAACATAGATATAAATATCTTTCCTCCGTAACCAGATTTAGAGATAGGGCTTCCACTGATTTGTGTTAATGGAGCAAAGACTTTCTCCATACGATAATCAATACTGTTTACAACTTCAGCACTCATGCCAGAATATTCACCCTTATCAACTACGACTAGTTGAACTTTATTAGAAAATCTGCCGATGTGGTACACTAAATGTTCCTTACCATAGCCATCCACGACAGATTCCACGAGGTCTTTGAACGATAAAATGTCAAAACGTTGATCAACATCAAAAGCGATGACGCCACCACATATCTTACAACAATGACCGATAGGTTGGACTGGATCTATACATGACAGCATTGGACAGAATTTTGCAGAGCATTCAATTTCAAGCATATTTTTTTGACATGGACAACCTGAGCGTGACTTGCAATATTCGTATGCTACAACGACTCCGGTATCCTGATTAATGTTAGTTATAAATTGTTGAGTTTGGTCCTTTTGTGTGTTGACGTAATCTTTAAATTTATAGGTACCAACTGTCTCTCCATTCATTAACAAATCCCGGATTCCTTGTGTGCGGTCCGGTAGAATCAGAGTAAAGGTAGAATTTTCAGGAAATTCTACCGTATCATCGAAGCAAGGTATCTTCTCGGCATCTGGCGTGGCTTCATTGAATTTAGGTGAACTCCATACATCCGGTTGATTCCAAGAGGATACAGAGTTTTCAAGATAAAATACTTTATCATCACGTTTGCAATCTTCGTTTGGTCCAAATTCAATAAATCCATCTTCTATAATTAGCTCTCCATCGACGGGAAGTATTAGAGCACTTACTGAAATTCCTGACTCAATTCTGACGGAGGCCATTAGTGTCTCAGGGAATATAACAGTTTGCCTTGAGCAGGGCAGCTTTCCATCTTTAAAATTTTGCGGCAAATTAAAGCTCGTATTAGGTATGAACTTCACTCTTGAAGATAAAGTAACAGATACAGTCAATAAAAATAAAAGAATTAACTGACGATACATTTTCGATTATGTACAATTATCGAACGAATACTGATTAATGAATGGTAAATTCGAGACCAGACTGTAATTGGATATTAAATGATGTCTGCTCGTTTGTTATCTGCGTTCCATTTCACACTGACGCCGCCTATCAATTTAAAACGCACGCGGTGGGTGGACACTTAATTGCAAACATCTATCTATGTATCAATACAAATTGCTCTAAACTACGATTTCTGCACTTAATAACTTACAATCTATTAAACAAGACACTACGAAACTTAGATGTCTACAATACTAGTATTATTCAATGAATTTGAGCCAAAAATATAATAGTAATAAAGTATATTTATTGACCATTTACAAAATATAAAGCATAAAACATTAGTGAATCCACTGACATCCGAACTAGTTTAGGCTGTGTTTCGGAAGTCAGTCTCTTCTCCTTAAAATAAGTATAGTAATTGGTAACAATAAAAGGAAAGAATTTAATTAAATTAATGTTAATATTCTTATACAGTTTACTTAATTTAGGACCTATATAACTTCATAGTGTATTCATGTGCAGTAAATGTGTGTTTATATATGTCTGCATGTGTGTGTGTAGATGTAATTTTATTTATGTTTTTCTTTTTTTTTCACTTTTTTTAGTTTCTCAACATCATTACAATCAAACTTTTTTAACCAAGCGAGAATGAGAGTTTGAAAATTATTAATTGACACCTTTTCTAATTCTTTATTCTTGCAATCAAGTGAAAATTTACTTTATAAACGAGGAGCAATATAAAGATAATGCTTACGAGCGTTTGCACTATTACATTTAGATTCTAGACGGTCCAGTCTTTTTAGAGACACTGGGAGGTAGAGAACAATTTTTCCATGCTACCGTCTAAGAGCCTGGTAAAAAAACAATTTTCGTACCGTTAAAATCTTTATATCATCAAAAAAAACTTTACTAGGGTGTCTAAAAGGTAAAGACATTGCAACTTTAAGTACCGCCCGTTGGGCTTTTTCTACAGTTAGCATGTGAGTACTAGCCGCACCACCCCATGCACAGATACAATATTGAATGAGATATTCACTTAGGGTCTTATATGTATTAATAAGTAATGTTTTGTCAGCTTTTAAAAATAGGAATTAGTTTTCTTATTCTCCCCAAAAATGTTGTGTGCCTGGCCCGTCTTACATTAACGTCCATTACTACACCCAGGTATTTGATATTATAGGCTCTAGGCATTATTGGACAGAAGCATTGTTTGCGAGGCGTAGGGTTTATATTACAAGGATATAAATTAATATTTAGTTCTAAATTTGGACTAAGCTGCCTGTAGTAGTTTTTCTGAAGCACAAATAGTTGCTTTTATTAATATTGAGAGAAAGAAGGTTATCCTCTATCCAAATTGAGACTTTAGACAAAACATATTCCGCTAAATTCATTACATGTTTCCAAGTATTTCCATGAAGTAGCACTGTATCATCAGCAAACATGACAATTTCCATAATGAGAAATTAAATAAACTATGATATAAAATATAAACAAACAAAACAGAAATCATTTAAAAGGCAATTATTATTTCGTTCCCTTCCAATTAACAAATAATTATTCGGTTCGCAGCAATAAACATCCAAATTAAAAAGATTATCCTACCCTAATAATCTGCAATAATTTGCGCGTAATGGCTAAATACAACACTATATCTCAAATATCAGTATAAACAAAAGATTACCAGTAATCCTTATCACGCTGGTTCAAAATCCCATGGCTTACTTTCATCTTGAACGCGCAATAAAAGTCAGCGAGGCCATACACCACGCCTTTCTTGATACCTTATGATTTATAATAGTGTACCGCTAGGTGGTTAAGTACGAACCATTAATGAGTTTCGGAGGGTCGGAAATTTAATAAGAGACTGCAGCCGTGCCAAGGAGTGTAGTTATGCAAATTTTATTGCTGGAAAAGCCTCAAACTGAAATATACGGGACGGTTTCACTTGAACATGTAAAGGAAACAGGTGTTAAGAATACACTACAATTGTGTTTTGAGAATACACAACAATTGTGTTTTGAGAATACACAACAATTGTGTTTTGAGAATACACTACAATTGTGCTTTATTTTATTCATCTATATCACGGATATTTGGTATACCTTTAAAACACACATAGTATCAGCAATCTGTTAAAGTCCTATTGTTTCAAATGACTCATCGAACTTATAATATCTATAACATAGGAAAAAAATCTATAATATCTACAAAAGAGAAAATAGATTATAAAAATATACCACAGAAACAATGTCTATAGATAGATGCATAAAAAAATAATTTATCAAATTTATATATTTTTTAATTTAATTATTTATATGAATCAGTTACGTCATATTACAAAAAATCTGTCCGTACGTACACTGGTACAGTAATCGTAACAAGCTCGCTGAAACTCACAATATGGTAGATGGGTAGATAACAGTGCTGTAAGCGTTCAGCTTTTACGGTCACATAAAGCCATGGGGACGTTTTGGTGAAGAAGGGTGCAAAGCCTTATTGGAATTGTTACGGCGGTTTACCGCACGATGTATGCGGTTGTCAGGACGTCGCGAATTTAGACCGCGGTGCAATTGTTACAAAATGTTTTGCGATTGTTTATTTTTGTTTATATATTTTACATTTTGTTTATTATTTGCATTGTATTATAAAAATAAATAGTTTACTTAAATATAATGAAGTTTAAAATATTTTAAAGTCAAGCCCGATATATTTTTAAGACATGTGAGAAACAAAAAAAAAAGCTATCCCGCAAAGCCAGACAGACAGGAATGATAATCCATAGGACTTCACATATAAATACCTTTGGGGATTGAAATTTTACGAGCCTTTTAACATAACGCTTTTATTTGGAAGGGAAATGTTGTAAATTTTATGTTCACGCTAAAAGCATTAGTTTGAAGCGCGAAATATTCCTGATAATAAAAGTTAAAGCTAATCGTTAACACCCTAATTGGCTATAACATTCGAATTTATTTATTTATTTATCGGTTCCCATTCAGCATTGTGTTATGTACGTACAATATATATATTGAAATAATTATTTTCTCTGAAGAATAATTTTCATAATTTAATGTTAATTAATTTTTAAATTAAACAAACAATAACAAATAGAATTTTTAAAATATAAAACATATTTTATCAATGCGGGCTGCATTCAAAACCTTGGGTATAGTTAAATTCAAAGAGAATGTTCGAATAACATACTCCAAAAGCGTGAAATTTGTTTCGAGGGCTTTTATTTCAAACAGAATATAAATTATATATGCAATTCAAATATCACACGCGATCTAATTCGTCACGTACAGAGTAAAGCCTGATCTGGTTTGGATGAACTCATACATTATATATGAACTTTTCAACCAGTATACGAATATTTCAGTTTTATTTCAACAATTGTTGGATAGAGGACTCCTTAAATATTTAATTAGAATAAGAACGTTACCAACGCTACTATTGACAAGTAGGATTTTTTTTTAAATATAGAACATAAATTCGATGCAGAACTCGCACTAGCGACCCCTTAGTTGCCGTCGCCGTCGCTGTATGAACTGAGCTACTGTGCCGTTAATTGCCTGTATAAAATATAACATAGCAAACATGTTCATAGACAATTTGAAGAAAATATCTCATATATTTAGTTTATTCAGTTCTGCAAATATTTTGTCGCTTCCTTTTATTTGCTAAATAATACTTTTAGTCAAATATCTGACACTCCTGATAGCGAAGATGCCAGAGACTTCATCTTCAGAAGAAATTGGAACACATTTTAAGAATTATTTTAATTAAACGAAAAGATAAACTTTGTATCTTTTCTTACAGCTGACGAACGCTAGCTATGTTTTTAAGTTCTTGAGACAATCACAGCTGTAAAGCCAGTGAAGGAATTCATTCCTTTGTCTCGTCCTAAAATAAATTACAGCGCTGAAAGGAAATACAGAGCTCCTTATATCTGTGTGCTTTAAGACAGTGGACTTATTACTCAAAAAGCATATAAAAATAATATTCATATTTTATTTCATAAGCGGCACTATCATTTGAAATATGTAATTTGGTACATAAAAAAACAGATTGTAACCATACATTTATTTCAGGCCACAATAAGGCAAAAATATTCTCAAAGAAGTCTGTGTCAGATCTGACATGAATAGAAATTCTATATTGAAATACACGGGTGTTTTAGTGTATCAGCAGCGCCCTGGGACGAGCATTGTTCCTTCAGTTATAAAATAATCATAAGGCTCACGAAATATCTTGAATCGATCGGCTATAGTGCGCACACCTAGGATTGGCAAGTAGTATTATATAATAATATTAGAGCTACGATTAAAAAATTAAACAATGAAATCTCCATTTTTATACAGTACCGTTATAAAAGATATATTACTATTTTTTATTTTTTATATTTCGTCCTTTCCTGTCCAATGATATTACAATTAATTTATTAGTTAAGTTACCAATTCCGTTATTATTAAATATTTAAAATAATAAAAAGCTACATTAAATTCAAAATTATCGAAAAACTTTCACATAAATTATACAAAGACCAACTCACATATAGAGATGAATAAAGTAAACCGACAAAGGAATCAATTTATCAGGAGCCACTGAAAGGTCACACACAGTGTACGAGCTATTGATTTGAGCTCTCTTATGGCTACGTAGTGCTTCAATCATGCGATTTTATACATTTATGTACTGTTTGAAAAAGTCTACAAACATGTTTAGTCATGTTAAGCCTATTTTAAAACATAGAATGAATTAAATTATTTCATACGCTAGGTTTCGGACTTGCGATTTCTGTGTAACCTATCCATTTCCCAAATGGGGTGGGAATTTATATTTAAAATAAATATACAATTAAAAATTATTCCATAGAGGTAGGATTCAAACCTACGATATATGGAAAATCGTCAAATTTGGATAATTTTGTAGTATTTTATATTTTACTAGCAGTTTTTATCAGTCGACAATTATTATCATATATCCGAAAATTTATTTCAAACCTTCATACTTTTTTTATCATAAGTCACTCTAAAGGTCAAACTTAAAAACCTTACAGCACTCTTTAATATGATGGCGTTTAAGCAAAGGACACACAGATGGGCTTCAGATTTAGGCTAAATTATCTCATACCTAACTAATGCTACACTTTAGGGGTATGTAATTTCGACAAATAAGAGATGCAGAAAAAATTGTTGAGTTTATATTTCACTAAGCGATTAACAATATTTCTAAAGGTTTATAGTAAACAAATATCATGTGATATTTATAATAAAGGTTTATATTAATTTCGAAATGTTTATTTATCTCGGAATATCCTGAATTAGTTTACAACTTGTTGCGATTGTAGAACAGGGTCACGAAGATCCACTTAAAACACATTACTATAGAGTTTATTGATAATACTAGGGATACCTACGAGATTGACGGTAGGAAACGTTGATAGTTTTCGAGCAATCACTAAACGGGAAAGGAAAACCAATTACAAGAACTTCCTTCGTGAACACTCGAAAACTATCGACGTTTCGTGACGTCAAAACTCGTACTATGAATACGGAACAATCAGACGTTCATTTAATTATAATTTGTTTGTATTGAGATATATATCAGTGTATCTCTGGGGGCGCTATTGGAGAATATATTTTTTCTTAGTAAGAGGACAGACAAAACAAGCTTTATTTAAAAGCATTTCGCTCTTAAAATTTATCGTTAATTTAGCGTCTCTTTGACCAAAAAACATCTCCCAAAATATACATATTTGTGATGTTTCCAAAAAAATCATAGCATAAAATTATTAATTAAAATTTGAAGTGGTTTGTCATTACTTTCGTGGGTTTCTATTTTTAAATAAAATGAAAAGATTGAAGAAATTAAATATAACGAAAACACGAAAATTCAATTAAAATAGCGCACAGCGAGGTACAACAAAACGAACACGAGAACGAATTTAGCAACAAACAAAATAAATTATTATCACCTGTCGTAACATTGCAAAATATTACGAAGATGTTACTAGCTGGCATTTAATTTTAAATTACTCTCAACAGACCAAATTAAACCCAATCCCTTAAGATTAAAGATTCAAAGTCATTTAAATTGATCCATTTCATTATTCTCTCCTTAATTGTTACAGCAGTAACGTTTAGTTTCGTTTGTTTTGCGATTTCGGCAGTTAATTTTGCAGGTAAACGAATTTAGAGCTTGCGTCAATGTATTAAGGTTGAATTTGAATTGTATATAACACGTTGGTGCAGTTTCGGCCGCCCGCTGAGTGCAGCCGCGGTGATCATAACAAATCATCGTGTCATTACTTACGCTGAGTACGCACTGGCTTTTCTTAATCATATTACAAAATTAGTAATAAAATCAAAAATATAACGATATCTTCATAACGAATAAACCTTAATAAAACAATGTTAGTTCTTTAGTTTAAAAAAAACAATTAAAATCTAGACCATTAGAGAGGTTGAACATTTTTTAAATTGTGCCCCAGCCGTTATTTTGGAATAAAATAAAAAGTTCTTGTATTCAGAGCCTTATACAAATATAATCTATGATGCCGTAGTTATCAAGATTCCTGATGAATTGTTCCTTGGATGTGAGGGCGTCTCATGGGATGCGTATAATATACCACTCTGTAATGTAACCGCGCTAGTGAAGAGTTGTGACAGAAAATATCAAACGAACAAAACTACAATGTAGTTTAGTTTTTACCGCTCAAGGTAACAAAAATAATAATTTATCGATAATAAAATCTATCTATAACTTAATTTCCATCTCCTGCTTATCCTAAAAAAAGTTTATTTTAATTTTATATGAAATAACTCTAATTAAATGAAATGATGAAAATATATAAAACATAAAATCGTACATAAAACAAAGCTAATTAAAGACATCGTCTCTTACAATAAAAACTAAAAGGTCTGTTCTCAAAGGTTGTAGAGCTTTTATACTTTTTAAAAATGTATATATTTTGTAGAACTTCGCGAGCTTTCGTTCCAACGAGTCTCATATTTTATAAAAGAAATATCAAACATACATGTATTATATGTAACAAATGTAATATTTAAAACATAATAGTAGCAAAGGAACGTCCCTACGAAGTCGCAAGTCGCTGGCGGCGTGGGGCGATATAATTTAATGCTCGTGTACACTATTAGCGCAACTTTACCTTATTATGCTATTATTTATAGCTTTATAGCTTCACCGACTTGTTATACCGACAGTCATAACTAATAATCAGCCGTTTTAACAAGGCATGGTTATGTGCTTTTTAAATAATATATATAAACCTTTATAATTTAATACAGACATAAACAGGATTTTTTTTTAAATTGAGGGTAGTTTCTTTTTATTTTTGTTGTATCCTATATATACCTTTTCACTCTTTTTTTCGCTATATTGCCTTTGTGATCCGATTTCCTGATCAGTTTAAAAAATAAAAAAAAGCTAAAAAGCAAAATCCCTTAAAGGAGACGTCATCTCAAATTAATCTCGTCAAAACCATCTTTGAGAAGGGAAAATAATTTAATTTCCACATTTTCACTTAAAAACTGAATGGCACTCAAAAAAGTAAACCGTTTGAGTTCAGTATAAAACAGCAATTAGAATAATGAATTTGAAGGGCCTTTAGGGTAGGGCGACCAGTTTAGACTGGCATCTTTGCTAAGCCGCTTATGAGAGATGGATAGATTAAGTTATATTGGAGATTATGAAGAATGGGCTACCTATTTCATTGTGATCTCACACTCGGGGTGCTAAGATTTGCTCCGCAATCACTTTAATAACTTGAAGTGCTGCCATTGCCTTTAATAAAACATGTTGGTGTTCGTTTTTTCGACAGGTGCGAGTTCTGTTATGTCCATTGTTGATATGATGAAGGGAAATCTAATTTACTACAACATTGAAGGGCCATTATAGAATCTGTAAATGTTTAGGGATTGCGTCCTCAATTTACCATCATTGTAAATTAAATTGAATCATAACAACTTAGAAGAAATACTTATAAGAGAAGACATGACATCTTTAAGTAGAAGGCTTGAGATTCTAGGATAATTCACGATACAGCTGAAATAAGAAACAATGTTGCAAAATATTTATAGTGACGTCATTTCCTTCCGAATTAGATGGCACGTCACGTCCGTTTCCCAATTAATCCGCAGCCAATAAATTATAGTTGAAAAACTTAGCAAAACGAATCCTTATTGCCAACGTCGTAAGTATCACGTGGGGTAGAAGCAATTTTTCATTCTGGTGAAGAACGTTCTGATAGAACTTCTGGAAAAGACAATGAAAGGCGTAAATACTAAGTAGAAATGCCCACATACTTCAAACAGGTTTATTTTTTATTACTTTTAAGTTCACCCACGAAGAGCTGAATGACCAAGTAATCAAATTAGACATATAATAAATCTTGTCTTTATATTAAATATATTTTTTAATGTTTATTAAGGTGCACTTTGAGTCTAATACGAAACCAAAAAAATATATTTAAAACTAAATATATTTTTTCTCCGTCTTGATTAAGCCGATAATATATAAAATAGCAATACGTTAGTAGCGATGCGTTAGTTATTTCAGAAATAGCCACGGTAGACATTACACTAGTAAACACGGTAGTTCAATTACCAGAGCGACAGGACGGCCCCAGTTTGAATTCTAATCATAAAATGACAAAACATGTTTCTAGAACAATCTATAATATAAATTTTACTGAAATTATTCAGCAAAATTTATATTTCATATTTATCTGACAGGACAAGACCAACTTTGTTAGAAGGGCTATTTTATTATTTTCTATTGAATTATAAGATTTTAGATCTTTCCGCTGCATTATTGAAATTGATAAGTATAACGAATTTGAATATATTAATATGTTTATATATAAAGATAGCAACAATATTACATAATGATGACAGTTCCAGAAAGCTACAGGTCATCTATGTAACGTTTCACGCGAACCAATTAGTAAAAGAATCGACGGTGAATTAGAGCGAGTGGAGTCCGAATACAAAAACTGAAAGCCAATTTCCTGTTTTGAATTACAATAGCCAATTTTACAATGGCAACGTTTGAATAATCCAAGTTGTCTTAGGTAATACCTCGTTTATATTGGTTTTTGACTTTTAATATTGCAGTATCATCACTTGAAAACGGCTCGACAACGGTATTTTTGTTTTTTAATACGAATAAAAATTAATAACGTTATGTTTGTACGCAAGCTTTGTACTTTTTAGCTACTGAAGTATGTAATCAACTTCCTTCGGCGGTTTACTTCACTACTTAATTTCAGATGTTCCATTTTTTCAATAGTATCTAAACTGCAAAGTTAGAAACATTGGTTTGGGTTTTCGAAAGAATATATGTCACCTCCATCCCAATATAAACAATTATATATAGAGTGCTAAATTCATCAGGTACGGTAGATCAATTGACAGAACGACGGGACGGTGTCCCAAGGGTCGCGTGTTCGAATACTCGCCGTATCGATTGATATTTCAATCAATATATATATATAATAAATGATAAAGTGAATAATTTAAATAACAGCTTAACAAAAATCAAATGAGATCCGTAATTATTAAGAGAGAGAGAGAGTTTTTTATCAGAACTACTGTTCAATTGAAAATGTTATTTGATCCTAAGTGATGTACAAAAAATAAAATAATATGACCAAAGTAATGTTCCAAAAATCTAATATTTTGAGAAGCAGCATTTTTCCAGATATTGAGTCTGTAGTGACCAAGAATCTGGATATGTGACGTCACGAACGTGTCCAATACGTTTATGAATTATATTATCAAGTTATTCAATATTAATGTACTGAAAAAAGGAAGCACTACTACAATGATATGCAATACAAGTTATATATTCCGCGAAGTACAAGGAGCCGCCTACAGTCCGTCACACTCGCCTCATTCCCTCACCTATCACCTTTTCTCACGTGAAACTTTAATATTTTCATTTTCATAAGGCTTGTCAGTTAAAATCAAGCTTTATACCATTATGTTAAAGCATCTTATCGTTCAACACTAAAATGTGCGTGAAAATTGAGCGCGTTACCAAAGGTGTTGAAAGTATCACTCGGATAAATAACCCTTTTCATGCGATGTGTAGTTCTTTACAAGAGCTCAGTGCTCGTAAACAACATAAGCCTAGCACGAATTCACAGGGTATTTCGGTATTTTCCTTTTTCTATTTAAGGACAAATCAACACGACAACATTTAAAGTAACATTAAGTTCAACGGATAGGCTTTGTGAATGATTTCAGTGAGCTTAAATTTTATCGGTGCATTTGATTGTTCTATACTCTTATTGTATATATAAATATCGTAATTAAATATTATATATATACAATGATATATTATGCCTAAGATATCATGTTATTGATGAAACAAAGAAAATTCCCACACAATTAAGAATACACCGCTCCTTATTTATTCCTCGGATTAATCAATCAAAGAGTCCCGAGTGTATCAGTGATGTATCCAGAGAAGACAGCTATTATTACTTTGGTTTTACCGAAAATACACATTCATATAGAAGATTTAACATAACAACATTCTATGTAATGGAAGAAAAAACAATGATAAAAAAAATGAAAAAATACTCTAGTTAAATAGGCGGTAAGAGATTGAAAAATATATAAATATATACAAATAACTAATTTTCATCTGAAGATTTACGCGAATTTACACGTGTAAGAAAAATATAGCAGAACTTGTCCCTCCCATTACTGATATAAATTCAGTAAATAAATTGTTTCTTGACAAGTGTTTATCGAAGGAAAACTATAATCAAAAACCTTGTATTATGTTTAAGGAAAATAAACGATGCCATCACCAAAGTAATGGACTTATATTATTATTACATACAAATAAACAAAAACAATTCACTAATAGTTTTAATTAGAAATAAATGATAAATACTCAACACAATATTCGCTCACAACTGTATAACGGCCATTATCACCTGTCGATGTGTCACAGCCTCTATATAAATTGAACGCGTTAACTCTATACGATGTCACGCTATTTTAGCTCTAAAGGGTTGAACATTAGACTAATGCTTGCGCTCCATCCATGTATGTAGCGATTCGAGTTAACTCCGATTTTGATTTTTCAAATCTTTTTAATGTTTTTTTTTCTATAAGAAAAGAACATCGTCGTTATTTTTTAACACGCTCTCTTTAAAAGCTCTTTCACTCCAATATCAGGTTCTAGCACAACAAGGGGCCATTCGGATCGTCAGGGACCTCGTGATCTATAGAAGGCTGGCTGAATCCTAGTTCATTCATTACGTTGGAACATTGCATCTCATCTCATTTTTTTAAATCCTTATCAGTATTTATTCAATTGAAATATTCTTTTAAACGAACGTCATCATTTTGGTATTTGTATAGAATATATGGTGATTTATAAACAATTGAATAATTTAATAACTTTCTTTAATAATGGTTGTTGTTATTTCAATGTTAAATGTTTAGATATATATCAAATAATGAATGATGTTTGAATTATTTCAATGATATTTGAAAAGTAAAAACAATATAAGTTTAGAGCTCCCGATAATAAATATAGTCTTAATTTGGTTTCCTTCCAATCATATTCATAATATAATACCAGTATAAATATATATATATATATATATATATATATATTTATAATATATATTTATATATATATATATATATATATATATATATATATATATAACATAAATATTTGTTTTGTTTTCTTTCTGTTTGACAATATACACATAATTTTAGTTACGAGTCATGTTTGCCCAAAATTATAACAATATTGTTTGTAATTTATTTATTTAACATATTTATTACATAAGCTTAATAAAAAAAAAAAAAAGAATTTGTGTTAATAAAGGTATGTCGTCGCGCGACGCCGCGTTCAAAGGTTTACGCAAAATTTTGTAATGAATACTGAAATATATTTAAAAAAACCCAAAGATTTATTGACACCATTTCAACTAAACGTTGATATCGTTTGAGAAAATAATTGTCTCATAAAATTCTTTTACTTTTTTGTCAGTAAAATATTGTGCATAAATGACGGGACGGCGAAGAGTAATGACGTCACGCTATGACGTAATAAAGATTGACGTGACAAGTGCTTCGTGGACAAAGATGTATGCCAAGTATGTGAGGATATAAGTTATGATTTCGCTGTTCGAATCATTCATATGTTACTGTTAATCAAATATAAAAATACGACCATGGAAAAATTAAGTGCGAATTTCACTTACGTGGTGTAAGTGAAATAGGCACAAAACGAAAGAAAGGATTGAGTATTGGATACAAAATATCTCACATACTTGTTTCTTCCGATCATTTAATTTCTAAGAAAGATATAGAAAGAGTAACAAATGTCGAATCTTGTACAATCGCCTCCAGCGTGGAATGAGTTATCCGTTGTGTTCAGATAAATTGCTTTTGCCGAGTGTTCCAGACGATATTTCTCGCTTGTGAGCTGAAAATCAGGTTAAACCATTAATCAAGGAACATGTTAATTTATTTTCAAATCTCTTATTTGTTATTTATAACTCATCTTAAAATTAGAACAAAAAAATACGTTTTTCATTTATTATGAAAACGATAAAAAGCCTTACTGAGCTCTTTTTTTCTACGGATGTTATTCGTTTATAATATATTATTAAATTATTTAAGATCATCAAAAGTTATGGCCCCTTATTTTATTTACTAAACTTCAGTAATCCAGCTGATAAACAGACCGTTTGTAGTAATTTGATAGCTGAACTTTGTGAAACAAAAACGTTCCAATTTCTGTAACATAAAAGCTGATAATGGCAGATAAATCAAAAATACGAACGAAATAATCTATTAAAAAAGTATTATTTATTAAATAGAACATGAAGTAAACATATTTTTTACAATATTTCAAGTCGCAGCTTTAGCACTCCTACATGTGGTTGATGAATTTTTCTCGTTCTCAAACGATATATTTCCTTAAATTCTAGTTTTATTAGATTATTTCCGTAAGAATGTGCTGCTATGGTTTGAACAATTTAGTCTGCACGTACTTTCATAATCATAAATGGCAACAAATTTAAAAATGCATAAATAATAAAAAAAGGTAGTGAAAGAGAACGGACGTCTACTTGATGTACGCTGTGGTGTTGTACAAGGATCAAGTTTAGAGCCCCTGACATACTCCTTATTTACGGTTGGTTTAATAAAATGTATTAAGTCCACTATTCTTGATATGTATGCTGACAGTTCTCAATGCAAAGCTGACTGAGACCCAAATTGTATGAAGTATCCACAAAGTGACACCTCCTGAATGTGAAATTGCACAACAAACCTACATATCTATGTAGAACCAATTAGGATTAATTATTATTAGCTCTAGATATTTATCTAGAGCTAATAATAATTGGTTCTAAAACAAATTACCGTGTTTCGTTGAACCTATTCAAATGCTCTTATATAGTAATAGCAACTTAAAAACAAATTGAAGCAGTTTATCTTTATTGTGACGTAGTCTACGGCCCCTACTGAAACAGACAATTGCAAAAAATATAAAGAGTGGAGAAATTCTTGTACCAAATTTCGTAATAATTTTCCCCTTCGCACCAATATAACATTTAGATTCATATATATTTATCATTAAAAACCATATATGAGTTCTTTAAATTACAATTTGCACTAAAATGTTGATCCCATCTACCTAATTTCTAAGTTTGACTGGCAAAAGAATAAAACCTACATTACATATCGAACACCAATCAAAATGGAGTTAGATTCTTACTCAATTTTGAGCTACCTTTCGATTTCAGCTTTAATTTTTTATTTTATTCTAGATAATTATGAATAGATCGGCTTCTTCATACTCAAAAACAACATTACAATTTGACTTAAATCATAAAAAAAGTATTCGTCAATAGGGTATTTCCTCAACAGCATCAGTATGAGGAGTAAACTGAAAAGCAGCTCTAAGCATGTCCTTTTCAGTAACATTTAAAATTATTAAAATAATTGATTATTGAATAAAGTGTTACTTGAATAAATATTCTATTATACTTATGATTCATATAATACTATGTAACAAAGCACTAAATTTCAAACCCAAAGATTACGGAACAAGAAACACTATAGGCAAAAAATTTTATAAAATCTGAATGAATCTGTCATATTTATTAATTGTATTGAAATGTCTTATCTTATTTCACTGCGGTATGTTTTTTCCTTGTTCTTCTAACAAAGAATAATTAGGTCAGTTAATGTTCATTGTGAGGGAAGCGGCTTTATTTGATTCGTGACGAATTTTATTAATTTAAAAGTCATAGCCGGAAAATTAGAGAGATTTCTCTGGGTTTATTATAATCTCATTACGGAGACATTTTTTAAAATAAGAATGATATATGTTTTATGATTGTGGTAATTTTTACCGGAAAGGTATTTTTAAGGTTGTTTATTTTTATATTTATTTTAACTAAAATCTTATAACAAATTAAATAACCATTTTAATTTTAGCGATGGTATCTTGAGCGGATTTTTATGTAAGTAGAGACGAAAAGGATGATTTCAACTAATTGTTATTAATTATTTTTTACTCTACAAATATAACTTAACACATGTTAAATATGATCTTAGACAATTTTAATAGTCACAGATAAATTAATATTACAGTATTCTATGATTTTTATTCATATTTCAATATCTTAATCATTATCTAATGATAATTTTCATGGTGACTGTAGCAAAAGCATAGCCACGAGTTAAAACTAGTAACCGTCTTTTAATAAACAGAAGAAAAGACAAGCCAGCAAACTGAATTACTTCCTACAGCCGGTCGCATATAAACGACATTAACAAGCCGCTTAGAAACCTTTTACACAGTGTACACCCACCCACGACTCTTTTGAACCTTTTACATTACTATAACCTTTAATTATCTACGAATAAGGTCTAATTCAGGACTCACCTGCATATTGCCCAGTGTACATGTTAGATCATCAAATATACATTGCGGGTTAAGTCTACGGGACAGAGAAAATAAAGCCTCTGAATATGTATAGTTGGAAGATGGAAGCTGTCTTTTCAAATATATAAATGACCAAATTATAGATGAAAGCACTTGTATGGAATTTGACAGTAAATATTATCAATATCTCGATTGGTTTAAAATATTATTAAATCAATGAAGTGTAAATATTCTTGAAATTTAAAAGAATTTTTAGTTTAGTGTTATCATTTGTATCAGATTTTGGGTCACTCTGTACTTAATATATATGTAAATTATAAAAAAAATATGAACAAAACTGTAGAGTTGGTTTTATTTACATTATTAAATTCAGGACAATGACATATATATAAATAATAAATGTTACACGGTGCTTTTATAACCATCCTTAAGAAGATTAAAGGTGTTTTGATAAATAAAAATCAAAACGAAATTTGAAAAATATCTTCAGTGATCGAATATATAAAAATACACACTTCGTATATTTTTCTTATAATTGACACAATATTGTAAATTCTAAAATAATTTCTAGAAATATTTATTCTATCATACATTCTTTTTAAGAAAAGAAAGATATAAGAGTAATATTTGAACCCTTAGCGGTACTTGTACTTCATAAAGTTACGAAGCAATACAAGGGAAGGAAGTTTCTTAAGCACCCCTAATTCCAAATGTCCATAAGCCCACCATTTGAAAACTTCGAGACAGATAAATAAAAGTTTATAAGAAACGGCTCTAAGTTAAACATAACTGGGTCAATATGCGGGAACCTTTTTCATTTAGGCTAAAACTGAAAACAAAGACAGTAAATAAATAAGCGTATTTAGCAGGGTATTGTTTACTTTGTTTAAGTTTTCGGCCGGATCTTGGCCTGTCGAAAGTAAAAAACCAACTCTGAACAATAATAATTTTGAAGACATTTCGCATCTTAACCTACGGTTTTAGTAAGTTTATTTAAAAAATTTGGTATTGAATATATACAGTTATGCTCCTCTTATTATAAAAAATAACATTTGTGTTGGTTTGTCGTCGATGCAATATGTCGATATCTTGAACGCTTTTCTATCAAAAATCAAATCAGTGGACACTTGCTTCTTCGCCATTTTCCACTCCATCCATGTTTTCTTCATCGCCCTTGTTCTTTTCACCATTCATATTCCTACTTAAGACTCTTCTTTGGTATATTTTTGTAATATACTTGTTTGGAACTCTACCGTGCCGTCACGTCTTAGAATAGGACCACCAATTATCTTCCAAAGTGGCACCCCAAGCACCCTAAGGGCAGGCTATGGGACGAAATACATGTGGGTAGCACCTTACACCACTTGTCGAAAAGGTGAGAGAACTCGTCACTCACGCATCTCAAGGAGGTTTGAAGTTAGGCCAGTTCAGCATATATTTTTATTTTTTAATTACCCAACCAATAGGATTTACAATAGTGCGTTCCAATTACAATAAATTCCCAGATCCCAACCGTAGTCTCAAGTTGAAATAACCCAACCATTCGGCGTGGTGGTTCCCTTAAAACCGATCATGCGTGGAGATCTATTTACGGACAAAACCTGACTTATGACTTGACACAACTGATTGCAATGTCTGTGCTAGTCCCTGATGTGGAGAGCCATAACCTCACATCCGGGTGGCTACGAGGTCTCCGTTATAGCCCCTCTGTGTTCCTTGGACTACTGCCTGATCCGGAGTATAGTGCCATTCACTATCACACCGCGATTGCATCGCACTATCACATTATCACACTATCCCACTATCACACCGCGATTGAATCGCAGGCTACCGCCTGTATGGTTAACCTAACCTACCCTTAGACATGTTTCTCGCCAGATGATCTTAAAAACACTGCTGACTCAGTTGCGGATGTGGTTCTGGGTATGGAACCCTTTGTTCCATCTTCTGTTGTGGCAGTTTCCAGCTCTGGTTTTGCCAATCCTGCAAGGCGGTATCTAGCCAAAAACAGAATTGCTACCAAACATGGGCAAATGCAGCAACAGCACGGGATATACAGATCAGTAAAAAAGGAGTACAATTTTGATTCCAGGTCCTTTAATAAAAAGACATAGCCAGGGCAATGTCAGATTTGGTGAAACTAACGAGTCTCGCTTGTGTGTGATAGTGGGATAGTGTCTCGCCAAAACTGTCGAAAGGAACTTTTGTAGGCCACCCCTTCCTCCCCTGCGCAAAGACGACCATCCGTTGGCCCAACCTAAAAAAATATCCCATAAAAATATATATTATATTTTATAAAATTTAAAAACTTTAAACCACTTTAATGTGTTATTTATCCTTATAACTGACATCCATGTAAGTTTTTTTATTACAAGGAGGTCATAATACTTTTTACGTTTTTACGTCATATAATTTTTTTTTTCAAAGATATCACGTAATTCATTTAAATCGAAAAAATATACCCGGTTTTTAAAAACAGTTTAATAGTAAAAGTATTAAATCCTCCCACTATTAAGAATCTCACTTGCTTTAACAAGCAATGTTCAATAATTCAATATCGAAACCATGAATATGAAAAATTAAAAATTATATAAATTGCAATGGATTTTAAAATATACGATGACACGGAGATCCCATAAATTACGTTACAGACTTCAGCCGGTAATAAATCTGGAGAGTTGGAAAATTTCGAAGCATCCGAGCATCCGTGTTTGTGTTTCAAACTTACTCATAAAAACTTTACGTGTATATTAAGAAATATTGCGAATCACATCGGATTGTTGGAATTACTTTCATTTTATATGTTTGTATTTTTTACAGGGATCAGCAACGTTTGCCTTTGTTTTCATTTTATACAAATTAAAAGTGTTAAAATTATGTTAAATCAATAGTACATATTATGACATCTAACGAACCCAAGAAAGAAACAAAAACAAATATTTCAAAACATACATAATTGAAATAATTAATGAAATAAAATACACACAGAACCTTAATTTTCCTCAAATAAAAAGAATCTGTCAAAAAACTTGGCACATGTTATCTTGACATACAGTCGACACAAATTTAAGCTTTCACAAAACATTTCCTGAATAATTTCTTAATAACTTAGATATTATATTCCAGTTAAAACTTATCCGGGTGCTTGTTTGAGAAGAGATGTGGAAGTTAGCTTTTGCAGTAATCTTCTTGCCAAATTTTAAACGTATTTATTTATTAAATTACTATTTAGTATTTACGCAAAAAATATTAACCACCTAAAATTACTTTGAATTTACTTGTCTCCGATTTATTTCAGCAACGTTGCCACGCGATATACAAATAAAAAACTTTTTTTTTCTATGAATGGTAATCCATATTCCTCCTAAAGCCTCAAACGAACTATATATCAAATTTCAAAGCTTAACAGACGTACAAAATTACTTTCTAATTTATATAATTATATTTCTAATAATTATATTGGTCCAGAACTGACCGGACACACATATCTAAATTTTAGAGTCTTAGTATTAACAGTTTATATGAAACATTTGTAAGCTTGTTGCATGTTACTTTAGTCAAAAAAAATATAAGAGCGCTTAAACTTTTATAAATAACTAATGCTGACAAATCCGATAGACAAAAAAAAGCATAAAATTATTTATTAGGTTACCAAAAACATAAGGGGATAGTAAATCTTATACTCTTCTAGACACGCGATGTGCGGGCTCTTTCTGATATTGAGGTGTTTTCGGCATAAATATCTTGCAAAGCACATGAAAACACCAGTGATATAGTAAGTTGAGTTATAGATTACTTACATACTTCTAACTAAAAGGGGTTTGAGTATTCGAGACAGTGGCCTATTCTAATGTTATTATTGGTATCTCTCCTGATGCTAGGAGATGATACAGTAGCAGATATTGCAGGGTTGCCAGGATGATGGAGGAGCAGATTCAAGCAAGGACTTTTTATAATGAATGCGATTACTTATTATTTACATATTATACAGTGTCACATATTGTATACAAAATTGTTAAAGTACAAAGTTGAACTGGATATTTTTAACAGACATGAATTCACGAAAGAAGAAAATAAGTATCTAAAAAACCTATAAAGTAAAAGTTATCAAATTACAGACAAAATAAGATCCTTTAGAATATTCAACGAGCAAATTAGTAGCCTGGAGCTGAACACCGCAACTATAAATATTATGAAGTGGTATGTCTCAGTATTGAAAACAGAAGCACATGAAAGCCGCAAGCGAGCTATTATATTTGAAGGTAGTCAATTTATATAACTTTGAGCACGCACCACGTTATGTCACATTATCTACTCTCGACTGAAGGTAGGATTTAAAAAAATCAGAAACTACAGTGACTACATCTGTAGTATAATAATCTTGTTAGGCTGATGTTTTATTAATTTACTATCTTCTCAAAGAGATGCGCGCACGCAATATAATACAGTTTACAATATCTGCACAAAACTATACTTTTCGCAAAGTCAGTACTTTTCATAATGCTTATCATAATAGTAACCTTATAGTAAGTCTTAAATGAATATTACTTAATAAGATTCAAATAGGTAATCATACCAACAGATATGGAGTAAGTAAAAAAACACTCAATTATAAATTTACCAATTTTAATAAAACATCTAGTAAAAACTAAAATGAAGCACTAAAAGCATATATTTTTCTATCCATTTATAATATTAATTAACTTCACAAACAGCCTACGTATTAAAACATAAGAAATATTAAATCAAACAATCTTAGTCTTTCAGTAGCAAGAGCGCAGAAGGGTATAACAATCCATAGAATTTGTTAAAGAAGGCTCGTCTAACAAATCTGGACAAAAGCCTCCCTCTATCTTGGAGGGGGCTCGCGATTAGACTATAATGATGCATGGACGTATGAGAAATAATATAGGATCCCTGAGGATATTGTTGTTTCGTCATCCAGACCAGACATATACTCGTACAGTAAGCGTAAGCGCGTGATACTTGTGGAGCTTACTGTTCAATAGGAAATAAACATCCCAAAGATCACACATTTAAGGTAAATAAGTATTACGAACTGACCAACGAACTGAACAGAAACAGGGATATAATTATATAGTTATTGAACCAGTAATAAATCTTAATAGATGATAAATTGTCTTTCAATTAAAAATTCGGAAGTCCGTCAGTATGAATGCATCACTATTTATCCAGAAAAAGATTCTCGACGTTTAATTGTGTTTTTCATGTTTATGTTTAATAGGCTTATTATATTACCAAGTTATTCAATATTCATATACTGAAAAAAGGAAGCACTACTACAATGATATGCAATACAAGTTATATATTCCGCGAAGTACAAGGAGCCGCCTACAGTCCGTCACACTCGCCTCATTCCCTCACCTATCACCTTTTCTCACGTGAAACTTTAATATTTTCATTTTAATAAGGCTTGTCAGTTGAAATCATGCTTTATACTATTATGTTAAAGCATCTTATCGTTCAACACTAAAATGTGCGTGAAAATCGAGCGCGTTACCAAAGGTGTTGAAAGTATCACTCTGATAAATAACCCTTTTCATACGATGTGTAGTTCTTTACAAGAGTTCAGTGCTCGTAAACAACATAAGCCTAGCACGAATTCACAGGGTATTTCGGTATTTTCCTTTTTCTATTTAAGAACAAATAAACACGACAAGATTAAAAATATTGTTTATACAACAGACTTTGTGAATTATTTCACTATATCTTTATTTTCTTGGTTGATTTTTCTTATCTATTTTTCTTTCTTTCTTGTGTATTTATTATATGTCATAAATATTTCCATAAGGTAATATTATATGTAGAAATTGCTATACCATTCTTTATCCTGTCAACGAAATAAGATATCACGTTATTGATGAAACAAAGAAAATTAAGAATACACCGCTTTTTCTATATTACTGGGTTTAAACAATCAAAGTATCCAGAGTGTAATTATAATTAATAACATTGTATTATGTTTAAGAAAAATAAACAATGCCGTCACCAAAGTAATTGACTTATATATAACGGCCATTATCACCTGTCGATGTGTCACAGCCTCTATATAAATTGAACGTGTTAACTCTATACGATGTCACGCTATTTTAGCTCTAAAGGGTTGAACATTAGACTAATGCTTGCGCTCCATCCATGTATGTAGCGATTCGAGTTAGCTCCGATTCTGATTTTTCAAATCTTTTTAATGATTTTTTTTTAATAAGAAAAGAATATCATACGTCGTTAATTTTTAACATGCTGTCTTTAAAAGCCCAATATCAGGTTCTAGCACAACAAGGGGCCATTCGGATTGTCAGGGACCGCGTGATCTATAGATGGCTGGCTGAATCCGTCTCCATTACGTTGGAACATTACATCTTCTAAATTAAAAGTATTTCAAAGAGCTATTTCAGCAGACCCCGGCCATTGAGTTCCATTATAACATTACACGCTACCACCTACATTACAATTCCTATTACTTGAATACGTGGCGTTCTTTCGTGGAATTTCAAAGGAATCAGGGCAGTATTAGGTCCATAACACGTGATAATTATTTATTAAGCTATAAAATGTAATATAGTTTTGCAGTATGCGAGCTACTTTATATAAATTGCAGTATTCATATAAAATATACTTCCATTTACATATGAAAACATTTCCTTTTACAAATTAAATATTTCAAATGAAATTTGCAAATGTCATTATTTTAATATTTGTAAAGGATTTTAGCCGTTATGGAACATAATATGATATTCAAACTTTATAAGCATTTAACCAACTTACTTTAGTAATGGTTGCTGTGATTTTAATACGGATAAGTGACATAGCTCAGTATACATATCAATCTAAAGGTATTTATAATTAACTATGTATCTCAAATAAATAAATGTTTAATTAGCCTCTATACTAAAATAAAGAGCCCATAATATAGGCAATATCACAGCTGTATTACAACAGTATAAACAATATAACTTCAGAGCCACAATACCCAAAAATAAATATGGTCCAAATATGGTTTCAAAACAATTATAACAGTGAGATATTGTTAGTATAATACTGTAAGTTAAACTAAATATTACACTAAGACTGAACGAAATTAAATTTGATAATATTTACTTATGATATTTGGACTTCAGGTAGAAACCAGTACATGGATTCTCTTTGAAGAATTCAAAAGAGATCTACATCCTCATTGTATTTCAAAGCCAACATCATGCAATGTTATGTATTTTTACGGAGTTGCAACCGCCAACAGACTGAAGACCACAGCTGACAGACAATAAACCTACAAGTAATTTCAGGACCGTTTAATATTAAAAATATTAATAATGAATACTACTCAATTAATTAATTAGTAAATAAAATGTTATGTACCTCTGAATAAAGCTATTATGTATGCAGCACGGTCCGATTAAATCATTGAATTTTGCAACTTCTTAAACGTAGTAAACGTTCAACCACTCGACATTTCTATTACATTAACTTAATTTACTTACAAAATAAATATTACTCCGTCTCTATCGCCTTTGATATCCAACCGCTGTAAAACTGTTATATAAAATAATACACGTATTAATATTTTGTAATTTTACTCACTGTTTTGTTTTATTTCTGTTTGTCATTACCATGTTATCATTTATAAGCAATTTGACACATACTTAATTATAATCAGACATATAACGTAAGGTTAAAAAAGTAAATGAGAATTTATAGATTATCTGTTTTAAAGATTAGATAAGTAATTATTTTATATTATGTAAGAACCAAACACACGCCCAACTTATTTAATACATAAATATATAAAAAACCTCAAGATTTATTGACAACATTTTGTCTAAACGTTGATATCATTTGAGAAAATAATTGTCTTATAAAATTCTTTTACTTTTTTGCCAGTAAAATATTGTGCAAAAGTGACGGGGCGGCGAAGAGTAATGACGTCACGCTATGACGTAATAAAGACTGACGTCACAAATGCTTCGTGGACAGAGATGTATGCCAAGTATGTGGGGATAAAAGTTATCATTTCGCCGTTCGAATCATTCATATATTACTGTTACTCAAATATAAAAACATGACCATGGAAAAATTAAGTGCGAATTTCACTTACACCACTATAGGAAAACAAAAGAAAGAGTATAAAAAATATCTCACATACTTGTTTCCTCCGATCATTTAATTTCTGATCTAAAAAGATATAGAAAGAGTAACAAATGTCGAATCTTGTACAATCGCCTCCAGCGTGGAATGAGTTATCCGTTGTGTTCAGATAAATTGCTTTTGCCGAGTGTTCCAGACGATATTTCTCGCTTGTGAGCTGAAAATAAGGTAGAACCATAAATCAAAGAACTTATCAATTTATTTTAAATCTGTTATTTGTTTAGATATTACAAAAAAAAACAATAAATATGTTTTTTTTTTATTATCAAAACTGTTAAAAGCCCTTACTGGCCTTTATTTATTCTGCGGAGGTTATTCGTTTATAATGTATTATCAAGATAATCAAACGTTCCGACCCTAATGAAACTTCAGTAATTCAGCGGATAAACTAACTGTTTGGGGTGATTTGATAGCTAAACTTTGCGAAACAAATACAATCCAATTTCTTTTGCTAACATAAAAACTGATAATAGATAAAATGAAAAACGATTATTATTTCTCCTAAGCCATAAACACAAAATGCTATACTGCTATTATATTAATATATTAAGAGAGAACCATTTACAAATAGAACAGAAAACAAATATATTTAGAAATTTAGTAACAATGTAAGTAAATTAACTCTAAACAAGATAATTTCTGTTTCATAAGAGGTATCGGTACGAAAAAAACTAACAAATATATAATCCACCCTCACACATTATACAAACTTCTTCTTTCAAAAACATATCTATATCATATATGTATATGATATAGATATGTTTTTGAAAGAACATTATATGTATTCTCATCTGAATGTTTTATGACTTGACGTTGCTATATTCATTACAAGTAATAACCCATATAGTTAGCACAAGCATTCTAAAAGGTATTTTTTTTCTTATTTGAGGAAAACAGTAGTTATTAAATTCTTATCTAAAAAGCAAGTTGTTCAAACTATAAACATATCTTCTTATTAGGCCTATTGTTAAAATTGTTGTAAGTGGACTTAGTACAGATGATTCGAATTTAACAATATTTCACATTGCAGTTACAGCAATTTTACATGTTTTTGATGAAATTCTCCCAGCCTCAATAGATAATTTTCCTTCAAATCAAGTTATATTAGATTATAAGAGTAACAGAAGACTACTACAGTCGTGAAAATGTAGTCCATTTCTTGAAATGCATACAAAATAAAGGTAAGAAACTGAGATTCCGTTCGCTTGATGTACGCAATGGTGTTGTACAAGGATCTATTTAGGAGCCCCTGCTTTACTCTATATATACGGCCAGTTTAATAAAATTTATTAAGTCCACTAAGCTTTATATGTTCCTATGCTGATAAATTCTAAATAATAAAATGATAAATCGAAAAGATATATATTTAGGGCCTTCAATAATAGGTCTAATAACAAAAAAATATTGTTAAACCCCTTAAAATGCCCCAAGATAGTAATAGACTGAATATAACTGAAAACAAATTGACTAAGTTCATCTCAACAGACCCAAATTTGCCGTTGATTATACTATATACTACTATAGAAGAATAATTTACAGCCAGTTAATAAGGATTGATAACTTATTAAAACGTAATAAATACTTCGATCAAAAGATTGGAAAATCGTTTTCAGCACTTAGAATGTTTTGTAAGGGCACATTTAAATCCTGCCATCAGAGAAAAAATCATTGAGGCGTGACTTTTTTCAGATCTTGATTATTGTGACATAGTCTACGGCCTCTGTTTAAACAAATAATGGGGGAAAATACAAAGCGTGTAAAATTCTTATCTCAGATATGACATATTATTATAACAATCAAAGTCACTACAACATAACACCATTTTTGATTTTATATATTTTGAAATATAAAAAACAGAGCACTAATTTTCAATTAAGGGCTAAACCTACATCCAAGGTTTGGCGAACGAGGAAAGCTATAAGCATTTTTTTTTATAAATCCGACCGAATTGATCTGTACTGTTTAAGAAAGCTTTAATTAATTTAATTAATTCATCAAAATGTCTTATCTTATTTCACTGCGGTATGTTTTTTCCTTGTTCTTCTAACAAAGAATAATTAGGTCAGTTAATGTTCATTGTGAGGGAAGCGGCTTTATTTGATTCGTGACGAATTTTATTAATTTAAAAGTCATAGCCGGAAAATTAGAGAGATTTCTCTGGGTTTATTATAATCTCATTACGGAGACATTTTCTTAAATAAGAATAATATATGTTTTATAATTTTGGCATTTTTACCGATTAAGTATTGAAGTAGGAAGATGAAACAAAATACTCTATCATTATTTATAAAGTTTATTAACTTTGTATTTATTTTAATTAAGACGTATAAAATTATATAATGATATAATTTATGGCAATAATACCGCGAGCAGAAGGAAATTTTTAATCATACTTTTATTGTTAGTGGAGACGATTAAATTTTAATTATCTTTTACTTTGCAAATAAAACTTTTCAAGTTGGTCTCAAACAGTTTTAATTGTCACAAATAAAATATTTTTACATTATAATGTGATTTTTATACATGTATCGCTATTTTACACAGTAAATGATAATTTTCATGGTGACTGTAGCAAAAGCATAGCCACGAGTTAAAACTAGTAACCGTCTTTTAATAAACAGAAGAAAAGACAAGCCAGCCCACTGAATTACTTCCTACAGCCGGTCGCATATAAACGATCTTAAGAAGCCGCTTAGAAACCTTTTACACAGTGTACACCCACCCACGACTCTTTTGAACCTTTAAAATTACCATAGCCTTTAATTATCTACGAATAAGGTCTAATTCAGGACTCACCTGCATATTGCCCAGTGTACATGTTAGATCATCAAATATACATTGCGGGTTAAGTCTACGGGACAGAGAAAATAAAGCCTCTGAATATGTATAGAGCTAGAAGATTCGAACAAGATGTCTTTGCAAGTTAAATTATAAAAATTCGAATGTGGTTTATTTTTCAATCTCAATTTAATTACAATCTCAATAAGTTCAATTTACAAATATTTCAAATAAAATAAATAAAAATAAAAATGTGTAGAGTAACATATTAAATATCAATAAATCTTACACGGTCCTTTTATAAGCATCCTTAAGATGAAAGGTGTTTTGATAAATAAAAATCAAAATGAAATTTGAAAAGTATCTTCCGCTATCGGATATATAAAAAACACATTAAAATTGTTACAATTTTATAAAAAAAAACATCTGTAACATTTACTTTATCATACATTCGTTTAAGACGAGTAAGACGTAAGAAAAATATTTAAACCCTTAGCAGTGCTTATACTGTATATAGTAACGTTACAAGGTAAAGAAGTTTCTGAAGCACTCCTAATTCTAAATGTCCATAAGCCCACCATTTGAAACTTCGAGACAGATAAATAAAAGTTTATAAGAAACGGCTCTAAGTTAAACATAACTGGGTCAATATGCGGGAACCTTTTTCATTAGGGCTGAAAACTGGAAACAAAAGACAGTAAAATAAGAAAGCGTATTTAGCAGGGTATTGTTTACTTTGTTTAAGTTTTCGGCCGGATCTTGTGAAAGGCTGTCAAAAGTAAAAACCATCTCTGAAAAATATAAATTTTGGAGACATTTTGTATCTTTAGCTAGGGTTATTTAAAAGTCTGTCTTAAAAAATGTTGGCATTGTACATATACATTTATGTTCCTCTTATATAAAAAAAAATATTTGTAATCAATGTACCTCAAATATGTCTATTTCTTCCACGCTTTTCTATTATAGTAGTCGGCGATATATGTCATTCTCATCCGCGCTTTTCTATCATAGTAGTCGGTGAAATATGTCAATCTCATTCGCGCTTTGCCATGATAGTGGTCCGCGCGATATTTAAGTCTCTTCCACGCTTTTCTATCATAGTAGTCGGCGAAATATGTCAATCTCATTCGCGCTTTGCCATGATAGTGGTCCGCGCGATATTTCAGTCTCTTCCACGCTTTTCTATCATAGTAGTCGGCGATATATGTCATTCTCTTCCACGCTTTTCTATCATAGTAGTCGGCGATATATGTCATTCTCTTCCACGCTTTTCTATCATAGTAGTCGGCGAAATATGTCATCTCATTCGCGCTTTGCCATGATAGTGGTCCGCGCGATATTTCAGTCTCTTCCACGCTTTTCTATCATAGTAGTCGGCGAAATATGTCAATCTCATTCGCGCTTTGCCATGATAGTGGTCCGCGCGATATTTCAGTCTCTTCCACGCTTTTCTATCATAGTAGTCGGTGAAATATGTCAATCTCATTCGCGCTTTGCCATGATAGTGGCCCGCGCGATATTTCAGTCTCTTCCACGCTTTTCTATCATAGTAGTCGGCGAAATATGTCAATCTCATTCGCGCTTTGCCATGATAGTGGCCCGCGCGATATTTCAGTCTCTTCCACGCTTTTCTATCATAGTAGTCGGCGAAATATGTCAATCTTTTCTACGCTTTTCTGTCATAAGTCAACGCAGTGTTGACTTGCTTCTTCGCTCTATTATATTTCCCTCCACCCACGTTTTATTGGGAAACTCTTGTTTGTTATGGTTTTGATATGTATTTATGCGTAAGACTTCCGTGCGGTCCCGACTGAGAGTGTAAAAGCCGGCTATGAAATAAAACTACAAGAGAATATCTACACCATTTATTAAAATGATGACGGACTATCACTAACACTCATTCTCAAGTTCCGATTAATTGCAATATATAAAAAAACTATACAAAAGAAGAAAATTGGGTAATAATTTGATCATAAAATTTATAATTAATTTACTTTTATATTTACACACAATCGAGTCCAGCACTGTTGCATTATTTTTAATTAACCAACCAATAAGATTTATTATAATCCGTTCCAATTAAAATAAATCCCCAAATCCTTCCATTACCCATCGAGATCTGCCGAAAAAACGATTTAATTCCGCCATAATGAATGCACGTATGCGGACCACTTTAAACATCGTTTAAGCAGTTACAATGAATTCAATTAGTAACTCAAACAAGGGTCTTTTTGTGTGACGTCCCTTTATACTCGGAATTTATTTACAAATAGCTCCCGGTTTCATAGACAATTCTCCCCAAATTAAAAATCTACGAGCACGCGATTCCCAAGAGATTTAAAGAGTTTTCTGAACTAAAATTCAAAGATATTTGGTCTGCTCTTTAAAACAATATACGATTTCTGGTTAAAATACTATTTGACTTACTATTTCATAAGATATTAAAAAAAATACACAGAAATGTGTAAATTATCGTCGTCCTGATATTTTTTTTTTTATTTCTTACAAAACGAATTCATTAAAATATAACATTTACAGCATAAAATCAAATTAATAGTAAATTTTTTAAATTCCTCCTACAACTACTACTATCCTTTATCTTTTACCTTTAACAAGCAATGTTCAATAATTCAATATCGAAACCATGAATATGAAAAATTAAAAATTATATAAATTGCAATGGATTTTAAAATATACGATGACACGGAGTTCCCATAAATTACGATACAGACTTCAGCCGGTGATAAATCTGGAGAGTTGGAAAATTTCGAAGCATCCGAGCATCCGTGTTTGTGTTTCAAACTTACTCGTATAAAAACTTTATGTGTATATTAAGAAATATTGTGAATCACATCGGATTTGTTGGAATTACTTTCATTTTATATGACACGGTATACTTTTATAGGATACGGAATTATTTCCTCTTGTTTTTATTTAATATAACTTATGAGTGTAAAAAATAATTATAAATGTTACAACATCTAACGAACCCACGAAAAAATTGAAAAAAAAATATTCAAAAAAGTAATGACAACAGAACGACAGTCTTGTTATAAAAAACTTAATGCGATAATAGAAATAATAAATGCAATAAAAATAAAGACAGAACCTTAATTTACTTCAAATTAAGTGAATCTGTCAAAAAACTTGGCAAATGTTATCTTGACATGCAGTCGACACAAATTTAAGCATTCGCGAAATATTTCCTGAATAATTTCTTAATAACTTAAGATATTATATTCCAGTTAAAACTTATTCGGGTGTTTGTTTGAGAACAGATGTGGAAGTCAGCTTAACAATAATCTTCTTGCCGGATTTTGAAAGTATTTATTTATTAAATTGCTATTAAATATTAACTGTCTATAACGATTCATGAATTAACGGGTTCTGGTTCATTCTTACAATCTATTATTTTGTCAGCGGTTTTGCCCACGATGTAAAGATAAAAAAACAGTCTGATTATGTCGAAACAGTATTTTTTTAAGGGTTCCATACCCCGAAAGGAAAAGAGGAAACCCTTTTAGAATCACTCTGTGGTTCATCCGTCCGTCTGTCAAGACCCTTTTTTTCAGGAACGCGTTAAGGAATTAAGCTGGAATTTATATAAAATACTCAATTCTACTGTCCCTTGGAGCTGTAAAAATAACAAACTTTTAAATCAACGCAATCAAAAGATATAGCCGTTTATTTTCGAAACTCGCAAAGGAATCAAGACCTAAAGAGACAGACATTTTTTAATAAATAGGTGAACTTTTACTTACATAAACACCTACAGGTTTGTACCCTCGGTGTGCGAGTCAGACTCGCACTTGGCCGGTTTCTTTGATTCTTTGAAAGGTACTCCATGTCCTTTCTCAGTCCTGAAACTGACTCTATATATAATTTCATAACAGCCAGCCCCGCAGTTTGGATATGAAAGAAAAAGTTACTTTCAGATTTATAAAATTATTATTCCTAATATTTATATTTGACCAGATTTGACCGGTGACATAAAACATTTTTAGATTCAATGTTTATATGAAAGATTTGTAAGCTTGTTACATGTTACTTAAGTTAATAAAGATATAAGAGCGCTAAAAAAATTATAAATAAAAAATTCTAATAATTAAAATATATAGACAAAATAAGGCATGAAATTATTCCTAAAGCAACCAAAAACAGGATAGTGTTCTATATTTCACTGTTATCTAAAGAAGTTTCATTTTGTATCTGTTTTTCGGAATAAAACGTCCATATTTCATAGCAGACACGCGATGTGCGGGCTCTTTCGTACATTTAGGTGTTTTTGGTATAAATATCTCGTAAAGAACATGACAACTAGTCACCAGTGACATTGTAAATGGATTTATAGATATCCTTTTATACTTTTAACAAAAAGGTATCTGTGTATTCGCGACAGTGGCCTATTCGTAAGTGTATTATTTTTATCTCTCCTCAGCCTTTAGCCAAATGGAAAGCGTTCGTTATGGATTCTATTTAAATATATGGACGTAAACGATACTACAGCGTTGTCTTATGTCAAATCCATACATTTATCATTCTATTCGACTAGCGTCTATGCCGTTTGTCTAGGCTATCTGATGCTAGGAGATGATACAGTAGCAGATATTGCTAGGTTGCCAGGATTATGGAGGAGTAGATTCAAGCAAGGACTTTTTATAATGAGTGCGATTACTTATTATTTACATATTATACAGCGTCACATATTGTATACAAAAATTTTCAAGACCAAATTTATTCAGGATATCCATAAAAGAAATGAATTCTTGAAAGCTTTTCAAACAAAACATCAAACAAAGTGAAAGTTATCAAAATACAGACAAAATAAGTTCCTTTAGAATATTCAACGAGCAAATTTGTAGCCTGGAGCTGAACACCGCAACTATAAATATTATGAAGTGGTATGTCTCAGTATTGAAAACAGAAGCACATGAAAGCCGCAAGCGAGCTATAATTTACGCCTACCCACCGTTCACAATGATCTATTGTATTTGAAGGTAGTCAATTTATATAACTTTGAGCACGCACCACGTTATAGAACTTCAACTACTCAACTGAACAAAATACAAAATAGAATGATGGAACAAAATAGAATGATAAAGAACAAAATAGAATGATAAAGAATACTTTTACCTTGGTCAGCTTATAGCCCCAAAAAATAATATGAATAAAGAAAAAGGAATAGCTAACACATGGAAAAGATCTTGAAAACCAACAAGCTATTAATTGAAAACGACGGTTAGGAGAAATAATATATAAGCTGTTTATTTGTAGTATGTTAGTCTGGATAGATAGTGACTTTAATCGGTAAATAATTCAGATTATTTTAAAAAATATATTCCTATTTCCATATTTCATGTCAATAATATCATAAATTCGAAAATATTTGTGTGAATGGCAAAGTTATTAAATCTGTTTGTAATTCAGTTTATTTTACGCTTTTTAGTATTTCAAAAGTTATTTAATTTTAGATGTATCATTTAAATAATACGTAGTCAGAGAGTAGACAATGAGTATTCAATGCGATGCAAACTTAATGACAGCTGAATACGATGAAACCCTATTTGGTTTATTATCTAATTTACACTATAAAAGTCATACGCTTATTCAATAAATTCATATGCAAACATATAACTAGTTTTTCAATAAATATATTTGCGTAAAAACATTCGACATTAATAAATATACACATGCACACATAAGTGATTACTTACCTGGGATCCCATCATCAGATCTTGGCTTGGTGACAATGCGATCACCTCTGGAGTATACTATTACAAATATTATATTTTTTTATAATGGAACCATAATAGATGTTGAAATCGCTGCAGATACATAAAAATCTAAAAACAATGGACCGGAAGTCGGTTAAAAGCGAATTTAGGGGATGTGTCATATCATAAATTTATTGAAAAAAAACTTAATAATAAAATAAATCTAAACTGAAAAAATACAATAAAATAAATTACACTCAGACCTGGTCGACCTCGACGCCATATTGGATACGATATTGTATGCAGCTTCAAAGCCAGCTCTAAGATAAAGCAGCTCCAGCGGTCCCGTCCAGACACGTACCAGATGTTCACCGAGCGGTCACGTGCTTTTGTATCTGAACAAATTTATTTTCAAGCAGCCCTTCTCGGTCAGTAAAAACATATATTGTTTAACGGCTTATGTAACTCTATATAAATGCATTTTGTTATTATAAATTATACTATATATACATTTATATATATATATTTATGTATTTTTAACACAAATAAAACAATCTTATGTATATATATAGCCAACCTTAATTTTAATAATAAAAGTAGAGTATATAAATAAATATATGTAGCTATTATAAACCAAATAAGTTTTAAATAAAGTTTGAATTAAATCGAATACCGTTTATTTAACTTATGTTTAAATAAATTATATCCTGTTTTATTAAAGTATAAATATATTGAATGTATGTTTAAGACTATCAATTCAAAACTGTATAATTAAGATAATTGCTAAATATAGCTTTCAATACATTTCTCGAATGACATTTCTGTATAGTGTTTCAACTTAAGTAAGTTAACCTAAATAACTCAATTGGACACTATTCAATACGAGACCTCTGATATGTTGGCGATATCTTGAAAATTGCATGGCCATTAGGGCTGCCTCATTCTATTATATTAATACAGATTAAAGTATACGAATGTTTTTTTTTTTTTTTATATATGGTAAAAAATATATATATAAAATATATTTTTGAAATCGAAATATTTTATAGTACTATAATCATAGTACGATAATATTAAATTAACACTTTTTAATTGGCTTTATTTATACTATATTATTACTGTTCTTCCTGGTCTTAAAAGGTGTCATTGAATGATAATCTCGGATTGATAGATCCTTTCACTATTAATCTAAGTTGTGGTAACCCTAAGAGAAAGCAACTGAAATTAATAAGAATAGTGATTTCTCACATCAACATTACTTACATATAACTTAAAGTTGACTATCGTAGCTCGTTAAGACTCAATATAACAACTTAACAGGGTAAATGTAAGTAACAAACTCTTGAATGCATTTGAACCGGGATAAAGAGCCGCTCGGAGACAGTTTAACTGTTATTAAGTGTAAATACAGGAGTTAAAACTCGCTCGGTGAGTTCGTTGGATCGAGTTTCGTTAGTAACGAGAAACAAGAGTAACTTTGATATTGAGCCGTCCGCTATAACTCACACCACACCTTTACTAACTATCGGCAATCAACTCCGGCACAATTTATATCTGACGTATATAATATGACAAGTACTGGAATATTTCTATAACCACAAAGTTGTACAAAGCGTCCATACTAAAGCATTTATTTTTAATATAACAACCATTAAAAACTTTAAATTTTAGTCCAGTTTATTATCACGCTCTGCGGAAAGTGGAACGTTTGTAAAATTGGAGCAAAGTAAAACTGATTAAAATGAATATTTCGCGATTCAATATTTTTTTGCAGAACACTCCAGATATCTAGGGCATTTGAGAGCCTGGTATACAGTTATTATTATACCTTTAACAGATCTTTATAATAAATTCTAAAGGTATATCAGTAATAGTACGATATAATATTTTATTATATAATAATATAGAAATAAATAAAAAAAAAGTCAAAGTAAAGCCAGCAATCAAAAGAGTTGAAAGCATGCAGTGCCGTAAATTCAACGCGTTAAGCCGTTCACAGACGACACGACATTTAAAACTATCGTCAGATAGATCGTGCACTAGACACTGTTGGACGAACGGCCCGTGTCATACATCACCGCGTTTGATCTCTGACAAGTGATGCATCACTATTGTTACACAAAAATAGCTTCTGTAGCTTTGAAAGTTAGGAATTTAATTACAAATACATTTTTAATGACAGGTGTTAGTGAAAATCACTTAAATGTATTTATAGGAATAAGAATGGGTGTCTCTATGAAAAACTAAACAACAGTATTAAATTGGAATTAACCGTTTATATTATGTATATATTATATATACAATACCCAGGACGTACTGTATTTTTTAAAACACACTGTATTGTTTCATCTTTAAAACTACACCAGCTAACCAGCAGGTATCCTGAATATGCATTTATAAAAGTTCACCAACATAGACGGTCGGAGTGAAAAAGTCGCTTGTCAAAATGTCTACCGGACCGATGCTTGCGACGCTACGCTGGAAGGCTTATACACACGAATATTGAAAGTCCAAATATTTCAAAATTAATTATAATTACTTATCTAGTTCTTTTCAAAAAAGCGTTATCAGTTTGATTGTCTTTATTTTCATTTGATTTTTCCAAGAATATATCAATCAAGTGAAGATATAGTTACTTCAAACAAAGCTATTCTCTGTGTTTTTAATTTCGTGTTTCAGATTTGCTATAAAAAAAATGGTTATATCCAATACGATGTTATACTGACTTGTCCGTGTGTGTCAACCATCTGAAGCACGTAGTTCGTACGACGGCTGACGTTTCAGCCGATATTTTTCCGAAGCCGCCGGCGCTGCCAAACTGTGCGACAAAGCTATGCTTTATTGAAGCTGGAGCATATTTTTGGGCACAAAAATACGAAGCTCAACCTAAAAAAAGGATGCAAAATAAGTATCTACAGGCCTACCATGAATACCTACCTTATAGAAATATAACAATAATATAACTTTCTTATTAGTCCTAAAACTAATATGACTAATCAAGTTTCGATGAGAACCTTTAATGACGTCATTCTAAATTATTATTCTGTTACCACGGGAAACATTATTAACTCCTACCATGACGTATGTTTTGACATTTGACATATTAATGTAATGCTGTTTTATGTCAAATTTTGACATTTAAAGAAACCATTCGTTCTTTTACGTCAATAAGCAGGAATAAAACAATATTATTTTATACAGCTCATGGTGCGAATGAAAGTTATATTGCAACGAAACTTTTTAAAACTGTGATAGTTGTTAAGAGTCCATTATAGGTTTGCTGATCTTTCGTTATAAGAAATATATAAGGTAAAGATAAATTACAGTTATATCTTTATAATGTTACGAATGTTCTTTACAATTTTGACAGCTAGATGTCTTGTAATAATTTGTAAGAATGGTACGAATGTCGATCATCCACTTTGATAGGCCGCAATCAATTCTGCTCCGGAAATGTTCGGAGGAAAAAATTAATGATGGGAAATCGGAGGGAGGGGAGAAGTGATCAGCCCGGTCACTAGGGAGGTACGCCATATTGATTTTGGAGATTTTTTATAATGCCTTCATTTATGGTTCATTATAATTTCAATTTATCTGTTTTATTTCTGTTATATTTAAATATTCGTTTGATTAAAGTATTACAAAATAGCTGAATAAATAAATGTGTTTTCATTTAATTATAAAGGTATACCCGTATGTAATTATAGTATTGCATTTTATAAGCACTTAGTGTTTGTAATATTTATTCAAAACCACAACTATACTCGAAAAACAATTCCACTGCGGAAGATAACTAAAAGATTAATTGTAAAGTGGGGTGAGGGACCAGACATCCGCTCCACGGGATGTTTGCGAGGGATGCTGCGATCTTTAACTTATATTTGAGCTGGCTTTTACAATAGAGCATATTTTATGTCTATATTTTATATTGACATTATACTATTTTATATTGCATAGTGTAATAAAAACTATCTTTCTATATTTTTTTTTATTATTATATCAAACCGTGGTTTATATCAATCGTGGTTCTTTCAATTCAAAATTTTCTGAAATTATCTTAGCTTTTTATTTTATCTCAATTTCTAAACCATTCAACCGGGTCATTCAACTTGTACAAATAATAATTTCAAGTACTGTCTTATTATTTATTAGTGTTTTGAAAGGTCCCTTAGGCTACTCATCGGACTAACAAAAGTTTGGAGGTTATTAAAATGATCACGTTGTGTGTTGAGTTAAAAGAAAATATCATATATAAAATATACACGGAAACTATCCTTCAAGATTAATCGTAGGTAAGTTTAACATTTCTAATTTAGCACTTCAACGAAAAGGTTTTTTCTCGAGGATGTCAGAGGGTGTCACTCGTCAGTTACAGTTTAGCATTCATTTAGTACTCTGTTGTGCAAAACTCATAAAAGCTCTGTAACTCTCTTCCACTATAAAATTACAAACAGTCGGGCAAGTTTTAGTAAACTCATCCTGGCAAGGACGCAGATAAACGATGCTGGATGTGGTTCAACAAATAATATATATATGAGTCATTTCAGATTAAATGGTTAATAAAATTTCCAGTGGGAAATAACATATAACCATTTGGAATCATTATTAATTTCGTCACATTTTATCTAATGTTATTTGGAATATCCAGTTTCATAGTTCCGCGGCGTTCCGTAGTCTACACACATGTAGAAAAGTTTAACCAGCACAGACGAGTGTGTACGTACATGGCCGTTATACTTTTCAACATTTATCCAAACGTTATAAATGCTTCTATCAGACGTAATACATAGACTGGTTTTAAAAATCATTTTTAATTAATTAAAAAAAAATATATCTAAAAATGTTTCTTAACAAAAATAAAAGAAATATAGAATTTTAAAATGTTGGTTCCCGAGTTGATCTAAAGTCATAGTAACTAAATCGTATAGTAAGCAAATATAATTATTCAGATCGTAAACATGAGCAGTCTCTCAAGAGCGAGATAAGTTCGCGAACTACACCCAAAGTGCGCGGTAAATTGAAAAGCTTCTATAAAAACGAGATTCCGCGGCGCCCGACATCATTTCCATTTATATGGGCTAACTTCTCATCTATTTCACGAATAAGGGTAATGATAAACATTAGACAATCAGAAGCTTAGAAGTCGCAATAATTAATAAGTAGAAAAAAATATATTTACTTACAGTATACTTAACTAATATATTCGTTTCACAATAATGACTAAAATGAGATTGGAATATTATTAAAATTTAGGTATACTATAAATGTGTTTGTATAATAATTTTACAATTAAATATAGTTACGTCTAAACTTATTAGCGGCAGCACGTACCGTCTTCGTCTGCGAGCGGACTACAGTACACAATGAATATGTAAACTTAACAATTGAAATGTTAGTGAAAGCAACGAGTTTCTCAAAGTATGATATGTTATTTACAGCCACACGTACAAATCACTTAGCAGAATAGATTAGTTTGGGGTTAGTGCTGTAATAGTTTAGATTTAGTTTACAGAAACTAGATCTACTAGACTAGTTCAATGTCCTCAATTCATGTTAGAATTTCAATGCTTATCCAAACTGATTATCATGAACACGGCGAATATTAAATATATTTTTATAATATATAGATATTAAATATTTTTTTTATAATATATGGGCACTTTATATAATTTTAATCGAATGCAAATAAAAATTAAAAAATATTTGTCACAATGTATGTTTTTAATTACATATTTATATTTCAAAACATTTTATTATTTTAGTTTATAATTAGACCAAACAAAGTATTTTATAACAACCAAATAATAAAAGTGTAAATATATTTTATGTACATTGAACATATTTTAAAAATAATTTCGAGGGGTCAATTATTCCGGGATCAATTATTCCGGGGTCAATTTAAGCAATAGAATGTCGTATCAAAGTCTTTGTAATTGCTATCTTTTTATACGATTATCTGTTCACGTATCACGCGAAAACTACTAAACTTATTTTGATGAAGTTTACTATATATACTATATATGGTTAATAACCATTGGTTATAGGATATTGCCCTGGTGAAAATATAGCAAACTCTGACACCGGAAAATTAGCTTATATTCACTAACACATTCTCTAATTGTAAACTATAGCTCCAGACCATGTTTAGGGGTTATGTGGGTACGTTTATTGCAACTATAATACAAGAAAGCAAACCAACAGTATTTATTACAAGACATATATTTGGAGCTATCTTTCATAAAAGCCAAACAATGCATCACAATACAACAAATCTGCAAAACTCTGTACAAGTTCCATTATCACTTGGGTCTATACGTCGCGTGAGGCACGCTACGTCGCATGGCGCGGTCTCCGAGTAGAGACGTAGACGTCACTGCGAATCGCGTATATCTAGCAGTTGTAAATACGTGTAAGCTGCTTGTAAGACGTGTGTGGATTAAAGACAGTGGAATTACAACTTACTATATAGTTTTTACGTTCACATTTAAATAAGCAGTCTTTTTATGTTCGCAAAATCGTTATTGATAAAATAATTGGCGAGGCCAAAACCTCGAATTGTTTTTATATGAAGATTTTATGACATTTTTGAAAGATTCGAATTTTAGATATAACTTAAATTTGAATATCAAATATAACTAAAATTCAAATATCAAATATAACTAAAATTCGAATATCAAACAATTACTAAAATAACGTACACGTGACATAATAACAAACACAAAACTGATTGACTTTAAGATTTAAAAAATATACTTTAATGCTAATATATCTTATTATGGAATCTACTCGTGAAAACTAACACTAATTCTTCTAAACTTAGTTATTTTTTATAAATTTCTTTTCCCATTTTAACAATTTTAAGTGGAACTACAGTTATAACGTTATATCAAAGTTTGAAACCAATTTTAATAACGTGTGTTCCGCTATCCCGTAAGCCGCTCTGATTTATATCGCGCCAGGTGGATCCTTGTAAAATGAATACTGAATATTTTCATTGAATACACCGTTATAACCTGAATATTATTTCTCTCCCGCCCGTTAAAGATATAAGACACTGTCACCTTTTATTAAAAATATAATACTATTTATATTATATATACATTCAGAATAATTCTTCATTTCGTTACGCTGCTATATTTTTGTAAGAAAAACATATGAATTTAAAAGAAACTATCTATCGGTTGCTTTAATTTTTTTTTGTAGTATTGGATGAAACGTAAGAACTAATGTTTATGGTATTTGCAGACATCAGGTAGCGAAGCATTACTGTTTTAATATTTCAAATTGTTTCAATAATTGGTCAAGCTACCGTCAAGAAAAAGTATTTAATCAACAATTTTTTTTTTAAAATACGCCAATCTTTTTTATTCATATAATTTAATAACCAACCTTTAAAAATAAGGAAATTACATTACGAACTAGGAAATCAACAAGCTTCCAACAATAATACCTTCAAAACAAGGAGCCTTACTGAACCCTCATTGTTTAATTGCTCAAGGTAATAATATATATTACGATGTTACCGTGTATTTAATAGATTTTAATTGGAATAACTATTTGAAATATACTTAAATCTTGCTAAGGAAGAATTTACTGAATTTGTTTTAATGTTAAACAGTCAGTTTTTTAATTGAAATATTAATTAAGGAACCTGTGTGTACTGACAGTTACTGCGTGGTTATTTCGAGGGTTTAGGGCATTCCCTAAACCCTCGAAATAACCACGTCACCACCACCACCAATAACCACGTCATACCACTGTGCGTCATTACGCATGAAGCAATCGCTATTCACTAAAATATTAATTGTAAATATATTATATAGGATTTTATTGTGACTTTTAAAAAAAACTATATTTAAAAAGCCCTGTAAATTTCTAATGCTTTCTACAGATCTATTAAATAATAACTTATCGAGCGTGTGGTGAAACTATAAACTGAAAAATCTTTGACAGTTAAAAATATTCTATACAAAATTTACTTAAAATAAAATTTAGATTGCTTATTTTAAGTATATTTTCTAAAATATAATGTTGTATTAGAGATGCCTTCTGATATAACTTTAATAAGATTCCTTTATGAGTTAGCTATTTCGTACTCAGTGCAATATTGTAAATGGCGAGTGTCTTGACTCGGCGGGGGCGTAAAGAGAGGCGTAAATCTCCTCAAATTGACAGCTCACTAGCTAACGAGGATCTAATGCTGGACTCTGGTCGCACTTGCTCAATCGCCAGCATTGAAATGATTCCTTTAATCTTTGAGAGTAATGAATGAAATTTATATTTTAAAATATTGCAAATAAGTTCTCTGTACTTGGAACAATGAAAGTAACAATAATGAGCGGTTTCATATCTACAAATATATACATATATACAAATATATATATATATAAATAATTTAAAAATAATTTAGATTATTAAAAGTATAAATATATGAAAAACCAAAAATACAAACTATAAAAATTGTTTCATGTAGCCATTATTTCGCGACTAAACATGCGTATGTGTGCGTAGTCAAGCTTTGTCAATGTAGATATGTTATTTGCGACGTATCTGTTAACGCGTCCTTAAATTAGTGCAGCTAGCTCCGCGCTCTTATTCTCGAAATAAGTTAATCCATTTTAAGTATTTTTAAATGAGAATAACTTAAATGGAAGAGGAGACCTGGCTTCTGTTTTTAAATATTCCTTATTGCTTACGTATGCAATAAATCCTTATTTTATAGACTCTCTTGGTATCGAAAGACTTCGTATTAGATAGTTTTATATTATCTCATGAGTAAAGGTGGTTTGTAGCAGACTTATTTACTAATTACACTTACAATCAATTAATTACATTCCATATGTTAATGTTATGTTTAGCATTCGTATTATTTATACAGGCAACTAAAGTTTAAATGTCTAATTCAAATAAGTGCTTAGAAGTTGGTTGCTGATTCCATGAATCTTATGTCAAAAATACGACATCATTTCTTATAGAGCTAATCTTGCCTCTTTATAATTTTTAAAAATCGTTTTCAAATAATAAGTTAATTAATACACACCTCTAAACACGCCATAAGATAAATAGAAAATTAGTCAAACGTATGATGCGTAAAAAATATACCTACGAGAGTTTTTGCTCACTCTCCTCTCGAAATTGAACCTTTTTTTTTTCAAAATTACATAAAGCTAAAATAACTAAATAATATTAAACTAAAATAACTTTAAACTAAAATAACTAAAAAACATTAAACTAAAATAACTGAATAAATTAAAGTAACAGTAAAATAAACATTAAACTATTTATTAATTGGCCCTTACATAAATGGCAACTATTGGCGATGATTTTAACGTGGTTACAACACAACTTCAAATGCCAGTCAGTAATAAACAATCTAGGAGACTCCTGCGTGTAATGACGCAAGATATTTATGATTAAATATTTAGGCTATCTTACTTCAATTATCGTTTGTTAAGAGATAATTGCTGTAAGAACTGTTTCATAGCAAGATACATGTATTTTAGTTTTATTTGAAAATGGTTTTATTTTTATAGGATTTTTTCTAACAGCACCATCTGTTAAAATTATACAGAACTAATAAGTAAAGTCGTGCGCTAGTCCATGACGTGGTAGGTGCTTGTATGACATAATAGATGTCAGAAAAGTCAATTTAAGATATAATTTTTAATATAAATGGCAATAGATAATTTATTTTGTAAGACATTAATCAAAGTGTCATTTGATAATTGTAACGCTGTTATTACGCACAGCGAATATTTGTTAGTTATGTATTTAGTTATTGCCTTGAAGCTCTTAAAACTAATACTATATATAAGAATGTGAGTTTGCTTGTTTGTTTGTTTTGCGCGCTTTCACGCCTTGACTACTCTATCTACCATCAAATCATATCTTTAAATTTTGCATATATATTATCAGAGGTACACAAAAGGCACATCTCATCCCCAAAAAGACTACAGTTCCCAAAGGTTTGAAACCTTTAGAGATAACAAGACTTGGTTTTATTTTTACAGCAAAAGAGCAAATAATTATTAAGACAAAACTGTATCACACTAAAACTTAGCTTAATAACAATGTTTATAAATAAAAAATATCACTGAGATTATATAGATTTCAGATATTATATTCATGATATAAACAAATTTGATAGGTACATTGTTAATTAACCCTTCAGTTAAAAGTTAAACTTTGATGTTATCAATCTACAATATCTAATATTAGATTCATCAATTTGTATCATTAAATCAATAAAGGGTCATATAGTTTATCATACTCAAAGACATCCGGCAAGCATTAGATAATAGCTGCACTTCAGTCCTGAATGATCAATAAAATAGATAAATTTACCATTTTTAAACATTTTTTAAGTTGAGCTGTTTTTCATAGATATATGTAATTACAAATAAAAACGCCTCTCAAAATCTAAGACAAGTTTAATCAGTTTTAAAATCATAATAAGTCTTATGTTTTCCTTTCAATGGCGGTGAATGGCAAGAAGGTTGAAGCTATGAAGATAACTTTCTTAGAGATGTCCAGGTAAAACCATAAACTGGACCCTAGTTTATTATAAACTGTAGTGACTATAGCGATGCATTATTCAATTAGAATGATAACACTTAAGGGGATTACTGCTAATAAAATTGTAATGTCTTGTTTCCGACGCGTGGGCACTCGAGATGGTAAGGACTGAGGTCCCAGCGACCACTGGTACCCAAATTAGATGAGATGGAAATAAATGAACCTTGTACTGAAATGTTTTGAATATTTATTTTGGTTAAATGAGCTATATAAGCGTAATTTAATTCATATTAAAATGAATTATGTAATTAGGTATATCTTAATACTATACATAGAAGCTTTACTTCACTATACATGCTTATAAATGATTTCAAACATTAATACATAGACATTTAACGTCTACCGTAACAGAATCATTGAATACTTTTGAAATAAAAGTCTACTTTATCTAAATATAATATAATTTACAGTGTGAGGTTTTAAAATACTTGGTCATTATCCCGCTGTCAAAGTTATGCTGAAATTGTCTCATATATAATATGAAGTAATGTCAGTTACCAGGTACTTCCAGTAACTATTTATTACTTTACTAATGAGTCACTAATTGGTTTTCGCTTTCCATTGTTTGTTTTTATAGTACTAATATAATTCTTTAGGTTTTACGCTGAAATGGTTAATAGAGAAATCTATAACTTTTATATATTTCACAGTTTTGTAAGTATACAAAGAATACCGAAACGTTTCTGGAGAAGTTAGTTTAGTCATGGACTAGTAATATTAGTACCTATAGAACTATTAGTCTATTCATATATAACGTTTTAAGGGGCCAGTGAGTCATATAATTTACTAACATCGTCCTCCAATGATTCCTCTGTGCTGGGACAGCGTAGGGAAATTCAGTTCTTCTATTCCTCCTCCTCTTTCTCCTCCTCTTCCTCCTCCTCTTCCTCCTTCTCTACCTACTCCTACCTATAACTGATAAGTGTTTTACGAAACGTTGATAGTTTTCGAACAGTCACGAAATGAGTACTTGATTGTGATAGGTTGTCATTGGTAGTAAGCCAATCATAACCAATAAATAACTCGTTTCGTGACTGGTCGAAAACTATTAACGTTCCGTAAAGTCTAATCTCGAACTAGGAGTATTGTGATATAGTATCGTAAACCTGATTACGTCACAGTTTTCATTTAACCCGCAAACACTGCTAACGACTGTGACGTTGGTAAACAGTAGATGAGTCATAGGTTGACTCTGTGTGTGCAATAGTATTTCCCAGTATTTAAAGTAAACGGAAATCGTAGAAAATATTACATAATATGTTTTATTATTATTTATTTAGCCAGATGTTAAGCGGTAATTATTCGATCATTGATTACTACCCATCTGTTCAAAACTACTATAATGAACTTTAGAGATAGAAAGGTCTTATTGTAAATGAATAGATACCTATAACCATTTAAAATATAGGTACATGTATAATATTTTCTCGGACTCCGAAAGTTGTTTAGGCATCTTTTAAAAATCATAAAATAATTTTCAAAGATTTTAGAGTTTGTTATTTCTTACTTATGAAATACTTTAACATACTTTACACAGTAGGCTCCTTTTGTTTTTCAGTTAAATGGCCAAAAATAAATATTACGAAATATAATTTTTATATTCAATGTCAGATTTTAATCTTTTTGTACTTACCTATAAACTATAAGTAAATTTAATGATATAATATTGAATTTTGAAGAAGCAGCAAAAGTTCAATTTAATATTTGTATCTCCTTTCTTATTATTTAAATTAAATATATTAAGATTGATGTTTTAAAATTAACATTGAGTCATTTATACTAATAATATTTACCTTAATTTTTACCCTTTGCTGATTACTTATCTAGATTCTGAGAGATATAACTTTCTTGGCTCGGTCTGTATCTTTTGGTAGTAAAATTTTCTCTAAATATATTGAATTCAATTACACCTAAGAACCTAAAGTTTCTGAGCAAATGTACTTTTAAATTAAAGTCAAAATCCTGATTGGTTCATCATACGGCGCTGTTAGACGGATTATATCAATCTAGCTCGTTTGAAATTGATGACACATTTAGTGCGTAATTTTCACAAGCACCCGCCACCTTCAACCCGTTGTCTTTCGTGTTGTCTTAAGAAATAGTTTTTTATTTTTATTAAAAAAAAAACAAAAAAAAAATATAACTGGGTTTCAAAGAAGGTTTAAATTATAAAACATAATTAAAAAATATATTATAAAATAACATAAAAATATCTTAAATAATTTATATCCGAAAAAATAATGAATCAATAAGTTAATAAATATAAACCATGTCTTATCTAAAAATATATTAAATTTATTATTTCTGACAAATAGGAATGACTGTGTAACTAATTGTTGAAAAGATCTATCCAAATTAGTGAGCCACCCCAGCGAAAATCTAATTACACGATTGTCTATCAATTAGAAACGACAAAAAAATTCCCCTCAATCCTGAGGGAACGTTTGACGGTTAAGTGTTGGAGTTTAATAAACTGTTTAATTAAGAACGCGTCAGATGGCAAGGGAACAGTGTCGTGCGCGCGCGCATCCCGAAAACATGCTGGTCACAGCGCTATTCCTTCTTACAAGTTTTGCGCAAGCCCGACCCTTCAATATAACACACCTCATAGTGCCCGAGGTCATAGCTCCAGGACAAGAGGAAGTCGAAATCGAATGCCGATACGATGCAAATTTCACCCTCCTTAATTGGTTCAAAGGACCGAACGAGTTCTTCCGCTACAGACCCGGCGCAGCTCCAAGCACACGATCTTTCCCGGTTTTGGGCGTTGGAAGAGTGGAGCTGGTAGCATGTGGTCCCACAGCGTGCAGGCTTAAGCTGGGAGCTCTTACTGAAGAAGCGACGGGACTGTACAGGTGTGATATTGAACGAGATGTACCACCCTACAAGTTTGCGACTCGAACTGCATACATGGAAGTACACGGCCATGAACACAGGCGTCCATTGCTCGAAGGGCTGAATGAAGAGTTCGGAGAAGGTGATGACATGCAAGCGTACTGTCGCGGCGATCCTGAAACTGAAATCCGTTGGTACATAAATGGTCGTGAGTTAGAAGAAATGAGAGGTGTGACATCCTTGAAAAGGAAGAGTTCACGATTAATCTTTTTGGGGATCCCACCCATGGTGACCGTCCAGTGCGCTGAATATAAATTTGGTAAACTATTTGGCTCCAATCAAGAAAAAGCTCGTTGGAAGGATCTTATAGGAAACAAGGATGAGAGACCTCAAGAACAGAGGAATTTGAGTAATAAAATGGAAATAGGTCTGAGTTTAATTTGTATTTTAAGCTTGTGTTATATCATAGATTTGTTAAAGTTGTGAAAAATATATTAATTATAGTAAGTTTTAAAGTCGTGTTCCTTTTATATTAAATAATTGTGAAAGTTTATTATTTTAGTAAGACATATATTACCAGATATTAAAATCAAGTATTTATTAAAATGGTTTATTATTTTTTTTTAATTATATATAAATATATAAATGATATCAGAGTATTGAACCAGACACTCATTTATCTCAGCTGTTTTGTTTAATTTCATTTTTACGTCCAATAAATAAATATGTTGGTACCTATTAATAAATAAACATATTTTTTTAAATTTTCACAGATATTGTTATTTTTAAACATCTTGCTTCTGAGAAAGATAGAACAGTGAAAAATATACTAGTCAAACCACCTATCACATTTATGACAGGGTCACTGTTGCTTAACACTCTTTAGATACGTGGGGACGAGATCAAGTGTTATCCTTAAATACATATATTAAATAGTAAGGAGGCAAAATCTGTACCTATATTAAACACTTTTTGAAGAAAACTAATTACCCATATAGAACGAGTGTTGTTGTTGCTTTTTACTAAAGAATATTTCTTTCAGACAAAAAAAAGGTTTAGGACAATAAAACAAACCTACAAGAAGAATTTTAAGAAAATTGGGTGTGGAGTTGTATTGATAAAAAACTGTTTTTCACAAAAAATATAAACATTAAGCAATAAAAAAAAAAATTGTATGATTTGTATAAATCGGCAAGAGATAGTTGTAGATAAGAATTCAATCACCGAGTAACTTTAAAATACTTAAATGTAAAGGCTCTACCTTTACATTTAAGTATTTTAAAGTTACTGCAATATAAAGTCATAACTAATATTATAGAGTAATATTTATATATTCGGTTTCATTTGTTAGTAATTTAAACTCTGTATAGTCTGTCATCCCAGTGACGCTGTCATGGCCAATAGGGATTGCAGAGATTGTTGCACAGAAAATAACGTCAAAGAAAAAAATATTTTCAAAATATAATGTTATAAAAACAGTAGTAAATATTATTTTCTTACTTAATTTTGCAATCGTGTTATTACACCTTTGATGACTTGATTGAAATATGTGACCGGTTTTATTGTAGAAAATTGCGTAATAATGCACATATAATAATGTTTAAATTACCCAATACAAAATGAAATCCAAATCTGTTATAATATTAAAAACTTATAGCATTTAATATTTCAGGAGTTTAGCTAACAAATATTGTAAAAACAATAGAAATTATTGAATGTTCCAAAATATTTAGTATATTACAGCTATCAGATCACAACCAGTATGCGCTATGTAATTATAAGTTTCGTGTAGGTATATATTTAAAATTTAAATCCTTCTTGATTATTTTTAATGTTTCTCTAAAAGGTACATAATATTAGGTATAGGCATGCATTTTTAATATAAGACCTTTGTTTCACAATTGTTATGAAACGGTTTTTGTTTTCGAAAAATAAACTGTCAGTATCAGAGTAGGGAAGCCGTATGTATAGGTAGTATAAGTTATTCAGTAAATTTTATCATTTAATAGTTATTAAAATTAATGTTTTGTTTCTCATAATTAATCAATGGACTGACAAACAATATAATATGTATATTACAATGTGTTATTTTTTTATTTGTCATTACATAATGTATATATAAACACGTTATTTTCATATTAAGCCAAACAGTTATATTTTCTTAAGCATTCTTTAGCCTATTTTTCTGGGGCTGATACCTACGTAGGTATATAAATATTAATATAATTTACTTATGATGATTTGATACCTCTAATAAATTAATTTTTGAAAATCTTGACATTTGTTTATTATTGTATACTAATATTTCAACTATTTTAAAATGTTGTGTAAATTAGCATCATTTCTGGCTTGAAGTCGGCCCAATTTCAAATTATTGCACCACGGAATAGTGAATGCATACTGATTCATGGGAATTATTATATTGCCATACGACAAAATTACTTACTTTTGGGGTAAATTAAAAATTATGACAACAAATAGTGTAAATTGACTATCATAAATTCTAGATTGTTTTAAGTAATTGAAATTAAGGTAAATAATACAACTAATTAGGTTTAAATTTCATTATTGATATCGTCATTAAGCTCGATGTTAACTCTGTGAACAAATAAAAAATAATTAGGTAAATTATTGAAACTCCAGCAAATAATGATCATTCAAATAAAACGTACCCACCTGAAATTTAATAATAATAAAAAATATACAATACACATTTTAAATTTTACATAATTTTCTTAAGGCAAAAAAAAATTAATACAATTCCTTGCCACTGATACGTGTAATCAAATCTAGATAGATTTTTAAACAGAGTTCAGGGATTGCATTCAGTTTTCAGTGAATATTAGCTTCTACTAAAAAGAAAAAAACATGTTTATAATTGTGATTGTGTAAACTAAAAAAAAGGGTAAATAAAATATCAGTTATAGACACACACATTTCAAAATGGCGTCAAGCTTGTAAAACTTTCCCCTCTTAATGACAAGCGTAAGCTGTCAGATAACATTACGCATATAAGCGGAGTCGCGTGTGCATGTTACACAATTAAACATGTTAAAAAGTTCCTCTGAAATTTTAGTTTTATGTTATATTCGGTGCCCAAATTGTACTATAGGAACTGATATACAAAACTTTTCTCCGTCTTGATTAAGTGAGAAACGTAGTTGAATTAACTAGTGAATATATATTAGTTTTACGTTAAGAGTTTTCCAGAAGCAATAATCACCATGCCTAAAGGAAAGAAAAAGGGAAAATACGGTAAGTTTATATAAAATACTGGATGTTCTCGAGAGTTGATTACTGAAATGCATTTGAAATGTTTTACAAGCCTGGAATTTGCCAAGAGTGAGATCACACGTGACCTTGTACTCTTAGCCTGTCTGCGTTGAATGACGAACGAGTCCACGTTTATTTGCACGCTAAAAGTAACGATAGCATCACAACAAAGCATGACTGCTAGCTTGAAATTGGCTGATTACTATTATGATTTTATATAATCAACGTCCTTCCTAATCTAAACGTAACAGCTTGATCACTTTCCCTATTTCATAACATTACTCCAGCGTGCAAGTAACCTTTGTCAATGCATTTCGTCGCTTATAATCAGTCACCTTGAAGGGGCCCAGATAATAGGCTTACTATTACATAATCTTTGCTTTGTTTACTGTCACTTAGATAATAAAATCCCCTATCTAGCAAAATAAAAACGAATATTTATCAAATGGACTATTGATTATCAATATAACATTAATTAAAAATAATGAAGATAATGACAATATAATTAATAATTATAAACTATGATAATTTAAATAGCCATATGGTAAAAAAGCACATGCTCTTGTTCTTTAATTTAAAACACATTCATTTGACATTTATTGTTATTTTATTTGTGTCAGAACAATAAATAAGTGATAAGACATTGAAACAACCACTTTCCAGTATATAATTATTTTAGGTGACTTTATACCATTCTTTTAATATAACAATTTTCAAGATTGTATTACATCAGTTTTTTGTATTAATACAGAACACAGAAGGACAGAGGTAGCATACTCAGATGAAGATGAAGATGCTGGTATTGATATGACCAATGACAACTACTCGGAGACTTCGGGGCAATCCGATCTTAGAAGCCATGACGATGCAGGTAGGTCCAAAAACTTGTTGATCAATGGTAATTTAAAAGTAATCTCATTTTATATTGAGATCAGTAATACCAAACCTTTCCCAAATTGCCACTGGAATAGATATTTAAAATTTTTTAAACAATGTATACTATCAGTATATTCAAATACATTGCTTAGTTATTAGTAAATTTGTGAACACATTTGGCAGGCATTCAAGTAGCGTATAGAAAACAACAAAGAAAACCGAGATATCCACCTCTATCAGTTAATATACCTACCCAATTTACTTACCCAAGACTGTTGCCTCTACATACAGAGTCCATGGGTTAGTTGGTCTGTGTATGTCTATTCCACTGTGCTGTTATCAAACAACTTAGACTTTGTATATGTTTTGCTGATACCATTTTCACTGTATGTCTCCAACATCTTTGTTCTAATTATTTATAACAAGAAAATGTATATTCCAGAAAATGAAATTCAGGAAAAATTAGAAGAAAAAGTTCTGGAAATCATAGATGCACTAAGTGCTAGAGCCAACACAGCTCGTACAGCTGCCTTGGTAGCACTTCGTAATGCTCTACAAAGACGCTATTTAGCACATTTACTAAGCGGACAGAGAGTCACTTTAGCTGAGCACATCACAAAGGCCCTACGGAGAGGCAAGGATGGGGAGAGAAAGGCTGCTGCAGCAGTTGCACCTTTATTAGCATTGCAGGTACAGTTCAGACTTTATAATAGCTTCTTTTATTAATTTGGTTAAGTGCAAATGTTTTTTTTATGACATAAAAGAATCCTCTTTTATAACTAATGACATTAGTTTAAGTAGTGATTAAATTAGACTAATGAATTATATTAAATTTGAATTTGATAAATAATATTAATGAAAAAATCGAATATATATGTAATACATAGTAATTGTTTTGGAAACAGATAGGTGAAGAGGGCACAGATGAATTTATGGCTGAAGTACGTCCGGCGCTATTTGCCGCCGCCACAGACAAGTCTGGCTCCTTGGAAACACGCACTGAGGTAAGAAATCTTCTTAAGTAATAATATTTAGATTTGAAATAACCTTGGTAATAAAAATTATATTTATACTATTTTTTTTTTGTTGAATATTTGTAATAATATTTATAAAAAGGCATTAAGATAAGATTTGTTATTAATTTTTACATGTAATATGTGTAACCAATTTGCAGTGTTGTTCTTCGCTGGCTGTTCTCTGTTATTTGCTGGAGGAAGATCTTAATGAAATACTTGAAGTTATGAAAATGTTTGAGACAATATTCAGTGGCAGTTATCTGAAGGTAACTAATATTATATGTATTTATTGTACACAAGGAATAATAAAATGCAGGAAGCAAACAAGTTTTACAATCAAGTTTTTTTAAACTTTACTAACTGAGGAAGTTATGCCATATTTTTTTCTCACCGATGTTTTATAAGTGCTAATTTATAAAGTAGACTAAATGATATAGACATAAAAAATAGATGTAGGAGTATATTTTTATATTTAAACTTTCGTAAACCATTTTATATGTGCCCGACTAGTTTCGAATCCATTCGGGATATATAAATATAATAGGAGCAAAGTAAATCTTTTTTGTTATAAAATATAATACAAGCATTTTTATATGAATACTAATAAGATGTCTTCTAATTGTATGAAACAACACGGAACTAAAATAAAAATAAACAGTCAGTCATGTCGTCCAATTAGATAGACGGCAATGACCGTCACAGTCTCAATGTCACCTGTGACAGTGTGAGTCATTGAGATTTCTTTGGAAACTTTAATCTATTTAATCGAATTTAAAAGAGTATAAAAATAGATATAAAGAGACTAAACACTTGTTTAAACATTTGTTAATTTGAAATAGAATTACTTGCGTACTATATTTTTGAAGCAAATTAAAATGTCTACCACGCAACATATTAAATTAGAGGCAGTACTTTTGGGCTCCGATGGCGCGTAAAGTAGCGTGTCGTGTATTAAGTATATGTACCTCTCCCTCAGGGCGATGGGAGTGTGAAGGTGTCGGGTGCGGCGGTGGAAGAGGGCGGCTGGCACGCGGCGGCGCTGGACGGCTGGGCCCTGCTGCTGGCGGCCGCCGACGCGCCGCACGCGGCCGCGCTGCTGCGGGAGCGCGCGCCCTCCTTCACACGCCTGGCCGAGATGCTGGATGCCTGCAGCCTCGAGGTGCGCATGTCAGCGGGCTGCGCGCTGGCGGCGGCGCACGAGCGCGTTGCGTCCGCGGGCGGGGAGGTGTGCTGGGACGAGCCCGCCGCCGCGCCGCGCCTGCTGCTGCTGGCCAGGGACTCGCACAAGTACCGCGCCAAGCGAGACCGCAAGGTGCAGCGAGCCACCTTCCGGGACATACTCAAGTACTTTGAGGTAACCGCGTCATCACGAATACTTTACCTTGGCCTACACGAATATAAATAACTCCACGGCATTAAGTTTCGAAACATCTGATACCAGTATCAAAATATAACGATGTTACAGGAGGGCACCATAGACGAGGAGCGCGTGCGCGTCGGCGGCGAGAGTGTTTGCCTCGACAGCTGGTCATCACGCGGCGCATACTCCGCGCTCGCGGGCGCGCTGGGGGCGGGGCTAGCGCTGCTGGCGCCGCACTGCACCCCCCTCCGCGACGCTCTCGACCTGCCGCCCGCCGCGCCCGCCGCCGCACCCAAAGCCAAACTCAACAAGTTGCAGCGGGTGAGTACAAAAGGCTAGAATCGATTACAACAAAGAGGTTCCAAATTCGAGTCCCAATTCGGAACGTACCAAATAGGCAATTGGCTAATGTCTTTTGAAATCATTGAAAGGAACATAGGACACGGTGTACCTTTGATAAAACTAGGATTTTTTTCTAAAATATTAAAATATAGATATAGAATGTCAGTAACATCACACTAACGAGTCCCTCGTTCCACAGCACTTGCAGAACACGGCGGCGTGCAAGGCGCGCACTCTGGCCCGCAACAAGAGCCGCGACAAGCGCTCGGCCGCGCTGGCGCTGTGAGTGAGGACCCGCTGAAGACACTTAGTTTACGTCGACGACTGTTGGCTGAAAATAAGATCCAGAGAACACCCGCGTCGACAGACACCCTCGTAGCTAGATCCCTTTACCGCCTCGTAAAGGAATCGACCGAATGCTTCTTCAAAATTACACTCGATCCATCATTAAAGTGATGACGTTTTTAATATTTTGTTAGTTATACATTTTTACCCATTGTTGTACGAGTGCTCCCATCACTTACTCTTAAAATTGGTGACTCGTTACGCTCCAGACGTACTGCCATTAGCTATCGTGATTGTATCTAATTTTACATTTCCTTATTTTAATATTGATATTTATTATAGAGGCGGTTGTGACGCCGGAGTTATATTGATTAGCCCAATCGTTAGTATTTCGTAACGATGTTTATTGATTATTTTTAATAATATTGCGAATAATAAAGTTTGGAGTAAGGGACATTTTGTTTTGATTATATTTGTATAATTTGTACCGTCTCGAGTCCTTAATGGTAGTCAGTACGGCTCATTATGTATTTTACCTATGTTTAAGAAACTTCTCTATAAATATTATTTTAATGTGTCTGCGGCCCAAACCTGTACATTAACTAGGCTATTAACACACTGATGTTGAAATAATATTTATTATGAGAATATTGTTTGTTTTTCTTAATAAATACTCCCATTTGACATCAAAATAAATTATTACTCAGTTTAACATAGTATTTTCTTCTGTTTTCACAAGTACACATTTAAATAAAACTATTTTTTTTTATTGCATTTAACAATCTATATTTTAATCAAACTAAATTTATTGATCAATAAGTCACCCTTGGAAATCACTAAGTAACGGATTTAGGACATACATACAGTACATCTACATCTCGTCTTCACGTAAACATGATTGGTACAAAGCATTCGAAACGTGTTAAATTTATAATGACAAATTAAAATTCAATTAAACGCGACTAAGATCCGTAAAAAATTGTTTCGGTTTAACTTGTTATTGAGATAAATGTCACACAAACAAAATCAATACACCATCCTATAAAAATGTTGAAGTGAATTTATCAAGGACTTCAGGATAAGAGTATTTGTATGTTGACTGCCATTCACTTTGATCCGAAAGAACAAATTTTTATCTTTAGCTGTTCATTTCTCCCAAAAGAAAGTACATTTTTATTTAAAATAAAGAGTAGGAAAATACGAATTAATAAAATTAACTCTATTTATATAATTTCAGTTATATTTGGGGTCTGCCCTTTGATATATAAATGATAAAAAAGGGGTTCTATAATCCAATTTCTAATCACGTGTCTAGTACACATAACTTTCTATTCTATTGAACATTTTCAATATAATATTTTAAGTTTCTTAAACATTCGCTGTAGAGTAGCGGTAGCAACAGTAATTTACTGTTAATATCAACGCAGTGAACTAATATGATCATACCATAGATCACATTTGACAGTTCTTCAAAATACAGCAACGTACCAACCTTTTAACGGAGTGCACAACGTTATTAATTATTTACTTTTGGTTACAGAATTGGTTAACGTTTATTAAAAGTTCATATCCCTTAAAATAATGACAAACGGAACCAGTTTTGCGATTTACTAATAAACAACTGTACGCATAAATAAACTTTGCATAAAATTCCAAATATCATTACAAAGTCACATCAGTGACCCATCGCAATAGCATATTTGTCGAGACTTCTACCTGACAGATGGCGGTAGTTTTTTTTTTGCTGCTGCTGCTGTTAGCCCTATTGGTTGTTACAGCGTCACCGAAGGAGACGCTATAGTAAAGATAAATTTTGTTGCCTTTAGAAGCCTACAATGACAAGAAAATAAAAAAAAAACTGGAGTATATAGATGGCGCTGAGAACGAATTACACAACAGCGTTCTATGGAACGTTTATAAGAAATAGGTTAAAGAAATAATAAAACAACTGAAACACATGACTAGCTTTATTTCAGACAATACATAACCGTCTCACGCTGACGTCAGCGTTCCAATGATATACGTACAACAATAGATACATAGAATACAGAGGCTTATGAACTAACATCAACTTTCACGAACCACGCTCACTCTCTCAGTATGTCTTACAATTAAATTAATTATAATCTTTAAAATGAGCCAATTTCAAGAGCGCAGTTCGGTCCATTCGTTGCCCACTTAAACATCTGACCTTGAAACAAATCGATAGATCTTACCTAGCTTTGTATAAAAGATAAGCTCATATTGCGGTCCGCCTGTAGCCGACGGTGCTGTATTTCACAACCGTAATCTGTCTCAATAATATATCTTTATACTTTTTCGACATTTCTCTCTTTAATTTGTATTAATTATCATATTTAATATCCGGATAAATCTCAAGATTTAAAGACTAGACAATATCGATTAAATAATTACTTTGTTACTATTTAGTAAATATTTAGATATTAGTACGAAAAAAAAAATCTAGCTACAGTCGGTCCGGTATTTATCAAGACACTCATTACATACCTTAATTACATACGACATACTCTTACACGTATACTGTGACAATAACATTTATATGCAAACTTTTCTTCAATTCCAATTGAAGAATTAAGAAAAGTTTGCATTCATACAACATCCATCTACTAAAAGTGCGATTAAGAAAAATACACTTACAAATAACTAGTGGAAATTATTAAATACACAAACATACCACGAGACTTGAATATGTTTGTAGGCACGGGTGTCTGCATGTCACGGTCTCACTATATCTATAATATTGTCATCGTAACGTAGACTTAGAAACACTATGATAGGTTTTTTTCTTAATAAATGATATTTAGATGATCTTTATTTTGTGGATATTATTAAAAGCCGATTTTTCAAACTACATATAATCTTTAAAATCGGGGAATAATTTGATTGATTTGAAACTGTTCAAATGAATTTAAACCTTAAATTTGATTAAAAAACGACCCTAAAGAAAGATTGCTTAATTTTGTACTTGAAAAGCTACAATGTTATGTGAATAAAGAAGTAAACTGATTAAAGTTTTTACATTTAAAATGCAGTTAGTCTAAATTAAAGCAATAATTATTTGCTCTCAAACACAACCGACTTGAAATGACTTTATTAAGGCAATATAGATATAACATGAGAAAAGCAATAAAAAAATATACACCATATAATATAATAACTCAATTTACATATATCTTTAGGAATGTGAATGTAATGGACAAGGAACTGTTATCAAATACCTACAAATAATTTAATATTATTTATATAACAAGAGAACTAACGGCTCCATTACATATGTTACAAAGTACCATTCACAACAATATAGCTTATTACTGAAAGACCCATCTATATTATTATTATTTATATATAATAAATACCAATTATAATGAGCTATATTTAAAGTAGTCTTGTTGTCTGTTTATTGTGGATATGGTATGCTGCTTGTTATGTTATTTTGATATGTCATCGGCTTACACAATTGTACACATCTATTATATTTATTTGTTATATGAAATACTGTGCTATAAATGGCACTCGCACATATTTTAGAAGTACATTCATTAATTCTAAATTTATAACTACATTTAAAAATATATCTTGACTTAGATCCGATGGTAACAGAAATGGAAATAGAACAAGAGATATAATGAATGGACAGAATTATTTTCTTCTTTACAACTAAATCCAGACTCTGCTCTGACAAATATATATTTTTTTAGATTTTAATACAATGTATTATATTAAGAACAGTCTACTCTACATCGTTTATATGTGAATTAGTTTTTAGTGACAATTATTAATTCTAGTGTATGTATAATATGAGCAAATGCATTTAACACTCTTTGGTACACTAGTAAGCTAGATCATAAATATGTGCCGTCAGCAATTTAAATACACTACTTATATCTATAATATAGACAATTAATATTTCACAGTTTACAGTCATTTTACATTATTTCAGACACATTTCAGAAATTTCAAATTACACAAGTAAATAGTTGAAGTTATATACTAACAACCTTTATGTAATAAATCTTACAATGCTAAACAATGATTTAATAATATTAATGAATTAGTATTTTCAGTTTTATCTACTGAAACTTTCAGTTAAGTACACCATTGAGCGTGTTACGATGTGACATCAGCTTATGACTAGACATCAAGCTATATACAGAGTTCTATGACTTAGTGACTTAATAAGTTACAACCTATCTGTCATTCATTACAAATTTACTGATGATTTTAGATTAGATTAAAACTACAGAAATAAGTTATTATAAGATAAAATTTCTTGAAACAATAAATTACACTCATAATACCTGCAAAAAAATAACCTACATTAAATAGGAATCCAATACAAATTATTAAAGTTTATTTTAATTGAATGTGGGGTACAATATTGAATGTAAAGGGAAGGTTCAACGCCAGTGAACTGGACCTAAGTTAATGAAGTGCACCGAACCCAGTATTGACAAGTGGACTGTTTGAAGCTTGAGCATACAAGGTTGTTATAAAGGCAGCGCCACACACCCCTCACGTGTCCGAGCGAGCTACCCGCGGTCGAGTCGTGCGCGCTTGGCGGACTCGCGCTCGTCGTGCTCCTCCTCCTCGTCGTCCCACTCCCACTCTCCCTCCTCGGCCGCGTCGCCTCCCTCTCCTTCTCCCTCTCCATCCCCCTCACCCGGCTCCACGGCCTCCTCCCCCAGGTTGTCTTCCTCCTCCAGCAGTACCTCGTCCGGTAGCTCCTCGTCATCGTCCTGTTATTTGGTGATGTATCATTTATTTAACGAATTATTTGATATTATTTGTATACTATGTGTCAAACAAAATATTTAAAGAAATATCTGACAATTATTTTAAAATTACTCTATATGTTATGCTTGTAACACAAGGAACTTGCGACCTCTGGTATAATAATATTTTGTATGGATATACTATATTTATCTAAATATAAAAAGCTCATAAAGATTTTATTTAAAATAGGCATACATTATAACTTCTGACACCAGTTGAGCAGTACCAAAGGGTAGTTTTATTGAAAAGAGCCGGCAATAAACGCCACGGATAAGAGTAACTTATTTATTAATTATATTTTTTAAAAAGTGTTGGCTTTCACCTCAGCCATGATTGATACGTTAGGACAAATTAGAAATCAAGTAAAGCGTGGTATCACAAGGAGGCTAGAGTAACTGATAAGACCCACCATGGCGCGCTGCATGACGGCGATGGGCGGCTCCCCGCGGTGCTCGGCCACGCGCCGCTCGATGAGGAACGACACGTACTCGTCGTACAGCAGCCGGATGAGGTGGAACGAACCGAACGACGCCGCCGACCTGACCACACGCGACGACACTGAGAACCTGTCCGACCGTGCACGACACACACCACGCCACGACCACACTGCCACAGCCACACTGCCACAGCCACACTAGCCACGCACTCGCGGGTCGGGTTACAAGCAGTAAGCGGAACATGTGCGCTAGTCTAAGGTGAAAGCGTCACTCGAGCGATGATCGATGGTGTGGTGATTCATGGCGGCAATGATTAGTTTACAACCGACGCCCATGACTCGTAATATTTTGTATATGTAGTGTTATTATTCATACGTACCGCATAACTTAATATGTTATTAAAAAAGAACAATATTACAATATATTTTAAAAAGTCATGCGCATTTTTATATGAAAATGATATCTTAAACTATATTTTAGTATGGTAGTTATAAATTAATTTTAGTGTGTTTCAAAATGAAATGAATATTGCCAGTGAAGCGATATAATATCCTGACTGCACTCGGCCACATCGACTGATTTTGAGCTAATGAGAGCTTCGTTGCTGTGCTTTCATATGACCGATATTGCCAAATGCCAATTTTGGGAATGCACGACTACATTATAGTAGATGGCCGCAGGTGGGCGATCCTTGACCCCATCTCGCTTGGCATCGAGCTCCTCTTTCCTTTCTCTCTCTCAGATACCCTTCAGGATGACCAATCTGCTGCTATAATCTGCCACTCAACTATCTATGTCACGTCGTTTCATGTGGAGCTTAAACTCCTCTTTGTATGTATGGCAATAATTATGCGGCCTGTATCTGCTTGCCAATTTACATTTCGGAATAGGTCTTTGCCGTTCTGACATCTTATGTGGGAGACATGTTCAGACCACCACAGCTATCTCGGCATTAAATAAGCTCTATTCCACAGACATGTCGTAGGACTTCGAAACACGATCCAACCAATAAATGTACATAATGTCACGTAGGCATATAAGACAGGTTTTTTCAAATTCTACGATATGCTTCCGGTACAGAGGCCATGTTTCGGGGGCGTTTAAAAATTCTGCGAGATGCCCATGTACACAACTACATGGCCATCTTGCACGGAACACCTCGAAGCATTCTGTGCGTGAGGATGCAGGAGCTGCTCCAATTATTTAGTTATGACGTAATGACGCCAAGATATTTAGATTGCCTGCTTGCTTGAGTGAGTCAACACCGTGTTTGATGTCAACTGGAGCAATGTCTAGTGTCACTTCAGTCTTCAAACTAATGTTAAGCCTGAACCTGCGACATGAGTCGTCAAGACCTCGATTGGAAGCCAAATTGGGTTTCTGGCATGTCTTCAAATACGGGCATCAAACGGTTAAGCAGAATTCGAGTAGACTTTTCCGGGAACAGTCGATATGGAGAAACCTCTGTAAGAATTGTAGTCGAACTGCTGCAGTTGTTTTTGTATAAGGAGACTCATCTTCCCACATCATATTGAAAACCTTCCAGACCAGACCAGACCTCATGCAACTCTGCACCTCATAATATAATAGCTCTTCCGACACGTTATCAATAGTGCGATTTCGTTCGGCTGTTGTTGATGATGACGTCATGCAGAGTATAGCGGCTCATCCTCATCAAATATAGGAAGTGCTGCTATCAAGTTAACGTATGCTATATCTTCAGCTCGATCGATATTTACCAACATGTACTAACATGTACCATCGACCAATCTCACTTGCACTCTAGTTAGAATTCCATTGCCAACAAGTTTAACTCGACCTCGTCATAAAAGTATCCCACGAAATCCGTGATGATTTTCACTCGGGAAATATCGCTTCGTCGGACCATTACAGGCAACCAAGTGTCAATGACGCTCGAGCTTAGATGCAACCAAGTGGTTTAATAATTTTCAGGACGTCTAAACTCTAAAGTCTAAACATAGTGTCGGTGAACCCGTGCAGGTAGCTGATGACTAAAGTGTATTGTTTGAGATGACGTCTATTATATGTACAAATATAAACTTAATAAAACATAAGCTTACACACAACACACACTACATTATCACACTAATATTATAAATGTGAAAGTTTCCTTGTTTGGATGTTTGTCCGTCCATCACGCTGAAACTACTGAACGGATTTTGATGAAATTTGGTATACAGACAAGTCAGCTGACTTGGGTGATAGGATACTTTTTATCCCGATTAAATGCTTGGGATAAAATATCTATCACACCGATAATGGTGATTAGATTTTGTTGAAAATTGGTATAGACCTGAGTTTTTATCTAATTCTAAGTACTTCATTTCTGATAAAACAAGAACCTTAATATTCGTCAATTACAACGAAACTTGATGAAAATTAGTACTTTATACTAATTTTCACACGGTATTACATGATTTCGATGATGGGATACTTTTCATTCTAATTAAATGTTCCCGTGAGATAAATCAGGAATATAGAAATTTCGATTCTATGTAAGCGTAGTCTCTGTATGGTTTATTGAAGTACCAATAGATGGCATTTCCCTGTATTTTACATCGCGATATTAAAATGCCACAACCACTTGGTTTTTAACGACTGTGACTTTGCGGTTCAATTATGTAATCTCTTCGTTGTTAGTTATTTCTGTGTCGTTTTGGTGAAAGATGCTCGAGTTAAAAAAGCTTCTTGACTCCTAGCTATCAAGAAACTTCTCCTCCAGCGGAATTGAGGAGGTGTGGTGTTTTATACTAATGTTTTATGAGATAGCATTCTTGGAATTTCGATCCTAGATTTCTTACTTCGTAGGAACCTTAACAACTTTTATTATCATTATTCTGACATTATTGGTCTAGAATTTATGAGTTAAAAGCTATCTTTGTTTGTGTTAAATATAAGTAAGTAATTTTATCGATCTCAGATTTCTTTCTTCGTTGGAACTAAATCTGAATTCGGACAGTTGTTTGTTTAGAATTTAGGAGCTATAACTTATAAGTTTTCTTTCTTTGATTAAACAGTAATATGTAGTTTCAATTATTATATTTCAAATAAAAAAGTTTATTTATAATGAATTCATTACTTTATTATAATATTTTTTATGTTATTAAGAATAACGATTATTTATAGCATTAATTTGTTAAGTTAGTAATAACGGTTAGTGGTGGTTATAGTACAGGTTAGGTATTAGGATGGTTTAGTCTTTTTTCCTAATTATTACTTTTAAAAATGTTACGATTGCTTAAATCTATTATTTCGCAAAGCTTGAATAAAGCCGGATCTATCAAAGTAGTACTGACAGCAAACAGACCTTATTCCACGCGAGCAAAGCCGCGGGCAAAAGCTATTATAATATAATTACTTTTAAAAAACCATGTTAATGAAAGTCTTTGATCTATTAGTTCTAATATAAGGAATATTTAATAAATAGGTAAATGAACTTCAAGTATGATAAATAACAGCTCGACAATTAAGCTGTTCTTAACACAGTCGAGAGAATACATCTAAGTGATAGTGTATATGTGCATAGATAAAGTTCTACGTATACGTGCGTGTGTGCGTGCGTGCGTGCGTGCGTGCGTGCGTGCGTGCGTGCGTATGTACCTGAGCGTGAGTTCCCTGATGACGAGCGAGGAGTAGAAGGACCAGTCGAGCAGCAGGCGGCGCGCGCGCGGCGTGTAGTCGGCGCGGCGCTCGTGCGGCGCCAGCGCGGCGCGCACGCAGCCCTCCAGCCACGCCGCCCACGCCTCCAGCGACGCGCCGCGACCCAGCCGCGCCTGCGGACCACCATCATCCATCCATCCATCTCAAACAACGCATCTTGTAGGTACGTCACCCTCGACGTTCTTCCACTCGAAATTGTTTTATATCAAAGAAGTATATTAAGCCCTCTATAAGGTACTCGTTATGTCAACATCGCAGCGCCGGCAATTATAGAAGAGAAATTGAAAGTTTTGTCATAATTCGTTGAAAAATGCGCTCTCTTCGCGATCTGTATTGAAATTACAAAAGAATTTTCACCTAGTTTTAATGAAATTGCTCGACCATTCAATAAAACTAGCAGACTTATAGTTATTGCATTAAATGCATGGTTGTTAGGACCGGTACCTTGAAGTCGGCCTCCAGCCTGTGCGCGGTGGCTGCGCTGCCGCAGGCGCAGGCCCAGGCCGCCTGCTCGCGCACCACTCGGAAGTCGACTCGATTTAGATCCGAAAGCATCTGAAATTAATTTCCATGTCATCGAAGAACACCTCGCTTTACTAGCTGTCCGTGTTAACTACAAAAGGACTTCACATTCGGAATAGTAGCATTACTGAGGAAAACCTTACAAGGAAGTATATCTAAGACCAATAGAGACATGTCACAGTGGTCGTCTGGCGGCACCTGCTGTATCTGGTGGTGGTTGTTGAGCACGGCGCGCGCGGCCTGCGCCAGGTGGTTGAGCGAGGTGTAGCGGCGCAGCGCGGCCGCCAACGCGCCCGCCGCCAGCGCCTGCGCCCGAGCCGCGCCCGCCGGCGCCCCCGCCGCGCCCGCCGCCAGCGCGCCCTCCAGGCTCTTCGCGAAGTTGCGGATGGCCTGCGTGAGCTGCGAGGGGATGGGGCGCAGCACGTCGGGCAGCAATAGGTCCACGGCGCGCTGGTGCAGGCGCAGCTCAGCGCGCCGCAGCCAGGCGCACACGTCGCGCCGCGCCGCCAGCCGCGCGCCCGCCCGCCCCGCGCGCCGCCAGAACCAGCGCCGCGCGCGCTCCGCCGCCGCCGTGTCCAGCGCCGCCACCGCCTCCAGGAACTCCACGCCGTGCTGCCTGCGCCCACACGGCCCCGTATGGGAGCCTCAGTGTTAAATATAGTACGGTGATGTTGAATCCTTCGTGCATCTGTTTATGTACTCTGTAGGGTGGCCATGATGCTACTATCTCTATGAACGCAAAATTATATATTTAGTATGTCCCTTAGAGTTCGTGATTATAATATTTTCATTTTTTTATGGGTTTATAAATTGTATATATTCCGCACTAAAGCGACCCCTCGATCCTCAAGCGACAGACTCATCATTCCAATTTAGCATCCACGCTCTGATAGCATACATCCGACGGCCTGGCTGGTATCCTACCGCTCTTCGACTCACCGGTGGTGGTCCCTGAATTGCTGTACGGCGTCCGGCGGAAGGTCCTCGGGCGGGTCGGCCAGCAGCAGTTCGGGAGGCTCGGGAGCGCTCACGGCGCCCAGGTATTGGCGATGCGCCAGACCAGACAGGCCCACGGGACTCTCCGGCTCCCGGGACCGGGACTCCTGTAGAGATGAAACGCATCAGACCGTATTTTAGAAAACTGCTCTATAAATATAAATACTGTCGAAACCGTCAGCTGAAAAAACTTACATCGGACGACTGTGGCTCCTCCGGGTCGATCTTCTGCACGGTGGCGGGCGGCTCCCGGGCCGCGGAGGGCTTCGCCCTTATCCCGTAGTAGTGATACTTGGAGTTCCCGCGCGTGCCGAGGCGCCGCGTGCGCAGCCCCACGAACACGGAGCGGATGAGTTTCCCGAAGGACGCCGCGTTGACGGGCTCCAGGCGGTGCGCCGAGCAGTGCCGCAGGTAGTGCGCGTACAGCGTGGAGCGCGGCAGGGACACGCCTGCGGAACACTGCCTCATGTACTCGAGCCCGTGTGCCGGAGCGCCGCTGGGGGGGAGGCGACGGCTACCCTCGGCGGTCTCGTAGTGGTCGAGCAGCCACTGCACGGTGGCGGGCGGCATGCGGGCGGCGGGCGCGGGCGATGCGGGCTGCTCGCTGGTGAAGGAGTACTCGGCGGGCCAGGCGTCGTGGTCGGGCGCCGTGACGGCCGTGACGGCGGTGACGGTGCCGTCCGCGGGCACGGTCGTGACGCCGTACACCGGGTACGTGCGGAGAGTCTCCCTGTGTTACGGGATATTTCATAAGATTCTTGGACGTTTTACGACTATACAATTATAAAAAGGTGTGTGATGGCAAGTTATAAAAAATACATTATTTAAATTAAAATATCATAAATATTAAAAAATGCTTTACTAATAATATATATATTTAGTGTAAAATCAATATTGTTTTTATAACAATCATTTGTTTCATTAGATGGATGTATTGATTTAATAACATGTATATACAAAAAAAAACCATATCCATTTTATGGTCAGAAATATAAGATAGCATCTATTCAATATAATTTTACTTCATAACGCGTACTCACATATGCGTCTGGTGACCCGTCTGTGTGTATATCTCCTGCGGCTCCACATACTGGACGTGATAGTTGACATTTCCACCCTCGCCTGAAATATTAATAAAAAATCAATTATACAAAGAAACCCACAAAATGTTATCAACCGAAAACAAAAAGGTTAGTAGAACAATTCCTCGAAAGAAACTAATATTTTTGTAAATTATTTTTCGCAAGATGAAGAATCCCTATCCACCAGCAGGCACCAGCTCCATTGACAAAGGTCATGTTAGTAGCGACCCTGGTGACTCACAGGGGTAGTAGGCGCGGTACCTCGGCACCTCCATGCCGCACCACGTCACCCGGGCAACTCGCGCTCCGGGGACAGACTAGCGACCCGGCGGGCTTGTGAAACAGCGAGCGAGCGATGATATTTAATTACAAGCTATGATTCTTTTATTTATGTAAATATTTATGAGCGCTTTATTTTAGATTCATATCACTGATTTATTTATATTACAATTTATTTATATATTTTTATCTTTTGAATATCTTATCTACAACGATACCAAATTCTTTGAATGTCCTTGGTTTAAGAAGGTTTTTTATATGTTAGACAGGTTTGAATTAGATGCCACAAATTGCCAGTACAAGCCACAAATTGACAGTATATTAGGCATTTTTTAAGCTCTATATAAATATTATATGTTCCAGCTCTGCCAGACATTAGTTTTTATTAATGTTGAAAAATAAAACACATCCAACGACGTTTATATAACTTAGTTGTATTACAAAACTATTTAAAATCAAAGCTTAATGTTACCCAAGTTATAGTTTTTCAAATAAATAAATATTAACCTACTTATTAAATTACTCTAATACTCAAAGCTATAAAACAACAAACTCTCATAGCTATCGATGTGAAACAGGACGAATAGGGATGCTGCGTCTCGCTCGCACTCTCCCCACCTGTACACGCCCATTGTGATAATGTAATCCCTATATAATTGTGTATTACCCTTTATATATTGTTAAATATTCACTTGTAGGGTTGCATAATAAACAACAAAAGGTCAGCCAAACGAAAAAAATCATTTTTTTTCATATCACACAAAAAAATTCGTGACACTTTAATAAAATATAATATATATTTGAAAATAAGGAAATATCTTAAGCAATAACCGCTTTGAGTTTTAACTTACTAATCTTAAATACGAATGACAATACATTTTGGTATTTAAATCAAATTATATACCATAAAAACATTACGATTTTTTCTTATTTAAATCATATTTATAAATATTATCAAAAACAATAATTAAGAAAAATATTATAAATATTAATATTGAATAGCAATATTAATATTAATAATAAGCCCGCTCAAGCACAAAATCAGTACTTATGTACATAGTCGTATATAAGATAATAAAAAGACTCAGACACATAGACGCGTGGCGCGCGTTACATCAAAGGTAGCCAAGCATTGTGTGAGCTACAATAATCAGTCAGGTAGATGATCCGAAGGGGCACAATTATAGTTTATTAGAACATCCCTATTATTAAAAGTTTCATCTTTATTGGCGCAGCACAAGGTTCCGTTTTGTTGTATATTAACATGAGATAGGGACAAGATTGACAGGTGGGATAATCAGATTGTATTACGGAGGGTAGTTTGATGTTTGTATTCGGACAGTACAGCAAAGGTTTCGCAAGTGCAGAGTTCAAAGATTTATCGATAATATTGTTTAGATTTCCGTCGAAAACTTTCATTGGTAAAACGTGATCCGCTTCTAATAAGGATTGGTGAGTTTTTTTTTAATAAATAAGATGAAAGACGAGATTAATATAATTATTACACTTAGTAGAACAGTTAGTAGGTGTTATTTGAGAGCATTTCGTGGATAGATCGACTCATGCGCATGTGTTAGTAGCGCCCCCATGCCAAGCGTGTAAATCAAAAGTGACTTGCTGTCGTGGTCGCTGTGCGGCTCCGACTTCACGTGCGGCGCCTCCCATGCGTCCTGGACTGTGCACAGTGCGCGTTACGATACACTAATTCATGCTATTTGCATATATTCATACTTTTTAGTCAAAACGTTATGATAGATTTCCTTTTTATCCTCCGGTATGAAAAGTTTTTTTTCACCAGTCAGGTGAACTTTGGTGAATTTGGAGGTAGTGATATTTTTTATGCAATAATGTTTAAAAATTCAAATAGCAAAATAACAATATATAATGGGTGTATGACTGATCTGATACCTTTAGCACTTTTAATGAAAATCAGTGTAAAACAAAACATTAAAGACAATACCAAAGCCTACAAATAACTCTTGTAATACATGCATACATACTTGTGACGATGTAGGTGTGTTGAGCTTCAGTGGTGGGGCTGGAGTGACCAGAGCTGTCGCCGTTCACATCCACCACCGTACTGGAGACCTGGTGGTATAGGTTCCGTTGGGTAATATGACCAGTATTTTAATTGTTTAAGCATGTGGTTGTAATAATGTAAATGAATATGTACAATAGAGCAGTACTCCTAGTACGATTTTGATCGTACGAAACGTGGATAGTTTTCGAGCAATGACGAAACGAGTTCTTGATTGTGATTGTTAGTAAGCCAACCATAATCAAGAAATCGTTTCATGATTGCTCGAAAACTATCCACGTTTCTTATCTCGTCAAAACTCACACTATGGATAAAGGTTCCTCTATCACCGAAAATTCCTGCCTTATTACATTATTAGGCAATTTTTAGGAGGAACTCTAATTGTAGGGCGACCTGAATTACTAACGAAGATAGAACAGTTCAAATTTCGAACATAGCTAAGACTCATGCAACAGAGAAGATTTATAATTACTTAATGTACATTTAAAGTGCTATATTTACACCATTAGAAACATTAAGTTCCAAGAAAGATATGTGTCATTTAGCTCCATTTATCCCATGATATTCAGTTATATATTTTTTCTCATATTTCCTATCTTTTCACAAAAAAAAAACTAATAAATCAAATACATATTGCAATAAGCTATCATACAGTCTTGGATATTAATAAAGCTTCAGAGCTTGTCTGTATAACTTATCATTGTATTACGTGATGAACAATGTGAACAGTTTTAGCTCCACAGAATAATTAAGCTAATGAAGGCAAGGATTTTTTTATAAACGTTTCAATCACCATGAACTGATTCATTGTCCAACATAGGCCTGATAACACGTTAGTCAGTAAGTATCTGGGTCCACGTTTTTCTCCAGTTGGAATCATACAATTTTCTGAACCTCTTTTACTGAAATTATACTCGTTAAACGTTTTTTTAATGTTTGTCTTTTGCCTTACTGTATTTTACTGAAGAAACTGCAGCGCCATAGTGCATCCGTCATGCCGAAAGTCATACAAATATCGTGATATATAACCAAATGATTAAGTTGTAAGTATCCACTGGGATGACGTATTGGACCAGAGCGTGGAAGAAATTAACGTATTGCGCCAACCCAAATAATTAGGATAAGGGCAGGGATGACGTATATGTAAGAAGAATAAGGTTTGCTCTCGCTATCGTGGTATTAAAATAAAAACTCGTAAAAAACCTGATAGTGTACAAAGTGGATAAAAATGTATACAAATAAGGCTTTGAAAATTCGATTAACCATCGAAAAGTAAGCCTGAAAATTACTTAGCCGATTCGCAATTCTTACTTTACAATTAAGAAAAACTACTAATACAATAATAATATCACCTGCTGTATTGCGTGCTGTAAGTGTATATTAGGTATCTCCGGGATGACGATGAGTTCGCGCACGGAGCTCGGCGACGCGCCGCCCGCGCCCTGTGACCTCACTATTAATACTTGGACACTACTTTATGTTGGTTTATTCTTCTAGAACTTTACATTAAAAAAAAATATTTATTTATAATATTTATAATTTCCATTAACATATTTCAAAAGCTTATGTGACCTACAACAGTGTATAATGGGTAGTTAACCTGCGCGGGCGCAGCGAGCCGCGCCGCCATGTCTGGCGAGGCGGGCGGAGATGACTCCACCAATACTTCGTCGCCCGCGCACTCAAAATCTGCAATCAAAATATGTCATCGTGTTATAAAAGTTTTTTGTGTAAAACGCAAACCTTTTAAAACAGTGTCGTAAACAATAAACTATCTGAATTGTTAAGCAATTATTTATATTTAATAAATCAATAAAATTTACATAATGTAATAAAACCTAATAATCTCAATAACCACTTTGTTTGCATTTTATGTATATCTTTCGAGAATATTAAACAAGCAAACAAAAAATATATGTAATTTTTGTTTGATAACCAATCTATAGATGAAATAAATTAAAAAATAATATTAAGCATTTTCATGTTAAATATTTTTTTTTATTCTTACATCATGTATTTTTATAAAGCAATCTAGAGTAATTTTAATTATAATATATATATTACCAATAAAAAAAGAAGATTGGATGTAAACATTATTGGTCAATTTAAAAGGGTAGCATTTAATCTTGGCTTAAACATCCCCTTCATCTCCATGCTCTAATTAATTGGAAATTTTATCTCCCCATTACTCCAATACCTGTATTTTGTAATTTAATCCCCAACTAACAAGGGTTTTAAAAGAATATCTATTCAAGATAAGTAACAATATTTTTTTTTTAAATTAAATATATACATATATTAAAAGGTATATTTTGGAAACAAAATAAGGATAAAGTATGATAAAAATATTATAGTAATTTTTTATTGTGAGATCATCTAAATTCCAAATTTAAAGACTCCACCTATAAAATACAAAAGCATTTTAGATAATCTAAGTTACAAATCAGATGGTTAAATAATACTGTTTAAAAATTAATCTTTAAGCACAAATTAATCTTAAAGCACAAATTAATCTTAAAATAATATAAAATGCCAAAACTTTTGCATAACGCTATCCAAGGTGATAGAGATGTTATTGATCTGTTTCAAGCTCGGTGCCGAGTATCTGGGGAGTGTAACCTGGCAACACCATCCCTCCTTTACCGTCCCACTATACTTACTCTCCAAGTAAAACACGTTCTCAAATCCCATCTCCGACATTTTACACAATATTCAAAGAAACAAAACACTCTTACACTGCATTTACATTATTTTGACTCGGTGCAGACAAGTAACTGATATTGATCAAACTGTTTCTAGGATACCGTTGATAGTCTTATTGTATTTGGGAGCTAGTTAGTGTGTTTGTGATATTGGGTGGGGGAGTGCAGGTGGTGTGCCGCTTGGCCGACATCACCTGTCATTTGTGTGTTACGCATGGTTGAACAATATCACCCCATTGTAGATAATTTGCTAGTTATGTTACTTATGTGTTGTGTTATAAAATATTTTGCTTCAAGTGTATAGATGTTTTTATTGATTTTTAGGGACATAATTGTACTTTTTACAGTTTGTTCTAGTTTAAATATTACAGTATTTGCTTCTTTCACATAGACTTAGATTTTAATAAGTGTTCTTTAGATAAAAGTATTTATATTCAAATGTAACCAGCTGATTAGTCAGCCCTTGTATGTTATAGATATTTATGAATATAGAGGAGAATTGGAACGGCCTATCTACCTACGCATATGCAGCGTTACTCGTACCAGGCACCGGTAACCCTCCTATCCGGATTACTTTGATAAAATAGATACGCATTTTGGTATTTTGAATTGATAAGCCATTGAAACTAGGGGAGCGTTTCACGACACATCTATCATTTCTGAACCAAAGCGATGGGTGAGGTTTACAGTATTTTAATTATACCATGAATATATTTATTAAAAAAATAATATAAGGTGAAAATTAATAACCCACCTGCCAGCCATTCTAAACTGTCAAAAAGTAAACACTTGAAACAGTAACCAAAATCACTAATATATAAATTTAACAAAATAAATATTTCGCGAAATTAAAATCAAATGAGGCAGTATTATATGTTTTATCAAAATTTTTATGTAACTCAAGTGTTGTTGTAGCTACACCCGTTTCCTAGGCTACGGATCCATCCGGGCCACAAAAGTCAATCGCAAACTATAATTTTACAATAGTCAATAGAGGGCGCTCATGTAGATAATATTTTAATAAGACACGAACTGATAAAAATATAAGAAATATGAATACATTTTCAATATTTTTTTTACGTATTTTTCACTGTCATTATTATAACGCAATATTTGAAAATACTCTTTAAAGTATAATCGTTATAAATATTAAATCATATTGTTTTTGTATTATTAATAATTGCTTTAAAATATTTTATATAAAAAACGAAAGTTGTATGTTATTTAGGTATATCTTTAGAAACAAAATTATATGTATTAACACCTGTAAACTTTCATGAAATTTTAAATGAAAGGTATTATTTTAACAGTAAAATAATTGTACCTTCAACATCAACATCGTACACATATACTTCTAAGTTTGTCCCATCATTCATATAAACTATGTCTTCGTTTGTTTCTTGACTCATATTAAGTTAATTATAAAATCTTCAATTTTAAACACGCATTTAACCAAGTGCGTATTAACTTGACTATCACCTTGGTAATTAATTTTATTTATCTACAAATAAATAACGACAAAAAATTGACGTGATCGTATTACATATTTTGTCTTTTTAATTACTAAAATATCCAAATCCAGGTGGCCAGATTTTTTTTAAATAAAATTGTAAAGTACTCATATGTTAAAGTTAAATCAATCTATTTATATATTATATTTTATTTTCAATATATATTTTTAGATCAAAATTTTATAGTCTTTCTTCTCTCGGTTGCCCACCGACGTTGACAGATTGTTTACTAAATTGATATGTATATAAGCGTGCGTATCTTTAGAAGAATTTAAATACAGTGAATTAAAAAATATTCGAGATCTCGCAACATTGACTTAAATGCCAATTGTCAATGACATTTAAAAATGACTTCAAAATATCTTTGAAATGAAATGCAAACGAGTAAATGACAAATTTTGATGTTCCAAAAAAACAATATTATAACTATTGCTTATGCTTTAGCTTGAAAAGAACTTAACTATATTTAACACAACTTAGTCACCATGAATGTTATTATAAAACAATTAAAGGGAGGTGAATGTCGTCTAGAGGTAAATATATTTCCTTAACAGCTATTTTTATCACGCTTTGCAAAATCTGATTACTACATTTAAATTTATAGGTATCTCCTGCAACCAAAATATTAGACATAAAACGACAAATTGCTTCAAAGCTAAGGATACCTATTGAAGAACAGAAATTGCTTCTCCTGGGTAGAGCGCTTGCTGATGATCAAGCTGTTCAATCTTATCCCTCTATCAAAAACGGTACAAAACTAAACCTTATTGTAAAGAAACCAGAGGGATTATTAGAAGTTTCTGTTAAATACTTTAAGCACAATGGCATGTCTGATGTAGAAGCAAGAAATGCAGCAAATCATTTATTGAAAGTAGTTGAAGAAAAATTTAATAAGTTATCCTGGGATGACATTGAGAGATTGAGCTTTGACTGCATGCTGGAGGAGTGTGGTCACCCGCGGCCGGTTGTGGACCAAGACCAGGACATGGACTGTGATGATGCATTTGGATTGTGACCTAACTCCTTTAACTTGTTGCAATTTATTGACCAACTTTTTGAATTTCTGTAACATGTTACAATTGGTATTGCAATTCAAAGTTAACCAGAACCTGAGCCAGCCACAGCTGTATTATAAGAATATAACTGCATTGTTTTGTTGTTAGATTATCTTTAAAGATGTGCACTAAATATATATCGTGAAACCCAGTAATATAAAAAGTTGAAGTGTATATAATAATTATAAATATATAGGTTTTCTTATTCTGTAATTTTCAATGTTCTTGAGACTATTCTAGGGGTGTTGTATGTTTTGAATAATCCAATAAAAAACCTTAGCATAAATGGCAAATTCATTACAATAACTTATCAAATTAATCTTACTGATAGAGAAATTTAATTGGATATTTTATTAAAATAGCATGTTGCAATCATGTAAATATTGAGACAAATTAGGGTAAGAAACTGCTTACAAGTTAATTTATATCACATGTAGTTATTTTGCCAACTAATGTCTATTGCTTCAATATTTTTAATAGTATTTGCTGTCTAGAATACTTTACTGTATATGTATGAAACTGATCTGAGAAAGAAATCACTTTTTTGTGCTGGTATTTTTCTGTTTTCCTTATTAGTTTTATTCATGCATACCCTCCCTTTATAAAATTTCCTTAATTCATTCATTATAGAAATACATAAGTAAATAAAGCTGTGTTATCATTATTATTAATAATCTACACTTCTAATAAACCAATATAATGTAAAATAGTATAAGTTGGATATGTTTGGGGTTTTGCTTGACACATGTTGAAATAAATGCATTTTAGTATCAGTTGTTTATTTCATTTATTGTTTCATTATGTATAAAGTACATGTTTATGGCAAGTTTATACAAGTTTAGTTGTTTATGGAGTAATAATGGAATTAAATGCAATTCTTTGTGACACTAACATTCCAGCTCATTATGTTAACAGTGAAATAATTTCTAGAAAAATAATTACATATACAATCATTCTGTCATTCAGTGCAATACTGTAAGAAAAATTTAAGTCTGTCTAAATAGAAATCCAGTGATTAAATAACAATATAGACATCTATTTTAGATATCTACAAAAAATATGTATAAAATGTATTATGTATAGACCGAAGGGGAATATAAAAATTGTATCTGCGAAACAAATCAGATATTTGAATAGAAGTCAATTAGTTAAAATAATTTGATTTGCAAACAAATATATAGTTCACTATATTTTTTTTTATTTTATTTATCAATTATAAATAATAATTTTAACAAGTTATTCATATTTTTTTTCTATAAACTGTCCAGATCATAGTATTGAAATATGTACATTTGCAAATCAATTTATTATTTTATTGACGCCTTGTGAGGATTTTATTTTCATGACTATTTTAAGAGTAACTGACATTTAAAAGAATTGTTCAGGCACTTGGCTTAAAACAACTCCCTAATATGTTTCTATCACAACCATACAATGAGCTAACAATCTACCCCAAAAAGTCCCATTGAAATTTCATTCAGACAATTCTTTCTTTTGCTATCAACATGTAATATAAATATCATTGTTAAATAATAATTGAGTGTTGTTATTTCATATAGTCATTATCTCAGGAATTTTTAACTATTACAAAAGTCACAATATTCTTTGTATGGAAGAGGTTTGAGTTAAATTTAAAAGACATTTATACATTTAAGAAAGCAGTAGACTAGAAAATGTTACCAACTGTAAAGTACAAAACTTTGAACATCAATTCAAATGATATTCAAACATATTGTATATTTTCTCAATATCTTAAAGGTCATAAAAAAAATAATTGTAAAATATTTTAACTAATAATATCGTGAGTCACAAAGTATACCTTAAGTTCAATGTTTGCTCAGACTTCAGTCCGAGGTAATATGATTATAGGTTACTACTAAGACACGCAGATCCAATGTTCAATTTTATGTAACTATGACGCAATTACTGTTCTATACAAAAAATCTTCAACTACCCGCAAAATGTACAAACAATTTTGATTATGATTTCCTTTAGATCGTATATTTAAATGTCCATGCTAAGCCAAGCCAAGCCAAGTCACTCGTAGTCACTGTCGTCATCAGATGATTCCGATTCCGACTCCGAGCTGTCGGGGTGGTTCTTCGTTATCTCCACGCAGTTATCTACATCTGTCAGTCTCTTGAGCGATTTTCCTGCAAATAGGAGTTTTTTTTACTATACTATATTGGCATCTTGTACTATCTGTGGCCGAGTTGAAACTTCTTCAACATGATAATGTTACACTAGAAGGGCAAAGTATCCCCCAGCGGTACCTGTGAGCGTGGACAGCAGGCGTGCGTGGTGGTGGGGGGCGGCCAGCGCACCCAGCGCCGCCGCGCGGGCCCGCGCGCGCTCCACGCCCGACGCTACGACACGGAATAAACATTGTACATGAATTTGGTACGAGTTGTTGTAAGCTATTACATCCAGTTGAGTTCCTTGTTGCCGTACCTCGCGCACCCTCGTGACACGAATCCTCGGTCATTGATACCTTTTCAGTTCTGTAGACGCCCGTCACGAGATCCCATACGAACAGACACTGAAAGAATATAAACAATATTATAACCAAATATGTTCGTCGTAAAAATATTAAATTACATGATAGCTTTGAGCGTCACATAAAATGAAAACAAGCACGTATGACCATGTTTATAAGTGAATTGGTGATGTTTAGATTCAGTGTAGGCGTCGTATTGTAGATGTGGTTCCTTTTTGTTTATTTATTTGTATATATGAACGTGCACGTGCGCACCCACCTCTGCGGAGTACTGTCCGCGGTGCTGCAGACAGCCGGCGGCCGCATCCTCGCAGGCGGCGCACTGCCCGCACGACGCGTCCTCGCTCGCCCACAGCCACATGGCGCACAGCTACAACATATATCATTAGAACACACACGTATCACAATCACGGCCGCACCCCTACACGGCACTCACCCCGGACAGACAGCCGCTGGACTGGCACACGTCGACGACGTGGCAGCCCCAGTCAAAACAATAGATGAACTTCTTCCCGCTGAGCTGACACAGGCGCCCGCACACCTCGTTGCACAGCAGCTCGGTGTCGAGGCTGCGCTGACGCGCTCGCAGCGTCAGGGCGGGGACGGGTCGCCGCCCCGCCTCCCCGCCGCCCGCCCGCCGCTCCACCCCGCCCGCGCTCACTCCCTGCAGCGCGCGCCCGGCGCCCTCTCCGCACAGCGGCAGCGCCACGTGGTACCCGGACATGCAGTCGTCTGCGGTCGGACGCAGCGGTACAATGCAATGTTGAGGAGTTTACAGCTTTTGAAACGTGGGATATATTTCCACGTAAGGGTCGGGTGTTTATAGTGACGATAAGTATTTGTTACACTGAGAGAATATGTGGCGTGTATTATACGATGTGGAAGAAATCCTCATAGACGTGATGATGATACTTTTTGGATTTACTTTTTTTTTGTGTATAAAATATTAATAATAATAACAAACAAATTAAAATAGCATCGAACATACAAATAAAAACATGCACAAAATAATTATATATTTTACCTTCGGAATCCGTTATGATGGACGTGATCTCGTCGTCGCTTTCGAGGAAAAACCGTGTAAAGAATTTGCTACATTTCGAATTGCCCGAATGCACCAAATAGGGATCTAGCGGACTGACCGGACAGTCCGACAACGTTTTGGAGGTATTATCGTGTACTGAGACAGTTTTGAGAGAACCGTCATCTAACATTTCCATAACCCTGTACTCTGATTCACTATTTCTATCGGACTCCAGCGAAGAGAGACTGGAGTCCTTGTGATCTATGCTAGTGGCGGGGGAGGGAGGTCTGCTTATTTGATTGTGCGCTCTTAAAACAACGCTCTCCACGGGCGGCGACTTCGCCCGTTTCGACTGACTCTTACTAGTGGACCCTGTGTAATATTTCCTGTTACTCCTCAATACTCTAAAAGGAACAATATTTTCATTATTATCCTCTGAGAATTCATATTTCTTATCTGCTAATCGTCGTTTCCTAAACATACTGAGTTTTTCGCATTTTGTTTCAGCTTCTTCCACAAATTCGTACGCTTTTTCCGCTATTATCCTATGAGTTTCATTGAATCTTGACATACTTTCCGCGGGTCTTCTTCTCGGGGATCTTAAGGGTGGACTGATTAATGTTCTAATGGACGGCGAGGGTCCTTCCCATTCCTCGATCAGATTATGAGAAATTGAAGAAGCCTGAATACACAATTCCTGTCCCATAACGTCAGGTAACTGCACCGGCCTCGACATTTGGTAGGGCTCTACTTCAAAATCGGAAAAATCCTCTAGAATATTTTGGACGACATTGTTCTGATATTTTGGCGACTGAAAGGCCGCGGACACGTCCGATGCTGGTGTGCTTGGATTTGCGTCTAAGTAATTTGTTTCTTCCCTATCTAATATTAAATTTTCTTCAGGTGGGTCATTTCTTTCTGGATCCGGTTTAACAAAGTCTATTTCTAATATGTGAATGAAGTCGGTATAGATAATAATTTGATTTGAATATGCTAATTGGACAACTGGTTCATACATGCTAGAGTCAGAGGTACAGAAGAATTTAGTATGGATTGCAAAACTATGCTCTAAGCAACGTTTACTCCAACTTAAATCTGTATCATCTGAAACAAAACAAGAAAGTATACAACACTCAGCATAGTGAAAAAATGTTTGTCTGAAAACTTATACATATTATTATTAAGGCTACATCTAACTTGAAAATATCACAAATCTTTAATAAAATTATTGGCCACAACTTACCTTCTTCCTTAGAAATAGCTGAACATTTTCTACATCCTAAGCGAGGTACTCCAATAACACTGAGGTAGGATCGTTCTGAACATGAATCTCTGAAACATTAATATTAATATTCACCACCACATAAACCAAAATATGTATTTATAAAATACTTGTGAACAGATAACTGGTACATGAATTTATAATGACCCCTATGAAATCACAATAACATTGAGGAATACATTACCTCTACATTCTACGTACATAAGTAATATTTACCTAAAGGAATATAAATATAAAACTTTATGTAACTGTTATTTATCTAAAGGTATATAAATACTCACGAAATTCCATACACAACTAGCACCCCAGGGTTGTGTTTCCATTGTGCTATAGAAATGGTAACTTTACTGTCCACACAGTCATCGCCAAACAGAGGCACACTGTGCACTGGTCGCACCACTTTACCTGGCACCCAGCACAGGAAATGTAGTCTAAAAAGGATCATATGGATTTACATTGTTACATTAAGATATTCTTCTGTGTATAAAACGAATTTGATAGATATTAATATTAGAACATATACTTACTTGAATTTAGAACTTTCCCTAAAATATACTTGTGTGTTACAACTATAGGTAAAGCTTAATAGATACTGGCCACACTGTGAGAAACCCATAAACACATGCTCTCGCAAATATGGTTTGGGAACAATGTCCATTAGACAGAAACGAAGCCTTGTGGGGATCTTATCAAACATTTTGCGAGACCTATCATTGGACTTTCTGGAGGTGCTACCATATATCTAAAAAAATATAATTGAGATTATGTTCAGTGTGCAAAAGCATAATGCCTCTCTAATACATACCTAATACTTAAATGATTTGGTATTTTAATATCTTTATTTATGATGTTTTCATATAAAAAAGGGAATTTGCAACGCTTCAGTAATTTTTTTGGGTAACAACGAAATCTTGAAAATCCTAGAATGTCTTTAAAATTTTACTGAATCATAAATATTTTTTTCCGTACAAAAAAATGATTTTATTTTTAACTTAGATTGTAATTGATTATTTAAATATTCGGTTTTTATAATTTAATATGTCAAAAAACTTAACGTTACATTATAAACAAAAATATTGAGGATTTTGCTATTTGATTTATTAGGTTTAAACTTACCTCTCTATTAAATAGCTTATGTACGATATTATTACTATTATTTGACATGTTCATTGAAGTATTATTGTTTGTTTTAAAGAACTTATTTTTAGTTAATGAATCTAAATTTTCCGATTCCTCAGAAGCAGAAGTATCCATATTCGTTTGTTTGACTGCTGCTATTTTGACACTTCAATCAATGTTACAATTATTATTCATGACAAGATGCTAGATTTGTTTTTCTATCTTTCAAACTTCAAAACGGAAATTGTAAACTGTCAGATTAGCAGTAGCATCTAATTTTAGTTACCTGTGGTTAGACTCGGTCCACAGAGAAAAAATATAGTCATCTTTCAGATTAGTAAGAGATCTCTTTATCAAACCTTGTTGTGTATTTATATAAAAATAATTGTCTTGAGAGGCTGATCTACATACACTAAATGCTCATTAGCCCGGCTCCTGGGGGATAGAGAAACCAACTTTGTCTCCCACTTGAGCGATTCCTGGTCGTCGCGTCCTTGTCGCGGGGGTGGACGCTCTACACCTCAGTAGGTCGGGGTGTAGAGTGAATGAGTTCAGCCAGGGACACAGTTTCGTGGGGTATATCACGGACCCTTGCCCAGGGGTAACCCTGGACAAGGGTCAAGGGTGGAGCGGTGAGATCTTCACCCGTAAGGGTGAAGATCTCACCGCTCTGGATAATGCAACGGCGAACGACCGCGCTCAGTAGAAGGAACGGACGAGGAGAGCCGACCCCAGATAATGAAATAAGGTTCATGAGAAGAAGAAGATTTTAACGGATTTAAATGCAAGATAATAATTCGAATGAAAAACCGTTTTTTTTTTTGTAAAACCAATGTCATTTCTATTCCATTCCTCTTTAATTATTATTGTATGAGTTATCATTGATATCTAAAAAAAAGCATATTGAATAATAATATATACATACATATTCAAAACTTGTGATATTTGTATAATGGTGCAATTGCATATTTTAGTTAAATATGTATATAACTAAAATAACACATTAATACCTAAAAAGGAAGCATATTGAATAATAATATATACATACATATTCAAAACTTGTGATATTTGTATAACGGTGCAATTATTCATAGTACCATTATTTTGTATGCTTATGAGTCATGTCTCAAGTTACAGACGTACTTAGTTTATGTCTTATAATCGATATAAAATGTTAGACAGTTGAAATATATAGTTTTTAATGTTTTATTTGAAAAAAAAACTTTTTTCACATACTATATATAATCAAATTTTAAACACTCTATGTGTAATAGTTTTAGTTTTGTGATAGCTGTCACAGTGTCAATAGTCAATTGTCAATATATCTGGTGATGGTCCGGTAAACTGGTTGTATTTTAAAAATTTAAACAAGGAACCGCACATTACATTTGTTATTGTTATTTTAATTAGGAACAATAAATCATTTACTGAATATGGAACCAATGACTTTAGGAAGTCCGACACATTCTCCTTCGGGAAGTCCTAACGTGGGATATTTACCTCCTTTTTTGTTGGGCGAGATAAATCCGCCAACACTTTCAAGTTTGTCTCCAAGAACTAATAGTCTTTCACCTACAAAAGGCCGTAGTCTGGCATTCGGTAAGTAGAATCAAAGAAATGGTTTTAATTATATTTTAGTGGAGTCTATCCTGAACAATGTTAAGCACAACGTTTTTGGTAAAGTTCATTGTTCTAGTTAATTTAATTGCAGGTTCTCCCACGAGTCCCACCCAGACGTCCACCCCAGATGTAAAGCTGTATAGACAAAACCCGTCAATGCACCAGCAAGCTCTTTTTAATCAGCAGAACTTGTATCCAAACATGCCTGCTTCCCCAAACATCTCATACTCTAGCAAAACAAACGGCCCGCCAATCGAAGATTTATTTGATACAATTAAAAGCAATGAGCCATCTGTAAACAAATCCCTATTCCAAGAAAACAGTTTTATAGGCTACGGGAATAATAATTCGATGTTGCATAACTCATACATGAATAATGTATCAGCTAACAACCAGTCATTGACAAATCAGTGGCAGGATGGTTGTCAGGAACAAGATGAATATTGGGTTACAGTATTTGGTTTTCCCCCAAATGTAGCCAACACTGTTTTGGCTAGATTCAGTAATTGTGGTGCTATTCTTGGTAATTACATTTAAAACAATGTTTAGATAATTTTACCACATAATTATAAATAACAAGAAAATGTAATCATTATCAGCATTTTTTGATAAATTATTCCATAAGATAACATTAGTTAAGTGATACACTTACAGATTGTTCCATAAGATAAGTGATAACACTTACAGATAAACAATATCCAACCCAAGGCAACTGGGCGCACATTAGATATGCAACTAGAGCGGAGAAGGAGAGGGCCCTCTCATTGAATGGGAGACAGGTGCAGCCAGGAGTGATGGTTGGTGTGGTGGAGTGCCGGGAGCCACCACGTGTGAATGCATCAAGTCCTGGAGGCAATTTTGAGCGGTATGCAACTCTTTTAGATTTCTTTTATTTATATAAAAAGGTAGCGTAAGTATAGACCTTATTATCAATCATTAAAAGGTTTTAAGAATTGGTTTATCAGGTCTCATTGTATAGAATATCTTCTGAGATATATAGATATTCAACCATTTTTTTGCTAATCATCAGATCCACTCTAATATTTGTTTATATTGTAAGATATAGTATTTGTAAGGGCTAGACATCAAACTAGGATCTACAAATAAAAAGACAAAGAATAACACCACTAGATTGTTGGACTCATAAAAAAAAAATGTTTCAGGCAAAATGTTCCAAGATCTCTATGTCCAACTCCCATTCCTTTAGCTCCAGTGCCTCAAAGATCTAGTGGTCTGATATCAAAAGCTCTTGACTATGTACTTGGCTGGTGACAAGAGTTCTAATCAAATGAGATGATTTTTTGCAATTATGGAAATGAAATGTTGAGAGCTACATACAAACGACTGAGTAATGTATATAGAACAATTATGATGCTTTTTAAATTGTGAATAAAACAATCAGGTTGCATATTAAATATCTTTAATTTTTAATTATAACCCTGGGTGGCTTTTAAAAATAATATTAAGGGTAGCTTTTAAAAATAATATTAAGGGTATCTATTGTTCATATGTTAAAATGAAAGTAAAACTAGAATAAGGTACAAAAGTACTTGTTAAAATCGTTTTTTTTCAAAGATGTTTTATGATTGCCATTTTGTAGATATTATAAAGTTATTATTTATGAATCAATTAAATCGTTATGCAATATATTTCATGATACTATAACTAACAAATTATGAAGTACATTATTCCATCTATTATTCCTATGAAATATATTTGTATTTACATAAAAAAAGTAAAACTTTATTTAAAATTGGCTCTTGTCTTCTAAAACTGTTGATCTCATAAAAAGGTTAATCCAATATTTAATGACCTATGAATTATTAATCTACAGAGAAAACATACTAACTATACAGTCAAGATATATACACTATATATGTGTTATATGGACTAAAACAAATAAAAGTCAATGTAGTTCTACATACTTTAATGAAAATGCTATGGATCTGTCAAAATTTCAAGACACTTGTAATTAAAAATAAATATACAATAGTATTATTAATGACAAACAGTAGCCATATAATGCATGGTTCATAGTTTAAATCAATATTTATACTGGATAGGTCAAGGAAACTGGGGCGAAAGCCCCAGGGCCTCCACAAATGAGGTGTCCCCACAATGGACTTCGTAAAAAAACTTTCTAATTAAGACTATTAGGCCCAGGGGGTCTCCAGTCTCCACTCCTTTGTAGCCCCAAGCCTTACTACATTTCATATTGAAACTATTCGCCTTACTGGGTTTAGATATAAGAGGTGGTGTTTAAGACATAGACCTGATAATAGATAGCCTAAAAAGCCTCAGAGGTTTATAAGTTCCAAGAGCATGGATCTTGAATTGAATTTAGAATTCAACCATACTTACAATTAAACATGTAAGATAATCATGATTTCAAATAAGACAAGGATTAATGTTCCTAATTACTCTTAATATTTAGAAACAGTTATTTATAATCTAATAATTAATGAGTTCAAATTATTTTTTATGAAAAGTATCATAGGTTATTTATAGATAAAATAAAATAAAAATCTAAGTTGAAATAAATTTAAAACTACAGAACACCAATTACTTAATAAATCTGAAAATGTGTACACAGTAAACAAACTAGTGAGCTAACTTATATGGTTATTAAATTACAAATATACATGCTATTCTAGAAAGCATCATCTCGTCTATTTACTAATATTACTATTACTTCTCAGTGTAGTCTACAAATATATATAATACATTTATATTACTATATGTTTATAAATACATATACAATGATATATGGCATTATATATATATATATATTAATAAATTAATTAATCCTTGTCTTATTTAATGCCATATATATATATATATATATAAAGATTAATTTATGAAATTATATATATCTGTATATATGAAAAATAAATAAATATAAAATGGTAGATATATTTATATATATTACTTAAATTAAAAATTACATTCTAAGAAATTGAAATCATAATGAGTCTTTCAAATTATTAAAGAAAAATTACATATGTGCATATAATAACAATATATTATATAAATACATGTAAATATTAGACACTCCATTTACTTGACATCTAAAGAAGACAGTATAATCTACAATTGTATTGGAAATATTAAGAACCTATTAACCAACCAATATCAGCATGCTCTTAGCAAACATGTTCACACTTGTAAGCATTACCACAGGAAGAGACTGCAAGTTCAATACTATGGATCTGTATGCATGTAGGCAGGTAACTTATTCTCAAAAATGCCTTACTGCTATTTGTCAGTAGTTTATGTACTGATCTGTACCATTACAATAATATGTCAAAATGGCTAATATTTTAATGTTTATATATCACCGCTTGGTAAAATTAAACCTTGAAATTTTGTCTGTTTACACAAATATAAATGAAATGACAACAAACAATACATATTTTAAAGAATGTTGAACAAAAGATGTTTTTTAATATTAAAAACTCAACTCACATCATGTAATCCACAAGATATCTATATCTATGAATAAAATAAGAACCTCAAATAGAGTTCATTTAAAATTTATGTTTAAAGTAAATACACAGATTCTAGAAATAAATTATTTCTACATTTCATATTTATACAGTTGTCACTTCAAACAACATATTGATGATTGTTCATAATTATATTTTATTTCATATCTCAATCACACCTGAACAAGACTTGCTTCTTTCTTAATTTATTTCATTTAGGTTGCTCTATGGTTGCGTTAGCAAGATCCGTCATCTTTGGGTACTTGACATTATGTTTGTCAAGTTCACTTTGTGACCAGAGAATCATTCGCAGGAGACTGCAGAGTTTTGGATTTGTATATTCTTGGTTCTCCATTTTAAGTATAGCTGCATTCAGTTCACTTGCAATCTGATAAGAATATTGCCAAATAAAAGAATAAATATTTTTATATTGATGCATACAGAACTATCTTTAAAACAATTAAAATTGTCATAATGAAGTTTAAGGAAATTAATTAAGGTGAAGGGTATTTATTTATATTACCTTTTGACTATGTGAAGGTAATAGCAGATCAGCAAATGGTGAGGTATGAGGGTCTGGAAAGGCCAACAGTGCTAGTGACCGTTCAAGCTCTGTAAGGGCATTCCGATCATTGGCACCAGCCTCTGCTAGTGTGGCACTTGCAAATGCTAAGGCTTCCTCAGCCCGTCCAGCTCTAATCAACTCCAACAGTTGTAGTTGCTGAAAAATAGGAACATCAATTACTATGTGTTTATAAATAATAAAAGCAATTTAAAAATGTATTTACAATTTACTTAGGATTAATTGTATTTACAACTATACACATACTTGTAAATGAAAGTATAGGTATCTATCATTGTCTAGCAATTCGGGGTGTAAAGAATTGACCAATGATATGGCCTCTGGAATTCGACCGCCTTGCACTGCTTCTCTGATCATAATTCTCTCGTCCAATGAGCTGCATAAGGCTGGTTCTTGTAGTCCTGCCTCTTGTTGAAATTTCAATGCTGCTTCTTTGAAACCCTCTATAAAATTTTTAATAATCAATCTTTGTGTATCAAATCAGAAAAGCTTTAATGTAATATTTCTTAATAACAGTGTTCAACATAAATGAAAACAATTACATTGAAGTATAACAAAAGAATTACCTGTTACCAAATAATTCATTATCAACATATTCATGTCCGTCCTCGATATCTGTAGATCATCTGATTTAGTTCGGTCGTAGTATTTACGCTCTGGTTTATTATTTCCATTGCTTGCTGGAGTTTCAAAACTCATTTTGGAATTAGAATCAGGGTATTATTTTTAAGAATGAATTGAACGTTTTACAAAAATACACAAAGTCAGAATCCAGAACATTAGTGACAATTGACTTTGACAAATTATTATAAATGTCAAACTGTTATAAAATGTATTTTGTAATGTCAATTAACACTTAACAGACTATATTTTTGAAAAACTAAGGCAAGCTAATCAAAGCTATTTTAACATTGTGCTATCTGAATATCAACTAAATATGGTTTGGATTTGGATTAACAATAGATTTACTTAATGTGTTGATTGGCATTGAAAATTATAAAAGTATAACAATTGCATACATTAGAATGAGAGAAATAGACCTTAAATTAAATCATCCCAACAATTCCTTTCACATGAAAGCAAATAAAAAAAATCTCCAAAAAGAAAATGGGTCTAAGGGATGGGTCAGAAGAACTTGATCTATCCGTTATATCACAGCATGGATTGGCCATGGGAGCTAGATCAACCTTCACACAGAGTGTTTTGGTTTGTTTTATCCGCCCCATTTTTGTACTCACTCTAACAAGTCTGACTGCTTAGCTATTCAATACTTATAATATCTGAAACTTGGTTGGTTATTAAATTCCGTTATATGCAATAACTTACCGAGGGTTGCCTCTACAGACTCGCATGAGGTGTATGAAATCTATCTAACGGGATAGTAGTGGAGATTTAAATACTGTTTAACTTTTTCTTTAAGAAAAGCTGTTTTTATTATACAATACCTATAATATCTACCGAAGGGATAAACCTCAAGGGTGCATTTTTCGTATAAAATTTGAGAAAGTAATATTAAATAATATTATTAAAATTTCTTAAGAAAGAAACACTAAGTTTTAGAAACCCTTAATTTTCCTCAAAGGGATGATCCGCTACAGACGCGAAATATGTTATTTAAATAAAGTTGTAAATTTACTAGTAGCAAAAAGTGAACTTTTATAGATTAGAGTGTTCGGTATTTAACCTACCACACCCACAAACTGAAACATTTTTTTTATAAGATATTTTTCAAATCTTTGCAGTAGTTAATTGTTGGTACCAATTATTTTTTTGTCAGACAATCATACTACAAAGCTATTGAAATATACAGACGAATCCAATGACTCGAGCAACAATAACAAAAAATCAAATAACTTTTTATCCATATGATCAAATAAGTTTATTTAAAGATGTTTAAGTGTAAGAGTGAGTGGACAACTTTGAGATTCGGCTTCCAGTGGGTCTATAATTCATATTTTGAAAAGGGTTAGGATTCTGAAACTTACAGTATTGGAAAAACTGAAAATATTTTTTGTTGTTCTTAATTGTAAGGATCTTTTTGGCTTAAAAAGTTTTTTGAAAAAAAGACTTTGAACGTCGCGAGTTAATTATATGCACCCCCCTGCTCGCTCAGTCACTGGTGAATATCACGATTAGTTTGTATGCCACGCAAATTATCTTAGTAGGTACTTTTTTTTTGTACCTTCCACATTATTTACATGATAGTATGATTTTTAGATATTTCTAATATGGACTGACATCGCAAGTCATACTGCAGGGAATAGATATATTTATACCACACTCTGTAGTGCCCATCGATGGCAGTTCGCTGCCCTGGTGCGATGAGAATATTAGAGTATTAAGCAGCAGCTACTTGCAAACGCCATGCGTATTCGTCCTGAGCTTTATTGCCATTTACAAAGATCCGAACTCTAGAGTTCTATAAGAAAATACAACCATGCCTCCAGATTCTTCAAACGGCTAATTGCTGGAGCACTATCCAAGTATCTTGCCAGAGTTGGTGAAAATTTAGCAGGCTATCCTCCAAGCTCAAGCACCGTAATACAACACCTATAACATCAGTAATATGTATATGTGTGCAACAAATACAACATACTATAATATACATATCATATATATATAAGTAAAAAATATATATATTATATTATGATTCATATACATATAAATAAAAGTAAATAAAAATTAGACAATTGTAAAAATCATTTGATTTCAATTATGAAAAATCAAATTTTGCTTAAAATATACTTCATTTTAATATAATTTTGTTTACAAATACGCATAAAATCTTATTTTAGACGGCAATTACATTGTCATTGCAAGATACTTATTACAAGAATTTACTTATTTTCTGCATTTGGTAGTGTTTCAAAATATACATGATGCACCTGAGGTATATAGGGTAGTAGCTGCTTCATGTCTTTACATTTTTCGTACTCAATAGGTTTGCCATTTTGTTATAAAGGCTCCAGGGCGATTTTTTCAAATTTTAACAGTTCCAGGACGTAGAGGTAATAAATTGATAATTTTAAATTCTGCGTCCGTCATCGCTGTTTTATAAAAAATGGTATATGGTGCAATTTCTAGGAACCTCAACCATCGCCCTTGACTGTATTTGATTTCAACCAATATGTAAGAAGTTATTATAGTTTTTAAAATGATAATGGTCAAATATAATAAAAATGTGCGGGGTGTGTGGAGCGGTTCATTAATTCCACTTTGATATTTTTAAAATGTTCACTCATAAATAAAATAATTGAGTAAGAAATTGACAGTTAGATCAATCAACTAATATATATAAAAGAAAGACGTGTAAGTTCAATTATTTATAATTCAAGAACGGATGAACCGATTTGGCTGAAAATTGGTGGGGAGGTAGCTTAAAACCAGAAGACGGACAAAGGATACTGTTTAAATCGTGCAACCACGTTTATTAATATATTTTATTGTGAATTATTTATTATCCGACAGTCAAAATTATCTGTTAGTTCCATACTATTGTAATAGATAGCGATACAAGCGTATTTGTTGACTGGATTGAGTAAGTATCTAATAGACGGCGTTTTTTTAAAGGACAAACATTTCATATAAGCTAAAACTTAATAGGATAACCGACCACGTGTTGCTGAGGCTAAATTATATGTAAAATTTGTATTATAGAAAACACAACACTGAAATTCAATATACCTATATAATATTTTTTATTCATGCCACCTACCTCTGTCAATAGGACTTACACCACTTTCATAATTGATGATTATGCAATTTCATTTACCAGCCGATTTTAAGTTGTACAAGACATGGTACATGAGTAAACAATAAATCCATTGTTTTTTTTATTGTAATAGCAATACCATCTTATTCTGATATGACGTTAACATCTTAACTCTTTAGTATAAGCTATCCAGAAATATTGTCACATTCTTAAATTTACTATTAGGATGGACGAAAGGAAAATCAATTGTAGTGGTGTTTAGCTAATTTATTTTCAGTTCTTAAACGCCAATAACCTACTAATGAGCTGATAATACAATTTAAAAAAGACCTATCCTAATTTTTATTGAATAATGCTTGGTAACAAATTATATCCTGTTCGTATTCAATAAAAACGTTTAACTAAATTAATGTAAAAAAACAAAAGCCCAATAATGCTTAAAAAGTGAACTCAGTTACGTAATTAACAATGCAACACATTACTGAGAAAAATATAACTTAAAAATTTAAATAAAGCTACTTATCGTCATCTACTAAGCCTTTTTGTATCAGTGTATGAGTTTTTTAGGAGTAGACCAATACAATAGAGTAGTGAAATCCATAATTATAGATAATTAACATTAAGCTTTAAAGTAAAGGAAAGAATATCAAATTTTCTGATACAAAGGCCATTTTGTCATAAGAGAATCTGTATTACACCAAACACAGTACAAACTTGACAAAATAAAATATAATTTATATAGGTACTACAACTATATTTCGACAACGCTAAAGTAAATTAAAAATAATTAAACAAAAAAAAAATTATGGCTAAGTAATTCGCAATCAACACATGAGAATGATTCTTAACAGGCACTCGGTGTGAATTTATTTGTGTATTAGATATTCTAAACTATCTATAGTATCTGTCACGTACATTAAAAAAAACATAAACGGTCTGTTTGTTCCACTGCAGCTGCCTACTGAGCCTGGAGTTGGAAGACCCCACAGTCGAGTCGTCTTTTTTGTTGAATCTCTCAGTCTATGAACACAATTATGCAGCAACTCTTAACTAAGCATTATAAGCTAATGTATGTTTATGTGGCATGAACATTCCATGGAACTTTTCTGTCATGATATTGTAACATTTGGTTTTACAAATGAATCAACCAACTGAATTTGTAAATGTTGACAATTTATAATACTGCAATCAAACCAGTGCTTTTCATTTACAATATACATCACAGTCAAGTTCCACTAATCACAATGTACATATTGAATCATTAGGATATTCTATGTTACTCCTGCACATAATATTCACATATACCAAAATATGTTTGTCTTGATATTTTTGCAGTGTTACACCACAAATCTTGTCCTTTATTATTAGGACAGATCTGAAACAAGAAATTAATTTACAATTAGTTATATCACTTAAACCAATGAGACATGTATGTTTTTAACATCAACTTACAGCTGGGAACAAGATCCTGATGCATGTGGTGTTCGGCATCCATTCCAAGTGGCATGCAGGTGTTGGGGGGGGGCCGGCGTTGTACCTGACGTATCAACAGATTAATATAGCACGTTTTCATTATTCACCGGCGAATAAATTGGAATACAGTTCCTGTATACGCGGATGCTATCACGGAATAAAAAAATATAAACGGAAAAGGAATTGGTGCAGTTTAATAACGTGTCGATTTCCTTTGAGTAGTGCACGTCCTGACGCGGCTCTTCTCAGAGGACTAATGTCAAAACCCTTATTTTGAAGGGCTAATAATTATAATGCATCAAATTTATCTTGAATTTAAAAACTCTTTTAAAAGCGGCAACAAGAATGAGCATGGCAAGAAAACATATATTTAAATTAAACTCTTGCCTAAAAAGCAGACAAAAATGAAATGTTTAAACTTGAAAAAAACTTGTTTAAAATCTCATATATATATTTTTTTTACTTAATAGTTTTATTTTGAATCTTTGGAACGTGGGTTTATTTTGCAACGATTCCATATACATTGTTTATGTATTCGCGGCGGACCATCCACGAATAAAGAGCTTTTACAGTAACTATTAAAGTAAGGAATGGTATTCACACATTTTGCCATTTTTTCCAACATAGTTATTGAAGACTGGTCATTGCTACTCATAAAATTCTTATACATAATACAGAAGTTGCTCACTACAATATAATAACATTTCAGAGTAAGTAACAATCAGTCAGTAGTATGAAGGTCTGTCTGTACCTGGTCGATGTTGAAGCGCACGAAGGAGGCGTACTGTTCGTCCAGCTTGGTGTGCAGGACGGAGTTGTACTCCGCGCGCAGCGCCGCCTCCTGCTCACGCAGCATGCGCTCGCAGATCGCACGCACCTGCAACCGAGGGGGAGTTGGCTTTATAGCTTTGTTTTCGAAGATTGTTTCGAAAAAAATATATATTTTAATAAATATAGATTATTATCTATAATCGGACTGGAATCCTGCACGTGGATGGTTTTTAATTGTTGATTTATTTAAGAAAGCTTAACATTTTCAAAGACTACATTGTAAATAATTAAGTATTTTACATCCCTATGTATATCATTTTCAATGTTTTAAGAAAATGCTACAATATTTCCTAACCCAAAAACAAGGCTAACCTGTTTGAAAGTGAAGAGTGCCCGCTGGTGAACCTTCTTGGTGTGCGCGCGCGGGGGGCTGCAGTCACCCTCGCTGCCGCTGGACGACGAGCACGACGCGGCCACGCCGGACGCCAGCCGCAGTTGCCGACGACGACGGAGCCGCATTATCTCGTCGCAGATCTCTTGTGCCATGCGCTCTGTGGGTTGGATAGTTAGTATTTAGTTTTTTATGTTATGCTTTCATATTTTGTACAAAACGAGGACAAGAATATAAACTAAAAAAAAGTATGAACTTGAAAATATTGAACAGATATGTTGCACTGTTGTCTGCTGGCGTTCGCTACATGTTCTGAACATAAGTATAACAAATACTGATAAAAAACAGTTGTTTGCATTTACTAGCTTAAATTTTCCGCATCAACAACCGACCAACAACAAGTATCCTAGACGTTAACGGAAATATTTTTGACTTCAAAATATTGTTTTACAAAACATTTTTGCAATCTTGAGGCAACCACCAGCTTGAAAATTATTTGCCATAGAACTGAGCTAGAAAAAGAACTCCAGCTTGAAAATCGTACAGAAGTGATGATCATAATGAATTTTATATCAAATAAGCTCCAGTCACTTTTGGGTGATTCATAATTTTTTAAACAGACAAAATATTAAAGTTTGATTGTATACCATATATTTAACACAAAAATTTAAATTATCAAAAATATGAAATGTAAAGACTTGACCTTGACTATTATTACATCCAGACAGAAATAAAAAAAGATTTAATATAACCAATGAACAATAGCTATACTGAGCAAAGTTACACTTATTGAACACCTTATCACTACTACCGCTATAGTCCACTACACCACTAGTTATAGGTTGAAACCCATGTTGATAATTTAATTATAAATTTGTTTACACATTTCAAATAATGTTATCATGTCTAAAGATGTAAATATTACATTAATCTTTCAATTGGAACAACTTATGAAATTAATTTTATTTAAATCATGATAGGTGGATATCTATCTAGATAGGAAATAATATATTTTTAAAATCATATTGTTACTGAAATATTATAAATAAAAAGAACAATTATAAAATAAGAATTTAAATCAAAATATTTTTATACAATTTAAATATTAACATTCTATTCATCAATTGTAATAAATAATATTCAAAAAACTTAAGGATGGCTTATTTCTAGCTATTCAATTCATAATAATTGGCAAATATAATTATATTGTATGTAAATTTAGTCTCTAGAAAATAAACTATATATAATGTAGAATTGTAGTAATGTAAGCACATTATGAATGGAATTCATTATAATTAATTAGTAACACCATCATCTTATATTTATTATATAATACCAGGCAAAATTTATCAATAATAGAATAATTGTATATTAAATTCATGTTGATAACACCAAAATAAAGAAGAAAAGTGAGAAACATAACTATAGAAGACAAAAATACTTGGTAATGTAAAATTATATTTATTAAGTATGCAAAGAATAAAGATATGTAATGATTCATTTGCTGTTAAGAAAATGTTAATTTATTAAGACAGTAACTGAAAAACAAAACATTTTAATACTTAAAAAATGTAATTGCTAGTATAGTAGATAATATACTATTTCTTACAATCTTTTCATAAAAATTAATAATAGATTATTGAATTAAAAACCCTGAAGGTTGAATAAATGTATAGCAATAATTATCCTTGTTCTAATTATTTCCAATTACCATAAAAACTAATAAATATACAAATATCTTTAAAAGACAAAAGAAGTTCAGTCCTTCAATCCTTATGATAGAAATAATTTATTTATTTTAAAATCTTATTCTAAAGCTTCAATGAAATTTGATAATACCCTACATAATTATATAACTTTAAGATATTATTAAAAATGTACGAGTGATTGTGTATTTAGAACAATTGAATGCAAAATAATCTAAATTAATAATTTCGATATTCATAACTTCAAGTCGCGAACACAATCTAGGTATGCCTATAGACGAAAGTGTTTTCATGGTAAATTAAAATTTGTAACAAATGTTGATACGGATGGTTAACTGCATTGCGCTTACTTTGTGCAGGATTCAAAGTAGGCCTTTCTCATTTTTTTGACAAATAGAGAAAAAAACAAAACCAATACGCCCAACGGTCATCATACAATTCATACGCCATCTGTCTCTTTCTGACGCGATAAAAATAATATTCACGATTATAAAAAACAATGGCGATAAATAAAACAGCTGACTAATATATAATTATATTATGTATTGGGTTTCTGATATTATTTTAAGTGTATGATAATTGACCAGATAAGTCTTTGTTAGTAAAAGTCATAAGCTATACAAAAATAAACAAACCTGGGGTATATTTTGCTGATGCACTAACGGTTTCTCCGAAAACAGAACTGCCAGTTTGAGACATTTTTATACCGGGACTTGTGCTTGAGCTTGCAGCAAAAGGAGCACATCTTCGCCGCTTTGAAGGCAGTTGTGCCATCGACATAGTGGAATCCAAATTTCTTTTGAGAGTAGCACACGCCATTTTCTTTTTACGCCCAAGAACGTCCTATACCAATAAGTTACTACTAGTTTGTACTGGTCACAAAGAAGGAAAAACCAAAAATAATACAATTAATAATTAAATATTAACACTAAAATTTAAAACAAACTATTAGTAAATTAAAAACTAAAGGGATTTCTATAAATATTTCAGATTATTCGACACAACTCTATACACCCCCTTCCAATTCTAAAATCAGACTTCAATGACTTTTAGTATGTTTTTAATTTTGACAGTATCGTATAGCCTCAACAATTGCACCAACATTAAGATACTAATAAGATCTGATACTTGTACCAGCACATTAATCTAAAAAGAGGGTAATTAAATTATTCAAGACACAAATATTTTTTTCAATATAACATTAAAATATTACATAATTAAATTTATAGATACAAATTATGTTTCTCTGGTTATTACAACTTTCAAATAAAAAAATAAAATCTTAAGGGTTTATTTATTATTCTCCACATAAATTCAATTAAAACTCAATGGTTACCTCTTAAAAATTGCTCTTTGCCAATTAGATCGTCACTTTTACCTACCTTATGCTTTTTGTGTTTTTCTACCTGTATATATATATTCTCTTTTCTTGGTGTACAATAAAGAATAAACATTATAATTAAACCGAATTAGAAGCTAAAAAGTAAATAATAATCTTATTTACCTATCAAAACATTTTCAATCCCTTGCCAAAAATTTCTAGACTCTTCTGTGAGCAGAGAGCGCCTAAGAAGAAGCATTAATACGGTTGTCCATAATTTACTTACTGTGCTTGTTTAGTGGATTAATTGGTTAAAATTATTTTCTTCAAACCTCAGTTCTTTTTGTGGTCTTATTACAAGTCTCATGGTCAAGAAATGTAAACCTAAAAATTTTTAAAGTAAATGTTTAATCATCAAGACAAAGTAAACAAATATTTAGTTTTTCACACTCTTTTTAAATTTGTTTTATAACTTTAATAGGTACATAAATAATGATTGAGTATTATCTAATGTATACTGAGCCAGCTTTAATCATCTTTGGATCATTACATTTTAATTACTACCAATACGACGTGTTCAAGACTGTTTCCACTGAATAGAAGAGAGTGATCTCCTGGCATAGAAGTGCAAATTTTGAAATCTACTTTCGTGTTATCTGTACCAAATACTATTTAGTCATTGACATTTAACATGACAAATGTTAATGTAGTTCGTATTTGTTTGAATCTTAGCTAAATCTGTGACTCATCCTAATAAAGATACTTATTAAATTATAACTTTTTTTACCATATATTAATTTAGGAAAAAGGCCTGTGCCTGTTTTTGTATACATTTTTTAAAAAGCAGTCAAACTGGGGAACGAAATGTCATCGTCTGCTATGGAGAGTATCCTTTTAATAGTTTTGTATATTGTGATTTGTGGACCAAAGCACCCTGGTAAGATCGTGTAATGTATAATATTTTACGTTTCTATATAACAATGTAATATTTTCAGGCTATTATCATTTGCATTTCTATAAAATGCGTATACTTAATATAAATATTTATACTTAAGTGAAATTTGTTACTACTTCCTTAACGTTATTCGTCAGAGCACCTGTTTAATTTAAAATTTGCTGTAAAAGAGTTAGAAAGAAATTCAAAAAAATGTGATAAAGAAGAAAAGTTAGAAAAGGACAAAGCAAAGAAAGCCATTCAAAAAGGAAATATGGAAGTTGCAAGAATACATGCTGAAAATGCTATAAGACAAAAGAGTCAAGCTATCAACTATCTACGAATGTCTGCTAGAGTTGATGCTGTTTCTAGCAGAGTGCAGACTGCTCTTACTACTAGAAAGGTATCACCTTGGAAACTATTTTGGAATATGTTGCTAGAGATGAATATTATCTGTCAAGTTTCTAAATTATCTTATATTTTTAAGATAAATAAATACCTATTTATTTTAGTACATATATTAAATAGCTAAATTATTAATTTTGATAAATATACAGGTAACCAATTCAATGGCAGGAGTAGTAAAAGCAATGGATGCTGCAATGAAGTCTATGAACCTTGAGAAAATTTCAACTCTCATGGACAAGTTTGAGAGTCAATTTGAGGATCTGGATGTGCAGTCTTCTTACATGGAAAATGCAATGTCACAAACAACCACCACAGCTGTCCCTCAGGGTGATGTAGAGAAGCTGTTACAACAAGTAGCCGATGAGGCTGGGTAAGTTCTAATCTAATAACTGGTTTTTCCTATACATTTGAGCTGGTGGGAGCTTTGAGACTGAAAAAGTATTTTGTGCAAAACATATTTTTAACAATATTTTGTTTTTGACTTTTGAAATACTAAGTTTATAATAACCACTAACACTATTTTTTGTAGATTGGAGTTAAACATGGAATTGCCATCAGGAGTACCAAGCACATCTGTTGGTACAGCCTCTGTAGTTTCACAAGAGCAGGATGAACTAACTCAGAGACTGGCCAGACTGCGGCAGGCAGAATAAATCTAATATGGAGCTTAATTATAAGATTATTGTTAATTAAGGATATTTTTTATTATTGTTAACAATTGCTTGCATGCAGAAACATCTTGTTAATGGAATTGATGATATTAAAGGGACTACATATGTACAATGTATATCTTAAGATTAATTTCTTTATTAATAACATTCAAACAATACATTATTGCTTGCAGAAAACTTTTAAAAAATATGTTTTTATTGCATTGTTATAAAATCAATTGATGTTGGTGAAGACTGATGAAATAATATTTGAAGAGAAAACACAAACTTAAATAAGATTAGTATTTTCATCATCTAATGATAGATTCTAGTTTCCCTTGCTAAGTATCTATTGACCAAATTTATATATTAATGACATATGAGAAATATTTCCTAATTACCGATTAAAAAAAAAAAACTTTGTAGCTGATGTTTTAGATATCTTCATGTCTATTTCTCCAAGAAAGTCAACTAATATTATTTAAATATATTATCTAAAAACTATTTCTCATTCAATAAAGACAATAAAGAAATATACACAATATAATGCATGTAATATGTAGCCTCTACAATATCATCATCTATGTCTATCATAGTAATATATTAATGGTCCAGGTTAAAATGTAATAAAACGAAATGCTTTGAATTATCATTTTGTAATATAATTTTATTTTGTATATTAAATAAAATACTTAAGCACATTTAATTTATGGTTGTATCTGTAGTACCTTATGGGTATGGGATAAATTTATAACAAAATAAAATAACAATTTAACAAAACATAGGAACAAGCAAAAATAAATTGTCAAACAATAAACACTGCACTTAAATCTTAAAACTAAACTATATCACTTAGTCACTACAAAATAACATTTGGCTTGGTCGTTTTGGTATTTGGTGGGTAATAGCTACAACTAAAAAAAACATGTAAATTCAAACCTTACTCTCAAGTATGTTTAACATATCAAGGATAAGGCAGTCTGCACACGAAGTATGTATGCATTGTATTATAATATAAGACAACAACATCACATCATATACCATACTTGTAATAGTATAACTTATAAATATATATTAATACTGTCAAAGGTTTACCAATAATTCCTAAACAATGTCATCACATAAATTTTATAACAAGCTCAGTGTGCAGATGGCATTATAATTTAAATAATAATACTTTTACATACATAAAAAATACCGTGGTATCCGATGAAAGTGAACAACAACGGTCATACAACACAAGTCCCCTTTAGTATGAGATAGAGAGAGGGGAAGGTGGTGGGGGTGAGGTCTGTTAGTGCTTGTTCTGGAACTCGATTTGATAGAAAATCCACTCCTCGAGGAAGGAGGGCACGAATGCCTGACATTTACGGAAGCAGACGGCCGGCTGCATGTCGTCCAACACGCGCTCGTAGCGCTCCAGAGACGACGGAGACGTGGCGCCGTTACCCTGGGGGGGAAGGGGAAGTCTCTATTACATTTTTGGAGTAGCTTTGTAATGATTGTGCTAGTAAATTTGTATGTTTAAATCGTAACACAGCAATCGACCGAAGAGTAATCTAATTATTTGATTTTACACACACATACTCACATGCGTCATGAACTTCCCTGTGGGTTTGAGTATCCTGAAAGCGGCGTGCAGGATTGTGATCATGAATTCCCACAGCTCTCCACCCGGGCTCTCTGAGATGGGGATGTCTGTGAGGTCCCCGAAGATGTAGTCCACCTTGCGCTGTTGCTCACACAGCTTGGCCACCGTCACCATGCAATCCTCCACTATTATCTATCATATCAGAGGTATAAGTTACAAAACTACAGTAAATAATCTGAATGGGAATATAGGTTATTTCTTGGATGACATTCTGCATGGAAAAGAATGATATCAGGAATAAAGCAGGAATATGTATGTGCAGAACCAGTTATAGCTCAACATCATTCACTTGCTCGATAATTATAAAAGTATTCGTTCCTTAATACGCCTACTAAAGAAAAAGTTGAACAAATAACTCAAACTTCGGTTTTGGTTTTATTTAAATATTTGAAACTAATTGTAACGTTTGTTTTGACAATTTTGGATACTTAAATTTACCGTAAAAACTCCAGAATTATTAACCATATAAAAATATGCGTAATTTACGATTACATGTTTTGTATTTAATATTTTACAGCCTTTTATTGTCAGTGAACATTGATTTTATAATTTAAGATGGAATACTATATTCGAACATAATGTTTCATTGTTGCTATGTTATTTAAAATTACTATGTATTAGCACGAAAATGTTTCAACAACCTTGGACCTAAAACTAGGTCGTCGAAACTAATTTAATACAAAACCTACGCATGTTATCCATGCGTAAGTTTTGTTGTCGTTTGTGCCAACTCAGAAGTTTAAAAATATACATTTAAAACATATATGTTATATTATATTAAATTAAGTTAAACTAATGACATTTGTGGCAAAAAATTCTATGGTTTATCATTTCAAGTAGGCAAATCCTACATTCTTTATGAAACTTTCAACTAGTTGCAGAGGAGTTAGGGGTAAGTCCATGGAGAAAAACCATCCAGAAATTCTGTATGGAATCAAAATTGTATTTCGTGAAGCTCATCTCTACCTCATAGTTGCGTCCGGAACGTCTCTCCAGCACGTCTCCGCAGATGCTCCGCAGGTGTCTGTCGCAAGCGCGCATCACTACCTCGTCTATCTCTAGCATCCACACGTGCTTGGGATTCTCCTTGAGCAGCTCATAAAGCAGAGCTCCGTCGCCTCCTCCTAAAAGTTTTGTCTCGGTAGTTCATTGTGACGATAAAACCGGATACAGGCAATGGTCGGAATTGCCCCCATATGGGTCAAAAAGAAAGCACATAATTTTGACTCAATTTTTCTTAATGGTCATAAAAATAAGTCTATTTGCCACTGCAACATCGCTTTAGACTATCTGTTAATCTATAAAATGCTAAAATGACCACTAGGATTACTTGACTGTATTGATCATGAGATATTTTTTTTATATTTCAAATTTGACGAGATTATAAGCACATCATAAGAAATATTGATATATGAATTACGATATGACAAAACTCCTATATAAAACTAAATTATCGTCGAAATTGTTAAGCGATTTATAAGAATCATGTGTTCATCATGGAGACCGTCATTGCTTTTTTTACAAAATTACATTTTTGACGAAATTATATGTTTCGTCGCCATTTTTAATCATTCCTTAAAATCAGTACAAAAATGGCGGAAGCACAGACATTTGCAAATAGGTTTTGAATATGTCACTTGTTTGTAATATATTTACAAACTTTTTGAACAGCCTTGGTTCAATACCTGGCGTGCTACAAGGGTGTCGGTCTGTTTGTTAGCTTATCAATTAAGTAGGGTAGTAGAACGGCCTTCGTGTAAACGGATAATGTCCATCATTCCCTGACATTTACTGCAATGGCGTAGTTTGTATGATATATGTACTTCGTTGATTATTTATTATATTTATTTTAGTTTATTGTTCTTTATTGTATTTATTTTAGTTTCAACATTAAAACTACATATTTTCAATAGTAATGTTAATGTGTAACAATATTTTTTGTTTTAAACCGAAAAATATTGTTTTAATGGAATAAAATAAAAACCTCTTGTTTTAATGGTACACTAAACTAAAATAGACATAAGACACTAAAATAGTAGCGTCTGATAAATTATTTATGACTAACTAAACTTATGTTTAAAGAGTAAATACTTTAACTAAGATATTCCGCAATTTACTTTTTTTGTGTATTTTTATATAAATATACATTTCTTAAATGTTTAGTAATGGAATGTTGCTAATTTTATTTCATTGCATTACTGAAAATATGATCAATGTAAGGTAAGTTACTGCAAATGATTCTTTCAAGGTTTCCTGAAGGCGGTTTCTTTCAAATACCAGAACCCGACAAATATAGATTAAAAAAAATATGAAACATACAAATCTGCTATCGGTGATAGGTACGTACCTAAAATAACAATTTCTTTTCCTTCATAACTTTCCTTCCCTCTCTGCATTAATGTTTCTGTGTAAATAAGATCAGCCTCTGAAATATCTGAAAATAAAATTAAAAATAATATAATTAATTTAAAATATTCTTATCTTTTATCTAGATCCACTTTATCTTATATATATTATGTAGTGCAAATTGTTTGCTTATTTTCGCTATTAAAAAAAAATAAGAACTATGCGGCGGCGTGATCATGTGATCAGCCAGTTGAGGTCACCTGTAGTTATAAATTATAATTGTAACACTACATTTTTTATAGGTTGTTTAAAATATTCGTCATATTGAATATAACAATAAGGTAAAAGTTCGTAAAGTAATTTAAGTAATTTTAAGCAACGCCTGAAAAGGTAAAATAAAAAAAATAATAAAAAAAACAACTAAATACGGTACCTTAAAGTAATTCTACAATTCTAATAGCTTTGAAAAGCCTGGCGGGTGTTTTGAGTGTATGGTAATTGTTAATATGCCGATGATTTTAAGACACTCAGCCCTTAACAATCTCACTCTGCATGTCGTCCAGCACCAGCATGTTCCCGAAGGACCTGGAGTGCACGACCTGCACCCTCTGGAAGGGCGAGCGCTCGTCGAACACCACGCCGTCGATGTCGTACTCCAGCAGGCGCTCGTCTGGAATGGGCCATGTAATTGGAAAGACTTTCCCCTGAAGTGGAAATTAGTTTAGATACTGTGCTGTAATTATCAATCTATCTCTCTAGAGGTGTAGCTTTTGTCTAAATTCGATAGAAAAAATTGTGCTCTTTAATCATGGCACTAACTTTGTAGTAATGGACGGATCTTTCATAATGGTATGTCTAAAATCGATTTAAAAGAAATAAAACCATACAAGATAAATCATTAATAAATGTAACTTACCTGAAGTAACGTAATACCTGCCAAATAAGCAACGTTTTACTGGGGGATACGACTGGGTCTTAAATACTGTGATGTATGTTTGCAGCTGACTTTCCAATAACTTCGCCGACTATTGAAATAACAAAAAAAATATAAAGTGGAAAACAAATATGGCAAAATATGCAGGTAACATGCAGGCACACTAACAGCCATTCTCAATATTCTAACCCATGTAGAATAATTATCTGAGATAAATTATATAACCAATATATCCATAGATTGCAAACAAACTTATTTTAATCTATCTTTAAGTTTTAAAATGTTATCTTCTATGATCCATAGATAGATGTGTAACCCCAGTACAACAAAAAAGAAATAAGATATTGATAATGGCCACAAGAGGATGAAGGGTTGAGCGTCCCTCCAACATTACTGTAAGACAATAATATTAAATATACCATGTAAGGGTTGAATTCCCGAGCATATCAATAGTTTGAAGTAAATTGTTAGGACATTAATTAGTTTCAAATAATACTTTGGAAAATATTTTATCACATTTTTGTTTATAAAAATGTTTATAAAAATTGCATTACAGTTTCAATATTTGTCAGTGCACCTGAAATTATTTCTGATACTAGTGATAAGTTAAAAATATAAAGATACAGGTTGTATATACATAATAAAATTTGAGCATTAAATAAAAGCTTTAAAAAAATATATGTAACCCTTAAAATAGTATGGAATAAAAATACATATTTTTTTTAATAGAATAAATATAAAAAATTACAGCATGTTTTGTGTCTTCATCTGAAGTTTTTATAAATTATAAAATTAAGGGTACATAATACTATGTGATATAATGTGTGCAAAGGCAATATGTATATCTGATTTCCTAAAAAGCTGTTGTTTAATATAAAAAGGTGACTTAAAAATCATTGAGGTCAAAGTAAGCTAGTCTAGTAGATAGGAATAGCATAAGCTACCTGAGCTAGTTAGGTACACATCATATTTATAGCCCCTTTTTATTGTTGGCATTAATTTTAGTCTTTCACACTCCAATGATATTCTTACAGAATTTTCCAGTAGTTTTGTGCTCTAGAACAAGAAACGCTCAACCTTCATTCTGTTGAATTTGTTTTAAAATAAATGTTTTCAATACATTTTTAACTATGTGTAAGTTATATATATGTATATGTAATATATAGAATATTGCATATATTGCATATATATATATTGTAGAATTAATTCATCATCATGGGCCTGATCGAACCTGCAACCTCAAGATGGGTAGGGACATGATGGCTTTATTGGCAGAAGCAGGATGGTTTGTAAAAGAAATTAGTTTGGTCAAAGAAATGAGAAATGCCTGTGTTAATAATTGTTTAATTCTATATTGATTTAAAATTAAATAAGTTGACATGGCTAAACTATTTCATCTTTTCGTTTGTTTCGTTATGGCATTTTTTCAATGTTATTCTGTACTGTAAAGTTAGAAACATAGGTTTGCTTTTCGAAAGAATGCCTAGTCTAAAAGATTTTACTTCCTTCCTGATAAAGACGAATATATATAAATTGCTCGAGTCATCTAGGCGGGAAGCGACACAGTAGCTCAATTGGCAAAGCATTGGGAAGTATCCAAAAGAGGTAATATGGTTGGAGTCTAAGCCTGTGTTTTTTAATTTTCATTTTTATGTATACTTATTAAAAAATATTTATGTACAATTTATTATCATACTAATTTGTGTTTAATTTTAAAACTAATATACCTATGTTTACTGATTAAGTAATATTATATATATTTATCTAGTTTCAAATACCAGATTCTAATTATAAGATACCTTCAGACACCTAGCGCAAATACGAGATGCTATTTTGGTCGCATTGAACTAACCTTGAAACTCATTAGCGGTTCCTCAGTATCTTCCTTATAATACTCAATATTTACGGTGACCAGACCACGATCGAATAGTCTAACAGACACCGTTGTACCTCGTTTACCGGTCAACAGCTTTAAAGATCCATCATCTATTTTAATATCAGCAGCTAAGATGAGATTAGGGACATAATCCTTCAACACTGTTTCCAAGTGGCTAAATACTGTTTTCTGACCACTTTCATCACCTAAACGAGCTGGATCCATGGAAAAATCCAGGAGAACAGTTTGGACTGACATTGTACTTTCTTTTGATAATACTTCCAGTTTAATTTTAGAAATTGGACGGATACCGGCAAAACAATGATAAGAAAAATTAAGTTAGGGTGACCGGACTCCGGAGACGCTTAGCATTGATTAACTTTCATATTATTGATATTTGATAGGTACGAGACTGACATTTAAAATATAGTGTTGCAATAAATAAATTAAGATAATCATATGGGCGACTAGAGGGGACTAATTATCATAATATGTAATTAAAAGATACAAATATTATTCATAAATGAGTTCACTCAATACAAATAACTATATAGATTTTTATTTCAATACATATATATATTTTCACCTCTATAAACTTCAAAACCAGCCTTATTATATAGCAACACCAGTATTTCTGTCTTTTACAAAAAATCGAGTGTTGAGAAGATTCTTGTGATATGGCTGGAAATACTGCTGAAGAAGTTGAGGTATATACTGACAACTTTTAAAGATTAAATTATTTATTTCTACCTTCAAAAATGCCGTCACAAAGATTTGCAATTAGCTAAACCATCAAACTGTGCTGATGTGGCTTCAGCAACTTTCACTATATTTGTTAATTAATATTACAAATTAAAAAGCGTATTAATATTGTTAGCGTTGTGCTTTTCACATGAACAATATAATATTATAGTTTTTTTGTATATTTCAACTTAATCTGTAAATTCAATTAGTGTTTTAGGTTAGAATAAAAATTATGACTTATATATTCAAGGGATCAGCGCCAGCTGAAAGCAAAACAACGACAGTAAATGTGGAGGTTCCTCCGGAGTTCCTAATCAAGCATCCGCTGCAGAACACCTGGAGCCTCTGGTTCTATGATAATGATAGGACTAAATCATGGGAGGAGAATCAAATTGAATTGACTTCATTTGATACAGTTGAAGATTTCTGGAGGTTGGTTTTAATGATAAGTGTGGTCCTTATTGATATGACTAGGGTAACGTTTTCTACCTTCAAATAATATATTGGGGTTTGTGTATATGTCCCTTCATCATTGATTTTAAGCTTAGGGCAATCAAGCTTAATGAAATCATTCTATATCATACACACATTTTTTTAGTTATGGTAATAAGTGTAAGTGTAAAAAATAAGCATATTTACACAACAAATTTAATATAAATTTAAAATAGATTAGAACAATTTTAATTATGTGCTTTATAATATATAATATATTTGTCATTTAACTTGGTTATATTTCAGATTAAATGAAATATATACAGATAAGAGCACCTTGAATTACTTGACAATAATTTAAAGACACATCTTTACACATAATATGCTATAATAATACTTATTAATTGTAGATTATACCACCATATAAAATTGCCATCGGAGCTTCGCCAAGGCCATGATTATGCAGTCTTCAAGCAAGGAGTCCGTCCCATGTGGGAGGATGATGCAAATAAGATGGGTGGTCGCTGGCTCATCAGTCTTGAAAAGAAACAACGCAACTCAGATTTAGATAGATTTTGGTTGGATGTAGTAAGTTAAAAACACAATTGTTTTGTTTCTTTTGTACAAGCTGAAAGTTTTTATTTCAATCAGGCTTACATCACGCTTTGAAATGTTAGTCCTTAAATGCATTTTTTTAAGGAAAAAAAACCACAGAAAACAGCTAACAAAAAATGTATCTATAAAATAATGTATTTTTTTTGGTAATTTACATTATACAGTTGAATCTGAATAAATCATTATTGAGTATTTAACTTATCCATAATCAAGTTAGGGATAAAATAAGTCACTATTTTAACCGATTGTGGTTCATTCAAATGACTCACATCAAGTTTATCAGAATTATAATACAGTATAAACCTAACCTATTATTAATAACAATGAAATCCTTATAGCCTAGAATGAGTACAATTTGGTTGTTTTACATTATCTGGTAAAACCCACATATTGATGAACTCTCTGTATAGAGAGCCAGTCTCTGTTATGATTAAATATGTTAATATTAATTATAGTTGCTATTTTTGCTTACATTATCTTATCAGGTTACAACAGAGCTAGAAATCTTTTGCTTAGCACACTCATTAGAATCTGTTTATGTTATGAGGGCCAATCCCTATAGAAAGTATTAATTTCAGTTTTAAATAAGTTTTAAGTTTTTTAGTGGCTGTGTATTTTTATGCTCTAAGGGAAAGGGAGCAGAATATTTTTTGAATTCATAGAGGTTTTTAAGAGTTTTATAAAGGTAGTTAAGCTTTGATTTAACACTAGATATATTATTGTGTATTATTTAAAAAGAAAATATGACTTTAAAATTATTTCTTTTTAATAAGGTGCTCCTTCTAATTGGTGAAAACTTTGAATTTGCTGAAGAAATTTGTGGTGCCGTAGTAAATGTGAGGGCAAAACTCGATAAAATTGGTGAGTTAAATTTGTTTCACATCCACTTTCTAGATCATGTATTTGACAAGTTAATTGGGATATATTGTTTTTTTCCATGAAGCTTTTTATGAAATTTTACATTAATATAAATGTTACAGGTGTCTGGACAGCAGATACATCTAAACAGCAGGCTAATCTTGAGATTGGAAGAAAACTAAAGGATCAGCTCGGTATTCACGGAAAAATAGGCTTCCAACTCCACCGAGATACCATGGTCAAGCACAGTTCCGCAACCAAGAATCTTTACACCGTTTAGCTGCTAATGTTTATACCATATGTGGCGACAGTATTCTTACAATGAATGTGAACTAATGATTTAGGTTATTATAATTAATAATAAGATAATTACACATTTATGTTATGTAATAGAGTGTAGAATATCTCATGAGAACATCACTAGTTCACTGAAGTCATGTAATACTGTCGCATGCACTAGAATAAAACTTTTATTTAACAGAAGTAGTATTTACGTTGACCTTTCATATATTACTTTAAATTGGGTTTGTTTTACACTCCTCGTAATAAACTCTACGGCATATTGGAAGTCTGATGTTTGTACTAAAGCTGTGCTTTGTATGTGTGCGGTCGTTAGATGTAAGTTTGTATTCACCTTAAATATACTGTTTATTGATTACTTTTAACCTTTCAGTTTTTATGTTAATTAAATACACTACTCGCTGACAGTTCCGGCACTCATCTGTTTCCACTGCATTGTTTTGATGTTTGTCTGTTATTAAAGAAATATTTTGGTATTTCATATAAAAGTAATAACAAAAATATTTGACTTTTATTTGTCCTTTCTCATGTAGGTATAAGATCAAAATACAACTAAATGTTATTTGATTTAACATTTTTAACAGTTATTATTATACAAAAACAGCAACATTTCCTTTAAAACTTGAAGATATGCCATTCACACCTTTGATATAAATAATACATGCATGTCAACGAGGATTCGATGCATGAAATATTAAATTGTATTTTTGATTAAAATACTAATCTAATGAAAATGCGACCTTGTAGGGTAAACTGTTTCTTACTTAGCGTTTAAGCCATACGGAAACATGGTGTCTCTGGATTCTGGTACGACGCATTCGCTTTCAATAAATGCTTAAATATAAAGCCTGTACAACATTTGACATACATAATAAGTACCAGGAGGAATAAGATATAGAGCTGCTGCGCCGCACTAGCAAGATAGCCGCTGAATACCAATAGGATAGGTTGGGTGACCTAGGAAGCTTGGACGACTGTCTTCGAATGCTAGTAAACAGATGCACCAACAACATATCCTGATCCTATCACAATATTGATGTAGACAAGGGAAAATAAATAATTACTCCATTTAACAGTTACCGTCAAAAAGTACTAAATTGATAGCGCTACTGTTACACCAGGTTGTACATTAAAGAGCGCTAAAACAAAAAATCAACATTTTGTGGCGTACTTAATATTGGTTGGCTAATTTCTTTAAGATATTTGATTTAATCAGCATTAAAAAATATTTTTGTTAAATACCGGACTTATTTATTTACTGTTTTCTTACTTCACTCTGTCTCAATTTATTCACTTTATGAACTGTAAGGATATTAAGAAAATTTTAGACTTCTTGTATTGTGTGTCAGAGCCACTAAAATATGAATAGCATTATTTTGTGTTGCCACTCATCCTTTAAAATATGTAATAGAAATGTTAAAGCACTGTGTAAAAGTCCTTTCCAAATGCTCCCAAAAAGCTTAACCATCCGCTGATAAAGACGAAAGAATGATACTTAGATATATAAAATGATACGATCACATTCAAATAAAAAAGGAGAGTAGGGTAACATTTATAATTATTTAATATTATATTGTTTTAAGCTATGATATTAAAAATAACCAGGGGAAAATAATTAAGAAGTCGTTCATTAGTTTTATTTTTAAAAAGTCCTTTATATTAATTATGGTTTTTCCATGGCTTTAACCTCTTCGCTTAGACATTTTTAGAAAGAAATATATAAGAATTGAAGACTATTATCTCTGTAGTCGATCGTATTTTCCTGCTGTCGATTACTGTCAATGTGGCAGGATAGATTATCACATCAATACCACTTATTATTCATTATTAATATACAATAATATGTTGCATACCGTATTAAACATATATGTAAATAAAATTCTAATCTGTATATAAAAAAATCCACCGGGATTATTTGTTTTTTTTTAAATATATATGTATGACTACATATTACTAAAAATAAATACCTAGAATAAAAAAGACATAAAATTAATATTTATTTTATTTATTAATGAGGAGGTAAATCCACAATAAATTATGGTAAATATACCATACAGTATCATTGTATACAACAAAATCGATTACGCATAACCAATCGATTTTATTACGATTCCTTAAATTATTACGTTGAAATATTACTCCTTGAAAGGTTAATATTAGTTATAGCATATTTCATTTTATAAGATATAATTTAGGTTTGATGCAGGTAGAATATTATGTCTTCAACGTTGAAGAATACATTACTGTTATTAGAATTTAGTATTAAAGTACATTTTAACTTAGAATAATTTCTAAATGGTGTCGCTATTTAGTTTAGTGTTACTAATATAATATGTTCTGACCAACATAGTGTACCACTAATTGGGTCTTACAATTGCTTCTTTAGATAATGAAAGAATTATCCGATAAAAAACGTGTAGTATTTATTATAGCAACACTGATAGTAGACGCTCGGGGTTCCCTAAAAATGTTGGCGGCTTAGCAGAAACTTATAAATTTGTCGCGCTATTTGTAAGTGGCCACAAATATTTGGAACTTGAAATTAGTTTAATTAAATCATTCGTAACAAGGGTCTACCTTAGTGTATTGAATTTTAATTATATTTCAGAAAATTAACAATGAAAACAAAAAGTGCAGCTAAAGAGGTATGTTTTTTGTAATATTTTAGGACCGTATTTTAATTTAATTGTTTTTGAAGGTATATATTAACTTTTTGGTAATGTTTATCATTATTGTATTTATTTAATTGATTAATAAAATATAGAAATGCAATTGCGCAACATATTCATTCATTACAATGCCCATTCGTAAATTTAAATAGTAGATAGGCACTTATGATATAGATACTTATCATGAGCGAAAGTTCTAGAAAACATTGCTATATAGCACGTTAGTTTTTATTTTTTTTTAATGATTTGGCGAATGAGTCATATGTCATATTTTGGATCGTTGTATGATGATGAAATTTCGTATACATTTCGTAGCTTTATATACTATTAAAAACATACATGATTTTTAAAAAGATCTAATTCATCAAAGTTTCTAATTTGACATGGTTAAAATTATATGGTCTACACAGTAGCTTAAATTAAATGAGCTAGTATGGGCAGCTCAGCAGTTGGCTCCCGGCTCCCCCCACACGGCGCAATGATCGTTATTACACATACTGTAAATAGTAATAGATATGAGTTATGACTAAATATCGAAGCATGGTGCGCAGGCTCAGACAATAGTTGAACGGGATCTGTATTTCTGTAAATGTTTTATTTCTTTAAAGTAATTTATTGATATTTAACTTCCTCATTCGAATCTTATCGTGGTACTTATCTACATGTTTCATAACAGATTATCGTTATTATAAGTATGAGTAATTAATCAGTAATAAATTGATTTTATTCAACACTAGCTATTGCTGTGACTTTATCTGACTCCCGTCCAAATTAAAATGTCACCTATCAGTAAGTAAGACGTTTAAGAGAATACTCCTACACGTCTTACTTACAGTTTTTACAGTATTAACTAGATATATGCTTTAGTGCATTTTTTTACCCACTTCAGGGTTCAGTATTAGTCATTCTAATTACAGAAGCTGTAGTAGTAAATTGGTTAGGGATAAAAGTGGTTCAGTTTGAATAATGTGAGTCTGAAGATAGACTTAGAATGCAGCGAAATCTAATTAACACGCATATCTACGAGTATGTACATTACGATCACCCATTTCATTATTCAATTTAATAAGTGCTAGGTCAATTATATCGCATTTTGAAGAGGCTGTTAGTGAGCTATTTGCTCTCTTTTGGTTTGGAGACTCTTATTCGCAATTTTTGGGTCAAATAGTGCAGCCTAAATTGAATTATGAAATTTGCCCATTAAACACTAATGCTTGTTGCCTGGAGCGGTTTTTCCGGGCGCCCAATGTTAGGGCCGACCCTAAAACGAAACGAAAGGTTGTTTTTCTTTAAATTTAATATTTTTTGCATCACACGTGTGTACATTTTAAAGTATTTTTTTGTATATTTTAAGCCAGTCAATAGGCGCATACCACTAACTTTCTTTAAGGTCCTTGTCTTAACGAATATTTGTTTGGGCATACAAATAAAATATAAAACAAAACTTTATTCTTTTATTTACATAAACCGGAATATGTCCAATAATTTTGATTTCAATCTAAAACTTTCTAATGGATCGAAATTAAATTTGTAACATTTTTAATTACGAGTTTCAGGTTTCCGAAGATGTCCAAAATTCAACTGAAGATATGGAAGCAATTAAGCATCCGCTAGAAGACACCTGGACCATTTGGCTGCAGACATGCGATAGAAATAAATGGGGGAAACTCGTTAACCTCACCTCCTTTGATACTGTTGAAGACTACTGGTGGTAAACAATACTTATTTTAATAACTTAAAAGCTTTAAAAATGTCACTTAAATATTGGTTATATTTTTTGTTACTCATTTGTTAAAAAGACTGAGACAGAATGATAATTAACAACTGTTTTTTAATTGCATTGTTTTTGTTTATTTTTAAATTTATTAAACATAATATTTAATGAAGTATTGTTGTTAGTTTTCGCCAAATTCCGGCTTTACCACCATTTGGCAGTCTGTAGTTCTAACAAAATGCGGCCGCCTTGATCTTTCATGGTCTCGAGTGTAGTCGAGTCGAGTGTCTAGAGGAGTGTAGTGTAGATTCGTAGTGTTGGTATTACTGTCAAAAAGCACGAAAAATTAAAAACATATTTTATGTTGGAACAATAAATTTTTAAATAATAATAAATAATTGTTCTAAAAGTTCGTTTGTTTCGACGATAATGTTTTCTATATTAATAATATAATATATGTATTTCTTTAGCTTGTACCACCACATGAAGCGCCCTTCTGAGTTGGAGAAGGGTCAGGACTACGCCGTATTTAAGAATGGAATCATGCCCACTTGGGACGATGACGCTAATAAGAACGGCGGTAGATGGATAATCAATGTGGACACACGGAACTCCGAATTAGATAATACATGGGCACTAACGGTAATAAAAAAATACCTTCCTTTCGTATGACAAATTAGCTTAAATAAAAAAATACAAAGTAAACTGTCAACAGTAATCTTCTAAACGGCTGAACAAATTTAGATGGGAATTTACAGATTTTATAGGTTTACCTGACATCGTTGTTTGTTATTATAAGAATTGTCTTGAATATTAATTTAATAATAACCATCGTATATAAAAACAATAAATTTCTGGAAATATTTTACTAGAATCATGTTTTCACCTATAATTTAATTGTTTCAGGTTCTTACTCTAATAGGGGCCACGTTAGAACAGAAGGACGCAGTTTGCGGGGCCGTGGTGAACGTACGGAAAAATAAAAATAAAATTTGTATGTTTTTTTAATCATCACTACATAGTATAAAACAAAGTCGCTTTCTCTGTCTCTTTGTATGCTTAAATCTTTAAAACTACGCAACGGATTTCGATTTTTTTTTTTTTTCTAATAGCTGGAGTGATTGGAGTGGAAGGTTTATATGTATAACAATAAAATCTATTAAAAAGTTTAGAAATATCGTTATTTTTAAGGTTTCTAATGTGATGTGGTAAATAATTACATTTTTTCCGCTTACACTGCAAACGCAGGCTGAATCCTACGAGATTTATCAAAATAATGTACTAAGTATTGTACACATTGAAAGGTCTACAGATAACTTCGCGATGGTATATTTCTATCTTTTATGGATAACAATAACATTTTTTTGTCATTTACTTTTTACGACACATAATGGCAAATTATCGAAGCGATTTTAACCAATACAGCATTAATCCTTATCCAATTAAATACCTTAAATATATTGTTAATTTAATATAGATCTATATGGCTCTTTACAGCATATGGGTTAAATTAATATTTTCGAAGATATTACAGATTTAAAAATTGCACCGGTGCGAAGTCGGGGCGGGTCGCTAGTTAATTATAATTGAATTGGTTTATTTATATCTTTTAGACTTTTATTAAATATCAGTGATCACTTGTGTACGTCTAATGGAATTGTCAGAAGGGCCTATTTTGATACCATACTTGTTGAAATACGGCTTATTTCTATAAGTATGGTACAACATTGTTATTTATAGAGTTTTTGATTAAAATTTATTTCAATATATTGTTTATTTTATAGGTATTTGGCTCACAGATGCATCTAACAAGGAGGTAATTTTGGCAGTGGGAAAAGAAATAAAAAGGTACTTAGGAATCCACTCAAAAATAAATTTCCACAAACACCAAGTTCCAGTTAATATGTTTTATATGTAAAAAAAAATATGATTAATATTTTTTTTAATATATATTAGATTTAATCCAAATATAATCAAACAGATTATATTATGTTTAATTTTTTTTAGAGACATATATTTTATTTAGTGTTTATGAACGTTACAAAATAACTGTGATAGTGTTTTATTTACAATATTATAATTGATAATGTTTCTTAAAGTTCTACAACTATTATAAGAATAAAAACTTTTTAGTCGTTAAAGTACCAAAAAGAGAGTAGATGAGAACGTGTTCACAAAATAGTGCAGGCTCGTGAGTTTGTTTGATTTCTTATTTCAGTCTCCACTCGCTCTTCAACCTTGTGGACTGTGTCTTCCGCGTCTTCTATCCCCTTGTGAACGTTCTCTAAAAGAACAATTATCATTTTAATTCACAAGAAATACTAATGTTAATTAAGTAATATATTTACCCATAACTTTTTCCTCGATGACTTTTCCTTTACCCATGCAAGAGTGTTCCTTGTCTCGTATGGATTGAAATATGCGAGCGAAGCGGCCTTTCTGAATGTTGCTGACGACGACGTCGCCGTCCTCTTGGCCGTCCTCTTGGCCGCCCTCTTGGCCGCCCTCTTGGCCGTCCAAGTGGTCCTCGCTTCGAACTATCGGCATCACCGCTTGTGTTTTAGTTTTAGCTTGCGGGCTCGACTTGTCCGACCCGCAGGGTATTGTTTCGTTCTCAGACTGTCCCGTCTCACTCTTCTGTCCGTCATCACTGTGTTTGCTCAAGTTTGGACTCATATGGGTTATATCTGGTATTTCTAGTAAGTCCTGGATGATCGGTGTTTTCGGCGGTGAAGAATAGGCTATGTCTGTCATTTTATTAGGTATTTCTAGAACTTTCTTTTTGTCGACATGTAGACTTGGACTATCTGCTACCGTTTTCTTTATTATATCCTCTATAACTTCCGCTTGTGTATGAACTGTTTCTGTGACATTTTGTAACGTATTATCGATTTTATCCCCAGCTTTATGAGCTTCAGTTTCCAAACTTTTCATAATATTGTCAATGTCTTTGTTAAATTCCATTTCTGGTAGCAGTTCTTCCGTGTTGCCGGTGGCGACCTCGTGAGCACTCTTGTTATCTGTTTCTAGATCGTTAATATCAACTATGTGTGATCCGCTGACGTTAGCTTCTAGCGAATCAATGGAGCGACTTTCTTCATTCATATTTCCGTTAATAAGGTCCGCGGTCTTTTTGACATTTGAGTTGGCTAAGTCCGCCATGTCTTCTATTTTGTTAACAGCTGGCACTTTTTGTAATGGTGGAAGTTCGGTCAAGGAAACCGGTCTATTTTCTTCACTTATAATACTGAAGTCGTTGTTGGTGAAGTCCGAATTGGAGCCCTTGGTGGCTGTGAGGAGCGTGTGGCAGCCGCCGCAGGCCACGTTGTCTGCGACGAAGCCGTTCATGGACGTGACCCGCCGGGGCGAGTATTGATTGGGAAGTTCGTTAGAGTTAGTGTTGTCGTCAGTTTCCTCGAGACAGAGCTTATTGTGTCGCGCCTCGCCGCTCGTGTACAGGAGGCCAATGTCTGACAAAGTAACCAATACTATGTACCATTCTTCACTTGTTTACTATTAGCTAGGGCTATTGAATACAAAGGTTGAACAAATGCAGTTAATGTTATATTTTAAATATGATCGAAATAAATATTGTTTTATATTCTTTGTTTTTTTTTTTAATAATGAATAACCTGTTGGAAAATATTTATGAATCATACATGTTAAGCTTATTAAAATATTTATTATGGAGTGAAAAATAAACCGTGCAGTCGCTCTACCAATTGAGCTACCGTATCGCACTACCATTTAAAAAGAAATAAATTACCTGTCACAAAAGCGGTGTGCATCGCGCCGCAAGCCACCAGTTTCAGCTGATAGCCATCGAACATTTTCTCCATGTCTATTTCAGTAGGTACCGTCACGTTCACCACATCTTTGGTCATCCCCAACTGACCTTTTTCGTTGGATCCAAAAGCGAGTATCTTCGATTCGTCCATAGACAGAAGAAAAGTATGATTCGCTCCACAACAGGCACTCTTAATTGGTACATCTAGTGGTATAACTTGTGGGACGTATAAGATACCAAGTGAGTTCGGAATACCAAGCTTTTGGTTTTCATTGTCACCGGTTACAAAAACTGCACCTTTCACTGAAATAAAAAAATAATAATAAAAGTATGTGTCTTTTAGAGTAATGGACCCCCCATTATTATTATATCACAGTGAAAGTACTTCCTACAGAGTAATATAAAACACCAATTTCGGGCAGAAATATTTATTTATAAAAAAAATGTAAGAGGCGCCGGAGCCCTTCACATGTTATATTTAAGTCGCCAATAGGCCCGGATTAAATATATATATATCGCCTATTACCATATGTATTAGTTTGACCCTTTACTTTTTTTGTAATTTATTATTTATTTATAATCTGGGTGTACAATAAATATTTTTATTATGACTATTATATAAACATTAATAAATATATAAGTATTCTACTACGTGGTATCTCACCAGTAATGAACACCGTGTGGTAATATCCACACTCCACGAAGGCAATGCTCTCCATGAACTTGAGCTCCGTGAAGGCGAGCGCCGAGCGCGTGTCCTCGCCCAGCCCCAGCTGACCCTCCGCGTTGGAACCGCACACGAACACGCGCCCGTCCTCTGACGGGTCAAGTTATATTTGATAACAATATATATTGTAAATTGTATTAAATGTATATTTTACAAATAATTCATTGTCTCTTGAGCTTGAAAGTATCGACAATTTACTAATTGTTTTACCTCATTAATTGTATCGATAACATTCTAAAGAAAATCACACAGAACTAAAGATACAGTATACTCTACACTACAACCTATGTATGAGTCTAGACAACTGACTCGCTACCGTTCGTCTCGACCGGGGTAGTCGCTATCAGCAGGCAGTACCTCTGATACGTGTTTTAATGTTACGAAACGTTGATAGTTTTCGAGCAGTTCCTTCAAATATCGTGACGGTACTGAAGAGGGCGCTCTGTCCGAGCTCTATTCATACGGATGTACCGGTGAGCAGCGCGGTGTGGTCGCTGCCGGCGGACACGTGCCGCACGGCCACCTGCAGCTCCACGTACTGCGGCACGCTGTGCTGCTCGAGGTCCCCGGAGCCCAGCTGTCCCTGGTCGTTGCATCCCACTGAGTATATTGCATTCGTGTCTGCGGACAACCATTCACTTGTTGTTTTCAGTGAAAAAATGTCCAAACGTCACAATATTTTTTGAGCTGTCCAAGGAATTATCTAGGGAAACATTATATAATTACTATTATTTTTAATGTTTTGACTTAAAATTCTTTAAGCCGTTGTAAGTGACAAGCTTTTCTATTTTTTTTTCAATACCAAGCTTAGTGTGAATTCTAATCTCAGTCAATACAATATATATATATAACTCTATACTTTATATATATATATATCTCTATACTTTTAAATTTATTAATATATATATTAATAAATTTAAAAGTATAGAGATTTTTTCTTTTGTTTGCCATGGACTTACTCGTTGCAACTGAGACAAACAAAAACTTTGACTTTGTTTCAAAATGCCAAAAACAATCCGTTCAATCATTTTATAATTGATGACGATCAAAGCTCCAAATTACGATACGTTCTAATACAAATATATTCACATTTCTCATGTTACTGAAACTGTGTTATTACAAATGTAATTCAAACCTGTAACGAAGACGGTGTGCGCTCGGCCGCAAGCCACAAATATGGCTCTGTGGGGCTTAAGAAACTTTACACAACTGGGACGAGTCACTGCGTCTTTGTGACCCAAACCCAGCTGACCCCATGCGTTAGCGCCGAATACGAAGACCCGTCCGTTTTCTGCAAAGCAATATATCGATTAAGTTTTATTATTCAAATATATATAATCTCTAAAAGAAAATTCATTTTGTTTATCGATAATTTATGTAAAACTTACGACATATCACAGCACTATGTTCGTCTCCACAAGATATCGCTACTATGGGGTCATTCTTTATAAAGAAATGGCTGGGTTCGTTGTCAGCAAAGTGGGACTTGCCGAAAGTGAACACAGCGCCCGTCTCTATCAATAAAAAATATATAATTGGCACCCTAAAATAAAAACTATAAAAATATTTAATAAAAATAAATAAAATCAATGCCTTGTCGGTCACATCAGGATCTATGATAGAAAACATTTATTAGTTAACTGTATCAAAACAATCTTGAAATCATTCTTATTATATTTAGTCATGTTTGTTGTTATTTGTAATAAATATAGAATTTAAAATTTATCGATGTTGCCAGGATTTGAACCTACGACCTTTAAGAAACGCATCGTCGCTTTACCAATTGAGCTACTGTATCTCTACCCATTTCGATGAATTTATATATAAGTAATATTTTAAAATAGCCTTTAAAGTTCCAAAAAACTTCTTAGTTATGTTATGCTTATTTAAATTAATATATATATTGTAAATTTATTAACACGGACAGAAGTCGATCCCGCGACCTAATGGAGTTCATCCTCGTAGCTACATGTTATATCTATAATTATGATGAAAATACGGAATTAAATATGCTAAATTAATATTTGCTATGCGTGTAGACGTAAGTACGCGATAAGCAAGAAGGTAATTTATGTAATCTTCAGGAGAACGACTATAAATCAACGCCTGAAAAAAACAATTTACTTTAGCTTTGACCTTAGCACCTGACCTTAGCCATTCCCATTATAATGTAAGCTTGTGTATTATAGAAATGTTGCCGTACTGTCATGGCTTAGAAAAGGACTGGCCACACTCCCCAGTATTTCTGAAGAACTGGAAATCCCTCCAATACCCATTGATGGTTGAGGCAGGGTTGACTTCAGACCGGCGAACGGTCTAAGAAACTTTTGCCAAATAATGTCAAAATTGATATTTTTCGCCGACCCCAAATGCTTTATATTTATATATAAGTATTAAAATATTTTTTTTAGGAAATATGCAAATCGATACAGAAATTGTTGGTAAATTGGTATTTTGAAGTAGCTTGTAGTTCATTAGTCGTCACTCGGCACCTCTCTCCATCCTTGACCTTGCCTGACTGTTCCACCCTTAAACTAGAGATTTGTATCAGCAAGAGTTACTTCTCTTTTGTTAATCATGACCAGGCATTCAATTCAAAGCAACCATGCAAATAAAATCTAATTTATCCAAATTAATGCCAGCACTCTTACCATGAACTCTAAAACTATGATAGTTTCCAAATGTTTTGTGGCAATATCACAATAATATTACTTTGATTCGTACCACGCGCTAAATAAAACAATATTGTTTTATTCCTGCCCAGTGACATAAAATAATTAATAGTTTATTGAAATGCCCAAATTGTGATATAAAACAATATTAGAATAATATTTCAAATGTAATAACATACTTCATGGAACGAGTTAATAATGTACGAGTATAGTAAAAAACGAATGATTTAGAACGACGTAATCAAATGTCTTCTTGAAACATTATTAATGTAATATTACTTTTAAGAGGCATTCGAAAATCGAAAGTAATTTTAGTATCATATTGCTATGGGTTCATGGTAGGCCTGTATTATATACATTATCAAGTTTGTATTACAGCTACATTTTCTAATATTATTATATTTTAATGTACAGACATTGTATGTGATTTAATTCGTCACACAAAAAAATTGTACGCTTAGCATGTCAGAACATGTTTATACAGTTTCAAACATTAATTATGAATCATTATGGATTCTCAGCGCCCCATAGCAATAATGAATATATGAAATATAATGAATACTAGCTAAACCCTAGTACGAGTTTTGAAGTTACGAAACGTTGATAGTTTTCGAATAGTCACGAAATGAGTCGATGGTTTACTATCAATAACAACTAAATCTCAACCAATAACAACCTAGAAATAGATAAATGTCAAAACGTCAAACGTCAACAATCAATAACAACCTAGACCTCGTCTCGAACTCGAAAATTATAAACGTCAAACGTCAAAACTCGTACTAGGGATACTGTGGCTTATAGTTATTTAACTTTTTTGATGTTTTACCAAAGGGACCTGAAAAGGACGTCTTGGAAGCTAATGTCGTACTGCTTTTTTTTCGTACAATTCTTTTCGGATATTCTGACCAAGAATGTCGGCTATTTGGGACTACCAGCCTAACACCCAGAGACGTCGATTTGGGACTGGCTGCATAGAGACGTCAATGTCACCTAGGCAGGATTTTAGATAAAAGAATAGTTTTATATACTTACATAGAGTACCTATACAAATAGATTGGAAATTCTGAATAGGAAATCATGACCCTATTGATACTGGTAATGGAATTACCACAAAAAGTGATTTTATTATTTGTGTATCGTTCGGCGTCGACTGGTCTAGTATAGGGTGAATGAATTTAAAATACTAAATGTTTCTGTGATTACAATTTGGCACCATTCGTTCTATTTTGTAAATCACAGCCAGAAAGCTACGAATATACAACATACATTATGATTTTTGAATTTTTGATATTATTCAAACTATCGGGTTGATTTCTTCTGACAGGTTTTTTTTAACAATATATGGGTATATATGTAATGTAAATCTTAATGCTGGGACAGAGCCTTTAAAAGCTCTATCTATGGAATACAATCTTCAATACAATTTACAATCAGAAATCTTCACAAAATACGGTTACTATAGAATTATAGTAATCGTATTTTGTAAAGATTTCTTTACACCATTACGTATGCCATATTCTTAAGGAATTCCCTTCCGACAACGTATTAGCATGTGTTTTTATTGCCTGAAAAGAACAAGGAACTCTTCGATTCAAGCGCATTCCAGACAAAAAAAAGATTGAATTGAATTTTAAAAAATGTGTGATATTAACATTTCGTATAATGTTTAATTAAAAATCTACATCTTACATTTCCGTCACCGAAGTTTGTAATCTACGTGACTTAATAATTATCGATTCTTCTATTTATATTTTAATTCAATTTTCAAGCCATTTCTATATAAGCTAGATCAATTGTTTACAAACATGACCCGATTCCTTGTACAGGTAAAAATCGATACTAGGTAATGACATTACGAGTTGGGGAAAGTATAATAAAATTAGAATCAGTTTCGGTTAGAACATACCATATTCAAAAATCTACAAAACTCGTTTATTCTAATACTATATTAATACGTGCATTAACCATAAAATATAACAATAATAATAATATAAAAGAAAAATTAAAAATATATGACTACTTCAGCTAACATAAACCTATACCAACTTTTTGGATTTATTTTTTTTGAAATTAGAACGTACCTGGAATGTCCTCAGTCATGGCGTCGTTGAGAAAGTCGCTAGAAGCGTTCCATGAGCACGGATCGACCGCGCGGTCGCGGGTAAACTGACCGCTGGCCATGCCACCCTCTACCACCGGTCGGTGGTATATGGACATAGTTCAACTGGAAAAGCCTTTTAAATATGACTAATATTTCACCGGTTTTTTGGTTTTGTTTTTTAATGAAATATATATTAATTATTCATCCAAACATTGAGGGTTTAATCTTGTCGCAGGTTGCGTTTACGACGTGACTTTTAATACAATGTATAGTAATTGGAAAAATAAAGATGAAAGGTTTATCAAATTCTGCACCAACTAAAAATATTTGTAGTGAAGTCCAGAGGTTATAGATAAGTCCATATAATACTATTTTTTAAAATTAACTGATGTTTTAATTTTTATTTGCTAATAAGACAGTTTTAGGTCTTTGGCAAGAAAAAAGTATTTATTGCTCTACCAAATGCGTACCTTAGTTTTACGTCATTTTCCTTTCCAGCAACTATTTGAATTCAATATTATATGAAATTCCGATATAATTGACAATAATATATATATATATATATATATATATATTATAATAATATATATATATATATATATTATTGTTAATTACTATTTATTATTGATGAAACCTCTTTTAAGTTAAAAATAAACAATTGTCAAATGGACATACCGATTTGAAAAACCAACATATTTCTTAAAGTTAATTTTTTTAATGAGTAAAAAAATCAAGAGACGGAACAAAACAAATCGTATAAAAAAGAAGATAAAATAAAGTAAGTCTATGGCAACAGATAACATATACCAGTAATAACTACGACATTACTGCCAAAGAATGACAAGTAAATATAATTTTAAACCATTTACTTTGTCTTTGTTTAAATGAGTAGTCTACAGAGTAGCGTGTTCATGATATTGTATGCAAACTGCTCGTGAGCTTAGCGAGTAATATCAGTAATTAAAGAAAACACCAGCCAATACATTGTGACACATGTCTTATAATTACCGCCTTTTTCTGAAAGGATGATACTTTGACTGACAAGACTTGTGATTGGTTGTCTACCGTGTCATTAACCAATCAGAAGGGTTAACACGAGTGACAGAAAAAAAAAGAAATTTAAATTGTTTTTGAACACGGGTGTAAGACTATCAAATTAAAATGGTGTTTATTAAGTACTTTGTCTTTATTTTTATGAGTAGTGTATACTACATAATGAAACAATACAATAATTTGTTTCATTATAACTGTCAATTTCTGAAAGGATAATAATTGACGGCACTGATATGACTTGTGACTGGTTGTCTATCGCGCCATCATGAATGACCGAATCAGAAAGGTTAACAAGTTTGTTAATTGTTAAATTAATGGTTGGATACCTGGACAGGTTATTTATTTGAAGCTATTAGATATAATTACTATTTTACATTTTAAAATGAGTTAATGACAAATTAATCGATACGGCCTGGGATCCGAACCCGCAACCTCTCAGAAACCGGGAAACCGTCTCATCGCTTTACGAATTGAGCTACGGTATATTTTACGTATGTATACCTACGTTTCTTTTTTTTCTCAATAGATATTTTTAATACTTTATCACAGTCTAGCTTCTTACCGTGATACTATTTACCCCGGGGCCATTATATTATATTATATTATATTTATAACTATACTAAGTTTCCTCAAATCGAGTTCAGTACCTACCCATAGTACGATTTTTCATAGTATGAAACGTTGATAGTTTTCGAACAGTCGCGAAACGAATTCTTGGTTGTGATTGGTAAACCAATACCAAATACAGACCAAGAATTTGTATCGTGACTGTTTGAAAACTATCAACGTTCCGTACTTTAAAAACTCGTATTATTTATAATTTAATGTTTTATATTAGATATTAGATAATTATAGCTTAGTGTTAGACATCGTCTTATGAAGCTTCTCTTAAAAATTATTGAAACTGTTCCAATGATTTTTAAATATGTAGATTATTTCCAATAATGTTAGAAATTAATATACTTTGAACAAACGATTTTAAATTGTTTCTAGTTATTTTTGTTAAAATACGTGTTTTGATTAAATCAAATCATTGGTATAATATTACAAGCATAATTAAAAAATATATACAATGTAAAAGAATTCTGTTATCAGCTTGCTTTTATAATAATCGATATGAGTCATAAAATAAATTACCATTTTCATATCAATCCCAAGAAATCTTACAGCGAAATAAATTCGTCTATTTCCAAGTTCATTGCCATCACATGACGTACCTTATAACAAGTAACAAGTAGGTATAAACGGAGTCAACGTCTGAAAGAAAGCACTTCACGAATAATTAAGGCTTGCGTGTAAAATTTAACAGCACTGACCTTGAGTTTTCCTCTAATATATCTTTATAGCGTAGACAAGCTATAATAGGCGACATATTAGGCTTGAAGTAAGGTCATTCTGGACCGTGAATGACGGACGTGGTATTTACGTGTTGCGAATTTGAAACGAGAACAATCATATAATTCGAATTACATAACCAAACACGAAGTTTGAAATTAGAACATTTATATATTCCAATTACTATGACTTACTGCGAATTTGAATTTAGAACATATTTATCTCAAGAACTTAATACAAATTTGAAATTAGAACATTGGCATAGTTCTAATACAATAACCTAACGCGAATTTGAAATTGGAACACACATAATTCTAATCCTATAACCTAACCTGAATTTAAAATTAGAACATTAACATTATTCAAAATTCTATATAGAATATAAGAACTAACTTACTCTATATATACTTGGAATGACATCACCTAGTCCAAGTTACTTATAAAAATATAATTCATACTAATAAAGTGTATATGAATGTTTGCTTCACACAATGTCTATCGAATGTGGCTCATTTCAGTCAATTACAGTTATAAAAAGTCACGCGAGATATTTATCTGAGATACCTATTTTAACATAAAACTTATATAATACATTAAATCCTAAATAATGGAGGTTTGATATGATATATGGTTATATATTTTTTGTCGTTGTTTTTAAAATATATATCGTAATGTTGAAAAAATAAATCGGGCACTCATCTCATTATTTTGAAAAAATCCGTATATACAACTATTTTACTGAATTAATTTGCGTATATTTATTACATTTTAAACTTTAAATTAATGTTGACATGACGTTATTTACATGGTAATTTTAAAAAATCGTGTTTACGGTAGTACGAAATGTAGATATATAGGAATGTAAATTTAAGGAAATTCAATTATATGTAAAATCCGGAAACATTTTTTTTATTAAATATATACTAAAAGTATACTAATTCTGTAAAGTTTTTATGTAACAAGTACAAATCATTTTCTGTGTTTTTCAGTATAATGAGTGAATTTCCGCAGTAAAGATTTAATGTTTATAATAAATTTAATTAAAATTCCCTTATTACTTTTTTCTCAAAGCCAAATAAAAAATCGACATACTGACGGACAGATAAAAAATCCAAACAATATTAGAAAAGTCGCAGTCACAATACGTCTTATACCCAAAAAAACATTTAACGTTTGTTTGAAAATCTCTATTAATATTGTTAGCCGCGTGAAGCTTAACTTCCAAGAAAAATATAATTTCAACAATTATTGGTAAAACAGGATTCCAACTTTGTCCTCTTTGAGTTATATACAATTTGAAAAAAGTTAATTGTTATTTCATAACTATTTTTTAGGTTTAAATACCTAATAATAGTTTATTAATATTAGGTCTTTATATTTAGGGCCATATAAGTGATTTGTGTGTTCAAACACTGCGTGCCGTCCATTGGCATGTTGGTACCCCGGGGTATAGTGGTGGTTATAATGTTGGTACCACTGATTGCCACTTGCATGTTATGTGCTTGATTTATAAGTGAGTTTAGCTAAATCGAAGTTTGATTTGTTTATGTGTATTTCACGATGGCCATTTAATTAATTAGACTAAAACATAAATTATTATTATTCTTGCAAGGTCTTTGGTTCGTCTGGAATTTTCAAAATAATATATAAGGAATCAATATTTTAAGCTTATCCGTGTATGTTTTGAAAGCAGTTGTTATTATTATTTAGATAAAATCGTATTTCTCATAACTATTGCTATGAATTTCAGTTCACGTTAATTATTTACAAAGTAAATACTTAATATTTTATTCATTAAAACCTAGAAAATTTCTATTTTGTATTTTATATATTTTTTACTCAGGCTACTTATATTGAGTTCCGTTTTTTTATAACTGAATATGTTTCGCAAAACACATTATTTTTTATCGTTTTAGTTTATTGTAACGTTAAAAATCAAAGATGCATTGGATTATATTTTTTATTCCAACAAGCTAGGGTTTATATTAGAATACACATTAAATAGGTCGGATAATACACTGGTTGGTGGTTGTTTGCAGGCGGTTACCATGGCAACAATATCGAGGCATCTGCGGAACTCGGCGCTGTTAAGTGATTTGACTAGAGTTCAATGAACTATTTATTATCTTGCAAAGCCTCTGTTTTTATGATATAATCAGCTATTATGCTTATGTTAGTATTGGTTAGGTATATATATCAAAAGTTTGCTAGAGATAGTGGATATTATACATAGTTAAATTTTATCAATCCTAATATTTTTATTTATAGCACAAAGCCACACCTTCAGAGCAGTATGTTGATTTTCAGCGGAGACCTTTATTCAAACTGTTTATTATCGTCGACCTGTTTGTGTACATCCCTATGGCCACATTACATTATACGATTTGTCCTTGAAGAATACCTTATAGACGTCTCCATCACTCAGAGAGTACTAACTTACTAATAGCTATTTTATTATGCGATGCGATTTACGCCAGTTGAGATAGAGTAGCTCAGATCGTATGATGAAATGGACAATTAGCAAGAAGATGCGACAATTCCCACACTACCTTAGAACGATTCAGTTCTGGCAAACGATGCAGCGGAGGTCCTGCCGTGCCTGCCTGCCTGCCTTTCTGAACGGGGGATTTTATTTAATTATTTATAAGAAAATTTAAAAAAGAATAACCAATTAGGTTATAATTATAGATTTAATATAAATATACATTAGACCAGCGGGCTATCAAAACGAAACAAAATTCAGTGAACTTCTTAAAAGAAATGTATTTGAATGGAACAACAGATAATGGTATTTGCGTTTTCAAAATACCTTTTCATAACTTGATTTGGAAGGATGTTTATATATTTGTCATTTAAGCATTTTCTATTTATTAAACATTGTATTTGCAAAAAGTTCTTGGTTATAAAATAAGTTGATTTATAATCAATTAAAGGCTTATGAAATGGAACACTAATATACTTGAAATTATGAATATATTGGAATAATATTCTTAATATACATTATATTAAGTAACTGATTTTTTTTCAAGTTAATATTATTATTGCAAATTGTAATAATTCTAGAAAGTGTTTTATGAAAATGTTTATTTAAGTTTTATTATTAGATTAGCTATCCAACGCAAGATGGCGTTGTTACAAGTTAGTGGCGTTAAGGTAATTAGTAGTAAAAAAGATACATGTATGCTCAAATGTTTTTATTTTCTTAAAGCTACAAGAAATAATACAATAATAGAAATTGCTTTAATATGAATGTAATTAATAAAATTTTGACATTAGTTAATTTATAATTCTACATATAAAAGAAAACGAAATCACATGTTTGTTTGTTAAAATAGTAAAATACTGGAGATGTAGACTAGTTCGCAAATTTCGATATGTTATTTAATATTTAAAAAAAAACATTTACAGTGAAAAATAAACATAGTTTTAAAATATTGTTTTATTTCCGTAACAGAATTAAATCGATAATATTTATATTTAAAATTATCAGTTTCTATATAATTAAAAAAAATAAATAATCCTAGTAACAAAATATCAAGGATAAAGCTAGGTACATACACTTGTCACACTTTAATTATAAATGCGAGGACTGTATTTATTGGCACTAATATTACTAGATAGTTCTAATGCTTTGAACTTAAATATACAGAGTGGAACGTACAGTTATTATTAACACTTATTTAATATAATTTCAAAAAGAAATGCCAATATGAAGTACGACACATTCGCAGAATAATACACTTAAAATGTTAGTGATGTTATTTTTTTTAATAATATATAGTTGGAACGAATGTTTTTGAGACGATTTCTTTCATTCCAAATTGTAGTTTACATTTCACACATTTCCAATTATCTTACTGACTAGCTAGTTAATCTATGTAATTTTAATTACATGCAAAGATTAGTACATTTAGTATTATATCTTAAAAGAAGTTTACAAATGTTTCGATCTGTTAAACACTGGTTGAAAATTGTTTAAGCTGTTAGATTGTAAAGAAATAATGTTTTATTAAGTCATACGTATATTGACTTAGTGCACACAATTTAAGATGATTGAAAAGTCACTTTTCATTATAAAATTTATGACTTACTACTATATAATTGTTTATAAAAAAATAAAAGCTCATTCAATACAATATAATAAAGATTCTTTGCGCATCGGGTGGGTTTTTCACTAAATTGACTTCAAGTATCTCAGTGAAAATAAAAAATGGTTCACAATTTATAACCGAAATGACTTAACATTAAAGAATTTTAAAAAGCTAAAGATTAAAAAGCTTACAATAAAAGTAATAGTAAAGTAGATTTGTTGTGTACATTTTTATAAAGGAGTTAAATAAAAAGACAACGTTAATTCAAACATTGGAAATGAAAAAGCCGCTTGCGGAAGAACTAAAAGTTGAATTTAGGATTCGAAGCGCGAGAATTCGAAACTTATAATATAATATTACACTTAATTACCAGATCCCACGCGTGGGGCGCGGCATCACGACCGGCGGTGGCGGCAGCATCTCGAACTCCTCCACGATGGTCTTGGGATGCAAGGCGCTTATGTTGTTGTTGAGGGTGTATGTTCTCGCGTGGGTGTGCACCAGAGCGGGTTCGTTGACGAGCCATTCGTCCTTCAGCCGATGCAGCTGGCGGTCCCGCAGGCGCTGCAGCCGCGACAGGTGGTACTTCACACGCTTCTGACTGAGCCCCGTGCGCCCGGAGAGGAGGACCGCCACGTTGTGATTGTAGGATTCTTCTGGTTTCAGCCGGTTCCATTGGTAACTGAAATTTATGGTTACAATGCACCAATTGACTCCATATGATCATATGGATGGTAATTCAGGTGAATATATTATACATACCCTGGGAACGGCCTCTTCAGTCGCCTCTCAGCATCCTGTCGCGATCTCTTCCTGAGTTCGTTTTGTCGAGGTCCATGAGTCTTGTTGCGGTTCGAATTCTTCTTCGGTCCTCGTCTGAGTGGACTCGGTCGAAGATCGAAAGACTTGGGGTTCAAGATTGGGTTTAGAGTTACTTCATTGACGCGATTATCACTGACTTCTTTGCTGACACTCGGAATAGTTATTTCGTTGATCTTTCCCATTCGTTGGTATCGTCTCTGCAGTTCTTTGAGTTTTGATTTATGTACCTTCTTTATTTTGGTTTGACAAATAAACTGTCGTGGTTCAAAGCAGCCCTTCGGTGCCCATCTGGAATTAACATAAAACAATTTTGTTTGAAAATATCTATAAACATGTATGGCCATGTGACGCTTATATAAATTTTTAATTAATGTTGAATCAAAAATAAAAATATACGGACAGGGATTCGAACTTGCGACCTCTGGAATATCGCTATCGTATAAAAATGGAATATAAAATGCTAAATTCACCGAGGCGGGTAGCGATACGGTAGATCAATTGTAAGAGCTTGGGGACAGCTTCCCAGAGGGTGCGGGTTCGTATCCGTGTCCGTATCGATTATTATTAATTGTATATGAAAATTTAAGGAGAACTTGTTTATTTAAGTTAGTTGCTCGATGTCATGTCATGTTTAAGCTACATTAGTAAGAGAGACGTGTCGTTCGAGGCGCCAGAGGTTTATAAGACACCGACAGAATTTAATTTAAACATATTCTTATCATTTATTTGTGAGGACACGACATATACACAAATTAAATTCCACAAATAGATATAAATATATTGTGGTCCCATTTCATTGTACGATCTGAGTCACTACTTGTGTAAATCGCATCGCATAGAAATGACTGTCAGTAAGTTAGTGCTTCTCTCTGATTGGTGGAGAGTCTATTAGTTATTCTGCAAGGTAAAACCGTATGGTTTAAATCGTATTATAAAATGTGGTCCTTAGTACATACATATATAAATCTCTATATACTGAATCATAGACATTGAAAACGTCAGGAGTTATGGCATTGTTACAGTTAAGCAAACATTTCAATATACAATTTACTAAGCGCTGGGTCAACTACAGTACTAATATAGCATTGTGAAAAGGCGGTTAGTGAGCTAGTGCTTCCGTCTGAAAACTTTACTAACATGGTAACAACAAATAGTGGACAAATAGATTGGATAATGAAATGAGCGCATTATACTGCCTCAATATAAAACAATTCGTCACATCATTGGAAGCTCTTGACTTCATATTCATTTCGATCAATTTGCAAAATGGTGATTTAAGATTGAAGTTCGATAAAAGTAAGATGGAAGTTTTGATCTGAATACGAAATCAAGTGAACTACAACTGGTTTGACATTCAATTTACACTTCTATTCCACGTAGTATTGAAAGGAGTTTGTAGTTTGATTGTTCATTGTTCGAAACTCAATGAGAAATTTATTAAAGCGGTGCTCGTTTTAAATTCCGAGAAGCGCTTATTAATAATAATTGTATCTTTGAGGCTTCAAATTTAAATTCTTATTTTATGATGGCACCATCGTATCGAAAAGTTGCCAGAACTTGAAATAATTTGAATATATTTAATCATATTATAAATATTATTGTTTTATTTAAACGTTAAAGTAATGTGATTAATAATTTCCCACATTAATTATTTGTATTTATTATGTTCTTGAGCTATAATCAACTAAACAAACACAATTTAATAAATACAAATCTTCGTTTATAAGAAGTATTAAAGTGGAATTAAATAATTATAAGAAATCAGATTACATTTTATTCATATAGTACATTTCGTTAATTAAAAGTATTAAAGTAGAATTAAAGGATCAAAATCGCTTTATTCTACTATACCCTTGTGACTAATCTTTTCCCCCATTAATGGGATTCCATTTTGAATCCATTTGGTCAAACAACCACCGGATTACGGACTTACATCACCCTATATATACAAATTCCAGCGTGACGGTGAATATCGTAAAATTTTATATGAGTTTCGCATCGTATTGGTCTTTGTTTAAGAGTCGTTAGCTTATAGTTTTATTTTAATATTTTCTTTGGCACAAGCTAAAGGAATAAGCGTTTTGTTGTCGTCTTCATTGTTGCTTATTTGAAGCTTTTATTCTAGGTTCTATAAAATCATAAGTAGTACAGCTGTATCCCTAATACGAGTCTTGACGTTGCGAAACGTTGTTACTTTTCGAGTAGTTATGAAACGAGTTCTTGGTTGTGATTGATTTTCGATCAATTAAATAAATAACAACCAATCACAAATCATCATTTGCTCGAAAACTATCAACGTTTCGTAACGTGAAAACTCGTACCAGGTGTACAGATAATTATAACGTCAATAGTACGTTTTCCTAAGTTTACCATAGATTTATTTATAGTAATTTTAAAATAATACAAGATCGCTATTTTGCGAATTTTACACCACATGGCGTTGTTTCGGCGAACGTGCTTTTATTGTAATACATTCCTAAGTTTAGGGTCGGCTGGTGCAGCCCCTCCGACCTTGACTCCCTGCTCTCCCCACACACACACACACAGACACACACACACATTTATAAATACTCTTTGTTGCGGAATCAAATGTTTCACTATAATATGATATTTTTTTATTTTTGTCTGAATTTTATGAGATTTTTATATATTTTTTTTAAGAAATTGAGAGAAATGTAATTTACCTGTACAGTAATTCTGGCATCATAGCAATACATTGGAACTGCAATTGTTCTGGTGTGAACTTCCTCATCCTGGAGAAGGACTGGTAGTGCATGGGCCTCAGCTCGCCTCCCCACTTCCAGGCCTGAGACGCCATGTCGTATATGCCACCGATCCAACGACTCGCTTTTTCTGGAATGTATTTATCAATCTTTATAATTCTATTTTAAAATACTTTCAAGTTAAATTGCAATCTCAATATAAAGAAATATGTCACCAGTAATGAAGGTACCATATATAATTTAATAAGCTTCGCTTTCACTGGAACTTATTGTAATTTTTACAATTTCCAACGCCTCTCATACATGATCAGCAGACCTATCATGAACTCTTATAGCAATATTACAATAATATTACTTTCAAATTCATCCTAAAAGTAATATTACCTTAGTAATGATTTGATGACGTCATTCTAAATCATTCATTCTTTTACTATAGAATTAATTATTAACTCGTACTATGAAGTGTGTTATGACATACTAATGTTATATTGTTTTATGTCATATTTTGTCATTTAAAGAAAGCATTCATTGTATTACGTAGAGAGGCAGGAATAAAACAATATTGTTTTATAGAGATCATGGTACGAATCTAAGTTATATTAATGTAATATTGCAACAAAATTCTTAAAACTATGACAATTTTTAAGAATTCATAGACCTGTCGTACAAACAATGATATAGCAAATTAGCCATTGGCTGGGATAATGTTGAATTATATTTTGTCATTTTACAAATGGGAGTTTCCAATTTAATAATAATGTACTTCTCAACAGTCTACCAGCACCAGCTACTCACCAATTTGTTGTTTATTGAGGTAGTTGCGTAGGTTCCGGTCCTCCCACCGCGCGGGAACTGACAAGTTACTGTCACGGTCCTGAAACAAAAAGAAAACTCACTAAAAATCATTAACTTACTTATTAAAACAACTTAGATGTATGTTTCTAAATAAATTTAATTTATGTTTGAAAATATCTTTAAAAATGTATAGTTATTCACCTTATTCATATTATGTACTAATAAATATTGCAAAATAAATCGATACTGGCAGGGATTCGAATCCGCAACCTCACGGGTCGGTTCGATTCTACGTTATGTATTTATTTAAAATTGTGTTTCTTTTTTAATTTTATAATATGAGATCAGTCTCGTTGTTTATGGCGTTAACAACTATAGTTGTAAATTATTTTTTTTACGTTACATTTTGCGCTGTCAAATTGTTTGAGATTAAAGTGACTGATGGATTAATACGATGACCTAGATTAAAAATATATTTATTAAAACCGTTCAGAGATAAAAAAAAAGAAATTGTCTATACAATTTTTTAGCAATGTTCAGCTTATTGAAATAAAAAAAAAAATATGGAATGAATTATTATTCGACACGGACAACCAAGGTACGGCAGCAATTGTTTTAAAAAAGGGACAGTTGTAATATATTTATTTTTAAATCGAGGTCAGCATATTATTAAATCAGTTACAATAATCATGTTTTAATTAGGATTATTTTTTATTTATTAAAATGATAAATAAATGTACACATATATGTGATCAAGTCCTAACCTATTAAATTGAACTTCATAAGTCATTTTAATCTTAAAGGTTTTTGTTACAACATTATTTATTGAGTATGTTTATCAATTACACTATCAGAAGAAAACTAACACGCCCCAAAAATGTTGAATTGTTTTTGTCTATTCTCGGAGCCAACAACGCTCTGTTGTCATTTGATTTACGATGTAGCTCTCGTTACAAAAACCGAAACTTTGTAGACAGAAACAAGAAACATTACAAGTATATTACAATAGACAAAACATATTATTTCTGAGATTCTACGAAACTAATAGCAATGTTATTTAAGTATTTCCTGTTTTCACCTGAGGTTAAACAATGTTTTATGGTAATTTCATATTTTAATACATTGTTATATAACCTACTTCAATTTTACAACTTTGACAGTTGGAGATATATAACCTCCTTCAATGAAATAAAACGAAAAGAGGCGTTATATTTAGCTCATACAGTTTGTAAATAGTCTGTGCTCTTTATTTGTTCTGTTAAGTGCCTCGCAGTTCCTTAATTATACGAATCAATTGAGTAAATTAAAAGCAAATAACTATGCTATAAATGAGCCAGCGGAATTCATCACCATCTTCTATATCATTAGCATTCGCACCATTTGTCATGATGTCATGGGACTCCCATTATTGGCAATTGTCCCACTTTACCATCTTGGACTAGTATTGACCATTTCTAACTTCTTTGTTCAAATGCCGTTGACAACTCAATTACGATTGGTATTCTTGGAAGACACTTTGCGCTCTGCTTTTAAAGTTTATCCTATATTTTATAGAACATAGAGTTGAAAATTGATTGTGGTTAAGCTTGTTAAGCTTTTAGAAGACACTTTGGACCCTAGCTTTGCTTTTAAAGATTACACTTTATAATCTAAAGAATAGAGTCGGAGATTGATTGTGGTTAAGTTTTAAGCTATTTACTTGTATTGTAAAGCTTTCCTTTGCATCGAAACCTCTCATTACGTGTCAGTTGGTAATGGACGCTAAGATGTTATTGTCTGTACATACATGTAAGTGGTTATTCAGTACATTTGACGTGTCTACTAAAATATTATATTTTAGCGTTTTCTTTTCTTGATCATATACATACATTTTCATTTTATGGTAAGCTTTCGACAAAATACACCTGTATATGAGTTCTAATTTACTTTAATATAATATTTATTTATTACATTAAGTTTTGAAAGGTGTTAAATTGGTGGGATCTGGGATCTAGGTTTTGGAACGAAGCAATGTGTCGTATAAAAAGAAATAGGGTATGTTGTGTCTGTGTGCGTGTAACGAGCACACTACTAACGACTGCGTTGTCTGTATTTGTTTTAATTTTGATAACTTCTGTATACCTTAAAATTTATATTGAAAATATTTTCAAAATTATTATTGAAAATATATCTAATATTAAAAATATTTGTTCTAAAATACAAAATTATGTAACTTCTTTCTCATTTACATTACATTATTGGTTTATAAAAAAATATAAAGAAAAATGTAAAAAAAATCACAGCTGAAGTAAAAGTATATCGAACAATATTTTTGTTAATTATATTAATAAATATATAATATAAAGCATGATGTTATTTCGATCACGGAATAACTATTCAGCGTTGAAATACAAAAGAATATAAATTGACAGTATATTAAAGATAGCGTCCGCAAACAAATCTAAATTTTCTCGTTTTTTATCTTTTATTTATGATCTCGAAAATTGATAAGTGTTTCTTAGAAGTGCATCAGAGCCAAGGATAGAGACTTGCGAGATAAGCCTGAAAGTAGGTCTAGAAATTCTAGTTTATCTCATATATGAAAGTGTTTGATATGAAAGATTAAAGTTCAAAGGCGGTTCATCCATCAGGCTGTAAGTGGGCAAATCCTTGCCAGATGTTATTGATGAAGATGTTCGCGAGTGCGCTGTGTGAGAGATTGGATGAGCTTTATGTTACGAAAGTTTATTTTATTAATTAATATTATGAATGTATTTTCAAATTAGAAAATAATAACCATATATATTATAAAGACTGCTTTCGTATTAGAAATACTGTAAAAGTCCAAATCCCACAAAATGTTTTTCATAAGATTTCGGAAAAAGGAGTTTTATATATTTACTTCAAAATTTCACAGATAAACTATCTGGACTTTTCATTTATTTACTGTTATCTGGACTATTTGATTTTTTTATACTATATACATCATAAATACAATTTAAATACTAAAGTAAATTAAACGTTCTGATTATATAATTATTTATTATAAATAAATAAACTTTGATTATTGTTCTAACAATGAAAAGTTTCATTGTTCAAAGTATTCAAAAACTATTTAAAGATGATTCGAAAAAAGAAAAATGTAATTCTTAATTTCAACTGACAAAATGAAAGAATTAATTTTGGTATGTTGGTATAACTGTTCTCAGAAGTTTTACATTGTAATGTTGCATCCTGTGTAGTTTCAAAGCCATTGTTAATAGTTAAATATGGCGGAGATGATTGGCCCCACCTGCTTTGCTATTTTGGATTTCAAGGAAAATGAGCCTAATTCAATAAACAATCTAGTTTCTAGGTATCAGAGACAAACGTACATACATACATATATAAATATAACACTGACATAGTTTCAAGGCCGTAATATTATACAAAAAAAGTATTTAATCTCTTACATAAATATAGAATTAAAATTGCTTTGCCGATTTTTTTGCTTTGCTTTGGAGTTACCGTACGGTATTGTAGAGCGCCGGGAGGTTTCTTTCAGAGGTCGTTGGTTTGAATCACTGCCCGTATGGAATAATTTTTCAATCGATATTTGTTTAAGACTTATATAAGCTTCTGGCTATACAGGTTTATCATTATTTTCAAAAAAAGTATTTGATCAGTTACAAACAGTAGTAATGAAACATTTTCAATCCAATCAATCAAAATGCATGGGCCCTTGTTCTGTTTTTACCCGTGTTACTGGGTGTCTCGTTCATCCATCACGAAATTAAACATAACCGGTAAATAACAATTAGAATAATGCTACCGAGAACTACAATTAAATAAAATACCAAAAAAAGTAAAAAAAAAAACAGTAAGGTCAAATGACAAAAAATGGTGATAAAATAAAAAAGGATTTAATAACACAACGAAATTAACAATAACTACTTAGTATGAGTGTGTGTTTGAATGTGTGTGTGTGTGTGTGTGTGTGTGTGTGTGGTCCTGTGAGTGTATGTGTCTTTCTAATTAAATCTTATTATATATAAAAAATACTCTAATTCCATCCTGATATCCGCGCGGTTTTTTCTAAATATGTATTCTTGAAAAGGTTACCTAAATCGTTTAAAATATATCTCCAATATACCTACTACCTAATAAACATACCTCCTACTCCTCCTACTCCTACCCCTCATTATAATTATAAATAAACTCCACGACTCTGACCAATCCAATAATAGAGTAAATTATTATCTGTATCTGTTCTTTGTCAAATAAAACTATAGATTGAGAGATCCACCACACTTAGACAACATGCATCGAGCCGACTGCATTCAAGATCGAGATCACGACCTTATGAATCATGAATCAATGAATAACTGCATAAAAATAGAATCAGTGATGCATGTTCTACAAATGAAAATATATTCATATTGACTACCGCAACAAATAGTCTAAAAGTACTATAGTTTGTTAGAGTGAAAACATTTGGCGCGTGCAAAAAGTTTTATGATTGTGTAATTTATTTTATTTCTCATTGCATTAGTATTTTTATTTTAATAAACATAAATATAATAAACTACGCTTCATAAATTAATTCCTTTCATATTTTTACTTTAAACGTTTTAACAAATATATAAAGGAGACTATACCAAACTATACACTAAAGCAATTTATAATTACCAATTAATATAAATTATAAAATATATTAGTAACTATTTCTTATTATATTATAAACTTTAGAAGATATACTTTATATTTTCAAAATAAACTACTAATTTAAAAGTTAATTGCTAGCTCTAAAAGCGTCGGCAACATAAAAGTTCTATTTAAACACCACTTGTAAAAGAATATTGTTCGTTGAGCGACATTCATTGTTTTGGTAGGTTTGCGAAATTACTGCAATAAAATGTATAATTAAACCTTGGCCTACTGCGGTGTCTGTGAGTATTTAAGTTTAACATACGAATATATTTTATTTTGTCGTTTTATTGGACAATAAATTTGTATTCTTTTAACTTTTACCAGTTATATTGAACAAGGTATAAATTATGCGCGTCGTGTCGTGGGTGTTAGAGTTATATATACCATTCAGTTCGTGGGATTGTAGCTTTAATAATAAACAATAAAGAAATAGTTTTTTTTGGCATGCATGTTAACTTATGAAACAGACTCTAAATTCAAAGTGTAGGTCATGGAGAGGAACCAGCAACAAACAACAGATACACTCTTATAACTTTCCACACTATTCATTATTAAACAAAGATATAAATCAAAGGAGGTCAAGAAAATCGAAAGCAGTTTAATATTTCTTTACGATATCTTAAAAAAAGTGAAACTTTTATTGGTATTATAAATAACTTAATATCATAAATCAGTTCGCGCACGCGAGTGCATCTGAAAGTGAGATCAATTTAACACATTTTATAGCATTTATTTGTAATTAAACAAGCGAGTTGAAAGATATCTTCATTTTTATTGCTGTTATGACTTAATTGGCTTATCTCTTTCTAATTGACTCTTAAATATATCTAAACTGCATCACACCACACACGTAATGACTGGCAGTACAATATATATATATATATATATATATGTATATTTAAACATTTATTGTCAAAAGCATTTAGAATGTTATTCATACTAATAGAAGCATCAATTTGAAAAGATTTATTACTAAATTAAATGTAGGACATATATATATTTGAACTGTCATTTTATTCAAAATGACGTCCGAATTTTCAGTCAAACGCTCGTGATTAATAGGACGTTAAACAATTTATGAGCATTGAAATAATGTTAAACGCATGATGAATGCTTTGAGGAACAAACGAACAAACATACAATATTACTAGATCGCGCTATATAAATCTATTTGTTTTTTGTGTTAAATAAACAGTGAGGGTAGTTGTGATGCCAGTTTGGTTTTATTCATGACTAGATTGGAACCTAAATATTGTAAAGATATTTTGTATGGTGAATAAAATATACCTTCATATGTATAATATGTTTGTATTTAAAAATATATACTTTATGTTTGTTCATCAGTCGTCTACGTCCATCGTACAAGCTGAGCTTGGGTTGGAGCTAGGTTGCGTTGCGTCCTAATGTTTATTTATTTTTGTGTCAAAAGCATATTTATAATTATTAATTATTTTATAATAATTTACACAAAGGATAAAATAAACATTATGTTAGTCTAAAATATAGAATTTGATTTACCAAAAAATACTAATTCAGTGGCCTTATTATGCTTCTTGGAAAAAAACTGCTTAGAGATTTTGTATTCTGATACAGTCGCAATGGCCTATCTAGAAATACACATAGCACCCTTAGCACGAGTTTTGATGTTAAGAAACATTCGAAAAGAGCTCTTGGTTGTGATTGGTTGCTATTTGGTTGTGATTGTTAGTAAACCAATCACAACCAAGAACTCGTTTCGTGACTGTTCGAAAACTATCAACGTTTCGTAACGTCAAAACTCGTACTAGAGGTACTGGTAAAAGGTTTTTAAAAGTAAGGAGTTTTAACTTGGAGCCTGCATTAAGGAAAGCTAATGGCCAAGTGCTGTAGTTGCCAAGTTGGATGCCTTCCAACGGTAAAAGTTCATCTTTACGGTTTCCACTGCAATTTAACTAATTTCTTCTTAGAACAGAATTATAGAATATATTCCTAGAATAGAATTATAAAAAATGGCCATGTTTTTGGATAAAATGTTATGCGGAAATCACTTTATTAAATCTTTTTTTTTTTAATTGATTTAATAAATCATTCAATTACTTGGTTCAGTTCGAGATTTTGCAAATATATGTATACAAAAAAATTGAATAAATAACAAATAAACATGAAATGAAGAAAAAACATTTTTTTAAAGCGTGGGAAATAACAAATTAATTAGTAATATATCAGCGCCAGTTAAACGATTCAGTGCCAAGTGCTGACTAAAATATTTTTTTCATGACTATTAATAACGTGCTGAAATAATAATAATTTTATCGTGAATACTTTCATAATTTTTTTCATGAATCATCAAAAATTAAAATTATCTGCGACTCTTCAGACTTATATAGATTTAGAGTGAAAAATTTTCAGAATAAAATAAATAATTTACCGCAAAAGCGAAATGCTGAGTAATATAACGAAATTGGAAAGGTTTTTTTTTGGTTAGTGATTTTTTATTTTACTCTGAAAATTTTTCACTCTCCATCTAGATAAGTCGGAAAAGTCGCTGATAATTTTTATTAAATTAACTGTACATAAAAATATTTACTTAAATAAATATATGCATGTTTGAAAGTTTTTCTAAGCATGTTAGGATTATTTTAATGTTAATAAAGTTGAGAAAGAAAGTTTCATCAATTTCGGAAGGACTCGAAAGTACGACATCTCGGTCCACGTTGAATTTTATTCTATATTTAATCAAAATATCATTATGTAAGCTCCAATATATTTAATTGATTTGAAAAATAGCATTATAATTCTTAGTGATTTCATTCATACCTCTCGAGGTATAAATATATGCAGGCAATGGTACAATTCGGTAGGGTTTTTAAGAGTTCAATTGCTAATGAGGTGTAATCAGCCAAAATAAATAGTTTTTCAAAATGTGTTCAAAATTTAATGTTAATGTATACCTGAATTATAAGCTAAGTGCCAAATAAAGCTTACAATAAAAAAAAACACTATTTGTTCTTTAATTTTATATTGTTTCTCTTTCGAGTCGGCTACGTAGGTACTAAATCCATACTAATATGATAAACGCGATAGTGTGTCAGTTTGTCACGCCTACACCACTGAAATATTTTATATAAAATGGGCGAGGAATTATTTATATATACACATCGATCTGGAATCATAGAAGTATAATTTTCCTGTAGTTTCAAGAATGTCAGAGGGGATAAAATCGGGGATGAAAGTTAGTGTAGGGAATCCATCATTTCTCAAGTTCGGGATAAGAAAGATGACATTTAGAAGTTGTTAAGAAGTAAGGGATGAGTTTATGCATTACTTCTTGGGATAAAAAAGGGATGATTTCAAAATAAATATAAAATATACACTTTTATATTTATGGAACAAAAATACATATATTTATAATATGATTTCTGGAAATGGAAATAAAAAAACCTGGTCTGTAGGTAATTTCATAAAACCATTTGACCTCAAGAGAACCCGCGTGAAATCGCTAGTATATATTACACTCTTTGATGTAATTATTCCATTTAAAATGTCACACATAAATCTTAATAATGGAGTACCTCGTCCCTTTAATCAGGTCATCGTTTTATTAATACCAAGGTCACAAAAATAGGGATATAATATTTAACACGACCTATTAAATATTTAACTCGTATGTCAGCCGTCAAATTTACATTTAAGAAGATGGCGTCTAGTTTGGCGCCATTTTGTCGGTAACAAAGAATCGTGTTAAGAGAGTAGATTATAAACAACTTTTTATAGATGGCACGTTAAAAATATCAGTTAATATATGAGTACGTTAAAAATAGGTTAATTGTAAAAAATAACTATGATATATTTTATCCATTTTAAAGCAGTTTAGACATTTTTTAACGAGCACAAAAATTACTAGTTTTTTGTGTGTTTTGAATACTGTGACAAAGTAGATCAGACTGATTTTTACCTACCTATTATTATATACATATAATATTTGGCACTTCGGAAAACTTAACTATTTGCTTGCTTTATAATCTGTAATCCTCATGGATATTCTTAAAAAAACGGGGATATGATTATTATTATTATTATTACTATGAGAGTTATAGATATGTTGAACTTTGTCGATAGTTACTATAAACTGCTTGTCTGTTTACGTCTGCCTGTTTGTTTGTTCGCGCTTCACGGACAGGACATATGAATGAAATTTGGTTTCGTTGTAGGTCACTGCCAGTGTCAATATAAAGAATATTTTCAGCCTTTAATTTCTTTAATTTTCACGGGGAACAAATATGATGGGTTGATTTTTAAATTGACCCGGGGAGAGCACACGACGTCACTGGCAACATTAAGTATGGAATAAGATTGCTTCAATGTAATTCGTAATTAATAAATGACGTCAATAATGACGAATTTTATATAAAGCCCTTAGGTTTTACCTATTTACATCATGTAAAAATCATACACATAAATCAAAATATCAATAGCAATATAAGAAATGTTGAAATATAAGTTGTCATAACCACGCGTAGGTTGGTATTACTGACCATAAAATTACAAATAACCAATATAAATCTTGAATACATTAATTAGGAAGTGAATCCTTATTAGGTAAAATTTATGATTAAAAGTGGCAACGTTGAGCTTAACAACTAATTTATTTCTAAAATAACATATTTTTGACATAATTTTATTCAGACAATTGTATCGCTCTATAGTCTATGGTTGTCTTCACGAATGTTTGTTGATTGTATTGATTTTTTATATCTGTGGCAATTACGAAAACAAAATATTTATTTATTTTTACTAGAGAGATTTAACATTAACATAAACGAAAGTTAAAACGCAATACAGCATTTTTAATTCATAAATAAACGACCTCCTTTTTAATGATTGAATGACACTTTTTTTTTGCAAAATCTAATTTAAACTAAATGAACTGACCTATTCAAGTGACATCGAGAGCGCCGGGTAATTAAACAGTTTCCATACGAAGCACTCAAAGCGCAATTAGCACATACAAGTTAATTAAAACACAATTGTTTGTATTACTAATGACAGATTAATAAGTCTGCCGCATTCGTTACTGATTCAGTTAATCGTCAGAGTGATTGTGCCATTCAAACCATTCATTCAATCAATATTTTCCATTCCTAGATCTATCATCTGTGATAAACGTCAAAAGTTTTAACATGTTTATAATTAGTTTCTTGTAATTTATCCAATCTAATGCAAGATTTATCCCCAAAAAATAAAGAGAAAGAATCTCCACCAATCAGAGAGAACTAGCTCACTAACAACCATTTCACAATGCGATATTAGTACGCTACCTTACTACTACTACTAGCACTTAGTAAATTGTATAATAAAAGTCAATGACCACATAATAGCTAAAAGAACTTGAATTATCTTAAGACAAGTGATAAGAAGCTGACGGCTGATGGATCATGCGGGCGCTACTTTACATGAATTACTACCGAATATAAATACATTTTACTAATTATATAACAAAAAGGGTTTTTAATTTGTTACAGTAAACATTTCTAAGTACAGCTCAATTTATTTTCGATTTATTCAAATTTTAAATAAAGATAAAATGCTTTATTCATCAGCAGCGGCTCAATTAGCAGAGCGACGGAACGGTTTCCCCGAGGTCTTGGGTTTGAATCCCTCCTCATATAAATTTGTTTTAAATTTCATATTCATTGAAATTTTAATGCAAGTTTATAGATATGTCTGTATTTTCAACCATTTTTATGTTTATGCAAACAAATCCACAGTAATATTTAATATATATTTGAGAATTCAAACATCATACAAAATCTAATTTAAAAATTTATAATAAGATGCGCATGCGCAAGTCTAATCTCGGAGAATGGTTAGTATGACGCGTCCTATTGTAATATAAGAAGAATAGAGTGACACGTGTCCGTGTGTGAAATGTTATTTAGTTTCTTTATTAACTACAAATTGTTTTTTATTTATTTATAACTTAGTGTAAGATATATTAATATGTAGTAAAAAAACTACAAATAGCGTGTCTGTTTGTCGTGTGTCTTGTCTTGTCTGTATTTATAACGAAACTTAAGATGGCGGGAATGTTTTTCGCCGTAGAGTGTGTCCTATGAGATTAGTATTTCAATAAATTTTACGTAGAATAGGTTAATTTTATTAGCGTACTGTATTTTACTTATCTTTTTATTAAAAATATATATTTATAATCAAGCTGTAAAGTTTGATTTTGGATTGAATACGCTGATATGTTGAACTAAAATTTAGATTTGTTCCTGCATTCAAAAGTCTATTTATAAAGGACGTAAAAATACACTAAAGGCATGTAAATGTACTAATACTGGGTACATTACTACTCATACAATTGAATGATTGAACGAAAAAAATAAAAAATATATTTTGAATGGGCAATAAGTATTTTTTTTTTTCATGGGTTATATTAGTTTAGAAATAATATTCCGAATATGTAAAATTTCCATTTAATGAATACGAAGTCCCGTAAAAGTATTTATTAAATATTTAAAAGTGAATTATAATAGCTAAAAAAAGATTTTGTAGGTTGTAGGACGATAAAAACTAGTTCTCAGTTTTAAGGTTATTGAATATGACATGGCGGCGAAGTGCGGCACTAATTGAACATTCTACAAGATGGTCGCCTCGCCATTGACAATTTGTAACCAGCTCAAGTTCATTGCTAATGTGCCATGTTCATTATAACATACATTGTTTATTTATTGAGATTTATATGTTTACGTAATACCTCTTAATTGAATTATTTTAAATATATAAATATATTTTTTAATTCCATTAAAATTAAAACCTGTTTTGTGTTTGAATTTAAATAAAGAACCATTTCTTTATTTACGTTTGGTGATAAAATTTATTCATAACGAATGTATTTAGTTCGTTTATACATTTTATAGATAATTAATGGGAAGCTGTCAGAGTTTTAAATTGTAACATTAATAAATGTTTTGACATTTTTGTAACAAAAGAGCAGTACATTAGCGAAGTTTAGTGATTTACGATTTACATTTAAAGCATTTATTTTTAAACAGATTGTTTTTTCTATTACATTTTATAAAATAGGTTGGGTTATTTGCGTTTGTTTAATTTGTAATAAAAACTCATTGAATATAATTAGGTATTGCTTATACCGTAAATCGTGTTAATAATATTTTTAATAGGTTATGTGTTACCATACTAGAAATACCTAGAGACTGCTAAAGCCGATGATAGTATGGGACTTAAATCGGCTATGTTTTTTATTATTTTATACAAAACAGTTTACAGGGTTAAAAAATATATATTTAAATACTGATTGTGACAAACGGCTTCGTCTAATTAGATGTAATTGTAGATATATATATATTTTACCCAATTTTAATGTGAGCATATTTGTAGGTACTGTTCTGTTTCGCTCAGGATTTGTCACTCGTTTTATGTATACTGTTCCTGTTGCTGCTGCTGCTCTTGTTTTGAAAGTATGGTAACTAATTATCCGGCAATATTTTCAAACATTATTATAATAGTATTAAAATAAATGCATTACACTCATTTCATTTATATTTAATTATATCAAAACCTTTATACTGACGTATATTAAAATTTTGGTAACCGTTCCTAGTCCTACTATATGTTGAACAGAGCTACGCCTCAGACGTCACGTCCTAGAGAGCGTCATGGTAGTGAAAAAAATGAAAAATGTGTAAAAAGTTTTCGATTTTGGATTTTGCTTCATCCTAAAACTAGTCTCGGGTCGGATACCTATTATATATATTGTCTCTCAACTTTAAATAAAGGGCAATATTTAGCAATATCAAATCTTCAAAACTTGAAAAAAAATAATTACGAAACGGTGACATGTCTGATACAGACCATTAAATTTAAATTGTCATCACAAGAGGCTGTAAATTAAAAATAATTTGTACGTCAAGTGTGAAAAGTGTGACATCAAAGATGACATGTCAATTAAAATATCAACGCTTTAAGAGTTTAGTGATTAATTAATTTATGAAGTCACCGAATTAAAGCTATGGGATGCAAATAAACCTGACGCTATTGTATTAATTCATTCAATTTGAATATTACGTAACTATGTTTTTTGGTTATTTAGGATATATTCGTTTTAGAGATTTAGGGGTCTAACTGATTGTTGAGAGTTTTCTAGAAACTTTACAAGTTCTGTCAAACTTTACAACTTATAATATTAATAGATTATATGATGGGTTAGGTCTTGAGATGTTTTTTCTATTATTTCACTTTCTGTATAAACGTTAATACAATCTCGTTATATATTATCTAATACACTTTCTGTATAAATAAAATACGCTTGCATATTTGCTTAAGGATTCAGACAATACTAAATACTACACTTGAACTCAAATATAAAACCTGGTTTGTTGCCAAATGGGCTATTAAATGGTTCGCAATTGTCTACTAGATGTCACAGCAAATTGTTCTAGTACATTGAAGCTTTCAAATAGAAGTCATTTACACTTATTGAACAAAAACTTCAATGTAGATTGCTCGTGTTTGTCATATAAAAGTATACGTGATATTTGTGTAGTGATTTCTATGAAGTGCCAATAATCGGTCACTTCTTTGGCAACGTCTTCTAAACTTCTGGGTATCTCGTTTAAAAGTAAAGTGATCCGAAAATATTTATCCTATAACAATATTGATAATTATTTATTCCTCGAATTATTAAGTTAACTATATATAAAACAAATATGTACGTACAGTTTTGCATTACTTCTATTAGGTATTGGTATGTAATATGAATCCATATATTATATATTTGAAAGCACAAGTAAAAATTAGTGTCATAATAAGACAAACGATACGTAATTAAACTGAATGGACCCATTTAGACTTTACACGAGCCTTTGAGAACATCTCTCTTTCGTTTGTAAACATTCTTCTTGCTTTGTAATCTTTCTTACTAATTTAAATGTTGGCATATTTTGTCATTCATTACAAATATTAAGAATACGTGTTAGTTGTGTTCTTACATGCTATTAAATAATAGTCTAGTAAAAAAATCTGCTCCAAAAGCTAAAAGTTCGTATTGAAAAGTCATTAGTAAATTTAAGCGAATAAATATTATATGGCTATTTTAAATTATAGTGGAGAAATGTCAAAAATAACCAAAGTACAGTTGAGTCTAAACTTATAATAAATAAGTAAACCATATCAAAATAAAATGGGCAAATATTTCCTGGAACTTATATTAAATAAACATTAAGTTCAAGAAAATGTCATTTGACATATTTAAAAATACATTGATACTGATATACTTAAATGTATTCTAAGAGCAAGCCACGTACTAGTTCTAGAGGATGGTGTCAGCACATGGAATTCAACAGATGGATCGCAAAATAGTAAGAGAAAACAGCCGATTCCTTTACGTGCGTCATTGAATTTTTAACCAAGCATCGCCCCATCGATAGAAGCTTGTTATTTTAGATTTGATTCCCTTGATCCTTGAACTAACATCGTCAGTATACAGAAATATGTTACGAATGAAATGTATTTTCGTAACAGATACTAGAGATTTTGTGTCATTATCTATTATTAAACTTGATCATAAAGTGTCGTTTGATTAGAGTTGTGTCACTTCTACTAACATAACTTCAGACCTGCGAGTATCATCAACTCATAGCAATATTACAATAATATTACTTTCGAATTCAATTTTACCTTAATAATGTTTTGATAAGAAGTTTTGATGACGTCATTCTAAATCATTAATTCTTTTACTATACGATACATAATTAACTCGTATCATGAAGTGTGTTATAACATACTAATGTTATACTGTTTTATGTGATATTTTGTCAAAGAAAACATTATATTACGTCATTAGGCCGGAACAAAACAATATTGTTTTATAGAGATCATGGTACGAATCTAAGTTATATTAATGTAATATTGAACTAAACTTCCTAGACTGTGATAGTCTTTAAGAGCTCATGCAGAGTTGAGATTATCTCTAAAATTTGGGTATTTTGGCTTGAAATTAGGAGTTGAATGTGTAAAAATGTTATAAAAGATTTAACTGTTGGTACAATAAAATAACTTTAAGACGTTTCATATATTTGTTTATTGAATAGATTTTTCAAAACCAGATCGAATTGTTTCTTTTTAATTTCATTACATAATTTCATTAATAACATTTCTTTACGGAACGCTGATATCATTCTATTAATACTGTTCATGAAACTTTCAAATACTCTTGTATCTGGTTATAATTAGCTGAAGTTTGTAATGCGTAAGAAATAATACAGATAACCCTTTTAACATTGAAATATTATTTAATGTATGGGATTCAAGGAGCTTTTACTTCTTACGATAAAATCTCACCTTAGATATATTTCTATTGGTATTATATTTAAATCATTATTCTCGATAGACAATTGTGGTTTTATAAAACAGTATCCATGGAGTTTTAAGCCGGATGTCCTTTGGGATGGTGCAACTAGAGTCTGACGTTTGACAAATGCAATGTAGGAGAAGGACAGTCTTTGACTTTACTTTTTGAATTTTTTATTTAAGCATATTCATAAGAATAGTATATGATATTTTATCGACTGAAGTTCTTGCTCTATATATATATATATATATATATATATATATGGTTTCGACGAAAACCCTGCGGATTAATTCGTCGCATTTCAGCACATATATTATTACCGTCTCGACAACGATCTATTTGTAACAGTGCAGTAACTATTTCAATGGTGCAAGAATACGTGTTTGTCAGCGATCGTTAGACCGATCGTTCGAATTTAAAAATAAGATGGAACGTTCTTGTTAAAATACTTGCTTTAAAAGTGTATTCGACTTGTTACACTTATATATTATAGTATAGCTGTTGCTTAGCAAACTATAGCTAGCGTTAGATATAACAGGCCAATAAGAGACAATTATTGTGTCGGTCATTGAATTATTGGAGGCACTTGATCATTATCAATTAAGTTTATCGGACGAGGAGTGTGTTGCTCCTGGAGAATATTTGGTATGAAAGAGAAAAATGCATCTTTTATATCGATTGGAAAGAGATGGATTTAATGTTTTTTTTTTTATTATACAGCGGTGCAAGATGGGGTAATAAAGTTGAGGATGATATTGCACTGTAGTGTTTCAACATTTAATATTGTGTATGTTAGCTCTGATTTAGTGTAGACGTTATGTGTTTTTGATTTTACGACGTCTTAGATGCAACCGTAATGACCGGGTCCGTTTATAAAAAGATTTAAGAGTATGGGATCTTTACACTTCATAAGACTGAGATGAAATAGGTTACTTAAATTGATATTTAATTTGATATTGTTTTCCGTATAAATAAAATTGTCTTCGTATAAAAAATGCGAGGTAAGAAATATTTTTATTACTCCTACAATGTATTGATTATTTAAAGACATGTAAATATAAACCATTTTATCTTTACATTTGTTATTTAAATTGCAATTTCAATACAATTAAGATGCGGGCTAAAAGATGGCGGTAATTAATAAATACTTAAGTTCTAAGAACACCTATCTAGAACTCCAGAAGTCTAACTCGTTATAAATTGTAATAAATATAAAAGTTAACACACTTGCACTTCTTCTGTAAAAGTGTTGTGAATACTTAATTGACAAATGTTAAAATTGTAAAATATTTAAATAATTTATGTATTTTTTTTTTCAATAATTATAATTAGTACACGGGCACATCGTCCGTGCACTTTTTGACGTTTTACAACTTTTGTTATATTAATTTATTTATAAATTGAGATTTGAAAGACATGCAATTATTTAAGTTAAAATGCTTCATCTATCAATACTTAGTTGGATGACGCACTATGTTATATGTAGATCATTTGAAAAAAAAAACTACTTTTTTGAAACATTGTCAAACATTATATTTCATAACGTTTTTCGTAGTCATTTGAACTATTTAAAGTTTAAATCTATTGTTAACGTAAAAGAACGTTTTTTATTACACTGAACACTTTTAATAATATTAACATGGCTGACCCGTTTTTTGACAATTTCAAACGTCAATAACTTCAATAACGGTTTCAAATTTCAAGGTTGTCACCATTTCAGATTATTTAATATGTGTGTGTGTGTAAGAGTCATTTGTGTGTTCTTCTGTGCAAGCATGGCTGACCTTGGTCATACCACGAGTCATAACGAGATACTTTTATTATTGATTGGTTTTGTAAGAGTAGAAGTTTATTGACTTTAGTTGTTCATGTAATAATATTGCATAATATGCCAGTTCTGTATGAATATTGATGTTATTTATATTGAGAATTATTGACACACATACAGTTGATGACATAGTCTGTCACAGAAATATATTTAGACTTTACGTGGCTTAGTTTTCTGATAATTTAGAAATTATTTAAAATATTCCTTTTTAGGTACTTGTTAATTCTATAATGGTGATGTAGGACGTTTGATAGCGGAACAAACAATTACTGTGCATTGTTTGCTTTTGAGATATTCCTGTTATCAGATATGCTCGGGTTTTAACTTAGATTACGAAATTACACAAATTACACAGAAATCTGTTTGTGGCAGTTAGTTCTGTAATTAAATATAAATGTTACAGAGATTAAAATAGTGCCAAATTATTCAAATCAATACAGATAAAAAATATAAGAATAGTCTAAGCAAATAATGTCTTAAAATAGTAATTCTATATTTTAACAAGTAGTAATAAATTTTAATTAAGAAATTAAATATACATACAGACTAATTAGTAAATAGAGTACAATAAAATGTATAGTCTCAAACTAGTGCATGAGTCAGCGCACGTATTGACAATTTACTTTAGCTCGAAACAGTTGTTTATTTTACAACCTATTGTTGAGATGACATCATATAGAGCTAAATATATTGTTTTATATAATATAACATTTTTTAATGAAGAATTGAAACATTATTTACTTCAAAATTATGTAAGATTTTATCAGTTATCAGAACAAATTTTTTTAACTAGTTAGCGTTTATAATCATATTTTTACACAAAAATATGTACTTAGTTTGAAAAAAATAACATATAAAGTCTGTTTTTGCATACACTTAGGTTTCTCTTATTTCTTTGTGTTTAAAGGATTAAAATATATGTAGTAAAAAATGACAAAACGTTTTTTCAATATCAATATAAATAATAACATTTTACATAAAATATAAATGGGTCCAAAGAAATTAAATTAACTTTTTAAGAAAAATAAACGCCAACTCCAGCACAGGTACCAGGGCACCATGAGTACAAGGGGTATTATATTAGTACATAGTATAGACTCAGTTGGTCCTTAGTTTAAAATCATATAAGAATTTTTCAATATAAAAAAACACTTACAAAATTCCAAAGAAACTAAATATTATTTATACATATTTTGTTTTTTTTTAAATTCCTTATCTTTTTTAAAGGAAAAATAACGCCAACTCCAGCACAGGTACCAGGGTACCATAAGTACAGAGGGTATTATATTATTAGTACATAGTATAGACTCAGTTGGTCCTTAGTTTAAAATCATATAAGAATTTTTCAATATCAAAAAACACTTACAAAATTCCAAAGAAACTAAATATTATTTATACATATTATATTTTTTTTAAATTCCTTATCTTTTTTAAAGGAAAAATAACACCAACTCCAGCACAGGTACCAGGGCACCATAAGTACAGAGGGTATTAGTACGTAGTATAGCGTCAGTTGGTCCATGCATTATATGAAGCAATAACGAAGAATATTATGTAGTCGTGGTTGTTAAAGTTTTATATATATTTTTATAAACTCCGCGATGTCACGGTGCACTGTTTTTTATGTCAGGGTTATTATTCTAATATTTTCGTCATTAACAATATAAACACAAATCATTATATGTTACTTTAGGCCTATTATTTGTTGATCAAGTGTGTAATTCTTACATTTCATTGTTTACATAAGTCTGTTTGTTTCGAGAAAATGTAAAAAAATAATTATGATTTGTGACCTTTTTATGACTAATTTTAATAACTGTTTAAACAGAATCGGATACACAATTTGATACAAAGTGGATATTATTTATATTTAAATATCATTCAGATAATTATTTCTATAGATACTAAAAGTTAATAAATAATAACAATTAAAAGCTATTATGAATAGTATTATTATTATTTTTTTGGAATGGCAAATTAAGTCAGAATTAAATGCTTCTTGAATTCAAAAGAGGAGGGAGAGGGGTGTCAATTTCATACATTACCTTGAAGTTATGGTAGAAAGCTTATTTTAACTTTTCCGTTAATAAATATTACGTCCATCATTCGATCTCATATGAAATAACAAACAAACAACCGCACATTTTATATTATATTATATAGCAATAAGTATTATAAATTATTTAACGGGCGTCTACATTTTCCTGTTGGTAATTGAAAATGCTGCTTAAAAATATTTTAGTGAAGGCCGACGTTGAGTTACTGGCTTGAAAATAGTTGGGCAAAATCGTGTTATGTTTGTATAAAATCCCTACACTAATACAATAACAATTGTTCAAACAAAGGAATAAATATTTCTAACACATTATAGTTTGCTATTTAACATCTTTTAAGCAATGTTTGAAAATATATGAGAACATTTATAGCAATATTAAGATTATTTAAATTTTAAATATAGAATGAAAAAATAATCGATACAGGCAGGTATTCGAACCCACGACCTCTGGAAAACTGTCCCGTCGCTTTATTTATTGAGCTACCGTCCTGATAAAGATGTTTATATATAATGCTTAATTCGCGACGGTTTCCTAGAGGTCGCAGGTTCGATTCCCTGCCCGTATCGATAAATATATCATTTTATATTTTTCTAATATCTTTAAAATAGTTATTTATTACGTGCACTATTTACGCAAACTGAAAAAAAATCTATCAAGTGAAAGAAATCACCGCGCGTTCTTTATATTATAGCGAGAGTAAAAGTTATAATGAAATTGAATGCCATTAAAAAGATTCCTCAGTGAATATAAACGTCAAATCGGATTAAGTTTAAATCTCTCAATAAAACATCCGAAATAACTAGAGCTGTCTGATCTTGAAAAACGTATGGGCACCAGTGTTTTTTTTACTCTGGTAACGTAAATACATATATACAAACCGTATTTTGCGTATGTGACATATTTCTCACTTGATTCCAAGTATTTCTTATAAATAAATATCATTATTCACAGAAACTAATACTTAATGCTTAAGCTGCAATTTCTAGAAATACATCTGTCAAATGTATTAAAAATATTTTTAATACCGTAATAAAAATAATGTTATAGTTGCAGGCACACAAAGTACAGCAGGTTTTAAAACTATAATATGGAGTAATGAATGAAATTTTAAAGCATGTGTCAGCATCTAAAGTCGGTATCGTAAACTGGTCCATATAATCCCACGTCACAAACCACAGCCCACATTGGTTTGAAAAAGATGTGACGAATTCGTCCGATTTCGCAATCTTTACGTGACGCTAAATCGATACCTCTACCTCTACTACGTGTTTTGACGTTACGAAACTTTTACAGTTTTGTGCGGTCACGAAACGAGTTCTTGCTTCTGATTGGTTGTAAAACAATCGCGATCATATAATAACCAATCACTGCCAAGAACTCGTTTCGTGACTGATCGAAAATTGTAACGTTTTCTAATGTCAAAACTCGTACTAGGGGTACTGTGAAACGCGAACCTGTAAACATACATTTTACGACTCTTCCTGTTGTTTGTGGGTCGCTAAACTAGTAATGAGTTATTTGTGAATTATATTTATCAAAGGTTATGCATATAACCTAATAATTATAAATATCTGCTGTCGAATGTAAGTCAGAAATATGCTTTTTTTATGTGAGATTTTCTGTCACTGAAATGTAAGTCAAAATGATTTAATGACTTCTTATTTTTGGTAAATTGTTTTTATATAGTAGATATTATTAATTACTTATATCTTTTAAATAAATTAGATGGATTTTAAGATTTCATACCGTCATTTTAGATATGACATTTCCAACAAAAAAATATATATATATTTTTACAAAAACTGGCTAAATTTCTACTTAAAATCAATCTATTTAAAATGTAAGTATAATATCGTTTGTCCCATAAATGTTTTATTCATAAAAAGCCAATATTGTTTTTTTTGTACTGGTACTAACACGCGGCCTATTTACTTAACCTTGCACCATTACAATGGATACTCGAGTTCTTTGATACAGCTGGCGAGACATAAATATACAGATAATTCATATTTATAATATAAATATAAGTAACTACACTAAGGAATTTTGTACATTACGTTTTTTCTGACAAAATTGAATTTCCTTTTTTTTAACTGTCAACACTTATATTTTAATGTAACTCAAAAAGTTTTTTTTTATAAATACGAATTGTCAAGTGATATCATTTTATTTTGTATAAAATAAATGTTTGAAATTATCTAAATACATGTTAGACATATGATTATTTACATTTTAAATAAATATAGAATGAAAAATTCCACAATTCCGGCAGATTTAAGAATAACATTGAAAATATACAAACGAAAAAAAAATTGGAATTTGTCTGTTTGTATATTTTATATCATGATTATGTATACTTTTTTATATGAATCTATTTTTACATATTTTTAATACCGATAAAGGCGAATATAATATATAGAATGCTTAATTAACCAAGGTAAGTAACGACACGGTGGCTCAGTTGGTAGAGCGACGGGAACGCACTACTAAAGGTTACAGGTTTGAGTTCTGTACAAGTATATTGAATTTTATTCATGTTTTTTTTTATTATCAATATAAGACGTATAGTTATCTATAATCATGTATGACATCTAATTACGATATGGTATTATATTAAATGATATCAATGAATCAATTTTGCATTAATAAATCAGTTTTTTTTTCTATTTAGGAAACTCAATCGATCTGATTCATTTTATAAGATTATTTATACTAAAGTTATTTGTTTAGACCACCGATAAACAAGCACTTCTGATCGAAGTGTGAAAAGTCGTCCGTCTATCAATTTACATTTAGTTTTTTTAATATTTTTACACTTCAAGTTTTTCAATACTATTTTTACACTAATTTTAATATATTTTTTTTACCATCCTTCATCACCTCTAAGTAACGTTTTGATTTTAAATTATATATTTAATATGTACAAACATGTTTCAGTTTGAATTTAAAAATATTTTTCCAAGAAGGAAGACAATGCCTAATAAAGCTTTGTAAGAAATTTAAATAGATTCCAGTTTCATCCTTCGTGAAGTTGAGAAGGTCAAATGTTATATGTATTATATAATATCATTTAATATAACAATAGTTAATCATAAAAAAAATATATCTAAAACTTGTCATTTTCTTAAAATATGAAATAAAACTACATTTAAATATAAATAACGTTAGGATGTTACAACCTTATTATATCGTGTAAAATTTACATTATTCTCTTAATTTATTAAACACTTATAAAGAAACTAATCTAAATAAGAAAAAAAAATCTAAAAATTCTTTATTCAAATGTAAAATAATATACGTCAGTGTTGCAACCTGATTATAAAATGTATGTGTAACTTTCATCATTCTTTTAAAATATTAAACTATTAAAAAATAATATAAGAATAATTCTACATTTAAATGTAAATAATAAATGAAGTCAGTGTGTTACGGCCTTATAATATTTATAGGTCAGTGTTGATTAACGTTATTATAATAAAACATAACATATGGCCGACGTGATATAATCTGTATAACGAGATGATATCTTTACCGCTGAAACAATATGGCAACATCTTAGAGGCCTATTGTAAATAACGTTTAACATTCGCTGAATTCCTGAAAAATATTTTAAAATTTACGTAGAAAGTAGGTCTTGAAAAACAGCTTTGGAATATTTTTGAGTAGGTGATGTAAATATTATAATAACTTAAAACAAATTGGTAAAAGTTGTGTATAAAAAAAAACATTTCCTAAAAATTTCATAAGTTAATTATGATTTTTTAGGGTGAAATAGTGATAAATAATTAATTTAAAAACAAAATGAATAGACTTTTTTTTTAATTACTTCTATCAAACAATTAGGAGGCTGAATAGGGTAAAGAGTAAGACAGATGATTATCCTTCTCGCTCTGTCATCATATATAGAGACAGCTATTTCAGTCAACCTTGTAAGATCGGATCTATTCCTATTTGAGTCTGTATATAAGTTGCAGTCCATCCGCTCCAGCTGGATTCAATCACCCTTGATGTCTAGTAAAATGAAAAAGATGACATATTTAACAAGGAAACTCGAATGAAATAATATATGCTTTATAGGATACGCTAAAATATGTAATATAATTAGAAAATAATAGTATTTGGAAATTACAAACAAAAGATAAAATCCAATTCAGCTTAAAGTTTATCTTACAGCGTTGGTATGACTGTTACAGCGTCACCGGGGAATTGGATGGGTGCAAACGTACGTTCTAGAATCGGTAAGCTTTTAGCAAATAAAATCTTTCCACCAAATTATTATAATTATAATTCTATGTAAGTTAATTATTTCAGCGCTTACCAGGTGGCATTTAGACAAAGCTATTTAAATAATGTTAAGATAATAAATATGCGAATCCGTAAAACAACAGGTGTCTTTTAAGAATGCTAACTCATTCTTATCGTGCAGTGGGATTACTAACAACGTAGGTACGACCCGTCTTCATTACTATATAGAAAAGCATTTCGAAGAGTTTAGTAACTTTTTTAAACAACATAGCTATTATTTAATTTGATTTTAGAACAATATTTTGAGTTAAAATATTTTTATCACATTTCTTAAATATGATGTTGAACTATTTAATTGAAATTATTCTGAACTAGAAATAACATAACGCATTTAATCGCTTTTTAATGGACTTGATATTTTAGTCTAATTTTAGGTATTTAGATGTTGATTAGCATAATTTATCTTTTAAAGACCACCTAGAGTCTAGACGTAATTATAAATAAAATATTCATAGGATGTCCTATAGATAACTAAGTTTGAGAGATGCAATATTTTAAGATATTTTTTTTTTGTTATTCCGAATAAATAAACATTCCAGAGACGCCCACGCGCCACCACGGTGGTCTATTTATTTTAATCTATTTAACGAATCTTACTATTTTCCTGTTACGTGATCGTTAAAGCGAAGCGATATCGGAGTCGTGTCGTTGAGTCTTGAGTGCCTTTATAGGTAATAGGTACTATTATATTATTATGAATTTTACTCTAATTTTTCCTATGAATGTTTAAAATTCTTCTTAAATATGTAGGACCAATGAGCAGGCAATCTATACTCCTATCTAGACTCCTGTTGATCAGTGGTTTCCGATCTACAGTCTAAGAGAAGATTGCAGACCAGAACCAGGGAAGTATTGAGGGAAATGCTAGAGAAAAGCTTTCTTTTTATAAAAAAAAATATTTATTCTTACAACAAATTTGTTAAACGTAATATTTTCAATAAATATTATTATTTTCTAAATGAGCTGGTGCTATTAAAATATTTCGACGAAGGACTTAAATGTCAACGAAGTGCAGTAAACTGTAAGAGTTACGGTATTATTAAAATCTAGGGCTCAATTTTAAAACTACCAAGAACTGTTATAGCAATATTACGATAGTCTTACTTTCGTTCTAAAACTAATATTACTTTAATAATGTTTCGTTATGAACTTTTGATGACGTCATTCTAAATCATTCATTCTTCTACTATAGGATACATTATTAACTCGTACCGTGAAGTCTGTTTTCATAATTGATATATTAATGTAATATTGTTTTTATATTAAATTTTGTCATTAAAAGAAACCATTCACGGTTTACGTCTCTAGGCAGAATTAAAACAATATTGTTTTATTTACCTCATGTTACGATTCAAAGTAATATTATTGTAATATTGTAACATCTTAAAACTATGACAGTTTTAAAGAGTTCCTGGTAGGCCTACTGACACTAGGGAAATAGTAAAAGTTCTAGCTTTAACCGGTTTTAGAAATGACGTCACAGATTCTATTTATTTTTAAATTAATGGTTTAGTATCACCGCTATTCAGTACCCCTAGTACAAATTTTGACGTAACGAAACGTTGATAGTTTTCGAACAGTCACGAACGAGTTCTAAGTTGTTATTGGTTGTAATTTTGTCGCGATTGTTAGTGAACCAATCACAAACAAAAACACATTTCGTGTCTGCTCGAAAACTGTCATCGCTTCGTAATTCAAACTCGTACTGTGCCCGTAGTATTTTGCTCCACACCCAAAGCATGTCACATTCATTACTGTTTTACATAAGAATACGGGACGCGTCGCGGCCTCGAAGCTAATGTAATGCAAATCTCTCATTACACGCTTCTTTAAAGTTTATATTGAATACAGGAATTTGAGCTTTATTTCAATAGAAATGTTTACTTCTTTTGAACACTATTTTATTTATAAGCAAATTGTAGTATCTATTAAAAGTTTAAATTTAGAACATGTTTGAATAAAATATAACTATGTCCATGTTAAATTTATTAAATTTTAAATGAAATAGAAAAAAAATCCGACTAAGATTCGGACTCGCAACCTCTTGAAAATCGTCTCGTATCAAATACGCTATCTCAATTTGTAGATTGACTGAAAAAAATACTTTTAAAACGTTTTTTGTATAAGGACAAGTAGCATATATTGTATACAATTGAATGAATGACGTAAGAATTTATTTCTAAGTATCGTGTAAAGTAAATAACTAAAAGGACAAATTAGTTAGCACTTGTAAATGTTTTTTCGTACTGAGGAACTTTTAAAGATAAGATAGAGGCAATAAAGATACGGCCATTTTTAGAATTATTTTTTTGAAACGTTCCATAAACATCATTCAAAACGATTCAACACTTTTAGCAGCTTTAACGCTCGCCTGTAAAAGTTCTTAAAGATATTTTAAAGCGGATGTAAGCAACATTTTATGCAAAATTAATTTAATTACTCAAGTTCCCACCACGTTTATACAATTGTGACATAGTCTATAATTAACAATGTGTTGCCATTTTATTAAAACACGTTTTAAATAACATTTAATTGGCGCTAAATATTTAATGGCGGCTGAGTTTTTAGTTGCTTATCGTTCTTTAATAGTATTGTTCACGCCTACCATTTAGCAAATAAACTAAATGTTATTGGTTAAAACATTCATTTATTATATAATAACTTATTGACTAATAATGATAGTTGGAGTGAAATAAACCTATTTGGAGATCGTAATATTAAGGACGGACCAGTTAAAATTTAGCTCTGGCAATAAATTCTAATCAGGCTGATAGCTACAATACTAAACGAATTACTAGGAAGACCTTGTAATGACATTTAGGGCAATATATCTATATATAACGATCGTATATCTCAATTGTAAGGAATATATTATATAATTTAATTGTTACGTTCAACATTAACAGTTTTGTTTCAATTTCAATCTTACCTTGCAATAGAAAAGCGCAGAATGCCACGTGGCTCTCTCTTCACTGAAGAAGTAGCAGCTGTGGCCGAGTCTGATGAATTGTGGCGGACACACGTACGACATGCTGACACTGTGATTCTTGGCCTGAACACCATTGCCTAAAACATACATTATGTTATTTATAAATATGTTTTTAATATGTTAAATGTCTACAGACAAACATATTATAAAAACTAGTAGATAATAATAAAAAAGGTAATGAATATCAATACAATGTTTATATTTGTTTTAAAAATTAACATATATCAAGCTTTGAATCAGGAATTATAGGTAATGGAACATTTTTATTATAAATAATAAAATATTTATAAATAAACCATATACCTATATAATTTAACGTAGGTGTGTTTATACTAAGTCTAGTATGACAAGCGTAACGACGTCTAGACGTGAAGCGCATACAAATTATCTCATAATATATAAACGTATTTTAATGCTTTTTGCCTTAATAGGCATCGGTTAAACCACACAATGACGCCATTTTATTTTCTCTTATGACTCACATTCTTGCATTTAAATAAATCAAAGAAGTCATCAAAGAAGTTTGGAAAGCCTGACGATTTCTGGCTATAACTGAGCTTAGGTTTTCAGTTAAGAAGCTTCTAAAAATTGTCCATTGTTAGTAGTTCGTTTAAAACAAGTAATATTCAAGGATATCAATTAAAGACTGGTAGATTGTTTGACATTTCGTCAGGGGTCAAGATAGGCTTGGCATGTTGAATGATCTGTATTATAGAGAAATTACTATTTGAGCTATAAACATTTTATGACCAATAGGCGTTTAGCGCCGACTTATCCTAATGATATTGTAAAATAAAACAACCATAAAAGAATTTATGTATGGGTGTGTTAACAGACATTTGTTCGCATTAGCCAGCAAAGATAAGGTATTTAATTTATCAAAAAAGTAATAAGTCTAAATGTCTATTGCTTCTACTTAAATATAATTATAATGGTGTCAGAAAATCCATAGATCGTGGTCAGACAGATAAAAAGTTGAATTTAAAGTTAAAGGCGGTCATTTCGCATATAATTATTTCTGGGCTTACTTTAAATTATATCATATACCTACTTATACAGATTAAGATTACAGAAGCTTATGAAAAATATTATATCATTTGTACCAGAACTTATAACTGGAACATAACATATAAATATATATGAAACTTAAACTTACAATTCGAGCACAGCACTATGTAGAATACTGCTGCAACAGCTGCCAATATTCCTCTCCTCTCCAGCGCTTCCATTGTAATCACCAAAAATGAATTCACTTTAAATTTTTTTCACAAAAACTACGTTACACTGCACTGTTTTTTATACTTTACGCCATATCGTTGTTAAACTCGTTAAAACAATAATTTTGATAATTTTACAGCGTACTTGTTCCTGAAACAAAAAAAAATATATAAGTAATTTGGATTTCCATTTAACAACGATGTACTTTATTAAATTACACATACTACGTTATTGAATATATATCATATATAAAGAACTTTTAATTTTCTTTTTTAAAAACAGTTGCAAACAATAAATCATTTCCGTCCACGTATTTAGGTCAGCTTAGAAAGTTAAGCCATTGGAGAAATCTAGATTTAGACCATTAAAGTGTCTTAATGGCGGTCGTAAACTTGATTATTACACTATTATTACTACGTATGTAGATTGCGTTTGTTTTTCAGAATAATGAAAATGTAAGTTAAACCTATGAACTCATATTATAATATCATGGTAATAACGTACTGAAAAATATCACTTTTACGTTTAAAAATTCATTCATTCAAGGTTTGGATTACAATTCACGAATATGAATACTTATTTTACTTTTTAAATCATTATTTATTTATTTTTTTTAATGTACGTATAATAAACAAAATGGCTAATATTTCCAATAAACTGATAAGAGATACAGACAACCCATGGTCCATGGTTAACTTGATCTCAGTGGTGCTTGAAATTTCAATTCCCTCAAGCTCTGTACTGACCGCGCTAACCCAGATACAGCAGCTCAGTAGTAAAATGAACGCAATATGTATATATAAAAATGTATTTAATGTCTAATGAAAAATTTTAAAAATATTTTTTTTTTTATTAATTTGTTCGTTAAATCACAACTCTTCGTTAAAATGTTGACTTTTTTTTATTTTGGTAATATAAATACGTCTTAGATAGATTGTCAAAATATACTCCTTGGATGACAATAGTTTTTTATTCAATAGATATATAAACATCAATGACGTGAAAATATTATAAAGGTTTTTTTTTAATGTTGGTAATATAAATACGTCTTAGATAGATTGTCAAAAAATACTCTTCGGGTGACTATTGAATAAATAAATAAACATCCCAGGTGTTAATTCCAGCTCTCAGCTTCACTGAGCACTGATTTGCGTGTAATTAAAAAGTGAATTTTAATATAGAAAGTGTAAAAAGATGTTCAAATCTACTCTGAGTGTAACTTGAGGCCGTTATAACTTTTTTAATTAATTCATTTTTAGTTAGTGTTGATGATGTTACTGATAAAAAATATCTAAATGTTTACTTATTATATGTACTCCAGAAGACAAACAATTGTTATAACTAACCCCCAAATATCCAACTGAAAAGTATATAAGTACATTAAAAATTTAAGAACAACACAAGAAGATTTATCCATGCTACTGTCTGTACTATTTGCCATCTTAATTTATTTCTTTAATTATAACAAAAATAAACGTATATTTCTTAAAGTCTTAAACTTTAATTCAAAAATGAAAAAAAAAACACAATATTTACACGTCATCATAAAAGCCGTATCTTTAAAGATAAATATTTATTCAAGATAATCGATGCTGGAACGCTCTGATCTTAACCAATGGGGTAAAAGCAACAAACACACAGGCCATTCCCGTCACTTGTGTCACCGGCGCCACACTAATTGTGTAGATGAGTTGCAACTAGATATTGTGACCACAATCCGCCACAAACCAACAGGCAGCCACGTGAACTCAGACGTACTGTACCTCTAGTACGAGTTTTGACGTTACAAAACTGTGACGTAGTTTTCGAAAAGTCACGAAACGTGTTCTTGGTTGTGATTGGTTTACTAACAAACACAACCTAATAATAACCAATCAGAATCAAGAACACGTTTCGTAGCTACTCGGAAACTATCAACGTTTCGTAAAATCAAAGCTCCTACTAGTTTCTAATCTAGATATTTTTATTGATAGATATTAATTATAACACTGTATATTTACTTTCAAGATTACATTTGTGGTAATGCTTTAATAATATCGCATGAAATATCTATAATATGTTTTTTCCATATCTCATTTACAAAATAGCTACAATTTTACCAAATGATAAGTTCAATTTGTGGTTTATTCTCGTTTAAGCTTTATAATGTGGTTAAAGCTTAATCTGATTCATCGCAGTGTTCCGTATCATTTTTCATTTTAATTTTATATATTAACCAGAATTGAAGCGGGATTATACTTATTATTTACAAAAGTAAAATTGAATAATAATTTAATAGTAGAATGGAGGCAAATCTCGAGTATGAAGGATGGAGATGTGGCTAAAGATTGCCTTTATTAATTTAAAATGATTATACTTGGAAGTTATTACCATTTCAAAGGTCTTAAAGACTAATAAAATAAATAAATTATTACATATTAATAATAATTCACATAAATATTAATCTCAAGTAACATCTTCAAGCAGCGGTTTTAGTTTCAAAACTAGGAAATGCAACGTGCAATTCCTTAATTTTAGTAAATCCGTCCTAAGTCCGTTAATAATAAAGTTCAAATTGCTGTGCACGAAAAACCACACTCAAGAATCCAGATGCACACTTGAGTGATCACGAAGAGATGGGCTTTTTATCTACCTTGTGGTTTCTGTATAGAACTTGTTACGGAAGATATTGAAGCATTACTTGTTACTATTATATATTTTTTCAATCGTCATATAAATGTTCTTTATTTAAAAACTTTGCTGGATTGTATCTTTTAAAAGATATGTTCTTTATTCAAAAAGTTTGCAGGAATGTTATTTTATATATGTTCTTTTTTTAAAAAGTTTGCAGGAAATATATTTTTATATATGTTCTTTATTTAAAAAGTTTACTTAAATGTATAATTTATATATATCTTAGTTTATTATTGTAATTAATTCCGATGCGTTTATATGAGGTTGTTGTATTTTTTACGGACGTCATTACGCTGGTATTTCTGTCTGCTTGTTACTGGGCTCGAATATTTGTTGACCTTCGAGGGCTTTGTGTGGGATCTTGAGTTTTATTTTAGTCGGTGTCATAAATTCTGATACATCCCTGCCTAGATTAATGTTTGTATAGAGAGCTTAATATAACTGTTATGTAGATATTGAATTAGTTAGTATGATTTTAGTAAATCTGAAAAATATCGAATATCTTTACTCGTCGTCGTTACTAACATAAGAGTATTATAAGAAAGATTTTATTCAAAGAAGTCATACAATAAAATCGAAAGTTTTTTATTTTTTATAAACAGTCTGTTATAAAAGTAGTCTGTATCAATTATGAAGTTTGATATTATAAAACCTTACATTACCGGCCATCTTGTTATTTAACACAAAGTTCATACACTTGAGTATAATGTATGAAGTAATTTCGTATATCGATCATTATTCGCGATGTTATCTTGTATATATATGTATATATTATATTATATAAATATAGTGGTTCCGTTATGATACTGTACAGCTCATTCGAGTCGTGTTTGTTACATAGGTATCACGGTATAGCCAACATTCACTACGGAACCAATTATATTCGTCTGAGAGAATTGTAGAGGTTCAAAGATGTGATTTCTGGAAATAAGACTTTTATGTAACGATACTGAAATAATAAAAATATTAGGATTAAGGTTTTCTTATAAAGTATTACTACATTTCTGTCAAAAGTCAATTTGACGTTTATAAACGCGCCATTTTATATACATTGCCGTTTTGACGTTACATTTTTATATTTGAAGTAAATACTTTTTGAATAATATGAACGTGTTTTATTATGGAAGGAATCCCGAATAAATTGATAGCTTTCACCTCAGGCACTCGTTAAAAATAAAGGACGGATGTATTCGCATACTTCGTTGAAAAATGGGTACAAGGTACGACGAGAGATAAATTGGACAGTTAAGATGCATTACAATTCAGGGAGTTGAATTATATTATACAACTTTAGTATTTATTTGAATATGGGTAAGGTCTACTATTATATATATATATATTTAAATGATTAAACTAGTCTATCAATTCGGTCAATTTTACATTAATTTATATATTTTGAATGCAAATAAGTAGACTATTTAAAAAAAAAATATTGTATATATTATAGAATCTGTCAAAGCTACTGGAGTGTCAGTGTTCAAATTACATATATCCTTATATATCGCCAATCGATAAAAGAGACACCTCGATTCATTGATTAAATTCGACGTTATTGTACATTAATTGCCAGAAAACAAAAAGTATATAAAATTGAGAGAAATTTCACCTCGTGACCACCCGCGAGGTGTTTGTCGAAGTATTTATTTTGTTTCGTTTGCAATTCTTTCTCAAGAACCAGCCTCAGCTCGGCTCTCATTGACAAGTGATGTCGGAGAACTTCAAAGGAAATATTTGGGACATATTGTATAATTGTGTGTATAGTGAACGTGTATGTGTAAACTTGTATAGATCTGGTTTGATGGTTTTGAAATTATCTTTAAATATGTTTAGCTATATTATGCTATTTTTAATAATTATAAATAATGATGATATAGAATGAAAAAAAATATATACGGGCAAGATTCGAACCTGCCAATTTTGAATGCGTCCCGTCACTCTGCCAATTGAGCCACCGTGTCGCTTCAGAAAATTTAGCATTCTTTATAAGAATTTACAATTGTCTAATCTTGGTTGTATAAATTTTTTATTGCTTTTTTTTCTTTATTTTTTTTGTATGCTACACCTATTAACAATAATAATATATGTATTAGATATTAAATATGTATCACAGAAGATACTCATAAATGAAGGGACAATTGGAATGCAGGGTCTGGCTCGTGGGATCTCAAACTTAAATCGTGCTTGCGGTGAATTCTTACAGCATAAGTACATATATACAGCGTTCTTAACGAATACTGATTTGTTTTGTTTTTATATACTGCGCTCTCTTGTATTGAGTAAATATAATATCTCATTCACTCATTCATTATGTCTCATTCATTCATTCACTTTTAACTTTTGACGATTTTCTTTTATGTAAGTATATTTCTATAATTTTTGTTCCATATTTATATGTTTAACCCAGAAACAAATTAATTATCAATAAATACCTAATAAAGGGTTTGTAAAAAATAAGTCATCCTTTGTGTAAATCGTATTTACTATTACGTCACTATTACTGTTTTTGTACAAAAAGCCAACATATACATACAATATGGCGCTTTATTGACTCAGAGGGACATAATTTCGCTAACAGAACATAATAAATATAATAAAACTTCCACGAACTTCAAAGATCACTAATGAAGATAGATAAGGGGATTCATAAAATTGTATTTAAATATAGTCCTTAATACAATACACATAAAAACCCACAGACAGTATAGATAAGGTCACTGGCGGCGCTTCAAAGAGATAGAAGCTGCTCTGATTAGCTTGTTTATGGTAGACTTTAATATAATCATTGTAGCAGTCTCTCTCTCTCTCTCTCTCTGTCGAAGGATAGGTAAAAAAAATTAATGATGCGAAAACTTATACTCTTCGATTTGACTTGTAATTGTATATATAGTTTGGACGAAAATGTATTGCCATTTTATTACATAAAAATAAAATATAAAAAGTTATATAAGTAACCACACCGTCCTTTTTTATAAGTAGTTTTGTTTTTTCAAAGAATTTGCGATTAATGTTTCAGTCAAAAAACGAAAGACGTAACATCGGCTCCATCTTGGGACGGTTTAAGTATTGTAATAAAATATTTCATTCACGAACATATTTCTTGTTTGGTGAAGGCCAGCGCCTGACAGTGACCTTCAGTCCAAAATTCCTTATCAGCTAAAGAGGGATATATCTACTCAGATAGTATGATAAAATTTGCATTGACACAATATAATTCAGATAACTTATCATGAAGTATATTTTATATAATACACGTTTTTCATGAAACTCGAAATTCTAAACTCGACGCGGATTTCATCTATTTTTAGTTTTTTGTTTTTTTTTTACAAATATATAACTAAATTTTATTTAGGTATATTTTGCTTCACGGTCGATTAAAATTGTCTTCTCCCATTATGCAATACTATATTAAAATCATTAAGAATTTTGCAAATTATTGCAAGCAAAATTGAAGCTTATATCTATTCCACAACAAAGGGATCTAACTATTTTCGCGTGTTATAAATTTGGTATAGTGGGTGTGTACCCGACGCTTGTAAGATTTACAACTCGGCAAAATCTCAAAATAGAGAAGTAAACAAACGAACAAACTTCTAAGAACATTAATAATTAATCAATTAATATTAAAAATATAGTCGCATATCAAGGAAATCGAATTTAATAAAATAATTAAACATTGAAATATATATTTGTAAATTTTCTACTACAGCCATTATTATTATTATTTCTTTATTAAATACTGACTATTGTTAATAGTCGAGGGATAAACAATAAGTTTCAAGACAAGTTCAGAAAAATAAAATTTTATCTTTCAGTAGTTTACAGTTTCAGCAACTCCAATCCAATATTCGCTTAATTTCAGTTTAAAGCTTGATTAGACCTTGAAATAGGATATATCGTTGAAATTTAGCTCATAGCTATTATTAAATCTTGGAATAGTATATCTCGATTTAATTAAGCTCAGAGCTATGATTCGAGCTAAGAATAGAATAGTTCGCTAAAAACCAACTCGCAGCTTGTCCTTCTGCTTGAAATAGTTCTTGAACTTACAACGTACATTATATTAATTGGTCTTGATCATTTAGAAATACTATAACACTTAACAGACCACCCACTAACCAGCCTATTAATACTCAATAAGACGTCACTTAATATAAATAGGTCGTGTTGAAACAATAAGACAAATTAATTTAAATAAAACTGGCGCCATGAAACTATTTACTATTGAACGAAAGTTGTAAGGATGGCCATAATTTTAATTCAGTTAATGCATATTCTAACGAAAATAGGAAGAGTTATTAATGATTAGTGACGTGGCAGTTAACTGTTCTGTATTATGAAATAATGAAATGAAATATAAGAAGGAACTAAAATAGTATTATGCGAAACTTAAAAAAACAATATTATAGTACTCTCAGCTCACTTTTCATTGATGTTTCATTTGACTATATATTATTTAGTACCCTTAGTACGAGTTTTGATAGTACGAAGTACGAACACGTTGATAGTTTTCGAGCTGTCACTAAAAGAGTTCTTGATTGTGATTTGACTGTCATTTTTGGAAAAGAATTCTTGGTTGTGATTGGTTTACTACCTTGTGACTGTTCGAAAACTATTAATGTTACGTAACGTCTAATTTCGGTCTAGGTGTACAGAAGATGAAAACGTTTTTCTATAAGAGAATTTAAAAAAAAAACTATGCAAGAAAATGAAGATTTCTTTCGATGAGATCAAATATAAGCGACCTTGACGAACCTAGCCTACATTAATTTGCATTGAGCAAACATTTTCGTAATACCGAAAATACTTGCAGTTTGAATATCTGAAACAATAATAAACCAGATGAAATATGTAACACCGAAGCTGTAAGGCCGCTGGGAACAGGTGTTTATATTATTGTAATGAAACAATTAATAATACTCGATAATAGGAATATATATATTTTTTCATATTTTTAACATGTGAAGACCATTAACGGTGTCGGAAGCTCAACTGCTAAAGCGACGGGACGCTTTCCCAAAGGTCACGGGATCGAACTCTACGCTAAAGATATGTATTGGTTATTTCACAGGCCAAGCTTTTTCATAACTCGTAAGTCATTTGGACTTGTCTTTCCGATCTTTAAGCCTAAATACACAATACTAAGAAACAACCCTGTTGACGGACCATTTAATGTATATTTAATTGTGTGAGTGATTCAGACCAGATACTATACTCACACACGTAAGTTGAACCCGTCAAAACCATTACCTATTTAACTGTCAGTACGCTCCCCCAAAAACAAATAAATACTAGAGATATATTCTATGACGTCACCACTGTTAGACTATCAAGTGTGTGTTATCTCTCCGAGAGAAATATAGGTTTGCGTACAAGAATAATATCTTAGAACATTACCTACAATTAATTTACTTATGATAGCACGACAGAGATATATTATAGTTTTTTCATACGTGTGTCTAGTTATTTAGTTGGTTGGCAGGAATAGTTTTTTAGAAAATATTGTTTATTTTAAATATTCATAGGAAGTCGAACGAGCGTGCCGGTCAGCTGGTGGTAAATGATCACCGCCACCCACATTATTTTGCAATATCAGAATTTGCACAAGATCGTTGTTGACTTTTGAGAAGGGTGTAGGTAGGCCCTGTTTTGAAGGTAGCCATGTCGTATTCATGTGAAAACACCACTAAAGGAATTGCATTCCACATCTTAGTAGTTCGTGGCAGAAAGTTCCTTGAGAACCTCACCGTTGCAGAATGCCAAGCATCTAGGTGACAGCTACTTCAGCTGAACCAACTGGTGGGTGTGCAATGCGATAAAGAAAATTGGGGGCAGAAATCAGTTCAAATATAACAACGGTTAACAATATAACAACATCAGTTCAAATATAAAATATAACAACAATCAGTTCAAATAACGGAACACTCGCCCTAATAGATGCTGTAGAAGACGCAAAGAGTTGCCACGTTCCTAGGTAACGCCAACGGATCTAGCCTGGCACAGAGGGCTTATGGACTAGTTATATATCTCCGAAGTTGGTATTGGAACCAAGAACTTATTTCGTGAATTCCTGAATTTCGTGCTCAAAAACTGTCAACGTTTCGTAATGTCAAACTTGTACTAGGGGCATTATATCTTATGTCTACGATTTAGTTTTTACAGCGTTATACTAATACATAAAGTTCTCCTCCCAGGCAGTTCAGTGATCTAGTATATTAGCTATTACTAACAGAAAGGCAGCAAGTAGAGATTTTATACTGTAATATGTAACTACTGTAGTTGTTTAGTGTAGTCTGCAGTAGTAGAGTTAGTAAAAAAATCGTAAATAAAGCATTGTGTAAATTTTTTGCTCTGATTTTTTCTACTCATAAATTGAATAGCCTATTAAATCAAGTTAACGTTTTTTCTCACTTATACAAAGGTTATTTTCTTATTCACAAATGATTACGTTAGTAAACTTAACGAATAACAACTAGTGAAAAAGAAAAAATCTTTTCAAAACAAAGGTACTACGAATATTCAATTCTTATCCACCAGGAAGACGGTGGTGAGGAACCGTGACCGTGACCGTGATCTGCTAAAAAAATAGCAAAATATATTAGGACATCTAGAGAAGAAAGCTGTTTATAGGTTTGGCGATATTATTATAAATTTTTAGAAATAAGCAAGCAATTTTGACAAAAAAAAATACTACCCCAGTTCAGAACAAAAAAAGGACTTATTTCAGGTAACTTAAGGTATTTTTTCAGATAAATCTAAAAAAAGTGATTGTAAGGGTTATAACAATTACATGCCGATTACTCTAGCAGCTTTTTTACATAAACAATAACGGAACTTATTAATAAGGAGGTTAATTCAATTAGTTTTTTATTGATATGTAAAAAGCATTCGACTGCGTTAATCATTCTCTCTTACTTTTAAAGTGTGAAAAATATGCTACAAAAGGACCCGCTCTTAGTTAGATAATAGCTATTTGAGAAATCGCATATAACGGGTCCAAATATTAAACAACAAATTAAAACTACATACTTACAAATCTTCGAATGTAGTTGATAATTTTTGAGTTGCTCAAGGTAACGTTTTAGGACCACTGTTATTCATTTAGTACGTAAATTATTTACGAATTATCACTCTGTTCTTGTTAACGACGTTTTAGTATTAGTTGTATAAGATTCTTAAAATAACATTTCGTATAAAACAGCCAACCAAAGTTAAGAAGATTATCTAGTCGGTTTTAAACTAATATCGGGTCTACTTCGCGATAAAAATTAATTAAGGTGAAATACCTTTTTATTTCCCGACGTTTCGGCCGAATTTCACCAGCCGTGGTCACGGTATGACTAATGTCAGCTCAGCGTCGTCTTCGTGAGGTGCGAGTCTCGGTAACTACCCTCGCTTGTTCCTCATTATTTGTGTTTTTAATATTGTTATTATCTAGTCGGTTTAAAACATTATCTAGTCGGTGTTGTTTTGGCTAGGGTTAAATAGTTTATGTTCTAATGCATGTGCACTTGACGAGGGATAAAAGCAGACTTGTGTTGAGAGGTCCCGAGGGACGAGAAGAAGGCTATTTTAATGCTTGCCACTCTGCTCTTTTTAAAAAATTATATATATTTTGTATAAAGGTATTAAACTGTCAAACAAATGTATTTTACTGTATTTTTGATTGTTTTTTTTTCTATTATATATATATATAGACCAACCGCGAATAAGAGTCTCCAATCGGATAGTAACACTCACTTACAGCCCTTTCATAATACTATATTAGTACGCTACTAGTACGTACCTAGCGGTTAGTAAATTGGATAATAAAAAGGGCCCATAGGGCTCCACATCTCTGTCTCCCTCTTCGTTGTTTCATTGAAATCTTATTGTGTTAGTAAATATCCTGCCAATATCATGGCTCAAAGTTTTTATGAAATGCCAATAATATAGCAATAAAAGAAATTAGCAGACCTAAAAACTTTACAAATATCATCTGATATCTGATTGTATTGACTGTTTAAGAAACAAATCATATAATGTACGTTCTTATTTGCACCGAGCGATGCGAATGTTAAACAGTTCTTTTACGATTATTTGACAAAGGTGTGAACTGAATTAACCCAGATTTATATAATGTTGAAGCTCACTGACTCACACACACCTATGCATACATTCAGACACACATATTTGTGTGAAGTTGTCTTTACCTTAGATTTTGTTTTCTTTTGACTTTTAAGTATTCTTATAAGATATTGACTTTTGTTACATAACTGTAAATGTTCAATTTGGTACTGTATCTTGCGTTTAGGAAATAAAAAAACAAAAATATATATATATATGTTTTCACATGAATTGAAATCCAGATATTCCAAAAAGGCCTCTTATAAATATTATAATAAAAAAATCGCAATTTCAAATTAGTCCGCATTCACAAATATACGTTACGAAAATTCTTAATGCTATCGACATTTAAAATCTGTTGAATAATGTAATCCTTTTCGTGTCATGTTTTTGTTCCGTTGTCTCTTCGCATATCATTATAATTCTTTTAAAGCATCTATCATACATCTTTTAAAGATTATTTTAATTCAAGGATTTCTTTTCAAAGATGGCGCCGTTGATGTTCTAAGTACTATCATATATAGTTTTCAATAACTATTGAAGTGTGTTATGATAACAATGGCATAGTTTATTCAGTAATTTCCATAATATTAGAGATATTCAATTATTTTAATAAAATGAAGTATTAAATATAATCTATGGTCATAATATAAGATTGATTTTCGTTTAATACTGAAAATAGCAATGAACATACCAGAACATCTGTATTATTAAAAAAATCCTATATAAAATGATAAATTTCTTAGTAATACTCACTTTTCGCGCTAAAAACATTAATCTCTTAAATACGATCGTTAAATGTATTTATTATGAAGGTGGTATTATGGTACTATCGCGTACGATTTCACAGAATTATATTTACAGATGTAGAATTGTAAAGAATCTCATACATATCATTGAAATATTAAAATTCACAAATCCAAGGCAGATTCACAATAGAATTTTCCACTCCTAAGGTTGTATTATAAAGGCAGGAATTAATTTGAAATTTTAATTCCTGTTCTATCTGCCTTCACTGTGTACCAACATTAGAACGTTGAACCTTAATTTAAATAACAATATTTGTATGTGTAACCTCAAAATATGATGCTAATATTGATTTAACTCAACAAACAGCTAATGTTTGTGCAATATCGAATCAAAGAGCCATTCTTACATAACTTTCATTCATTCATTCATCATTCACTCATAATCTGCAGAGCAATTTATATTTACGACTCTAGTAAAAGATTAAGACATTGGTTTTAATAATTATTTTGCTTATGCAATACTTAGAAAGGCTTAATGTAAGATTATCTTTAAAGTACATTTTAATTTTAACTGAAAATAGTTGAGAATCACAAAAATAATTTGTTTCACGTTTCCGGTGTTCCAAATAAAATACGTTTAACCATCTGCGTTGCGGATGTTTCAGCGAAAAAAATCATTTCCTATAACATATTATTTTATAAATATAATATACATTATAAAGCCAATAATCTGACCTAAATAGGTCCGTTAATCTGTAACTTACATTCGAACAGATTTTCTTTTGAAAGTTGTATAATATGACATGAAATCTCGTGCTCGTAATGTGTCAACCTGTCATCTGAATATTAAGTGACAGGCGTGAAAAAGGCGCCATTTATGGAGCTGCTTTTATTGACTGTCAAAGTCATGCGTGTAATTGGTAATTTTACAAAACTTAAACAATATTTATATGTAAAATCAATTTTACATTACAATGATTATATTACGAAATTAAATTAGATAAGAGATAGGAGTTTGATGTTTGGATTTGTTAATTTATTCCTTATTGCACAATTTTGCTGAAGGACGCGTTTAAAGTTTTGCCGAAAATCATAAACTTTTCGGTACATATTGATACAAAATGATACTAAACGTACTAAAACCTATACTTACAGCAGATAAAGAGTTTCTTTATTTTTAATTCTTTTAAAAAATATGTCAAATATTATAGCTTTTAATATTAATAAAACGATTTTACATCACTTCTTCACACATATTTCACGATTTCAGTCGTAGTTTCGGTACATTTTTCTTATATTAAATGCTATATATTTCAGAATAAGAAAATTTGGGTAAGAAAACATATTCTACTACAATGCTGTGATGAGCAAAATTATCAATACCTTATACCAATAATAATATTATTTCAATTTTTTTTCGTCTTTGTAGTTGACACGTGAGTCTTAACTTACTGTAATAAGGTTTATTTTACTTGCATTTTTGTTGATTCTTTATAACAAATATGTCTAAAATTCAAAACACCACCTCAGACTGTTTAAGACCGTTGTCTTGAGTGTTTTCTTTTAAGTAAAATTTCTGTTGATAAAAATCGTTGTACGAATACAAAATATTTTTTAAAAACTAACTTGACACTTTATACAATATTCTGTATTGTATACTAGATTAATTATAAAACATTTCTTTTGAAAAGAAACAGGAATCTCTAACAAAAAAGCCATAATGTAACCCAATGTATTAAAGATTAAGGATGTTAAAAATGTCATGTCAATGATAGAACATAAAGATGTTTAACATTATATAGGACGTATCAACATCTACTAAAAAGTCCGCGTGCTGTAGTGACGCCATTATAACTCATAATCTACACTTTCAAAATTGATAAAAGCGCCGACAATTATTAAACCATATCATTCATACCTCGGTATTAATCTTTATCCCCTTTAAATACTTTGTTAAAGACCATATCAATACCTGTAAAATACTTTTTAAATTATAAGAAGTGGACATTCCATTGAAAAGATATAATATATTTCAAAATGTCAATCTAAAGAAAATAATGCTATAATAAAATAATCGTGTGTTGGAGGCGTAGTGATATATTTACTTCATAAGTTTATTTATTGGAGGAAATCTTTAAAGTCACTTATAATCTAAAATTATCTTAACCAATATTCGAAATCACTTTCACGTTAAGCTAAGATATATTATTTATAACCTTGAAATAATAATAGGGCTTTTCGTAATTCCAAAAATAATGGTGGCCAAAAAAAAAAGCTCGAGCGAAGGACTTTCTTATGAGCTCTGTGTTCTAAAGTCCTATAGCGGACGAAGTCGCGGGGCAACAGCTAGTATATATATACATACATATTTTAATATTTCTTTGTATAATATTTATAAGTTTATTCCATGAAGTGGGTCCGTTGTATAAACTATATTATTTTTAATTATACAGTACAGAGAATTTTACACATATATTATCTAGATCTGTTAAATCAGATTTTTGAAAGTAGCTTTTGTAAGTGACATTTAACATTTATCGTAATTTGTGTATAAGAAATTAATTGGCCATTTTAACTGTAAATTAAATTTTAAGACCTTAGTTTTTTCATTGACCCCATTTTTAAATTACCAAACAAGTTGATGAATTATATTATAATTATGTATATTCAAGTTATTAATATATTATTTATGTTATATAAATTATAAAGTTGTTTAATATAAATGTAATCAAAAATGTACATTTAAATATTTGTCAAAACCTCAATTAAAACTGGTAGAAGTTAAAATATATTAATAAGAGCTTTGAATAGATCATTAATTGATTGTAATGTACCTACTATGTAAATAACGTATGTGACAATATGTTATTTTTATTAAAACATAATGAAATGTATACAATTTAATGAAGTTTATATATTACGGGTTGTAAATCTCTCTAAAACAGGTCACTTAAATGCTAGTATATTCATTGAAAAGATACGATATCCAGTAACTTCAATCAAAATTATGAAGATAACCCCTTAGGGCCCGTCAATGAACAATGCAGTCTATGGACCGGTTGCAGATAGTGTTCCTATATGTATAAACTATATATATATACTAGCTGCTGCCGGCGACTCCGTCCACGTCATTTACAGATGAGAGTCAAATTTTCGTATTTTTTCAGCGATTTTGTTAAAAATGTAAACTACATGTAGCATGAAAAACTTCTCTATCTTTATGTAAAAGTCCCATTACGATCGGTTGAGCCTTTCATTTCAAGACACAAACATTTTAGACATATTTTTTATGTCTTGGTATCATGTAATAATAACCACCTGAAAAAACATAGTTATTTTGTAACTTATATTTAATTATATGTATAGATAAAGCGCAAGTTCCACTGCATGTTAAGCTAACCTGGCTTACAGTCACATATCTGTAGTTCTCGTGAACCGAAGTTTGAAAAAATGTTCAAACTATAGGCTAAGTTAGCTTAGCTAGTGGTGTGGCTTGAACTCATAGTTATAAGGTAAATCCGTAGTGTTTGTTTGTTTAATGTTCTATTGCATTCCATTAGGTTTTGATAGAACTAAATTATGTCCTACTGCCCTAATTGGATCTTACGTTTCCAGGAAATTTATGCTTTCAAGCCAATGTCCGATTTGATATATTGTCGTGATAACATCTTGAACGGCGGCTGGAAGGACGAAAAAGTATGACTCATTGTCACGTTCTGTCTGAGCCGATCGAGTAAGAGAGAGGGCGGACCAATACGATAGAGAGCCACGATCAAGAAGCGTTGGGCTTGTGATGCATTTAACCCTTTTCAATTCCATCAGCTGCTGGGTCCGATAAACATGTGACCTGTTTTGTCAACAGTTTATAAAGTAAGGTGAAAAGTTAATGCGGTTTCCATTGTTATGACAACAAATCATCGCAACAGAATAACGTAGATTGGAGGATCTTAAATATCACGCATGTATAAATGTTGCTAAAAAAAAATATCAACAACATATTGTTACTTGTTATTAATTTGTATAATTAAAGTAAAAAAAAAAATTAACAAGTGATAACAAATTGAAATTTATCAAAAGTCAATTATTCAATTAACTCATTGTTTGTATAAACTATAATACAATTCAGTGATAATAATTCAATTTAATCTATAAAAGTGTGCAATCTTTCATCCGCGTCCGTAAACCCGTTTTTTTAAATGAATTAATATCTAAATTCTTATATTAATATCGTATCACGCTGATTACATATGTTATTTAGTGTTTTATATATCAAGTGATTTAATAAACGATTGCTGCTATTATAACGTTCCATAATCCAGCACTAAAATGAGGACGTCTTAGAAAGTTGACATAAAACATTGTAGCAGCCAGCCAGCTTAGACAAAGCTATCCATGTATCAGGCGGCATGTCTGAAGAATTTGAAATGTTGGCACCAGTATTTTTTATAATATAAAGCATACTGTAATATTCTCTTTGTAAAGTCAAGTCAATAGGATCTCTTTCATCAATATTTATACTATTTGCGTTAAAAACTGTCTCAAAAAAGCATACATTTCACTGAAAAAACAACAGGCTGTAGTTGCACGATTCAACAAAACCACAGGATGTACAATATTAAAACAAGTTTAGGTATTCGCAACATATTAATTAAATATTCTGTACAAAAATACTATCACCGAAAAAGAGATTGATGGAATGATGACATGAGAATGAAAGGAGTAGATATAGAGTTTACGGAAGAGCACTACATGTTGTGTTCCCTAGAGTGGGGATAGGGGATCTCTTCAGTAATAATTTATTTCACGAAGTCGTTAATTAAGATGTATAAACATGTAAATTAGTTTAATACTTCAGTGCTATAAGGACCGTTATTCTGAAATCTAATTAGCTGTGGATTCCTAATTACAGTAATGCTTTCTAGTATTTCATTTTATATTTTTATTATTATCTCGTTGGTACATAATTTATATTAAGCGCTAGAATTTAATTGATAGATGTATACGTCATTTGCATAAATAGAAATTTACGTGAACGGATATATTATTGTCAAACTGACATCGTTGCCGATTAAATAATTCTTGGTTAAAAAATAGCGCGTAATTCTCGAGCTTCCTGTTGCCGACTTCCGTCCCTTTTTACGAAATCATTTCCAAACATGGCGAAGAAAAAAAGAGGAAAGATTTTTTTCTTTATTTTTTTTTTTCTAAAAGTTAGCCTTTCAAAACTAATAACTCATTTACATATTAGAACTGAAATGTAATTAAGAGGCGCTATTTTTTAAAATATTAAAAAGTTTCCATATTTTTTTTTGGAACTTCAAAAATTAACAGTCTGATATAATTTGATTATTATATACTTAGAATATTTTTTTAACTAAAGACTAAATTGAACAGAAAAATAATGAAGTAGGATAAGGTGATGTAAATCCAAATTTATCACGATTTTGACCTTAGATCTACCAATGTTTAAAGCCTTGACCATCAAGGCTTTATATTTATGCTACATGTTTTTAAAAAAAAAAACGCGAAATTTTTTAGCCAAAAATCCGCTATCAGACATAGTTAAACATTTAAAATACTTATTCATTTAAATATTATTTTATGTACATACCTATATATGGCTTTTTAGTTACGTATATATTTCATTATTAAAAATTGATTTCATAAGATACAGATTTGTTTTTGATATATCATTATTGATTTCACATGTTAATTGTAACGTATATTGTACTTTTAAATCTTATTCGTACACAATAAGGTTTAAATTGCTTTGAAATTTACAAATTACTTGCAATTATGATATTATCGTCCAATTGTGATCGAGACCGTTCTAAGACCCACGTAGCGCCCACGTACTAAAGGTCAGATTTGTCACCAAATACTTTCCGTGACACATGAAAATGATCCCTTTGCTATTGCAATACAATGTAAAATCGTCTGCATTAGTAGGATCATCAAACAGTGCCATCTTTTAACATCTCCAGTAGACCTACCATGAACTCTTATAGCAATATTACAATACTTTTACTTTCGAATGTCTCTAAAAACTAATATTACTTTAATATTGTTTTCAGAAGTAGTTTTGATGACGTCATTCTAAATAATTCATTATTCTACCATAGGATACATTATTAACTCGTACCATGAAGTGTGTTATGACTTTTGATATATTAATGTAATATTGTTTTTATATTAAACTTTGTCATTTAAAGAAATCATTCATTGTTTTACGTAGAGGCAGGAATAAAACAATATTGTTTTATAGAGCTCATGTTACAAATCAAAGTAATATAATTGTAATAATGCAAATTCCTAAAACTATAATATTGTTTAACTGTACATGAAAGGCTGCCAGGTCACGTGACGCGTGCATTATAGTTCCTCAAACGCACACAGATTAAAAATAACTCGTGTATTGTAATAAATAAAATTATTAATTAGTTTTAGTGATAGCATGCATTGTATATATTATTAGTATAATATTAATGCAATTTTAAACCTTTATTGCCTAATAAAACAATAGTTACAATAAATTCTAGTTGCATCCTCGTTACATATCGTGATACGCCATCGCCATTTTGATACGCAGATTTTGACAATCGAAAGTTGTACTCTTTTAGAATATATCTTACTTGAAGACTCGATGCAGAATGTTTCATAATTATTTATATACAATTTACACAACATTTTAATTTACAGACGAAACTTGTATTTATTGTTATTATTTATCAAATTTATTTGTATTATTTATCAAATTTATTCGTATTATTTATAAAATTATTTTGTATTATTCATAAAATTATTTTGTATTATTTATCAAATTTATTCTGGCATAATATTATTATATTTTTTAAGGAAGAAATAAATATAAATATGAAAATATAATTCTTAAAACAGAAAGAAAGAAGCATAGAAATGTTTAGTATATGACTATTCCATAAAATAAAGTAACGACCGTCCCGCTGCTAGTAAACTAGTGCACTAATTCAAGAAACTATACATCATGTTTAAAATGAAATTTATAAAACGCGGAAGAAGTAGTCATGGCGACCCAATTGTGAAACAAGCGAATACTCTTATCAGCTATCTAGGAGATAGCTTATCACGATCCCAGCCTTATCTCATAGAAAAACTAGACCCAAATGGTTTGTACGACACTACTCTTACAAAACTACTGTTCCATTTGAATTACTAACTAACAATTAATAGTTTTTTTTTTAACAGAAATAGTCTAATTAAATATGTATTGTTATTTAGTATATATTAAAATACCTGCTGAACGATACATTTTTAAATTTCAGGCTTTAAAATAATAAAAATATCTAGAACTTTTCCAGATATATGTATAAAGCATATATATATCTGGAAATGTTCTAGATTTTTTTATTATCAGAAGAATAACCTGCTGGTAAGCTATATACATAAATTTTAGATTTATATATATTATATTTTATTTCAGTCATATAACATACGTTATTTTATTTGGATTTAATATCAATGAATTTAAAATTCTGATTATTTGCATACTTGTTTTAAAAAAACGATAGCATTACAAAAAAAATGCAAGTCATGATGAAATATCTACATGACATGTCATGTCAACAATGGGATCTCATGATTTTCTTGGTTTAAATATTTTAAATTCTTTGACTCAGTGTCGGCGATCTTTAAACTTCAAAAACTTATCACTAGTAATGTTTAAATTTAAAAAAAAACAGATAAACCTGCTGTTATACATATTAATTGCTGGGAAAATCTTCAAACCCGGATTTGAAAATCGATGTAAGGTGGACGTATGCTAAAAGAATCTCTTATACAAAGGTGCGTCACAGACGGACAAATTATATCAAGACACCGTTACGACAACCGATACGCGGAGAGAATTTAAACGAATACATTTAGTCTGTTGTTTTAAGATTTATTCGTGATGCTTAAGCCTTAAAGACTTAAATATTTGAAGAATAATATATATTTTCCTTAAATTTTAAGAAATAAACTAAATAACTATCGTCCCTTTGTATGCTTTTATTTCTTTAAAATTGTTTATTTTTTCAAGAAACTGTCATCATCGCCTTCTTCATGATTTAAACGTATATTCTATATGTATATTGCAATACTTAAATCTGTGTCTGTTCATTTGTTTATTTATATATACATTTCAATAACAATGTTATAGATGACATATATTGTTTTTCTTACTGCGGGATGAAAAGTTCGTCCTCGTATGCGACAAAAGTGCTTCATTCTCTCCCGGCTAAACTCCACCAGAGCTCATGTTCTGGTTCTTCAATACTGTATCATTACAGTAACACACTACGGGTAGAAAACCCGGTAACAATAACTCATTTATCGAATGGCTTATGATAAATATATAAAAAAGTAAAATTTCAATGAAAAGATATCACTTTACATACCAGTGTAAGAAAAAATCGTATACGAGCACCTTGATATACTATAATATAAATAACTAAATATAAAGCACGTAGATCGTATAATAAATATGACTGACTTTGAATTATATTGATCTAGTTTGTTAAATATATAAGTCAGAACATAATTAATGTGTAACACTGCCCTAATTCCTAGACAGTCTAAAAATAGTCTAGCGTCTGCCAGACTATAATGAACTCTGTCCACGTGTTTGATATTAAAATAAATGTAAGAATCACTGATTAAATATACAATCAGATGTGCCAAATACCGATATTATCTTCTAGGAAAGTGCCATGTATATAGTAGGTTCAAATCAAACGTTTATTGTCATGAATTTATTTAATATTTTTTCTAAACATATCCCATATACATATAAAAATATAATCTTGATTAGTAATGAAACCTCTCTCAATTGTCCTGAAATTTCAGCGGGTTCCGGTGCACTGACCTATTTTACTAAATAAACCACAGCTGCCTCTATTACTGAAATGTTTTAAATTATAATCTTTGGTTATGTTTCAAATAGTTATCTAAACATTCATACTCACAATTAAAATTAAATTAATTATATATTTATTTTTGTCTGTCTAACTGACGCACGCCCACGTCTTGTTCCTTGTTCCCGTCTACACGACTGCAAAGCATTCCAAACGTCGGGTTAAAATCAAAGAGTAAATGTTATACGCGAGATGAATCCGTTAAAATAGTTTTATTTAAAATAGAAAAAACTTGAAGAATTCTTACAATTCAACCATCTCTCTGTTTTTACCGCTTCTTTGATGTAGGATGAGATATAAAGTTTACCTGAAAAGAAAAATATTTTTATTAATATTCTCAAAACGTACATGTTTATTGTGTAAATTAAGAAATGGTAATATAGTTATTTGACTCCCTGAAAAGATTATTTCAGTATGTAAATTTAAATAAAATCAGTTAATATTTTCATGGCAATTGGGGGTTCTATTAAAAAAAAAAACAATATAAAAAACAAGAAAGTTATCAATTAATCCTAGAAATTAATAAGGCTCAAGTTTAAACGTTTAATAATTCGGAATGTTAATAGAATAATTATATAATCGTGGCATGAGGAAGCATACAATTATAAGCTTTATCAGCCCTGATCAGAACAAGCGCCGCAGCATAGTAATAACTACCGTCATGATAACGTAATGGATATTGACACGAAAACATTGTGCTTACGATTTAAGAAATTAAAAAAGTTAAATGTCATTTGTCTATTATTTGTATTTTTTATTATCTATATTTGTAAGGAGTTTTTACTGTAAATAAATCAAGGTAATATTATAGGGAAGGTTTGAAGATTACAAAAGATTTAAAAAATAAAAAAGGACAGTGACATGAAACTATTCTATATCTTTTTAATTATTTGTATTTGTATTTGACTTTTGTATGAAAGAAAAAATAAGAGAGTTCGAAGGAAAATAAAAACACTTAACGACCATATGAATTTATCGCTTTTGTTAGATATGACATTTTGCGAGATGGAATACCTGTTGCAAAATATTGTTTAAAGCAGATGAATCTGTTGGAATAAGGTATCTTTTATCTTTTCTCGATAATATAAATTCCAATTCAATATTCATGGTTACGACAGGAAAACGTAAAAAGTAAAAGTTATATTATTATAATAATGCTGGCTGAAAAATACAAACAGATTGAGAAATTAAAAAAGTAAAATGTCATTTACGAGTAGATTCAATTCTGTACACGTCATACTTTACAAGTATTTATAATGAGTTTCTATTACAAATATAAATATAAAGTAATAATAGGGCTTGAAGATACATAGATTATGATAAAGTAGAGTTATTTTGTCCTGTAAATGATAACGTCCACGCATTACCATTTGCCTTAAGGCTTGAGTTCAATAGCCACAGCCTTCTGAGGTTTAGACGAATACATGTATGGATTTCACGGAGTCAGTATTCAAAATAATTTTAAGTCTTATTATTTGTTAAAAAAAAATTGAATTACAGTAATTACTGAACGTTGTTGAATATTAATGGCGAATGAGACAGAATTACAAGACGAAACTTAGACATTTATAGCAGATTAATTGCTAGGATTCGCAACGGTACACGAATTGCTTCTGAGGTTATTGACTTATGCTATATATCATAGGTATGATGCGCACTGCGGCTATAACTAATAAAACTGAATAGGTAATAAAAATACATACTTTATATACGAACGAATATCGTTCATTGTTAGAAGTATATATTTTTTCATACACCTAAAGTAAATTGTCCATTATTTTTATATGCAAATTTTATAGAGATAATATAAAGTTTTATCTTGTATGAAGAATTAGTAATATAATAATACGTAGACAACTGCAGTGCGCTCGTGAGTTTATTCCACGCAAAATGTTGTGATAAGTTTTGAGACGCCAAACAAAACAAATTAAAGCCATTAAGCCTGAAGATAAAATGCATACATGAGAATATATTTATTACGTTGAGTAAAAGGGATGAAAGATGCTGTGATGACCATTGACGTATCCTTTCATTTTGACAGACCTGTACTCCTAGTACGGTTTTATTTATAGTAAACGTTAATAGTTTTCGAGTTGTGACGAGAAGAGTTCTTAACTGTGATTGGCTGTTATTTGGTTGGGATTCGTAGTAAAATTACAATAATAAACTCGTTTTGTGCTCAAAAACTATCAACGTTTCGTACTATCAAAACTCATACAACGGATACCTATAATAACAGTACATAATTATATTACTTTGACAGACCAATTTATAATGGTCATCATACATATCAAATTACATAAATAACATGCATTTGAATCGGTAAAACATTATTAATTCATAAATATACCATGAATAAATGGTTGTGCTTCTGTAAAATCAATGCCTCATTATAATAAATGTAAAATACATATAAAAATGACCTAATTTTCCTTATCAATGTTATAATATTACGATAAGCTTTAAAACATAAGAGCGTTAAAGATTTATTTTGCTTGTTTATTCAAGAATTATTCTATTTTCGTATATATTTAACGAAACTTGCATTTTGTTTCCAAAACCCATAAATGGAAAGTAGCTGTATATTATCTGATCTTACATTTCGCAATTTAATGCTTTCAGTAACCTGTTTATATTGTGTTTAAATCGTGAACAATATACTGAATTTAAATAAATATATAATGAAACATTAATACACAACACAAATGACAGGACTCGAATCTGCGGCTGCTGGGAAACCGCCAAGTCTTTTTACCAACTGAGCGTACCGTTTTGTTGAATTTAGCATTCTATATATATATAGAGGTTTTTAATCAGGACCTTTTTATTTTTTTATTAAATATAAAATGAATTAAATACGTAAATATTATTTATTGTAAGCTTAAGTCGAAAGCTTGACTTAAATAAATATATAACCAGTATTGGGCCAACGTATACCAACGTTGGCATTGGTGTAGTGTGTCAACCTATAAACCTCCTTTTTCCATTTCTTTCCAATTATATTTTAATCCACGTTACTTTATTGCACTTCTTATAATTTACGTTCTGTTTTAAAATAAAATGTCACAATTCAATCATTATTTATCTTAAAATGGTTTTAATATATATAAAGATTGTTAAACCGAGATATTTTATGTTATATTCTTTTAGATCTGGATTTATTCTGGTTGCGAAGTTATCCATTAAACGTTTATTGATCCTTGGAATATGTCATTTGTGATATAATAGTGATGTCACACACGTTTCGATTTCTGTTATACTGAGAAATATATGCGTTGATTGAATTAATAATAGGTATAAAATATTTAGAGACTGTGATCCTTTAATAAATTTTGGTTAAAAATAAAATAATGGGATAGAAATTAAATATACAGTGCAACCTTTAAATAACGATTTCCTTGATATAAACAATTTTTCGTAATCCCCTTGAATTGTCCATAAGAATTAATGTAAAATATACCTATACATACTTTTGCATTACGATTTTTTACAAACGACCTCTTTATAACGAATTCTCAACAAAAAGTGTCAATTCATCTTATTAACTAATTTTGTCAACTCAAAACTTCTATATAACGTTCCCGTATAACGACACTATATATGACATAGTATGTGATTCAGCCGCGACATGTTTTTACATCTTATAATAAATTTTAGACCAATCTGCCTCAATATAACAAACCTCAGTTTAATGAATTACGTAATATAACGAATATTGACTATTCCTTGCGATTCGTTATATTGAAGTTGCACTGTGTATATACTTAAAATAATTTACAGAATATTTACTTTTTTCAGTTAATATTCATTCATTTAGTTTGGGTGAGCAAGTTGACAAAAACATCTAATATATATACATATTTGGAATTTTATTTGAACATGACAAAATTTGACATACAATATGGCGCCGGATACAGAACTAATTGTCGTTAGCGCGGGAAACAAAGTTGTTCGTAGGAGCATAATTATTGGCCTTTCAAGACACGAAGCCACCATTGAGATAAAGCAATAATGATAATGGATAGTTTGTATTGTGTATTATTTTACAGCGTTTAGATGATGTCATTTTTATGATTCGTTCAACAGTGAAGGTATTCGTGTGTGAACGATTACTGAAGCGTCGCCATAAAGCGGGAGAAAATAACCATTCATTCAATTTAAAAATGTTAATAATTTCATCGAACATCATAGGGTTTAAAATAAGTATGTATACGATTTTTGAAATCATTCACTCTTATAGCATCGTCGCGAGCTTTTTAAGTGGAATTTATAAGTTAATAGGTACGGGCATTTAAGCAAAAAGTGAATGACTTTGAATGATTTGTGAATGAGTGAACAATTAATATTATAATAGCGTAATATGCTGCAAAATCATAATCAAAAGTCACTGGACAGAATGATGTAATGTGTAAAGCTTTTATAGTTACCTTCATTCCAGCTTTATTGAAGTGACCTTTGAGGCTTTATAATAATATTTCTTCTGAATATTTATTTAAACTCGTAAAATCGGTACATTCATATTAATGTTGAACATTTTTGAAGTACGAATTCAAATTGAACGACCGTCTATCATAGTAAAGCTTGCTGTATTTAACGGACTCGGGTTTGATTTCCGTGGCACACAATTGCATTGACACTTTTAAAGCATTATTGCATATTTAAGAATAACTATAATAATTGTAATTATGTACTTATCATAGTTATGTGGAATTTAGTTACAAAGTGAAATCTAATAAGGTATAACTCAAACGTTGAAACAATGTTGAAAGCATACGCAATCGACACACGGTACAACTTACTCAGAAACTATCAATATGCACTAAGAAGCCAATTTTCTGAATTTAGTACACAATAAAGCAATTAGTGTACGAGGAAGAGACTTCAATAGCATCACGATAGTGCACTCAGGATGTGGGTCGGCTTTATTTATATAGCACTTATCGCGGGAAATAATACAGCTGGAGCCTGGATGCACAGGCGCTGATGATGCATGTGTGCGTAAACTTAAAACACACATGCACACATTGCATGCGTACTTTTAATTTTTTTTAATATCTAATGAAAATGTCAAAGTCAAAGTTTTTTTTTTATAGGCATACTCTTGAGAAACGTCAGCCTGTAATTAGACAGTTTCAAAGGGAAGCTAGTAAAGATCGATAAGAAACTCCTTGGATAAATAACCTTAAATTTTTTTTACTAATTTACTGTTACATGATTATATTACCCATGAATGCTTAAAATGATACTTAGATATTTTATAAAAATATTTTTATAAGATTTAAACCGTTTTTAAATAGTTTAAGGTTAAGAAATAAATAAAAGTAATGTCATAGTAGGCATCTTGACACGACGTGATGTCATACACAATTAATAATAAGAAATGTACGAGTATTGGATCATGGATATGAATATTAACTTTTATTCAAGGTCATATGAACAATTTACTCCGTTTATGGATAAATTATAAGCTATAAATAAAAAATATTATATCATCTATGGATATCATAATTATGTATGAAGTCATATATTTAATATAGGTAATAATAAAAAAGCTGGTACACAAAATTAGGGTAAACTGCTAAAAAAAAACTTTTTTTTTAAATTTTTCATATTTTCATATGAAAACGGAAAATTATGTACATGACCTAGTTTGGTTTACGAATAGCTTTGTAAATTTACATAATGGCGTCATCCTAAAATGCAGAAACCTGTAGCAAGTTATTACTCAGCGGTTGATAATTTACAATGCACGTACAAGATTAAGTGACTAACTGAAATGTGTGTACGTGACAGCCATTGCAATAAATACACTAAACTTTCAAATAGGTTTTAATAATTGTTGAGTTTAAACCTCTTTTAAGCTCTACCTTCATGGTCGTACCTATTAAATTTATAGCGTTGGTACCAGTACCGAACAGGCTTGCAACATTTAAAATATTGAGAACATGATGAAAATATTTACACAACATGATTTTCTACACTTGCTTAAAAATATATAGGTTAGGATAGACGAAAAATAAATATATTATGTCTATATATTCATATTTTATGTTATTCTATCTTAATGCATTCCAAATTACTCTCCCAGAAGTAATTTAGTAAGATGGGGTAAAGCTACCGAAAAGTCTTGCAATATCTGTGGGGAGGCAGTAGGAACGGTTAAACACTTGTTGGTAGGGTGTAGGGTGCTATTGGAAAAAGGTCAATACTCGCGGCGCCATGATAAAGAATTAGAAATCATACGTGAAGCGGTTAGTCTTTCAGTAGCTAGAGCGCAAAAGGCTATAACAACCACCAAAAGATTCATAGAGTTCATAAAAGAAGGCTCGTCTAAAAAAACAAAACAAAAGCCTCACTCTATCTTGGAGGCGGCTCGCGATTGGACTATAATGATGGATACGAATGAGAGACAGTATAGAATTCCTGAGGATATTGTTGTCTCGTCATCCAGACCAGACATATACATTGTGGAGCTTACTGTTCCATGGGAAACTAACATCCCCAAAGATCACACAATTAAAGTAAACAAGTATTACGAACTGACCAACGAACTGACCAGGAATAGGTATATAGTTAATTTGTACGCGGTAGAAGTGGGAGCGAGAGGTATAACAGCGAAATCTCTCTATAACCTACTTAAAGATCTTGGCCTCTCTAGAACTACCATCGGTTCATTTCTAGAACGTACTTCAAAGGCGGCATTGGTAGGTTAATTTCAAATTTGGTTAGGTAGGGAGAGGAGCGCAACCAGTTGATGGTGAGCGTGAATGCGCATTTTAAAGGGGCCCCTTAAAACCAGGTCCCAGGAGCTGTTTGCACTCCTCTCCCTGCAACGCGATGGGCCCGGCACTCGCACGGTGAATCCATGGAATGCTAAGAAGCTTCGTCTCATACTATATATATAATTTTTTATTGTTACACACAGCAGATCTCAAGAATCAACGCAATTAATCTTTAGGGAATAAAAAAAATGGCCGAAATTTGTAAAAAACCACGTCACGCGTTCGATATTAGATTTGGAATTCACGAGAATCTTGACGCGTTAAAAAATCTTCCCGCGAATTCAAGACAAAAAAGGTAATAATACAATTTACAAAAACAGCACGTGCGGAGTGTTTATGTGATCTGAGATCGTACGATTAGCAATATTGAGGATTTTCTATCGCCATTTTTGAATCCTGATAGCGTATAAACTATATATGTATATAGATTCATTTCATTATACAATTTAAGCGATACTATCTCAACAAGCGTACTAACATCGCATAGTTAAATGGATTTAAGTGATTTAGTGCTTCTCTCTGATTGGTGGAAACTCTTACTCGCCATTTGTAAGGTCAATTTGGATAATGAAATGGACGCATTTCTTGAAATAAATATTGACACAGATTCTAATTTAAATTTCGAATTGTAATTATATAATAAGAGACAATATATTTATCGATAGTCCAAGACATATAACAAGAGTTCAATTTGTTGTCGTCGTGTACGCAACTATATTACCTGGAAAATCAATATTATTTTATTATAACAATTTAGACAATAAATTTGATCAAATTTGCATATGTTTATTGTACGCTATCAACTAACAATTCATTATAAAACAATACTGTAAATATTGAATCGATATTAATAAAACTTCAAATGAATCGCATTCCTTACGACCAGTTACGTAACTTGATACATATTTATGAATTCAATGAAATTGATGACATCCGTCAATAAAAAGAATTAATGGATGGCTTATAACTAATAATTAATTATTTAATTATATATTGTATTAAATTAATTAATTTACGATGTAATATGGAAGATAAATCAATGTTTAGGTATTTCTCTATTATCAAAACAAATATTCAGATATTAAATTTAATTAAAGTTGTACAGTAAGTTCTACTCTAGGACATGATAAGTTTAGACTGCGTAATTAATTATTTAACATATTATAAATATACAATATACGGTTGTATGTATGTTTAATTGAAAATTGTATAAGTATGTAATATATAATATAGCAAATATTAAACTATATACTTTGTTAGCAAACGAAAAGAACTATGATTTCAAGACAACTGTAAGCCTACTTACATATATAAATAAATATATAATTTGGAGCGGCAGAGTTAACTTTTACATAACAAACAACAAAACAACAAAAGCGTAATTTAAATAACATTAACGAAACTCAAGTTCAACTGTATAGTGTAACGAACTCATTATAAAACTCATATTATATAATTCAGCTCATTTTTTGCACTCACACGTGTCACTAACGGGTCGAGAAGCCGCGGGCAAAAACCAAGCGAGTGAGTTTATAAAGCACGCATCACACGGTCCAGTATGACGTAACCTTTCTAGGTCAGGGTTGATTGTAGGTGTGTTACAGGTTTAAAAGATTTATAACGTTCGTTGACGTTTAAAATTAAAAGTATTTATGAAAATTATCATACATGTAAGCGTTATTTCATTATATGTTAAAATGAGTCGCTTCTAAGTAATTCATGTGTGGAATCGTTAATATTCTGAAAGTATGTCAGTGTATTTGTTACTTGTTTGTATATGAGGTGGCGGTGACGCGATCGTTTATGAGATGTGATAAAATTCCATTGAGATACTTCATATCTATATTATAAAGATGCTAAATTAAAAATGTCTGTGATTTTTTAATAAACTCTCAGATGGTTTGGGATTTTTTAATTTTTTAGTTTATACATGTATTATCGAAAAATCATGTAATAATGATTGTATATACTTATTATTTTTTTGTATGTATGCATGTATGTAAACTTTTATTCCTTAACTATTCGTATATGTTTGTATGGTTTCAAAAAACTTTTTCGCTTTATTTAGCACTTATTGTCTAAATATGATCATCTATATTTATTAAAATAGTCTGTTGGTCTGCTTTTTTGTTTGTTTGTTCGGGTATCACAGAAAATTACTGGACGGATTTAAAAAATGCTGTGGTGTTGCTTATTATCCAATTCAATATTTTCACCGGAAAATTCACAGACGTAAAAACACAAATTATTTTAATAACAATAACACTAAAAATATATGGATTTTAATAAATTTAGGTAATGACGTGAGTCTGAGGGTTGAAGAGGGGCAGGCGAAGCCGCTGGCAACAGTTAGTATGTAATAAATGTCAAAACTAAAATCATAACCCTAGCTTTGTCGTTGTATCAATAGAAATAATTAATCATTTAACGGATCATGAGACTTTGATGTCTTTGTTTGTATATCCGTTTTATTTAATAAGATTATTATTCATCCTCACATATCATCGCCATGTAAATGGTAAGTTGACAAAAGTTTCTTATTATTTACGCAATATTCAGACGAGTGTTGAAATAAATATATTCTTTGTCATGAAATACAATATTGTCTATTATTTTTTGTATCGTTTTACTTGAAATCCAAGAAATATCTATGCCGAATTCAACTCAAGGTCAGCTATAAAAATATCATATAATGAATTAACTTTTAAATTAAAATATCGATATAATATGCAAAGTTTTTAAACGAAAATGGTCAAGGCGTCTGTGGAATGAGCGGGGACGCCATCTTGACATTTAGATGACAACAGTAACGATAATTGCTTTTAATGGAACTAAAAAACAATGAGATGTTGGCATACATTTGAATATCAATGATTTAGGATTCCGGTTTGTTATAAGTGAAATAATCCATTATTTTACTGTATAAAAATTGTGTTTTATAAATCATATGTTTTCGTGTAGCGTTAATAAATTCGTCTATTTTGTGTGGAAATTCGTCGATTCTGATATTTTGTCAAAATTATCAAGCGATCGAATTTTCTAGAATCGTCTAGAATGCAACAGATGTAATTTAGAATGACGCCGTTGTATTTATTGGCTCGAACTTAGCTGTTAGCCTTCATGTCACAAGTTCAACCCAATCCTTGAAAAGTGTAAAAAGGTTTATTTATATATTTACTGACGCGTGGGAGTAGAACAATGCCTGCGAGTGGGAGGATGATAGATTATTTTGATTCTTGATATAGAAATATATTAATTTGTGATTTAAATCAAATAAACCTCACTCACATGTATATATATATATATATATTTAAGTAATTTTGTGTTTAAATTTCTTTAGAACATTCTATTTAAAACTCCTTATATATTCTGAGCGGTGTCCGTGTCCGTGTTGATACAGATGCATTCGTTAAGTTAAATACAAATGTTACGGTTTACTCCACAATGTCATTTTAATATTCATTAGGTTCCTAGAGGTTTGTGACCAACTTTTCTGTTAACAGTTACAATATTATCAACAATAATTAACTTGATATTACATATGTTGTATATAATATATAATAATTTGGGATGGACGTAATATTTTAATGTCTTCTTCCAAGCTCTTCTCTCATAAATTATCTCACACTTGCCTTTGTCATATCATTTTTCACGTACTCCATTCATATCTTCTGCGGTATTCTTTTCTTTCATACTTAAGACTCTTGTATTGAATAAGATTATTTTCATTCACTGATACTTTCAAAATCTTACATACTTTGCCATGACGGTTTCCGAAAGGTCGCGGGTTCGACTCCGTGCCCGTGTTGGTTCATTTTTTCATTCTATATTTATTTTTAAACATAATTAAATAAGCTTCACATGGCTACATTCTATATAACATGACTATATATGTTCATGGATATTTTCAAACATTTTACACACTTATTCTTTCATAATTTCTCGAATGATAAACAATTAAACAATATTTTCACAGTTAAATCATTATCAGATAATAATAAACAATTAAATAAATAATCCTCACTTAGACAAGTAGTCTACAAAACTATATTGTGTTCATCAAAATCGATAGGACATAGATTAGATTAGAATTAACTTAGATTAGATTAGAATTACGCTTCTAGGCTACGTAAATATAACTAACGATTGCGCTGATATGAGCTTTGAAGATAAATTTACCTTTTGATAGTAAAGAGTGCGGCTGCGTTTGTAGATACAGTGTAGTCCGTTTAGTACGACTCCGCATATAGCAACCAACCGTTTTTAGCGACGAAAGTTTAAGCATTTGTTTGGTTTTAGTATAACGTTGTATGAAAAGACATTCGTTTATTACGACTTCGCTTACAGCGACCATTCGCTTTTAACGACCGAAATTCACACATAATCGGTTACAACGGTCCGGTTACAACGACGAGCGTCGCCGTGTTTACAAATCATTCCTAGAAAAGAATGGAATAAATGAATAGCTATCTCCGCTATCGCCCAGCGCGTCACCTTTGATTGCAGCAGAAGTGCTTAATGTGTTTGTACATTCTAATTTTGAAAATGACGCCATAAAAAGCCATATGTCTCGTTTATGTAATGCAGTTCGTATTTCCTACGATACAAATAAAACCAGAAAACAAACAAAAATTACAGACTTTTTGTATTAAATGTTAAGTTGTTAAAATAGATTTATACCTAGTTACTTAAAGCTTTTTTATCTTCTTATCACCTAAACGGACTTTTAACTGTAATATCTGATAAATAAAAATTATTTTTTTTCTGTTCGGTTAATACGACTTCTGGTTAGTACGACGTAATGTCACCGGTCCCTTGGCCGTCGTTATAACCGGATACTACTGTATATTAAACAATACCAACAATTAATATATATAAAAGATAATCTTGCAATTTAAATCTAATATAATATTTTATTATCCAATTTTAGTGACACTATTTGACCTTCAAAAAGTAGGCGTCTCCACCAATCAGAGAGAAGCACTAACTCACTAACAGCCTTTTGAAAATGCGATGTTAGTACGCTAGTTGCTATATTGTTGCTAAAATTGTACAATGAAATAGGCTCATTTAGCACTGATAATATTGTTTAGTAAATCATAAAATGTTATATTTGACAAATAAACTACTTTTATAGTAGATGGAGTCTTATCACATATTCAACGAGTTAATATTCATACCATGACTTTGTTGATTTTTGAAATAATGATCAAATCTTACATGTATGGATGTGTTATTATGAGAATGTGTTAATATATATATACCATTCATTTTATTAATCTGATGACCAAAGGGTCATGAATACATTTGACGTTTTATTTGATTACCATTTATTACCATTTATTTACCTGTAATCCAATGTTATTTATACAACAAAAAAAAAAGGCGAAAAGTCATAATTATTTTAGATTATTTTAAATAAAAATATAAGGTAGGTTCAGTAACAATGGACTCGTTATTTAAGATTATTGATAACATGACTTGACTTAAAAAGTGCATTCGATGCTCGAAATGTAGGTCATTGTCGTACGATACATAGTCGTACGATACATGGTCGTACGATACAGTGTCGTACGATTTTCGTTGTATTACTATCATATCTTATCTTTTCAATATTCAAACGATATCAAAAACAAGTAAGTAACAACACTTTGACTAAATTAAATTTAGATCGTTTTGATAAAGACGATAATTTGAAGACCAGGCGACACGGTAGCTCAATTGGTAAAACGACGGAACGTTTTTCCAAGGGTCGCAGGTTCGAGCTTGTGTTGATTGAATTAAAATTGAAATAGCGTAGCTTGGCTTTGCTTAACATGGTTTAACATGTTAATAAAAAAAACTGTTTTACGTTCAAAGGAGTTTAAATTTAACCTGACTACCAAAATATTATTTAAGTATTTATAATATACAACATATTTAAAAAAGGTTTTGACACTGTTGACATTTAAAAGTTTGACAAAAGAACACAAGATGAAGAAAGTTTGGTATTAGTATATTTCTCTCATTTGTATATTAAATACAATATATTTATTGTATTCATCAAGGAATATAAACATTTTTAAATTTTGCAATTTTTGCATCTTGATATTTTTAGATTTTTAAATTCTGTCAAAAATATCAAAAATTTATAGCTACATGAGAAAACTTGACTTATAAAGGTTAAATATATGAATACTTAAAAACAGATTTTAAGCTTATTTTTTTATAGTTCATACATATATTATAATATGTTAATGTATGAAATAAACCGTTTAAATCTTTTATAATCTTGCGAAATTTTCAAATAATAAAATTTTATGATATTAACCTCTATATAAATAAATATATGCATTCGTATTTATTATATAAAAATAGTATAATAAAATAGAAAAATTTAGTATTTAAATTAAAAACTTGAAAACGATTTACTAACATGTATTGAATAAAATACAAATATATTATGTTTAGTCTATATGTATGTATAACTTTCAAATGATAGTTTATCTTTATAAGTCCGTCCGTCTTCATCGTCTCATAGTAATCTCCAGCCTCCGTATCCTGGCCACGTTCAGACTTTTGTTAGCTTGGGATCTACTCAAACTGTAATAAAAACCTGGTTATCTCATTATACTTTATTTATAATTAACTAGATTGGAGTATTTTAGAACCATATCAAAATATAATAGAATAAAACATACAATCATATATATATTTATAAATGTATATAATATACATTATTTACGAAAATAAAAAAAAATATCAGAGGTCTCGTATATAGATACTAGACAACTGTAAAAGTTTGACTTCGTTTCGGACTACATTGTGTTGTGTCGAAATGTCTGAATATTTATTATTCATTATATATATTTATTATTCAAAAGATTATTTTAAAAAAAGCTGTAACGAAATGCCAAATAAATCAGCCACCCAATAATCCATCCAAATAATAAAACAGGTAAAACATAGAAGTAGTCTTACTTTACCAATTTTTGTTAAAACCTAACGGTGACTGCATGTACGAACCTTGTATTTTCCGGGGTATAAAGTAATATGTCTTGTTCGCTTAAATTCCATTGATATTTTTGCGTGTCTGACCGAAAAAAATCCAAAATTGTAAACTTACAAGCACTTTATCACACATAAAATTTCGCATCTGTATTTAAAATATACATGCACATTAAAGATAAAAAATAGAGATATTTAATTTTAAACAGTACAACATATTATAACTGTTTTTTTATGTTTTGTCTGTAGCTGTGCAGACATCAGACGAAATAATTTAAGGTAACATATAGAATGTTTTCAAGCCGAAAAAATTATATATCAGACTTAAAATTAAAATAATTTGGGCTAACGGTATAAAAAAATATATATTTGTACACATAATAAGTGATAAACGGTTTATTATTTGAGTTTAAGCCAACGAAGTTGCTGACAACAGTTAGTTTATATTTTTTTATAATTTTAATTCGATTTCCATACTAATGATATATAAACGTGAATTCCATCGAAAATTCCATTTAAGTTCACGGCTAACGTGACCTTTTAATTTAATCGTCATATTGAATAATAAAACATAAATATTTTAATTTATTATACAGAAAATAAAATTATGTATTAATTTCATAGACTGCAAAAAAATATGAATAAATTTCATAGACTTCAAAGAGTATATTCCAAGCGTAATTATTTCCATCCCTTTGATCCTATTGTCACAAAGCGGTGACCACATCGTTTCTGTGGGTCATATAACTGTTGCGGCGAGAATTCAAACAATTTTGGGTTATATGGTCACTGGCTTCCTGCGATAAACCAAATATAGACAATTTAAATGCTTTGTTAAGCCATGGTTGTTGCACACCGCACAACCAAAGTCAATCCAAACATGTTGGGTTTGTTTACGAATTTTTAGAATAAGCAATTCGAATTTCGAAAACATTTAAATTAAATACAAACGTAAAATAGAATTTCACTAAATTGCAAATGCAATTAACACACACATAAAATGGAATTGCACGAAATTGCAAAATCAATTGACATAATTAAACAAAAGACATGAACCAATAAAGGATGTTCATTTTTATTAACTCTGAAACATATACCAGCGTTTCAGTATCTCGAAATTAAGACGTATTACAATCGGCTAAGGTTTAAATTTCTAAAAACTTTAACTCTGAATACATGATTCTATTGTTTTATTATGAAAAAGATTGATTTGCAGCCGTTCTCAATTGATTTACAGCTGCTATGTGGGCTGCAGAGTAATTGAGTGAAGGATACTGTGTGAAAAGTCAATTGCATTAATTTGTTCTCGTCTCTAAAGTGAAAGTGTTTCATATATTGCAATAGAGGTATTGAAAATCAGTACATAGGGGCTGACCATACTACATGTGTGGAAGGGAGGTTATTGTTTAGGGTAATTATATATGTTGCCAGGAGAAAGTACGATTTACCCAAAATAAATATAATCTAACACAAGTTTAACATATTTATATATTTGTTATATATTGCATTACATGTTAGGATGGCATATGTTGCCAGTAGAACGAAGAATTAACCCTAAAGTAATTATAATATAACTCAAATTTAACGTATTTATAAACTTCTTACGTTAATAGTTGTAGAATTAAATCACCCCATGTTATACCGCCATGTTTAATAAATGTCAACACTAAAAGTGCCATGTGTTGTAGTTTTTCTAATATATCACTGAATGCATCTGTTAACGTAACTCCATTCATAAATCTGAATGAATGAAATAAAATAAACGCCTCATTTACAATCCGACATAAAAACCGGACACATCTGTCAAAGTGACGTATACGAAAGTTTTTGTAGCAACGTAACATTGTATACTTATCGACGTAATTGTTATGATTGAAAATGTTGTACAATCGTGAAGATAATTGTATAAATATATCTTATATTTAAATATTTTATTAAAATACTCTGTACCAGTAACTATTCTGACCTACTCTATGGTTGAACTTTAACTTTAAAAGATCCAACGAAATGTCAGAGTACAAGTTCGTAGAACTACATGGTATAAACACGCAAGCGTATTGCATTTCTAGTAACTCAAATTAAACATTGTGTTGATGACTGTACAAGCTATTGTTGTTGCTTTCTAAGAGTTGAGGGAAGAGGGTGACAGGAAATATCAAGTTATTAAAGGATCAAATTATGTGTTATGAAACTTTATTACAGACAAAATAGTGAATATAAGTAAGAAAGAAAGTTTACTTTTTTTACAACTACACATATAATAGTAAATTCTTTTTATGTAAATTATAAAATGATTAAGCACAATTTTATTTATGACGAAAAAGCAAGTAATTATTACTTTATTGAAAGATAATTTAATTAACAGATTATATATTACAATTTGCTTAAATTTCCTAGCCGTTTTTAAATATATGTAAAAATATCTATTGTTACTGAGTAATCTATATATTTATTTATCACTTTCAAATTCTTAACTTATACAGATAAGTTAGGAATAAATATATGTAAATGAAATATTAATAATACATATGGGAGCCATGAAAATAAATAACAATATCTATATTAAATCGTTGGTTTACTATTGATTTTTATCACTGAAATGCAGTTTACTTGTAAAAATAGTAAATAAATAAGGTTTAAATGGTTTTGATTCAATCAAATTAAACGCATACTTTTCCTATTTGTAATTCTCTCTTAAAGAGATAAGTTATTCCTTTGTAGTTATTCGTTGTTTAATTTATATATATATAGGTAACAATATATATATATATATATATATATATATTAAACAACAATAACAACAAACAATATATATATATATTGTTACATAAATAAATATATCACGTTATTAACGAGACATCAAAAGCTTGGTATCACTCGTTTGTTTGTTTGTCAAGCCATCGGCAGACATACGAACACTTCCCGTCGAAGACCATAAAAGACCGGAGAAGCGGCATGCTGTTAGAACTGGAATGCTGATAAGGTCTCAATTTGCCGAAACCACAACGAAATAATAATTTTGTGAGAAATAAAGAATCTTGATAGAACTTTGTCGCGTAAAATAAAACAATCTCTGAAGCATATAGTTGATACAGATCTTGGCCTCCATCAGACCCTTCGGCTAAAAAGAAGTGGAACGATCAAAAGAACTTCTGTCCCGATAAGCAGGTGAATGGCACAGAATTATCCTCATTACTGATGAATAAAATATAATTTATCTTATCTTGTATACGGTATCTCTCTCACAGAGTATCATTTTCACGAAAAAGGAGTGAATATGTCGGAAGAATATATCAAAATATCGTTTTGGAACGTAAAATTTACCGTGGAAGTTCCTCGGTAAATTACTAGGACGCCGCACCTGGTCAAGAGCCACGGATCACTCAAGTCTGGCTTGTAATAAACGTTCCAGATGTTGGAACTGAAGAGTTTTCCTCGTCTATTCCAGTAACTCCTTGGAATACAAGTTATGGTCAGTTTTAGATGGTCAATTTCCCAAAGTAATTTCATCCTCGAATTCGTATCCAATGAGATTTAAGGATAAAGTCATAGCTGGAGATAAAAATGTGAAATACATTCCATTAATATTACATTTCAATAAATAAATTTCACTGCTCTAAGAACTTGTCGGACTTGTTATAATGTCAAGTCACGTTTCAGCTATTAATCTGAATATATGTCATTTTTTTATATTTGTGTAACTGAATGGAAAATCAATAAATATCAATTATTCTGACAGGAACAACTTGTCAATTGAACTTTACAAAGACTAGATTCATTATTAAAATCCGTGCACATGTTGAAAAGAAACAAATAATTGTATTGACTTCAAATTTACTTAACATAAGTTTCAACTGAAATGCTTTCAGCAGAAGTCTTCTAATTAATTACATAATCGTTTATTTCTATTAGCATTAAACAGAATATACTAAAAACAAATATAGCCAGCGGTTTATTCCAACATTGTTATTGTTGTCAAATGAAATCATCGCCGTGTCAACTCGTGGCGCAATCTTTTTCAAATCATTATAAACTGCTGACATCATTTAACAAATAGGGATTTATTGTACTATGAAGCTAATTTCTGTCACGGATGGACGTCCAAATATAAATCAATGCCACGCTTGCGACACTATTGTCGGTTAGAAAACTATTCTGATTGGAGCCACGTCAGTGTGATTAATAAGTTTTCCGCTAATTAGACTTTTGTATGAACTTTCTTTTCATTTGTGACATCACTTGTTATATTATTGACATTGTCATGTTATATTATTGACATTGTCATGTCATTGTCAATAAAAGTTATTTAAATTAAAACGGAATAAGTAAGTACAATCTTCGTGTTATAAATTTTAATGGTACGAGCTAAATCAAAGGACGACCTGCCATGGTTCTGTTTTCTTTTATCAGGAGCTTTACCAAGCTATACTAGGTGATAAGAAATTATTATTTACACAGAAATTTTAAAAATATCACAGCCTGTAAAACTTCCTTCAGATCTATCAGAAAAAAACACGAGCAATTTAAATATTACGTTAACGGTTTTTTTAATACTTTAGAAGCGCAACACTGATTTTACATACGAAACTATAACTACACTTCCGTAGGCCGTATGCTGTTCAAATCTATGGATTAACGAACTATTTCCATGGGAAATTTAGCCATTGTTCGCTCAAAGGATTTCTTAAGATTGTTAAGTTATGTTGTTTAGAGTCGGTCCTCTAGTTTTTAGTTCAAGGAGTTCTGACAAGGAGTATTCGACGGATAGTCTACAGATTATAAAATCCGGATTATTGTCTTCGAGCCAGGCTCGGGCAGTTCTTGCCTAGTGACCTGATGCAGTCTGGTTCAAAAGTCCACTGTACATTTTTTATAAGTGTATTGCTTAAAGGTTTCGCAACACTATTGAAGTCCTCTTGATACGACGAAATGGCGGAAAGTTGAATTCTTACCAAAAATAAAGATTTGTGATTCACCTCACCAAAGCATGATTGTCACAGGATGGTGACCAGTTCCGTCTTTCTAACCAACCCAGCTTCTTAAGAGCTGTAAGCGTAAATTTTACCATTGTGTTTGCTGTAGTGCTGTTCCACTTTCAAGACTCTGTGATGAGTATAAAGGATATTTGTATGCCATTCACAAAATAATTAAGAGAAGAGGCATTTCGATCGATTCACTCTCTACTTGTAGAGGTGGATGGAGACCAGGTCCTGAATATCGACGAAGTATATTATTATACGCAATAGATTTTCTTTGAAAAAATCCAATAACTACTATCACTTAATGTACGTAACTAGGCAACAATATAATATTTATTTAATCTATTCGAGTAATATTTATTTTTCCCTAAAACAAGGTTATCTTTTTGACCTGAAGTAAAATGTCATCTTATTATTGATAACCTTTTCCGTTAGAAAAACAATTATTAAAACGCGGCGTCATCAAAATAGTTTACTTTTCTATTTAATTAATGTTTTTGAACTATCGCGACTGGTACACATTTTAAACGAATATCGGGTCTAAAAATTAAAGGTAAAAAACCTTTTTATTTCCCGACGTTTCTACCGAATTTCACCAGCCACGGTGGTTACGAGATGAATTAATGTAAAGTGTCCTAGTTCATTCGTAAAACTTAACGTTAATAGACTATATATTTATAACATTCCTAATAATAATTATGATAAACGGTACTTTAATTTTTTGGTAAACATTTCTTTGTCTACTTTTTATGGAAAATGATTATACATGTATATATTATTTTATTTCATTTTGTTACTATGTGACAAACGAGTCGACGGTCCTGCTGATGGTATGTGACGCCTTCAGCCATAGAGATTTTGCCAAATTGCAGAGATTAAGCGTTGTCACCTTTGAAAGATAGAGGGATATAAGAAACTAGAAAAGAAAAGGAATGGTGGGTCTGGCTTCTGGCTGTTTCACTTTTAATAGCTTCTTAATGTAGACCTTATACAGTCTTAAATCTCAATACCCTGATCGAGTCAGCTCATAGGACCGGAAGTCAAATGCCTAGACTCTACCACCACAAAATTTTAATATATATAACATATTTTTTGTAATTAAACTTTCGTGGACCATGATTTTATATTGAATCAGTTCACGCCCCAAGTCCGTGTGTGCAAGCTTCGAGCGAGCTCATGATTGAACACCACGAATGGTAAATACTCATCGGCAAATTACGATACATTTGAAGTGAATACAGACGGGTATATATATAATATGTAACATAATGTTTGTTTGTATGTATGTCTGCCATTCGATTAACCTATGTGTGTCGGGATAAGGAGTTTCAATTGACTCTCTTTAACTCTAAAGTTTGATGGAGGACATCTCCTGTATGTCGACGGGAAAGATAAAAAAACGGATCACGACATCGTAATCAGTTTTTTCTTCTTGACCTGAAGTATCAAAAAACTAAATGATTATTAAGTGATTATTATTAAATTATCTCTACACTAAATTTGTCTGTAGATAAAAAAAAATAGTAAAATCTAATGTGTACAAACTATACAAACAATAGCCATTTACCACATGTATGTTTGTTTGTAAGAGATAATATTCACGTTAAATGAAACGGAAAGGTTCTTTTATGGAAAGAAACTCTAGTTTAAGACCATAAAACATTTAAATACGCAATAAGATTTCAACGAAACAAGAATCAAATAACGAGTCTCGGGATGGTTCTGAGAAATAATTCGTTGTTTAAAATAAATTGGCTGGATGAAATATTGTTTGTATTAATAATGTAGGTATTAATGTTAGATAAATGATGATCTTTATTGATAAAAAATTTAAAAGTAATTTAAAAGTTAAAAAAATATCAGGTAGGTACCTGCGAGCTCTGGGATATCATTCCGTCGCTCTGTCAATTGAGCCATCGTGTCTTTATGATTCTAGTATTCTGTTTACTGTATATCTGACAGAGACGACATGCATTATTATTTTTCTTTTAAATAAATATAGAATGGAAAATACATCGATACGGGCAGAATTTGATCCCGCGACCTCTGGGAAACCGTTCTGTCGCTCTACCAATTGAGCTACCATATCACATACATACATAAAATAATATTGAAAAGATGTCCCAAAATAAATTAATAAATATAATTCGCTGGTTCTATATAATATTGATATATATAAATGTCATCAATAACATTTATTATTAACTAAATAAACAGGAAAATAAAAAAAATACTGTGGTAATAAATCATCTTGTTAAGTATTTAGGTTAGTTCCGTATCTTTAATCTTTATTATATAAATTTAGAGATAAACCCAATATTATATAATAAAATATGTACCTTTGAGAAATATAGATAAAACTCAGTAGTTCATTGTTTATATTTTGTATATACTTCAAAATATAGTAATGTCTGTACGTGCTATACAGACTCACATTTATTTATTAAAAATAATAATAGTACTAGAAAAAAAAACATTGGCAAAGTTATTTTCGTACCAATATAATAAAACAGTAACCAGACAAAGTATGTACACTTAATATATATTTCTATAAGTGTATAGTAAGTGTATTCAATACAGTATAGATTTTTTTTTATTTATATGTTTGTCTGTTTGTTTGTTCTCATATTTTTTTTTATAAACATTTTAATAAAAAAATATATTATTCGCTTATTTTAGTCAACATATAAAATGTCACTCTCAAAAAAAAAAACTGCCTTGGACTGTAAATACAAAAAATAAAAAATGCCTTCTTATATACATATTATACACTACGATAGATGGTTTATATTTTAGGGGAAGGGGGGATGATAAATTAGCAGTTAACAGCTAGTTATGATATATTCGCCCATTTCATTATCCAATTTAAGCGTCACCAAATAATCTGAAAAAGTAAGTCTTCACCAATCAGATGGAAGCTAGCTCACTAAATCTCTTCTCACAATGCGAGTTTAGTTCGCTAGTTGACCTACGATTTAGTAAATTGGATAATAAAATGGCTGCTTCAATCTTTTTAGGCAATTAACTCACGTGTATCTTAAAAATATTGTTGTATTTAATTAGGCAGTTAATTAAAATATTTTTACGCATTATATCTCAACTATGAAATATGGTAATTATTTTTTAAGTGAAGGTCATTTTAAATATCGACGCTATTCAGTGATAAGGTTGCCTATTCCGTAAATTTTATTCTAAGATCACTTATATTATTTTTACAACAAAAATGATGTTTCATTTAAGTTAAATAAATATAACACTTAATTGTATAAAAATGTCCAGCCATGCCATGAACTCTTATAGCAATATTACAATAATCTCACTTTATAATTCGTCCTAAAACTAATATCACTTTAATAATGTTTCGATAAGTTTTGCTGACGTCATTTTAAATCATTCATTCTTTTACTATAGGATACAATATTAACTCGTACTATGAAGTGTGCTTTGACATTTGAAATATTTATGTAAACTTGTTTGTGTATCGAATTTTGGCATTAAAATAAATTATTTATTTTTTTACGTCACTAAGCAGGAGTAAAACTATATTGTTATATTTAGCTCATGGTACGAATGAACGTTATATTATTTTAATTTTTATTTAATTAATTTAATTTTTTATTATTTTAAGGTCCGATTTCCATTAAAAATGTTGAAAAAATATGAAATATTGTGAACAATCTATAGCCACTTTTACCAAATTCTATACAAAAAATATAATAAAACTTATATTTAAAAAGACGGGTTCTGGATTATATACAGACCTTATAATTCATTCATTTTGTTTACATACCTCAGAGGTCAACTTTTTTTAAATTTCTGATCATATCAGATCAGAAATATGATCATATGATATTCATATTTCTGATCTAGTGCAGCGCAGTTCTATTTATATTTTAGAGTATTATTTAAAAATACCGGTTTTAAAAAATCAACAAACTTCATAGTACATTAATTTTGTTTACTTAATTCTGATTTCAGATAACGTGCCCGAAAGCTAGTCGCGAACTATTTTTCAAATGCTTTTATCTTCTGTTTCTAGGAATAAATTGAAGGTCTGATATTATTTAATACTGTTTTTTTCCTTAAAACAAAGTTACACAACTTCCTAATAATTCGTAACATTTTTGTAATAAATATAGAATGAAAAATAAACCGATACGGGCAGGGACGCGACCTAAGGGAAACCGTTTTTATTAATATATCTATTTAAAAAAAAAAAAGCCTCACATGGCTATTGGCTATACATGTTTATAGATATGTCCTGACAATTCGTAACATTTTCTATAATAATATTATATTTATTACATATATATTGGTTGGCTTATAATTAGTTCGATCTATTTTTAATTGGAATTTCAAGAATAACAACCAATTATATAAAGACGTAAAAAAAATATTTTTGTTTTATTCTTTTTTAATTTTCTTCTATCTTTTTTAATTTTCTTCTATCTTAAAAATAATTAATTCTAATTAATAATTCTAACGAATATTATAAGTAAGTATATATATTTCTAGTACTCCATGCAATCCTTTCAGCATGAACCGTTATACACCTGGAAGACCTCAACTACGAGTTTTTTTAATCAAAACGAATACATAATTCGAGTTCATTCATTCATCCAAAGAAATAAAATCAATGAACTCACAGCGATCGTTAAAACGTTACATACAAATTATTATTCTTATTAACAAATATTTAGTTTCGTGAACTTGTAGTAGGGGGTTTGTACCCTGTATGTATGTGTTGGGTTTTTTATTGTATTTTTTTTATTATTTATGATATATTAAATTTTTGTTGTATATTTTTGTACAAAATCGATTATGTTATATTTTATTAGTATTGGATATTTAATTATATATTTTTTTTTATTACGAAAATTGTAGAATCTTTCCGGTAACGACACACTTCATGTAATTGTTAATAGGCTTTATATTTTTACGTTTGTAAATAAATTATTAAAACAAAAGTCACTAAAGTCATCCTTTTTTATTTTCCAGTGACATTATGCTATAACTATCGAAAATAATTTAATAATATTCCAAATAATCTACCAATTTGAATATAATACAGGATGCCAGAGTTTACGACCGTTGACTGAAAAAGCTGAAAATTAATTTTGCGTTCCCGCGTCTGAAAGGGTCGCTGTAATATTATGAAAACCTTGTACTTAATTGTGATGTGGATTTCTTCTTAACATGGAACTATTTATTAGTTCCTATACAAGTCTTATCGTCCCACGTGTTTTACCAAATTTTCATGTTTTTAATTTATTTTCCAAATGTCACAGACAGACAAATTTGGAACTTCATATAACATGTTCTTAGCTTACAAACAAACATTTTTCTATATTTATTTATATGTCTTAATATTAAGTTCAGCGAAAGGAAATTTATTATTGAAAAATTTAAATATTTGAGAAATAAATTCAACCGGTTGGGTTGAATTTATTCGTCACATATTATTTAAATGAATAAATTAATTTTATTAGTGTTTTATCGAATTTAATGGATGAAATAATAAAATTAAAAAATGGAATAATATTTTTTATTAAATTATATAGTAACTACGATAGAATTACTATTCTAAAATAGTGGAACTAATTTGAATATCTTATAACAGTATGTAATACGATATCCATATTGTTTGTATTATGATAAGGATACAGGGAATATATTTACCTGCGGATCACGCGGCTTCCGATTTTCAGTTTTAGCTCCACAGTATACTGTATTTATAGCACAGAAACCATTAATAATAAAAATATACCGAGATTTTAATTCATAATTTTGCAACCGGCGTGATCAATGAGCGCTATCACACGCGTCTTTCTTCCACGAAAGTCAGCCACCGACTGACCGAGAACTCGCGACTCGACTCGTAAGTCGAAATTGTGTATTCGTGTGTGCGAATCGTGAAAGATTTACTTTTCACTTGTAATTTTTTTTAATCATTCCAATATGTAAACGTTTTTTTTAAGAGCTCAGTTTTTGAATTCTTACCTCAAATATTATTGAAAAGCCGATAATATTTTTTATTTCATTGCATATTGTTCATACAAAATACTTTTTTACATGTACGTATGTATTCGTAAACAGTACTGCTATTACGTACTGTAGTGAATAAACTAAACCCTAAGTAAATATAACCTTTGGTTAAAGACCTTCAATTAATTTTTAACTGAAATGTTCTTAAACGGAATAATACTTTGATGTTAAACAGAATTGTTGTCTGAAGCAATTGTTCCGTATTAATTCCGCTGAGTCGTGAAGGTTCCGTGTTAAGTCTTAAGTGTGTTTGTTATTTTTAAAATAAACAAAATTCAATTCAGCGTTAAATTAACTTCCAGTAGTATTTTTAATGGGTTAGATTAAATTGATAAAAGATATTATTTCTGTAGATGTTATATTGTATTATGTACCCAAATCATTATATAATTTAAGCGGCACTATTTGACCAACGAAATACTGCATCAGATGGAAGCGCTAGTTCACTAACAGCCTTTTACACAATCCGATATTAGTGCGCTAATTGACCTCGCTCTTAGTAAATTGGATAATGAAATTGCAGCTGCATTTTTTAATATTAGGTTTTCAAACCTAATTTGTTTTTTCTTTCTGGAGGTGAGGTCACTTGGTTTTTTTGGTTATATATTTTTTATCAAATTAGTTCTTTAGTAACTTATAAATGATAAAATAAACAATTAAGATAAGCCCATTGTGTTTCTGTCGTCGTTCAGTTCTGTGACAATAGTTTTCCGAGGTGATGGCAGCTTTGAAAGTAAAAAAAAATATTGCAAAAACCTTTAATAATTAATGACGAGAACTGGTTGCTCAACCTCAATTTTCTAGCTCCCAATGATTTTCTCGATAATATAGGTGAAAAAAAAACTAGATATCCTAGATCTTTTTTTAATTTAATTTTCATAACACCCTCTGTAAAGATGTTTCACAAAAACATATAAATCAAAAAGTACTTCCAGACGGAATAACAATCTGTAGAACCGAACCCATAACAGCAATCTCATAAAAATAATGTGTGGATATAATCTAAAATCTGAACTTCCAGAACCTTCTATACTTTTAACTAATAAATATATCAAATTCATTAAATATCTAAGTTATTGAAGCTTCTCAATTAGACACAATTAAACATTTCTTATAGATTTGTTTTATAAACATTAACCTAAAATAAACACTAATACGACGTCATCTAAACATTCATTCTTATTTCAGAGCACTCGTCATAGTTTAAATTTTAAATATGATGTCATATTATCGATGGAATTCATTGAAGGGTTTATTTAAAACTTTTAATGGAACGGCCAAGTAGCTATATTCTTTGAAGTGGTCGGCTTTGAGTCTAATTAAAATGTTTGTTCTTTATCAAGGCTACGTTTACAATAACGAAATTGGGTTACGACTACGCTGAAACTAATTTCTAAAATATTTATTTATTATTTCATTATATAATAATGAATTATAAAAGGTGAACTTTTAATACGAGCTCATGTAAAATGTCAAATGCGATACAAGTATTCTAATATAAAATACGATACGATTGTATATATTACGAAAAATATGACAATTATTTAGATGTATTTTTATTGCATATATATGGAATAATATATATGTTTATTTATATATTATAATTAAAGATTCTTTCAGCTCAAAAGTGCTACCATATTTGTATTCAAATACGGTTGATTTTAATATACTTTAGGTGTTATTTATATTGAACTATTAATATTATTAATAAGAGATGTTATAATGATTCAATAATAACAAACAATACTAATGTATTATTTTATTTCATCCGCTGTAAGTGAGGCCGCGACCCAACGCTGGCTCGAATAAGCTCAGTGTCAACTGTATTACGTAATCGTCGACATTTTATAATTTTATTAGAATTTCTCGCGTTTCAGGATTCTATATCGATATAGATCGACTCTTTTTGCGTTCTTTTTAGATTTATCTCATAATAATACGTGAATTGGTAATAAATATGTATTTTAATTTTTATATTTAAGTATTTTATTATATATAAATTTAATATATTATATTTTATTAAATATTTTTTAGAAATGTCGTGCGTAAAAAGAAAATCGAGCTTATTTCTTTTTTTTTGTGGTTTTTCAAACATTTCTTTTTGTTTCAAACATTTTAATTAGAAAAAAATAATCTGAGTATTAAAATGTTTTTTTTCCGTCAGAACCAAAAAATCTTAATGAGGGAAGTTTAGCCATGTTTTTTAAAAAGCAAAAGTTCCGGTCCGATATTATTTAAACAATTTGGTCTATTTCTTTGATTTCGTGGTAAAAGCAGTGAAATGTATTACTTATATCGTAAATATAAATTGAATAATACCTGTTTAAAATAATAAGAATAATAAAACATATCACATTCTTAATTAATTTTTGAAACAAATTATCGAAATTGCAAGGAATGTTGCGTGAAAAATGACAATCAACCTCATTAACATTTGAATAGCAAAACTGAAACTGGAGATGTGTCAGGTACGAGGTCGATGACCCGGTGAGTGCTGAGTAGGTATATTTGATGAGCCATTGTAGTTGACGAGTTTACTATAGTAATAAACAAAGGATACAGATATTTAAGTAATGGAGTATTTATACTTTTGAACTAAGATATATTTGAATATTTATTTTTTTATATAGTAAATTATAATTTAATGTAACAATGGTATAAACACTTTTAAATATTTTTTTTTATTTAAAAGTTTTTATACCACTTATAATGAGAAAGTTAAGTGTAGTAAATAAAAAAAAATACTATTAATTTTGTCTAAAAACAAACTCCGCGAGTAATGTAAGCGCAATAGCCAAATACACAGAGATAAATATATTAACGTATTATTTTAAATACTTTAGTACATGTAATAATTCATTAATACAAGTTTCTTTGACATGAAAATTTAAAAACTAAAATCTAACTTAAAATGTACCATGAATGTTTATTTATTAATATTTTTTCAATTTTCAATTATTTCCAGTGATCACTTGTGTAGGTACGTCAAATGGTGTCAGGAGAAACTATTTTGATGCTTACTTATCGAAATAACCCTGTAAAGACACCTCTTATCTTAAAACTAAATTTACGAGGGTCCCAAAAGAAGGTCTTAGAAGAACCAAACAACAAACTCAGCAGAGTGTTTATTTATTGTCATCTTAGTTTCACAATAAAGAACATAAAGTTAATAACGGTTCTTCATCGCAAACTAACTGGTTCTTAAATTTGTAAATTAATTACAACTAACTTTGAACTTATGCATTTTTAATGACCTTTACGAAATAATTAAACCATAACAAAGTGGATTAAAAGTTTTAATGAAGATTTTGAACCGATATTAGATTAAAAGAGTATCATATTTCAAATAAACTTTATAATGGAAATGTTTTAAATTAACGTATATTTATTATTTTATTTATTAACTAACTCTGAAACGTAATTTTAAATAATATTAATATATTAACTTTTTTATATTTACAACTGAAAACAATTAGATACTTCGATGTAGCGTTTTCTTGATATGTTAGATGCGCTTCCTAACTCTTATATCGAAGCTCGTCTTAGTTTTTCCCGATGGCCAATAGACGGATAAACAACGAATCCTCGCTTAGGAAACCGTTGCATTTCAAGAATGTTTCGCGAGGCTGTTGGAAAACCATCCTAATTTTTAAAGGTGTAAAATAGTTGAAGACTTTCAACACCTGGAACACTCTTATGAATAATGTGAGATGTCTGTGGCCGCACTAAGGAACCTCAAAATATTATTAGTGCGTTTTTTGTGCAACCTGAACTTTTTGCCCCAAATTTGATGATAGGACGTCTACATCACGCCTTGAACAGGATTGCCGCAAAGCAATCGAAATGTCCGGTTATATTTAAAGTTTTTAACTATAAATCCTATTATTCGCGAGCTTAATCCGTTAAAAATAGCCTTATTAAAAAGTGTACTACTCGAGAATATGTAAGAATACTTATTTATCTTAACACTATCGACAACTATACCTAATAATATTTTCACATAGACTAGCGTCATCTAGCGGTGGAAAGATACAATGCGTGTTTTTCTATTTTATAATAGGGGACACTAGTGAATATGAATTATTCTGTGAAAAATAGATGGCACTAGTTGCAACATGCCATATTTTGATTTACGACATTTTATAATGTATGTATTTATTTTTATTTATCAATTCAATTACAGATATCTCAATAATTATATACTTAATAGCAGCATCTTGTGATAGAGCTTTAATTTTTGTATATTTTCAGAAGTCACAGAGCTCTGTAATATAATATAATTGTATATAAACATTCTATGAAGCATTACAACACACACCATTTAAAACACTTGACAGATTACTTAAAGTGCTTAACAAATAAACAGATTCAAGGAAACCTTACGTTCAAATATATCCGATAAAATATAGCAGGAAGTATATTTTCTCTTCATTGCCATATATTAAATGTCTCTCGGCATTACAGACTTCGGCATCTAATGACTTATGGTGATTGGAAATTGCAATGAATCGTTTCGATTTTATGAATAATATTACTCCAGTAGGCGGTGCTGTTTTTTTCTTTAAATAGAACCAGAAAAGCAATCTATAAATACTAGAATGTTTTCAGTTTACTTTTAAACAAGCATTTATTTTTATATCCTTAAAGATTTCAGTTTTTTGTATTAAAATAAATGGGTTTAAAAGACAATATAGAAAAAGGGACTCGTCCTTTGATTGGAAATAAGTAATAAATTGCGGTTACTGAAAGTTGAAAGTCATTTCTTTAATTTTATATTTGACACATTGTACAAGCAAACCTTTCTCATTTAACGTATTAACTATAAAGAAAGGTTAAAATTGTTTGTTTATTTACATCATATATATATTTTAAATTTATAATTGATATATAAACAACGAATAATTATTGTATGAAGATCTAACGTCTAACGTCTATATGAAGGGCATAGTTTTCGTTCATGTACCGCCATATTAACAGAAATGAAATTCAATTATGTGTATTAATTGAGAACATTCAAAACCAGCTACATATATCCGTTCTCAGTTAACTTGGGAATTGAATACCTTAGTTTGAGAACTAGTCTAATTTACCAGTTCAATTATATAATTAAGCTTGAAACCTTATTAATTATAACCATAGCTCTGAGCTATTTTGAATTATTTCAACTTTGTGAATGCTTTCAAATACTGGTTCCAGCAATGTTATTAATGTTCCCCGGCTTTCCTTGTCTTTCAAAAATATTCTCGTAATAATATGAAAACAAATTTGTTTTATAAATTTTGCAGTGAGAATAGGTACTAGAAGTTGACTTGAACCAAACTTTCTTTAGTATTACAGTTTACATAAAATGTGTTTTGGATATCTGTAAGCGCATTTCAAAATGTAATTTACTGTCCAGTATAAGTTGACACGTCCGTCAATCTGACAATGGAGCTACTTGTGCAGACATAGCACCAAATTAGGAATTAATCGATGCTTACAGAATAGTAATAAATACAATTTAAATTTGTTTAAATTTATTTTTAAGAAATTTGTCATTATATAAAACACTGCTTAAAATAAGTGACGGGGAAAATTCTTTATATTAAATATCCGAACCTTTGAATTTTTTTTGTCTTTTTGGAAACACGCTAAAACTACTGAACCGATTTTGATGCAATTTTCTGTGCCTGGTAATAACGTTTGTCAATAAATAGGGTAACATCTATTCCAGCAAATGCCGTCATTTTCACGAGACGACACAAAAATCTGTAGAACCCAAATATATAGCTACAATACGTATTACAAAAGTAGTGAACAGATTTTCAAAAAATTTTGTGTAGTATCTGAGTCAACATATAGTGCGCTTTTACATTTCATTTTCTTCGTTTCACTGAAAAATTGTCTGGGGTAATACTTACAATAAAACCTAATATAGGTACATAGATTTTTATAAGTATTAAGTGATGAAGATGGTTTATTATTAGAGCCAGTAGACAAAGACTTATTAATAGTCTGATTTGATAAAAAATACTTTAATTAATCAATATTTACATATATTTACATTAGATCGTAATATGCCAGACTAACCAGATAACGGAAAGTGTATTCCAAGTCAAGAAACATCTGATAAATCACACCGGGCACTTTACCATATCCTGGAAAGTATCAATGCGCCGGCGCATATGATAAACAACAACACAAAAAAAAAAATTACATGCCACATTTTCGTACATAATATGAGTTATATAATATAACTTAAAGATTAACTTAATTCTACACAAAGACCAACAATATATCGAATATTAAATATTTTAAGGCATTTAAATATACGCTTGTCTAATATTGATGTCTATGATTAGCAGATAATAAATTTCTCAGATTTTTATGACATATTTATTTATAAAAAATATGGTTAATAATAATTTATTATAGGTTTAACTCATTAAAGTTTAAGTCGAAGCGAAAAATTACGTATAATATACCAAAATCTGGTAAGGAGTGAGTCACAATGTAGTTAGCAATAACCAGAATGAGATTTGATAAATAAAGGTCATTTACACCGCTTTTTTTGTGTCTGAGTAAAAAAACACATAAACTTACAGCAAACAATTTAATAGTTCTAGCTTTGTGGTTGAAAGTATATATAATTATACAGGTTATGAGTAATATTTTCTAAATAAGAATAAAAATACAAGTACACACATCCACAAACAAACAAACAAACAAACTTAAAATTTCTCTCATTTCCTAAATATCCGTAGTTATTTTATCTTTTTAATTATATTATATTTCCCACCCGAATACAAATTAGGTATCAATTGTGTACGTCAAATGGAGGGTCTATTTTGATACCATACTTATACAAATAAGCCCTTCTGTAAGGACACTCTCCAACTTAAAATAACACCTACACGGGTTTCAAACGCGCCCGGGTCTAAGAAGAACCCACTTAGTTTGTTTCTAACTTCATAAAATAATATTCTAAACTTCTACAAACAAAGTCAGTCAGTTTTATGTTACACTTATGTGATGAGTCTTCCATGTTTCAATAAGTTGGATTTCAAAAATAATCTCCAAGTGTTGGCATCGTTGACGGATTCCATTCAGTTGGAAAAGTTGATAAAAAAATACGGAGTGTCTTGACAACATGAATACAGCCGGTAGTTTGAAAACTCTTAAAATATACCAAACCTAACAATTGGTTGGAACTTGGGCAAAAAAATTAAAATCTGACATATGTCAAAAATTATACAAACTGTCAATTTTACTCTTCGTCCATTTTTATTCTTATAATATTTAAGATCGAAAAGTATTAGCTATTTATTTTGGAAAAAATACGAATTTAAATGTAGATATTTAGTCGCCAATACTATTATATTTATATTTCAAAAACAATCAATCTTGAAGGTAAGATGTCTGACCGCAAGTTTCAAGAAGGAAAGTAAGAGAAAAGTATGAAATTCGTTAAGAGTTGTGATTGGTTGACATTAAAATTAAGAATTGTGATTCGCTGATTATCACAGTATCAACCAATCAAAATTCTAGCAGTAGATCTGATAGCAAATTGGTTAATTATTATATTCATCAAAAACAAAATGAAATACTTAACAGCTGAGAATGTTAGAATAGAGATGTCTTTAAAATTCAGTAGTAATTCATCGAGATATACCTGTTTACACGTTTGTAAGTAGAATCTTCCTCAAATATTCCACTTTCACAAACTGAATAAAACTTTGAAGGAGCTCTTGAACTTTCATCTCTTTATTGCAAGAGAGTCAATAAAACTTCGAGAGTTAGAATGCATCATACTTATTATAATTAATTATCTCATTCCTATTTGAAAGTTCATATATCTATTTATTTTTTAGTTACATACTAGAAAATCTCCTAAATCCTGCCCCGAAAATACACAAAAATCCTGAAATAATATCAAAGCGCCAACCGCCACTAAACGGGCCTAGATGTAAATCGAAACTTTTAAGGCAAATACCATATATATAAAAAAAACATCAAAATCGGTCCAGTAGATCCACATATGCTGCCCTGCAAAAAAAATATTGTATTAAAATATATAGGTTTCTCAAATATATTCTTCATGTTCCAATATCAGGTCTTCCCTCTATCAGGTCTAATTCTGATCGAAACCATCAGACAGTCACTCAAACAGACAGAGCCCATCATCAAAACCGGTCTAGCTAATTTTAACGAAACTGATAAAAAAGAAAACGATTTTTATGTATATAGATTACCTGTTCTAAATTGATTATTTATATATATATATGAATAATAAACATTTTGAATATAATTAAAAACTAGTTAATTTTACAGAAATCCGGACTTCTACCTGATATGATGAAATAAAATAAAAAAATAAATAATTAGGAAAGTGCCACAGAAATATACACTGAGATTATAAAAACCCAATTTTGGACGGATCTTAATCATATTTGGACGGGTTTAAGTAAAATAATTAATAGGTATATTTTTAATTATATAATGTATAAATATACAATGTATTTCCAGCAGTCGCCTCATTGTATATATAATAATATACTTAGATTAGATGACGTTAGCACTTGAGCTAAACTTGAGCCAGTCAAACTAACGGTATACAAATATGTATATTGTATAAAGACATTGTACGGCGCGTTTCAGTCTTAATAAATAAATTATCACGTAATAAATATAACTTATAATAAAGACACATGTTCCTAAGACGTTGCGAACTTAAAAAAAGTTCAATTGAAAGTTTTATTCAAATATTATCATTAAATCCAATATCGGTTCAATATATTTAATAAACTCTGTACCACTAGTACTAGTTTTGATAGTATGAAACGTTGATAGTTTTCGAGAAGCCACGAAACGAGTTCTTGATTGTGATTGGTTTACTATCAATGACATCCAAATAACAACCAATCAGAGCCGAGAACTCGCTTCGTGACTGCCTGCAAAGTAAAACTCTGTTATGTTTTTATTATTACCTAAGATAATAAAAATGCTTTCTCATCGTTCTCTTTTGAATAAATGAATGAATGAATAAATGAATGAACATTATCAATATGAATTAGAATAATAAACTTTAAAGAAGTATATGTATATTAATGGAATCTTGTGCACTTCCGTAATTGTAATATCCTTAGAGACGAGATCACGGTCGTATTGTTATCATTCAACTCATACCTGAATGGCGCCACCTTATTTTTAAAAGAATTTGCATGAGTCAAACTAAATTGTTCGTCGTCGTAAATCGAGTCAGCTTGTTATATGTTATATATATAGACAGACAAGTGTTAATATATCTACATATATTAACACTTGTCTGTCTATATCTATTTATTTATTTATTTATATTTATATACAGACGGACAATGTGTGTATATATACACTTAATAAAGATGCAGAACGAGCAGACGGTTCATTCGTTAATACTCTACAAATATAGATACTCGTAAATGAACTCAGGATAAATAAGGAGGGATGAAGGAGTAGGGTAGGGGGGAAATAAGTTTTAGGGTTTCGGTAGAAAATTGCGCTCATAGCATCGTCAAGCCGACCTTCCTTGTGGTGGTATTAACACAATCGAAACACGAGTTACATTATAGTAGTAACATCAAGTTAAATAAAATGCAAATATATATGTATATATATATATATATATATATATATATATATATACAACTTCTGCGTTGGAAAAAAAAAACTCTTATAAAAACAGACATTCAATTACACAAATTAGACAGACTGAAAACAATTTCCACCCAAACAATAGATTATCGTCTGGGAATCGAACCCCCTGCTCAGCATTCAAGATCTTTAACCACTAGATCGACAGATTTCATTTATCTCTCAGTTTTAACATTATATATTTTTCTTATTCTTTGAAAATGTTTTGTATTTTCATTGCGTTATTCCCATATTTGTTCCAGTGGTTCTTAAAATAAATATGTAAAAATAAAACTAATATAATCAAAAATTCACCGATGAAGGAAATATCGAGTTTTAATATTTGCTCCGTTTTATTCAAATTCAACAGCGCAGACAAAGTTAGTCTGTAAAGTTTTTTGAATGTTTAATTGAATACTTTGAGCACTTTTTGCGTTGATAAAATCCAAATGACCATAAAGGAATAATGAAAAATATATTGTAATCATTAATTTAAAATAAGGAAAATCAAAAACAATCACACACATTTGCCTGCAAGGCACCCAGCTGTCACACTTTCATCGCGTTCCAAATTCAAAAAACAGACATCCTCCGCTTCCATCGCTAGCCAGTATCAATCATCGTCATAAAATAAAACCTCCTTAGTCTCTAAAGTAATGTACATAAGAATGGTTGCTAATACAATATAATATACAAATACATAAATCAAATAGCCTTTCTATAATTCAGAAAGTAGAAAATCTAGATCTGAATCGAGCTTCGAATAGATCTAAGAGCACGTAAAGTAAGCTTAAACAAGTTCTAAGAGAAAGTACGGCTAAACGCTTTCTTAGTACACCCGGCGAAATATATAAATTATTTGAAGCAAATAACATTCTTATTGTAGGGACATAGATATCAAATTCACTTGACACAATAAAACAGGATTAGTTTTGATATAAACTTCAACAGTTACCTCGATGCTTATTTCAATGCTTCATTCAGAAGCCTTTGAAATCCTTTTTAAATTCGAATTTATTAAATCTATAAAATAAGTTTCAATAGCAATATAATGCAATTTAACAATACAAATAAAAATTCGCAATAACTGCTTGTTATCGTCATTGTTTCCATATGAATGACAAATAACAAAACATTGAAACTAATATAATAAAGGAGGTTTTATTACGTTTTGTATCGATTAGGTCATAGATAATATAGTTCTATAGTCTATTATGTCACATCAAATGACTTTTGCTGTCATCATTCATATCGATTATAGGTGATTAGAGCTAATTTTAACCATATTAGTACCTCACTCTCTTGAAGTAGGTTCTTGAACTAGATTAAAACCTCTTTTGAGAGTCAACCTCAAAGAAGGTTTTAATCAAGAACAGGCCTACATTATATAACAAAAACTTAATAATATAATGTATTTTAATTCCATGTAACAAAATAAAAGACTGTATTTTTAAACCTTCCGTTACCGCCTTTTTAGATTTTTTTCGGACATGAATTAAAATAATTGTAATTTCATATGTTATGTGACAATAAATACTATATATAATAACAAAAACTTTTGTTTGTCTTCAATAAAACGAGTTACCATTTTCAAACCTTGCCAAGATGTAAGGTAAATTACAACACAATTAAAAAAGTAACATAGGAAACGTATTTAGTTAACAAGTTCCTTAATTATCAAAATATATAAATTTAACTTATATATGTTATTTCTCGGGTACCTTCTAAACTGATAGAGGTCATATTTGTTTGTAAATAACAATTATTAATTATTCTTAATTTGTAGACAAAACTGCCTGTATAACATAAATTATTATTTCTAATAAAATTATATGAAATGAATCAGAAATGTTTCCAATTATATTCATAAGCTTCTAAAATATATTCTTAATATGAAGAGTAATTTTAAATGATCTTGAACTGCAATTAAAGATGTAACGTATTATTCACTAGTATCAATAATTTCAAAACATTACCGCTGTATAATTCTCTAAGAAGTCGTTATTGCAAGTTTGAAATAATATTTAAATTTGGAGTTCTGAACTCTAAACCGTTATATTTTTAAAGAAACAGGTGTGCCCATTGATTGTCTTTTTAAAACCGATTGTTAGTAAATTGAATTTTAAATTCCTTATTAAATTGCAATAATATCTTTATCCTTACAGATATAATTAAGATAAATTAAGATATAATTAAGATTAAGATTAAATAAATAAAGATAAGATAATACTTGACGTAAAACTTGTTTATAAATAAATAAGTTGTCTAAAAAATCGACATTTGTCATGATTTATTTTGCTGTTATTTAGATATTTTATACTAAATATAAACCTGTATGAAATATATGATCAGTATTTAGACATAATTTTTCATTAAGACTAAAAAAAAATCAAAATGAAATGAAATTGTTTCGTTATTTTCAGAAATATAATTATAAACGTAAGGTGTATCTGCCGTTGGCAATCCTTAAAGAATAAATAAATAAATAAATAAAACAGGAATTCAGATCGTGATGGGGATTTTTTTATTTTATTATTATCTCGTTTTGAATTTAAATTTAACAGAATAAAAAATATTTAATACAATTTATGAATAAAAGAACATTTTCATTACGCGAAGAATCATTTTCATATATACTTATTTTAAACTAAACCATTTTTTTTCTAAATTTGTATTTTGTTTTTAAAAATGCGAATTAATATGAATGTATGACATAGAGTAAGGAATGCGCTGGAACGCGGGAAATGCTTTACTTATTTGCCTTCATTTTATGTTATAGAGAGAGCGAGTAAGAGAAAGAAAGAGAGATAGAGAGAGAGAGTGACAAATATATATTTATTACGTATTTTTTTTAATTATCATTATTGGAGTTGTATTCTTATTATTATATATTGTATGTTATAAGATCTTTCCTCGTGTTTTTGTACGCCTCTAAAGTCATCTAGATATGTGTGGGTACATTGACTTAGTACTGCCGGACTGCGTGTACCGTATCTTTTGTATAGAAAACGTGTTGATATAAGAATTAATGTATATTCAGAGGTTGCGATAACACTACGAGGGCCACAGTAATTGTGATCCTGATAAAATATAGTGACGTCATCGGCGCAGGCGCAGATCTACCAGGCGACCGCCTAAATATAGAATGTAAACTAAGTGATTCATGGTTGCTTAACTATAGTATAAATCTGTAAAAAAAGTATGGAGGCATTAAATTCTAAAAACGTTAATGATAGAGTACGGGAACTATTTAACTCTAAAAACGGTCAATTCTAGTTTTAAGGTAAGGGTACTGCCTAACCTCCAAACGTGGGGCTATTGTCCGGTATAAAAAATGCAGTGTGGCGTTAGTAGAGCGAGCGAATAGAGACTGTACGCTGTCGGCTGTAGTCGCTGGGTAGAGCCGGCAGTCACCACTGAGACGCAAGGGGGAACACTCACGCCTAGCGGTGTCTACCTCTCGCTAACTTATCTACTAATAATTGTATGAAGTCATCGATTATAATAAGTGTCGCAAAACAGTTCTCTTCATAGCGCTCTGTGTATATTTGTTCTGTTTTTGTTTGACAAACTTTGTTCGGATTTGACAGTGAACTCTACAAGTGTTCGTGAAAAGTTTGGTGCGATCTGATTGGCTGATTTTGTTTTGATTCGTTTTGTGCGTTCGGGATGAACGGGACACCGGCGAGGAGGCCTAAAAGCGCCTTTTCTGATACGGTCAGTTGATATATATATATATTTTATATAATAAAGCGCTATGTTTTTTTTATATATTATACATTTGTCATTATCAACAAATGTATTTTATTATTGAGTATGCAATGGAAGAAAGAGAAGGAAGGTGTGTGATAAGGACAAAATAAAGGTGATTTGACGTAAACATATCGGTGCAACAAGTAACAACACGGCTGTAGAGTCGATGATAGAGCCATTAGAAATATGCTTATTTAACTAAAATATTTTTTCTAACATATTTATATGTTCGAAAATTAATAAATATAAGAATATTAATTATATATATATTTTATATTAACATGTTCTATATTATATATATATATATATATATATGTGTGTGTGTGTGTGTGGTGGAATTTGGTAAATGAATATATAAATATAGAAGTATTATTTAAGTTAATAATGGTTGCCAAATATAAAACTTCATTTGAGATTTATAATATATTATATTTTTAATATGTAATAATAAACCGCATTCCTCATGTCGTAGAGCGACCGGTTTGATTCCTTTCACGTTATATTAGTTTATAAAATATAATTGTAATTTTTTTTAATATGTTTATTTAAAAAAAAAGTTATGTTTGGCTACTTCGAACATTTTGATTTAATTTTCGATATTTTTAGATTGATATTGCTAAATATTACTTTTGATAGGGGTAATGTTTTTTTTAAATTTAGTTCTAATATATCATATATAATATTTTCATTAAAATAACTCATATCGTTTCAAGAAATATACTATAGGCTTTGAGTTTTTAAAATTAAATCATTGTATATTCTATATTTGGAGGCAACATTTTGTATTTTATAAGTTTTTGGAACATAAATAAAGTTCTGATAAAAAATAATACAAATATCTTTAAAAAGAAAGAGTAAATAAAATTTTCGCAGTAAATGACTCACAAAAACCGGTTTTATATCACTATTAAGTTGACATTCTGTACATACAGTTGCGTCATATTTATAAATATACACATTAAGTAAATATAATCTGTATATTAAATATACAAAACCATGACACAGAAAACAAAAGTTTTAAATAATATTGACAGTTTACGTGTTCGTTCGTCCACGGATAAGCTACTGGACAGATTTGGATGAAGTTTAGTATAATTATAGTTCAGTGCACAGAACAACTTATTAGGACGTTTATTATTCTGGGAAATTTTCATATTAAATGGAAAGCACAATTGTTTTGGAGTATAGCTACAATAAAACTAAAAACGTGTGAATTTTAATCAAATTTCATTTATGATTAGAGTAGTGGGGGGGGGGGGGGGGACGCGGGCAGACAAAGTCACTGGAACAGCTAGTTTACAATAAATTTAATACGTTTCCAAGCCAAATCAAATTTCAAGTATATTAATAGTCATTACGTATGAAACTCATTAAATCACACAATTCTTTGAAATCGTATTTATTAATTAATGTTTCGTTAACAATATTAATTATAAAACCATATTATTTAAGAAGCCATTATAATTTGCTACTAAATATAATTTGAATAATTCGTAAGATAGAGACAGAAAAAGAAGAGAGAGAGAGAGGTAGAGTTCTTGAAAGAAAAATATATATATATATATTAATTATATCCATATTTGTTAGTAATGTATTAGAAAGGTTATTTATTTTTAGCAATACATGTTAAACTGGCCTTTCGAGGTAGGGTTAGCATTTCATAATTACAATGAAGCCTCGTGTGTCCTTTAGAGGAGCGTTCAAGTGAGCTGACGATAAATTCAGCGTAAACAAACTAATAAGGTGGAAATTTTGTAGTTTTTTTAAGTTTTTCGCATAAAAAAAATATGTTTCTATGATTTGTTGCTCACTTTTATTATAACGAAATACTTTTTCACTTTCGTCCAATTATTTTCTATTCAAATAATAATAATATTCTTTAACCAATCACAGCCTTCTAAAATAGTGGCTCTGAATTTGAAATTATAACCGTCATATTACAATATCAATAAACTTCTGAATGCATTGCTTTCTCGTGTTCTTCAAAGGAATGTTCTTTAGATGAAATATTTTTTACTTGCTCCATTAAAAATAATGGTACAAAGCGTAGTTATTCCTAGGTATAACCTTTGTTCCACATTCCGATAAAATTTTTATTTCTTTCACTAAATTCGTTGCGCTGTGATAAAAAAACCTAGAGCAAAGAAAAGTTCTTGGACATTTTAAAAACTATAGGCTTCTCAAGCTTTAAAACATATTAATTCAATATTAAATATATTAATAATAATACCGATTTATTAATTTAAACTTTTTCTCTGGAACTCATGTAAGAACTAATATATTATTAAATTTCCAATGAGCAAACAGTCATGTATTTAAATATAACATTAAAATTATTAAATGTCAGCCTTTTCAGGAAACGTCACGGTATATTTAAATCTCATATAGTAAAATGATTGCAATCATAGTTTATATACATATTTTGTATCTTACTGAAACTTAATCGAGTTTTCTGTAGCGTTTCTATAAAATTCTGGTGAAAATTAAGCAAAGCGTAGGAGAGTAAGAAAAATAATATTGACTTGTATTTTCGATTGTTCCATACTATAAAATTTGTAATCGAGATATTGAGATAAACTTAGAAATTAACAATAGGTTAATGTAAATGGTCGTAAATATGTATACGTCCAAGCCCATGGACATCTCGAAAGGAACAGTGAGATGCGTTGCCATCCCTGAAGAACGGTGGTCAAGAAACAAAGGGGTATTTGGACATCCGGCACTCCCTTGCAATTACTGCTGATTAATATCAAGCTAATGCTTGCTGCCAAGCTAATGCTTGGACTGATCTATGGATTGTCATATAAATAACTAAAATCATATATTTAAAAATATCACGAGCCAGCGCAAAATATAAATATTCATATTTAAAACCTAAACGATATCGGATCAAGTGCCAAGACTGCAGATTGATTTACATTATAGTTGACTGCAGTTATATAACAAAAATAATAACCACAGCTTCAGAACAAATAAAAACTAAGAATATTTTAAAATTCAATCTATTTTTTTTAAATAAGAAATGTAATGCTTTATAACAAGAAAGCTTTAAATATTATTAAAACAATTCTTAAACAGCGAAAACTACTTTATAAGCTGTCAAGGCCGCAGGGCCAATAGCAATAGTCACTATCCAACAAAAAAAAAAATTATAACCAGCAAATATTTTAAAAATTTAAATTCTATTAAAACATTAAAAATATAATATAACTAAACTTTTTACTTGGTCATTGCAAGAGAGATCCACCGGTTCAAGATGTTTACGATCGGAGACAGGAAGTTTCACCTGTTAAATAAAATGGATTTCTAACAGGCCTTCGACATGTTGCTCTTGTAAATACTAAGAATTCAGTGGTTTTCTGGGAATTTCAACATAATAGAATCACAAGCCTTGGGTTTATTTGTTTTGACGGTTTATTATTTGTAATATATAAATAATAATTATTATTGAACTTATCACCTTTTATAAAATTAAAAAATAAGCATCTGATGCTTTCCCTAAAAGTAGGTTAGTTTTTTTAGAATGTCTACTATTAATAATTTTTAGTTTGTTATGTTTTAAAAGTATCAAAATTACATCGTCATACTATAGTTAATATACTTCAATAAGACATTTTTTTTGTGTATATCAATTTTAAATTAATAATTAATATGTAAGCTTTATGTAATATATTTTCAGATGAAACAAGAACTAGTTTCTCTGGACCGTTAAGAAGCTGTAGAATCTAAATAACTAAGTTCATGACTTAGTTCATCTAAGTCTTATTAAGGTTTCCTTTTGACTGTAATTTATATAACACTCTAGTATATATAGCTATTATTAATTTTAAAATATTTTTCTTAATAAATCGAAATGTAAATTTATAACATAATCTATATGTAAATTACAAATTTCAAGTTTATTTATAAACATGACGTAACTACACTTGTTTGCATATAATAGTATTCATAATAAAAAATATTTTCTATAAAGTGTTAACGGACAGACAGACTGTTTTACAGAATTTCTTATATGTTATTAATTTTAAAGTGTAACTTTTCGCAAAATAAATACTCCAAATTTAAAAAAGAGATACCTTACTAATTAACTAGTATGAGAAGAATTAAGAACTCAAAGACACCGCCATTTTATATAAAACAAAAAAAAAATACTTTTTTATCAAAAAAAATACATAAATGAATTATTATTATGATTCATTATTTTACTGTTCATGTTTGAATTTATAAACACTTTTAGGCATGTGAAGCTTAGTCAAATTTAAAATAGATATTTAATGAAAAATAAACCAGCGACACGGTAGCTCAATTGGTACAGCGACGGGACGGTTTCTCAGAGGTCGCGGGTTCGAATCTTCGCCCGTATCGGTTTATTTTTCATTCTATATTTATAAAAATATATTATTCTTATTAGATTTATATATAAATAAAATGCAATTGCACGCAACGGCTCATTAACTATTGCTGTATTATTATTACTTTTATTCTATACACAAGAATAAAAAATAATAAAATAACTTAATTAGAAATATTATTGGATTTACTAAAGATCGCTAAAGGACAATAAAGCGACGACATGTTGAAATCGGAATGCAGGCGTTGAATCACCTCCAGCCATGTTTTGTACCAGAGCGGTTCCACTTTATCATTTACTAAATGTATTATGCCTGGTTCTATTTAAAATGTTTATTTCAAAGACAAATAAGCTTATAAACAACCCTTATTATTTAATAATATGATGTACCAACTGTAATTTAATAAAATATATTTCTAGCTCTACATTGGTTGTTATATAAGATAGAGCCGAGATGTATCTCTCATGTTAAATATTATTAATAATACAAAATGTTGTCAAAAACACTTATAATAAAAAAAATAACATTATTGCTACGATTAATTAATTATAATTATAAATGTAATTTATTGTTTTCAGGAAATTGAATTGATTCTTGATTCAATAAAATAGTCTTGATATGTTAAAAAAAACTTTAGATTTTCATTAGGATATAATAAAAACTAACCTTTCTAATATTCACTTTTAAGCTATAATGTTTGCTCCTATTTTCGCTGAATTACGCTATTTTAGGAAGCTGTGGGACGCTCAAGCTGGGCGTTCCAGAGGTAATCTAGTTTGGAGCGGCCAGCTAACCGAATTATACATTATTGACGGACGGATAGAAGTATACGTAAGGTCATATATAGTTCGAGCTTTATTACTTTAAATGATTTTTTTTATTTAGTCTTCAATGATTATTTCATAAAATAGCATACTTATATAATAATGTATGTGTATGTCTGTTGGTGCTTGTGTTACTTATGAAAGGATAGACCAATTAGTTCTAATAAATACAAGGCATAGGTATAGGCAGGTACTGATTGAACCCGGGAGAGAAACGGTATTATCTGCATCTGCCATATACTATAAAAGGCAATTTCTAATACTGTTCTTAAGATGTCATACTATGATGATATACAATCCAGCTTTCAAAATCTAAAATATTTTTCAAATAAGTTATTGGTTTCGGAGATTTTTCACGAATAAACAAACAAAATCCTCTCTCTCTTCATAATTTCGATGAAATTGACATTTAATTTATCATACGCCAATTGGTGTGCTGTAAACATATAAGGGTGTTTTCAAGTTAATACATAATAATAGTACATAATAATAATCAGGGTGAATCCATACATTATTGCCAGTTCAAAAAAAAGAACAACACGCTTTGTTTTGTACATTATCATTTTAATGATGAGGACTCTACATCTAACATATTCCTCCTTTTAAATACAATTCAAGTATAATTTCACTTCCAAAAAACCTTTACTTCTTAATACACTCTGGAACCTGTACCGTTGGTAACAGTTTTGACGTTACGAGACGTTGATAGTTTTTGTTTTCGAGAAGTTAGAAATGAGTTTTTGACTGTGTTTGTAATTTAGTTGTCATTGATAGTTAACCAATTAAAATCAAGAACTCGTTTCGTGACTGCTCGAAAACTATCAACGTTTCGAAATGTCAAAACGGTACAGTTAAGTTCAACAGTTACAAACATTATATCTTGTATTTCCTCGTCTACTTTCCGCTCTACATACTAAGTATAGTAAATAATATCAACAACTTTCATTGTGATAATTTAACAGTAATTCGATATTAACCTGTTAAATCCATAGAAATAAACTTAATATCAAGCTACGATTAATTAGACTGAGTCCGTTAAAGAAGGCTCGTCTAAAAAAACAAAACAAAAGCCTCACTCTATCATGGAGGCAGCTCGCTATTGGACTATAATGATGGATACGTATGAGAAACAGTATAGAATTCCTGAGGATATTGTTGTCTCGTCATCCAGACCGGACATATTCCTGTACTCTAGACAGTTAAAGCGCGTGATACTTGTGGAGCTTACTGTTCCGTGGGAAACAACGATTACACAATTAAAGTAAACAAATATCCAAAGATTACACAATTAAAGTAAACAAGTATTACGAACTGACCAGGAATAGGTATATAGTTAATTTGTACGCGGTAGAAGCGGGAGCGAGAGGTATAACAGTGAAATCTCTCTATAACCTCCTTAAAGATCTTGGCCTCTCTAGAACTACCATCAGTACATTTCTAGAACGTACTTCAAAGACGGCATTGGTAGGTTCATTCCAAATTTGGTTAGGTAGGGAGAGGAGCGCAACCAGTTGATGGTGAGCGTGAATGCGCATTTTAAAGGGGCCCCTTAAACCTACACTTGGGTCGCAAGTCCCAGGAGCTGTTTGCACTCCTCTCCCTGCAACGCGATGGGCCCGGCACCCGCACGGTGAATCCATGGAATGCTAATATGGAATGCATGTAAATAATGGATAGAAGGACTTATGGTCAGTAAGAAAATTGGAGTGATAAAAATTAATATTTAATAATAATCGTAATGTATGAACATATTTCTTATTACATTTAAATTTACAAAATTTTTTTTTTCAAAAATAAATGAATTTTTGTATTTTTTAAAATTCAATAACTAGTTATACCATTTGCTATCCATCTACCAGCAGTTAGAATAATATTAGTACAAAATAAAAACCGATGGAATTCATTCATTTCGGGTCGTTCAAGAAAATAAAAATTAAAAAAAAAAATCTTTAAATTTATGCTAGGTACTAGACACTTCTGAGATTTTATTTCAAAATATCTATAAACATAAAGCTATATTATGCTTATAAGATTTTTTAAATAAACGTAAAAAAGAGCATGGGAGGTTTCCCAGAGGTCGTGGGTTTGAATTCCGCTCGTATCGGCTTATTTTTCATTCTAAATACAAAAATGTTTTTCTCTGAACGGCCATACTATCGAACATTCTATTATTATCCATGAATTAATGAACACTCTGTATATATCACAAAATGTACAAATTCGTAATCCTGAAAAATATGACAAGCATTGGTCACTCAAAGTTTTAAACAATACAATATTTCGTGTGCCAAGTCACAAGAGTGGAAAATATCTTAAGTTGTATGGAAGTTGAACGGATGGCAGACAACATTTAAAACATGGCTGACTATCTACTACAAAATATATATCAAATAGGATTAAATATTATTAAAGTCACTATAAGTTTATTAGTTCTAAACTTTTAAATAGATTTTTTTAATTCAAGAGATTTTTTTACAAGTATATTTTATTTATTTGTATTTGTCCTATCCTCCACAGATAGTATAAAATACTTGTAAAATCACAGATTATAAAAACTTCTATTTTGATAAAAATTAGTATGAATAATAAATTGAATTATCACAATGTTCTTTGGTATTTTTTTAATAAAAAATATAATGAAACAGAATGAATTTTCACATATTTAGGATCAATATTATACCGTTTGAAGTCTTTATAATATTGCATCACTTTAAAATCAGAGAGTGGCAGATATAAAATCTGTTATGGAAACTCGCCAGCGACGCCAGCACTAGCCGGATGGAACGAAACGAAATTGCATTTGCCTTTGGATTGCTTTAGATTGAAATATATAATCAACTACCTCAGTATATTTTTGATTAAGATTACTTACTTACTTATTTAACAATATACACCATTTTTTATACATAAATATCTATGACCAGGCTCTATTAATACGAAATTATATTATAATGTGACTTTCAAACCTTTTCGCGGTTTTTTCTCGAAGCATGGCGGACACGCGGTGTGAATGGCAAACAGAATTAATGTTTTTTAATATATTAAAAGCAAATCAAGAAATGTTTCTTGTCTAAGATTTTTCATATTCGACTGGTTTCAATATCCGCTAATGTTTCTTGTGTAAACAAACAGTTATACAATATAATGTCAACAGTGGTTGTTTGTTCATACGGATTTCCATTGAAACTGTACCGGCGTCACATAAATATTGATTTAGATTTTATGAACGTATATCCGTTGCACTTTTTTATTTTTTATTTCCTTTTTTTTTTAAATACAAAATATATAACAGATATTTTATGTTTTAATCGACTTTATCACACTTTTTTCAACGTAAACGATACTGTGTCTGTTTTTCTATGTAATAAATATCTAAGGATAAAAAAATGGGTATTAATATAATAAATAAAAGGTTTTGTTATCTATGAGATATATTATAGATATCGAACTCTTTGAATGAAGTCAATACTTTTATTTAAATTTAGAGCATTATAGACCTTCTTGACTCCATTCAAATTATTCTGGAATATGATTTATAATGTCTTGGGAGATATGATTCAAGTCTGAAAGCAACTGAAAGCGAGGTTTAAGCATAACTTCGACATCGTTGAAATAAGATATATCTTATTTCTCACAAATTATACATATTTATAAGTCGAGCTGAATAAATACAAAATGTTCCTAAGTCAACTTATAAAAACTTTTATAACAAATCAACATGAAAAGTTGAGATATATTAAAATGAATTTCCACACGAGTCAGTCGTGGGTTGGAATAATATAATATATTAGAGACGAACAACCTAACAGAAACTAAAACATTATATTTTAAATTTTCAGTTTGTTTGCTTATCGTAAGGAAATATTGCGTATTTCATTTGAATTTTCATTACAACTTACTGGAATAAAGCATCTTGATCTAATAATATGAATCAATAACGACCGAAGTCACGGGAAAAATCTATAGTATTCAACCAATAAATATATAAAGTATATCACTTATTTGTGTACAAACTTTCTTAAAATAAAAATAATTACATGTATATTTGCTGTTTCAAGTGTCCCAAATATGTCGTCTCTCGTCAGAAATACCAAATACTCTATTAATAAATAATATTATCTAAACGTGATTAATACATAATAAAATAAATTTAATAAAATTTGTAAATAAACATTTGCTGAAATTTATCCGTAAAATACGGATTTAAACGTCATTAATGTCACCTGTCAACGGTCAAATAATGACAAATGAAATATCAGCATTGAGTACATTATGTAAATATTAAATATACTAAAATATAAATAGATAGAGAGAGATAGAATAGATAGATAGATATCTTTAATAGCACTTTTTTAATAGGATTTTCAAATAAATATCTATATAAATGTTTAAAATATTTTAAAACCAAAGGGGGTGGCTCAATCTGCAGAGCCGCGGTACGGTACTTTAGGAGGTTGTAGGATCTGGCTACTTATCTTGATATTATATTTATTTTATTCTTATTTCATGCAATTAAATATATATATATATATATATATATATATATATATTACAATACACTTACTTAAATGATCGAGACGGTCTATTGTTATTAGTAAATCGCAATCTGCATACAAACTTCCTAACAATTACTACTGTCCCTATTCAACACCTGCCTTGATAACCGGGGCTTTATAGCATGTACTATAGTATCACGATAGTGAGAAAAAATCTAATAATTGTAGCAAAAATTTTTTAAGGAAATTTTATTTTTCCAATATAATTTGACATAGCAGTGTAAGTATATACCAGGCACAAAAATCCTAATCGTTATAGTGTAGGAATTTTAAGGCAAACTGTTATTATGATGTAATTAAATATCGAAGAATCTTAATTACCGAAAAAAAATATATTTTAGATATATTTTCTTGTATTTTTTTGAGGTTTTTCATTTATTATGATATGCCATACAGTTTTCAAATATTATTTATTATAATCTTGTAAAAAAGTGCTAGACACTGACAATATTGTATTCGAGGTGACAATGGTAGGGGACACATAGAAAACAATATTTCATGAATATTTAATGAAGACCTTGGATTCATTACATGCAGCAAAGTGCGAGTCAAGATAGTGGAAGTAATACAAAAACTGATGTATATATATATATATATATATAAGCAGCACACTCACAGACAAGAAAGTAGAAATATGAACACCAAGAGCTAAGAGTTTATTATCATGTGTAATTTTTTTTAATTTTAAATTTTGATAATGATAACTGAAATAGGAATTTTTCAAAGAATAGATCTCGCTACCATCCCCATAAAGACGATTGTAGAATGGCAAAATTCTTCGCAGCGGCCAGCGAGGCGGTAGCTCAATTAGTAGAGTGACGGAACCGTTTCCCAGATTCGTGGGTTCGATCCTGCATGTAGCGGTTATTTTCCATTCTATATTTATTATATATTTTTTTTATTATTTTCAAACATAACTAACTCTCTTTATTTAGAATCCTTTACCGCAGAGTCATAATATTATTTCATCCTCTATTTATTGTTTACAAATATTATATAACAATACCTATATTAAAATTAGGTTTCCATATATGTAACGTAGTCCAATAATATTAAATAAATCTTGTTTTATCACGAACCAGCTCTGAAATGCTTTTAAATTTTGTTTGGACGCAAATATGTTATTATGATACTTTTCCGAGCTTTGTGAAAGCTTACTACTGAAAACAAATGTACAGTATATCTTGTATTGATCCTGAAAATAGCATTTTAGTAAATAAAATACGATATCTTTGTATTAGTAATAATCAAATATATATATATATATATATACATATATATATGTGTGTGTGTGTGTGCATTTATTATGTTTAAATATGTAATGTATCGATGTTATATTATTAAAAGCTGAAATAGGTCTTTTTGTAGAGATTATTTATTGTTTATATTTTGAGTTTTTTTTTAAGATCATAAATAAATAATCATATAACATATACATAACTTTCTGTTGGTCTGATGGTGAGTAGCCCTGACTGTTGTACCAAAGACTGGGGTTCGATTCCCGGTCAGATCATTTGTGTGATTCAGAGATTAATAATCTGTTCTGAGTAGGTATACTTTGCGTACAAATAAAAGTTAGAAATTGTCTATAAGCACGTTTAGCCATGCTAGGTTTATTTATATTTTAAATTTATAAAAAATTTAAAAATCATCAATACGTGCAGGATTCGAACCGACGACCCACGGGCTACGTCTAACATAAAAAAAGGGAAAACATTCAAAATAAATTATATGTTAAATCAGAATTTCCTTAGTGCGTTTTCTTACTCTATAGATATAATTATATTTAACCATTGTTAAAGTAAGAAAAAAGATATTCTATATAATTAATTATAAAATAAGTTGAGATGTATCTGATTGAAAGAATAACCATTCAAGTATTCTATACAATTTCTTGTTATTATAATATGAGTTTATTTGTATAATAAACTTAAATGAAGTTAAATCGACCTTCAGTTATTATTTTTAAAAGCTAAACCACTCAAGTCAAGTACGAAAAGTGAGTCAGAAGTTCAAAGAATACTGGTTTAATATAAACCCAGCCTGAATATATAATATTTAAGTGTATTGCAAAATAAGTCAAGGATATATAAAATAAAATAAATGAATTGATTGCAATGTGCCGGCCTTCGAGCCGACCCACGCCGGTTTTTGCAGAGCCTGTGAAGTCATCAGCCGCCTACGTATACAATGACATAACTTGAAAATTAAACACCGAAATCACTGTTTGATGACGACTTATTAGCTTTCAATGCTAATATAGATAATAACGTAATTTTAGATTATGTTATTTTTGTTTGATATGTGTATATTTTACTAATTTATAAATTGTTTCAGCTTGTCACGTCTATTCGTTTATATATTGTGAGCTTATAACTAGCGAATGTTTCGCGTTTCTTTATTTATATGATTTTTGTAAAGATTTAATACGACTAGAAAGGGTTTTGTCGTTACGAAACGTAGATAGTTTTCGAGCTGTCACGAAACGAGTTCTTGATTGTGATTGGTTTACTATCAAACACAATCAACCAAACAACCAATTACGTTTCGCGATTGCTCGAAAACTGTCAACGTTTCGTATTAGCTAAATGTATTACATTTTAGAAGAAGTTGTATTTTATAAACAGACAGATCAACGGGCAGAAGCTTGTATTAAAATAAATGTCCTTATAAAAGACTTTTATATATAAATAATCTTAAATTAAACGCCAACATGCATGCCACAAAACAGCAAATCATCTCATCTGAAGTTCTGGAGTTATGGCATCCTCGGGGGTGGCGTGGCACCTGGGTGGATCTCAATTTACTTATTAATCTAAATTACCCAGTGGGTTCCAAAGAAATAACATATTAGGAAGAAATACACATACAAAGATAAACCTCTCGTCAACTCTTTTTATCTTATTTTTACAAATATCTTCAATTTTAATCATGAATTTCGAAACACTATAGATGCGGTAATTTGTCTTGTCTCGAGTTCGATCCCCGGTCATGAATAAATTTTAACTAGATCATCCAGCAGTGCTTTGAAATTAGTTGGGTTTAGGTATTGACATATTTTCAACTTTAAATATTTAAAATCATAACAATCTATTCGATAGCATTCAATTATGAATAGTTTAGCATCTTACACTTTTAGCTACGTTGAAAGTAAACTAAAGAGAACCTCCTGATAGTTTCAAATAAAATTATGTTTAAATAAATTTTCAAGAGCATCTCAATCTTAGCTCCGAAATTTGTTTTAATATTTAACAAATTTTCAAAGGAGAAAATTTTAGAACTTTAATAATTATTTTGCGTTGTTTTTCTTCGCTGAAGATTACTCATAAGTAGGAGGTTAAACTGCGATGTAACAACTTCTGATATTCAGGAGAGGATCTTTATATAATACCCAAAATGTATTTTTTTTTCTCTTTTACTTTATTGTTTTTTTTTTATTTCTTATTTTTATTCTTATATCTTTTTTGTTTGCTTATAAATTGTCTTGTACTTTACATATTATATTTATGTATCAATAACTTAGTAAAAACAAATATCTAGTGAAAAACAAGGGTTAATCCTTCAAGCGATCTCTACCATTTATCCTTTGAAAAAAAAACTTATTTTTATTAAGTGCTACGTTCACTGGTACGTTAATAATATAATATTTATAATATAAAGAGACACAAATCTAAATTATTTGTTAGACATCATTTTACATACATATAAGGCCGTCCAAAAGCATTTTACCTTGATAAAACTTATACCTATATATTTATTGAAGACTTAGCAAACAATGACTGTTTAAATTGCCCATCCAAGCCATTGATCTGTCTGACCACGAATCTATGGGAATACTCCAGAGATGTCTCTCGACACTCAATATCGGAGTATCATTTAGAACTGACCACGTTATCTACTCTGTAATCCACGGAGTCCAGAGCTGGGCTAGACTTAGGTTCTAATATAGTTCGAAACATTTACATTTTAAAAATTCGAGACTTAAGACCAGTCTTGCAAATCAACGCAATATTTTTAAAAAGAGTATTGCATTATCTAAGACGGTCTCTTGATAAACTTAGCCCGAACTCTTCACTTTTCGAAGTATTATGACTCTTTGGTAATATACCCTCACTAGACCATTATTGACGCCATATGACCACACTGCACCGACCACAGACGCGGTTCCTTTAGAGCTGTCAGCGGACACCTTCCTATTTTACTTATGATATTCAATAGTGTGAAATATTTAATCAGTAAGGAGAATATTTCTGTTCTCATCTGCATATTGGGACAGAAGTTCTTCTGATCCTTCCACTCTTTTTAACCGAAGGGTCTGATAGAGGGCATGACCAGTATATCGATGATAAGCACCAACTTCACGTATCTACGCGAGAGATTCCTAGCTAGAATACTAATTTCTAGAGATATTTTTTTTGATTCTTCATTTAGTTTGGTCTTATTCATTATCTATAACCGTTATAGTTTTCGACAAGAATAATTCTATCGATAGTACCTACGATATATTAACTTACGATAAAATGCCTCCATATTTTGTGCATGAAAATCTGCAATCTTATTTTCTCTAACACCCACCTTCATAAATTTAATAATTACCACGGAAAAATATCAGAGAACGGCGGAAAATCGATCGAACGTTTTTAATATAACGCTAACCAAATTGAACTTCAGAAAAAAAATGTGATGTATATATATGTATTATTTTTTGCCCGATTGTTTTTAATCTTAGATTGTTTATTAGTGCTTGTGCAACTTTTGTAGGTTTTAACTCATTAAAAAAAATATTTGTTTTATTGAATTTCAAAGCTACGCTCGGATCACTTAAGTCGTAATAATAATATATCCAATAGTATAATCAATAATCTAATAATATGTTGATTCTAATTTTAATAATACCTGGTCCTTCAGACGGAACCCAATCAACAAAAAAAAAAACAAAAAAGTATTTTTAGAGGTAGAGACCATATAAATGTGTCTGGACTCAAATGCTGCGCCCATCGACGCTGACGGCTTAGACAAGTGCGAACGCTTGTTGTCTATTCTACTCAAACAGACGTAAGCGATAGTATAGACTACACTAACGTCGAAAATATATATTTGTTACTGTAGAGTTAATGGCATTTTCCGAGATCTATCAGGAAACAGAGCGGATCAATCACGCGATCTATTATTTACAAAAAAACTAAGTAATTCGTAATGATCTTCTTTCATATTAGCAAGAATAACGGAAATACTACAGTTTTTCAGTTATCTTAAAGTATGACAGTACGTAACGTACTCGTGTGAAATTATGTTTTAAAGTTTTGGACCAAAATAATATATTTTGGTAAAGCTACGTTAGTTTAAATATTTTGAAAAAAATAAACCACGTTAACAATAACTGGATTATTATTTGAATATATTCTGCAGTCCTATTTTAAATTAAAAACTATTAGAATTTCTAGAAGTTTTGTTGAAATATTACAATAATATTATTTTGATTCCTAACATGAGCTCTATAAAACAATATAGTTTTATTCCTGCTCAGTGAAGTAGAAGAATGATTGTTTGATTAAATGCTAAAAATTTACGTAAAAAGACAATATTACATTAATATGTCATAACACACTTCATGGTACGAGTTAATAATGTATCCTATAGTAGAAGAATGAATGATTTAGAATGACGTCATCAAAACTTCATATCAAAACATTATTATAGTAATATTACTTTTAGGATTAATTCGAAAGTAATATTATTGTAATATTGCTATAAGAGTTCATGATAGGCCTGCTGGTGTTAATATTCTGACAGAATGAATACGGTACCTTCCCAATAACTGGATTAGTATTAATAATGTTTCAGTATCCATAAAATGCATCCGGACATAAACAGTGTCACATATAATGAAGAATACTGTGCGTCATCTCAATCATAGTTAAACTCACATAAGAATAGAATAAACTTAAAAATAGACTGGGGAATTATATTTGATATTCCGCAGAATATCAAATATAATTCCGCTGACAATCATTATTATTTGCGGAATTATCATATTATTATTCTATAAAAATATTGTAAATTTTCCCAAAACGTATGTTATCATTGTATTTCTTATCTGATAAGAATGAGCCGGACTGTGGCATTGGGTTAATAACCTTGACCCTCATTTTTATGTATGAAAGTAAGCGAAGTAATTGACATTAAACTTACTTAATTATATGTTTTTTCTTACAAATAACAGTATTATAGAACTAAAATGACATTTACCCCCTCTTTTGAGACGGTTTCGTAACTTGTTGATAGAATATTTAAAGAAAAGATATATACAATACAATGTAAAAAAAATATAAAATAATAATTTTATAAAAAAAAATAAAAACAATAACTGATAATCGTACTACTATACACAATTTAAAAATGTAAAAAAATATGTATAAAATTGATATATTTCAATAAAATTGCAAATTGCAATTCAAATTACATTTAATATAATCACCCATTGTTTATTGCATTTTATTTGTTTTTAGCCGCCTTCTTAATTACATTTATTCTAGTTATATATGAATATATTTAATTATTCATGTAAATAAAAATTCAATAATATTTCATTTAACGGTGTCATGTCATTTGTAGTTAGACCAGACCAGTTACGTCATTTTATTATTTTATTAATCGCTAGAATCAGAAGTTTTTTAAATGCATTTTCATTTCTAAGGAAACATACTTAGAACGAGATATAGATAATTTACTTTTTAAATATACAAATATAATCAAGTGTTGGACTTCAATTAATTATTTTACATGCATTTTTTGTAAAACTTATTTACCTATTTTTAGTTTTAAATTCTATTATATATTTAAATTTAATTTAATTTATTCTATATTATATTTAAATTAAATTCACGCCTTCCCTCCACGCTATATTGGTAGAAGCTTCCATAACTAATAAAAATACTAAATATACGATTTTTTTGTGGGTTTGATCAGTAGTTAACTTATCCGAACCAATAACACACTTTTGTTATCCGCTCAGACTAAGTCGTGGGTTACAACTAGTAATTAATATTACATACAATTACCTAAATTAGTTATTTTCTAAGAGTAACTAAATAATTAAAAAGAGCTTGAAATTGAACTTGAGCACGGCTTGGATATTTTTTAAACAAATATAAAATGCCAAGATCGACACGACGGACTTTTCTAAGAGGTCACAGGTTCGATTCCTGCTCGTGTTGATATTTTTATTTGAAATTTAAAGCTTAATGAAAATATCTTTTGTTCTAGGATAATGCTAAGTTAACGCTATGTTTTCTATATTCTTATCAACTAACTGTTAATTTATTCAAAAACTCTACATATTTATTTATATTATATACTCTTTTAGTAGCTATAATCTTCCTGTAACACGTTATACGAAAACACTTTCAGAGGAAGTCATTTTCAGTATAGACACTTGCATTTTGTGATCGAAAATAGATTAATAATTTTAGTGCTGAATATTTAGATTTTAACAATTTTCACTAAATACAAATACGAATTTTAATACTTTTTTAAAGTCATCCTAACTGGATGACAATTACTGCATAATGTGACCATTATATAGAATTCTATATAATTTCTATCTATATAATGATATATACATATATATATATATATATTCTAGATATCATTGGCTATAATAAAACAATAGTTTAACCATGATAGAGTTTCTCAGTTCGCTGGAAGAATTAATTAAAATTGCAACGGATGCATTTGAAAGAAATATTTTAATTTCAAGATAAGAAACCGTAAAGAGCTATTAATTCATTTTCAATTCACATTTTTATGAAAAACTCCTTGTTTATTTGTAACATATGTTTATTATGTCTGTTCTGAAACTTATGAAAAAAGAAATATCAAACAAAATTACATTTATTTTAAACACAATGGCGAATCTTTTCTCAAATACATTATAAGTGTTTTATAAACATATTTAGACATGGTATGATTTTTTTTTTAATATGTCAACATTTGAAAAATTCTTCACAGGCAGGACTCGAATCTGCGACCTCATATCCCAGAGGTATTGAAATATAAATATTAATACCAAACTGCAGTGTGGGGGATGTTTCAGCATTCTTTTAATAACTGAAACTCCTGTATATATAATATTTATATATATATATAGAGGAACAGACAATTGCTGTAATTTGTCTGTCTTTTGAACTATTTAGCGTCAAGTGCTGACTACGATTACGGTTCAAGATTTATTTAGATTATTTCTATATAATGTAATTGTATAATTGACGATAATTTAAAAAAATCATATGGCAAGCCCGTTGAGTTTCTTTCGCCAGGTCTTCTCAAGTCAGTGGCCATTAATTTTCCGAGCTGGTGATAGTTTTGACAATGAAAAAATATTTCTTTCAATAAATATTATCGATTTTGATTTTTAGATTTTATGGAAGTGAGTTTAATATTATTTTGGTACATTTTATAACATCGTCATTGATATAATATTTATTGTTAATTTATAAATTATATTCAAAAAGTATCCTAAACGTTTACTAATAGTTGAAATTAATATAACCGATCTATAATCCGAGATTAAAATCCTTATATCCGTATAATTTCAATATATAGGTTGGTTGTTTGCTCTGACATCTTGAGAAACAGGACCCCTATAATGAGTTTTGATAGATTGATACGTTGATAATTTTCGAGCTGTCACGAAACGAGTTCTCGATTGCGATTGGTTTACTACAAATCATAGCCAAATAACAACCAATCACAACCAAGAAATCGTTTCGTGACTATTCGAAAACTATCAACGTGTCATACTATTAAAACTCGTACTAGGGTTTCAGATTGTAATTCCATTACTAGAAGCAATCATTGGATCAGGGTTGAATATTAATACCGGAAATTAAATACTATATTGACAGTAATGTTATTTGTCTGTCTGTAAAACTCTTCATACTAAAGAAATGGATATATTTTGAGCATATATCCTTTAACAAAATGACATATTGACGTTTTAAGAGCCTTTTTATTTCCAATTTCGGTGTCGCCCTGAGGGAAAACTTTTTTGGGAGTTTTCGTATTTCATGTCCCATTGTTGTGTAACGTACAGCAAATTATATCCAAATGTTCATGAAATATATTTTGTAAATATTTGTCCTAATAATATATTTATATATATTTATATATATTGTTTCAGGTACTTAATGTTATAAGCGATTTGAATCGACAAATAAACTCTATTGAGTAAAGGTAAGTAATAATTTTATTTTCAATACAAATGAGGATATTTACAATAAATAAACTGTTTCGTGCCAATTATGTAATTGTGACATAATAATAAATATATGTAATGACTTAACAAAAAAAGGGTTGGCTCCTGACCGGTTGTTTGTAATTAAAAAATGTTGACAATGTCACACGGACGCGTAAATAAGAATAAAAGTAAAATGTTCAACAAGTAAAATTATACTGCATAAATAAATACTTTAATTAAATATTAATCTTAAAAATAAAAGTAAAATATTCGACAATTAAAATTATACTGCATAAAAAAATACTTTAATTAAATATTAATCTTAAAAATAAAAGTAAAATATTCGACAATTAAAATTATACTGCATAAATAAATTAAGTAACCTTATTAATCTCCCTTATTATAATTTTTTTAAAGATGAATATGACAAGTTGTTATTTGTCATCTAACAAGGCTTTATAAACAGTGTCACAGACAGTCACAGAAGTGTTATATGGACATGACATATTTATTTTAACACTATGCAACATTTACAAGCTACCTATTTTAAGATCCGTCTCAAAGAACATTACTTAATTAATTATTCAAAATGATTCATAACAAGTTTAAACAAATTAAAATATCATTAATATTGATTTGCTTATTTTGAATATAAAAAAATATCGAATCACATCTCTGTTATGTTATATTTTTTATTTAAATATTCTAACAAGTATCGTGATACGAGGATATAAAGGTAGACTTTTACTCACTAAAAAAATTGTTCGTAAACTTTTTTAGAATCCATATACTACTACGATATTTAGACCTCAGAGAAATAAACACAACTTTCCATAAACTAACATAACAACAGTAGTTAAATATTGAGAAACGTAAAACGTGTCACAGGAGACAAACGACCATGTCGGATTGTTTAATGCACTGCTTCCATCAGAACTAGCGTTACGAATGTTTTTTATGCTATGACCTTTAAGAAAATAGTTTTTCCTTTCAGGAATTTGTGGTATTCATAACTGAGGGTATTACTGTTGTTGAAAGGAGTTTTCAATTGGAACTTTCAGTACGTAATAAGCTCCCTGAACTTCCAAACCTTTGAATGGCTTCAGATTTCAACGAAAGATCTCAAACATATTACATTACTATTATGCTAAAAGGTCTCCATTTGAGAAATTATTTTGCAAATTCACACTCTTTCCAGCTGCTCCTTATAAGAAATATTTTTACAAATGATGGCATATTTTCAACGTAACTTTTCAAAAAGACAAACAAAAACATATTAAAACTTAGTGAGTCCATAAATACTGTTACACTTAAAAATAAAAAAATATTACACTTGAATTTCGAATCTGTCATTTTTATACGATTGTTCATTGTATTTTCTCATTTTGGCGCCAATATATTGTACAATATTTTGCGATATTAAAATGGAGTGAGGTGATAAAGAGAACCGAATCGCTGTGACTGCATTACACAAAGTAGGTATGGACCCAAATGCAATTTTTAAAACTCTCCATACACTTGGAATTAGTAAAATGTTTGTGTTAATTATATTAATAGGTACAATAAGACTTCCTCTGTTTGTGACAGAAAAAGAACTGGCCGTCCACGTAGTGTTCGTACGAAAAAGGTGGTCAAAGCAGTAAGGGAAAGAATTCGAAGAAACCCTCTCCGAAAGCAAAAGATTTTATCACGGGAAATGAAGATAGCTCCTAAAACCATGTCGCGTATTTTAAAAGATGACTCAGGACTTGCAGCCTTATATCGAAACAACTACTGAAGCGGTACGCAAAGGGAGGTCACAGAAAAAAATTGTTTTGTAGTCCCGATCTTAATCCGCTGGATTATGATTTATGGTCAATTTTAGAGAGTACAGTTTGCTCTAAACGCTATAATAATTTGGAGTCCCTAAAACAATCTATACGATTGACAGTGAAGAATTTTCCCTCGGAAAGAGTGCGTGCTTCTATTGATAACTGACCTCAACGTTTAAAGGACTGTATTGCAGCCAATGGAGATCACTTCGAATAAGCTTAATATATATATATTTTTTTTTATATTTATGTACTAAACTAACATACTGTAAAAGTAATAAATGCTATTTTCAGTTAAAAAAAAATTTTTGAAGTGTAACAGTATTTATGGCCAGACTAAGTATATATGGTAATTTGTTTATATATATATATATACATCCGAATCCTTCCAACGGTCGCGTGACAGACAAACATAATGTATTACAAAGTACAAATCAAACATAACAAGGAAACAGTTCTGTATATGGAATGTCGAATGTCTTTCCGTACGCCATATTTGGTGAGACGAGTTTGGACGCAGTTCAACATGACCTAGCACGAAGTTAACTAAACCTTACGTTTATAGGTTGGCCAATCTTTAGTTTTTTGTAAAGAAATAAAAGAATACCAAAACTAACATTTTTTTTTGTAATAAAACTTTTTTTTTAAATATTTATATACATGCAAGGTTATTAATTTCAACCGAATGTTACCTAAAACGATTCAAGTAAACTAAGTTAATTCTTTAGCTTACAGGCTAGTTAATCTTTAGTTTTATTATAAATAAATAAACAAATGCAAAATTAACTATTTTGTTTTTATAAAAATAATAAGTAGGTAGGTAGCATTTTTAACTTCTATCAGTGTGACATTCTGTGTGTTTGGGTGTGTGTGTGTGTATGTGTGTGTGTCGTATGTGATGACATAAATAAAACAATAAAAAAAAATTGATTTGTCAAATTATTCACTTAAATATTCGCGGAGAGCTCAAAGTAATGTAGATATATGTCCTGCAGGCCCCTACCATGAACTCTTAAAACTATGATAATTTTAAAAAGTTTTATTGCAATATTACAATAATTTTACTTTGATTCGTACCATGAGCTAAATATAACAATATTCTTTTATTCCTGCCTAGACTCGTAAGACAACGAATGCTTTCTTTAAAGGACACGATATGACATAAAACAAAATAACATTAATATTTCAAATATCAAAGCACATTTCGTGGTACGAGTTAATAATGTATCTTATAATAGAAGAATGAATGATTTAGAATGACGTCATCAAAACTATTTCTCAAAACAATATTAAAGTAATATTAGTTTGAGGACGAATTCTAAAGTAATATTATTGTAATTATTAATATTAGGCCTGCAATTCTCGGTTTTCTCAACAGATTTTAACTGACCAAAGTAATTATATATGATACAAGCCAAAATTGTATTAATTTCATTTAACTCAGGACCTTCAGTTGTGACCTTCTGTCTTATCAAGGCCTGGCCATCCCTGTCCAAGGTAAGCTTCTATATTTAGTTCTAATCTATGAAGATGACGAATTTGTATACAATATTCCATTGTAATGCAATTTATACACACAAGCATACTGTAAAATATTCACACACGCACACATATGAACAAAATTTAAATGATCAATCGGATGTGGGTAGAGAATGAAAATTATAAAACATTTAATAATTTAAATAGACATCTAAATGCCCAGTAATAATTTAAATTCAGTATATTTCATCAAACGATAACAACATTATTCATAGTCCAAGTCCCGTACTTATACTTCCACTAAGCAGAAATAGGTAAAATAAGAGAAATAACTAAAATACCGTTTACTGACTTGTAGATCTCAAAACGGTAAACGCAATAATGCCATTTGCCATCAACAGAGCGCCGTCTTGAATATATAAAACTTTATATTTGGAAATATTCCTATTCCTTTGAACTGCACTTTTTAAATATATGAATATCATTAGTTTTTGAGAAATCGCAAACAAAGCAAAAGGGTATTTCAATATTTGTTCACTCAAACCCAATTCTTGCCATGAATAATATATTAATACTTGTATTTTTTTTTAAAATATAGAATGAAAAATTAACCGATCCGAGGAGTGATTCGAACCCGTGACCTCTGGGAAACCGTCCCGTCGTTCTAACAATTGAGCTACCGTACCGCTACCCCCGTCGGTGAATTTAGCATTCTATACCTACATATTCGTCTTTATCGAAACAGTGGCGACATCTAGAAGCTTCTCTCGAAAATCATAGCCCATGTTTCTAACTTTTAAAGTATAGACTAACACTGAATAGATGCAACAACTGACGCAAATGTTTTAAAAATTTAAAAACAAAAGCCATGTTAAGACCGTATCCGTTATTATGGTCATGTATTAAAAAAAAAAGCTTAACATGGCTAAACATATCTTTAGATATTTTCCTTTTACAAAGGCTAAGAAAAGGCTTAAACTGATTATATAAGTCACCTTAGCACATAACATTTAGCGAAGTAGGAATAAAACATGAGAGCTATTGACCCAGAAAGCTAAAACCTACGCTACTCTGTATTAAAAAACACATATCTCAGCTACCAATAGCCTGGTTGCCGAATCGTCTACAAAGTTCCAAATAACGGTTATTTTTTTATAAACTAATTATTTTAATATCTGGTAGATATTATATTCTAATAAGACATGATTTTAGATTATTTTATACAGTAATTAAAATAAATGCGTTTTGTTTCTTTTTTTTTATATTTTTTATCGTATCTAGCGTACTAAAATCGCATAGTGAAATGGCCTTTAATGAGTTAGTGCGTCTCTCTGATTGGTGGAGAGGCCTTCCCGCTATTTCGCAAGGTCAAATAGTGTCATTTCAATTGTATAAGGAAATGGCAAACAAAATGGATTCCATTATCGTTTTTAACATAACCCGTGTATAATAAAGTTTAATACCTAACGTGCTGCAATGACCTGAGATTACGATTCTTCTTGCTAAAGTGGATTGCCTCCTGAGTGCTGGTAAAATTGCAGAAAAGCTGGCATTTTGTGAAAACATTTTCCAGAGAAATGAGCTTTAAAAGTTTTATATTATCTTTATTTGTTCTGTTGTTGATGATTGTTGAATCTTATAATATCTACGAATAAGAAAATAAAAAGCATACACAAAAATATGAACGGAAACACTCCAAATACAAAGTTAAAATTAAACTAATAATATCCAATGACGTCATAATTATTCCAAGGAATCCATTTAAATGACATGAACGGCAATACTCAATATAGAGCAAAATAATAATAATAATATCCGTGACGTCATGCATATTCCAAATTTAAATAATAAAACATTTATAAAGAATACATTAAAAGTTTTTATAAAATATCCATTAAGCCGCAAATACCACAAAGAAATGATCTCAACATATCAGAAGCGAACTCCTTACCAGGAGCTATATCTATACACGAATGATATAGAATCGACAAACACACTGAAAAATAAACCTTATTATTATGACGATAAAGGTTACTAATCTGATGATCTAAGCGTGTATTGTGTACGGATCTCACCTTTCACTGGTATTTGCATTTTGCTTTGCTAATGATAATAATATCACGACTAGAATTACGCCTGACTGGAACGCCTATATATGTGTGTGTGTATGTGTGTGTGTCAGAAACGAACAACGCGTGGGTTATTCAATAACCCCTAGTACATCTGTATTCAGAATTGATATTGCAGATCTATTTTTTAATTTAAATTGACAGCTGTCAGATTTAATAACCCTATTATTAAATAAACGTAATAAGACATAATAGACAATAAGAACTATTCTATTATTACTATGAATATAGTTATTATTCTTAATTCAAATAAAAAAACTTTTCAGTATTTTTTTCACAATAGCGTGTTTTTTTTTAACTATTAATTATCGTTTAGTTTATATAATATAAATCTGCCATCCAATCCAAAGAAGGCAACAGGAGCCCAAAAAAAACAAATCGCTGAATCTGAAGGTCCTAGTTCCGATATCCTTCGGAACGATTTTTTGATTCATTTATTAATAACTAAGTAAGAAAAAAATCATAGTAGGTATTCATTAATCAAAATCACCAACAATAAAACATATACCAACCTAATAAAAGCGTGTTAAAAATGCTGAGAGGAAAGAGATTAAAAAAAAACAAGTCGTTTGGAAACTTATCTTGTTGTATGATAATTACAAGTAATGAGAACTCCATGGTTGGTTAAACCATTACTATGACAAGATCTAACTAGTCAAGTATTCATGTGTCAAGTTGGTCTTGACAAAACACCCAAAAACATTCGACGACATGCTTTGATGGTTTAAATGTATTGATTAATGGCGTAGGAGTGAATTAGAATTATATCACCGAGCTGTTATTGTTCTCATCTTGCATTGCTTTGAATTAATGCTAGTCTCATAGGATTTACCGCGAATAGTCGCGAAATATAAAATCTGTGGTGACAATGACATAAATAATCCATAGATTATATATGTCATTGTCACCACAGATTATATATTTTTCCTACCCATAGGAAGGAAAGACAAGAAAAACCGCACAGGCATCAATTTTCAACTTGTGTTTCTTTATGGAAAAAAGTTGGTTAGTATTATTGAGTACGAATAATGTAATTTTCATGATAAAGTAACTGGCATCCGAGGTAGCCAGACCAATACGAATTTGTATATGTTATTGTGACCCTTACTACGAGTTTTGACGTTACGAAACATTGATAGTTTTCGAGCAGTCATAAACGAGATAAATCAAATAACAACAATCATTATCAAGAACTCGTCAAAACTCGTACCAGTGGTACTGTGCTCGTGAGGAATCAGACCAGTGCAGGGCAAATAGTAGTGTTGTTATTTGTTTCATATATATATCGATAGAATTCACGTATGTTGTATTTGTTTTCCTGTTATATTATTAACTTATTTAGGTCATAATATTAATTATTCTGCGAAAATGATTTATAATGTCTTTATTAATTGAAAACATTTTTGTGTCAAGGAATTATTATTAATAAATAAGTAATAATTGCTCTAGTTAGAGCTTGTTCAATAAAGATTTTTGAGCTTAATACTATTATGAAGTATGCATTTAAGCATTTACTAAAGCATAATTCGGATTATAATTGCTTGCTCAACAAGGACACAGGCGTACACAAAACTATTGCAACTGATAATTAAACCGCAAGCAAATATAAGCTTTAAGAGACAAGTTCATTATTGCAGTAATTTATTATATGAAATGTAGCTTAAATGTGGTGCATTTTAATAAAATCTGACACAAAACGAATGTACGCAATTAACAGCAAAGTAACTGAAGCTTTTAATTAAGGAATATTTTATAACAAGTTTGTGAAGATGTAATTTATATTTTATAATGTTCTACGATTTATATATTTTATTTAAAAATATTATTGTCGATCGCCGTCTAGAATAAGGTTCATCTCCTTCCCGACGGTGCCGTAAGAGCCGGCTAAGGGATAGAAAAGGGGATACCATCCTCTACCACTTATCCCAAAGATGGTTGAAATCCCACGAACACATGTTCTCAGCGAGGGTTAGCGTGAGGCGTCTGATCCTAAACACTTTTGCCAAATCGAATGCAATCTGTCAAACTGACAAGAATGTGATGACATTGACATATTGCGTCAACGCCACTCCAACTCTTAGTCAAAACCATTTTCAAACTAATCATGTGCAATTAACATTAAAAGGGAATTTTTTTTATAGAATTTTAGGTATTAATATATTCAAGAATGAAGATTCTTTTTACGTAATATTAGTTTTTTGATTCTACGTAAAATACCTATTTCTTAGAAAACAATACGACCATTTCCATTTTAATTCATGTATTTTCAGCTCCATTTTGAATATATTTTAAACTGTTAAAAGTTGAACTGAAATGCAAATCGTGTCCGACAAAGGATTGGCGGAGGGTACTTTAGTTTTTCTTAATATAATAAGCTTTGAAGTACACTTTAAAAATACAATGTTTAAAACAACCATAGTATCTTCAAAGCTGATCTTAAGATAATTATACTTGAGACGCAGGATAGAATAAAAACATTCATTCGGTATGCTTTAACCCCTTCGTATTTAATAATAACATTTGTTTTTTAAAAGTAATTAAACCTTTACTGTCAAACTTTCATTCATTCACTCATTCATAAGTAGGTTTATTAATAAATATTTAATATTTTTGCAATAATATCAATTTATTCCTATTAATTATAATAAGTACTTTTATTAAAGTAGTTTATTCTCGTGTTATAAGCAAATTTATAAAATATTTTATATTAAAAATCTAAAGAACCACCTTCGTTTACAATAAAAATATTTTAAATAATGTTTCGAGTAAGTAAAAACGTATTGCTTTTTATCTTTTTTTATGTACCAAGTAACGACTGAAAGAAGTTTTATAAAATTTAGTTTGGTCCATTAAAAATCATTTTAATGGAAATAATACAAAAACTAATTTGAGCTTTACAATAGATCCAGTCAGATTTCGTCGGATTTTGATGTAGTTCTAGTTTTTTATTAGATAGTATGGTGACCCTTTCAACTCCAAGACATTATTTTACATTCTAAAAAACAAAACCTAACCTCGTTGGTCTACGCTTACATTTCAATGTATAGACTTTAAAAAAAAAAATATGATGACAGATGACCTATTACTTGAGTCGGGAGAGACCAAGCGAAGTGACTGGCAACATTTAGTAAATTATAATACTTGTATATAATTATAATTAATCTATTAAAATAGAAACCTATAATGGTGATAGGAATGATATTTCATCCGTTACAAATCCAAATTAGCAATATGATATAATATTAACATTCATCATCAATTAATTACAATTTGTATATATATACAATTATTACTATCTGTAATTAAAGCGAAGCAACTATAGTGATGTACTTGATACATTAAAATATGTCTAAAACCATAAACACATTCATACAGACAAAAGGTAAATAGTACATATTTACAAAGTTTATTGTATTTTGCGGTGACGACCTCAAACCCTCATGTGCAACTGGCTTTATAACAATATTTTCTACATTTATTAATTCCATTACTCTTTATAAATGCATTATATATTGTTAATTAAAGGCGCACGAGGCACATTATTATACTGACATTTCCCTCACAAATAATATCTGACATATTTTAAAGCGCCATTTTTGTGCCGCCATTGAAGATTATCTTTTTATTAAATCTAATAAAACTTTAAATTGGAGTTTTGAAAATATATTATTTTATGAAGAGTATTTATAACTTTATATTTATTTATTCATTTAACATAAACGCGGATCATTGCGGTTGTAGGCACCATGAGCGCAGTCACACAAACTTAATAGGTATTATACCTGATACCTTAAAAAAATATAAAAAATATGATTTTGCGGAGTGACCACACTCTTTATAAGTGAAAACTTTTTGCTGATACTTTTCATTAAAAATACACTATTAAAGTTAAGCTTTATAGAACAAAATAAATTAAATATGTATAAGAATATAATAATATTTTATAAAATATTAAACTAAAATACATATATACTTATATGTATCTACAATTATGTTTTTTTATGGTATGGAGGACAAACAAGCATATAGGTCACCTGATGGAATACCACCGCCCACCGTCTCTTGCGACACCAAAGGTACAACAAGAACGTTCACGACCTTTGATGAACAATTTGGCCTTTTTATAAGGTAACCATATCGTATCTTTGTGTGTGTCGGATATTCACTTGGAAACCCTGCGGAAGTTTATTTTATACCCGACCGCAAAGATTCGATATCCCTCCGCAACGTCAAAGGATCAATCCTTTCACAGAGCTTTGGATATGCCACAACTCGATGGGTTCATTGTTGCACGCCGTTAAATGGTATAAACTGAAACTTTGGTGATCCGGATCAGAGATGAGAACAGTGATGTATATTTGGCCGGATCTGCACTTTATAAAACGCGAGCATTTGATTTGGCAGAACGACCTGCCCCGCTCTATTGATTATTTCCAGCTTCTTGGAGGTCAACTTGGCCTTGCTCTCCAGGTGACCGAAACTGACAGTCGTAACGACCAGACCCAGAATTTCGATACTTCGCTCTCCAAGTTTCGGACAAGGCATCGATAGTATTCTCGAAGAGCGGTGATACGAAAAATGAGGTTTATGATTTGTAAACGAGCAAACTTGTGACTTCTGGTGATTTAACTGTACAAGATTCAGTTTACCCCATTTCGAAGTCTTCACTAAGGTTCTCAATAGAAAATACAAGTTTTTTTCAGCAGTACGGCCGGAATCCCCGGTGATGTCATCCGCATGATAATGAATGTTGGGGATCCAATATATCGTTGACATACGAAAGGTACAGTGCTGGGGATAGCAAGCAGCCCTGGGGTAACTCCAGCGTTCAACTTAAGATTATTCGTACAATGTTTATTTTGGTGTATAGCGTATTGGTTGTGAATTATGAACATAGTAGCCTCTCAGACGGAGTAAATTAATATTAATTCACTTCTTTCAGAATCTACTTATTTCAGAAAGTTTTAAACAAATTCATAACGTATTGATTTTAGAAACCGCAATGCTATTTTATTTACATATCAAGGACAATTTACATATATATTAATAATTACGTTGCCATATATTAAAATACTAACTACATTAAGCAGGCGAATATTAATCGTCGATCGTTAGTTTAAATTATTCAGACATTATATTAATACCATTAATATGCGAACTATTTGAATAAACCCCATTTTATTTTGATAACATTGGAAAGAAATTGTAAACATGAAAGTATTATTTCTTATCAATAGTTAAGATTATTGTTAAATAAATAACTTTACGGAACATCAATATCAAAGTTTCTCAACAGGTGGGTTTTGAACGAGTAAGAAGATCATATCCAATAACAATGCGTTTCTGTAATCATTGTTTGAGAGTACAAAATGTTATCTAGAAATAATTGACACAATCCAAGTAGAATAGTTAAATAACGAGATAGAGGTGAACAATGAAATCTCGTTAAAAACTCTCATTGAAAACCAGTCTTCTTACAAGACAAGATGACGATGACACTAAGAAATTAGTAACTAATAAATAAATACTCCAAATGTATAAGCAACATCTGAATCACTCAATAATTAAATCAGAAATATTACGGCCCTTGGCACACTGTTACTTGGTTCAAAGTCTTGTGATTTGCCTGTCCACTGCCAAAGCAAAGACAAGGACCGGTTCAAGGCCTAAAGTTCTGGAGAAGTAACTCTCGCACTAGCAGACGGAGGTCTCGTCGACTCTCGACAAGAACTGCAAAATGCTGGATAAAACTTTTCGACATTAAAGAAAGTAAAAAAAAAAACTATTCGTCGAAAGGAAATAATTCCTTTTTCCCTAACAAACACCCCCTACACTATTTTATAAAGAAATAAAATATATTAAAACATGTTTTTTTTTTTAATTTAAAGTTAAGATAAAATCCGCCGCTGTGTAATAATTTACTTTGTAATCCATAACACTGTTGTTTCTAATAATATACGGCCTGTCGTTCCTATGAGGAATGGCGTCTTGTCCACTGCAAATTGATGGACCATAGAGTAATGTATGCATAACACGCAGAGGCGTGCCGATTGAAACGCGAGCTCTGATATGAATTTACTACACGCTAGCTTTAATTCACTAATATAAATTTTCAATACACAACATTTATAATTTATTATCTTTTTAATAAAGTATTGTCATTATTGTTTTATAAAAAAGTGTGATAAAACTTTAATAATGTTTATTTATCTTAGCTTACACACTAAATACCAGAACAGCTGTTCTTATGTCATTTAGATAAATAAAAAATGGCCGAAATGGAAATAAAGATAAAATGAGATTAAATAAAACAAACGAAATATTATTAAATAAATATATATATTAAGTATTTATATATTAAATAGAATATATCTCGAAAATTTAACGCTATTGTATATTCAAAGCCATGTTTTTCACGCTGTTAAGCACTTAATGTACTGAATTAAGCGACCTTCACCATACGAACCCAGTAATGTACATTGTCAGAATAATCTCTTTGTGCACTTGTTTACGCAACTTATTTGACCCTAACATTGATCATTATAAAAAAATAACTAGTTCAATCTAACATAATCCAGCTGAAAACTGACTGAAAGCTTCAGTTTTTTTTTTATTTTATTGACATCACTGTCAAAGTATCAAGAACTTTAACATTCACTAATTGCAACAAGTATACTGTTACATTATTAAAACTTCGTCATCCAGCTTTGAGTGTTTGATTTCAAGCGGATTAATTGTTAGACCTTAGTTATAATGACTAAAGTTTATAAACATTATAAAGTAATATAGTAAAATGTAATATTATATTTTTTTTATAATAAAGACAACATCTACATTTTTTTTCATTTCGAACTTTTTATCCAAGTTATTCTTTTTTTTTTACATTGACAAAAGTTTTTTTTTTAAATATTATTTTTTATATTCCGAGAGTCCGCCACGCTTAGAGCTCATGAATAAGAACCCCGAATGTGTTCGAAACTAGTCGGGCACATTCAGTTTTAATTTCTGCGTGAATACTGCCGGGTAAATATCAATATATTATTTTCTAATTCAAATGTCTGATCCCAGCAAAGAAATACGCATAATTTTATTATTATTTATTACTATATTTTCCACTCGTATCATACGACCGTTATATCACGCTCTGTTTCTTTCTACTCCATAATTATTATTATTTTTAATTATAAAACTTAAAATAACCGGATTCACATCAAGATGGCGATTAAAAAAAAAATAATATTAGTGTTAATGTGTTTAAAATAATTTCGCTATCAAAATCACCCAAACATATTATAGCCAGCTACAGTTTTATTTTAAATTGACAAAATAGTAAATAGATACGAGGCATTTCTCTGTTGCTATTATGTTTTTATTTTAATATAGAAAATCTAAATATAAATCTATAAATATATGTCATGTATCCTTTAAACTAGATACTTTATTAAATACTTGTAAAATGTTTATTAAAAAATTACTTTGATTTTGTAAGTAAGCACTTTCGTAAACTATTGAATTGAAATCTAAATGCATTTTAAATTCATTTATTCTGTCCGGAAGGTTGTCAACGTTCTACGTATATCTATAGTATATCAACAATTGACATGTGTCAATATTAGACACCTGTCAAAATTTTACATGTATCAAAAATTCACTTAAAAAGATGCTACTGCTAGTGCAATATTCTGATATTCAATTTAAAAATGCTCTTGTGTCATGTGTCAGTTATTATAATGCCGCAGTGCGTAGCCGGTTCTGCCAGAGCTATAAAACAAACATTCCATGATGTATAAAGTTGTGCTTGACATATAACTGATTTTTTTATTAGAATTTAGGTTATGTTTAGATAAACTAACTGTATGTATTCGTTAGCCACCCCTTGTAAAGGCCTGGGTCTGGCGTGACAAAAATTGCTTCAGTAATTGCGGGGAGCGGCTTCTACATATTTTTTAGTTAATTTACTAGGTGTGTTATATTAATTAAAATTACATTTAATATATGATTAATTAATAAAATAAACTCTTATAAGCTTCTTGTTTGTACGAGTATGTCATATAAATGTGAATTATATTATAGGATTATATATTAATGTATGTTTTAATTAAATGTTATTTATGGAACCTTTACTTTGAAGTTTGTTTTCTCATCATGGCACGTATATACAATAATTTAGAAAACAAGATAACAAAAACAAAATTCTCTGAGAAAATAAAATAATCATGATCAATTTTAAAAATGTTATCAATCTAGACCAAATATCTCAACATGTACATTACTAACCATATATATACATTTGGTTATATAAATTACGTATTTGTCCTCGATGGACTCCTAAACTGCTTAACCGATTTTAATGAAATTTTGTAGGTTTGGTCCAACTTAAAAGACAGGATAGTTTATATCTCAATTCATTTATTTATTTATTATCTAACAGTCATAATTATCTGTTAATTCCATACAATTCCAAGAGATGGCGGTATTTGTTGACTGGATTGAGGAAGTATCCAATAGATGGCGCTTTGCTAATGTAGAAACGATTTATATAAGTTAAAATTTAAAAGGATAACTGACCACGTGTTGCTGAGACTAAAGTATATGTTAAATTTATATTATAATAAAAGCAATACTATAAAATTCAATTCTATTTATGATATTCTATTCATTATCATCAGAAAATTATATAGTTGACAATGACAGTGTGAAAGTAAGCAATGAACTTATTCATTATGAATGAATAATTAAATTTCTACCTTCTGCACTCCTTTTCAATATCAACTTAAACTATGACAAATCAGATTTTTTGATCTTAGTCTTTTCTGATATTATAGTGAAGTATAGTTTGTTTGTTTGTGGGTTTATACTTTATAAGTTAATTTGTTGGAGGTAATCTTCAAAGTAATTTATCCGTATCTAATAATTCCTTTACAAATCTTAAAAAATTACTTTCACGGTGAATCTAGGTTATATTATATTAATCCCTTGAAATAATAGTAGAGCTTTTCGTGGAGAGCAATTTTGGAAATAAAGTTGACTAAAAAAAGCTCGAGCGAAGAAGCTTCTTACGAGTCCTGTGTTCTAAAGTCCTCGCGGACAGAGTCGCGAGCAACAGGTAGTGTATACATACAATAATAGCGTTGAACTAAATAGAACACGGTCCACGTGATGGTAAGTGAATACCATCGTATATGGACATCTGCAATACAGATAATTGGTAACGCATCTGCCGTGACCAACCTTGAGAAATAAGGAGGGGGGAGGAGGAGAGTAGGGGTATAGGGAGGGAATAGACGTCCGGTTCCTCCACCTGTGAAACTCAGGTATAATGGCCAGCCAGCCATTAGTTACATCTAGGCTCTATGTGTTGTTAATAATTTCGGTATACTCGTATAAGTAAAAAATATACAAGACTATATATATAGTGACATATTTATTAACACGAACGGGACTCGAATTCGCGACCGGTATGTCTATCTATCTGTAGATATTCATATTTCAGTATTTCAGTATATGTTATTTGTCAATATGAATCACAGAGGTTACAGGTTCGAGTCCTCTTCGTGTTGATATTTTTTTTTATTTTTTTTATTTTTTTTTATATATATATAAATCAAATCTAGATTAAGAACTAATACTAAATATAAAGCTTGTTATCACATCAAGCTTTTTTCAGATGAATGCTTTGAATATATATCAAAAAATATATTGATAGCATTCGTCTGCATTATATATAAATGTTTCGAACCTTATCAACCTCCATGTAGAACTATTTCTGACTGAAAGTTCATTATTTTTACAGGATATTGCTTATTTCGTTGATTTTACAATTCTCTCGTCGATTCATGTTTTAGCGAAATAGTTTTATTAACTTATTTTGTTTTAAAATAAGGTTATATTAATAATATGTATTAATATTTTATATTATTATTAATTATTGGAAAATTTCTATTGTTTTTAAGCATGTTTACACATGTTCACCTGAAATAAATAAATATAATGTGAAATATAATGTGAAAATTTCATCAAGACAGTTAGGACTACGACCTCTACGAGTACCCAGTTCCAGAGGTCGCAGGTTCGAATCCTGCTAAAAAAAGAAAACAAATGTGTTACATAAAACCAAATTATTTTATATCATTTAAAAGAGGAGCTAATAAAAATAGGTCACGGGTTCAAATCCTGGCAAAAATTAATATTTATTCCATAGTATATATTATATTATTATATAGTAAGTATATAATTAACATTTAAACAAATTAATAAATAAACACATTTTAATATTGACTTTAATTATATCTAAATTATTTGTATTTAAAAATCATAAGACCCATTATAAAAACATTTTAACAGTAATAATTGCTCTCAAAATTAAGAATGAATGAAGTGTATGAAAAGACGCCATTAATATTCGACTCACTCAGCTTTCGAAGCATTTCATTTTTAACAGCAAAAGATTTTCTGCACTCTTTTTATTTCCTTAGAACTAATACTAATAGGATTAAATTACTTCATTTATACATTACTGTTTTTTTTATTACTTATAAATACTTATAAATAAATATGGTAGATTATTTTTTTTTAATTTATAAATAGTGTCATGAATTATCATTAAATAATTGAGCTTTTACTTAAGTACTGGTTAATAAAAATGCTATACACGTTTATATACGTTTTTCACGTTAATTATCGGTATTTTGTCCGACTATTTTCAAACCCATGCGCGAGTCTTACTCATGAACTCGAAGCATGGTGGACTCACGCCGTGAACTGGCCCGTGTTCTGATGGAATTGACGTTGAATACATCGAGTAATTGTAAAAATAATAGCCATCATGGATCAGGAAAGCTTATATATGTATTTTTTTGCAAGTAAATAGTAAACACACTTTACGTTACTATCAATGGCAACCATATAATAACCAATTACAACCAAGAACTCGTTTCGCGTCTGCTCGAAAACTATCAACGTTTCGTAACGTCGAAACTCTTTAAAGGGTACTCTTAAATCTAGTTTTGAATTCTCACAATCGGATTACGCAAATAATGAGTAATTTCGTTTGTAATGAATGGAAAAACATATGTTTTCTGTTTTCAAAGGAACCGACCTTCAGACCAGTCATTGTTTGATCAGATACCGTTGATGTACTCGTACCGAATGATATCATTATTTATAGATTTTATAATTAGTTCGATTATTTGAATGTTATTAAAATATACAATATTTTATTATATTTATGAAGAAACCATTATAAATTAACGGCTACTTCTTGAAGTAAAACAGAAGTACAAGATATTGATAAACTCGGAACCCTCAACACTTTTTTAATATTTGCTCCATACTTTATACGTGCAGCAACATTTATTATTTATATACTTTTTATTTATATACGGAAAGATCTCATAGCCTTAACTGGAGTTGGAAAATAATAATTTTGATTGATGATAAATGGCAAAAATAGCAGATGGAAACTTCTCACCGAACTTTGTCATTTTCTAAGTAAGAAATATTATATTTTAAGATTGTCCATTAATAAATAGTTTGGTATAATTTTAGCTAAGTACAAACAGACCAATCAATCAACTCTCAAACTCTCTAAAACTCGTTTATGTTTTACATTAAACTTCCACAGTAAGTCAAGTCATTCATAGAACTAAGTAATTTATGATGGAAAAATAACTTTTTTTAAACATGCAAAATATAATCCACGCATATATTATGTATATACTTAAAAGTAATTTCTATATAAAACAATTTATCAGTGTCAATGTTTGTCTAGTTAATGTATGTGTATTTGCTACATCCATAATTATTTAATTTACTAATTTTATGTTTTGTTATTAATTTATTTATTTATGGTAATTTATTTATGGAAATTAAAACTAGTACCAAAGATCAAAACACACTTTTTAATAATAGAATATTATACATTAATTTAAATATGTCGATGTTTTCTTTTGGTAGTATTTTTTTTCTAAAGAGAAATGTTTAATATATAATATTTAATATTATCGATAACTCTTGTTTACTAGAATGTTCCTGCGACTTTGCAAAATCTTTACCGGACAAATACAATCTATAATTATATACTTATAATTATAGATTGTATTTCATACAATATATTCAAATAATCATCAATTCATTAAGTTTCTGGAATGCTAAAAATATATATATATATATTTTTTTTTCATAAAATGTCAAATCTTACACAAAATATAATACGTTGATCTAATTTTTTAAGTTACTTTCAAAGTGTGCCTGATCTGAAATAGTTTAAATAATTACTCAACTTTTACATCTTGGATTCAAATTAAATGTGTATCACAAATTTCACAAAAAAACGTGATTTCAATCGATATTAGTAAAACCAGTATCTTGGGATGGAGTTTTCATGTAATTAATACACGAACAGATAAGACCATAGACTATAGACTCGATTAAAATTACCTAAAAAATAGTTCCGGCTGTTTTCGTTTTAAAAAAGTTTTTATATAAATTGTATCAGTATAAAATTTATATAACCGTTATAAGTGTTTTTTTACAGGATGTGAATAATAACCCACCAAGCTGTTACATAACAGGTTGGTGGGTTGGATTATGGATACTAGAGAATAAAGTCTTCCTCACCTTATTTTTACATATATGTTTGCTCACACCAAAAACGAAATTAAATTGAGATACTAAGGACATTATGCATAATTTATTAGTATATAATTAACTCTACATATATAAACATATTAATCTAAATATTCATTTGAGCATAAATTGTAGTTAAAACATACATTTAAAACTTCATCATGAAATCAAAACAACATAAATTTCATTGATTTATATATTTTATTTATTTAAATCTTTTCCACTTTGATCACTTGTGTACGTCACATTGAGATGTCAGGAGGGCCTACTTTGATACCATATTTATCGAAATAAGCCTTTCTGCAAGATCACATCTGAACTTAAAGTTTAAATTACGAGGGTTCCAAACGCGCCCTTGTCTGAGAAGAACCACACAACAAACTCAACCGGGTGTTTTTTTATTGTGATCACTGTTTCACAAATGTCAATATAAGTAAAATGAGCAATTTACGGACAACTAGAACCATCGCAATCAATTCGAGTGGCCTAATAATTTAAGAAATAAAAGAAATTAAAACAATAAAACCGTTGCCATTTATTATTATTATAACTTATTTACAGTTACTCTGGAATCCATAAAGCTATAGAAAACGGTTTCATAAATCGTTCAACAAACCTGGAATCCATTGCTCGAAATTGCTCGAAAATTTGCTTAACAAATGTATAGATATTTATTTATAAACTATTAAAAATAAAACTCTTGAACTACAAGAGAAGTGATTAAATTATAATTAAAAAAGCGACATCTACGCTATTTTTGCGAACTGTTCATTATTCAATGGTTAGAACATTCATTCAGAAGTAAAGCCACTCGACAACAGATGGCGCTGTAACCTTATGCTAAAAGAAATAAATAGTACAACTATACTGTATGTTTTTACATCAATCAGATAGATGTCACTGTTTATAAGATTGTTGAACTGAATATAATAATTGATAGCAATTGAAAACGGACCTCATTAACGTATCTATACATTGATAAGATTTCCAAATCATAAAAAGCAATAATACTGATTTGATATAAGAAATTCATTTGAACGCTAATTCTGATAAAATTAATAAGCTCATCCTGGATTGGTCTCAGTATGGGAATATAATACGGTTTAACTTAATTCACAATTATCATGTCGTATAGCGAATGTTTTAGCACAAATTAATAAATAAAACAATCAAAGTTTTTAATTAAATTACTGATCCGTGGAACGAGACCATAATACTAACAAGGGAATTTAACAAGCAATTTTGCCCAAGGGTATTGCAATTTGTCGCGTCATTTACGATGGACACATTTAGCTGTTTGCATGATAGTAAAGAGTCCACACCCTAACTCCGTGTATCTGAAAACCCTGCAACCACTATAGCGAGACCTCAATATTATCGAACCTAAGCAATAAAACGTAAGGAACACATCAACGATCGGAGGTCCACGTATGATGGGTTAGACAAACCTCGTACGCCCACAGGTACCATTACCACGTCACCCCCGCAATGGAATCGTAACAGTAAAAAAGGAAACTAGTTCCCCGCGGTCGCTTTTACGTGAACCTACCCTCCTCCATCAAACTAACCCATTTGATAACGACGTGTCGAAGGAAAGTCATATTTGTGTAATTGGCAAGAAACTCTTAATGTATAAAAATATATTCCTACCTCAAAAGATGACCAGGTTGAAATGAGCTACTGGCCAAATAAAATCTTTGATGTATTATTATTTTTTTTTAATTTGAAATTCTTCGAACGACGAACCATGTACTTGAAGCGTAGACGAGAATCCGTTGCGTTAGTTTACAGAAAGACGACTAAATTCTTAACCTCCAACACAGCGTTACTACTAAAGAAAATGCCTAACAGTAAAAAAAATGGTCTACCGAAAGTGATAGAAGAATATCATAATGATAACGACGCTCAAAGCCCAGACCAGATTACAGATTCAGATGATGAAAGCTATTTAGGAGACCAAGACTTAGATTACTATTTGGGAATACGACCGAAAGATACATACTGGAATGATCCTTCAGGATTGGAACAGATAAGGAAAGATTACCTGATTTATCACTGTGGAGTCTCTGAAGAGGATTATGAGAGGCGTTACAAGAAGAAAGTATCCAAGCCTTGCTTTCCAGTACAGCCGAAACTGAAGCAAGTGCCCTTCAAAATTCATAAGAAACATAAAAAAGCGAATACTCTGAGAGAAGGCATGGCTGAATCTTGGGTGGAGAAAAAAGGTATCTTCAAACTATTTGGAAACAGACGTGATAGTGAATCGACCTCAGAGAGTTACAGTGAATGTGACTCGAATGATGACGCTAAAATTTCCGACATTATCAATATTGATAACGATGGAGATTGGGATGTAACAGAACAGCTAAGTGGGCTCACCACCGATAAATTAAAAATGTTTATGGTAATTTCTTTATCTTACCAAAACTATTCTGTGTCGCTGGAAATCCACCATTTATTACCTTATATCTTATATTTGCTTTCTGTTTCCAGGGCGTCAGAATAAAGGAGGTGTCTGAGGGCAGACCGTGTGACAACTGTCCAGAAACTTGCCCCGGCTTCGTATCACACCCTTGGAGGTTAGTGTTATTAGATATATTTATGAAATATTTTATTACCTCCCACGTATATTATCTCACAATAGACTACATTGTTTAAAACGTCAGAATAATAAAATCTTAGTGACTGTATATGATGCTAAAAATAAAACAGAGCGTAATGGCCAATCATTACGTTAACAAGAGCAACAAACGTATCGACAAACGAGTTAATGATGGGCGCGTTATCATTGGCCAGACATTTGGGCCGTCTTCATCCGGGTCACTGATAAGTTATCGGCGTACTTTCATTCATTTCTGAGCGCAGTACTCAAACGTGTATAAAATAAGCAATTGTATAAAAATTACAACCTTGATCAAAAGGTCGCAGGCGCATAAGTATTAAGTTCGCACTCAGTTGTCATTGTCAATCTACATCAGTCGGCGGACGGACGTGTCACGTGTCAATAATAATTTAAAAATGTGTTTATCGTTGAAACAACTGGAGTGGGCGGAGATATACCGCCGCGTGATAAAGAGTAGCAAAGAAGCTGATGTTCCAGAGAGAAAGATACAGAAGTTCCCCTCCAGGGAGAGGAACCATGCAGTTCGAAGGAAGAATAGCAATAATAATTTTCGTTCTCACGTAAACTGCCAGACGTGTGCTAAGGTCGCTCAAGACGAAAACACATGAAGTTGAATAATTGTGAAGTGTTTTGATGAGACTTTTATTTGATCAAGGTAACATAACTGTTACGCTTAGTGATAAGAAAAAAACTGTTTTGAAGGTATCAAAATGAACAGAAATAAATGTGATCTCTTTTTCTATATAATCTCGGTATCTTCTTCTTTATTTCAATAATATCTTATCTTTATCTTTTTCTTATATCTCGATATTCTTTCTTATGTTATTTTTTATAGATATTATAGTGGATTGATTATTGCCGTATAATTGTTTATTACAACCGTGGAAGACTGTCTTACAAGTTACAATTTAAACAAAGAAAAATAAGTCTTATAGCCTTATTAGTATGTTTTATAAGCGTGTGTATGTACGTCCATATAAGTACATAGGGGAACTGTATATATAGTATCAACTTTATATAAGACTTGCGTAACGAACTAGCTCCGTTGCTAAATAATTGCGCAGAACGAATTTGTTTAAATAATTACAATTTAATGAACGTTCATACGAATAGAATAAGTTCTGTAAAAATATATTCATATCTATAATAAAATTTAAAAATATATACATTTGGGATAAAATGTAATTATTAAATTGATATTACAAATATATAAATGTTTTTTTTTTTTGTATAAAATATTATCTTAACATTATTCAGCTTACGAATACCGAAATAAATACTTAATATTTTGACCTTAGAGATATTTTTAAATATATATATCACGTTATATCGGTGGTGTAAAATATAATTCCCGTAATAATACTACCAAACTATACCTATTTATTATATTTATATTGAAGTTTGCTCTTTAAAATTAATCTTATTTAAATGTGACGTCATAAGGAAAATATGAGTAAAATTTAATCTTTTTTTATTTGTATGTGATAATTTTAAAGTCTTATCTGTACATAGATAATTAGACAAATAATAGTAATCTTCCTCTTAAAAACATTACAATGCTTGTATACGAGCTGGCTCGGGGTAGTTCGACCCTCTCGCTGAAAATAGGGTTCCAAAAGCAGCTGTTATTTGAATTTCCAACACCTGCTACATCTCTCCCCCTCAAGGTTGGTAGCGCCTTTCCCTTTACATATGTGTACATAACCATGTATGTAAGACAGTAAATAACATAGACAGATATATAATGTAGACCGTAATTTATTTTAATAAGTAAAATATTTCAAGTACAATCTCTCAGTAAATGATTAATTATAATATATTAACATTATATATTTATAACAAGGATATGAATAAACGAATAATTGTATATATTATATACTGTATACATATACACGTCTTGTCCTGACGAGTCCGTCTGTATGTCATGCCGGAAGGTCTGTCGATCCACTCACTTAAAACCTAAGATAGGGTTAGAAATTATAATTTTACTTGTCATTCCTCTTATGATGGGATATAAGCGTGAAAGGAAATTCGTTTTTTCCAAGTCCAAAATTAGTATATGTAAACTTTAAAGTACACACACAGTGTAACTACATTTTGTTTTCTTTTTTTAATACAAAAATACTATTATATAATATTTTTCATTATGTGTAACATACATAAAGTTAAGTATTTAATATATATTGAATTATATTTAATATCAAAAACATAAAAATATTCAATCTATAAAAAGTCTATAAAAGTCCTTAATAGAATTAAGACATATAAGATAGATCATGTAATATTTATGAGTGGCAATGTCTGTCTTATTTGGGACAAAAATAATCTATAAATAAATATAATGAACAATAAAAATCTATAAACACATTCCTTTTGGGTCATATCTTTAAACTTATTTGGGCTCGTAATAATGGGTCACTATAAAATAATAAAAATAAACTTTTTAAAACTAACCTTTACCCGCGTCTTTGTCTACACCTTTTTATTAAACTTTCTATGATATTTTGACAAGATCCGAACAATTCAAATGGCGTTGTACTTGTAGGTATGTAGAATTGGAATGTCATTGTTTGCCAAGACAAATAAACAAACGGTTTGTTATTGTCGTTTTTATATATATAAGAGCAATGGATTTTTAAAACATATTTTATATTATAAATACACAATTATCGTAATTGATATTTAACTCGTATCGTAAGTGATTATGATTATTGAAATTTTCAAATATTTCAGCGTCAAATATGACTTCCTGAATAGATTCATATTTATTTAAAACAAGTTTCATAATAAATAAATATTAAATAGGTACTCACCGAATATACAAAATAGGTAAAAATATAGAATATAACACCAACCTTACTATTTAGGTACATAATTCAAATGAATATAATGAAATTTCCATATTCTTTGTTGTAAGCAAAATACTTTTAAAAATGTAACTTATGTTAATTCCAAACTTATAACTCTTTATTTTATTAGTTTTATATACATTTACAATTGCTAGGTTAAATGAAAGACGGACAGACTAAATTATATGATTAAATGAAACAATGAAAAATAACTATACATATGTATTATATTTGATTTAAAAATAAGTTAAAGGATAAGTTAAAATCAATTTATTAAATCTCTACCACCTTTAAAATATACCCATATGTCAGGAAGAAAGTTTACTTTTATATTTAAAAAAAAATAAAACAATATATTTAGTATAGGTATGTAAAAATGAGGCAGTACAATAAATTACATTTCATGAGTTAATTCAATTAAAACTTATTCATATTATAAATTATATAAACAGTAATTTGATAATAAATCCTGTTATAGATGATTCAAAGTTCAAAGTTCAAAGTTTATTTATTTGTTTCTGTATATTGTTGACAAATAATATATAACAATAATATGAACTATGAAATTAATATAACAACAGGACAGACAGATAATTAGTAAAACAGTTAATTAATTTGGCCTTGAATATAAAACAATGTATATACAATCTAGTATGTGTTTTGACGTTAGGAAATGTTGACAGTTTTCAAGCAGTCACGAAACGAGTTCTTAGTTGTGATTGGCTGTTATTTGAATGTGACTTGATTGTCATTGGTTGTAGTACTCGTTGTTGTGCTGTTGTATTAGAAGTGTGACCTACATAGTAGTTTATTTTCTATTAATTTAAATGTTTTAAGTACTACTATTCTGTTATTTCATGAGAATCCGTGAACTATTATCAATAGAATATTCATACATTCTGTATAAGGCCGATGAGTATGATTTTTAGCCAAAACAAAGGGCTTTGTGACTTGTGAGTGAGTCACCTTCTTAAGAAACAATGTGATTTGTTTTTGTGACATTAATTTCTCAAACATATTTCAACATGACTATATTTATATTCTTACTTCATTCTTACCTATATGATACACATTTTTAATATTAAAATATACTAACATTAATTTTACCTCATAAGTACATATTATGTGAAATTAAAAACAATATAAGTACACTTATCTGACAGTTGTCATTAATACTAAATAGCTATATATTAGATGCATTAAAATATAAATACTTAATATTTGTTTGTCTGTTTGTCCGCGCATCAAAAACTCCTGATAAGTTTAATAACATATTGCATAGTTATAGGTTATTGTCCGAGTTCACATAAATAAATATTTATAACTCACAAGCACAAGTACTGACATGTACATATAGTGGCAAATATGTACAGTCAATCAATCAATCAATCCAATCTGTATAAAATGAAATCACATGTGTGATGGATTACATTACTAAGTTTCAGCGGAGAGATAAACAGCTAATGTGTAAATAAATTAATCCTAATATCTATAAAATCAACGTAATGTGAGATTTTCGTCATTTCTTATTTAGCTAACTTAATTGAAAAATACAATTTTACAAACGTATTTTGTAATAAAAATGCACTTTATATATTTACATATAAAAATAAAATGTGTGTAGGTTTGTATACTTGTGTGTGTGTGTGTGTGCGAATGTATTGTAATCGGAGTAGTGTTAGTAAAAAAATAATTACCTTGCAAACTTGTTTTATGTGTGCGTAATATGTTTTATGTTCACACATTAATTTAATGTGTAGAAAAAGGTCACGCGCAAGGATCGGCACGTCTAAGGAGGTACTTCCTTCAAACATTGCTAAAGAAACTGACTTCAATCAACCCTAATGATCAAGAAGAAAATAAATGAATACTTATGCCTTATAACGCCACGTAGCAAATAGTTAATATTTTTCATTCCAGAAATAACCACTTGTTATTTTAGTGACAATTATTATTATAATTTCATCAAGATCTGACAACATCATCTGATAATTATAATTTTAAACATTTTAATGTGTACAAAACGGCAATTTGATATTTACATTGTTACGCCATCTGTTATTGAATTGCTGCATTTTATCTAACACAAAATCATATTTACTTTATTAGTTAAATCATAGATGGCTCTGTATTTTATTACTTTTTTACCAATTTACGCATACATTAAAATATCACAATAAACTTATTCAATAAAAACGTAGTATTGCAGTTTTTTATTTAATATAAAACATAAATGCTTATAGGTTTTTACTTTAGCCATATTTACATACCTACCATAAATTACTTATTTTATTTTTTGTACTCATTATATTAATGGATAATACCATTTATATTAAACTGTCTATCCTAATTCCTAAATGATATGTCAATACAAATTGATTAAACTAACATATTAGGTATTAGCGAGTTTTATTTATATTCTTTATATTCAACAAGTTATAATTATTTCATGGTCACCGTTAGAACTTATAACATTTCAGTAATTACAAACTTAAACTAGCAATTTTTTAAAACATTATCATTTACGCGATAAGTACAGCTAAACATATCGCAATGTAAATATCGATCAGAGATATTTTTGTCAAAGATAAGATAAAAAAAGAAACAATTTTACTAAGGCACTTTTTCCGTGCGTCGAAGTAACGTTAAAAAATAGGTTGAAATATATATGAGACATTAAAAAAAATAACAACTTGTTTATTCTCTTTGCGTATTCAATAATTGTTTTGTTTAATTCTTCTATTATTAAAACAGTGTTGTTATCACAAGTAAGTGCATATCAACGATGCCGTCATCCTAGTGTTTCTATTATCACACGGCAGAACGAAGTAATTTTTAATGCCATTACAATTTGACCTTACCTGCTTTTCAATTGTAACGGATATTGGACTTATGAAGTATATTATCGTAGCTCACGCTTTACTGGTTAAGACGCTCCTACCTTCGTAATCCCTTGAACTTGAGAGAGCGAAACCGCTAAGGTAAACAAACGAACAACTCGTTGACGCACATTTGTCATTTGGAAGCCGGAACGCAAACGCGTCGCTGGAGCGCTGGTGTCATACGTGCGCTCGCGAAATTTTTAAACAAAACTGTCAAATTCAAATAAGGAATGCGAACTGTTTACTTACGATTTGTTTTTTTGTACCTTATTTTAATAAAATTTACAGCCAGTGACTATTAAATAGTGATTTCAAGAAAATAGTGATTTGATGATTCAATTAATGTGTTATTCATGAAGGAATTGACCGATAAGAAGATAATACGAACGCGTTTTCTGCAACTTATAAAACTAAATGGTCCTTATTTTATCTGGTTTATTAGTGAAACGTAAGTTTGTACTAAGATGCACTTAAATTTTTATTTTCGTCTTAGCCATAATATTAGCCCATTATAAGAGGTAGTTACTCCTTGTTTTTGAGGTCTTAATTGAATGGTTTACAAATAAGGACCTCGACGTTCAGAAAATAACTTTTTCCATTAAACCTCTATATAGATGCTTATATAATGATAATATTACGTAAAAAATAATAATTATTGAGACCAAGTAATTTCATTCCATAAATGTTGTTGGTGATTGTAAAAACGGATGTTTCGATTAGAATTTTAAGTAATAAAATAATTAAAAAATATTTTATTTAAAAACCACGTGTGTCATTTTAAATCGATATATCATTTTATCAAAATATATACTTAATTGTTATTTTATGTCACAAAATATTCCTATTGCACAGTACTTGTATATTAAAAATATTAGTTATTGGGACTTTGCTAATAATAACAATAATAATAATTAATAAATTAAAAGTACCACAGGATATTATTAGTTATGTTATGATATCTTTAAAATAATAATATTCAAGACAATAAATATATATATGTACATATATATAATTTTACTTTTATTTGAAAAAATATATACTAAAAATAAGCTCAAAATGGAAATTATGTGAAGGATGTAATTTCTTAAAATATTTAGTTTATGAAATTTGATAAAAATACTACTATAAGTGTAATAACAAAATATTTTAATCGTAACATGGCTTTTTCAATATATAGAATATACATTGAGTTAGTACTAGTCAGAAATGACTCACTCTTGTGAGTTATCTCAAGTGACTACTTATTTACATACAAGTTTTGTGACTCTGATTTTGAAGAAAATTTTATCTCTACTGAGAATTGGGGTTGTATTATATTTTCTATTCAACCATTTGTGTAGTTTGTATTTAAAATTCAATTGCTTTGCCATCTCTTAAAATGATTCAATTTATTCTTACTCATTTGTTTCATGTCTTATTCATATTATTATTATTATTCATTTATTTTATGTATTTTTATTCATTTATTTGTTTTAACAAGCACACAAATCTAAAATTTCTCAAGAAAATTAGACTATGCCAAAATATAAAGAGAAATAAAATAATATCATATGTAATATTTATAGAAAGCAAATCTGAAATTGTTATAAATATTAACACAAATATAATAATCCTTAGGTGATTTATTAGCTATTCCAAAACAAAAAAAATATATACTGTAACACAGGTAAATAGATAAAAAATTAATTAAACTTTTTAACAAATATGATTTTAAAACCTAGTATACCTTAGTGAAAACTAAGATATATAAAACATTCTAATTTTAAAAAAGCACAGTTAAACTTTTCAGTCTTATATATAGTGAAAAAAAAGGTTATTTTATTGACGATAACAAATAATTATAATGTTTCAATCATTAGTTTATTTCCTTAAAGGGATTGCAACAAACTGAACACTAATACCACTAATGACATGTTTGTGCATACAATGCTCTGTCAATGTTTAATTTTAAAAAGTCAACATACAAATGTTTTGTTCTTAGTAATTGGAATAACAAATTGTTTCTCAGAACTAATTCATTTCTTAAACAAATATACTTAAGAGATAGTTATTTTTGATCCTGAAGAATTCTATTTGCATTATCGTAATATATATGATAATTTTGTTTGACTTAACTTTAAAAATGATCATACATTTTACCAATATGACCTTGATCTCATTGAATATTTTAATGAAATCACTGAAGTATATTTTCTTTGTTTCTTATGATATTATGTCGTTTTAAAATACAAACTACTTTGTATAAAATACGAAACAAGAATAATGGCATATGCATATATGTAGATGAAACAGAGGTTACTTTTTGGGTAGAATAATTCATAAAACTAAGTAATATACAATAATTAATGAGATATTTCATTAAATTTAAATTTATATTTATATATCTAGAATTTAACAATTTATAACTAAGTCAATCAATGGCGGAGTTGTTTATATTATGAAATTCCCGCGAAAAAATAACATACCTACATTTCAATAAAGATGATTTAGGAAGTGTTTTTGGATTTAATATAGATTTATATATTTATTACCAGTTTTCAATTACTCATACATTGAAATAAACATTAGTTAAATGTACGTATGGATATATATATATTATTAGTACTATTTTTCATATATATAAAACTTTCGATCCAAAGCTTTTAGATTTTTTATTTCGTGTGCACGGTTTTATGTTTGTGTGGCTCTATGTATGTAACTAACAATATTACGCTGCCATATCAAAATCGGTCTAGTATTTTGGACAGGAGTCACATAAAATAAAACGAAAATATGTAGGTAGCTTATATATATTGTATGTCTTTTATTTTTATACAAAGAAAATTGTAACTGTTCATTGTTCATTAATATACTGCTAATTCAGAATGATGGTGATTCTAATATAAATAACGAAACATTAAATTTTATGTTTATTCTTAGCAATTATTGAAACGGATTTTCTCTTAAATTTTAGGTCATAATAATTTTGTTTAGAAATACTTGACATTGTCTGTAACAGCCATTGTGCTGTCAAATTGTCAATAATGCTTGGTACGCACATATGTATGAAGATATGTTACAAGGAATCTAAATAATCTTTTACAGACGAGGTTTTTAATAACGGTTTAATAAATAACTCTCTAATAGTGACTATTATTACACAGATTTTATTTAAATATTATTTTATTATCTAGATAAATTAAGACTAATAAGTCTAGCTAAGTCTACCAATGAGGTGGTATGGAAGTCAATGCGAGAGAAAATAATTAAAATAAATGTAAAATGAAAAATACGGACAGCTTCTTGGGACGGTTCCCCAGAAATAGCGGGTTCGAATCCTACCCGTAAATATTTATTTTTAAATTGTATATTAAAAATTTAATTAACATAGCAACATGTTAATAAACGTTTAGTAACACTCCCAGAGGCAGCATAGACGTCAGCTCACGTTGATGTTTTTTTATTCTCATTTAAAAAAGTATAGCATGACTCATATGTGAGGATTTACATCTCTAATAAAAATAAAACTACATATTTATTATTCGCACACGCTTGAGGTCAAGGCTCTGATAAAACTTTATTCCATATAATATAACGCGCCCCTATTATTTAATTAAATAAGGCCATGTTTACAATAACTTAATAAATCCTCTTCTTATTGTATGTTTATTTTCTCACAAATAATCACTTTCTTAGATTCCAAGCATTGACCTACTTTTCAAAGGCTTCATATGTTTAACAATTATCTTGTAAATACTAATAGCCAGCTAATAGCCAATACTAATATTCTTAAGATATTTACATGTATTACATTATAGTATATTTACAAGTATATGTTGAACAAAACTGTAAAAAATCATTATGATTGGCTCCAATGCATACAGTCTTAGGGCTTCAATCCGTACTATCTATCTGTCTTAGGACCCCGCATCAAAAAATTAACTAAACTGAGGGTAGGCAATGAACAGAAGAAGATTTTTCCCGAAAACGTGCACTCTCTTTAGTATGAGTTTTGACGTTAAGAAACGTTGATAGTTTTCGAACAGTCACGAAACGCGTTTTTCGATCGGTCGTCACAAATAATCGCAACCAAGAACTCGTATTGTGACTGCTCGAAAACTATAAACGTTTCGTAGTACCAAAACTGCTATTACGGGTCCCCCGTATCATCGATACGATGATAGTTCCGTCTCTCTTTAAATGTATAGCAAAAGGGAAAAAAACCTGGAAACTTTAAAGTAACTCTAATACCCTAAAACCTCAAATATGAGGCCATTAAAGTAATTAATCCTACTTGTTTGTTTGTGGGTTTTATATGGAAATAGAAATGACAAGCATTTCGCCAAACAGGTATATTTTGTGTTAATTTTAACCACAATTTATGCAAATTGATCATAAAATAAATAAATTTGTCATATAATTACTTTATTTATTCCAGTTGTTAAAGTTTAACTGTGTAAGGTTTTTAAATACATATTCAAGAAGCCTTACATCTTGTAACGATTTGAGTGACCTAGTCACATGGAGCTATTGCATATATAAAAAAATATAACACCCAACGAAATAGTCTTTCTTTAAAATAAATTTATTAAAAAAAACAAATGTCAAATTCCATTTCGTTTATTAATTTTGACATGCACCTAAAACATTTTTAATGATACATGTATCAATATACTAAACAAGGAAAATAACTGTCGCCGGTTTGTCTGTTACATTACAGAAGATCTCCATAAATTATATCTGCTATATAAATAAATATATAGATGGGGAGTGATTCAGGAGACAATAAAATATAATATATTGATATTGTACGGTTATGACAAAGCCCTATTGCCTCTTCACTAGCGTCATTACTACCAACATAAAAACAAAAAAACGTAAATATAGGTATTACAACATTATTTTAATAAACGTTAAGACATATTTATATTAAATGGATATAAATTTAAAGATGTTTAATAATAAGTAATATTGTATTTTTATTCGTATAAATATACTTCTATTATTAGAATAATAACAAACTACCAACATTTTGGCGTTTGCCAACGAGTATTAATATATAGTGTACTATATTTTTACCTACTTCTTTGTGATTAATAAGCTGCAATAAAGCATTAATTCATAATTTTTTCGTTCATTCATTCAGCAGATTCAAGCGCCCTAAAGCTACAATAATATTGTATAAAAAACTATTAGGGTAAACTGCATTTTTATCACAAATGAGAATGACTATGCCATGACAGAAATGCTCGGGCTATTATTAGATACACATACAGACAGACAGTAAGCTAATTGTGTTCAGTGATAAGGCTGTGTACAGAAGCATGATAAAGAGTCTATCCGCTATGTATATATACATAGCCTTATTGGATATATTAAAAAAGTTTAAGATTTTAAGATTATATCTCTGATATCCATATTATTTATTTCTTATAAAATAATACATTTTTATAATCAGAACTCCTTTTATAACAAAATTAATAATGCATAATTAAAAAAAAAATCCGTAACTTTAAAAGGATTGTCCATGGATAGAAACTAATGAATAACTATTAATGACCTAATTGAATTAAATTAAATTATAAATACTAATAACTTGAATTAACCAAAATCATATTTTAAACGGATCATATATATCATAAGAACTGGTTAATTCTTAAAGTTTAACGAATAAATTTACATAACGTAAATATTTTAATTGAATACTTGAATCGAAATACACTATCCTTTAACTGCGAACATTATTGGTAAAATTATTAACAATAAGATATATATATATAATTTAATGTATATTTCTTATTGTTAATAATTTTTAATATATACATCTTATTCATCTGCAACATTTTGCAGCACGTATATCATCATTTTCGCCAACTGTCAAACGTCTGACAGTTACGAACAAAGGCTATGAAGTTACATTTGAAAAGTTGATGTGTTCGTTAGGTTTTCTAAAGTTTCTTTAGTTATTTATCCCATAATTATAATTGTAAGACACTGCAGAACTATTGGACTTGGATACAAACATATACTCCTAATAAGGGTATTATATCTGATCTGAATATATATAAAACCTGGTCAGGAAACGTACTTCCGAAGCAAAATATCGTTGTTAATGAGATACAAATGGACAGACAGACTGACAAACAAAGTGACTATTGTATCCGATTGTAAGTCTAGCAAATCGTAAACATTTTGGAATTCATGTTAATAAACACTTTTTTGTTTGTTTATTTGTTCATTATTCTAGAATTGCTAAACAACATTTGAATGACTAAATAAAAGAAATTGAGAACGAAATAATATATATATATATATATATAAATAAAAAACTACTACTACACTATTTTTCTTTACGTTATTATCAACATATATGAAGTAAAATATACTTCTATACTTATATTTGTATATCAAATACTACAGTCAAATAGATTGTTTAAATTAGAACTTCCTATGGCTAACTCGACTGTCCTTTTCTTGTACGAGTCACTAATACTGCCTCTGTAAATGAATCACTGACCTATTTGGTAAATATTATGAGAACAAACATAAACTATATTTTTGCTATGACTTTGTTCACTACTTTAGTGCAAAAATATTTTTATTCTGTCTATAAATCTTTTCGTTCGTTTAATAACATTACTGTATTTTACTTTATAGATATACTTTTTTGACAAGTTTCACAGTTAAACGCCCTAGATATTAACACAGTTATATTTATTTGATAGGGTTTTGTCATTAATTTAAATTTACATAAAATAACAACTATAAAATCCTACATACATGGCTTTCTACTTATATTATAAAATGAAATAATACTCTTTTTTCCAATTAGCAAATAATCGTAAATCACCCGCATAATAAAGGATTGATGACCCTGGAACTAAATGTTGGATAATGTTTTTCGGCAGTAATCTCATTTGTTGAAGGTCCAAATATTGTAGACCTTGTTACGGCATTGCTTAAAAGATAAGACAAACGTAAGTGCCTTTTGGGGCCCCATAGATTTTTTATACTTAGCTCTTTATTTTATGGTATTAAGTATTTTAAAACATGTCAGCTTGAACACAAGATATTTCTAATTTCTAACTCAAGATAACGCGAGTATAAAAACTGGATATAACACAAATCTGAAGCGTATTTCCTTCATGAATAATAATAAAAAACAGTGAACTGCTAATGAAAATAAAAGTTCGTTAAATATTTCAACCATACCAAAAATAAATGCCGCCAACGGACAGTGCACGCGACGGCATGCTTTGCCTGTCTAGACACGAGAACTGCCCCTGGGATGAAGCCCTGAAGTCAGCGGATCTAACCTGGACCGGTCTGAAGTACACCTGTCTGAAGATACTGCACTTGTATTGCAAGGTCTTCGACAGAGAAGATGTCTTGGAAATGGTTATACGGTAAATATTTAATATTATTTTTTAATTATTTTCACCTTAAGACATGTTGTCTCGTGAACTGAATCAATTTCTTTCAGTGATTTTCGGTTCGAATTATACAGCTATAAATATATTTGTTTTCAATCTGTTAACAAGATATTGTGCAGTGTCTAGATACAGTTATTCTAGATTCAGGATTCTGAAAAATCCATATAAAATTCACTTATGAAACTTTTTTACTAATCTATTTGGCAAATATATATATTTAATATTTTTACCGCTGTGGCGCCCTCTAGGATCTGGCCTAGGGTTGTACTAAAATCTTTAAATGGATAAATTGCAATATCATGGACGTTATTATGTCATAGGAATATCAGCTAATCTACCATAAACATATTCATTAGCGTATTGATGCTAGATCCAATGTTACACCTACGATGATATACACACTTATTTTCGTAAATTTGAAACATGCGCGCTAAAAACCTTAACGTTTTAGCGCCTAACGAATTTATTTTCATTTTATCGTAAAATTCACTCAGATAAAGGTTTTAATTGATTGAATAACAAACATTATAAATAAGTATGACTGCCCAGTTGGTTTAGTGGTTAGTAGTTAGTACTGCCGAGCTAAAGGAAGTGGGTTCAATTTCCACACGGGACAACCATTTAGAATCTACAGATTATTGTTTTTAAATATAGGTGTACTTTTTTTTCCGTTATTTCAATGTTTTAAAAAGTTACCATAGGGATAATTTCCTTTTTTCCCTTTTTTGTTTTTTTTTTATGTATGAAAAAAGTATATATATACAATTTCATTATTCTGTACGAATTTTCTTTTATGTTTCGTATCCCCAAAATGCCACGTTCATTAGATCACCCATTACCAAAGTAACGATCGGTTGATTTAGATTTTAATGCCCACCAAAACATTTTATGTTGCCATCATCGGTCATTACAATAAATTGAGGAAACCAATGCACACCATAAAAATGTTAACACAGTGGCTGGATTTTTACCCTATTTTATGTTTTAATCACATTATCTTTATTTAACAAACTGATATTAAAAAAATATTTTATATGTAGTATATATATTATATAACTATACATTAGATTGTAAACTTCTGAAGCTATTTTAGTTGTAATGAAAGCCCTCAGCAGATAAAAACTACTGTTTTCATGAAATTTCGCACACACTGAAAAATAAAACTCCAGATTCCAGATTGTTATTTGCTTTTTATTAGATTTTTTACTGCTCATTGTTTTAACTGTTCTAGAAATATTGCTGTTCGTCTTAGGAATATCTGGTCACATTTTTATATGTATTGTTTTATGAAATGTCTGCCAAATAAATAAATCGATATTAGAAAGATTCGATTTATTATTCGGTTGTTCGTGTTTCAGTTGAGAAATATAAACATAAAACAATAGAAAATAGTGCTGACTCATCAATCTCTGAAGGGCTACGTCTGACATTTTGGGTTCGTTTTACACGCTAAAAATCAGTCAAGCTTTAAATCCCATAAAGAAAACATGACTTTAAGCAACCGGTGTCCGATAGACAGAAATGTATATTCCATATAGTATATTCTAGAATCATAAAGATATTTCCATAATGCTTTAAAACAGATGCAAAGTAAATGGCATGGGCTTGGCATATTCGTTCCATTAGACGCTGATCGCGATGCCAAAGGTCGGAGTCAAGGATGTAACTAATCTGGAACCGTCAGACTCTATTATAACCTCTTTTATTATATTATTACACATATTTTGTTATGTCAATGTCAAGAGTAAAGCATATGCTAATCCCATTCAGCTGTCTCGACGCCATGACAATGATTAAAACCTTGTTTTTGTTTCTTAGAAATATATTTTTGTTCCTGGCACACTATAAAAAGTTTTTATCGATACATTATTTAAAAAAACATTGTCTATTACCTATGACTCATCGTTATTGTTGTATGCTTTGCTTTGCTTGACAGATAGCAATGTTAAATTGCATATGAACTTATATAAATAATTTAAATAAAAACCAGTAGCTTCTTCCACATGTTCCTAATTGAAAATGTGTACTTAATCGTATTGATGGTTTTGTTTTCTGAGTACCCTTTGAAGTTTTTTTTTAATAGAATTTTATACCACCATAGAGATTTTATTCTTTATGAAATAATGTTTATTATTTTTTTAAACCCATTGATTAGGTTAAGAATTATACAAAAATACTTCGATTAGGATTTTGAACTGTATTCTTATATTATTATAACCGATTAATTCAGTTTTGAATAACAATAGATTATTTCAAGCATCAAAGGTATTCTTTGATCTTTATGATGGACATATCTTTAAGCGCTGCGGCGAATTTATTGTCGAAGACCAGACCTTCATATGTCAATCGTGTTTTATCCTTTGCCAAGAAAACGTAATTTTATCACATGTGCTATACTGATTAATATTTAGCATAGTTTTGATTTTATTTTATCTATAGACTTCCGGAATCCATCCATAAACTTCTACTAATAAAATGAAAATTTAAATATAAAGATTTTTTTCTACAATTTAATTTAAATATGCCTTTAAATATCCCAATTTTATTAAAAACTATAGCCATTGAATAAACCATTGCTTACACTGACCGACAAACAATCATGAATGTTGTTTACAAATACTCAACGAAGTTTTTATTTCGATAAGACTCCATTGCACAGACTCCATTGCGGATTCAAGTTGCACAATTCCAAAGGAGGTTCTATGTAGAATCTGTAAGATACTCTTTGGATATTCTATTTATATTAATATTTTTTAAAGGAATTCTCGTTATTACAATAAGCAACCTTAATACGTACTCGCATAAAATACATTTATTTATAATAAACTGAAGCTCTCATTATTAAAAGAAATGTTATATATATATAAAATTACAATGCAGTGAAACCTCTTCATTTTTTTAATTCGTTTAAAAAGCAATGGCTTGTAGTATACTACAGTCCACGTTACTTGCCTACTATAGTGGAGTGATGAAAAGAATGTAACTATAAGAGAAAACCAAAGAAGACATGGATGGAGTACGTGAAAAATAATATGGAAAAGAAGCAAGTCTGTGCTGTTATGATATATGATAGAAGAGCGTGGAACAGATTGACATATGGCGCCGACCGCAAATAATTGGGATTGGCCACGGCAAAGTTTTTTTTTTGTTAATTAAAAAAAAAAACGAATATTATTAATAAAATCATAGACAACGCGGATCAATGAACGGTACGTATGGTAATCATAAACAAGACGTCTTACCAAACTGAACTGAAAAATATGCTTCACTAGTTTTTCAGGGCATAAATTAAGTCTTACGTTATGAATAAATTTTCTACGTACATTCAATTGTAGTCATGTTCCAAAAATAACTTTTTCTCATGAATTGGGATGAGCCTGAAATATATGTAAAATTCATACCGTTACCGGCTTTTAGATTACGGAAATAAATATTGAAAAATATGTATATAGTAATAAATGCAAAAATAGTCTAGGAATAAATAATTAATATTTGTTATCATATAAATATCTGTTTCAATTATTTAGATTAAATGCTTAATTTGGAGTTTAGTGTTTACATAAATCAATATAAAATCTTAAATGCGTGTGCAAATCAATATAGAAAATAAAAAAAAAACTTGAATTTGGACGGAGCGGTAACGTCTTTACTTAAACATACAGATTATTATAAAACTCGACACTGAATTACAATTTAAATCTAATGTTAATATATTTTGATTATATACAACTTGAAACGTCCCGCCATTTTGTAATTATTACACATTTCTGTTTCATAATAACTCTGTCACCATAGACTATAATAAACGACTTCTTTTAACAAGCCAGTGTCTTTTATAAAATAAAGAATTATAATGTTAAAGAAATCTATTTTTATATTCTTAATAAAATTGTCACTACTTTTCTCTGAAATATTATTTTTCTAATATAAAGTATCTCTTTGAAATATTTTTTAATGGAGTATGAGAATATTATTGTGTAAAAATACAAGTAGATGAATATAAAAAAGCTTCATACTATTCAAAGTCCAAGTTTTTTAATTAATAAAAAATATTTTTTTTCTAATAGTCATACATTGCACTTATGAAGCGTCAGACTTTACTTGCACGATTCCAAAGAGGAAGTCCAACGTGACCTACAAGAAACTCCTTGGACGGGTACTCTGTTAACTTATTAAAAAGAAAACTTAGTATTGAATTTTCGAGTAATAGTTATATTATTATTGATCAAAACTTCTGTAATATTTCAATATATATAATATAAGGAATCACTTTTATGTTGATGAGGGTAAAGTAGGGCCATGTTTGTTTGGATCGACGCCAAATCGAACATGTCTTTCAATCTTTACTATTAATATATAAGATGTTCTGTAAATGTTTTAGTGGTATTTGAAAATAGTTATCCAGTCATAACATGGGGCTTATCGGGGCAAAAACAGCTGTTACTGACATAACCTTGTTTTGTTATTAGAAATTTTAGGGTAATTGTTAAAATTACCCCTTTTTATGGGTATAATAAATAAAAATACCCGATCAAAACATCCGTTCAAGCAAGGTTGGGCTCAAAGTTAGACAGAGACATGAAGGATATGTATAAAGATTTCTAGCTATGCTGTACAGCCGAGACTGCATGATCAAGGGTGTGCAGACCCAATCAGCGGCCCTCAAAGTTCATCCAAAAGATGTTTAACATCAAGAACAACGTTGTCGATTTAGGATTTTTAAATTGATTTTTTTGGCAATTATAGAATTAGAGTTAGAGTTTCATCGAAATTCGTTGACAAAAGCGATCTCTACGCGAGTTGTTATTATATATCCATATACAAATAACAAAAGCTTTCTCGCCTAGTTTCTAAGTTCGCTCAGTCAATAAAAAAATTGTGTGGTTTTTTATTCTTGGTTTAATCTTCTAAAATTCTTTATACTAGGTTTAATTAATTGGTTATACATTTCTTTTAAATAACCCCAATCTGTAAAGTTTCCAACTGTTAGAAGTTATTTGGGATCATGAAAATGGTTACGCCTAAATTAATCTTGGAATGTGTCCTGCTTATATTTGTAAACAAGCTATTTGTATTAGCTACACGCCGTCAATGGGACTTAAATTGGACCAATGAGATGACTTTATTTATAATGGGCCAATGAAATGAGTTGGTTAGTTAAACAACTATAATATTGACCAATTATCAACCGATACGTAAAAGTGTTCAGAAATTCCTTCAGTATTTTTATTATTATCAGATTGTTTTATGGAATCTTTACACGGTTAAAAGAACAAGCGATTAACCTTCACTAGCTCGCCTCAATGGAAACCTGGTTTAAGTCCGTTGTGTATATATCGCGTAACACGCATACAGACAGATATAAATCCAGTACATGGGCGCAGACACCTATGTCATAACAAGTGGCTTGTAAATTTATAAAGTATGTACTTCTTAAATATGAAGTAAAATATAAGATTTTATGTTTTCGAGATTTTAGGTTGAGCTTGCAAAAGGGTTTTTTTTTTTAGCATATATATATTTTTTTAGTATTCAAAAATTGGTTTTAATATAAGTTAGTAAAGTCTACGTAAATAACATCGCGTATAGAACAGTAGTTAAAATTCAAGAAATATAGCAAAAGTCACAAGCCAATGCACACAACCACAGCAACCCCAGTCCAAAGCAAACACCATAAATCTATTCTTAATTTATAATCGCTATTATAACGGACATTGTTCGCGCGCTCATTAATCTCAAATATTTATTTATTTTACTGTAAAAATCGTGACAGATGAGATTTCGCGTATTTGGCGACGCGCCAATGTGTTCCTAAGCATGATTAAATATGACAGATTGGTCGCCATCTTATTAGTTTATCAGATTAAACTATGGAGGTTAGAGGTAAGGAGAATCTATGTGTATGAAAGTCAAAATACGATCTATTTTAAAGGAAGTCGGTTTTCGCATTTCCGGTTCGCTTGGCGCTCTTTTTAACTATGTGTAGCTACAAAAGCCATAAAATGATATGTAATATACATATTTACTATACAACAATTAACATCATATCGTAGTTTTTGATCCGCCAGCGCTTTGGTCGTATTTACTAGAACTATTTCAGCATACAGTTTGACACTTTTTCAACTTCCAGCCAATATAAGCCTCCTGACGTCTAACCTCTACACCTTAAACGTCAAATATATTTCAAAATTATATTCTGACAAATGAATAAATGAATGAACTATTATATTATATAATGTAGAGGAATAAACGGCAAGTTGATGGAATAACCGTACATAATCATTCTTATAGTTAGATCCCATGTGTTTGCAAACCATTAAAAATACATTAGATGATGGCTTCTGTATCCCATACCTGTTTTCTAAGCTAGCTTAGTGTTCTTGACTTGTAATTACCACTGGTTGGTATCTCCATGGACTACCAGTACCACTAAAACGAGTTTTGACGTTACGAATCGTAGATAGTTTTCTAGCAGTCAAGAAACTATCTCTTGGTTGTGATTGGTTGCTATTTAGTAGTAACAGTACTTAACCAATCACAACTAAGAACTCGTTGTGTGACTTCACGAAAACTCGACGTTTCGTAATGTCAAAATTCGAACTGGGGGTACTGATAAGATAACAGTTCATACAAATGGTCATAATTTAAATAATATAAGACACAAACCCATGTTTAATTATGTGAATATTAATTTGTATCAATCCTAAATTAATACATTATTTGTAAAAATCTTATTGAGAATTTCATATCATGTACAGATGAGGTTAGATGTTCGGTTCTCTATCGTAGTCACCAATACAATAATTGCATTGGGATAGGCGGTTTATAGACGGTTTGACTCTCTGACCTTTGAGTTATGGACTGGATATTCAATTGAATTTTAATAAACTACCTATTAGCATTGCAATGAAAACAAATTAAGGTAACCGACAGATGAATGATGGCTGCGCATTATTTATATACATATATATTCCTGTTGCATCATCTCAATCTGTGTGAAAGAATCAATATAACTATTATCAATAAAACTATGTGAAGGAATCAATATTAATATATAAAAGTACATTTTGCGTGACATTTCGACAAACATACAAAATTTCGCTACTAAATTTTACCTCCAAAACAAACTTGACACTGACACATAGTATTTATAACACCTACACTACTAGTAACTAGTAATTAGTCACTATTATTTACTGCAGCAAGGTATTAAAAACATAGTCTTTATTAAAGTTTTGGCACACGTGTCGTCATTAAAATAAACCATAAAATATTCACTATAAAATTAACTATATTCTCTGTGCCAGCAACAAAAACGACAATGTTATGACAACACTAGTATGACAGCACATCAGTACTACCAACATTAGAATATATTTAATCTATCAGTCTATATAATCTATTCCTATAATCCTTATCGATAGAATAAATTGTATTAACATCATCTATAGTCTAGTCTAGATTTAGACTGATAAATTAATGATAATATAGAAATAATTATCTCTCGTGAAACTTCGTGGACGTGTGTGTGTGATACACACACATACATGCAGTGGAGTTAATATAAATCTTTCAGGCAAAGCATTTAAGTTTGATTTTTATAGGTCGTTAAACTGTAAACCAAAACACATCAGAAATGGAGTAGATTTAAAAAATATAACGACAAGAGTAGTTATATATTAAGTATATTATGAGAAAAATCTTTTCTGTTTATTCATATTATTTTTTAAATTGGAAAAAATAAAATCCTCAACCCTCTTTTGATCTTCGGGTGTAAAAAAAACTAAAATAATTCTCAATCCTGAAGAATATATAACAAGTAAGAGAAAAAAAAAATACTGAAAAAATATGTAGATATAAAAATTATTCAATATATATTAATTATTTGTGTATATAATATAAAGAAACAAATTAAAAATATGTATAGTAACTGTTATATATGTATTTTGTTTTTCACGTTAATCATATCGGTATTTTGTCCGCCTAGTTTCAAACCCAATCGAATGTCTTACTCATCAGCTCGGAGTACGGTGTCTCGCGACGTGAACTGCAGCCCTACCATGAACTCTTAAAACTATTATAGTTAAAATAAGTTTTATTGGAATATTAGAACAATATTACTTTGATTCGTACCATAACATCTATAAAACAATATTGTTTTATTCTTGCTCAGTGGCGTTAAAGAAGCAAACAATTTTAAATAAATATTTCAAATGTCAAAGCGAAGTGTGCTTTATACGAGTACGAGTTAATAATGTATCCTATAGTAGAAGAATGAATGATTTAGAATGACGTCATCAAAACTTATCGATACATTATTAAAGTAGTATTACTTTTAAAATGAATTTGTAAATAAGATAATTGTTATATTGTTATAAAGGATTGGGATGGAATGTCATGATGATATACATACAAACAACTAATAAAAATAAATGTTTTTTTTAATAATTCATTTAATTTAATTCAAAATAAATTCAAAACTTAAACATTTTAGACAAGTCTTATTAAATTAAACAAAGTCCAAAATAAGAGACATTGAATTTGTAATAGTTATTTTATTTTCAAGTCTAAATATAAAATACTATTTTAAAACACAAACTCAATTATAGTTTGTAATCAGTAAAATATTAAAACTTGCATCTAAATTGCAGATTATTATGGAAATTAATTCAATTAAATTCTCTGCAGATTATACTGGGATAGCATGTTACACAGTAAGCTTAAAAAAATCAAGCAACTGTCTCTCCTATCTAATATGGAATAAGGATGAAATTGCGAGGCCTAAATAAGTGATTGATGTGAGAACTTTGTTGACGAATGTGGGGGATTAAAGAAATGATCAGTTAACACGTACATAGGTCATTGAACCCTTAGATGGCGCTCCATACAAAGCGCATACCAATTAAGCGCATTACAGATGCCATGGGAATTTAAAAAATCCCGGTATTGCTTGGGTAGGAGGAACAGAAATGTTATTTATAGAGATTTATAAATGTATGATTTATTTTAATATTAAAAATCTTATTACAATTTTTTAAATGCCAGCGACTTCGTGAGCTCCCACAAATCTCATAACTAAAATAATATGGTGCTGGCTTTAAACTCTATACCCGATATATGAGTTACAGTTACAGTTTTTATTCAAGCCGGACCACATACATATAGACAAAAATTTCCATCTGATATTCCGATATTCCGAAAGCGTAGTTTATAAGTGTAGAAAAGCTGAGTACATAAGCTTAGCACCTAAGCTAACTGTATATATAAGAATAAGCGTAATAAACATAAAAATGGTTTTAGTAGGTTAATCTTAAATGCTAGATATATACTGTCGCAGACTATCTTTTAGAACTTTTAGAGGGGAATAATTTTGTAGAAGTAGATTTTTGAGTAACTTTCACCGTTTACTCAGCGCACGCAAGGAAAGCTCTAAATTTTGCCGTTTTTGCAACATTTTTTATTGCTGCTCCTCCCCTATATATCTTACCGTGATGTTATATAGCTTACAGTATTACTTGATAAATGGACTATCTTATACTGAAAGAATTTTTCTAATTGGTCCAGGAGTACCTGAGATTAGCGCGTTCAAACAAACAAAAAACAAACTATTCTGCTTTATATATTAGTATAGATGTAATATATACCCACACGATTTGACCTTGAAGAATAGCTAATAGGCGTCCCCACCAATCAGAGAGAAGCACTAACTCACTATCAGCTATTTTACGAAGCAATGGGATTTACGCCAGTTGAGATAGAGTGGCTCAGATCGTAGATACCATTTTTCGTAGTTATTTTATTTTAATTTCAATTTTCCTTACACGAGGGCTTATTTCGATAAGTAAGAATCAAAATAGTTCCTCCTGACACCTTCATTTGACGTACACAAGTGATCACTGGTAATGATTCCAAGTGGATAAGATTGAAATAAATAATAAAATGTGCTATTATTATTATAAATATTCCAATTAAGAATGATTGGAATTCTAAATGTGCGATCGTCATAGAACTGGTTAATTATTAATATTCCATACGACGCTTTACCAGGATTTTCATTTATTCTCATATCAATGATGACTAACTCTTCCATGAAGTCTCTTGCTGGTTCTTCTCCATGGACCCTTCGGAAACTAGAGTTTGACGTTGCATCTCTACTGAATAATTGCTATTTTTCAAAGTAAAATAGTGTCATTTAAATTGAGCAATGAAATGGGCTTATTAAGTAATCTAACTTACCAAGTCATGTTCTTGAACACATTACGTAGTAAAGATGTATATGTTACGCTCTGAATACATTTTTCGTCATGTTAAAATCCTTCTCGATGTATACCAAAGACTATTCTAGAACAAATAGAAAATATGGTCTAAAGTCTAAACTCTAAAGTATATAGAAAAATCTACTATTTAAACATTACCGTTTTTTATATTTTTTACTATTTAATATCTGTATTGCATATTTTAACGGTACACACTACCGGTAGCTATTTTTTTTTTAATTAATTCGACTATATAAATCCTAAAAACAAAATCTTACCACCGCGATCAACATTTGCAATAATTTAGAAAGCGCCATCTGTTATCACGTTTCTAAATCTAAGAGTCACGAACAGCATGTTCGTAATAAATATTTTTGAGACAGGGTTAACGGTGAGGGAGCGCCTCACTTTGTTTTATTAGTGGATATGATATCACTGCTTCCTTAACACTTTCTTGTTCAAACTTTTAACATGACGTCAGAGTGATGTCAGCCTGGTCAGCCTGTGATTTTTTCTACAAATGTATATATTTCTTGATTTATATAGTATTTTTTTATATTTTCGCATTTCAAATGTAACTATTTTTAACGGATCTACCTTGATTATAATTTACATACCTACAGTGATTTATATTTTAAAAATATAAAAATTTAAGACGAATTGTATGTGTCCAGAGTAAGTCAGTTTGTTAGTTATCTTCCCTCAACGATTCTTAAGAATCCGAACATAGCAATCTTCTGCTGCAAAAAAATCAAAACACGAGTTAAATTTAAAATGTTAGTTACATTTAACTAGATTTGAGGTACATAGCAGCAATCAATAAGCGTAGTCCATACACAATGTTTCGGTTGCTGTCCTTTTACTAACTTAATTTCCAGGTCGCAGGTTTGATTCCTGCCGCATTGATGAATTGTAAATCTATATCTATTTAATCTATTTTAAATACTATTTAATAAACCGCAAAACATATGCCTATATATAAAGTATGACTTAGGAATTTTGCTATAGAAAGTTTGAAGGCAGACAGAGATTTTGATCTAGAAAATATAACTCTAAAGAGAAGAAATCGAAAATGGGTTAGACCATAAACATTTTGAACTTAAATTTAAAATTAGGAAGAAGAAGAATTTTAAAAAGGGAAAAATATTCTTTGATTGAACTCCATTGTTTAAAACAACTATATATAATTCTAGATTTAAATAACAACCCAAGAAATATAACAAAATATATTAAAAATATAGAATATCTACAATTCCATTATCTGTCGTAAAAAAACGATAACTCAGTCATAAAAAAGATATAAGCTTAGAATTAAAGAAAGAGCATTGTAGATTTACTTTTATAGCGGAAATACGAAACCATAAAATATATTTACTCTCGCAATCTTCACTTATATATAGATAAATAAAGACTACTGACGGACTATCTGTCATAGCCTGCACCTGGACTAGAAATTTCAAAATATAAGTTTTTTTATGCGGTATTTTGTTTTTTTTTTTTACATAAGATCTAAAATGACGCTTGACTACATTCCACCTTATGGAAAGTTGTAGTATAGTCAGATGGTAAGGCGCATCACTTAGTAAAAAAAAAATAGCTTTTTCTATGAAGTTTAAATAAAAGTTTATTATATTTTTAAATTTTATAAATATAAATATAGATAACATGACATTTTACGATGTGATAGAGTATTATCTCAAACAACAAATTACTTTATACTGTAAGAAAATCTACAATTTCTCGGTGAGCACAAAATGCATTGATTTATAAGAGCTCAAATTTCGTAAAATTGTATTTGAATATGATGACGTATACTAAGATTTACCGCGCAAAGTAATTCCAACCAACAGATAGGTACCTTAAAATACAAACTTATTTTTTAATTTCACAACATAAATATTTTAAAAAAATCTATTATCAGTGTGCATAGACGTAAATTTAACTATTTAAACGTAAATAAAAAAACATTTTTTTTAAATAATAATATTTATTATATGATTCCAATAAAGGGTGCAATAGTCGAGTTATCTGTTCTAATGCTGAGGCCTTGTGGTCTGACTTGGAAGAAAGTCGTATAAGTGCAAGGGGAACTCGGTGAATGAAGCCTTTAAAACTGGTGGCAAATAAAATATGCAATTTATTATTTATCGAAACGTTGATAGTTTTCAAGCAGTCACGAAAGGAGTTCTGGATTGTTATTGGCTAATCTTTCTTCTTTTTAATATTATGACAATATTGAAATCTCGAATTCTGTCCAGCCAGTCATGAAGGCAGCACTTTAAATCATTAATCGGTATTGTTTTCTGTTTTTTGTGATACATTCATTTTCCTAAAACAACATAAATAGTTTGACCATCACCACTGTTAGTAAATGAACAATATTTATTTATATATATTGGATATATTTGAAGTTTCCCAATGATCCTTCGAAGTAGATCTTCAGATAAGCCAAGTTCAAGTCTAAGGTTAAATTAATAATTTGTTTTATAATAGTTAGATATCTTTTTAGAATAATATAAGATGAATAAAATTAAGTCCAAATTCAAATAACAAAAGCCAGAAAATTTAAACTCTTATTTTATTATAATTTATAAGTATCATTCGTTCGTGAACGATTTGAAGCCCATATTTTGAAATTGTTCCATTACTGCAGATGTGGAACATCACAATATATATAAACTAGATCGTATATTTTGTGCAATATTGGCCAGCTTCCGAAAACGAGCAATCTAAATCAAAATGTCAGATCAGTACAATTTACTTAAAGAAGGATTTATTGCGTAAACATAAATAGATCTGTCACTTATTTCTGCAGTTTCATGCTAATGGATCTTTTTTTTTTGTCATGGAAATTTATGAAAATAATGGATGTCTTCAATAAATGTTTTTAGTCACGATAATCAATCGTCCATTTCTTGTAATACCTACCTTTTAAAGTTACAGATTGACTTTTCATAAGTGTAATGTGTGCCTATATGAAATAAAAAAAAAAAGAATTATAACATATTATGTCGCCTCCTTGGTGCAGTGACTAAAAGTTTTGCAATTGTAACCATATCCTAGGATCATATCTAAGGTCACTCAATGTTTGTGTGTTTTGGTGTAGTATTAAAGAAGGATTTGCCCCAGATAGAAACTGCAAAACTTCTATGAAAGCAATAAATTATCACGAAAAATAACTAGGAGCCAAAAAAAGTTTAGCTAAAATAAACCTGCCCATAAGTATGAACTAAAATGTGATGCGGAAGGAGTTTCATATTATATGTAGAATTAGACAAAATATTTAATCGTTAGTTGACAATGACATCATCTTTGTGTTAGAACTACCAACTTAACAGATAAATTACGCGGGAAATAAGCAAATAAAGCGTTTTGTTTTTAGTTATAATTTATAAATAATGTTTACGTAAATAAATTCATTAAAACCTTTCAAGTGGCAGCAAATATAAATCTACTGATTTAACGATCCTGTTTTAAAATCCTTTCAGTATAAATGTAAGTTTATATGTAAAAGAGTATATCCTTTATAATGTAGAACAAACGACAAAAGCGAGTCACCTATCATTGTTGACTCGGTGAATTTCCTGCTTTTATCTAACTTCCTCCCCACTCCAATTACATGCAACATTCAAATAATAAAAAATAAACAAATCAGTAACTAACGTCAACCTAAAAAAAACAGTGGAAAAAGATAAATATATTTTAAATTGTTTCAAATTTACTAGACACTGCTGGGGGCTGCCGGAAAATAAATGGAGACTACCTATATTCATAGATAGACTTTATATACGCATTATATTTCTATAGGCAGAAGAATAGCAGAAAAGTGTGAATAAATAATATATGATAGATAGCTGTCTTTGTGTGTGTGAAGATACAAAAATACACTTGAAGAGATTACTCAATGGCGGAGCGTGCATTGGCAATATTTAAGCACGACCTATGTTGTCAGTATTGTTGCGTATTTATATATTATTGTTTAAAATATTATAATCGTAATTATCAGACTTGAATTGAACATTAAATTTAATGATTTTAAACCTTTAATTTTAGATCAATTACTAGTTAGATTTGCAAATTGAAAGTTAATATGCCATTTCATTATCCAATCTACAGCGCACTACTATACCCCAATGAAACGCGTATTGGCGAGTAATGACCCGATTTCATTATCCAATTTAAGTGGCACTATTTGTCTCGAAAAAATTAGTACTAAGAGTCGCCACCAATCAGGTGGGAGTACTAACTCACTAATATCATTTTCACAGTGCTGTATTAGTGCAAATTGACGTAGCGCTCGTCAAATTGAATAGTAAAATTGCTACTTTAATCGAAATATGAACGTTTATATATTTTTTAACTGAATGAAACATTTAAAAGCAATGTTATATTATTGATATTTCTTTATTATTTTCTCATGGTTCCTTTGTTATTTAAAACCATAGGAAGAATATAATGTCTGTTAATTGTTTTATAACATCAATGCTTGTCACGATTACGCCCATGTTACTTTGCGCTGTTTAAACACTGAGGTCATATGTTATTGTAGAGGAAAATAGCGCATTTGTTCTATTATATGCACAATATTAATACTGTTATTAAACAATAATATTTTTAAAGTGTACCCTATATTTCTCTTTTTTAAACAAATTATATGAACGTCAAAAATGACACATGTCAAATGACATGTGTCATTTTGGTGCAATGTTCCTTCGCCGTTAATTAAGAAGAATAAATGTCTACGATTTGTCTATTTCATTTTTCTTATTAATCATCTATGGTTTATCTCCTCTCATTATTTCAGAGCTATACTTTTTGTTTATTTTATAATAGTTTCCGCTTGCGTCAGATCGTCTAGACTTAAAATATATAAGTAATTTATAACCAGTTCTATTTCCGTTATGAAGCAATTCCCTTAATTGTATCATTTACTTTACATCTACAGGTAACTTAAGATTTATTTATTTCCTGATTGATGTAAAGTAAAAAAGAAACCCTATTTAATATTTAAAAAATAAATTATTGTTTTTGTTTCCAAAGTTTCATTAAGGCGTTACAAATTAATGATCAAAGAATAAACTTTTTTATCCTTTATAAGTACTTCACCAACATAATTATAATTATTAACAACTTTATAGTAAAAACAGTGGCACTTAAACTTTATGCAGTGCTGATATATTTAGAACTGCTTGTTTTCATGCAAAGGGAATATTCGCGCGGAATGTAATTCTATTTTTAACTTACTTGGCATATTAATGTGTAGAGCAAATTGACTATTGACATATATTGTATGATTTAATACGAGGTGTAGAGGAAAGGAGTGCTTTCGTTTATCAAAAATAAACAAAGTGTGGCGCTGTTGCTTTATCGGGGTGTAGAAAAAAAGACAAAAAATATTAAATCCTTAAATCAAATAAAAATCTAAATTTGGAGAACATTTTGGAATCCTTAATAATTCCTGGCAAATTAGTAAATAAAGTAGCATTAGACGCGGTCTCATAAGAAACTTTTTCATGTTATTTTCGTTAAGGATATATTGATGTTATTGATTTATTATCTCTTTAATTTGATGTTTATGTTATTGATATTTCTCCACTTTATTAGTTTCCACTTTATTCGATATTTGTCCACTTTATAAGTTTGTATTCCTTAACCCTACCCTCTAAATAGGTTAAAAATACCCAATCGCAGGTTTAGCGTACTCAAGTGCTTTAAAGACACCTTCTCCTCAAGGGTGATAATACTTTTCCCAACTCCCTTCTGTTGCCATATGCAACTCACTACTTAAAATATCAGAATATAGTTTTAAATAAGTGTTGCTGTAACAACCAATAGGGTTAACAGCAGAGATATGATAAAAAAAGTTTTGATTTTTAAGCAAATTGAAAGATTAAAATTTATATACAAAAAAAAAAGAAAAATATGTCTAAGATAAAGCTATTTGAAATGGTATAACAAACGATTGAATATTGTTTATTATCAGTGCTCTACCTAGGTCCTAAATCTTACTAAATTAAACATCATTTATTTCAGGAAAACCTGCAAGTCGTGTGGATGCGATCGTCTGCAGCACGCCGTGTACCACGAGGAGCTGGTCTCCGTGCGGGAGAGGCTTGGGCTGCGGGAAGGTCGTGGACATAACTATGACAACAATCCGCCCGGTCTCACCGCCAAACAGGTGGGTAGAACAAAAACATTATATTATCTGTCTTTGAAACGCATTTATAGTAAAGCATATTATTTTTTCATTATTAGAAATGTAACAAGCTTTTTAAGTTTAATGTATATTTTGTCGTTATATTCCCAGTCGGAGCTGTACTGGTCGTCGCTGGGCGGAGCGGGTGGGGGCGCGGGAGGTGCGGCGGGGCGTCGCTCGTGGCGCTCGCGGGCGCTGGCGGCGCAGCTGCCGCAGCAGGACCTGGCGCTGGCGCACTGCAAGCACGTGGACGACGCGCATCGGAAACAGTTCGAGGATTTCGTGTCCGCCAGGAACGAGATCGCACTGGATATAGGTAGATAGTACTTTAGATGAAGAAGTGCTTGAGGCCCGCTCCCCGACCATACACATGGAGTAACTATTGCTGGCTCGTTTCTCAAGTAGATATCATCAATCGGATAGTCCATCTGCTCTGTTTTGACTAGTTTTATGGTCAAAAGCGTTTCATCAATTCACGTACATTTTGGACATTGTTATATGCGCCATCTAGCGAGAAGTAGTCAAAATTAACATACTCTTTTATCATTTTATTTACTCTATCGTCGTACCATAAAATGCGAAGAGAAATCGGTGGTATTTAAGTATATTATACCATCCTCTGAATAAGAAGTATTAATAAGACTTTATTTTGAATAGGAAATGCATTACAGCACCACGGACCGACTGTAGAGTGCGAAGGATGTACTAAATCGATTCGCAACGGAAGTATTGTAATACAAGCACCAAGAATCAGCGAAGAAGTAAGTAAACTACAGTGACATCTATCTACTTATATTTCGACATTTTTAAGCTTGTAGTTTGGCTACCCCCTAATAGATGGCGCTGTAATAAATGGTTCGTTTCTAGGCCTATTTCCACCCGGCGTGCTTCACGTGCTCGGAGTGTGATGAACTGCTGGTGGAGCTGGCCTACTGCACTCTCGATGGAAGACTGTTTTGCGTGCGGCACTACGGGGAGCGACTGAAGCCACGATGCCATTCATGCGATGAGGTAAGTTTCATTTATTCTTAAACACTAACGGGCATTGAGAGTATCTTCAAACATACACGTATTTTATAGATCCAAACCTACTTACTTCTCAATAGAAAAACAAAATGATGACGATTGACTTTTGACTCTTGGTGACGTCTCTTAGCCTTTTTTGTCTTTAATTATTCCACATATAAAATAAATATGCCAAGTTTAACTGAAATAACATCTTAACTAATACAATTCTTTAAGGAAAACAAAACAATGACGAGTGCCTTGTGACTCCTTTACGGTGACGTCTCGAAACCTTTTTGTTTTTAGTCATTTCCCATACACAGTAAACAATCCATGTTTGGCCGCAATAACAACTTCACTTCAATTGATTTCGGGAAACATTACAGTGACGAGTGAATTATGACGTCTTAATAGTGACGCCTCTATACTTTTCGTGTTTATTTATTCTACATACCAAATAAACATGCCAGGTTTAACTGCTAAATAATATTGAAATCATTTCATTCCACAAGATGGCTTGATTTGATTGTATGTTTGATTGTATGCTATGTTGTCACAAGCTTTAATATACCCTAAAAATAATATTGTTTTTTTTAATATAAATTACTTGTTCTACTCGCTACCTACTGATGCAATATAATAATATAAATTTGGGTCGACATGGAAGTTATTAATAGGTACAATGCACTAGAACTTCTTTTTATAGAATTATTATACGTCATATGCAATTGAAATAGTCTTGAGCCTTGATGAAAGTCGCCGATGTATTTACATCTCTATATAGAGGATAAATATTAATATATCAGTTTAATAAGTTTTATAATTGATTTGGATCTTTCAAAGTCTTTGAATATTGTTTGTTTTTCGAATCAAAGTATCCGTACGTTAGTTATTTCTGTTTGACATTTACCAGCCCACAATGATACAGATTTGTATTACGATTTACTGCTGTTTATTTACGTGTGCTGGATCATTCTGGCTGATAATATAATTCTATCTAATTTTAAATATAATTATAGTAATGTTTAAACAAAATTTCTTGAATTGTCACAAGGACATTATAAAAGTATGTTCCAAGCTTAAAAAAGTAAGTCAGTTTTTTTGTATGCAAAGCGTTCACTTACTTTTTAAAGAATTGAATGCTTCATAGTATTAAAAAAAAACAAGTCACTGGATGGATGGATGGATTTGATTAATTTCATCACTGCGGCACATCATGTGTGATAAGAAAATTTAAATCGCATCAATCATAGTTTAAAGTTATTAAAAGTCATGTCAAAATTATTAATTATCTATGAATATCTGTCACTTTTTTGACAGGCTGTTGGTTAAGTGATTAGTAGACTTAGCTGCTGACCTCAAAGGTCGTGGGTTCGATTTCTACACGTAACTCTATTTTGTGTGACCGTTTTGGGTGCACTATGTGCCGTTATTTGTGTTTGTGGGTATTCTCTCTTGTGAGGAAGATGTTTTAAAAAAAAAAAGGACACTCATCTCCGCCATCCCTTTTTCGGACCTGACCGAAACTTTTTTACTTGACCTCGCTTTAAAAATTTACTTGATCTTAAAAATTAACTGGATCTTCCATTACATTAAAACGTTCCACAAACCTTCAAATAAAATGGAAAACTCCTTAACATAAACGAATTTGAAAAAATCTGACTCAAATATTTATTTTTAATTGGTTCACACAAAAAAAAATAATAATATATATGTGATATATATTTGCTTAAATATCTGTTTTGGCAAACAAGTATTTTGAATGATCATTTCGTAAGTTTCTTTAATACCTACATGAGTCACTGGTGTGTCAGTCCTGTTATTTAATTTACACTGACAGAACGAAGATGAAGAGCTTGTTTTTTGTTTTCACGCGTTTATAACTACCTTCCTGTAGGAGTTGAGTGGTTCTTCTACCTTATAGCCTATTAGCTTATATATCTTATATAGCAAGTATATATAACATACAATAATTGCAACCTAAAGCAGAATATGGAGACCTCTTTAAAATATATAAAAGTATTAAATGTTTCAAAACAGTCTGGATAAGCTGTTTATTTCCCGGGATCTATCTATCAGTAGTTCTGAAGTAATGTACATCCAGGAATACGGATCCACGCAGAGTCGCGGGGAACAGTTGGTTTTAATTCAAAGAGGAGTCGTATTTTGGTATTGGTGCCGCAGTATGAGTAACCCCGATAGGTTAGGCTGGATTTAGAAACTTGGCGAGATGTACTTATTTTAATTTCATTTATTTATTATATAATAATTATCGTTTAATGCTATATTTTGCAACGAAAACTCAATTTTAACACCGTATTATTAATTTAGTTCTCGATGTATAGCATACAATTTGCAAGAGAATCAGAATTTCAACACGGAATCAGACCACGAAGGTGACATCAGTCATCAATTCCTTCACACCTTTGAATGGCAATGCAAGGCAAATATTTTGGGTAGGTGATATGCGATCAGGAAAACGTTTATTTATTGATTAGCACATTGTACAATCCGACCGACAGACTAATTATATATATATAATGAATCACCCGATGAACTTCAATGTTCTGGGGTTCTTAGAAATAACAGATTAACTTCCAGTATGTGACAAATGAACAACAGTTATGTTTATTCTTAGTATAATGTTACTCGAAGGTTTAAAAACTTATGGAATATAAATTGTGAAGATTATTATGAAATTCGATAGTATTTTACATCTGTCACTGTTTGTTTGATCTAAGAAGAATATAATAGGAACAATCTTAGAGCTATTTTATTCTTAGTATAAAGTTATTCGACGGTTTAAGGACCCATAGAGTATAAATTGTAAAGAATAAAAATTATTATGTCATAACATATATCTTACCTCAGTAGTCTGTTTGTCCGAATTAATCATTGATAATGACATCATTAAAAACTCCATTTATTTTATGAATTGAAATGAAAGTTTTAATGAAAGTAAAATAAATTCATTTGTCTTGATTTAACTAATGATTACACAATCTCTAGATAACTTTCAGCTGATATTAATGGAACGCAACTGTCCATTCATAATGGCATTGATGAAACTTATATTTGAATATCAGCTCGATTGTATATTCTAATTAGTGGTTTTAATTTTAAAGAATATAGAATAAATATTTTTTGTCGATTGTTTGACTTTGATTTATTTATTCTAAACCATGAATATAAGGCACAACGTTAAAAAGTATTAGATAGATCAAGTTTACCTAATGTCTAGACTATGTGAGTATGAACTTTACAACGCGTAAAGAATAACAAACCAAAATATAGGAATATTTTATCATTTTGAGTATTTTCCTGTTACACAAAAATATTTACTTAGAATTAACCTCAATTCCATTGTACGCTATTGCAATAATATATTTTGCATTTACCTCAAATATAATATTTGTTTTTAACACTGGTTGGTTCGATCAGTCTATCTAATAAGAAATAAAACATTAAAAATACTCTGTATCAATTACTTTTAGTAAACCGCAACCGTACAACATGCAATCTAGAATTACATAACGTTGATTTGTTAGTATTCATTAATGAGTCATAAACATTAACTTACAATTTATCCTCAGTGATCCACGTATATAGTTTAAGACTCCATTGTTTACTTTAAACTTACTGAAATAAAAATAAATTTAAACAGTACAACACTGTGCTGAATTCTTCACACCTTAGTTAGTGAGTAACCATCGGACCATTTACGCGCCTTTTCTGCGGTAGCCATTTTGGAAAATATTTCGACGTTAATTTTTCTTAAGTGACTTTTGCTATTTGGATGTCAAGATTTTGGATCACGTCAGGTATTATTATTTTATTTATCAGCAAATATAATCGTGGTCGATAAATCATGGACGTTCGTTTGTTTGGTTTGAAGTGGTGTTCTACTTCGAGATCCGAACAAATTATTAGTACATTAGCATTGCATCTTGTTTGAATCAGGGTAATTGCGTTTAGACATTTAAATTGTGTTTACCCTAAATAAAACACTTGGGGAATACACTTGATACTTGTGTTGAACCATCAATTGTGTTTTATTGAATCGATGATTTATGTTTATTTTAATCTAATTCGTTTTCTTTGGAAAGCAATATAATATCTTAAAAAAATATTATTAAGGAAGATTGAAAGAATGTTATACCTAAATATTTCAGCAACATTGCGGAAACGACAGCTCCGTTGAAGCACGGGTTTCGTTCATCGATCGATTCTCTAAATAGCGATCAATTTCTTTGAAGTGTCGCCGCCTGAGCATGTTTATAGACACTTGTTCGATGTAATAAATATAATTGACGCACACATGCGACAACACTTCTTAACCATACGTTCGCCAACTGTGAACTCAAACCTCTTTCGACTTTTACCGAGGAAGTATCTCCTCCAGCATTTGATTCCAGCTTTTGAAATTATTAAAAAGTTGAAGTGAATTAAGTGTTCTTTTTTTAAATTTGTAATCGCGCGCGTACTTTAACTTTGTGTTTTATGTGCGTTCGGAAACGGACGGAACGAAATTGATTGAGTGAGTGAAGTACTGAAACAGCATGTGTTATTATTACTGTTCCAACCACTAAATGATAATAAAAAATAAAATTACTCATAAAATTCTTAAAATGCCCTTCGTCATACTTAAACGATTTTAGTTTTTTTTAATCATTAATATTAACATTAATATCATTATCTTTCAACTAACAAAAAATATAAACGAATGTAAATACTTTTTATAAAATCTCATTACCGGCAAATTATTTTAGGTTACATTTAATTGTTATAATTTATTTTAGAATAAACGTTTTATATTCCTTAGCATAGAATTTTTAACTATTGTGTAAAAACTTATACACAAAGATTTTAAAACGGTTCCGCCACTCAGCAATAGATGGCAGTACTGCATTCGTAATATACGAAAAGTAAAAAACAAACTCGCTTTTCTTACTGTCATATAATAATGGTTAAGGAAAACCTTTTCTATTCTTTATTTAAAACTATTCTTCAATCTTAAATATGTCTCATCACTAATTTATAAATTAACTGAGTTATAATTATTGTTAGTCTATGTAGCTATTAAAGGTGATAGAGTCTAACTAAAGTCATTTTATTGCATTTCTTATACACAACGTATTTGCATTTTTTTTTTACGTTTCGGTTTGTGACGGCAGCATTCACAATCAGGTGTACCGTCTGTTCATTTGCCACTAAATTAAAAAAACTTTAATATCTCATTAATTCCTAATATTCAAATCTCAACTAAAACAAATTGAAAATGTTCTCAAAAACCCAAACTAATAGTGACTCTTTAGTGACACTGCAATAATACAAGAATGAAGAAGACGTGAACATATATTTATTTTATTTAAAAAGCTGATTTTAAAGTTCTCTTATTATTTCTTAATGCCTTTTGAATAAAAAAATGTACTGACCATGAAGATGCAACGAAGTTTCATTGCCGCAGTGTTTTTAAGGTTTATGTAATTTTAATGAGTCACTGACCCCGAAAGTACCGACCCCGAACTTGTAATGACATTTTGGCACAATTCGTCATTCATTACATTTCTATCGATCGTCGGAGTAATTAAAAATAACAACATGAATAATATTCATGATTTTGTAAAACACTTACGAAGCACAGCCCTAAAATCTTCCCTTCCCCTCCATTTGCATCCCCTTATTTGATTGATATTCCAGCCACTGCTGTTTTTGGAATGCCATTGGACAAATGTGACTTACCTACCACGAAATGTGCACACAATCCTAAATTGTAAAAAGACAGACAAAACACGTTAAGTTGAAGTTATAAACATTCCCCTCTTAAATATTCATTTCTATTGAAAATATCGATAAGTCTTGTAGTAGGTATTATTTATAGTTTGTAAAGACGTTTTAAATTTTCCTGTTAAAATGGGATTGTAAATGCGAAATAATAATTATTTTGAAATCACTGAAACGTAAAAAACACGTAATAAAGTAATTATTCGCGACATATAAATCTATGTTTTAATAGTCTGCGCGTGCGCCATCATGTGTGTAGCGGTTAAAAAGATTATGTCACACGACACTTGAAACAACTCTCCTTACCCTGCAATAATTTACTGATACGTACTTAATATTCAAATACCTTTACACTAAAAGTTTGTCAAAAATATGTAATTTAATATGCGTCTGTGATATCATAATCACCATTTATTATTTATAATTATAAAAACCGTAGTGTCAATTTTAGCTCAACTCATAAAAAATAAAACTTTTTATTCCATATACCGGAATTTGTTTTACGAAAATTGAAGTACAAGGATTAATACAAACAACTATTTTTCAAGATTTACTCAACTTATAGCTTAAGAAACATAAGCTTACTTCGCATTTATTAAATAACATTTAACCGTAAAACTGGTCAATTCATACAATATAAGTGGAACGTTAAATCCTTGGTTCCTTGCGGTGTACAGCGAGCCACTGCGCACGGCCCGCGTGACGTCACCAGTATCGGATTACACGCCCGCCCAGCTTCGTACTTTCACTCAAAGGCAAGGTCACTCTTTCAGGAGTATGCACGCGGCACATACGTTTACCTTACACGTATATGACTTGATGACGTCATTAATGGATTTTAGGTCATCCTTTTTACGTTAACAAATATGCACAACCTTTTTTTTCACTACAATAATTGATTTAAAATTGAGATATACCTGCCAAATGTATAAATCTGTAACTCAATTTAGATTTATCTCCAATCCTAAATGGACACCTATTCAAAAATAACTAAAATCTTAGTCAAAACTTTCTTCCTAAGTGACGTCATTTCCGTAATTAGATCATCAATAATGAAGCCATATATGTACTGCTGAAGTTACAATTTAATTAATCAATTTGCAAGTTGATAATTATTAGATATAGATTTAATTAAAATGATCGTATTTGCTTTATTAAATTCTCAAATTAATGTAGAATAAATATTAAATGTAAAATGTTGATAATATTAAATATATTTATAGTTTATTAACGGTACGTGTTACTCCTGGCATGGCGGTGGCGATATGAGTCAATTTTTTCTGATTTCCCCAAGAGGTCGATGAATCATGAAAGTTAAACGTGATATTTACTAATACTATTTTCAGATTACGCCAAGAATTTTAATGTCGAATTTTAAACGTCCATAAAAGGTCCCAAATTAGAATGAGCCCAGCGAAAATCAATCAATCAGTCAATCAAGTTCAAAATACAATTCTATTATATATATTATCGCTATAAAAACCCGCACAGCAACACCAAGCTGGTCTTTAAGTGGATAAAATTTTCTATTTAATTTTATTCTTTAGTATTCTTTTATTTATACTAAAAAACATTTTATCTAACATATGGCTCTTAGTAATCTTACGGTCAGTATTATTGTGTATAATATTATAGCATAAATACTAAATATTTAAAAAAACTACTAAAAAGACTAGAAAATAATTTCACACTCTTGAGATTTTAAGTAACGTTTACAAGCTTACTATTTACTGCCATAATCAAAGATTAACAGTTTGTTTGAAACCATAAATTATATGCAGATTAATAAGTATTCAAAACTATATAATTTAATATCATAGTCAATGCTTACAAATTATAGTTTCTCCTTGCAATATTACTTTGATATTTATTAAATATATTAATGCTTTGAACGTAAGATTAAGAGCAAACAAAATTCATTCCCTTGAATAAATATATATAATCGATTAAAAAATGTTCGGTTCATAAAATCGATTATACAGTTTTATTGTTGCAACCTTAAACCAATCAACCTTGTGTCACGATTCGCGAATCGACAAACGTAATCATATCTGGCCACAAAGCCAAAATAATTCTAAAAGTGGACACAATGTTTTGGCAAGTATAGCATTTTAATTTCAGTTGTTCATATCTTGTCCCGGCGTTACATCGCTGCATCCATACCCTTAAAAAACTCGTAGACCCCTTCAATTGTCAAAAGGTTACCCCGTAAGGATGGGACTCTTATTGTCTATTCTGATATCTTACGTGGGTTTAAATGAAGCTATAGAGTGTATGAAACATATAATTAGTGGTTTAATACCGAATACGGAACCTAATTTTGAGGATCTGGTAGAATATTACACGCGACTGCTTCAAAAGACGCCTAATTCTTCCATAACCAGAGATTGGATTACAGAATATGCTCAAGGCTATCTGAGGTTGAACCAGGATAACGATGGAAAAATCAAATCAGCAATCGTACAATTTTATAACACTCCATCCAATTCAACTGCTCTCTTATTCTCTACTAAGATATCCAGCTTCGGTCAAGACTCAGTAGACGACAACTCCCAAGCAAATGGTGATTATAGATCAGAAAGGTATCCAGCAACAAAGACCAAAACAATAATCTCAAACACATCAGAGTCTTTTAGCGTGGGAAATAAAAATAGATCATCCACATCTTCCGACAATATTTCAGATCCAAGACCAAGTCGTATTTCTTTTGACCTCGAAGATCGCGATGTTAATGAAGACAGTGCTGATCAAACGAAACTTACGTGGGAATACAGACCTAAAACCCCCCCTCCTTCACCAGTGCCTGAAATACATTTTGAGCCGTTCAGCGGCGACAGAAATGGAGATATAGGTTACAGCGAAGAATTTTTAAGGTTAATATTATTTGCTTAGATCACTGCACTGTTACATGAACCACGCTTTGTTTTGAGCAGTTGTATCCCATCTATTTTCATTAGTTAGCACCTTGTTTACAAAATACCCAGAACAAGTATTTGTAATTCATGCAATATGTAAACTAATTATACATATACCTCTGACATGTAATATATTTGTTTAAGATCTCTTGATGGGATTAAGTTTCGTCCTATACAACGAAATGATCCAAGTGGCAGAAGGAGATCGTTTAAAAAGCGAGCATCTTCTTCATCAAATTCCTCAAGAGAATCTCGAGCCTCGCGTGAAGAAGAACTGCGAATTTTCACTTCACTAGAGGAAGACGAATTTAAAAGCATAAATAAAGACGAAAATTCCAATAAATTTGGAAGTGCTCCTAATTTAGCAGCACGTTCTTATTCCAGAAGTCGATCGAGAGAAAAATCCAGAGAAAGAAAAATCGAGAGTCCTATCCCGGAAGCCACGGATAACACTTATGATGAAAGATTAGTCGATACCAATCTGCTTAATGATGCGCCCAAGTTGAGCACATTTGAAGAAAAAGACGAATCTAACGATGAGGTAACTGAAGAAGATTTCTGGGCTAACTTTGGAGACTAGCGCTAGTTTTCAAAGCACGATCGCACTGCTTACAACAAGCATGACTGATTTGGAATTAAAATATTATATCTCCGATTTTGGTTGTTTTTATGCTCCCCTTGCATATGACATTCCATTTAGACTGGAAAAAATAGAAAACTCAAGCTTCTTGTTTGGCTTATTTGTTTGTTTACTGTAGCACCTATTTAAGACTGTTTGTGCGACATTTAGAACCAAATTAGAATAAATACACGAAACATTATCTGAATCTTATTTGATTATTAAGTGTTAAATTCGTTTGGGATTAGTATTAAAATCTGTTACAGTTGCTCAAGAAATACTAAAATATCCAACGAGCCAACCTCGACCTAGTTGATTTTAATGTGACGCGACACGACCTTCTTATGTCACCACTTCTCATGGTATTATAGGATGCTATGGCAGTTATAGATTACTTCAAGTTATGTAAACAGGGAGCCTAAAGCAATATTTTAAAGAAATGTATCTGCTTTATATAAAAAGTCATATCACAATAGTTGTATAGTTAGTATGCGAAATTTTATGTTAATAATATTTCAAAACAAACTTTATAATAAAAATGCGACAATTTGTTACAATGTATTATTTTACATGAAGAATTCAAATCAAGAATTAATAGATTGAGAAAAAGAGACAGAGAGACAAAAAATATAATTACGATGACTACTCAGTTTTCTAAGTATATTATTGAAGACTTACGTAATTTCAGTGTTTTAAATGCGGTTACAAAATCCAAAGATAGAGTTACAACCTCACCTCGGTTACTTGGACAATAATAATCTTCAAGCCACAGGCTACATTTAATTGATACATAAATATAATTTATTAACGACAGGAAACCCCAGTGCCAACTGATTTATCTTTTATATTTGGCATCCCATTTTATTTGTTACACAATCCAATTGTGCTGTATTCATTTCCTGCGATTATTATTTATATATTTTTAAATCTGTACAAATTTATCTATTAATTAAATATACAAAATCTATTTCTTCTAGACTAGACTATGAGACCGCTAATTAAAAAAGACTATTCTTAATATTCCACTAGAAGATAAAATTTAAAGGAACCCGTAAACCTACACCTGGGTCTCAAGTCTCAGGAGCTGTTTGCACTCTTCTCCCTGCAACGCGATGGGCCCGGCACCCGCACTGTGAATCCATGAAATGCTAAAAACCTTCGTCTCAAATTGTTCTTAAAGTATTTAGAGATGAAGAAATTGTCATTCATCATCGATCATCAGCCATCTTCATCCTCTATCCTTCTATTGATGGTAATTCTGTCTATGCTTTATATGTCTGTTGTGCTAGACTAGTCCACTTCATCCCACAGCCTTCCAAATACCATCCCATCAGGAAATATGAAATGAAATTCTTATATTCCTCTCAATTTGCTAATTTTATTAATATGATTCCACTTTATAGCAGCCATGGTACCTTGGCTCGTGTTATAGCCATACTTGGCAGTACGTATAACAAAACATAAATCAATGTTGATAAATTACAAGCTTATTACAATGAAAGTAGTATTTTATTTTTGGTGAAACGTTTTTCGAAATAATCGAGATTTTGACATGAAGCTGTACAATTATAAATAAAAATGTTATAATAAATTAACCTTTTATAAAAAAAAAATTGTACCACTTATGTTTTTTTTAAATTTTGTTTTGTTTCTATTTTTGAATATTAAAATAATAGCTCTAATTGATAAAAATGCGATCTCAGACAAGTATTCATTATCAATAAATAAAAAAATATAAATATTGTGTAAACAAAAAAGATCTTAAGCCCAACGTAATATCGTAATATTTATACAGTGAGCTAAATATGAAATAGTAAAAAGTTTAGGTAGTTTCCTCCCCCCTTTATTATTTTAATAAATGTATTAAGAACCCATGAAACTGAAAATATAGAACCCCTTATAATCTATTCTCGCTCAAGACGGGTTTACTCGTCACAGTCCAAAATTAGACCGGATGAAAATAATATTCAGCCAAAGTCAATAGTAAAGTCATCAACAAAGTGACTTTTAATTCTTGGAATCCATTTTATTTACGACCAATTCCACTTGACTTTGACTGATTTATAAAAGTTGTCGAATCTTCAAAGATTTGGCGTCTGTTAATAAAATATGATTATAAATTTGACTTTTTACTTGCTAAGAACATTCTTGTAGTATTATTAGATGCTACAAATATCAAATCAACCAGTTGACATCTAATAAGGACTCTTTCTTGTTCATTAACTCAAATAAGCCAATGACCTTTACTATTTACCGTTTATAATGAATAAATTATAAAATGGACGCGAAACCATTCAACCATTGACAATATTTACTGGCAATGTATCAATATCATTGCGAAGTCGTGAATCGATATAACTTCAAACCTCCAAGCAGGTGTTTCCTGAGCTTGAACGCGAGCAGCTTAAAAATAAACCAATGAATGAACGTTGACCAAGACCTTGGTAGACAGACCTGCGTCTAGACTGAAGGCTACCTCGATATGTGAGGAAAGCCGGGGAAATACACATTCCTTCTAATCTTATTTACAACAGATACGTTTAAAATGTTTTGCAACTAATATTTGTATAAATATTTAATTCTGTTTAACATACTATTGTCTATATATAATGGGCTCGTCCATTTTTACAAAATTGAATATTAATGTTCATTATTCAAAAAGGATTCCAAAAAAAAGCAAAACAATCATTATATAAATTATTTTATTATTACGTGAAGCAAAAACTTTGTAAATCATTTTATGAAATATCGATACCAAGGAGTATGATATTCGGCTACTTAAGTTTTTATAAAGAAAGCTAACATATTAAAGAAACTAAGATAAAGCATTCGAAATATATTAAATTAATTTAAAAAACATTACACACACCACAATTGTATCGTTTTATTAAATTAATCAAATATATATTTTACATTAATACCATAATCTAATGTCTATGATACATTGGTTTAATTATTTTAAATATAAATATTTTTATACGGGTTTAAGTAAAAAAAATACTAGAAATAATGCTTTTAAGGCTGAACTAAGATGAACCTGTGTCTTACCCACAGAAGAAATATATAATAAAAGGTTTTCTATCCAAAATATTTATTATGTACATTAACGAGTTAGTCTGATGTCAAATAATAAAAAAAATATATAGTCTACTGATATAACAGAAAAAAAAACAAATGCAAACAGGTGTTAGTCCAAACCCTCATAAATATTAAAACTTAAAAATACACCCGATCATCACTAAGCCTACCATTAGTATATATTAATTCATATACAACTTTCTGAATTCCGTTTCGTTAAAAGACTTTTTGATGCTTTTAGTTATGGAAATGAAATAAACAGTTATTCCGGCTTTTTTACACTTAAAAATCTCTTAGCTCTATTGTCTGAGGTTCTTAGATTAATTATTAGATATATCACAATAAAGCGAATTTGTTTGTTAAAAATATCTAATTAAATTCTATTAATATTTTGTACATTCGAAGTTAGAAATTATGATTGCTCGGAATTTTTCTTCCAGTTAAATATTCGCAATTGGGAAACTTTTCATGTATTCCAGCGGTTTGTTATTTTGACAACGGTGGCTTTATTAAATAATTCACTAGTTATAATTTTAATCAATAGTAACATGACGTAAAAAAACCCGAACTCCATAGCAAAAGCAACATTTTTATCAGACAATAATCATTTTTACTATATTTATCGTTAAATATTGCCATATTTTATTGTACTGAAAAAGATAAACATAAATAAAGCACAATTGCATTTATAGACTTCAATGTATATGATAATTTTACTTATTAATTCACCAAGTCATGGGACTCGATGATTATTTTTAAATTATCCAATCGTCGATCAATATCGATCGGACTCTGATTCGAAGCCAAGAGATAAGTTGACAATTAGATTGCTCATAGTACATAGTCTTAAAGCCGACACCGAATCTCTTAAAAAGTCGGCAGCTGTGAGGTAACTGTTCTCAGACGGGATATCGGAGGAAACATGCGATTCTCCGGACGTTTGAAAACGCCGCCCGCGCACCTGCCCTCTCACTCATCCAAATTTAAATCCTAAACTCCCCCCACCGGCGCGTGCGCTAAGTATTCTGGAATAACTCCTGCGATTCAACCATCGGTGTTCGCCATTCGAATTCGGGTCGCGACCGCGTTCAGTGATATCGTTTCTTTTGTAAAAGCACCACTTACTTCTGCCATGGCTGACGTAGACGTTCAAGTCCAGTATACCACAACTGAAAGAAAGACCAGGAAGGTCAAAAAGACATCCAAGCGTAGGGAATCTAAGGATGGCGAGGTCACCGTTACAGAACTTGAACAGACCAACACCACCGCCACCAACGATGATGGGTATGTGTAGTGGTGGCCAACCCTTGACCCCGTGCTGAGTGCAATGTGACCCTAGTGTCTGTGTCCAGTGTTAACTTCAAAGCGAAATATCTATTTCGATTACTATTTATACTATTTATTTAGTTTAAATCATTATGTTAGTAAAATATTGGCCACCCTCACATACCCAAAATAATATAAGGTACATTAAAGTTTTATAGATCGTCCTGATCGTTCAACGTACGACGAATAGTCAAAATAAATAAAAAAAAACGATCTATACATTGCGCACTAATGCGTTACTAAAAATAAAATGTAAACTTCACGTGCCCGTGAACTTGAATTCGTCTGTGTTGTCATTCTATATAAAGATCAAACTTATTTTTTCTACTATATATTTACGATAAATTTTCCCCACAGCTTATTTTCAGTGGAGAGTACACCAAGGCAATGAACAAGGACTGGCACAGCGGTCACTTCTGCTGCTGGCAGTGTGACGAGTCCCTCACCGGACAGCGCTACGTCCTCAGAGACGAGCACCCCTACTGCATTAAATGCTACGAGGGCGTCTTTGCCAACGGTTGTGAAGAATGCAACAAAATCATCGGCATCGACTCGAAGGTATGATGGAAAAAACATATTTCAACATGATTGTTTTGCATTTAATTATTTCTATTCATATCTTCTTTCACAATTTCACAATGTTTAAAATAATTGGCAAATTAATGTTTGTAAAGACGTATGTTTCATAATTTATGGCTTGTTCCGACATAAATAGACAACTTAAAAATAACTTTTATCAATATTTTATTTGGACATCACATAAAAAAGGCATATCACTTGGAGGTATCAGGTATCCTTCACATTGGAAATGATAAAGGGCCAGTAGTGTCATTGGAATTGCTTATCTTTGTTACGAAGATCAAATTTAGTTCTGTCCTCCAGTCGGCCCAGATTCTTCGTTCGTAACTGCACACGGCCCCAGACTGAACGCTGCCAACATCGAGTATACCTATAACTATACGTTTATCTTCACTGACGAACGACTTTTCTGGTTAGGCCAAACATCTGTAATATCACAATTGTATTAATGTTTCATTTCTTTGATCTACGCCTGTCCATCATTATCAATTTGAAGAGACTTTGGCAATGCATTGAATCAGACGTCCGTGTTGATATCAAATGACACATAATTTTTTGTAGATTTTCCAGAGTAGTGTCGAAAAAAAGTATTTTAATGAACAGGTGTAATTCAGAAATTTGTTAGATTTTCTTTCAAAATTTTATCGAAAAAATCAAAGGTTTCGAATTTTCGATCTGTTTACGGAGGACCAGCTGTGGACCGTTACAATTCCTTTGAAATAATGTAATTTTAACATATTTTTCAGTAACATACATAAATCTCAATACTTCTATATAAGTTTCTTACAAGATCTGTTTTTTCATCAGCTGTTTGTTAACATCTTAAAGATATTATTTTTCGAGCACGTACACTGCCCACTTATCTATTCTTGAGTTGGAAACAGTATTGTTATTGTTTGACCTTGAGGAGACATAGGATCCATCAGACTTAAGATTTATGCGTGATTCAAAATTCACTTAGTATTTCGTAATCGGCCAAAATAAACATTCATATTGACATTACGACATTTAGTCCGGTTTTAACGCGTTTCGGTGGCAGTGGATTGTAGATCTCTCAGACGAAAATAGAACTTAGCGAAGGGTATTTTGAAACATGGAAACTAAGCGCGTCTATAAACAGCCATAAACTTACTGAGTTAACGTTGACATTAATTTGATACACAATACTGTTGTTTAGTTCAACAATTATTAAGTATAATTTGACGACTAATTGGCGCAGTGGTTGTTACATCGTCTATTGTGTCGATGGCTGTGTCGATGGTTGTGGGTCCGATCCCACACCAGAAAATATTTGTTATAAAAACTTATACATATTTCGCTTGGGTCTGGATGTAGTTTATATATTTTTAAAAATAAATGTTTATGTACGTTTATCAGTTATCCAGTAAGCTTGTACTAGCTTTGCATAGTTTCGGGCTAGATTGCGATGTGTAGATCTGTAGGAATATTTATTTATCTAAAATGGCAGACAGGTAGCCGAAACAGCTCTAGTTTTGAGAACTTGGACTAAGATATTTATTATAATATACCAATCTCTAAGCCTTTGGCACCCCTGATAAATAGATGAGTCTACGAAACCTAGCAACAGCAAACACCAAACTTAAAAGCTTTATAGATATTAATGATCTCGGATTTTCGTGGGAGATTAAGAACATAATTAATGGGATTTAATTTGTTACAATCACTATCATACAAACGCCTTCAGATTTGTTATTAACAGTGGGATTTTCCACATCCTAGTGTTTAGACATCACTAGCAGTTAATATGTTTGTTCAACATCAAGTGGCTCGTTAATCATTCCACGCAAACGATATTGTCAATTTGTTTTGACTCCTCATTAGGTATGTTTATCTGTATTCTGTACTTTATCACCAGTTTTGCGATCATTAATATTATTTTATCCTGGTAGATATTACGATATTTTTTGAGATTTTTCCAATTATCCAGAAGAATTGAAAGCTCCTTTATTTCATTCCAGAGGAATTGAGTACTCCTTTATTTCATTACAGCAGAATTTAAATCTCTTTTATTTCATTTCAAAAGAATTGAAGGCCCCTTTATTTCATTCCAGAGGAATTGAAAGTTCCTTTATTTCACTTCAAAGGAATTGAAAGTTCCTTTATTTCACTTCAGAGGGATTGAAAGTTCCTTTATTTTACTTCAGGGGAATTAAAAACTCCTTTATTTCATCATTTATTATCATATATCCACACACACACACACATTTAAGACTGATAAGTCCTTTAGCAATAATAAATGAAATCTTCAAAATTAGCCAAGCAATAAATATGCAATAAAAAAGATCAGACAAATGTACGAAATTCCATTATTAAGCTAATTAAAGACAGATTCATAGTTTGTAGTCATTGAATTATTTTTATGGTTTAAATTATTATGCTAAATGTAAGTTGGAATAGATTTATTTAAATACTACAATATACGTGTGTAGATTGTATAAAATAGTTATTAACGTAGAATCTAAATCGAATTTAGTAAACCATAAAAGTTTTTGTGACTTCAATATATGGCGGTTTCAGCATTTTTGCCGCAGTAATTTAAACAAATAGGGGTATATGAAAGAAACTTAACGTGCCGAAACTTAAATTATCTGAGTATTATCAAACAATGAATATTTTTTTTTTCTATCATGGTTATAAAACGACATCCGGCTCACTAGTTCATATTTTCAAATATAATATTTCTAATAGAATATTTGAAAATATCTGGCAGCTTTCTATAACTGAAAACATTTGCAAAAGGAACAAATAGTATGGAATCTTTATCAGATTTATCTCCTCAGGATCTGTCCTACAAGGACAAGCATTGGCACGAGGCCTGCTTCCTGTGCGCCAAGTGCCGTGTATCGCTGGTGGACAAGCAGTTCGGCTCCAAACTTGACAAGATCTACTGCGGCAACTGCTATGATGCCCAGTTCGCCAGCCGTTGTGATGGATGCGGCGAGGTGTTCCGCGCTGGTGAGTAACCAGACTAAATAAATACCTCAATAAGTAAATGTTTCACTACACAGCTGTTCTCTCCGATCCATAACACGGTTCTAGACTGTGGCTCGTGCACATATTTTAGGATTTATTTCTATATCTGACATATTTCCTAGTGACCAAACACGGTTATAAGTAATCAATAGAAAACTCGGGATCTATTCAAAGCCGAGCTTGACAGGAAAATAAAATAAAGAATTATACTCATAACAAAAAACATATCTTCTGATATGATTTGGTTACGTTAATAAACCACATAAACTGTAAACTTGGGACAATTCGATAGAATATATACCAATATGAATAAAGATATTTTAAAGTATTTACAAATATGACTAATGGTACACTTAAAACCTCCAATTATCACAAATCTGCCCTTATCCGAAATGGTCTGGTCGGATCAAAATATTTCCTTCCACTCTCTTCTTTCTTTCCCATCCACTATCTTACCACCATCCACTATCGTACTTCATGTCATGTTCATGTCACGCCCTTTTCATTCCACCTCCGTATTACGTGACCGTGGCCAGAGACAGTGTAAATAAATAAATAACTGGCACGCTATAGTACCGATGATTTATGTAATTAAAAATAAAAAAGAACCTAAAATAATTGTAAAAGTACTTTAAAAAGTCGCATACGGAAATAGGGCTACAAAGTGCGGAAATAAAAGCAACTCAAAAAAAATGAATAACGCTCGTTACGATGTCGCACAGAGCCTGTTTCTTTCATTTCAAACTCCCTGCGGTACTCAAACGGAAACATTATGAGGCTCTGTTTAATTATGAGTCCTTTCAAATTGTAAGTCCCAATTTAAACTGAACAAAATTTTGTAACGACTTAAAAGGACTGATGTTATATTCAGTTTGATATACATTTAATAGTCAATATTAATTATATTTAGTGACGCTAGTTGATTTATAATTTACGACTGAACCTTGCATCAATCGATGCATCAGACAAGCGATAAATCACTTCATAATATAAAAGGCTCAGTTTAAATGTTATTTACGATAGCGTTAAATCATCTACATCTATATAAGGAATGATGTCGCGATCATCGAATATAGACTTAAATTACTGCAGCTTAGCAAACATATGCCTCTATTTGAGTCATGCTCTGTGTGACACACGGCTGTCAATAAATATGAACATTTGTTAATATCAATGTTAAATTAAATATACACAAAATGAAATATATCTTTTTGTGATATTTAATAGCAATAATTGCTTATTTCTGTAAATAATTTCTGAAATATAAATCGGTTCTGATATATAAAATGTTCGTCGTTCGTGGTGTCTGTATGTGACTCAGTAGTTTGCTCATTTGACCGTATATAGCCAGTGTTATACCCTTGATAGTTAAGGCGTTGTAAGGTGATTTTATAAAAAAACCGGCCATTGTCAATGCCGCAGCCTCTCTCTGCTTGCTTTTGACTTTTAAATCGAAAGTTGCGATTGTCCATATATTTTTGGTATTTCCATTATTTTGGTAATGATTTCCTTTTATATATTCAATCTTTTGTTTTTGTAGAAATAAAATAATACAGGTTTTTGTATTGAAATAAATAATATAATTAATATTTCCTTAACTAGTTGTAACATAAGTAGAGTCTTTTGGGTATCAATTAATTGAATCACGAATAGTGAGGAGACGCCCTATTAATGTGGCTCATTGTTTGGAATAATTGAATTAAACAGTTGTAGGGCTTTATTTCTTGTATAGTGTATACAGTTGACGAATTATATTGTCATAAACTATTTTTCATATAATAAACACGTGAAATAACGTTATTTCTTTACATAATATAATTATATAAAGAAATCAAGGAAAGGTACTTAATAACGATATAAAAAACTATAATATATTGTATTATTGAATGTCGTAAATTTTTACGATATATAATAGTAACACCTTATATGGATGATTCGTTTACAATTCTATAATAATTGTGTATGTGTTGTACATTGTGTCTGTGTGTGTTGATGAGTATTCCATTGTACAACCGAAAAACAATTCACATTCTGTATTCATGAACTCTCACAGTGACATTACGGTTATTTTGATTTAAATCTAGACACTATTAAATATGTATAATATGAAAATCTGTCCGTCCTTATTTTAAGAGTAATTTGAAAATAACGTAGAATCTAAATCGAATTCAGTAAACCATATAAGTTTTTGTGACTTCAATGTATGGCGGTTTCAGAATTTAAACAAATAGGGGTATATGAAAGAAACTTAACGTGCCAAAACTTAAGTGTAACATATAATAAATTAATATTTATTGACATAATTCTAAATGATAATAGTTTATAAACTGTTTCAAAATACTTTCATGAAAAAAATTGTACTACATTATATAGTTTATAAAACATAGAGATGAACATCACATAAATATTATAAAAAAATACCAATGTCACTTCTAATAGATTTAAAGAGCCAAGTCGTATTATGAGTGTTCCTTTAGATTGAAACATATATTTTTTGTTATAACTCCGTTATAACGTGATTTTTACCGTTCTTTGATTTAAATCATTTCATTAGTTATAAGCACCATTTTGGTAGTTTCTTAAAAAAAATCAATACAAAAGTGTGTAATGGCTCAGTAATATACTCAGTATATATACAGTATATACTTATATGTATATACGCAGTAATTTTCCAAAAACATAATTTACGAAGGTTTGTCTACAATTTATTTTAAAGAAACATGTATTATATTTTACACAATCCATTAGCGATGTCGCTACCAAAAGCTAATAAAAATACTAAATATAAAAAATACTTCATACATATTACTTTAATCAGTATAATAATTATTTTCTTTTATTTCATAATTGTAGTTTAATATTAAACAAATCTCTCTATAATTAGTCCGTCATAAAAGTCGTACGTGATTCGTCTTTTCTTATAAAGATGTAAAACCTGTCTCGTAATTGGTCGCGTCGGTCGTACCTCTTGAGAATATAAATATTTAAATATACAATGAAGAATCATGGCAATATTATTATTAATTAAGGCCTGGCTTGTTGGTGCAGTGGTTAGTAATGCTGCTTTTGATCCAAAGGTTGTGGGTTCGACTCCCACACGTATTGTTTTTTCTAGGTTTATCTGTGTTCGCTATTTATATGTTTGTTAAAATATCCACGACACAGAATATATAATATTTCGCGGAAAGTTGTTTAAAAAAAACATGAATGAAAAATTATCAAACAAACATGCAAATAGAAATAGTCTTAGATATAGTTAAAATAGAAAGTCGCTCTATCTCAAGACAAGTTTTTACTTATAGTACTATCTAAACTGCTAAAAGAAAGTTCTACACTAAGACCTAGACGCTAGGTTCTAAGTAGTCCAAAGACTAACCACGAAGCTTATTCTTAATATAAATTTAATTCAATAGTTCTACTACAAGATACTACTGAATGGGTTGAATCATCTCGCGTAGGTGTAATGAATGAGGAATATTTGAATTGAGTGCTGTCATCAATATTTATGTCACTTAACGGATGTATACGCCAGCAACACTAACATTTATTCAAAAAAAATATCATTCAATAAAAAAAAATATGAATTTTAAAATATATTGCGACATTAATTCATTTAAGTGTCGACATTAAATGCTTCTTCTAAAACATAATAAAAAAAAGCGAGTGAGTGAGCAATGATTTTTTCAAATCATTCACTTGTAAAAATACGACTCCATTTCATAAATATTCATGTTTTTAACAATCCTGAAGTTTCACAAGGCGTTTAATTCAGCCATTCCCTATTGTTTTCCATATAAAGCTATTGTCACAGTAAAAGCAGATAATGCATTCCGATGACATGTACGACCTCAGCGTTTATTATTTATATATTCCATCTCAAGAACATCTCTGTCGTTAATTTAAGTTAATTTCATTAAACGATGACTTCAGCGTTCATCAAAATATCGCCTCCGTCCGCCCACGCATTGTCTTGTGCTAAATAACGATTAAAATCTAGAAATAAGTGTTTCATTCGATTGTTTGAATCCTACGTCTTAGAAAAAAATATTATTTTAAGATATAGGATCTACATCTAAAATATATACAGGGTACTTGTATGTCCAGTAGTCAGGTAGAGATACTGTATTCTGTCGGTACGGGAGGATAGGTGAATGTTGGTGCATAGAGTAGATTTTTTCAGACCTAACTGTTAATAACTAAATCTATACTAAAATATACCAGTTATTGTATTTAGTAGCTATGTTCATTTTTTTTTTATGACGATACCTATTTACTTTTTTTAAATTGGTTAAAATCAAATACTCCTAGACACGGGGTCGTTCAAAGCCTACAGTCTTATTTTGCTTATTTTAAAATTGCTTGATTATTTGGGCAGCTACAAAAATACTGATTCATGAAAATTTATATTTCTAGAGACTTCAAACGTTCAAGTAATCCTATATTTTTTCAATTTATCCTAAATGTTTCGACTAAAAACAAATATACATAGATTTATATAAATGCACTACACCTTTAAGCCCTAGATGATTTCAAACGTAAATACTTCGGTAGTTCTCATAAGCTTGCTCTCCCCCTTTTAGAATTAGGTAGACGCACTTCAGAAGGCAACACGCCTTTTGCGATAATTAAACGTAGAGTATGTTTGTACGTATGCGTTGAATTGTTTTTTATATATGTTCAATGGTATTTAGACTTCAGCACATAAAAGCGGGAAAAGTACCCTTTTGGTGATGAAAAAAATGTTTGCGCTGTTTAAATTTACAATTAAATCATAAATGTCACAATTGACATAGATATCTGTTTAAATTATTTTTTTAAATAATAAAATGAACAAAAGAGCTATTGTTCCAAATAGAAATGCCTCGATATAATGACATCACTATTTTCTTACTAGATTGAGAGTCAAAATCGTGTTATCGTATTTGATTAATGAAGTTCAATCCACAAGTCACATACATCCTCCGCTCGGGGCGTCAGTACCGCATCGTAAGCCGAGAAGCCTACACCGGTCGCACGAGACATAACTGTCAAAATCCCCGCGCTAAATACTGTCTTGTTGACAGTTTAACTTTTTTTATAAAGTTTTTTAATAAGTTTATATTTACGACCATGTCCGCGGATGTGTTAAGTGATGATTTTAAATCCCGTCTACATTTGACGACGAAAACAGTAGGACAGGATAGAATACGAAGGGCGAGGGAGAATAATGAGGATGTGGCTATCCTATCCATGTTCCTTCCGAACGCAACAGCTGAAAGAGAAAACAAGAAGTTCTGTTGTGTTCTGAAAGACCAATGCTTGCTCGGTGATCCGAAAAAAACAATAGCAGGTTTATATTTAAATTATATAATCTACTTTAAAAGCTTGTAAAGTCAACGACCTCCCAAAACATCTCGCTTAAAATTGCAGACGGAATCCATTAATTAACACATGTCCAAAGCCTTTCATTTAATCCGCGCCATTAAATTATTCGAACATAATTGAATGAGCTCCTTTCATTCAATTAGACCTGCCATCATTGAACGACGGATTTAATTATGTTCATTCATACAAAAAAAAACATTTAAAATTCCATCTGTTTGAACTAAAAATGTCAACAGATGATGAACACACTACAAATATTAAAAAAATAAAGCGTGAATTCGGCATAGAATCAATTATCGGATTTCATTTTACATTCAAAATTAATCTTTATGTCTTTTATAATTACGTTTAATTTGGTATATTTTCTTTAACTCCGTAAACACTTAGCCCTAATTAGCATGAACCAAACAACACCAACCTTCACCTGCTTGGTTTTGTAAATATTAAAATGGCTGCTTACAGTACATCTTAAAAATTTATGTTAGGTTATTACAAGATATATCTATTAATAAAACGTTTATGTTATAAATACTTTTATTGATCGTTAATTCAAAGCATTCATTAAAAACTCGTAAAACATTATTTTCTATTACATTTAACTTCGTTTTGCAATCTTATGGCATTGTACGTTATATTCTGAAGGTAAACCTTTATCTTGAAGGGCCGGAAGTCAAGAAGTGTCTCGCGAAAGCGTTCCCGGAAGTACTTACAGGGTAAAAGCGTTTCAAGTCTCCAATTTTGTATCTAGAACAAAGGACGTTCGTAAAATGATTATTATTTTATATTATTGGAGCAAATATTTATTTATATTAATAGTCCTAATAGATTACATAAAAAAAAATTACATCTTTTTTGTTTCTTTGACGAAACAATTAATTATCCCTCCCTTTTTACATTTGGAGTTTAAAGAAATACCAAAAAGGTTTTATGTTTCATAAGTGCTTGCCAATATTATAAGAGAACTCTTAGACTTCGAAATATTTAAACCAAGCGGGTTTGATAGGAACAAGTCTTTGAATTGCGCCATTTACATTCAGATATATATATATATATATAAGAAAACATATTTAACTTCCAACATAAAAAAAATACTTAAGAAATAATTTGTTTCTTTTCATTGAAATAAAAATATCGATAAATAGCTCTTAAGTAAGGAATAAGCATAAAATCAAAGAAAAAAATTGTAAATAGTACCAAAACCTCCATAAATATTATTTGGTACATAAGGTCAAATAATATAAATATAATATAAAATAACTTATATATATTTATTATGTTTTATATGTTAATTACTATTGGTTAAATAATATATACAAAAGCATATTACGTCAAATAATTCGTTCACTTGTACACATAATTGTATAATTTATAAATTATACAGTTATAATAAATATATTACCGAGAAAGAGTTTTCAATTCAATGTCGCATACACGAAATCAATTGCAGACTTTCCAACTTCGTTTTCAATTGCAAATATCCGAGCATTTCTATTTAGTAATCTATCATCTATCTAAATCTAAGTAAGTGTATCTACTGAATCTTTTTATAAGAGTTTCGAATTATATCTTACATTTCACAAATATTATTAAACTTTATTATTAAAGCTAATTATATAATATGTATGTATTTGTTAAAAAAAACAAACCAAATAACTGCATTTTGCGAATAAAAGAAAAAACTTGAAAGTAAAAGCTCATATCACTACAGATTTCCTTAAAACCAATATTTTATTAAATATTATATTTTATTTTAATAAAAATTACATAGAATAATATTATATTTTAATAAAAATTACATTTGAAAGAACAATAAACATATGTAAATAATAACAATAAATACGAAATATTGTCAAGCAATATTCCAACCAAAGGAAATAGAATTAAAGGTGACATTTGAGTGAACATAAATACGCTACATAAATTGTTGCATGAACATATGGCGGTTCACCTTACCCTTCAGTTTATCATATTTACCGAACCCTTGACCCCGATATCTCATTTAATTCCTGTTTTACTTATTTTGTACTTTATCACAGTTTCTAGTTCCAGCAGCATTCCAGCTCAAGTAAAATTTTATCGTTGTGAAGTTCTAAAATCTTTATATTTCCAGTTCGTTGTTTCCTTGCAATAAGTTTTTATAATTATGAAGTGCTGAATTCTCGTTCGTTGTTCTTTTGTATGCAAATAACTCAGTTTTCTGGTGCATTAGGTAGAAAGGCAAATTAGTGTAAAGAAATAAAAATATTATTATTGTCTCAAAATTGTTGGAAAAATTATATATTTTGGAATAAATGTATGCGCTAAAAATACGCTTATAACCTAGTATTAAAGCAGCCATTTCATTATCCGATATACTAAGTGCTAGGTCAACTAGCGTACCCATATCGCTTCGTGAACTGGCTGTTAGTGAGCTAGCGTTCCCATCTGATTGGTGGACACTTTTACTAGTTATTTTTAGGGTGATAGTGCTCTGTATCTGGTAATGAAATGGGTTCACTGACCTTCTAATTTCTCTTCTATGCTCTACAGTACATTAATCTTTTCAAGTTTATAATTTTCCTTGTTCAAATTAGTTCATTATCAGCTAATGTTATTAAAGTTATTTAGCGCTAAAGAATTTAAAATGTCAAGTTTAACAATTTGTCTCAGCACAGAGCGTGTATAATCAATCTCTTATCAGTAACAATTTCTACAGCGCACTTAAATCCACGTGCATTGATAACATTATATTTCCCAACAGAAATGACATATGACATGACGTGAAACTTCAAATTGTTCTCGTGCAATGTTTTTGTTCTGAACAGTTACACTGTTTAATAATATAAATATATAACACTATTCATTGAATAGTAAACAGACAATCAATTACAAAAGATATACATAGAGATAAAAAGAGAATAAAATTGCAATAAATCACAGAATATTATAGATAAGACATTGACGATCCAATCCGTCTTAGTAAAAGATAAACGTGGCTACAATTGTCTGACATGCGCACGCGCAGGTTATGGCTCCTAAAAGGTTCGTGAAGCGCCCACTTGCTCTGACATCACGCGTCCCACAGACCGTTAACGACCTTCATTGGTGGTTCTATTCGTAGGCGAATAGCATGAGAACCGTATGATATACATTTGATTTAAATGTATATCATAACTTCCATATTATAGTTTGGCACTATTTTATATTTGATTGTATTTTTACTTCCGCATTCGACACCTCTCCTGTTTTTGACAAATACTCGTGCAGCCCTATCGTGATAAAAACTATCATAGTTTTAAGAAGTTTGTGGCAATATAATATTATTTATTACTTTGATATACTATGAGCTCTATAAAACAATATTAATCCTGTGTAAAAGAATGCATTTCACAATTTTACATTATAAATGTCAAAACACACTTCATGGTACGATTTAATAATGTATCCAATAGTAGAAGAATGAATGATTTAGGATGACGTCATCAAATTTTATCGAAACAATATTGAAATAATATTAGTTTTAAGAGGAATCGGGAAGTAATATTATTGTAATAAATAAATAAAACCTGTATCTAATAATAATATACTGTATTCAAATGTATGTATACACACTCCAGGGCTTATAGAGTAACTTAATTAGAGACGAACAGACAGTCTTTGTAAAGGAAAGTTGTCAAGTGAGACTAAACACAGAGGTATATTACTACAATGGCCGCCCTAGTAAACCACGAGGCGAGTACTGTGACTCTGTGAGATCAAATGATACAAGATTGGATTTAAACAGCTAGTGATTTAAATTACTTTAAACGTTGATTAAATTTTACTTTATTTTTATTGACGTATTGATTTTAACTTCAGTGCAAGTACTATGATATAATATTTAGATTATTGAGCACAGTAAGATACATATATATATATATATATATATATATATATTTAAAACTATTTGTAATGGACTTAATTGGCATATTGCTGTAACCTTTTCAACTCGACTCTACATCTCTTGTAAATAAGAGAAAATCTTATGATGATATGATATGATTTTTATTTTTATATCTTTGTATAAGTTCCTATAAATTTATATTTTTAATAATATACCTAATAGACAATACCTTCTGTAATCTTGCTAATTTAACCATAATAAACCAATTTAATCTAAAAAAAAACACAGTATGCCCGAAACTCTACTGGAATGCCAATAGTCTTCAAGAAACATAAACGAATAGAATAAAGAATACGTTTCCACGAAAGTTCTTAAAGCTTAATACAAAAGCTTTTAATAGAATTGAAAATACAAACAAAATATATTATAACTATGCTATATATAACATTTTAATTGAATATAGAACTAACATTTGCAAATAAGGACATCTCAAGTATATTTTGTACAGAAATGTGGACATTGCTCCATATACAGAATAGACGTGTGTGAGAGAATAAATTACTGTGTAGGTGTGAGTACTGGACATTTGCAAACCAAATATTGGTCCAATTGGGCCAGGGTTGGACAAACAGGAATATAAATTGTACATTTCATTTCTAAAAGCCAAATAGTATGGCTTCAGACAGATGCTAATGAATAAAATATGTAGGTATATGGAATGAATACGCTCTTAAATCAAATTCGTAAAAACTATTCAATTTGTATGAGTTGAGAAATAAGGAATACATAACCTGACAAAAAACAAATGTATACGCATTCGTGTAACATGACCACGCAAAACTAGGGTGTCTTATATCACGCAACTGTTTTATAATTCTTTTAAAGTTGAATTACGACAATTTTCTATCATTAAAATCAATTGTTTGCGTACAATGGACATTATATTTATTTGTTATAATATTTAATAATTATCTATCGTACGTAAAAAGATTATTAATATTAAAGCTGTAAATAAATGAATTTGTATAATAATATATAAATAAAATACAACGTACACTTTTACGAATAGTTTTAATGTAAAACGTCGACATCAAAACTATCATAAACACGAACCGTCGAATCTGTCGAATCAAGTTCAATAAACCTTGAAATGTGCAGAAATTCGCGTGCATCGCCCAAATATCCTGGATCAACATGCAACCTCGTACCAAGGTTTTGAAGGACACATATAAAATACTGACAACACGCCATCAATGCAGCTTATAATCTAATGGCAGCACAAACCAATCAACGGAAAATTATTTCTAGGTTGAACTTTAACTCTGTAACATAGAATTGATATATTACAAAATAATAATAAAACACATGTTTGATGGCTTCGTCATTTTTCATGGCGATAGATTATGTAAAGTATATTTAAAATTTTAATAAGTTTAACATGGCTCTACATGTTTTAACACATTTTGAAACTATATCTATATATTATAATTTACAAACACTAAGCCATCACGTCATCAATACTCTTGATAAATTATCTCATCGGTTTTTTGCTGATGGAGCAGATGTAAAACAGGCCAGAGCATAATCGAGTCCTTGACCGAAGGCGAACTCACCTCGTTTTTTTATGGTAATTCTTAGTACGGGTTAACCACTTTATTATGGATAAATATTCTGTGTATTAGAATATAAAAAAAAGTTATTGTAATACTTTAAGAGATTTCACATGGCGTCTGTTATTTAAAGGAATTCATTAAAAACATTTGTCTGGTTACTCGACTCTACCTCCTTCCAGGTCCAGGCTTGCCAATGGACACCGTATTTTTTACTCAATAACCTATAGACATATACAGTTCATTTATTCAGTTATATTGTAGTTATTATAAACATTTATCAGTTTACTTAAACCGAGCATTTCGTCTCCAGGAACCAAGAAGATGGAGTACAAGACCCGTCAGTGGCACGAGAAGTGCTTCTGCTGCGTGGTGTGCAAGAAGGCCATCGGCACTAAGAGCTTCATCCCGCGCGAGCAGGAGATCTACTGCGCCGGCTGCTATGAGGACAAGTTCGCCACTCGCTGCGTGAAATGCAACAAGGTATGTAGTTATTGTATTAAATTTTTTCGAATATTACCTACAAAATAATTGTGTCGATGAATCATTAGTCTTCGTGTAACGGTTTATATAAACTTTTAGAATATAACAATTAAATGGAAGGAAATTTCCATATCTATATCAAACCTGACAACACTAGAAATAAGGGGAAGAGGTGTGTATTCTTTCGACTCGAAAGGTCTTCTAAACCGGACTCAACTCAACAGATCATAACGCAAGGCGGCGTAACGTACAAACAAGAGCCGTGGCACCGCGAGTGCTTCACGTGCACGCACTGCAGCACCTCGCTGGCCGGCGAGCGCTTCACCTCGCGCGACGAGAAGCCCTACTGCGGCGTCTGCTTCGGAGAGCTGTTCGCTAAGAGGTGCACCTCCTGCACCAAGCCCATCACCGGTGAGCAGCTGACCTTTTCATTACCTTTTAGTTACTATCATTGGAAGGAGATTCGAGACATTTTATTTTGATTAGTAGATACAGATTAACTAAACTAACTAATAGTTGAGTTATAAACACGTTTTCATTAAATCATATTTCCAGGTATCGGCGGCACTCGCTTCATCTCTTTCGAGGACCGTCACTGGCATAACGACTGCTTCCAATGCGCCTCCTGCCAGGTGACTCTCGTGGGCAAGGGCTTCATCACCGTGGAACAGGACATCATATGTCCGGAATGCGCCAAGCAGAAGATCACGTAAATACCTGCCATTCGTCTGTCTCTCGCGATATCAGTCTCCCCCCTCCATCCCCACCACTAACCGAACGCTTGTGAGCGTGCATGCTTGTTTAATCCATGTGACTAAGTACCTATTTTGCTCACAGCGAAAATACAATCCTACCGTTAGTCGCAAACGCGAGAGACTGGTGCTTCGGCACCGGGGAACGAGCCTCGCTGATAGACTTTGTCAATAGAACAGCCTTCCGCAAGGTCAATCTCTAGTTACATCTTGTTAACGATATTTTTATACAAAAACACGAAAAAATCACAAAAAAAATATATATGTGAATGCACAAATATTCAACTGCTTTTTTTTACTCGACTCTCGTTTAAGGTATTTATATATTTTGTTTTTAATATCGTTACTAACGACATCTGCAGCCTTTTATGTATAGATATTGCTATTCGCCGTATATTGTTTGCTTTGGCTGTTGTATTAGTCCTTCAGGTATGACTTGTATTGTCAACTTACCTAGTGCAATTCACACGATGCCTTAATAACATATCTAAGTCAATTTCGATTATATTTTGTGTTGTAATGTGACTGTTATGTGGCAACATCGACGCACTCGACGTCCTGGCTCCCCCAGCCGGTTGTAATTAAATAGGCGTGTCATTGTTTCAACTGTAACATAGGATAAGAGTATTAATAATGTATGTTTATGTAAGTATTTATTGAGTACGCACTTAAAAGAAACGTCGATGATTTTCTTTAGCTTTGTGAGATTTCAATAGTGTTGCCATAGTGTATAGTCGCGGCAGACCGCTTCCTAACAAACTTAAGTGACGTAAGTCTTGTGTTTACTAATAAAAAAATAAATAATTAAATATTTTTGTTCTCAAAAGGGAATCACTTGTTACAATATAGTAATTGAATGTTATATTTTTAAAAGATATTGATATTTTTTTAGCGTAGACTTGTATTTTAAGCGAGTACCATCTGTGTTTTGACGATAGACCATGAGAGGGAACACTTTGTAAGGGTTAAATTATTTAAATGTTAATAAATGATTATTAATTTATAATAATATACATTACGTGCTTAGTTGTGTGATCTGATCTAATATTAAACCTATCTACCCATAGATTGTATAAACTATGAAAGAATTAAATGATCGAAAGAAACTTTACCGTTTGTTATTATTTACTGAAACCCTCTTTCCTAATTATAGAAAAAAAGTAATTAGCTTGAATTCCATAACAAGCGTAAATAATTACAATTACTGTGTATTTATTTTATTTTGTATGCATTTTTTTTCTACATATAATCGTGTCAGAGCTTTGAGTTATCGGAGCAAATGTTATTATAGAAAAAATATGTTTATTTTGACTAGTTTATGCCCATAAATAGAAGTACAATCTAATATAAGAATGCTATTACTACTATTTTATAGACATTATATTATATTATAACGAGAATGGAATCTTCATTAACATCTACGATGTAAAAATTAAGCAAAGGGTTTAATACATAAAAATAAATCCTGACGTGATTTCCAAAAGATTTCAAATTGCTATCGAAGAATTTGTATACAGGTTTTATTCGGTCTTGACGAACCAAGACTCAATATTACTTTAGGAATCACAGATCTTTGTAGACAGTTACATTATTTGATATTGTCTTTAAAAATGTTATTCTGTTTAAATAATATAAAATTAATACTTTATTTATACGGGCAGGATTTAAACCTACGATAGAGACTTATTTATAGTAGTCTGTGGAGGTGCAGATTGAACAAATGTGTTCCTGCTGGTTTTATTCTATGGGTAAAACACTCGTCTATAGATCTGTCAAACTGACAATGTTATTGTCTGTCAAAATATCCAAGACAACGGGAAGCACTGTTAATTTGTGATTAGAATATATGGATCTTTCTTTACTATATTTTAATGCCTCATATTGAGCTATAATGAAAGAAGACTGTCTCTATGAACCGTTACATAGCCTTAGAAGCATTTCCTTAACTTGTAACGTCTTTTTTAAAAACATTATACTATAGTATTTTCTGTTTTTACTTTGCTCCTTCAAGGCTTGCATTACCTGGAGATGAGCATTTTGATTTGTGACGTTGGAAAAATATTTCTTACTGCATATTTATCCCATAATCTAATTTCATTTAGGTTAAAGGTAAACCTTGTGAGATGAGCGTCTAATTTTTTTTCTTTATTGTTTAATATTGTTATAGTATTGTTGCTTTATTAGAATTGATTTAGAAGAATGATGATGAATAAAATTAAACTTTTGTTTTATTATTTATTTTACAGACAGCAATTAAGCTAGTCAACTTTTTTTATCTTATAAATAAAAATAAGACTAGGGTCACATACATTATACTATACAAAAGTAATATTTTAATAAATTAATGATCTTATAACTTATTAAAATATAAAATACGAAAAAAAAAATTAAAAACTATAATACAGTTTAATAGATGTCACAGATAATAATAAGATTCTAGATAAAATGTCTATTTTTAAAATAAAGGACATGCTTTGTATTTAATTTATTTATACATATAACAAATACTAAATATTGTATTATTTTGGACAGATAGTTCTATAAGTAATGGAACAGAAATTTTGCATAAAGAGATCAAATAGATGTTATATTCTCATCAATAATAGATATTTTATTCTATCTAAATGCACTCCGTAAATGCATGTGCTTTAAAAATATAACGAGATATTTACATAATAATAGTCTTCAATCTACATGTAAGTAATGGCTGATCTACATTAGATAAAGTACTGAATTTTATATTGATACAATTTAGTACTTTAATAATAAAAAATTTGGATCATCAAACTTGACTTTATATTATTTGAATTATGAATAGTATAAATTAATTACACATACTGGCATCATTAAAAGAAAAAATATTTTTCGGTTCATATTTTCTAAGCAGATTCTTAGAAAAGCAGCATCATTTGGATTTGCATAGCCATAAGAAGGTAATTTAATAGACATTATCAGTATCCAGTATCATAAAGCCGTTAATATAAATTAACAGTAATTAAAACAAAAAGTCATCCTCATATCAGTCGGTTCCAAAGTATTTTTGTCCAAAGTGGTTGGGTGCTATTGGGTGTAGCTCGGAGGTGAGTATCTTCATCTTGGGTACATAGTCTACCACAGCTTGTGCCGCTGCTGGTGTGCAGAACAGATTGGACAGGATGATACGCTCTTCTTTAACACCATGTTGAGTGAGCACATTCACTGCCTGGAAATACATTTATAAATATTAAATACTAGTTCATACTATTTTAACATTTATACATTTATTATAGGTTATTAGTTGATTGGCTATAGAAAAACCTGTTTGTCAAAAATTTTGATACTGGCTGTATTCAATAATTATAACAGTATATAGTTTTAATACTGAAGTTGAAGTATTGATTGTTATCATATGTAGAAAATAACTTGTTTCTAGTCTATAAAAAGAGCTGGTTTGAACACTATAGCAACTGCAATTGCCAGCAAAATTTAAAAAAAAAACTGGTTTTGATTGGCCAGATGTTGCAAAAGTTTATAGGGTACAACAACTTTCAGACGGAGTCCCAGATAATTGCAATCTATATCTTTGATTCCAAGATTTTTTGAATTTTTTGTACATATTCAAACAATATTATAAGTTTACTATTTTATAAGTTTATTTAATATTATTAATTTATAAGTTTACAAAATTTGTTAGACAGTAATGAGGATAATTATTTCATAGTCAAAAATGAAGCCTATAAAAAATAGTTATGCAGTATTAATCAGAATATTGTACACAATGTATATTATAATATATATTTACCTGTTTAACAGTATTACCGGTAGACATGATAGGATACATCAAGAGCACCTGCCTCCGAGCAATGTCTTCAGGGAATTTGGCATATACCACATGAGCTTCATGTGTGTCATTGTCACTCTCTACTAGGATCTTGCCAATACGGATAGATCTGCAGCAGTCTCGAAGACCCTGGATTTTATTGAAGTTAAAATCAGTGCAGGATAAAGATCATGAAATAAGGATAAAGTATAATAATAGAATTTGATTCATAAAACTTTTAGTGTAATCCCAATTTGGTATCTATATTTATTTGACCCACCTGCTCCATAGCCTCTCCTGATCTCACAATTGAAACACCACAGTTCCCTGACCCATATTTCAAGCCTTTGTATAAGGCACCAGTTGGGGTCACAACCTCACAATCAGTGAATGGTAATTTATTCAGGCTCTCCTCAATCACAAGCCTGATAAGACGATCTGCATAGAATTTGAAGTCACTGCGAGTTGTGTTTCTATAAATTTAAAGTATATATAAAAAAAAACTATACGCATGTGTTTTGGCATAAAATACTTACTTAAATAAAATTGAATACATTCGAAAACTTACATAATAATTTCAAGACTTAAGGTTAGAAATAAGATGAAAAGATTTGCACATAACCTCACTTACTTGTCCCGGAGAATAGTTTGCAGCTCTTTGGTATTATTATTGGAAGGTAAGAGCATAAGGCTATCACCAAATTGTTCTTTTATATCATTCACATCCCACTGACGAATATCGCTATCAACTAAGTCCATTTTGTTTAAATACTTAAATAAAAATCATAAATAAATTAACACTTTTCAATTCTCAATTCTGTTCAATATACAAACTTCAAAATATACGAAAACAGATGCAAATTGCAAATGTCACTGTCAGAAAAAAAAGGCAACCATAAACATAGTAACTTTCAAGCGCAAATATAAAATTGTAATAAAGTGACCAGTGAGAGATATTTGAGCAAAAATTTTATGAGGGTTGATTTAAGGAGAACAGTTCTTGTTTACGTCTTCGTCAAAACTAGTTCAATAAGGGTGACTGCGGCTGCGTAGGATAAATTCTGGAAGGAAGTGTGTTTTGCACCTTTGGAGGTGTCGCATAGTGAAATAGCGGAGTTAGTGCTATTTTCTGTTTGTTGGACACGTATTAGCTAACTCTCAAGGTCTAATAGTATGGCTTAGTATGGCTTGTAATGTATTTTGGCCATAAGTGTATAACAGCTAACTTCATATAGTTTTTCGTAGGCCTGCTTTAATATAGTAGTTACTAGAATCTCTATTTTCAGCATACATTAACACACTTTTTCCGAATTCAACATTAATATTATGGAGAAGTAAATCATATAAGTGTTACTCTGTAATTACTGCTATGATTACACTAATTCAGCGAAAAATGTCTCAAATAGTCAGGAATACTTCAGGAAAGGTAGAAACACCAAAAATGTCAACAGAAAGATTTAATAATAAAATGACACAAAGTTCTATCATACCTATTATTTTCCGTTATCGAAAGCTACAAGGGTGAAAGAAAACATTATTTGATGCATCAATGCTTTATTTGCCCAGAAAATACAAATTAATTATTGCAAGAATAATTCACTTTTTATCTTGATGAATACAATAAGAGTTACTAGTTTTGTCTGCCACAGGTTGTTACCACAAAATTTTCACAAAATATAGAATTATTATGATTAAATTGATCAGTTTTGGTAATGGAGCTATGAATATGTTCTTAAAAAATATAAAAACACCAAAATTAAAAATTTTAAAAAGGCTTTTTAAAAAGTTTTGTGAAATATTTTTTGAATGTGCAATAAAGAAGCATGTGGCTTTAATAAAAGTATACGTGCTAACGCCAGGCGAAGAAAATATGTAAAGTTATATAAAGTAAAATGGAAATTCATTCCAAAAAAATAACATCTCTGAATGACGACAATTATTTTTACAGCCCTGATATTACCACATTTAAATAGAAATTATATATATACGAAATGAAACATTAAGACTATCTGTGCATACAAATTTAACTCCTTATCACCTTACGCCTCACTGATTTTGATTTCTTTTGCATATATGTAATAAATAAACACAAAACTAATGTTTTAATTGTTTGATGCGACATGTTATTTTATTAATACCCCACCAAATTAGTACTGACCTGCCCTTATAAAAGTATACCTGATTCAAATTTTCAAAAGAATCCAAATTCTATCCAGGAACAATAGAAAACTAGAGTACTAACTAACAAAATAAAAAAAATCAACAGCCAAGTCGGTACTACCTAGTTTTTTCTATTCACCTAGCCTGAATTGACTCGGTCTATCTACTACTATTTGTCCCAAACCCCCTTACATTACAATGGTATTCATAATGCAAGCGACATAGGTATTCACATTATCTCTTAGAAAAATGTATAAAATAATAGCGCTAGTATAAGTAAAGTTTACTGACATAAGAACTAGGCTGTGCAAATATATTTATTTTAGGATATTTCAAAATTGATTAATCATAAGAGCGTTCTTCAAACTTCAACCCTCTAGCTCTAGTAGCGCCATCTATTTTATACATTTTTAAACACAAATATACTTCTCATCACCTCTTGACTCCATGGTACATATGAACCAGAAAATGTAACGATAATTGAAGAGGTTCTGTTTTCTTTGCTCTTGTCAAAACTTTGACGTTTATGGCATAATTTGAACTTTTTATTTTGAACTACTTAATAAAATATCTAGTAGATTTGTAATTCTCTGTATATACTAATTTAGGAATATTAAATCAGTTTTTGAAATTACAAAATATTTAACTACCTTCAACATTTCTAGCGTTTATTAAATACAAATTCTCGTTTAAAAACAATCTATCTTTTCAGTAAGTAACCTGTACCCGTAGTACGAGTTTTGACTTTACGAAACTTCAAAACGCAGTGACGACACTAGTTCTCGGTTCTGATTGGATCACTGTCAATGACAACCAAATAAACACCAATCACCGCCAAGAACTCACTTCGTGACAGCTCGAAGACTATCAACGTTTCGTAACGACAAAACTCGTACTAGCGGTACTGCACCACTAATTCGAATTGTACTAGAAACTTCACTACTGCAACTACAATTTCGGAACTGATTCTTTATTTTCGGACATAAAACGACTTATGTTATAAATATGCTAAATTTTGTACATCACGCCATCGGGCTTTAAGCTTTATTATACGAGCCATGGAAATATATCATACCTTATTGCTTTACTCTTTATATACAACGCCTGCGTATACCAGTAACTAGACAAGCGATTTAATATATATATCGAATTAACATGTAGATGATGCAAATAGTAGTTGCTTATTTCTACCAGAAATAAATCTAGACAGACTCCGAGCACTTGTTTGACAAGCACCACGAAGTATTAAAACTAAATTCGAACAAAGTGTAGTTGACTCCAAATGTAGCGAATGAAAAGATCCAAAGAAAACGACAATCTTTACAATCTGTACAAATAGTTAAAACTACCCTTTACAAATAAATTACAATAAAAAAAAATCACTATTATTAAGTAATAAATACGATAACAACGTGGTTATAGGCTTCCACCCGTTTGCTGGGTCTTTGTACAGAGATACCGTTTTAAAATTTAATAGATATATAAGGACCCAACAAAAATATATGATGTACATTTTTTACCGGTAGGTCCATATAATATTAACTATTATACTTCATACTTACAGCTACATATAATAAATGTCTTCGGTTCTCTGTATAATGCACACAACAGACGTAGAAGCAAAGCTAAGGCTAGGTCGTCACTGAAGCGTAACATAAAGCCAATGACACACGAGCGGAAATCATTACACATTAAATATTTAGCACGGAATGTAACTCGTGACGACTGCCCTTTATGCCTGTGACACGGATTTAAAACAATTTTCGATTTTTCAAAAAATAAATTTATTATGTATGTATAATGATAAGACAATCCTCTTATTTTGTATTAACATATATTAAAAGCATCAGTTAACTCATCTGACCCGTGAACAGATCGCATACGACTCACAGATAACATCCGTGCTCGATGTCAATGGCGGTCGCGTGACATCGTATGATGTTTATTGTTTGTCTCTAATATCACAAAGTTGTATGAATCATCTAATATATCTGCATCTCACGTTGCAGATGAAACAGAAACATTCGATTTAATACTTATTATATACCCAAGTTCCGAACGAAAACAATAAGCCGGACAATATGGCCATGCCGCCTAATATTGAACGGGCGTCAATAAACAAGTCACTATTACTAATATTAAACAAAACAAGAGGATTGTGATACGATGTATATTTAATCGATATAAAATCGATAGATCACCGAGAATTGTCAAATCGATGTGTCCTAACATGTCCTATACTAATCATATCACAATGGCGACTAGTGGACGACACCATTCCTCTGTCTGGGATATCCGTTGTGTTCAATTTTTTTAGCGGGCGCTATATCGGGAAGGGGCTCGGTTTTGGCTTTTTTAGCGGGTTTGGAGGAGAGGTAGGCTTTGTAGAAGAATTGGGAGAATAGAACGAAATAGGAGAAGTACATGGCCATTGATAGTTTGACGTTAATTTGGCTGATGCCGCAGGAGTGGGGGGGCACGGTGGACAAGTAATTGTTTGCCCAAATATTGATAGTAAGTCCTACTATCATCTGACTGAGCTGGAGTACCGTGATGGTCATCGCTAGCATCTTTGGAGGGTACTTGCCCATGCTGACCAGCGCGTAGTACGAGTACATCACACTGAAACATAAAAGAAACTTTAAGTTAATCAAACAGGACTCTAAATTGTAAAAAACCTTATAAAATTTTTGGGAAAAACCATTGCACTATAATTACACAGATAAATAACTTTTTTGTTACAAATGTTAATAATACTGACGATAATATTATTTCGCACAAGTAAAAAACGAACATTAAAATTTTATATCGAGTCCAAACCTTCATACTTACCAAGAGCGTTATAATATATTAAAGAAAACGGGAATAACAGTTTTTAAACAATGTTTGAAAGTTAATGCAATAGTTGATAGGTTTTACATTTTAATGTAACATAATTACATTTAACAATGCTTTCATTAAAGCTAAGAATAAAAGATATACAAAATTAATATTTTAATGGAATCATTCCAGACATTACAATATATATTTAGAACTTATGTAATTGAATTTCGCGGAATTTGAAGTCACTTTTGTCGGATTATTGTGATAACAGCGTTATCAGTTGTATATTTTATTATTCATATATATAAACGGTCATGTTAAATTATTAAAGATTATTTAATAAAATGATTTATTAACATTTTATTTTCATCGTCACTGTAGCTTTTGTCCAATAAATACATACGTGAAAAAAAACTTCTAAAAAACACCAGAAACAATTGTACAATAATTATTAACTTGGGACCAAGACGCTAACTTTAATTATTAAAAATATAAATTATATAATTAAATGAAAAATTTGGAGAAGTTCAATTACCTGTGCACACAATAATTCATGACGACGAACCACCTCGCCGAGGATGTATACTCCGTGAAGGAGAACCAGGTGTAAAGTAGAACTGTGATGTGGTGATACCAGTGGAGGAAGATGAGCGGCTTCTTCCGGAGGACTATGAACACCGTGTCTCCAAGTTCTGGTAGCTTGGATAAAACGAACATCCACGTCCAGAAACCTGATACTTTGTCTTGCTCGATGAAACTGAAAATAGAATTATTTTAATTAATTTTTTTTAGCTCTCTAGTGTTCAAGATGTTTAAACATAAATAAATGAGTTCTCTGTATGGAAGTTCCGTTATTCCGATCAAACACAATTAAAACACAATTAAAAAAAACGTTCTAAGTCAATAATAGTTTTACTTATAAACTAAATAAAATTAAAAATAAAATGGCCTGAAAACATTACAGGCAATGCCATGCTTATTTTTTAATTATATATAAAATTAAAATGAGATCACCCGCGACCTCTAGAAGAACGATAAATTAGTAATTAATTATTTATAGACCTTAAATAAAATGCTTTATACAAGTGTAATACAATAATGAATTATTTATTTTAAATTAAGAAACGTTTACATATATTAGACGCGCCCTTGTATATTTCGTTTATAAATTGAAGGGAATTGATTAAATATATCCATCTTATATATTTTTTATATTTATTTTATATTTAAATATATAATTTAAATGTTAACAAAAGCGTTGATTACGTATAAAAGTTGAATGTCAAGTTTATAAAAGTGGGTTACGTCATATTCATACATACGGCCGCCATTTGTATTTTTGGATAGCTTTGAAACGTCATGTTTTATATTTAAAAAAAATGTTTTGGCACGAGAAATTCTTTACAGAGCAGAATGTTTTATTTTCTCATTCTAATATAAAGCTTAATTCTACAGCAATAGAGTTCATTACAGCATATTCATAAAAAACTGTCAAGCTAGCCCATTCAGGCATTCTGTTTGATACGACAGAAGTGGACTGTATATGGCATTATGTAATTATAGAGCAGAAGTGAGATAGATATACATTCCATCACTTTAATTCATTCATCTACAATATAATACATAAATTACTAATGATGAACAATAACCTAAACATTATAAAAAAAATATTTAAAAGCCGTAACTATTTTATTGTAAGAATTGTAAAGCGCTTCAGCGACAGGTTATACAAAAACAAATTTAAATCAATTTCTCAGAATCTAAATCATATTTGAGTCAGTGAGTCAGTGGAGTTTTGACACTGAACTGAAAATTTAATCAAATAATAATCGTACTTTAGTGTTTTTTGTGAACTTTGTAAAATAATTAAATTTTAAAATTAACACATCTGGAACCGAACCTGCGACTATACCTTATCTCTACCAACTGAACTCTTGTATCGGTAACTGACACCTTCCGTAGTTATATTTGAATTTATGTAGGTATTGAAAAAGGTTAAAATATTATCATCAGCTATATTATAATACCATTACATTTTATTTGATCGAATCGTTTAGGAAGCTTTCATATTAGTGTGCTGATTATGGAATGTTCTAATATTTTTATTCTGTCCATTTTTACAGTGATATAGATGCCGATTTAGTTTTTAACGATTTTATGTAATATATAATATATTTTAATATAGCGTTATTTTATTGTGTATGAAATATATATATATATATATATATATATATATAACGATGAAGAAAAGTGTCAGTGTGAGTGCGAACAGCGATATCGTGGCCTTCGCCTCAGGGCATGAGAGTAACACTTTAGGGTTTAAAACAGTATCCCGGAGTTCTCTATCTGAGTCCTACATAACCGTAACACCTGAACCAAGTGGTATCCAAAGAGAACAACTTAAAAAAAAAAGAAAAATAAGGTGTATTTTTACGATAGCTACGTCACCATACGTAATTCCAACGTAGAGTTAGAAAGTGCATTACGTAAGAATGGAAAACATCCGCCTCGTATATTTAGATTAATTATACAAACAGACAAATTACATGTAATAAAATTTTACGACATCATTAAAAAATAAATACCTTTATAGTATTAGAGTTAGAGCTTTTTCTTTTATGTACAGTAATCTCTGAAACTTTCAGCAGAACCAAAACAAAATAAAGAAGAGTATTCTTTATTTTGTTATTCTTTATTTTGTTTTGGTTCTGCTCATTCATCATGGTACCCACAAAACTAAGAAAAAACTTCAAAAAATATTTAAAAAAAAGGCTTAACAAACTATTAGAGGTGACTCTTCGGAAAAACAGAACACCAACGTATAATGCCTTCCCAGGTGAGGTAAAAGTACCTTTAACTTTAATAGGAAATTTAAAGCAATAGAGAATAATTAATAAAACCAAATTAGGGCCAAAAACTAATAAACTTATATGATTCGATCAAGGCTAGATGTATGTGTATTTTCGTCCGGTCCATGTGAAACTGATGTCATATCTCTAAAACTGGCCAAGGATTTACATTGACTTTTGATATTAGAATTTACATGTAGCGTGGTAAATATTTTTTATGCGAATTTATCCAGTAGAAAAGTAAGCTCAGAATTTCATTTACTCATACTTATATATTTATATTATGTACATTTTATGTAAATTTTAATATTAAACATTAATTCAATGAATCCCAACAGGATTATATAAAAATAATTGCATATATTTTAATATGGTATGTCCAAAACGTCTGGATGTCAACCTTAAATAAGTAACTAAAAATATACAAGTTCAAAGATTATATTGTATATTGAATTTGTCTCAAGAGCCCTAGATGTGAATATTTCATTAAATTTGTATTTCAATAAGGTATGTTTTAAAAAATCTATAATTACAAAATAATACACACACAAAAAAATCTTGTCATTGTTATTTTCTTAATTCATAACGATTTTGATAAAAATAACGGCAATCTTAGTCATTTCTTAGTTTAATGAAATTAAACTTTAAAATTAATCTTCAAACTATATTTAATGAAAAAAATATTATATAGTTTTTTAGTTTAGTTATTTTAAATATATGAATAACTTTTTTTAATTCCTAATAAATATAATCAAATAAAAAAATATGTATTGTTAAAGTAATGTAAATAATTTTATTTATATCCAGTTGCAGCCCACGTGCCGGACGTTGCCAAAAACGGTTGCCCGACTCCGAGAAGGTCACGACGACCGCCTCTCAGCAGCGGTCATAGGGTTGATTTAATCAAAAATACATCAGATTTGGATTTATATAGCCGTATTTGAAGTTTTAACGAATCCCAAATAAGACTTTGACCTTAGCTTTCTAACCCGAAAATGTCTATTTCTCGGATGACCTCAAAATTTGGAGCGAGATCAAATAGGCCCTGAAGGTTTACTCATTGAATATTGATAGATCTCAACGCTGATATTGCTTTAACTGGATTGAACCGGTTATATCTTGCGTGAGGAAAATTAATTTATCTCACTGAAAATAATAAAATATTTTATCTAACAAAAGAAGTTCCATTCGCTTACACGATATTTAACATTACTTTTACTAACTAAGTAATATTATCTAGTTTTTTATAATATATTTAGGGTCAGTGTGAGGAAGGCCGGTATACTTTTTAACGAGCTAACTTTTATTAAACCAGATCAGTCCACTTGCCTCGAAGACGGTCCCCCACATCGACCCTATTTATTTATTCAATTATTTATTTACACACCAACAGCCTGACACACAATTCATTACATTAGTTTTATATTAGTTAATAATAACGTGCGCAGCAGGTCACAAATATATATATATATATATATATATATATGTTTGTCCGTTCACAACTACAGCCCTTGTTAAGTTTTTGTCTGTTGGAAGGGTTCATTCAGACAGGTTATTTTCAACAAATAAAATGGCAGCAAACGAATATAGCTATAGATAGATGATGTTAAATTTATCCCACTACCGTCAGTGTAAATTCTAGAAAGTTCTACCAATTTACTAATAATTTACCCCTGTTATATAATAAATAGCATTCTTTTCATATTTTAACAACTTGGTTGTATATTTAGTGGTGTTTGTAAAGATACATTGATCTTGACGGTTATATATTTTTTTTCTTATTAATTATACATACATGGAGTTTTGGCCAGTTCTTTTCGTACCCTTTGGAACAGTGCCATAACGTCATTGGACTTTTTTGTCAATTCTCCTTTGGTAAAGTGCATTTCGAGTCGCGTTTCCTAATGGAACCATTTCATTATCCAACTTAGGGGCACTATTTGACCCGAAAAAATAGCGAGTTAGTCTCCACCAATAAGATGGGAGCACAAGCATACTAGCAGCCTTTTTACAATGCGATATTAGTACGCTAATTGGGCTAGCACTTAGTAGATTGTATAATGAAATGTAAGAATATTAAAATACTTTTGACTCTAAAAATAACTCCTATTACTAATGCCTATTTATTAACTGTATACAGAATGCAGAATTTATATCTTGAAGTATATATATCAGCGATATTCGAGTTAGAGCATTCAATTGGAGTTTCTGGCAGTCTACCAAGAAAATAAGATTAACCAGATCCACCCTGTCTTCTGCAACCCCGAAGAGAGAGATAGTTATATTTCATTGAAGAACGAAATATTTCACTGATAAACTAACAGACATATTTAGACCTTAAAGAAGTCTAGATTTTAGACTACTTATGCAATCAATATATGTCATGCATTAAGTCAACCCTGGAAATTTTGAATGTGAAAATTTTAAAGCGATTTTGCATTATACGTAATGTATGTGTTTAGTATATCAGTATATAAAACTAGTCTTATATACAATGTAAATAGGTCACTGTGGCTGTTCGTAATATTGTCGTTTCAGGGGAATATATAAGTAAATATTCGGACATTTCCATACAACGCTATCTAGCCCCAAACTAAGCAAAGCTTGTAATGATAAACATACATAGAATGTTCGTAAATACATACATATTTATGAACCACACCCAGATTTTAGAAAAATAAAAGTTTATTTAAAAACATTTTTATAGTGTGGAAATCGAACCCACGACCGCACAGAAGACGAAGTTACAACCACTGAGCCATTCAGTCACATTGTAAGTAGATAATTATTTTATAAGCTTTAAACAATTATATTATTATTGTTTTTAATTAATTTAATACGACTACTTGAAAGTATAAAAAAAACTATCAATATGAGAATGTATTTGTGTTAAAAAAAGAATACTACATACAACTTTATTTATATTCAATATTTGTAACATAAAAATACTACTCAATTTCAATATTTCAAATTAATCTATACACGATATACGAATAACAACTGAAGCGGTACTATAATCAACTGAATTACAGGATTGTTAGGATTACATTAGATTTAGATTAAACTTGACAATAATTAGTTCTTTATTCGTGTATATTCGTTTCGGGGTTTTATAGATAAGCGGCCATTTTATCCAATTTACTAAGTGTAGTAAATAGCGTACCAATCTCGTATTGTGAAAAAGCTGTTAGCGAGCTAGCGCTGTCACCCGATTTTGGTTTCATATTCCGTATTTTTGGGAACAAATAGTGTGGCTGAAGCCTATTAATAAAAATCAAAATGAAGTTACATGTCAAATTTGAAGAGTGTTAAATTAATATAATTATTAAAAGATTACTGAATAGATAAAAAAATATGAAGAACTAACCAAATATAAAAGTAACTATTAAATCTCAAAGAACTAATATTTATTTGGCACTACAAGCGTACAAGACACACATACATGTTTATTCTTTGACGTAAACCGATAGAATTATTTATACGATGAGCGACAAGGACGCGGTTAAAATAACACTAGGGGAGTACTGTGACTCTGCTTCGATTGATATATCGTACTAGAGATGTTTGGATGGGTAATATACATGTGTGAGTGGTTTACTGTAGTATTTGAACGTATGTGTGTGTGGGTTTTTTTTATTATAGTATTCAAATGTTGCACATACATTCGAATGACGTAAATATTTCGCGGATACGTTTCTTTTGGCATCTTATGTTTGCATTAATACGTAATTTGTGATATATAAAAAACTAAATTTTTCCGAAACTCAGGTACGTCTCGTTAGGAAAAATATTTATTTACATTAATGTTTAGTAAAAACCTGTGAGATGTCTGTTTGTTTTTTTGACTAAATAACAAACATTTATAATATCTGTTATTTATATAAATCATTACTTATATTTATTCATTTTGTTGTTTTTATTTTTGAAATGATAACTTAATTTTAAACATACATTTCATTATACAATTTACTAAGTGCTAGGTTAATTAGCGTACTAATATCGTATTGTGAAAAGGCTGTTAGTGAGCTTGTTACCTAAGTCAGTCATCTCTCTGATTGGTGAAGGCACTTGCTCGTTTTTTTTTTTTGTAGTCAAGTAGTGCGCTGTGGATAGAGTAATGAAATGGACGTATAAATCTGAATAATCGCAAAAAAAAAATATCACAAGTAACATGACAAATAATAAACATACGATGCTAAAAGATACATTTCCGCGAAATTATTTACGTCATTTGAATGTGTGTGCAACTTTTGAATACTATGATAAACAAAAGGCACACACACATATGTTTAAATACTACAACAATAACGTACACATACGTTTTTTACTTATCCATACAAACATCTCTATCTCTATCTCGCCATCTCTCTCTTTAAGATTGTACTGATTAAAACAACAGCCGGTTGACGACACGAAAGATAAGATTGGACAAGTCCATGACAGTACAAAATAATCTATGAAAAATTAATAATGTTATAATATTGATAGCTGTAGTAGACCGCGATAAAGAGATGACGAATCCACAATCATATGACATTTTATATAAGAATATATAGTACTGATGTTAATTAAAAAATCAAAAAAAAATCAAAAACAAACACACACAAATGAAGTGGTCTCTATATTTAGCATGTGTGTATACATCTGAGGTATGGTAGATGGGATTGACAGATTTCGATGCTGTTTATTTTATTTGGTTGATTAATTAATTTTTCACATTGTGATGTTTGATCTAAATCACTTTAGATTACATCAGAGATTGACAACAGATTTAAATGATTTCATGCATTGAAAAAAAAACAACAGCATATATAATATTAATGGGTGTTTAGATAAAAATAATAATGGTCGGTTAATTGATTAGTTTCAAGATAAATATTATATATATAGCAATTAGAGTACAAAGTACTGATGTAGATAATATGTTGTTTATTATGACAAGTATTCAACGCCCAAGATATCTTGGAACAGCGGAGGAATCACAAGAGCGTTGTCGGTCTTTGAGGAAAAAGTAGGTGCTTTTTTTTTACTTATTATCGGAAATTTTGCCAACGGGACACCATCTCAAAATTTATTGGTGTGTGAAATAATGTTTCTCGAGAACCGCACTGTAGAAGAACGCGACGTATCCAGATGGTGGGGGTGGTATTGTCGCCAGAGTCGTACAATGTAGTACGTTACCGTTTCGAAATATCCAGACTAAATTCCAGGCAGTGATTTGCCGCCAATTTATTATTGGCGGCCTCTAAACTTAATGGCGACCTGTGACTTATTTCTGGCAAATTATTGGTAAATTACATTAAAAGTTCATTTTAATTAATCATACCGTACCTCGCACTGACTTCCAATACCTAGTGGTCTAAGATTTTTCATGTAATAAAATTGATATAAAATCTGTTGTTTGAAAATATCTATAGACATGTTAAGCCATGTGACACTTTTTTTTTTAATATAGAATGAAATAATAAACTGATACAGGCGGGGATTCTAAACTGACGGAACGGTTTCCCAGAGGTCGCGGGTTCAAATCCCTGCCCGTGTCGATGTATTTTTTATTCTATATTTATTAAAAATATAGAATCTGTTATATATGACCTCATCTCTGCACTACTGATACTACTATAACATAACAATTTAATTAATTATGTAAGGAAAATGAGTTTATAACTTAGTTAATAGTACTACGATAAGAGTTTTATCAAACAATCATTTTTTCTTAGATTATTTCTTATTTACGTTTTATTTATTTTTTTATGTATATTCATTAATTTCTTTTTATTTATGAATATCATCTATTAACTCATTGGAAGTTAAATATTTTATATTATTTATATATCTTTGATTCAGACACTTGATTTAGAAATATTGACAGCAAAATGTTAGAGAGAATACACCCTTTGATTGATTGATTGATTGATTCGGTGTCTCCGCAAAATATTGGGATAGACTTTTCATATGCAAAATAATTCCTATATAAACAGAGTATAGAACTATGTAAATGAACCAAGTTAATAATATATTTAGTGGATAGGTCATTGACCTCAATTATAATAGCACTGTCAATTATTGATAAACTGATGACCGTAACTTTAATTCAGCATTGATAATAGATATTAAATATATTATAATCCGGTCATTGAGTTTCAGTTTATAATAGGCTATTAATGAGACGTTATTGATTGATAATATATATATTGATGATTGATTGCTTGATTGATTGGGTGAAACTTTAATCTGAATGTAGGTTGGCAAATTTTAAATACTTTAGAATTTTATAACCCTGTTATAAAATAACAAATTTAATTCAATATGGAACTTATATTATAAATTTATAAGAGTTGTTTCGATGGGGTTTTTCGACTAACTTACTATGTATCTATCTTGACTGTGACTAACTATCTTAATTGTCTTGTCATCATTTATGTATATATTTCAAATACTTTTAAATAAAAACATTTTTAAGTGGTCGCTAATTTCAATTTAAATTAAGTCCAAATTACATACGAAGCCTGTATTTCGCATCAGAGTTTCTCAAACTATATATGTATATATATATATATATGGATGGTAATGCGCCCATTTCATTATCCAATCTACGCCGCACTATTTAAGCCCAAAAAAAAAGAGTTAGACTGCTCCCATCTGATTACATGTGAGCACTGGCCCACTTACAACCTTTTCAATACGATATTAGAATACTACTTGACCTAGCACTTAGTAAATTGTATTATGAAATGGCTGCTTGGGTATAATTTGAAATTATAGTTCGTGTAGTTATATTGAGTATATATGTTTATAAATTAGAATGCTGTTAAGAATTAAAAACACTTTATATATTTTTCAATATATAAAATAAATAAGAATTTATAGTATATGTACCGACATTGAAATTTCAGTTTTTTACTCGTGACATATTGCGGTTATGATTTATCATATATTTATCATAAAACCATACGTAACAATGTAATCTTGAGATAAACGCAACTTTCGATACGTTGCTTTGAGAAACACTGACACGTGATTTAATCAACACGTACCGTTTAAAAATAAATACGTCAAACTAACTCAATAATTAGAATTACAATAGTAAGATATGTTTATCTAAATTATTCTAGAATATAGCACGAAGATGTTTGAAATTATTAAGCTTATTTAACGTTTACCTGAAACACCAGACCCACAGAGGTCGCAGGTTCAATTCCCGGACTGGTTGATGAATTTTTCATTCTATATTATTTAATAATGTAAACAAAAGATATATTTTATGCAGAAGAACTATTCACAAAGTCAGCGATTTATATTTTGCACAAAGACGGGCTTCTATAAAAATCAAAAGACAAATTGGAGAGCCCCTTAAGTTTTTTACCAACCCGAGGGTCAAGACGTGTGAAGAGTTCATATAAGAGCTTCTCTCTCTTATATTAAATTAAAATTAGACAATATTTTATAACCAAATAGCAAATATATATATATATATATATAAAATACTCTCATACTCAATGTTTAAGTCAAGTTTTTTATTACTATATTTTATTATAATTATTGATATAAAAAGGTAGACAAACTGAATATATACATTTAATACATAAGCAATGGTATTTTTGATGTTTTATTCACGTAGAAAGAAACAGACACAATCTACTAAACTGGTGTCTTCCTTAAATATTCTAACAATCTGCACGTTTAATCACGTGTGAAGACGTATCATTTACATTGTATAATGAAGCTCGAATTGATGGAGACAAAGCGAGTTAAACGAAAGGGAATCGGGTCACGTAATTTACGTAGCTTGCAGTTTGAAGATAGAAGAGGGAGATAGAAGAGAGAGAGATAGAAGAGAGATCACGTGACTAAAATAAACACATAGTTCGAGATATGTTCAAGAAAAATAACAACTCTCCACGACAGTACAATTTTGATCTCCAGGGACAATTTATCTGAATGAACGAACTAAAATATGGTTGACCTATAAGACATATTTTTAAAACGGGTCAGCTCGATCAATGGATAATAGTACGATATTAAACTGTACTATATAATAAAATAGCTTTCAGGCAATCCGTATATAATAACGTTATTTACTTCCAAAAAGACGTAATTCTATAATATGCTAATTTCAAATTAACCACGCTTAGGAACCAATTACATTATCAAATTTAAGCGACGCTAGGTCAACTAGCGCACTAATAACGCATTGTGAAAAGGCTGTTAGTGAGTCAATTCTCATCTCTTATTGGTGGACTCTATATGGCTATTTTTCCGGCTAAATATGAAGTAGGCATAATAAAAAATATGTCTTAGTGAAAAGCTGCATAATAAAAAGGAGGTACTGTCAAGACAACAAGTTTCTAAGGGTTTTATACAATACCATACAATAATATTATAAAAATGTTTTGCCTTGTGTACATTAGTATTTATAAATAAAATACATTTATGGCTGATTGGCGAAGAATTAAAATCATGAATAATACACACGTACCGGCTTTTGTGTATAATAATAATGGAAAATTAAAACTTTACCACATGTTACCGCGCTCGTTAATTTTTCGAACACCTTGTGGTTATTTTAAGAAATGTAAAAAAAAAAGTTGTTACTGACGCAATTCTTCAACAACAAACTTGTTTTCATTTAAAAAGGTATGAAGAAAGAGGTAATATTTTATTGTTTTTCACCCGATACAAAATTTACTAACTTTAATATAATATTATACTTTTATATCTGAAGACTTTTTATTTTTAAATAATAAGCCTATTATTTGTTGCAGGTACTGAACCGCATTTGAAATTATCCGTGAACATGTTTGCAATATCAAGCTTACTATTTTGATTATGAAATACTCGAACCTGCGACCTTTGAGGTACTATGCCCGTCACTCAACCAACTGAGCTACCGTATCATTAACCGCCTAGATACAAATTTGAAATTCCATATATAAAATCATCACTATCGAAATAAACAAATTATATTATTTTAGACACACACGAAAGGAATAAATTTTGATACATGGCCCTGAATAATTAGGCATTTATATACGAGTACATTATATACATATTATACACTTGGCAACTAAATTAGTGAGTAGGCTAAGAAGTCAGTTTAAGGTCATCAAAATTACCATTTAAAATATGTAGTTAGATATAACTTCGTTGTAAATGTATAGATAATGAAAATGTTTCAATATTTATTTTTTTAGTTACGTAATGTTTATTTAAACAAAAAATAAAAAATCTGTTTTTTTATTATATACCGTGGGTTCCCCCCACTACTCCCGTCTAGGATTACTGACACTATTTTGACCCACATATGACCAAATATCATCCGCTATAATACTGGCAAACAAAAATAAAAGTAGAAATATATCATCAAAAAGAAAAAATAAATATTTCAAGTTATTTCACTTATAACAATGACCTCAATAAATATTTAATAATTATGAATTGTTACTATAAAAGGAAACCCGTCTGACCAACAGCTTACATCATTTGAGTGTCATCGCTTTGGACCATTCTCGGTAAGATGAATGAGCAATTATATTGTTGACTAGCGGTTGCCAGCGACTTCGTCTGCCGCTCCAACTTAAAATGCATATAAAACTATAGATTATTCGTTATTTTTTTAGGATATTAGAAGTAAAAACACAAGAGAATATGTTTTTTATTTAAATTTTGCAATTTTGCTTAGTAAAAAGTATTTACCCAGGAAGAGGGAGTAACCCATAACCATAGCAAATGCATTTAAATCAGTCCAGTAATGTTTCAACAAACAAACAAACTATTTTTAATAATTTTATTAAACACGTAGCAATTAGTGTAAAGAATATTTTTATGCACAGACTTTCACTCGTTATTTAAAATTATAAAATACTTGTGAAAGCAATTTCTTAAGTACTTTTATAATAAAGACAATAAAACTAAGGAATAAAGCTTGAAATACGTTGAATATGGGAAAGCGAGTAAACAAACGGAAGAAGACGCTATGTACACCGTCTACCTGATTAGTAGAAAAAAAAATAAACAAAAAGCTTTTCCTCAAGGGATGCTACATTATGGACAACAAATAATAATATTATTATTGATTAATTTAAAAAATGAATGCCATGGGACAACCCTACCAGTCGGAAGACATGCGTCATAAACGCCTATGTAGATTAGAAACGTTAGTTACATCACAATTCGCATCGAAATTCGGGTGACGGGTGTAACACAAAAACCGTCCCTAACACCTTTGTCATAGGGATCATTATAGAATAAATGAACGAGCAGATAAGACTGAACTTTCGCTTTACAGCGTACACAGAATAATAAAATCGACACGCACTATGTACGCGCCCAGCCTACCTACGTGATGCGGAGCGAGTTAGAGAAGGTATTATTAAAAATAATTGAAAATAAAAATATATATATATATATATATATATATATATATATATATATATATATTATATAAATGCAGGTTAAGTTGTGACAGGGATTTCAGAAGGTTTGAGGAGCCTCTTTAGTAGTTTAGTTCTTAATTTTGAGTGGATGTATACGGAATAGAAAAATAATGTTGCTCTGTAATCCACATTATATCATAATTAACATTTAAAAAAAAAGTCAAACGTTTTACAATTTTGTAACATTACACAACACAACAATAAAATTCATTTTAGTTATTTAATATTAAGTGTTCAAACAAAGGTACAATAGTTTGTGACTAAGAGTCACAAAGCATTCTCTACGAGTCAACTTAAGAAACAATGAAAAAAGAAATGGAACAATAAAGAGGTATAATTACTTTACAAAGTTATGTTAAATACAAAATTTATATGAAGGAAGAGTGCAGAAAGATGATTTTTATATAAAAATGCATTATAAAATATAAATTAATCAAAGACATTAAATTAATTAAAAAAAGAACAACACACACTACAATGCGTTTGACACACACAAACTAAAAGATTATTTGTATAAACTGTCAATGTCAAATATATCAATTGACACAGAGTGCCTACATTGTCACCTGACGTAACAGAATAAATATATAATAGTTTATTTGATATTTTTGTCACAAAGCTCAGAAATTTTAAATTACGTTAAATTTCAACCACGACTAGAAATTATATTATTTAACATTATAACTGTGAAAGTAAAAGTCTATCTGTTATCGTTCTAGACATAAACTACTGAACAGAACTTCATTAACGTTTGTAAAAAAAAAAACATTTTAGGGAAGAATATGGACTAAACTTTCTCTCTACAAGCACGAAATGAGAGAGTAATTGGGATTGAATTAATTTAACATTCATCCTAAGGACTTTATTACTGACATAAAAAATAAAAAATATTTGATAACCAAAGTGACTCTTATTCATTATGTACTAAAAATGGAAATTAGGTAACATGGACCCAGCAGCTGGAACTCTGGTCGAATAAAAAAAAATATTCGTTCTAGCAATAAGTAAACATTATTTATTAAATTAATAAGGATGGAGGTAAAGTTTATAAAACCTACAGAAGCTAGAAAACTTCATTCAAAGATCAATATATATATATTTATTAACAAATGTTACCTAATTAACAAAATGAAAGAATTGTGTTTAACTGAAGAATTACGAATCAAACGTCACCGAGTCCAATATCTTTATTAATTTATATTATTTATAAATATATTTATATATATTTATTATAAGTTAAAAAATCTTGGAACGGGTTTTTTTGGCAACAAAACAATCAACTGGAAATAACTTTTATATATTTCGTTTTACGAATATATATATAATAATAAGAATTTTCTTCACAACACCAATAATGTATGAAGGAATCGAGGTATTCATATAGTTTCAAGAAATAATGAACTTGGGGTCGTGGTTATTTCTAGTATTCTAAACTTATTATCATGAAATAAATAATTGTTATTCTTGATAATTGTTAATATACACCGACGATATAAAATGTTTATGAATTATTTAAACAATTACGTAAAGACTCCTAAAACAAACATTGTAAATACGTAAAACAAAGATTAACGTCAGAAGATATTAAAGTATTTATATTAAAATAAACATAGTAAATGTCAGTTAAGAATATATTTGTTTTCACAATAAATGCTTATAATTTTCCAAACAATAATAATTTATTTCAAGTTTAAACAATATACACAAAGAGTTTCAAATCTTCTTTTAAGGATAAGTAAAGTTATGTCGGTGCCAAAACTTATTGAATTGAATATTAAAAAAATATTAAATTTTAATATTTTTTAAACAGGCATTTTGAGAGTACAATGTACGTGTGTGTGTGTTCTGTGTTTGTGTGAAGTAAATTGTGTTGTTTGTTAGTGTTTTAACGTGCATGCACGCACGTGCGTATACATGTGTGTATATAAACTCCATTTTCTCATATTTTAGGGAAAGAATGAAAAAGAAAAAATGTTTTTTTTTTTAATATTTGAAAACAACCCAGTTATTCTGGTGCTGTAAAAAAACTATTATAACCATTGCTTCTTCGATGATGAGTTTATGAGAACAACAGACACAATGGAGTTGCGACACAAATACTGGTTATTATGTTCTAAATATCTATACTATTAACAACTCTACATTACGACTTGAGCCTGTAAATAATATCCAGTTACAATTATATTTTAGCACTCCCGTTCAATCGTTTTTAATTTAAATCTTATTTTGTACAAATTAGATCGCGTTAGTTTATTAATTTAGATAATATAAAGTTCACCATTTAAATTTTTTGAACTTCTGTGTTCAGACTCGTATTCGTGACAAAAGTGACTAAAATTCGTGACAACATGTAATTAATTACCTTTAGATAGCAAGACAAATTTGACACAAAACGTCACTTTTTGGCGGTAAACCAAAATGACAACATTTTAATTCGATCTTACAATTGGTAACATTATTTGTATAAGCAAAAAAAAATGTCAAATGAATCGCTTTGTTATAAATTAATACATTAAAGTAGTATATGAATGGGTTCAAGAATCTGAGAGTATAAAATTTCCATAGGCGTGTTTTTTTTATAAAGCATCTATCTCTTCAAATTTTTGGTCCAATTTGAGTCTTTCAAAAGTCCTAATTAAAAAAAAGTTGCTGTTTTGTCTGTCTTCGATGCGACCAGAAAGTCATCTCGTTTCAAGGATTTTAATAAATCCCCCCTAGTACTTTTCTTCCTTCAAGGCTAGTTCGTACACAATATTTATATGCTTCCGTTTCTGAATATTCCAGCTGCTTGCGTAATGTCATCTACATTTAAAGACATTTTGCCAATAATATTGGTGAAGAGAACTAGTTGTCAATTAAAATGTTTCTTTATTTTTTAGTGAAGTGAGATAATAGAGAGATTTTTTGGAGCTGTAAAGATTTGGAAATAAAGAATTTGACAACATTTTGTTGAAGACGCACCTTAAAAAACATTACCACTGAACATTTGCTTCTTTTGTGGAGACACAGCTTTATGATAATTTGCTAAGAAACTGAACAATGCATCTATTAAGGTTATAAATAACACAATAATTGTCATAACTTCAGTTACTTTTATATGGAGAGTCAAATAAAAACTGAGTTTAGAGAAATCAACATGTTGAGACGGTTTTTAATAAAACGATGGTTGTGTTTTTTTTTTAATAATAACGGTGTAGTTAAGTTTTTTACCTGATTTATTAACAGTTGGTTAATATTAGATTATATATTTTCATGATGTAATATTACCCTAAATATACTATTATATTCGTAAATTCGTAGTAATATTTATTTATTAATTTTGTATATCATATTAAATGATTACCGACGGATAGAAAGTGTGATAAAATAACAATATCACGTCATCATTAAAGGAAAAAAACATATAAATAACATTTTTTGAAAAATATCTATATGCATTGTCTATGTGAAGCTTATTTAAATTTTATTACCAGGCCGTCCGGTCCGGTTTCCTCGAAGTCGCGGGTTCGAATCCCTGTCCGTATCGGTTAATTATTCATTCTATATTTATTTAAATTTTTTGGAACGATTTGTTTGTTTTTAAATTTTCAAAATAATTTTCGGTTTCCAGACTACCCTCATGTTTTAGAACTGTTCCTGAAGACTTACCTTGGCACACAAATGGAGTGATAGATCCCGTAGTTCCTCAGCACGTGTATGAACTCGGGGAGGGTCCGACACGCCCCCATTATACTGAAAGCCGCCAGCAGGCTGTTCCACACCATCAGCGTGCGACGGAGCTCAAACCTGAAGGAATATTCGTTTTAAATATTATTATTTATTAATAACAGCTACTTTAGATAGAACCAAACGTGTCCTGATGTAATAATTGTGGACAGGGTGATGTCGATACAAAAAATATATATAGAAACTTTTCTTTAATTATCTTCTTAATATTATTATTTATTAAAAATAGTTACTTGAGAGGAATCAAAGCGTGTCCTGATGTAATAATTGTGAGAGGTGATGTCGTACAAACAAAAATATAGTATAGTATAGTATAGTATCCATTCTTTAAGTATTCTTTTTATATTATTATTTGTTAATAGCAGTTACTGGTGTAATAATTATGAAAAAGGGGACAATATATATATATATAGTATTTAATGTTTAAGTACCTTTGTTATATTATTGATTAAAAACATTTAGACGCAGTCAATAGTGTTCTTACAATAGGACTGCGAATGCTATGTAGGTTGAAAATATATTGATATTGTTTAAGTTACTTATAAAAACTAAATAATAATATATAATAATAAAACTAAGTTTGAGGACGTTACACGAACACAGCAGTTGTTGAAGGCTACCCACTTAATTTACCATAAAGGTGAACTTCATTCTCAACTTAGATGGTTAAGACATGCAGGAATCTTAGAAACCAGTTTATAAAAGAAATATAATTACAATAATTAGAATAAATGTAAAACAAAGAAAAATATTCATAATATATTTATATATATTATGAATGTGTGTGTATATAACAGACACTTCATTTCATATATTTTATCTTTTAGAACGCGTGTGTGTGTAAGGTTGATTATTTTTGATAAATGTGATGACAGACGTCTATTACAGCATTTTGTAAGAAAAGCAAACTCTCTCATCGAATTCCATCGAAGAATATTATTTTTTATAAAACAGTTACTGGCCACAAATAAAATCGCTTTTAAAAATAAAAACTCAATTTTATACCACACATAAAAAAGTAATAGAAAAACGAAATAAATTTATAAAACAAATAAAGTCAGTCAGTATTTTTTTTTATGTTAAGTGCGTACTGCTCGTTAGTTAGCTGTCGACACGATATTTAACAATCGATTAACAGACCTCAACATTGACCTCTGTAAAATGAAACAGTACAATGAAAAAGCAACCTTAACACTTATTCTATAATGATACATATTCTTTAAAGATAATAATATATTTCAACATATTTATATATATAATGTTTATCATTGACCTTATTAGGAGAGGAATCGTTTTCAGGTTATGTAACGTCTGCGGTGGCGCTTACGTCATTAATAATTTGTAGTCTCATTTCATCATACGATCTGAGCCACTCTATTTCAACTGGCGTAAATCAAATCGCATAGTAAAATGGCTGTTAGTGAGTTAGTGCTTCTCTCTGATTGGCGAAGACTTATAATGAAATGCGGCCAAGAGATAACCTGGGCTAGCCAGTTTGATCTTCATAACGAGCCTAGTGCTTTATAAATATAATAAAATTAATATTAGTATAATAAACTTGTTATTTAAAACATTTGGGCAATTAACATTATCGGGACGTCAACTTTTTTTTTTTATGAAATAAGCAATGATTTAAATATACGTAAAGTAGGTAAATGGTTCCATATTATCCTCAATGTAAACTTGAACTGTACTTCCTTATATAATTACACTTAATGATAGCTTTTATATAGCACTAGTTGTTGCCGCGACTTCGTCCGCGAGGACTTAAGGAAGAACAGAGTCATAAGGAACTCCTTTTGTTGAGTATTTTTGTACATCTTTTTTTTTTTTAATTACTGTCCTATTATTATTTCATATTATTATTAGTATAATATTTTTTTGTTAGTAGATGTTGAACGTTTTTTTTTCTATCATCCATAGTTACCGCAGCGCACGTGATGTACATTTTTTATCACAATTTTTTTAAATCTAAATTATTATATTTTTAATTTAATTAATTGTTACCTCTTTATAATATAGAAATATTATAATACATTACGTACTGTTTAGTTATATAAGGATGAAAATTAAATTAAATTTATCTTCAAGACAATATAAAATATGAGCCAAGACTTTAAATGCCAAAATTTAACAATGGTTTTGAATTTAAAAAAAGTAAAAAAAAACCATGTGACTAATGCAACTAAAAATTAAGAATTTTAATAAATTAATATAATTAATATAATAGGATGAAATAATATAATAAATATGAGTATTACATATAGTTTATATTCGTAATATTAACGAGACATCCAGAGGTACGAAGCGTTCTTAGGACGGCGTCTTATCAGAAAAGTCATTATCGCTCCAAGGAGATAATTTCCGACCCATCGGCAGTTGCTTTGAAGGGAATTGAGTCTGTAAATTGCCATTGCAAAAAAAAATTAACAAAAAGGTAAAGATAAATGGGATTTTGAAATATGATTTTAAAATTTTACTTTCAAAATATATGTCTAATTTATTTTATTAATAATCAGTATGCATACATTTGAGGCCAATAGAGATAAAAAAATGACTAAAATCGTCGTGAGGAGTCATTATTATTTTAAAAGGAGCTGATTTATCGTCTTATATAGAGATATAAATGATTTCAAACTGATAAAACGTGAATATTATAAAATAACTGATAATCATACCAGAAAACTGGTTGAAAGCGATTTTTCTGTTTGAAAATATCTATTAACATGTATCGCCATAACATTTAAATGAAACTATTTTATTACGATTTTATATTTAGTTAGTTTTATATTTGATATTACATATTTTTTGACATTGGTCAATCAAAGAGGAGCATCAATTCAAGAGTTAGGGATCACATATATCTAGAGCACGCGTACGTCGAAGTCAGCATTGTATGAATATACCACAGACAAGCTCAATCATTATATTAGATTTGATAAACCAAAATAATCGCGAAGGAACGCCTACAAACCTAGAATGATTCGAGAGGCTGTTTACATTCCAAATACATTCTAATTTTAACGGAGAAGATTGGAAACTATCACTTTTTAACATTCACTCATGAATAATGTTAAATCCCATGTCTGTGACCACACTGTGAGACCTCAAATTACTAGTACTTTGTTTTGTGTGCCTCAAGCAGTCAAGAAACGAGTTCTGGGCTGTGATTCGTTGTTATAGATTCTGATTGATAGTAAACCAATCACAACCGAGCACTCGTTTCGTTACTGTTCGAAAACTATAAATGTTTCACACTATATACTCGTACTAGGGGTTCTGATGACTCTATGCCCGGTATCTTAGGAACCGTTGGAGGGAGATGTCTAATCAAATGACTTACTGACGGACAATCGAGTTAAATATATAATGTAAAATATATATCTAATTACACGCGAGTTAGATCCGTAAAAAATATTGAAATGTATAGTCGTGCATTTACATTTAAAATAAATATAGAATTAAAATCGATGCGGTTAAGGATCTCGCGACCTCTGGGAAACCATTCCGTCGCTCCACGAATTGAGCTGTGTGATCTCAGCCAAATTATTTTAATGTTATTCATGAACAAAATAATATTTCACTTCACAGAGGTAATGACTTTCCAAGTCACGTAAGCCATGTTAAGATCAATTTTATATTTATTTCAAACATATCACTGATTTATCATGTAATTTACGACATGCGAACATGTAATTTATTTTGTTTTGCTTACAAATAACTTAAGTTATCTAGTTATGATCACTTTCATTATTCACTTAGTAAAATACTATACACATCAATCTTTATTCCTAACAAGCTGACAGACCCTGAATTATTTGTAGACTTTCTGAAACATTTTGAAATATATACAATGGAAGGCTCAATATCAATATTATCATTAATATAACTTGAAAACTAACAGTTTCTTACAAGCTTTCATCTGTATTAAATAGTTGACTTGTCGAATACGACAAAAACGTTTAATGGATGCTATATTATAAAGTAAATATACCTAAACTTCAAATTCAATACCAAAGTATAATAAATGCTTCGTTGTGTAAGTTACATTTATCTATAGATATAGATCTAACAGAGATATAGATTTAAAGCGTAGATTGAAAATGTCTAAAACATCACGAATTAAAACTGCCAAGATGAATCTCATCTGCTGATAATAACTTTATCAAAATAGTTACTTTAATAAAATCAATATTAAAGTTACTATTTTACTAAAATTATAATTTATTACAGTTAACTTATAGAATACTTAAAAAAAAACATGTTTAATATAATAATCTGTACGGTAATAAAAATAATTTAACTAAGTAATAATATAAGAAGCCGTACAAAGAGAACCATTTGTCTTTTTATGTTAGTATATATAGACTTCAGTTTTATATTGAAGATGAGTTTAACAGTTTAAGATTCGGAGGCCAGTACTTTTGTTACCGGTCATTCAACTCTGTTGCCGTTACAAAATATAATAGCATAGCCAAAAGAGAAAATCCCTTATATATATATATATATATAGCTTTATACAATTATTTTAAATATACTATACTATTCAGAATACGTATCATAATCATATGATATTGTATAATTTAATCATATCATATACTTATCGTGTGATAAAATAAAAATAATCTGTTTTTAATAGACCATTATCGTTTTTAATAATATATATAAATATTAACGATATAAATTAAAGTTAGTTACTTGTCGAATTAAACGAGTGATGGAGACGAATTTTTCAGACAGTTAGTTTCAAATAAAGTATGTATTATTAATTTATATTACTCTGTCTGTAAATTGATGGATGATTTTACATAAACTTTATACCTTTGTATAAATCAATAGCTACGCAAATATAAAAAAAAACCAGCATATAGCTTCATACATAATACAATATTCTCAAACGGGAATAGAACCCGCGACACGATAAATTGAAGACAAACATTGATATCGTACCAGACTTTATAATTAAATATAAAAATCGTATGATTCATTTTTTTTCTTTTTTTTCATAAATAAAACCGAAATTTCAATACATTTAAAATGTATGTTTTATTTAAACTATGCGCTGGGTAATGTAAAGGAATTTAAGAACATCTTTCATAGGCTTACAAGAACTTACAGACAATGCACGAGACGAAATATTTTAGCAGTAGATATTGTATTGAAAACTTAACAAAGAACTTTAATATTTTAATAGTTACTCTTTTGTGATAAATTGAAAGCAATTTTTTTTATAAAAAAACGGATTTAGGTCACGTTAATTCGTTCTTGATATATATATATATATAATATTTGCTTATGTAATTAAATGTTATCTAGACCTGATAAAACCTATATTTATACCAAGGTGATAGATTTTTTATTGGATGAACTAATTCAATGTATATCAGCATGCAACTACATCGTAATCAGATTTAGAGGATTTTACTGCTACGTATTGTCGAGATATTAAAAATAGCACACAAAGAACATAAAAATATACTTTTTAAAAATAAATTAAAAATATTTAATAAATACCCCTATTTATTAAATATTTTTGTTGTTTTACTCAGCATTGTAATATAATTTAATTCAACTGATGAAAGCCTACAAAAAATATATAAATAAAATTGTATATTAATTTTGTATAACGTATCTACATGACACTTAATCCCATAATAAGTGATTCAGACGCGACAGTTTTTTACATCTTATAATAAATTTTAGACCAACCTTACCTTCATATAACAAACCTCGGTTTAACGAATTACTTGATATAAGGAATATTTACTTGTCCCCTTGCGATTTATTATATCGAGGTTGCACTGTATTTAATAATATTATTTCAATGAAATAATAACTCAAGTAAAACATGACAATATAGTAAATATTAACACACTATCGGTAAAATTATTATTATTATAGACCTATCTGTTGCCGGCGGCATCGTCGTTCTCATAATTGCAGCTCAAATAAATTTAGTGTTTCCTCGTAAAAATATTTTTTCAGAGTATAAACTGACCAATACGTGGATCGGGGGAAAAACCTACACTGATATTAAATGTAATTAATACCGGTCTAGTAGATTTTTTTAGGCATACCCACATTTTCCGGAAAAATTAGAGAATTTTCATAGTAAAGCCTGACCTGTACGGTGTTCCGGGCAATAACCTACAATTTCATTAAAATGATTTCAATAGTGCTTCCGTGATACGCGACCCATCATTAATAAAACAGGCAACATTTTTATAAACTTCAAAACTACCGTAATCAGATCTGTGTATGAACTGAATACAATAAAGCAACTACCCGCCACGATACTACAATTAGACTTTTTACAAACAAACAAACGAAAACAACGTTTTTAGAAACAACTTTAACAAGATATATATATATTTTTTATAGATAGATAGACATGTATTGCATGCATAGCACACAAATAAACATTAAAAAAATATATACAAGCGGAGTTGAAACAATTAAAATATGCAAAGGCGGTCTTCAGATGGAAGGACTAATGTAAAAAGTACGGGATCGCGCAATATAATATAAATAACATGTGATTATAAAATATTTACACATAGGTCTATAAAATTTTTTTTTTTAAATATTTATTGTACAGATTTTGTCTCGTCAGTTGATATAGATTATTTTATATTTGAATATATTTCAAGGTCATAAATGCAATAAACAGACAATAGCCTGTAGGTTGTAACATATATATAGGTACAGTGGATTTGTGATTCATAGTTGATTCAATAGAAACGTGTACAAATTGTGTACAGACAGGTTACATCATGGCTCGGAATAATTACGTCGTCGTTTCACTCCGGAACCAGTCCGGATAGATTACGGAAAATTATAATAATTACAATGTTGATATACCGGTCAGGTGACAAGTGTGAAATTTACTATTTTTATGTAGGTTTTTAATGAACGTATTAACAAATGCCGGAGAGTCTAGACGTGTCCTAAGTTTTTATCTGATATGAATTATCAAGACTTATCAATTCTGCAGCTCCTTTTATTTACAATTCACGTGATTATGAAAATATAAATCCGTATAAGCTCCTTTATTTCTATTGAAGTATATTTTTTTTTGTGTTAGAGTCATAGCATGTACTGGGATAGCATGAAAAAGTTCGATCAAAATCCCGGCCGCATATAACACCAATTCACCAACTACCAACCAACTCGGGCCAATTGTTGGCCGCAAAATCGATGGCACGTCACTAATTATACTTTACTGACATCCCAGACTTTGATTCTGGAATAATCTATGAATCAACTTATAAAAAATACGCATATCAAACACTTATCAACTAATTTAAAACGTTACATAACATGTTCCACAATTACCAAGAATAATGGGTATATAAAAGAAATTCCAGTTAAGCAGACAAGCGTGGTGTCTCAAACAGCTGATAACCAGGATGTTTGCGAGCCGCTGATTATACAAAAACGATCCGTGCGAAGTAACTCAGTAATAGCGAGAAGTGTAAGTTTACACTACATCGTACATAATTCATCTTTACACTTTTTTGCTAGCTGTATGTACATTTTTTTTTTAATTATAAAGAACCAAGGCAATTAATGAACATAACAAAAAACGTGAACATTGTTGATTTAGTTTTTCTTTTTATAATTAATTAGAAAAAAAGATATTTTTTTTTATTATAACTATTACGACGCACTTACGCACGATTAAGGTATGTATACACAAACGACATATAAATATATCGAACGAAACGTATAAAAATGCAATTGTTAGCAATTCGGACAGCATCCACTCGCTGATTACATAACAATGCAGATCCACTGCAGGGTCGGAGATGAATAACGAAAACTAATTAAACACGAAAAAATTACTCCTCTTAGTTTACCTATATTCATTTTACTGACACTTATCGCATACAGTATTTCAGTGTGTTTTCTTCATACTTTATTATTATTAGTAAATATATTATATTTTACTATTTACATGTTATATATTGGCTTTATATATATATATATACTTTATCGCACACCACAAATATGTAAAGTACAAGACAATTTATAAGCAAACAAAAAAAAAATAAAAAATAAAAAAAAAAGTATAAAAAAAATTGGTATACGACAACTTTTATATAAAGTTTTGCACATTTTTTCCATTTCGTCCTTATTATCAGTGATCTATCTGTTTATTGACTTATCACATATATAAAATCGGTTTTATTTAAGAATATTAGTTAATGTATTTATTATTATCTAGTGAATAATATATTGTATTGTAAATGCCAATGAATACAAGTGTGTTTTATCAAGAGTATTACAGGAAAATAACTAACCACTTGATAAATTTATTATTAAAACAATACCTACATTACAATACTCCTTGTTTAAGTGAGATTGTATCTACAGATATACTTGCAATTGAATTGCTTCCAAGAAATTATCTACAATACATTAAAAATAATAGAAAATTGTTCATCACCTAATAATATCCAAAGCATTTTTTGTATCAAAACTTTTCTAAACTGTCAAATCGGAAGCAAAAAGTATGAAATAGCCCTAAAGAGATGTACTCAACCTAAAGATATTTAGCTGTAAATATACATAACATGTATATATATCTATATAATTTATTAATTAATTACATAACGGGATACAAAGCACATATACATATTATATATGTATACATATTATATATATGTAGTTTGATAACTCTCACTAGTATATTAATATTATTTTTTTATAGTTATCGTTGGATTGTTGAATACATGATAATATTGCAATTATGTATGGATAATTATTCTCTATGTATACATAAGTTGAGAAGATTATTAACTACCATGTGTTTCTATGACGTCTTAGTTATAGAATGAAGAATACCTAATGAGATCACATTACGGATAAATAATGAACAATTATCAGATTATTACATTTTAAGCAATAAACTGCCATTATTAAATTTTAATCAGCAGATACTTGTTTGTCATCCGCATATCTTAAAATTAAATATTGTAATGTTAAAAAAATTATAGAAATTCAGGAGTGTAAATAATTCATCATGCATTTAAAAATAAATATATTTTGAATGGATTTGCTTAAATATGCATATATTGACAATGTACTTTTAAATGTATGTACATATTTTATTCAAGGAAATAATATATAATACATTTTTTTTTTGCTAAAATACACTAGAAGCCCATAATTAGTATTATAAAAAAGGCAATGAAATTATTTTACCTATTTCATGAAATAATAGTTTCCTTATGATGTTATTAAATATATAAAAAAAGTATATAAAACGATAACATCAAGCCAAAAAACTGATACATATAATGAAATGGTAATTAACTACGTCTTAAACTTAACCTTTGGTGCCAAAATGTTACTGACATTTAAAATGGATTAATTATTTCAACTAACAAGAGTTTTAAAACATAATAAAAAGAATATAAAAAAAATTTTGGTAACTTAATATACTATTTTTTTGGATGTTTTTTTTGAAATGTTATTAAGTGGATGTTTATCACTAAGTTTGTTTCCTGTATAAAATTTAAATTTTAAAGCAGGATGTATTTTTTTTCAGTTTTGTTATTTTTAGTTTCTATATAACAATTTTTATTTTAAAAATGTTAAGTCTATCTATTGTATTGTTTCAATATTATTGTCCAAATTTAAATTATATATGTAAATATTTTTATTGTATGTAAAGTTGTTAATTTAATTAACAAATTATAAAGGTTATTTATTTTTTAAGCTTAGAAGTATTTTCTAACTTTTATAAAATTAGAAGTCAATTGCTTTCAGTGAAGCTAAACTTTAAAAGTTACTTATTTCAAAGTAGAAAGGAATATTACTGTGTACTCATTTTATGAATAGCACTCATCACACACTTTCTTTTATTAACATTAAAATAAACTGTAACACTTAATAAAATGAAAATAAAATCAATGTGTATTTTTTTCTTAATTCCTATTCATAATAAGGAATATCATACATCAACTCAACCTATTAGACAACATTCCAAGTGTATGAAGTTCATACACTAAATTAATAAAATATGAACTATGCATTCAATAAGTATGAATATTTTTTTAGGTTGACTAAAATACAAAAATGTGTTTTAAGCAACTGATTGGTTAAACTATTTTAATATAATTGTGGTCTGCAAACTCATTTAAAAATATATATGTTCCCACAAATATATTTTTGAGACTATCCTAATAATAATATTTGAATATCATGAAAACATACCTGGGTCGAGTCTGCATGTAATATTGACCCCCGAAAATAAATGCCATGTAAATTCCAACATAATAGAAAGCGACAGTCCAATTCTCAGTCATCCACTTCCTAGAATTTTGATGAATAAAGTCGTTTTCAAATTCAAAAATGTATGAATAATTCGGCGTGACATCCAGGTTATAACCCATTGAGGATTCCATTTTGTGATTAGAGATCAACTAATCGCACAGTTACAAGCACAGTCTAAGTCTAAATTTAGTAAAACGATGCACTGATATCACCGGCAATAGATTAACCTAAAAACTGCTAACAAGATACTAAGATTGTTATATCACAGATGGCTAAAATGTCAATATTCCGAATGGGAGGTCAGGCGTATCGCCTTTGAGGCACAGTATCCAGTTATGCTCGCGAAATGGTTAAACGTGGGCTATATATTCGCAGTGACGAGGCGTCGGCCAGACCCCGAACTTAATTCGCTCGTCACAACGACAAGACGAAACGATGAATGAACACTAGTTTGCGGAATGAACCTAGTGTTGGCTTCATGCCTCCACGCCGCGCTCGCACATGACACTATTCAGTATTCTAGCGCGATCTCATTATCTGTCCGGACTCCGGCGGTCGCGCCACTCGGTGTCAGCTGAATTAAATCTATTTGACAGACTTCCGCCCAGCAAATACAGATAAAAAATATAACAAAGATATCATTCAGGTTATACAAAGTTTTTCTATTATTATAAAGTTTTGTAGTGAAATATTATTGTTGTATATGCGTATAACGTATTTTCATCGGGTTCAGATAAATTATTATTATAATATGTAAAATGTATGTTGTTCAAATATTGAGAAACTTATTCATGGGCAGAAATAAACTGTAATTCACGGGTCATGAATTTACATAGAATAGTATTTGATTTTTCTATATTATATTTACTTACGTATTTTACTTAAAAAATAAAATATATTTATAATGTATTTGTTGTAAGTTTTACCCCTAAGTAAGCCCCTTGCATTTTGTCCTTTTAAATCCCGACTGCCGTCTACCGAAACCCTTCACCATTTCATCGTCCCCAAAAATATACTGCCGCAACTCCTTTTTTGTTGCAGATTCAAATAAACACTTTTAGCCTTATTTACAGTCGTTTGTAAATAAAAATGGTTCCTAATTGGAAAAGTTAGAGACACGTTTAATAGAATCAGCAACAAGAAATAAAGTCGAATGTCTTCCAATTCATTCGGACGTTATGATCTTATTTTTTGAAGTATAATATTATTTATACCTGAAATAAGTTAGCTGTTGCCAGTAACTTCCTCTAATCCCTCCATACCGACTCCAACCAAATCAAATCCAACTATCACCTTTTTATATTAATAGATGTCTAGTCATTATTAGTTTTATAGTATGGTCTGGTCATTAATACTTTTACAATGTTATCTATTTTTGTTTCAGTCTTTTTCAAAATTTACTTCCTTTTTTTTTTGTTGTATTAAATTTTGTTACGCTGTTACTATTTCGAAGGAATCGATTATTTTTTCGCCATATTTTTTCTTTGTTTTAAAAAAAATGGAGTGAGTTGTAAAAGAAAAAAGAATTGCATTGCCCTGTACTAGAAGATGTCCGCTAGGACTGTGACGTCCAATGAAATAAGGCCGGTGCTTATAGGCGATATATAGGACATGACCCGAATCAGACCCTACAGTTAAGAGACTGGAATGATCTAAACGGCTTCTGTCTCAGTACGCAGGTGAAAGGCACAGAAATATCATGTTTACTGATGAAAACATTTTAATCATCAAATATTTTAACTACAACTAAAATGACAAAGTGCTCGATTGCAGCTCTAAAGAAGCTGCGTAAGTGGTGAAAAAGTTGCAACGTGATCGTCATCATCATCTGATATGGTGGATCATTCTACAGAGACAGAGGGCAGGGCATTTTGTAAAAATAATGAAGATTTCATAACTGGACTAAGTACACTCTCTCCAATACACTTTTAAAAAATATACAGTGTGGATTATACAGCACGTTTCACCTGGACGCGGACTACTAAAGCATGGTCTGCCTACATTTTATAGGACATAGCCTGCCCTAAACACGGCGCTGACATAATCTATAGAGAAGGAAGTGGTGAAAGTTCCCATGGAAACAATGCATCTACCCATATGTTTAGAAATCCAGGGATGCATGAGCTTATTGGACTGTAGGCCCCGTAAGAATAAGGGGGCCCAGCAAATTATCTAAGACAATAGCCAATGTTTATAACTTATACATTTAAAGAAAAATTACTTACCTTTCCTTTCCTTTCTTGTCTTTATTTTATATGATAAACTAGTTTCTTGCTCGCGGCTTTGCCCGCGTGGAATTGAAACATACAGTCATGGTCTAAGCGTCAGTTAACGAAATCAAAATGGAATCTTTTTATTTTTTTATTTAATTTTATTTTTTTATTTAATTTTGGTTTGGTTCAGTCGTAAACATCGCAAGATTAAAGATCCCCAAAAATGAGTTGTAGTGTTCGGTCGAAATAGGTTCTAGAAGTTTTTTTGTTTTTGTAGGAAAATACATTTATATCTGTTCATTGAGGTAGACCCCAAATTAATGTTGACCTTCAAACGCATGTTCCGCTATACCATTATCAAACCAAAACAAGCAGACAACTGTTAAAAACGATTGTGGAGTTCTGCATAAATATGTGATCCTTCAAACGTAGTTGTTTAAAATAATTATTAAATATACAGTTTTTTCCTCGTTTTATTGTATTCTATTATATTCTACTGATTTGTGTGTTATATTTTAGTAATTTTATATAGGTGTTATTTAAGTGTTTTTCCCCTAAATAATATATAAATAAGGAAAGGAAAAGGTAATTATTAATGTTATTTAATGCTAAATTATCTTTTAAAAAATATTTTTAATATTAGGACAAGAGAGGTGGTTAAAAAATAATTTAAAAATATGTATATAGGTACCTACTCCATTATAAATAAAGACGCTAAAAAAATTAGAAGTCAACAAAATGGCCACCATTTAGACCATTAATCTTTTATAAAGTTGGAAATTATAAACTCTTTAATAATTATAATTTATCTATTCAGACGTTAATAATCCGCCTCATTACAAAAGAAACATAATAAACTTGAAGAATATGAGATATGTCAGAAGAAAGTCTGGGAAATCTCATCGGTATAAGTTGGATTTTAAGGAGATTTTAATATTGCTTATATAAATCTTAGTCACACTTTCATCATTTTATAAATATAATAAAATAGAATAACAAGGTTTATAAAATATTTTTAGCATTCAATATTATGAAGTACTCAACAATAATGAAGATGTTGATTAATGAAGATGAATTGTTTTTTTTTTTTAATTCGAGTAACATTATTACTCCAGGTATATTTGGCTGGCACCGTAAACATTTATAGACGAATGAACGAACCAACGTGGACGAACAAGATTAAATTTGTGATCCCAGAAGTGCGTAGACACACTGAAAGCTCTACAACTCTACAAAACTATTGACAGTTTTCGAGCAGTTACGAAACTTTATTATGACTCCTCGAAAACTGTCAACGTTTCGAAACGTGATAACTCGTACTAGTGGTGCTGTACTAGTGGTGCTGTTCGAACAAAGAATATATAAAGATATAACTATTTATCGTCATTATATTAGTAATCATCGTCATATTACCGGCACCAAATAAAATAAATTTATCTTAAATGTTTGTGGCTTGGAGTTGAACAATTACTATTCTTTATAACGAAAAGAAAAAAAAATAACGTTATGGAATAAAATTAAAAATATACAATATTATAAGTTGGAAATATTAAATATTTTATAAGTTGGAAATATATTCGTTTTGCTTGATTTGAACGTGTAAAAAAGAACATTTGTCTTTATTGCAACCAAAAGTAAGTGTAATACTACAAGAATACAATATAGTTGGATTCAAATTTAGACGTGGAACCATAAAACAAGGAAAGGCGTAATATCTTATATCTACAACCATCCGTATCATAAGTTAATTGTTACAATGTTGGTACTTAAATAGATGCCTATAAATAAATCAGACATTAATTGTTAAAACTTAGTGATTGATTATAGTGAGTAACAACACACACAAACAAAATCACAACACACATACAACTAACAGTGATAGATTGTTTTTAAAATATAAAACATATGTCTGTCTTAGAATAATAGCAGTAATTTCTTTACAATTCACCTTGAAGACATTGTTGGTAAAAAAAAATTTAACAACGATTTATGAGAAAGAATACTTCAAGTACATTAGTTATAACAATTCCTGCAAACGTGATCATATTAGCCAGACGTCTGGACAGCTCTTGGCCAACTGGCAATTTAGGTTTAAGAGGTACAACGGTCAATGCTTCTGAAGCATTCGCGAACGTGAACATATAATATACTGGAGTGTCTCCAACATTCATAACCTTATGGAAGATGGCAGAGTCCAGACGGATATGGTTTCCTTCAGACAGCTTATACGAGTGTCCATTGCCAGTCGTCACCCCTGGCTCGTACCCAACTGATCCATTCAAAACTGTTAATGTGACATTACTAAGTTCCGTAGAAATATATTTTTCTTGATAGTAACCTGAAAATAATTGTTTTGTAAGTTGTAATACCCAAAAAATAAAAGAAGATTTGTGATAAAAAGCTGTCGTGGACCTGGAAAGTCAGCAGCAAAGATGACGTCACTATAGTTATTCCAAGAATGCACGTCGGTCTTTATATCATGCAGAGTGCTCCTCCAGTGCAAGGCTTCATCGAGCAGAGGCATGAGGTAGGACATTGGTTCAAACGGATTCCAGGACACATTCAAGATATCGACCTTCGAATCAAACATGCGCTGCGTGAATCTCCCGTTCATGGAACACCACACGTCCACGAAAATCGAAATATTTTCCGAAGGTTTATTCCTCAACCCTGAATCCTGGATCTGTTCGAACAACTTCTCCTTTAAACATCTAGCGTACTGCTGCACCATGTCGCCATGTCTGGTCCATCTGTCGTTGGGTGAGTTAATATAAGGGTCTACGTAGAACTCTTTATTGTTTGTGTTATCGACAACTTTGACAACCACTGAATTTAAATCCCACGTATGCACCATCATGTCCCACGAGTATCCGTAGAGACCGTTTGTCCAGTTGTTGTAACCCTGGCAAAAATGGCATTACTATGTGTAGCTATGTAAAACATTTAAAATAAACTCTAAAATACATAGTACATAATATTAATTATTATTAAATATCACATAGTTCCATTTAATAATAAGGAAAATTTATTTGAAAATATACAATTTAAGTTTATATTATATTATAATTATAAACAGTTGTGAGAATTTTGATATTTGAAACAAGGTCACAAGTTTTGAATATATTTTTGGAATAGTTTTTATCAAAGTGTACCTTACCTTCGTAATAAAGTGTGAATAAGGTAAAAAAGCTTGTGAGAGCACATGAAATAAAATTAAAATGCTGATAAGGTGCTTATTTCTTTTATCTTTGGCTTGACTTCCATTCTCTTTCCCTTCTTGTGTCTTCTTATCTTTATCATCTGGACTCGTCCTGAATCCTTGGACTCTATTACCTTGTATTTCAACAGGTTTGTTAGTTTCAGAACATATATCTTTTTCAGGATTTTTATTATTTACTTGATTAACTTTCGCTGGGTATATATAGAAAGTTATCCATTCGTTTATTTTTAATTTCATATTTTTGACACATTGAATTATTATTTTTGGCCAATCAAACGGATAAAATAATGGCATAGTGGCTAAACAAACCCATGGAAACATTCCTAAAACAAAAAAAAAACAAACATATGCTAAGATCGACTGCAAAACTTATTAATAGCACGTATATTATTTGTGCTAGTAATAATTTTCTGGTACAAGGTTAAAACATACGCATAATTAATGATATATATTTACATGTCAACAAATAAGTAGTAAATTCCATTATCCTGTTAACAATTATATATAATTTGATAAAATAACGGTAAAGTATATTTAAATTTAAATATAAGTAGCTACAAAATTAGCCGCTGGGTTATGAAATTTAATTGTCACATCGAGCTAACCAATGCTGAAGAGGCGGCTGTTCATGAGATGGAAGAGGGCACAAAAGAGCATGGCGACGTGACGGGACCGACCCCACATCATCCAGATCGCCACCGTCAAATCGAAGGCGAAGACAAACCAGTGGACTATGAGGTAATCAGTCTGTGATACCGATAAGAATAACCTAAAATGTCAAGGTCAATATGTATTATAATTTATAACACGAAGATTTTTCTTTTCATACTATTTTACTTACTTGAACGGATTGAAAACCCAATGTTCGCTCAGATTCTGAACGGAGTATCCCGTCAGCCATTCCTTAGTGCCTTTTTTCATCCCCGCCATGAAGTAGAGTATAAAAAATTGGTATTTCAGAATAAAATAGTTCCAATATGGCACCGTCTCCCTTGCCTTTGAGGGATCCAAATACGCATCGAAGGACCTAAAAGCCATTTAAGTTTGAAATAATATCATATACAACCTCTTTAATTTATTAAACTTTAATTTTTAAAAAGTAGCTATAAAATCTGTATTACCAGCAAGAGTTAGCGTCTGTGAAGGAGAGAAGAAGACTGACAATTCCGAAGAGGTAACTATGGTTGTTCCAGTAGCTCTTCTCTATCAAAAAGAGATACCAGTAGCAAAGAGTGAAGAGAATTGAGCTGATACGATACTTGTATCCCACAGTTACACCCAGAGCCCCTGAAAATTTTGGTAACCAAAATGTTTGTGTTTTCTTACAATTTAACATTCACATATAACTTTTATCGTTTCAAGGGAACTATTAATATATTTAACTATTGTAAAAATTATCAAATAGTCACCTAAAAGTGACACTTAAAAGTAATTCCAATAAATATTTTAAAAGCAGAGTGTACCATATATCTCGGTTTTGAAGAATTTAAAAAATAAATCGACAAGTAATAAAAAATGTAATCAACTGTCCTAAATAATATTTTGCAATTCCTATTCGACAAAACGGAGTTGTATAATTCACAAATTAACAAAAGTCTATAAATTTCAAAAGATTTCAAAAGATTAATTCGTTTTTGAATTAAAAACCTTGAGACGTACTCGTGTATGTTATTGAACACGATTAATGGTTATTGGAAATTATTTCGAACAGCTTAAAATAAACCTAAAAATTATTTGTATTTATATGTAATTTCAGACATAATATAGTATATATTAGTATACAAACTATATTACTTACCAAGCCAGAGCATGGCGTAAATCAACGCCATATAGGGCATGGGAATGGCCCTAATGGAGGGAATAAGGGGAAAATGGCAGATCATGGGATTCCCCCATCTCTTCTCCATCATGGCTCCTCCGCGTTCGTCGGGGATGTCGAATAACATCGCTAGACCTGGATAAAAAATTGTTTTTAATTTAGATTAGTACAAATCTTTGTAATAATACTTTACTCATAATATAGGGATATTATTTGAATATTTTAAACATGTAAAAGGCGATTTTGGTATCGCAGTTTTTAAAGATAAGATCGGACAAATAAACTAAAATATCACATTTAGTCTTTGGCTTTGGCAAAGAGCTACATACAGTACAGACTTATTATATTTAATTTGAGTAAATTTTGATACGTATCTGGAAATAAAAGACGTACATACCAAACAATATTCTCGTTACTGCCAAGCTTGAGGAGTCCTTGGGAGCGTATAGATATTCTAAAATCTTTTCATATCTAGTTTCTTTTATTTTAAATCCAAATTGCTTCTCAAATTTTGAATCAATAGCCGCATAGAGCGCGTAACTTCGAGACTCAAAATAGGAACCTATAATAAAATAACATTTGTTTAAAACAGCACTGATTTTTTTTTCAAAGCAGATACTTTCAAATTCTTACCAAAGAGCAGCAAGCTCTCCATTCTGGTTACGATAACGTCAAGATCCCGACTGGATTAGTAAAGGGTAAATTTAGTATGAATTAAATAACAATTTTGAAAATTTGTCTAATCAATTATGTATGAGCTCGTAGTTGTATAAATAAGGGTTGATATGTTTTTCGCATCACTGATTGCACAAGTCAAGGTAGATTTGTTTGGTTTAAGATTTTCTATTTTCATAAATTATTGATGTTAGTTTAGATTTAAGACTCGGATAGGAGAAGAATATTATTTAATAAGGATTTAATTGAGGAAATGATTGATTACAGAATAATTAATCATACGTCTTCTTAACTGTGGACACGTTCTTAGTCAGACTTGTGAGGGTCATATTAAAAGAGAAAAAAGTAAATCTAATAAGACAATACGGTACAAAAACACATGACAAATTGATATATGTAGAGGTACTATTTGTGGATTTTCAAAATTGGAGAATTAAATGTCTGAAAATGTACTTTAAAATGTTTAGCCATGTTATGTTGTTTAAATTTTAAATGAAGGATTTCTTCAGCAATTAAGTGTCTTTTATGTTAGATCAGACCAGAAGTAGATATTAAAAAAAATCATCAAGATTTCCTCCCGTTGTTTTGTTTCATTTAAATACTGTAATAAAGTATTGATGAGGCGATATCTATAAATTCGATATTAAAAATAAAAATAATAAGAGCTTTACAAAGAGCTGAAAATATATTGTTTTAAAATTGTTCTCTGATTGTCTGTCTGCGCATTACGCAAAATATAGTAGATTTAACGGCTATTGATAATATAACAAAAATTGGAAAAAGGAAATAAAAAATCCCCCTTTAACAAATCCATCATGTATTCTTAAAAAAAATGCGTCATCCGTAAAGTGTTAAATGAATTCGTGGTAAAGATTTATCCTTTGAACTATTAAACATACGTTATAAAGAAAATTCGAGAAGGTCAGATAGAAATTATTATATAAAAAGTCACGTGAGATGAGATCATTTTATATATAAGTAATAGTAATAATAGTGGGGAGCTGCCGACTGACTTACATGAGTTAGCCAATTATTTAAGTAAACAAAAATAATGTTGAATAATAACACTGTTGTAGTCTAGTTCGTTTTAATTTTTTAAAGTTTAAATGATTGTTCTATTATATAATATAGGAATAATTTTTTGTGAAAGATAACATGGATTGGAAAATGGTAGCTGCTGTGCGAGCATACGAGTATAAGGATTTTCCAGAGGAGTCAAGAAGCTAAAGAAGAAAAAGAAATAGCCAGACGAACATAATATTTGAGGTTTGTTGAGGACATACTATACGTGTCAGAGTCACATCATGGAGGATCCATGGGATAGCATCCTCACCGTCAACATGTCCACCAAAAACGGAACAAAACGATAATATATAAACATAGTTCCATTGTATTCAAATCTCCCATAATCAGTACTGGGATTGGAAGAAAATATAGAAAGAACTTCAGGAAAGAAATTTGGTATTAGAGTTACAACACTTTATTCACCAAAAAGTTGGCAGCAGCCTGTCAGAAAGTAAGTTGAAAAGATAAGCTATTTCAACCAACATTTTTAATTTCGCCAATTGCAATGCTATTATGCCAGAACTGGCCAATGGAGTGGATTATGAGGCTGGGTCAAATATTCTAGGACTGACGTAAACAATAAAGTAACAAAATCTATAAATTAACATATGAGTAGGATCTAGGACCATCGGATATCGAAGGAGGAACATACAAGGTCTGAAATCTGAATTGAAGGATTTTTTTTTGTTGGAGTTCTGTTAGGGTAAATTTCTAACCATGGCGTTTGCGGGAAAAATTTTCGGCAAGAGTTGCAAGTCACAAGCATAATCTCCAGCATAGGCTTAGACATAGGATTCATTCATTTCTGACTTAACTAAATTCTATAATCCATTTCTTAATTTATTTATTCATTTAACTCCAAAAATAATTAAAATTACAAAAACTGGTGCTACCCAGTTATCTACAAATACGATAACTGTTCCTATAGCAAGAAATAAAATACGGTAGGCGATACGAATGTTATAATATTTATTATGAATTATTACTGTTTAATTTAAATATTAGATAAATATCACTACGCAGAGGCAGATAACAGATATAAGATAGTAATACAAAAAACAATAAAAAATAATCACAATGTATGCCTAGTTGGTTATTTAAAAATATATAATAAAGAATAAATTACATATTTTTTAGGACGAGATGCATTTCGATTGTTATGTAAATGTGTGCGTGTATGTGTATGTACGTGTTTGTTATTATAAGATATGCATTGTAATTAATTTCATCTCAAACATATTCAGACACCAGAAACATTTAGAAAGCTATTGAATGTCTGGTTAATTCAATATGTCATGATTAAAATACTTACCAAATTATATTCTAGTGCTACAATACACGGACAACTATTATAATTATATAATAAAATATTAATTAGTCTATAAGTTATAAATAATGTGTTTTTTTGTTATCTCCGTTCATTTAGAACTTATTCCCTTCTTTCAATGAGTTCAATTTATTTATTATTATTAAGCTGATTTTTTTTATCAAATATTCAGCTTTACTGTCCCTTGGAGCTTTGAATAAATCAAACTTCTAATTCAACGCAATCAAAAGATAAAGCCGTTTATTCCGCAAATTTTTGAAACTCGCAAGGGAATCAAAACCTACAGGGTACTTTCCGTGAACCCTGAAGCTTCAAATTTGGTACGAATCAACGTTTTATAGGAAAAATTACGGAAACTATAAAATTTTTGTTGCATTATATAATATATATTTTTTGATAACTTTAAAGTTACTACTCCTTTTCTCAGAACACGTAGAGGTATTAAATTCAAATTCATATTAAAGACTCAGATCACATAATCAATTACATCACATTTTTTAATAAATGGGTGAACTTTTAAAGAGTGAATCTGTACGGAACCCTCAGTGCGCGAGACCGACTCGCACTCGGCCGGTTTTTTTTTTGTATCAAATGAGTAAATAACGTAATAATTGCAAATTATGTTTTGATTTTTTATTTTATTACCAATAACACAATAATTATGTGTTAACACTTTTTTTTAAATATATACACAATCGCTTCTTTATGTAAATTGGTTTATGTTTAAGATATTAAAGATATTTTTCTAAAAAAAATACATTTTTTTATTTACCTATACACTCCAACGACATGGTACAAGACGTGATTGCGAAATACACTGTCTCGATTTTTAGTTTTATACGTAGTAAAAGTTAAAAATATATTTTAAAAAAATGGTGGCAGCCCTAATAACGCTTGTTACTATGGCAACGTATAGAAACAAACTTTTATCTTTCGTCAATTTGACTTACAGATCATTTTTGTTTTGTATTTTTATACAAAAAAAATATCAACAATAAAATAAGGAATAAAATAAAATACGATTTAATTGTAACGATAATTGGTAATAAAAAAAAACTTTGGCAGAAGCCAAATTATTATTGTTATAAAATATGACATTTTGCCGCCTCTAGGAAAACAAAATTATCTCCAGAATTCCAGTAGAATTGCTAGAGTTATAAATATGTATGTTTTTCCAGTCTAAAATATTTGTGAACAAGGCAAGAGACATCTCTTTATTTACAATATTGTAGAAATATATGCAAAGTACCAGGATTGCCGTACAAGTCGTGTAGAAGGTCGCGAGGAAGAATTTCATGAATGTAGATTGTATTTCCTTTGAATAAAAATACTAATTCTTAGAAATATGAATCAGCTCTTTTGTTACCAAATGATTATAAGAGGTGGTGCTGTCTTTGAGCAATGTCTTGTAGTCAAGTACATAGATTTATTCTTAAAAATAGCTATATAAGAGATTTTACAGTACATCTTAGTTGAAATCAATTAACTGCAGCTCCATACCAATTTTGCACAGAAAATATGCACAAAATGGCTCTTGAAAATGCATTTTGACTTCATTTCTCGTGTTCAAGAATAGCAGCACAACTGCAATTTTACATATTGCTCCGAGGACATCAGCTCTTTTGTCTTCGTCTGTCTTTTCTACGTGATCTGTTGGCTGTCTGGTGACTTGAGCCTTACAGATAGACGTACGGGGTCCTAAATAATACGCAGGATATTGATCAAATAATTTATTTATTTTCAATCGACACAGGCTATATATAGACACCAATTATTGTCAAAGATATTATATATTGCGTTCTATGTGTAAGATTCTATAGACATTTAATATGTATAAACTAACTAACTATGTATTTTAAATATATTTATTGTAAGAAAAACGTAATTGACTTACATTACATACTTTATTACCGTGATATGAGGTTCAGAACAAAAAAAAAACAAAATAAATTAATAAACGATTTATTTAAAATAAATAAAGGTAACAATGTACATTTCAAGGAGTAAATAATTTCAATCACCTTTATATAAACATACAATAAACACAATAATATAATATATGACTGTCGCGTTACAGTAAAATTATTCCAAAACACTTTATAAACCAAATATTTTAAACAAAGCTATACACTAATTTGGTTTTTCGACTACGGCGGGTTCAGTAACCAATACAAATTTATTGGATATTTAAATTTGTTCTTAATAAAAATCATTTTCACTACATTATCTTAAATGCTACTAAAATAATATAACAATATAGATTTATTACAATTTAAATAAGATCCGTTGTACGTATGTTCTTACAACTACTGTTTTCTATTCTCAGGTGTTTATAAATTATTTTCTTAGTTTGAACATTATAATGATTGAAATTGCAAAAAAAGTACGCTAATTATCGCAAGGAATTCTCTTATAAGATGTAATTATACACCTAAGGAGACTTATACAATACGTTCAGGAACTTTACAAGCGCAATATTAAATAATTCTACATCGAACGATTGTGTGTTCTATGTCTACATTATACGGTATGTTTTACTTTGACACAGATATAATTCAAATTATAGAATATATTTATTATTTTATATATTATTTATTTAAAATGATGATAAGTTTTAATTATTTTTTGCGTTATTAATTTTTTGAGCACGTCAGTATTCAAAAATGTACTCGTTACAAAATATGTTAATTTTCATGCCATAATAAAATCCATCAAACATTTTTTTTTCTATCAGGCTAGCTGCGTTCTAAATTCAAAATTTCAAAGACTCGTTCAACCGGAGACAAACTAAAAATAATAATCTTATATAACATTTTTAATACGTCTATGGTTTCAACTTAGGCCTCGTTCATACTGACTGCTACATGCCAGTTTTACCGTATGTTTGTTTGTTTGAATTTCCTAACTAACGTTTATTTTTTATCATGTACGTATAAAGTACGTAGTTTAAGTGAATTACAAAAATCATATATTAATCTATTCTGTCACAATTATTGACTAATGTAAATACTGGTATCGTTACAGAATTACCAGACATATTTTTTTTTAGATTTAGATGTCGAGAAACGGAATGTTATTTAATAAATATCAACTGTCGGGAAATATTAACTATCTGTGGTAGAGACACATAATTTAAATTACAAAAAATAGAACTGCTTTCTTTGTGTATCACGTGTGATTTGATATTGGCACTTTCAAATATATATTAAAATATATTTTTGTTTACATTTACAGATTAACAATTAATAATATTTATTTAAATAATTTTCAATAAACCGACGGGTGGTGGTACACTTAAATAATTATATTTTTTTAATATTTTGAATAATAAAATAATCTGAATATAGTCATAGTTTTAGTCCTTCTAACCACATTTATATTAAATATCAACAAAACTACAACAAATGGTTAACTTTTCTACGACCGGTTATATCCTACGAGCCGCTACGTAAGATTCTATTTGAGATATCTAGACTAAGAAGAGAGGTCGAGCGCCGCAGGGTGCGCGTGCTAGTGCGTGTAGATGACCCCGCCCGGGCCGGGCAGGCAGGAGCGGCCCGACAGGAACACGTCCACCGCGCGCGCCGCCTGCCGGCCCTCTGCGATGGCCCACACCACCAGCGACTGCCCCCGGCGGCAGTCTGCGGCGGAACAATGTTAGCAGGTGTGTTTTTATAAATAAAAATATAAAAGATATTGATATATGTACCTCCGGCGGCGAAGACGTTGCTCCTCGGTGTTTTGTAAATGTTATCCTTGTCCGTTTCGATGTTGCTTCGCGCGTCCAGCGGCAGATCTAAACGGGGGAGTAAGAAAGAGGGGGTGAGACGTGACTCACGGGATATTATATATTGAACGGTCGGAAGGCGTACCCAGCTGCGAGGCGACGTATCGCTCGGGGCCCAGGAAGCCCATGGCCAGCAGCACGAGGTCGCAGGGCAGCACGCGGCGGGAGGCGTCCTCCTCGCGCATGTCCCAGCGGCCGCCCGCGCCGCGCGACCACGACACCTCCACCGCCGACACGCCCGACACGTTGCCCTCGCCTGCGGGACACACGAGAGAGTACAGTTGCATTTATTAAATTAATTTAATGTATTATCATCCCAAAAACCTATAACAATCTCACTCACCGTCGTCCAGGAACTCTTTAGTGAGTGTGGAGAATTTTCGGGGATCGTGACCGAACTTCACCTTTACTTCCTCATGACCGTAGTCCACTCTAAAACCAGTTACAAAAATATATTAAATGAAAATACTTTCAATCATATACAATTATGATGTTGGTTAAATAAATACATAATATTAAGTATTTATTTATAATGGACTTTTTTTACAAGGTTACATAAAATATATGAATCCAACTTACAGCACATTAGTATTGTAAGAACGTCGTTAAGCAACCGTAGCCTCTTGTGAAGTAATTACAGTGCTTTATGAGATATAATAATAATTTAAAAAAGATAAAAATATATAATATGTGACAACACAGTAACGTCAGAAAAAAGAATGAAAATATATAAGACTTGCTTTCCATTCGCGGTTTTGCCCGCGAGTAATTAAAAGCGTGAAAGAGTCTAAATGTCAGCGTTAACTAAATAAAAATGGAACTCTTTATAAGCGAGTTCGACGCTATTTATTTTTTATTAATTCACATGTATCAATCCTAATCAAGTTTCCAGTCGCGTGTATGTGGAGTACTAATAGTATTATTCACGTCTTCAAAAATATCTATTTAATTTTAAAAAAGGGATATTTTAAAAGTTTAGTTTCAGCTTTCTATTCTAACACGACATATTTTCAAGTCCCTAACATCAACGATGTTGAACTTCATTTTTTTTTATTAATTTCCTTCGAGATGGAATTTCCAAAAAACTTCTCTCTTCTCCAAGGAACATACAAGCCAAATTACAGCGTCCTGCGTTCAGTAGTTTCGGCTCTACGTTGTCTGTCAGTCACTCAGAACGGGACTTTTATATATATAAATATCATCTAAGTAAATAAAAATATAATATTTTGGAACTTTTGCTTATTATCAAATTATATAAGATGATGTGAGATTTGAAATACAAATAAATATTATTAAATTAATTTTCCTGATAATAATAATAATTTTATTATATATTTAGTGACAAACAAATTATAGTAATATTTAAAATTAATTGTTGCGATTTCATTTATAATTTATTCTGACTGTATTATACAAAACACTTAGAATTATGTGTTAATTTTGATACATAGGAAAACAGTGGTTTTATATTTATTATATATATAAATAAGCACCTATTATTTGTGATTTATCCAGCAAGTGACTCCATTTATAACTTTTAATGATTGTAAATGTATTCTATACCTGAACACCCGGGGCCACTGCGGCCAGGGGTTGTCCTGGGTCCGCGTGGGCTTGGGCTCTGGCAGGATCTCGAACGTGGTGATGGACTTCGCACCCTGACGGAGAGACGTCGCTATGCAGTCGCACCTACATACAAGAGGATCTAAATATACCGTGACACGATAGCTCAGTGGGAGTGGGTTGCACAAAATGTCCCAAGTTTGAAGGATTTTATTTATATATATCACCTTCTAAATCATTGTTCGTTTAAAAATAATCTTGTCTTTTATTTCTGAAATGATATATATTTTTTTTATAAGTAGACTCAACTAACCCGGTATCCCCTCCTCCTATAACGAGTACGTTCTTGTCCTTGGCGGTGAGGGCGGGCACGTCCTTCCCCACGTGCGTCCCTCCACCCGCCTGCTTCTTCTGCCACCCCTCCAAGAACTCCATCGCGAAGTGTATCCCGCCCAGCTGACGACCTTTTAAGGGCAGGTCACGAGGCCACGTGGCGCCCATACACAGGACCAGGGCGTCGTACCTGAACATCAACAGTACTGTTAGTTTAAACAATAACATTGACAATGTTGGATAAAATAACATCTCTGCTCACTGTGAAGTTACTACTGTACATCTGACAATATAAAACATTATCTTTATCTATATATTATCTTTATCTTTATCTACCTGTTCAATATACAATATGAATTACAATACAATTACAACTCATTCAACTATCACGAGTACAACATTGAGCCCTCACTCGTTGGACAGGTCCGCGGCCGAGATGTCCTTCCCGACGTCCACGTTGCACTTGAACACGACTCCCTCGGCCGCCATGAGCTTCACCCTCCTGGAGACCACGTCCTTGCCCAGCTTCATGCTGGGGATGCCGTACTGCAGCAGGCCACCTGCGCGGTCATTACGCTCGAACACCGTCACAGTGTAACCGGCCTGGTGGGGTATTATATATTGTATTAAGGCGTCATCTTTAAAGAATGCTTTTACAGATATGCTAAAAGTTTTCCATTTTATAGAATATATAGCTATAAATAGAAACTTTATCTTTAAATGGTGTTTCTTTAGTAAACTATTACAGTTTTTTAATAAAATAACGATTATATGGGTTTATCTGACACCTGTAGTAATTGCCTCTATCAAAATCAAGAACATTTCTTAACTTAACATTTCCCAAGGTTCTCTAATTTAAACAAGAAAACAAGGTGGCTGACTAGAACTTATTGGTTATTAGCTTATAATAGAACCTATTGGTTTTTCTACAAGCAAGGATTATCAATTTGCATTGGAATAGTCTAAACGTTTAAGTCGGTGTCAGATGTCAGATACTGGATTTCATAGACAAGAATTTAAAAAAAAAATAGCTGATGGCCTAAGATTGTTATCAGTAACGTAAAGGAATGGAAATTATCAATACGAACATGGAATGAACAGTCACATTATTGCATAAAAAAAACCAAACGGCACTTTGTGAAACGGGTGTAAGTGTTATGAAATAGGTTTATATAACGGCATATAACAGTAATACCTTGTTCAGTTGGTTAGCGCACGCCAAGCCGGCCGGACCGGAACCAACAATGGCTACCGTTTTACCATTGCGGTACTCCGGAATCTGTATTAACAAAATAAAACTATGTTTAAGATTTATAAAGGTCGATCATCGCAACATTGACTTCGGTCACTGATATTAAAATATAAAGTACTCCTTCATATTCCTCTACGATACCTCCGGCTGTATCCAGCCGCTGGAGAAGGCGTGGTCGATGATGGCGCACTCGATGTTCTTGATGGTGACGGGCGGCTCCGAGATACCAAGCACGCAGGCGCCCTCGCACGGCGCCGGGCACACGCGACCCGTGAACTCTGAGAGATGCGACGCCGTTAGAATACAGATCGGATAGATCTTATTTTTATACAAATATGAATCGACAGGTCTCGGGCAGTGCCGGCGGCCACTGACCGGGGAAGTTGTTGGTCTGCAGCAGCTGCGCCAGCGCCTGGCGCCAGTCGGCGCGGTACACGAGGTCGTTCCACTTGGGCACGATGTTGCCGAGCGGGCAGCCGTGCGAGCTCTGGCAGAACGGCACCCCGCACTCCATGCAGCGCGCCGCCTGCGCCCGCAGCCCGCGCCGCACCGTCGACGACGAGTAGATCTCGTCCCAGTCGCGGAGCCGCTTCTCGGCCGGCCGGTACACGGACGTCTCGCGGGGGTACTTGATGAAGCCCCTGGGGGTTTACAGTTATTTACATACTGGATACATTTTTTTTTACAAATTATACATACATCGTTTGGATACACACTAAAAAAAAATGCCATGTCTAATAAGAGGAGATTCGTTCGATGTCGTTTTTTTGTAACAATATGAGTGGTGATGTACCGACCTGGTCTTATCCAAAATCTTCTCGAAATTTTTCTTATCGAGCTCGACGTTCCTGACCGCCTCTTCGATATCCACGACACCGTTTTCCTCGAGCCGGCCGTTGGTCTCCGCTTTGGGAGTCGCCTGCTTCAGGGCGATCTGTTTCAGTGCACGCTGGTACTCGTACGGGAATACCTTTACGAACATCTTGGCCGGCTCCGGCCAGGTTTCAAGGAGATTCTGGGCTATTATGGAGCTGTAATCAAATTTAATCGTAAGTTTTAAATGAATACATATTAAAAAATAAGAAATATATAAATACATCCATTAAACTTCCTACAAGTGTTATTGGTACGTATGTTTAATATAATATTAGTACCCAGTATATTCCACGAATTCCTCAAGAAGTTTCTGCACTTCGTCCAAATCTTCTTTTATTTCTAAAGGCAGCAACTCGACCATTTCCGGATTACATTTGCTTTTGAATGAGCCGTCAATGTCGTAGACATACGCGATACCACCTGTAAAGAATATGATACATGTTAAAATAAATATAACAATATAATTTCGTATATATATTGAGCGTGTAAATATATAAGATATAAGAAGACGATATTGCCTTCTTGCACATACAGCGTAGTTTGTATTATTTTTTTAGCAATGTGATCAGGGTTGACACTGACTGTAAATTAAAATGCTTTCCGTTGAGGTCAACATATATCGACAAAAACTATAGAGCGAATATAGTCTTAAGCTTTCTATTGTATCTGCTGGAGGAGTTGCAAAAGCTGGTATGTGTGTATGTTTGTTCTGACCGCTCATGCCGGCGGCGAAGTTCCTCCCCACGAGCCCCAGTATGAGCACCCGGCCCGCCGTCATGTACTCGCAGGCGTGGTCGCCCGCGCCCTCCGCCACGGCCACGCAGCCCGAGTTGCGCACGCAGAAGCGCTCCGACGCGATACCCCTGCACGCACACAGCTGTACTACACGCGCTATACACACACTCGTAGACTATATTCTGTCTATTTAAAACTATTTTCACAATCATGAATATAATTTTAGAGTTACGTAGTTGTAACATGTTTACCTGAAATATGCTCTACCAGTCGTAGCTCCGTACAGACACACGTTCCCGACGATCACATTCAAATGTGATTCGAAAGGCGAGTTCTTTGGCGGGTAAATAATAACTTTACCGCCGGAAAGGCCTTTACCTGTAATAAAAAATATAAAGCTTTTATCAAATAATTAAATTTAACACTACGTAATTTATGCATGATTCTTACGTCGATGGTTTATAATAACCGGTATGTTTTTACTATACAAATAATGACTCAAAATAAGATATAAATGATCTTAATAAATTTCAACTGACCGACATAGTCGTTGGCGTCTCCCTCCAGCGTGACGGTGACTCCTCGACTGAGGAAGGCGCAGAAGCTCTGTCCGGCCGAACCAGTCAGAGACACCTCGATGGAGGAACCCTCGGGCAAACCTGCATCGCCGTATTTCCTGTATCCAATAATTAATATATTGTAGTTTAAGCGTTTGTAATGTATTTAGATATATATTTGGACTCTGTCCCATAGTTGTTATAGGGACATGTCATGCAGCTCGCTTCGTACGAGTGTGTTTTTAAAATCCTTAGTCACTCACAAGGCAATATGGTAGGACAGCGTGGAGGTGAAGGCGCGATCCTCGTTGGTGATCCTCATGGTCACTCGCGCGTGGTCCTCCCTGCCCTCCAGCACGGCCTCGCAGTGCGCTATGAGCTTGTTGTCGAGTCGTTTCTCGAGCTGGAAGTCCTGCGGCGTGTGTCCCCCGCGGATGTCGACGCCGGGCCTCATGTGCAGCGCGTTCTTGAGGATGGGCGCCAGGTTGAGCAGCCGCGCCTTGTAGTTGTCGTTCTTCTCGCGCACCTTGAGCAGGTCGGTGCGTCCCACCAGCTCCTGGAAGCTGCGCACGCCCACGCGCGACATGTGGCCGCGGACCTGCATACATGCGCATCGCATATTATCAATTCAAAAAAATATCGACATTGCACCGAATTTGAAACATGTAGGATATATTTTCATCGTTCTGAGCAATATGGCGCCTTAATAGTTAATACAATATATGATTGTCTCTTTTGGGACGTTGAAGACGTTTGTTAAGTTTTTTCTAAACTCTGAAAACAAGGCCGATGTTTCTAAGTAAAAACTCGCTGTATTCAACTTATTTTCTCTAATACAAATTGATTTTTTTTTAATAATTATGGTAGCTTTTCCCTACCTCCTCAGCCAACATGAACAGATAGTTGATGACGTGTTCCGGTTTCCCGGCAAACTTCTTTCGTAGCACTGGATCCTGCGTGGCGATGCCGACAGGACATGTGTTCAGGTGACATTTTCTCATCATAGTGCACCCTGTGATACAATACATAAATATAATTAAAGCAGTCAGTATTAGGAAACTCTAATATCGAAGAAGTTTACTGATGACATATATATTTCTTTACGGAACCCAGAAACTAACTGTTTGTTTTAGTTTGTTTGTTTGTTTGTTTTAGTTTAAAAAAAAAATCTAATTGGAAGTCTTTACATAAAATATCTTGTTTCTAACATCAAATAACAAAGATTTTTATGTGTACACCTTTCCTATTTTAAGAAAAAATATTAAATAACGCTTAAATTACAAATTAATCTATATTCCAAATTTCAGCTCTCTAGACTCGGAAGTTATAAATGAGGGTTGACTGTCAAAGCGGTCTCATAATTATATATGTTAGTTGAGTGAGTGAGTCGTACCGAGTGCTATGAGCGGCGCGGTGCTGAAGCCGACCTCGTCCGCGCCCAGCAGCGCCGCCACCATCACGTCGAAGCCCGTGCGGATCTGACCGTCCGCCTGCACCACCACGCTGGGGATCACCAATTTATATTTGTTTAAACTAAACATTATATTCTTGTGTAACATATAGGGCCAATTGATTTCTAGATCTTTTAATGTGCTATTGTATACTGTCGTGGTGCAGTACCGTGAGCGCAGGTCGTTGAGCACCAGCACCTGGTGCGTCTCAGCCACGCCCAGCTCCCACGGCAGGCCGGCGCTCTTGATGCCCGTCCAGGAGCTGGCGCCCGTGCCACCGTCGTGACCCGATATCACGATGTGCTCCGCCTTGCCCTGTACACACACGCGTTACACATTTATTACTTAGATAGGTGAGTATCTCTAAATAACCGCGTTTTATGCACACGTACATGGTGGGTTGGTTGAATTATTATTTGAAACATATAACCTTCATTTGCCTCACCTTAGCAACCCCTGAGGCAACCACCCCGACGCCGACCTCAGAGACCAGTTTGACACTAATGCGAGCTCTGGGGTTCGCGCACTTGAGGTCGTATATGAGCTCGGCCAAGTCCTCTATGGAGTAGATGTCGTGATGTGGCGGCGGGGATATCAGACCCACGCCCGCCACGGAACAACGCGTGCGAGCTATCTCCTCAGTTACTTTGTAGCCTGGAACGTATACGCATATTAATGATTAAGTCATTTATATTTTATATTGTTTTCAAATTGTTAACGCAGTTTTTAAAATGTAGTTATAGTGACCTGGCAGCTCCCCTCCCTCCCCCGGCTTGGCCCCCTGCGCCATCTTGATCTGCAGGTCGTCAGCGTGCGCCAGGTAGGACGCAGTCACACCAAAGCGACCTGAAGCCACCTGCTTGATCGCCGACCGCTGGTTGAACTCCGGGTCCTGTGCCAAGTGAAGCGTTTTATTTGAATTTGTCTTCTTTTAAATATTTTATAATGAACAAGTTTGTTTAATTGTAACACAACAGCAAATAATTAGAATACTGAAAATGTAAGTTTTTAACAATTTATTTTAATTATATCTACATTTTTTATGAAAAAACCTTTAAAAATCCTTACCTGGTTTAGATATCTCTCAGCAGACTCTCCCCCCTCCCCGGTGTTGGACTTGCCCCCCACACGATTCATGGCCACCGCGAGCGTTGAGTGAGCCTCCATAGATATCGAACCGAACGACATGGCGCCTGTGTGAGTAAATTAGTAAGAAAGAGAACACATACATATTCTTATTTGTCATAATAAATAAAAAATGTGCTCTTTAGACTACTAAAAAAAAGGTATCAGCAAAATATTACCGGTCGCAAATCTTTTGACGATCTCTGAAGCGGGCTCTATCTCTGAGAGAGGCAACGGTTCGTCTAAAGTCACCAGCTCGAGCTGGCCGCGTAGAGTGCACGCTCGAATCGACTCCAGAGCACTCTCCCTGTTTAGAAATAAACAATTCAAAGAATACAATTAAACATATATACTAAAAAGTACCAACGACTATTTGACATTTATTTATGTTGGTATTAGGAATCACTTGACAATAATGACCTGAACCGGTCGTAGGCGGAGGCGGTGTTGTTGACGGCGGCCTCCTGCAGGTTGGCGATGGACAGCGGGTCGTTGATGTGCTTCTCCCCGCCGGCGCGCCAGTGGTAGTTGCCGGGGTTACTGAGGACATGGGTACGTCAGATACAGCGGGGTACAGTATCTGCTGAGGGTATACGGTACAACGGTATAACCCTCAGCGAAAAGTCGGGTTACTGAGGGCGAATAGCTCGGTATTTTGAAATTAGGTCGATTATAAAAGTTCATATAAGTTTTTCAGAGAGCTCTCACTACTTACGTCACACTCTCTCACTGATTACGTCATTTTACATTGATAACACATTTTTTTAATAGAAATTCTAGTTTAATTAATGAAAATATTTAATATTCTTACCGTAGTACTAGCATATCGTTGCAGTTGCCATATGTGAGGGCGTGCCTGTCGAATGTCTCTTGAGATAGAATCTCGAAAGTAATGCCACCTGTAGGAGTTTATATGTTTTATGTATACTTAAAGACAAAAACAATATATATTCCAAATTTACTTTTGAATCGCTTACCAATCCTGGACTGGGTGCCCTTGAAGCACTTGTCTATGACTTCTTCACTCAGACCGACTGCCTCGAATATTTGCGCGCTCTTGTAGGACTGTAGCATGCTAATGCCCATCTTGGCCATCACCTTGGACAGACCGGTCTCTATGGCTGTCTGGTACGCCAGGTAGATATCATCATCCGTCAAATTTGGATCTATGAGGTTGTCGTTGCGAAGAGAAAACGCCAGCTCAAATGCCAGGTAGGGACAGATGGCGTCCGCGCCGTAACCTAAGAGAAATAAGTAAAAACTTTGTTAGAAAACAAACTTATTTGATCGGTAACATAATTCAGCAAGCAAATTTAACACTCACCGAGCAAGACACACATGTGGTGCACCTCCCTGGCCTCTGCGGTTTCCACTAAGATACCGACTTTCATTCGCTGGCGAGTCTCGATGAGGTGATGATGAACGGCACCTGCAACACCATAAAAATCGTTCATAATCAGACAAATATCTATCCATACTGGAACTATTAAGGGTATGATATAAGATACAAGATATTTAAAAACGTGAGCTAAAAATGATATAATGCGTCCTTATTGTCGGCACCCACCCAGCGCGAGCAGCGAGCTGACGGGCACGCGCGTGGGCCCGGCGAGGCGGTCCGACAGCACCAGCAGCTGGTAGCCCGCGCCGGCCGCGCCGTGCGCCTCGCCCGCGATGCGGCTCAGGGCAGGCTCCAGCCCCATGGGGCCGTCCGTGATGTCGAAAGTACAGTCGATCACCTTCGTCTAGAGGGGATGTTGGGGTTATATTATTGAAGTGGTTATATATTTATATGTGTATTTTTCAAGATACTCAAATGAGACAAATCAACAATTCTTTCCAATATATTTCATATGCATTGTTATGAGGATTAATGGCGTATAATGGGTCATTAAACAGTTTAGTGATGTTACCCTCCAGCCGCGGTGCGTGGTGTGCACGAGCGCGCGCAGGTCGGGCACGGACAGCACGGGCTGGGGCAGGAATAGCCGGTGCACGAACTCGGCCCCCGGCTGCAGGATGTTCGCCACGGGGCCGATGGGGCACATCAGGGACATCACTATCTTTTCACTAAGGAACAAGTGCGGTATTGAGAGAAGAGCTGGCATCAGCCCCGTGTTAATGTATGTGAGTGACGTATGGTGTCAGTAAGCTACCGGAAGGGGTCGATGGGCGGGTTGGTGACCTGCGCGAACAGCTGCTTGAAGTAGTCGTAGGGGAGCGGCTCGAAGCGCGACAGACACGCCAGCGGCGCGTCGTTACCCATGCTGCCAAGTGCCTCTTTTCTGGAAACAAAGACGTTATATTTAAATCAATTAATAAAAACAATACAGCAAATAATACATAATAACCAAATATAACAATAAAGGAAAACTAATATTTTTTTGTATACTATATAAATGTTTATTACTAACTTATTCTGAATCATGGGCAGTAGAAGCATGTTGATGGACTCGATGGTGTAGCCGAAGAGGCCGAGTCGTTTGTCTCCGAGGCCGGAGATGGCTCCGCTCACAGCGCTCTTAGCTGACAGATCCAGCTCCGACACCGATTTATATATATCTTCCATAGTTATCTGTTTAAAACAATAAAAATATTTATCTGCTAAATAACACTTCACAATATATACTATTTATTCTACAAATATAACCTTTATTATTTTCTTGTATGACTTACCATCTATTATAATAAAACAAAATATATTCCATCGCCATAAAAGCAGCAAAAAATAGAGTTCAAATTATGTACTATATAAGACAATTGTCACACACTGCTGTGTACTGGGTGCAGCACAAGACTCTACCAGTACCTGTTCCTTCAGCCACTCGGAGTGTGGTCTGCTGCGGGCGATATCCATCTTCAGCTCCACGTCCTGAATGATCTTCTTCTCCACGGTGTCCACGAGCAACATGCGACCAGGCTTCAGACGACTCTGGGGACAGATTATTGTTTACTGACACGATAGTTTAGTTTGTAGAGCGGCGGTGACGTCGCAAGTTTGAGTTCTCAGGGTAATTATTTATTAGTACATGCTTAATAAAATTTATAAGAATGTATTTTTAATATTTAACATATTTAAAAAAAAATTATAAGTATAAAACTATAATTATACCTTTAGGATAACCTTCTCGGGGTCTACATCATACACGCCGACCTCAGACGCCATCACGAGTACATTCTCATTCGTGACGTAGAATCTAGACGGTCTCAAACCATTTCTATCCAAGATTGCACCTGAAACAATTATACACAAAATGTGTAGATTTGTCTAACGTATACATTAAATTTTAAATATTTATAAGAAGAAAAAACTCGAGCAACCAACCTATGTACCGTCCGTCGGTGAAGGAGATGAGGGCGGGTCCGTCCCAGGGCTCCATGGCGCAGGCGGCCCACTGATAGTAGTGGCGCTTTTCGGGAGGCATGGTTTGGTCGTGGTGCCAGGCCTCGGGCACCATGGTCATGACGGCCTCGGGCAACGAGCGCCCGCCCGCCTGCAGCAGGAACTCCAGCACGCAGTCCGCGCTGCCGGAGTCTGACAGATTGGGCTCCACCACGGGATACAGCTTCTTCAGCTCTGGGGAGAAAGAAGCAGAAAACATGACAAGTAACGTTTATATTGTTGTTTAAGGAGTAACAGTATCTCACACGAATTTCAACATACCATCTCCAAAAAGGTCGCTCTTCATGACGCCCTCGCGAGCTTTCATTAAATTGACATTACCTCGTAATGTATTTATTTCGCCATTGTGGGCAAGAACTCTGCAAGAAAAATAAATTCAGCATTCGGCTCGAAGGACAAAAAATACAGTAGAATAACGTAGTAGTTACCTCAAAGGATGTGCTCTTTCCCAGCTGGGGAAGGTGTTGGTGGAGAAGCGCGTGTGCACGAGCGCCAGGTACGTCGTGAACGCGGGGTTGTTCAAATCCTTGAAGTACTCCTACAAGGTGTTTAACATTACTTTATATTATTGTCAAATTTGATATTTTTTTTCCATTTAAGACCACGAAATTGTATCTGAGATAAGAAATAGATACTAGTTGCTTTGCAGTCTATAGTTCTGTGTAGTTATTTTATTGACTACACCGGATAAAGGACGAACAAAATATCAGAAACTAGTATTTGAATATGACAAATAAAGAGCTTCAGTATATATAAAGAAGGGAAGAATTATATATTTTTATATTTTACACTGGGAACCGTTATGCGGTCTAACTGAAGTTTCACTAAGTGGACGGTACTTACCCATAGCTGGTTAGAAGTCAGAAGTCCCTTGTATACAACTACCCTCAGCGACAAGCTGCATATATAGAACCGGGCTCCTGGCACCACGAGCTCGTGAGACGCGCGTTTACGCAACACGAATATCTGCAAACATATAATATTATTCCAAAAAACGAAAGCAATCAATCAAAAAAAAAATAGGAAAGGACAATTGATAGGGTAGTTGTTAATTTACGTTTGAAACGAGGAGCGGCGTGTCGGCTGGCGGCGAGCGAGCGGATCTGAAAAAAATGCTTCAAGAGTGCTGTTCGTCCTATCCGTATAGTGAATTTGAAATCGCAATTTCACATTATTGCGAGTTCATATTCAATCGTGGTGTTGGTAAGTGGTAAGTGGTGGGGGTGGGGGGTTCCTGATCCTGGTTCTTACCTGACGTGCTAGTTGAGTTTCGTCGCTGATATCTCCGGTAACAAACACTTGACGCATATACGGCTCCGAGTTACGAGCCACTTGACCTGGAAACGAGCGTAATAGGCCATTACTGATTGCTCCCTAGGTCTAAATAATGTTTTTTAATCTATGAGTTTTTAATCTATGATAAAAAGTAAATCATGCTTAGATGATTTTAATGAAAATGTTTACAAGTAATCTAATAGTGGACTGTCACAAATGCTTTGAAAAATGTACGATATGTTTTTTAAAGTTTAAATAAATCGCATTTATGACAGATGCTCTATAGTAATATTAAAACTAAATTGAAATATAAACCATTAAGTGGTAAAAATAACCGACTGAACTCGGAGGTATATATATGATTATTCTTTAAAAAATCAATACAATATTTTAGCGGGTATGGACTACAAATAATTTCAGTGATAAAATTTTGAACACTAAAATATTTATTTGAAAAGTTAAAAAAAACGAAAAAGTAGTCCGTACCGTGTGAAATAATTGGAAGCATATATCCATGCATTTTGTATTTATTGTTTTTATAAAAAAAAATAATCAAAACAGTACATACCACCAAACAAATAGTAACACACATGGAATTATGCGACAAATAAAAGAATAAACACGTTAGAAAAACTCACTTTAAACTCACGGAATCATCGAGGAAGATGAGATGCGAGATTAAAGTGAGTTCCTCTAGTCAGATTTGTAAATTAAACAAACCGTATGGTCAAGCATCGCAAGACCGCTCGGCAGCTAATGACCCACTACTATGTGTACGACCTGTAACGATAGTCGCAAACAATCGCAAGAACTGCCCCATAACAAGCTGGACAAATGTTCGATGACGGTGATCGAAACGTTTTGATACACAAAAAAAAAACAATGATATCATAACATAGGCATCATTCAGCTATACTATTATGAATAGTTAATCTTGATATTTAGAAGCCCAACACAAATAGTATGTTTAGATTTCAAATTTAATGATATTTTTACTAGAGCACTTGCATTTAAAAACAATTCTTTCAAATAATTTACATGACAATGACTGACATTTTTTTATAATTAAGATTAAATGGAGTCTCTTTTTGAAACGTTATAATTGATAAAAATCGAAATGTCGAACTTACCAATGGAAGCGTTGTTGGTTGGCACAGTCCTCCAGCAGATAACGCGAAGGTCAAGGCTTTCGGCAAGCTCATGGAACTTCTTCTCAATGTCCTGGTGATGAAGCTTGTCCAGAAAGAAGATGCCCGTAGCGTATTTTCCAAATGGGGGTAAATCAATTTGGTGACTGTCTCTGAAATAATAAAATAAAGATTGTCATCTTTTAACAGTTATTATAAATGTTACCTATATTTGGGATTTCACTGTATCAAATACTGAAAATATTTTCATGAATCTCATTCATTTTCATAATTTTTAAATAGAATCATCATTTTATTTCGTTTCAGATAAAATTAATCCAAGATAAAACTTGGTCCGGGATGGGTTTTGCTTTGAAGAATACGGATGCAGCAGGTGGTGGTGGCATCAGGTAAGCTTGATGAGCTGAACCTTGAGTCATATCGAACATTCTAGAATTTGAGTCCATAGGAAATAATTGTTGATCAGCTTCAAATAGAGGACAGTTCAATAAACTCATACTCAGTCTTCATAAATTGGTACTTATGAATCAATATGAGCTCTGGAGCGAAGGGGACTTGATAAAAAAATATAATATACCTCTTTATTTTTATTATTAAAATAGAAATGTAAACAAAAAATCATATTACTATACGCTAGATCGAAATCCAAATTTTCGTAATCCAAAAAAGACTCAAACATTTAAAATTTCCTGCTGAATTCCTAATTACATACTTTGATGTTCAAATTAGTATACAGACTTTTCTACAATGGTTTCGAATCTTAAAGGTCATGTTAGTGCAAGCGAGAGGGGAGAGATGCGTGCGCATCTATGACGTCACGTCTGAAACCACACAGCTATTGACCAATATACCCAGTACACTTATCAATCTTCATCAAACCAATTACGCATTCAACATGAACTACTGAAAAAATGGGTTGACAACCCTGTGATGTGAAGGACAAATACAGGTCTATTTATAAAAATCAATAAAAGTACTTTTAAATTCATTTTTAAATCCATGTTTCATGTGTTGATATGGTAATCGCGTATTTTGTGTAGATTTTTTCCTTATTTCAGTATAATTATCGATAGTAAAGTCTCCCATACTTATCTAGTTTTCAGTGAGAATTAATATTAATGGACACTTGATACGTACTTTAGAAGTTTTATCAGTTCAAGCGCATCCATTAATATAAATTGTTGTTATGGTAAAAGCGAAAGGAACATATGGGAGGGGTCGGTAGCTGAGTCTAGTTGTGGAAAAAAACGTACCACGCTATGACGTCAGTTGATAGAGAAATGGCTCTTTGTTAGTTTTTGCGCAGCATGCACACAGAGTGGGGTTGCCACCTGTTTTAAAAATTAATATAATATTTTTTTAACAGTGACAAAAATGTATTTTAGGGCAATTCAGGAAAATTCACATTTTTGTAGTAAACAAGTGTATTTATTATTTTTTTTCACTTGAGCCTTAAAATTTATATTATTTTTTGGTAACAATTATGTATTATAATTGTTTTTTAAATCAAAATTATTATTATAAGATGCTCTATTCCTAATTCTGAACTACGGAGACGTACCAGTCACAGCTAATACAAAAAAGCGGTAATAAAGGGTTATAAAATTTAAAATGCTATATGATATAGTATGGGTGGCAACCCTAACTCAGATTCATCTTTACTTCTATTACGCTGACCATAAAAATGATGTAGGTGATTCTAACAAACCGTAATAATTTATTTCGTAATTGTCTGTCAACATGCTATGATAAGTATTTTTTTAGATGGCAACAAAAAAAAACCAACACGAGCTTGATTTTTCTCAAACGTCGTATATGCCGTACACCGTTTCTGTATTCGTATTGTTTTTTTTTATTTCTGTTCCTGCACATTTATTTCTATACAAAAAATAGTATATTTTTTGTAGATCCAGAGGGAATTTTTATAGCAATATTACAATAATCTTACTTTAGAATTCATCCTAAAAGTAGTATTACATAAATAACGTTTCGATAAAAGGTTTTGATAATGTCATCCTAAATCATTCATTCTTTTACTAAATTCATTATTAACTCGTACCACGAAATGTGTTTTGATATTTCACATTCACAGGAATTCGAACCCGCGACTTCGTGTCTAGGCAGGAATAAAAACAATATTGTTTTAAAGAACTCATGGTTTTAATCAAAGTAATATTATTGTAATAAAATTTAAGACTATGTTACTTTTTAGGAGACCAAGGTGGGCCTGTTGTTATTTGCATATTTGACTCTAAACATATAATGGCATTATATATATTTTCCAGAATTCATTGACTGTATAATATAATGTTATATAAGCAGAATTAAATTGTATTATCTTCAAGGAAGTTATTGTTACGCATTGCTCGATGTACCAAGAATTTCCAATTGTGTCCACAATGGAAATAAATACTGGCTAATTCTGACATACTTCTTACATAAAACAAATATTACTTTTCAACGATGCTGTGTCAAAAAAACATATTTTGTTCCCTAGGTTTGGGGTATGGAGAATTCTAACAGAAAATCCTTACTTATTTGGAAATAAGTTTTTCATTTCGAATATATAATAATAAATTTCGTACATAGCACTTATGAAAAGTCAGACTATTTACGCTTTCGTACACTTCAAAAATAGTAGGTCCATGAAGAGCCATGAATAGGTATCTTTTTACTTAAAATAAAATATATTTTTAAGATAAAAATAGTTTGATAAAGATATAATCAGCCTTCCTTTAATAATATTGATTAGATGTATATTATGAATAATTAATTAATTAATAAATTTAAATAAATAAATATAAATTAAATAAAGAATTATTTTTTAATTTAAAAATTTAAAAATAAAATTCACTATATACATATATGGAGTTAGTTATCTACTATACATTAATTGTACACGTCTGATTAAATATATATATATATATATATATATATATATATATATAATATATGTAATATCACATTAAATAATCAATCTAAACTATAATAAAATAATATTATGGGTTTTACAGAACTATAATAAGAAATACAAGAGTCCACTGTTGGTCTCAGGAGTGGTCTCAGTACAAACACATCATTTGGTAAGCGACTACGTCCGTCACATTAAAAATTGCCAGAGTCCTCACAAGTAAAGTACCCCTACTTACGAGTTTTGACGTTACAAAACGTTGATAGTTTTCGAGCAGACACTTAACGAGTTTGTGTTTGTGATTGGTCTACCACTAATCAGAACCAATCACAACCAAGAACTCGTTTCGTGTTCAAAAACTATCAACGTTTCATATTATCAACTCATCTCTTACAGCCTGTTAAGTACATGTACTAACTGCGACCGAATTGTCTATTTTATAAAATTGCGCTATATTCAGCCATTTATAGGAGCTCTACTAATATTAAATGCTAAATATTTACATAACAAGCTGTAGAAACCTTGAGACTGCAAACATTTACTACTTAGCATTGCTTTTTCATTTAACGACTCTACTTGGTAAATCGACGTGTCCTGAAAAAAAATATGCAAACTTTTTTAACCTTACCTTACCTAAAATTCAAAGATGTCTGTGACACAGGGTGTTATAAAAATAAGTTACTTATCTATATTATATACATTTATTATTATTTATATTTATTATATATAATCTCCCTAATAACTAGCAGGAAGTAGGGAATGCTTGACAATCCATCACGTGCTAACGCACATGGGGAGTCGGACGGTCGATGTTTACTACGCTGGCATTCAGCGCTGGATATCTGCCAAGATGGCCGACAAATCGGGATATTTACATCTTTCCGTCGGCCGCTGAACTTAATGAACAGATGACAAATAATTTAAATCAGGTTTAGATTCCGCAAAAATAGATTTTCGTTAAATCGATATGTAATTTTTAAAGAGGCTCTTAAAAGCATTTGCTTGGTTATTTTAGTTCGCGTTAAGGCTGAAGTAGAAAAGATTTTGCTTGCTTTAGAGAATTCGTTTTACAAAATGAAAATATATTTTTTACTAAACACGTTATATAATATTTAACATTATGCAAGATTCTGACAAAGGTCATCACCCAACTGAGCAGAAAAAACTTTTTAAATATACAAAAATAAAAGTTGAATGACTTCTATAATATATGTTGTGTTTGTTTGAATTTGCATTAATATTTTCTGGCGTTGCATAATATATAGTGTCTTGACCCCGGCGATAATGAGAGGTCAAAAGTTCACGCACTTATGTAAACAGTTGATTATGGAATTGCAAGGTGAGCTAATAAATAGTAAACAAATTGAAATGCAAAAATAGAACATCTAGATTTATAAACTGTAGCCAAAAATCAATCAATATACTAAGATTTATTATCACTTTATTATTAATATAATATTGATATATTTATGCAATATAATAACTGTTTTGTATTTTCGAAGAGGTCTAACACGACATAGCTTATAAACCTATAATCTAATTGCTAATCAATAAAAATACGAATGTCCGGACAAACCAATGTCTTCTAGTTCTTTCTGTAACGACTCTATTTCCCGCCATCACTACCACTAAAAAAATTCTTTACAAGACAGCTCTGGCCAGACTAGCGAATTCCGGACTGGCGTCTACTATATTTCAAAGTCACGATCAATGTATAACTCATTCACATTTAAAAATAAACTTGTTTCTTTACAAATTATTAAACTATAATTAATATAAAATTGGGCCATGTTTGTTCTTTTGTCAGACTTTATTTATTATTGAGTGCTTAGACAAGTGGCGTTAACAATAGTCGAATAGAATGAAAAAAAGATAAAGAAAATAAAAAATAAAGAGCCATATTCTGTCCCTTACGTCTATACATTGAAATGAAAACGAACCCTTGCCATTTTGCTATAGGCTGATTTACAAAGTTGAAACGTTATTATGTAAAGTTATATATTAATTTTATTATAAAGATATATCCAGCCTGTTTCTTCGTGCTGTAACCGGTTACGTTATACAGATAATGTGAATTTATGTCAATGTTGGGTGTAAATACGTACACTAGTAATAACGTAATCTTTATTATATATATTGACTCTGTGCTCACTGATCGTGATTCGAAATCTGACTAATTTCAAACCCATTCGGGGTTCTTACTCAAGACCGCCTAACTGACATGAATACAGCCCGATAAATATATATATTATTATATATGTATAATTCGTTAAACTGAGGTTTGTTATATTAAGATAAGGTTGGTCTGTAATTTATTATAAGATGTAAAAATATAGTTTGATGAAGTTTCGCATTTCTGGTGAGAACGCTAATATTGGTTAATATTGGAGGGAACGTTATAAAGAGGTTTTGAGTTGACATAGTTCGTTAATTAGAGGTATTTACACTTTTTGATAATTGAAAATCCGTAATAAAGAGGTTGTTAAAAAACATCGTAATGTAAAGGTATATATTTATATTTAAATTTTCGTGACCCATGACTTTTATATTTATATTTACCCGGCTGTATTCACGTAGAAATTAAATCGGAATGTGCCAGACTAGTTTCGAACCCATTCGGGAGTCTTAATCATGAGCTCTGAGAGTGCGATTCCGATTTAATTTCTACGTGAACACAGCCGGGTATAAAAATATAAAGGTATATTGTTCATCTATTCTAGGAGATTACGAAAAATTTGTTAAATCGAGAAAATCGTTATACTGAGGTTATTTATATTAAGATTGCACTGAATAATATTTATTCTTTGAAACCATATCTATTTTTTATATAACTGTCTGGTTAACTGGTAACCCTTCTAGCCTTGATCACGTGCTGGCCGCGTGTAAATTATATTATGTAAATAATTTGTATACATTTTATTGTAGTACATACTAATATATATTATCTTAAGTGCATTACAAGTATTACCGTATCTCTTCCTCATGTTTACATGTTTTCTTTGCACCCTGCGTTGATATCAATAATACGACCAGTTTCACTGTATGTTTGTCCACACACAAATTAACTTTTATCAAAAACAATTTAGACCATTATATATATATATATATTAACCCGGCTATATATTGATTAATTATATCAGATTTAGACAATTCATTCGGAGATCTTATAGCTCAAAGCATGACTGACTTGCGTCTTGCACTGAGTTCGAACCCCGAATGGCTTTGAATCTAGTCGGGCAAAATTTCAATTTACGTGTCGTGTATAACACCGTCTAAATGTATATATAAATGAACTGTTGAAAAAAACTGATAGATAATGCAGTATTTTTTGTAAAGTATAGACATTCATTGGACGCCTATGAGGACCTAGTGATATTCTCATATCATAAATAAATATTCTCATTATTTACGTACGGACGTAATTACGTTAGAATATTTGTATTGTTCGGAAGTTCATATCTCACATGGGGTAACAATAGAAATAATATATTTATTGTTTATATCCCTTATCGGCGAGAAAGTTTTGATGTCAGGGAAGAGTACAGAGAGTTACGAAACAAGATTGTACAATCATTTATTTCAGTAATAAATTATGTAATAAATATTACTTAATATAATACATATTCACTGATAAAAAATATTAAAAAAAAAAGTATATATTCATTTGCTTAAATACATTTTTAAGTACATGTATATTCATAAATTTTTATTCATCATGTTTATTCATACATATTGCATACATAGGTACATGCGTTTTCAGTGCTAGCTAGATACAGGGCCCCTGTAGTAGCTTTTATATCCGTGTTATCGGGGGCCCCTCTCATCAATCACATTTAACTTAACCGGTAAACAATACAATAATGCAATAATAAAAGAAATAATAATAAAAATAATTATCGATTAAAGTAAGCTAGGGTCATCAACTCGTATACGGACTAATTTGCCGGAGCAGCAGATAAAACTTTCAAAAGAAGGTAAGCTTGATATGACTACATATTTTAGTATTTAGTACGGTGAGTGAAAGAGACGGATAATCAAACCCTTAGCTCTATCCTACTTACACCCCCCAGTCACTAAAGGCATCTAGAATTTTAGATTTTACGGTGTAAAATCTACATTTATCCAGCTACCGTCAGATCAATGATCCTGTTTTTGAGATACCAACCATTCATATTATTGCATTTAGGTTGACGCTTATTATATTATGATAAAGCACACAGACATAAATACTGCTCTATAAATAAGTAATTACTTTTATTTCCAAGTCCCAAAAAAACGTAAACAATCGTATAAATACACCTCGACCTCATATTGTTTACGGCTGATAAGTTTTGATACTATGATACATACATGGCCATTGAGCTCAGCACGCAGTGGCTGCGTGATCTTATCAAGAGTAACAATTTTATCTATAATCTCGCGACACTAAATACTCTATAGATCAATTAGTATTAACATAACTATAGATACTGATTTTAGAATAAGTTATATCCATGAGAATATGGTCTTCTGACAGTGGATTCCAATAATTCATAAAAAATTAAGGCGAATAAAGATTACGATGAACAAATATTTATAATGCAATAAATTTAATACGACGTTTTTAATTTCTATTGAGTAGGTACGTATCGTTTCATCATTTATTAGACTCGTATGTGTTATGCGTAAATCGATGACGAAATTTTAAATGAAGTGGCCGTTTAGTTATTGTGATCTTAAATAGTTCAATATACATAAATATAATTAAAAAGAAGCTGTAATCTTTCAGATTCATGTCTACAGACTACTTGGTTACCTCATTCTCTAAATGAGTAAATCATTTAGCTTTTAAAAAACATGGAGTTAACAATGGAGTTTGTAATTATTCAAGGTTAGTATGTTTTCAGGAGTCACAGATAACTTTATACATATTATAAAAGCAAGCTTGCACTGCGAGAAACTGGATTGAATGAATGTTTACTTAAATATGAATAAACAATATAATGTGTCTACTGAGCGCGGCGTTTCGTATTCAAGATAAAATAATGAAGGTAGTTCATTATTACGGAATGGGGTACAGTTCTAAATTCAAATAACGTTAAGAGAATTACGGCAAGAAATAAAAATGTATCATTGCATGTGTACTCTGTTCTAAAAATACTGACGTCAAATAAACGTTTCAGAATAAATATACGATAGACATTTTTTAGAGACTTCTCAAGCAATCCTTCAAATGAAGTATATATCGTGAAAAATAAAAGTCATCATCTGTTATCTTATCCATAGTTCCTAATAAGAAACCATTGTTATTATAAACACATTTTGTTAAATTACATGTAATATCTGCTTGTCTACAGCCTGTTATAACTTTACACTTCCTGGCTACTTATTATATTTTATACTCATACATTTCATAATTTATATACCTATATTTATTTAAACTTAAATTTCAATAAGTATAACTTTGACATCCTCACTCCTTAGCTGGTCGAGTAGGTATTAGGTCCGTGAATAAGAGGGCCTAAGATGCATGGGAATGTAGGTTTCGAGGGGGCCTGTAACGGAGTTAGATACTTGTCACAATAGATACTTGCCCAAGCCCGGCGACCGCCCGATAGACCGATCAGACCGTCAATAAGGGGGCCTGAAGTACATGGGAACGTATGTTCTAAGGGGGCCTGTAATGGTATGTCATTAGTTTTGTGGAGTTTTTGTAGGAATATAATGCGAACTTCACTTGCGATATCTCATTATTGGTGGTTAGATTTTATCGCAGTATCTCTCGTTATCTAGCGACTGAAATCAATAACTAACTAATACACATTTTATACTAAATATATAAATTTACAATGTTTTATTGAGTTCAATTCATATATTTAAGTAGGCACTGTATACTTTTCGTCATACCTATTCCTTCTCGGAAAATAACTTGGATAAAGATGTATGTATATTCCAAATTAGATTATTTTTTATACGTATAATAAGTACCTGTCAATTCAAAAATAATTATGAAAGCGAAATTCAATTTCTGAAGCCCTTCATAGCCGTGAAGCTTAAAATACGCAGGGTGGAAAATATAATACTGGCGTTGAGAACTGATTTTTTAGATATAATTTGATGAATTTCATTATTCTCTTCAGGTATATATTTTAACTGAATGATATTTAATATAATAAAAAATGTTTCAATAAGTAGTGATCAAACATCGATTGTCGAGTTTATTTGCTCTCAATTAAGACCAATGTAGGCTCATTTAGTGACGTCGCAGTCCATATAACGCAATTAGTACTGAAAGTATGGCTAATGAGACGCTCACGACACGACAATAATGCTGGAAATATGAATACTAAATGGGGTATAGATAAATGAATTGTTTATGGGTATATTGCTTCGCGATAAATATTATGAAATAACTACGCAATATCACTTCATGGCTTCATTTCATTATACGATCTAAGCCATACGATTTGACATTGATGAATAGCTAAATAGAAGCAGATAGAAGCACTAACTCACTAACAGCCATTTCACTATGCGATGCGATTTAGACTAGTTGAGATAGGGGTTCAGATCGTTTAACGAAATGCGACAATTAATACTGAGTCCAATGTCTAATATAATTTAAGTTTTGCCAACGCCATAGCTCGAATGAGGAACGTCGTTTACGAAATGCCCTAAAAGGAATATTATTTTGTTTTTAATTAAAATAAACTGTCATTAAACATCGACCCAGTTATATTATTATTTATTATTAGAATACTGCGTAGTTACGAACAGCAATTTAACGTCTATCCTCTTGATGATTGGTGACTAGGTCAGACCACAATAGCTATGATTGGTTCAGGTCGAGGGGCAGAATTGATAACGCAGCTTTAAAATACTAAAAAAAAAATTAATATCAATAATGTTCTGACTTCTATTATGTTACCTACTTTCATGTACAAGTTACATGTTGAAAATGTCTTCAGGGTATTGAGACCGCAAACATAAGATGATTTATCATAGACATCGTGCATGGAACAATAACATCGTAATACATTGAAGGTCGTCTCAAGGAATCTGTGATAAAAATGGCTACCGGTAAAATAAAACAATGCATCAAGGCGTAACGATAATGCAAGTGCGGATTATTATACACTTATTTAGAACAACGATTACGAGATTCTGTGTAAATTTGTGCACAAAACGAGTTATCGAATTTACTAAAATATCAGTACCCCTTGTGCGACTTTTGATTGATAGTTTTCGAAGTCACGAGAAAAGTTTTTGGTTGCGATTGGTTTACTACAAATCATAGCTAAAGAACAACCAATCACAACCAAGAAGGTCGTTTCGTGACTTCTCCAAAACTATCAATGTTTCATACTATCAAAACTCGTACTAGTGGTACAGAATAATGAATTACTATATACTTATATATATAGCACCGAATTTTCTGTATTTTACACCGGTTTTTAAGGGGATTTAATTCTGGTATTTATCAGTATCCCTAGTACGAGTATTGACGTTACGATACGTTAATAGTTTTCGAGCAGACACGAAACGAGCTTCTTGGTTGTGCACGAAAACTATCAGTGTTTCGTAACTTTAAAACTCGTACTAGTAATCCATTTTTTTTTTTAAATCGACTTGTCTACAGCATTTGGAAAAGCATGTCTGCATATTAAGTTAGTTTAGGGTCGATTATTCAATATCATAGCAGTGACGTCTGAGTCACATAGAGCTTGGTATTTATAGAACTGCCATAAACTTAAAAAACATAGCTGAGACGAAAATCTTAAGTTTAGATGAGAGAACATTCAACTATTTGGTATTGATGAAGTGATGGCAGTTTTATAGTTCTCTTTCTGAGCAAGTACTTATTAAAAAAGAAAAATTTGATAGACTCAAAAGCGATGATTACAAACATTATACCAAGTTAAAATAAATTAGTTAATAATTCATATCATTTGTCTTTAAATGTAGTCTCAATCAAAATAAAAGGCTTTATAAGTGATTAAGTATGAATTAGTTTATCTTTGACCTTATGTCAAAAGTAAGAATATATAATTAAATATATAAGTTGTTTATTAAATAGTGACATGATATGTTTCACCGCAAACCACAGGTATATAAAGGGTGTCCGTTACAAAAAAAACTCACATTACGATAATTATTCACAGATATTTCTAGATTTATATTTATTATATGATTTACGTTAAAAAAATACATTCATATGCATTAAGTTATGATTTTAATGCGCATCTTAAAATATATAATAAACTATTTGATTTATTATAAATTTAAAGTGTTTATTTTTGAAAGTTACAGAACAATTGGCGTGCCAGTGCAGCACTCCAGTTTCCAGCTGACACATAGATTTGCAGTCAAGCGACGTTGGCGGAGTGCCAAAATGCTAAGTAACGTGATCCCATTGTTGGCCTTACTTGGCATCCAGCCATTAAATATACTGATCATTATAAAAAAAAATCTAAGTACACATTTTTAGAATAGAATCTAGATTTACTCCAGATATCGAACTGTACGTATATATATTAACAAATTGTAAAAGAAACCATCTGGTGGTGGTGAATCTTACCGTAGCTGAGCGCAGTACAACTGGTGCGGGATGGCGGTCAGCACACCTGCACCATCACCGGTGTCGTTGTCGCATGCGCACGCGCCGCGGTGCTCCATACGTGTTGCGAGAACTTCGGCATCGCGCACGATCTATTCAATTTATTAAGACACGTCAGACTATAAATGTCTCACAGCTGGGCAAATGTCTTAAGCTACAGACACTGCTGCTTTACTGCAACTTAATTATATATAAATATATTCCTCATTGTATATTTTTTGGTATTATTAATATAAGTAATCAACAAACGTTATGTCACTTGAGAAATACTCAGTACTAGATGGTCTTATAAATTGTATGAAAATGACTTGAATAGCTGCAAACATTTACTTGGCTCTTCTTAAGAAACATTGTTTTCCTTATCTAATGAAAATGTTTATTATTATATTTTATATAATAATAATAATAAGACTGTTGATATATTCCCTAGTGAGATATACCTACAGATAGATATACAATGGACATATTTTAGTCTCCCTTCTATTGGGCTAAAAATGAATTGAAATATGAAGTATCCGAACATTAATCACATTGCAAGATACAGATAAACATCCAGAGTTGATGGAGCAAGTGTACATGTCAGTGATAGAATATGCCGTAGATATCTGGAGGGCACTTGTATTAATATTTCATTTGTGACATATTTACCTACAGCCAAGTGGCATATATAATGAATACAAGAACATTTGCATATAAATAAATCAATAAATTAAATTATCATATTGCATGGCAGGATCATTGAGTATGGTTAACTGGAACTGTATAAATAATATCAAGGTCAGACTAAAGACATATTGATGCGAGACAAATGAAATGTTTAAGGAAACATTTATCAAGTAGGTAACTGTTATCCAATCAGATAAAGTAAGATATATTTTTACTAACATCTTTTTTAACTAATTATTATATTAACTATAAGTTATTATTTTTATTTATTTTGAGTTAAGTTAATTAAATAGTTATAATTAAAAATATTAAGAAACTCACCTTGTGACTGCGTTTTCCATCTATAGCAACTACAAAACCAACACCGCAAGCTTCGTGCTCATTCTGGGGGTCGTACAAGCCTTGCTTGAGCGGCCCTTCCCACTCCATACCTAAGAATAAATTTACAATATTATGTATTTATTATACCAAAAATATATATCAGTTAACAGTGTTTTAAATTGACATCTGCAATTTAAGTAATCAAAACATTTATTTATTTAGAAATCAAGTTTAGTTAGAAGTAAAAACACTAGAAATATTTATTTCGTTTTTACCTCACTTTTACCTCAGAAATAATTTTGTAAATTATTATTGATGCTAAACAATGTAATCATTTGAAAACAATTTATCAGATGTAAATAAGCAAGCAATTTTATGTTGCATAAAATTACATAACAATCTGCTGATGAACCTTCAAGTTAAGTACTTTGAAGGTCAAAGTAACCTTCACCATGGCCTGATAATAATCTAATAACTACTGAATTGTTTTGGTTTAAAAAAATATTTTTTACTTTGTTGTTGTAAAATAGGTTCAACCTTATTAAGATAGTGTTAAGTAATCTTTAATATGATATATTTTAATTTATGTCGCTTCGTCTTATATTTTTGTATTTGTATAATTATGAAAGTGATAGGAAAATATCAAGCATATACCTATAATAAATACTTGGTATTGAGTTACCTAACCTATATCTAAATATTATATTGTCCTTCAACATTCTGGTAGCTCAGTAATAAGCAGTTGTTCAACTTATACAACTGGGTTGATAAAAATGATTATATTCAGATTTCCTTACATATCAGAGATCTCAACATGTAATGTTAAATTGAGATCAATTGATAAGAGACAACAGTAAAGTGCGTAAAAAACCCTATTATTATAATTATCTACTACATGTACGAACAAGTGTTATTGTTTTATGAATTGAATATTTATTCTACAGTATTGCGCAGATCCAGTTGGGACAATATCGAGATGTGAATAACATTCTTCTATGTATTCACCGGTTGACAATGAAATATTTATTACAGTATGTAAACACAAATTACTGCATATTTTGTCCAGAATATAATTGCAACTAAAATGCACCACGTCTGCCCTACACGTGTACAAATTACAAAGTAAACCAAAAAAAAATTGTAAAGTGCATAAAAATGCTCACCTTATGGCAAGTTCGGTAGAAGTAGAAAACTTTATAAGCGATATAACTACGTAAGGTTTTCACTGTAACAGATAAAAATCTGTATTTAATATTCAGTAACACAGGTTCAAGACTAAAGATATATTTATCTAGGACAGTGCAAATGCCGGCAATGCGTAGTGACCTCTAGCAGTCGACTACAACAGCCGGTGAAACGCGATTGACTAAACTTCGACTAAAATTGAACGAGTGTAGAACGTGACATTTGACAATACTTTTTGACATATTGAATGATAATATTGATGATGTATGATGGAAATGAAAGATCTTATGTTGTGATTGGACATTCAACCAATGCTCCCATACTCTCTTATGCTTATTTTTATTTATATTAATAAGAGGTAATAAAGACAATGTAATATTCGATAAAGTATTACAATATATATAAAGTAGTTTAAAGTCCACTTAATCTAAGAGGTACTGTTTTACGTTTTATACTTTGCAAGTCAAAACAACTTTGTATAGGCGTAACGTAATAATAACAGCATAGATTAATTATTTATTGAATGATCTTTCATAATAGGAATGAAATAAAAGTTTTTCTACAATAATGTTTTCAGTATTTTAATATTGATAGTGGGTATCTCATTTGAATATATATGTCCGTGAAATAATGTCCGATCTGTATTTAATTAGTAAATACAAAGAAACTGTATCGATATCTCTTTATAATCTGATATTGTGGCAACCGATTTATTTGACATAATCCTTATTTCTTCATTCTGAAGAGTGCTTCAACGGTATTTTTAAGATTATTTGGACGTTAAGTGCAATATTTTTTTAGCATAATTAATGTAAATTGGAAATCCCTAAAATTTTTATTTATTTAAATATTATTTTCATATAGCAACATATAAGTAAAGACTGTCAGTGTCAAGTAATGACGTGTAAATTGACATTTTATTTATAAACCGTAGTTCATAAACGTCAATGAATAGAGAATGGAATGGACCAATACGCGAATACCACCAGTTTAACAATTTCGCGGCAATGAGTTGAACGTTTTTCAAAGTGCCGCGTAACCAAGTTTTCCGAAAGTAAATTTTATATTAACGGTGTATAAAACCAAATTGTGTGGAATACAAAAACTCATGATATTTTGATTTATTAAATTTAATAGACAGTTGTTAATTATTAACATGGTATTTAGTACATATTATTTTATGTAATTAATAATAATAAGTGGGATTATTAAATATTGTTTGTGTTATTTTATCAGCAAGATGAGTTTGAGTCGGTTGGGAAGTGCTTTGAAGTTAGATTTGGTGAAAGTTAGTCAATCTAGTGCATTAGTTGCAAAACTTTGGGGACCTTGTATGCGGGAAGTGAGCACAGGTAACGTAAATCGGGCGGTTGCCCAACACAACACGAAGCCAGATTGGAATAGAGCCGTGAGCGAGGCCGAAAAGATCGTAGGCTATCCAACCTCCTTCCTCAGCTTGCGATGGGTTCTAAGTGACGAAATTGCAAACGTCGCTCTACATTTACGAAAACTTGTTGGCAGCAATCATCCACTCTTAAAAACAGCTAAGTAAGTAAATTATTCTTACTAAAACGGATATATATTAGTTTTCTTATTCTTTGATTAATTTATATGGGCTTAACTGGTTACTAAAAATTTAAGCACCAACTAATAAACCATCTTCTATGACATAAAGTTGGTATAAAAATGTAGTTATTGCCATATTAAATTTTTATGTTTGCAGTGAAAAAAATATTTTTTCAGTAAAAAGTAATACTTATAAGTTAACTCAGACAATGAACTCACCACAGTCCACACAAAATTTGATTAAAATCCTATTAGTAGTAAATTCTCAATGTACATATGGAGAAATTGAACAATTTAAAAAACAATGTCTAGAGTTAGAGGTAGGATTAGTATTATTTAATTAGATAAAAAATATACAAACCATTTAACAAATTGTAAGATTCTGGATTCGAATCCCAGATCAGATTGTCTTTGTGTAGTTTTAATATACATATATATATTAATGACTTGTCAGAGTTAGAAAAAGTACATAGCGTGACCTATATATTCATAAGATGAAACATCACTGCGAAAAGAGGTGCACGTGGTTTTACTTTCAGGATAAATAGACGTGAATGATTAAATGGCGGCAGTTACCTATTTTACACGTTAAGTAATTCACATTACATGAAGTAGGCGGAGCTAATTTATAGTTGTATTTAATGAAAAAAAAACTATTTATAATTGGAATTTCTCAAATAATCAAAATCAATACAAGATTTAGCAGTTGGGAATCTGCTATCAAGTTTCTTAAAATAAATATAAAGAGTTCAATTGACCATTGGCAAAGGGTTCGTTTTTAAAAATAACGGTTAAAGTCAAACCAATAGATAAGTTACCTAAGTATTAAATTGCTCCTTACAAGATATAATTCACATTTAATCTACTGTTATCATGACTTTAATTGATTCGTGCAACTAATCGATGTGAATAGTAAAAGCATAAACGTAAGAAATAAATAATATAAGAATATTCTATAAATAAATGGTCTAATATCTTCCCTAGGATGCTATATGAACCATTTGAAAGGGACAAGAGTAAAAGTGAATACAATCCTACATCACTTCTGGACAAAATACATTATACGATACGATACGATCTCTACTTATCCAAGTAGCATCGCATAGTGAAATGGCTGTTAGTGAGTTAGTGCTATTGGAGACGAAGCCGCCTCGTAGTGAAGACGCCTATTAGTTATCTCTCAAGGTCAAATAGTATGGTTTAAATTGTATGATGTATTTTGACCACTATCCAAAAGTGGTGGAAATCCAACACGCAGTCCACGAAGCCTTGACCTGCAGACCGTTCTTAAAAATGTTTGCTAATATCTCCTGGACAATGATACACGTATTGTAATTGTAAATACTAAAAGTCATTATGATACACACACGTTAAAATTTAAATGTATAGAAGACGTCATTAAAGTATTGCAAAAGCTATAGAGTTATTGCCGTAACGGTAAATGTGTCAGTATATAAGCGGAGTTTGGTAATACACTTATAGTCTATATAAGGTTTATATATTGTACGATTAATAGGAATCTCATCTACAATGGCAAGAACAACATGCAAGCCTGGGGTCTCATCGTCCTGTTGGTCTCCAAGGCGGCTGGACACAGCCCTGAGATACCAGATATGGAGCAAGATAAGGCAGCTGGAGTATTGCACAGGTAAGACTAATATATAACGAGTCTAATGTCATTTTATTATCCCATTTAACGCACTATTTAACCAAAAACTTACGAATAATCAAAAAATATTAAATAGCCCAACAATCAGATGGGCTCTCCCTTAACTTACTAACAGCCTTTTCACAAAACCATATTATTATATTGAATATTATATATTTGCTTAATTTATACATATTTACACTACCCTTCTAATTTATACACGCAGACTCCAGTCTCAAAGGTTGTCTGGAAGAATTAGCTTTGAAGCCATAAGATCACCTATTTGTACCCTTCTTCAATGTGTATTTTTTTCTTTGTCTTTGTACATTTTGTTGGTGACAATAAAGAAAGAATATATTAAATATTAAATATTAAATGCCGTTAAACTCCAAGTCGCTTCTTTGACCGAAAATTAATAGATTGAACAGATATACAAAACAATAAACAAGGCTGTCAGTGTTTTTTATTCAACAAAGTAACAAAGCCATTAAGGCTAATAGCTTTAGTCACAAAGAAAATAAACGAAACTAATTGGAAATTACAGAAATGAGAAAAAAAAACTACCAACTGTCAATTAGTCTAGTGTGTCGTGTATTTATTAGGGGCAGGTTTAAGTGTAGTGGAAGTGTATTAGTATATAGTAGTGTATGTGTGTGTGTGTGTAGTCAGCGCGCCCTGGCGGAGGTGACGGAAATGCTCCGCACCTCCCACTTGGTGCACAAGGGGCTCGTGAACATGAACGCGCGGGACACTTCCGGGGAGCCCGACGACATGATGTTCGGGAACAAGATCGCCCTTCTTAGTGGGGACTATCTTCTGGCTAATTCATGTACCGAGCTAGCTAACATGAGGTAACTTTTAAAATATTTATATACGTAATATAATAATAAAAAATAAACATTTACTTTATTAGTTTAAATTTCTTTAATTCAAACATAAATACATTAAATTGACTCCTTTGCACGATGTTTAAAAATATCTATTATCATATTAAGATTATTTAAAATTTAAATAAATAAGAATTTAAAATAAGCCGATAAGGACAGGGAATCGAACACAAGTACTAGGAAACCGTCCCATGACGGTTTATTTTTCATGCTATATGCATTTAAAATACTTTACATTATTTTGCTGAAATAAAAAAAGAAACTTCCTGACCTTTTGATGGATTAAAAAAAATAGTGGCTTATTGTGACCTTTAAACCTTAATGGTAACAAAAAAAAACAAAATTCAAGTATAGTTAATACATACAGGTTAGTGAAAGCTATCTGCTTCACTAAATACGTTACATCCTACTGTTTAGTAATATACAGTTTAGAAACTGTTTGTTAATATTTATTAGCATTGTATAAGTAATGTTTATATAATATATACATTTTCCAAACATAATAAGTTGCGTCGCATAAATTCATAAATAAAGTTAAACTAGAACAAACAATGGATAGTTAAACAAATGTTATAAATAATATGTAAGAAAAAATAACTTAAATCAAAAAAAAAAACATCTTAAGCGACTTCAATTTTAAAAAAATAAGCTAAGTTTAATATTTGTAGTAAAATTATAGCTTTTTCATCAAAATTCACGAAAGACTTTAGAAATTTAGAAAATCTCTACTCTTTGGAATAGAAAAAATCAAATTATTCTCAATAGATTTAGTTCTTCATCAAGCTAAAGAAATACGTTTTTTGATCAGTCCACAAACCAAGAACTTAAAACTTTTAGAAATAGTATGAAAACCCAAAATCATTTCTTTTTTGTGACGTAAGAACGTGTCCTTGACTCATTATATTTAACAAATTGATGAAACATTGTAATAAGTAATTGATCGTATTTACCACAATGTGAATAACTGTTTTGTGAGCGAATTCAATTATAATTACATCTAATTCCATTGAATAAACCTGTGACCTCGTTGGCTATGAAAGCAATTGCCGGCCACCAATTTATCCATTTTTGTTTATAAAAGGCGGCCATAACGCTAAAAGGCATTCTTTTTCAGCCATGGAAAAACTCAAAAAGAGGGTTACTGATAAAAAAATAATAAATTAAGTTTTTATTGATACGTCTAAGTTATTACAATATTACGATATTACTCGAGCTGTCTTACATATAAATAAATAAATTATTGATGACTTATGACTTGGACACCGTGTAGATGAAATCGTATTAAAAGCTAGATTATTAATCATCAAACGAAGAATCATCAGCAATAGAAAATACAATCAAACTATAATTACTTTATTTTATAGATCGATTCAAGTGACTCTCCTTTAGTAGAGTCATTTTTATACCATCTCTTATAAGTCTTTATAAACGACTTTTAACAAGCTTACGACAAATAACGACTTCACCCGAATGTATTTCAAAAACATGTCTGTAAAATCTTGATTTTATAAATGTCTAATCTTAAGATTCTTGAACAATTTTGCAGCTTTCTCTTACTTAATGTATAATTATATTAATTTGGAAAGCTAATTGGGGCACTAACTGTATATAACTTACAAACGACATACAAACAATATTTGAGAATGGAGGTCTCACTAAAGTTTAAAACAGAGTTGTAGCCGCCCGGTGTGTTAACGTCTCGAGTGACTCAACAGGCCTACAATATTGTTTTTTTTGGTGCTTAGTGATAAAGTAAAAGAATTAATGCTTTCTTTAAATGCCAAAATTGTACATAAAAACAAAATATCATTAATATTTCAAATGTCAAAGCACACTTCGGTACGGTACGAGTTATTAATGTATCCTATAGTAGAAGAATGAATCATTTAGAATGACGTCTTCAAAACTTCGAAACAATATTAAAGTAATATTACTTTTAGAACAAAAGTAAGATTATCGTAATATTGCTATAAGAGTTCATGTTAGGCCTGCAGATTAAAAGTGCAAGCAAAAAGTAAAAATTAAATAAAAAAATGCATCTATTTATGACACAAAGTAAAACAATAACATCTAAAATTGTGTGTGCAACTATTTTAATATATTTAACGAACAAAATTCTTTATGAACGGCAATGGTGTTAGATGAAAAGGTACGTTCAAATTATACGAAATTCTTGCAAAAGTCAAACTAAATGTTTTGAAACAGCTTGCACATGTTAATATAGACACGTGTTGTGTGATTGCTTAACGTTGTCGAGACTCACTCAGGCATCTTTGATCTGTCGGAACTGAAACTGGAATTACACCATAGTTTTTATATGGTCATGACAATATAATATAAATATACCAGAGTTTTTGGACAATCATATGACTGCGATTTATAAAATGGCGATCTGGTATCACTTTATTTATTTAAAAGATAACATTATCTTTATAAAATAAATTCAACAAATGCAACGATAATTGGTTTAAAATCTGTATATCTTCACACTCTCCCATATGGACTAGGTAGAGAGGAAGGGGGACCCGGAGTAGTCCTGACCCAACACTCTCGCTTCTTCTACTGACTTATATATCTTCACATAGGCTCTTTGATTGAACGTGAAGGTTTCCGATTTATTTTTCGGGTTTGAATATAGTTACATATAAAGGTATTTTTTTTTTATCTCAGGATTAATTTCATATACTCGTATATTGTATTTCCATATACCAAGACATTCCAAAAGGTTTGAGAAAAAAAATATTCCACACGTTATAATTTTTTTATTATTAAATATTTTAATAGAAATCTCCCCCTATACTAAGTTTCTGTGTACAAACAAATGTGTCTGGACTACATTTTAAGTAAAGCAGATATTTTTTGCATCTGGATCTTGTCACTTTCGTAGGCATCGGTTCGTTTTGAAACAGCCATAATGTATAGCGCTTTGTTTCTGAATCCAATATTCATCATATGTAATAAAAGATATGGGTATAATATTATATGCAGATATAATGTGCAGAAAGAACCTGCTTCAAACCATGCCACCATGCTGCATGCTATGCAGTGGGTTGGGTGCCCAGCGCAGAACCTACGCAAAGGTTGTGTAGATAAATACGAACAATTTTCTATCCAATCGCAGATTGTGCTAAATCTTGTACGTTTTCTGCCGTTACAACAGTTAAATGACGACCACATCTTACTTTATCCAGCAAACTTAAGCCAGCCGTTATACCAGCGGTAAACAGTTGCTTTAAAGGCACTTTGGACATATGGGCTGAAGTCGATTAAGCAATTCTTCAAGTTTCAAGTTGGACTTTAAGTCGTAAAACATGACATATTCCCGATGCGGGATTTGTCTATGACACACTATAGTTTCAAAAACGAAGGATATCTAAATTCGGAACTATACATTTTACTTTTCAAAATTAATTATAGCTGTTTAAAATTCCATATATAAAAACTTTTTACGCAAAACTTCTTAGCCCACGTGAATGTATTCATAATGTTTGCGGTAGTTTCGATATTGCTCCAACGGTGTATTCGTGCGGTAGGTCTTAAGGTCAATGGTTTGTGCTAGCGGGTTTAAATTCACATGCGTTAATTAAATATAACGGTTGTATCGGACCTACTTTTCTAGATTCATGAATAAAAATGTGTTAGAGATTTGTGCCACAGTATATGAAGTTTCGTTTTCTGTGTATGATTTTTGTATCAGTTTCACTTGATTCCAATGATGTTAGCTTTAAGAATTCACAGACCGGAGCTATTAAGAAATTCTTTTCGCTATAAGTTAAGTGGGAGGCGAAAGTAACCCGTTTAAAGACCGGTCTGTCCCTCCGATCTCTGAAGGAGGACAATGCTCATTGTACTTGAATATAAGTTTAAAAAAAGCTGTTTCATCCTCAAATACTTGAAGGTTTTTCTTTCTATCTGTACATTTCCTGGTCATTAAAAATCTCGAACAAAGATCTCTTAGCTTTATATTTGTTTTGTTTCTTGTCGGTTTATTTGTCTATTAAAAAGGATGATTAAAGATTCTATCGCTGTAATATTATTTCTCGTGCCTCTCTAAACAATAGGTAATTGTAAATGTAAGCGATTAACCTGCCAAGATTATACCTTGAGAATTTAATTTACATTCTTGATAGATAACAATTAAAAGCACAAAAAAGAAGTAAATAAAAATTACCATAAACAAATTACTTTATTACCCTTAATATAAACGAAATTTATTAAAAAAAAAAACATTAAATTAAAAATATTTATGTCGTAACATAATAATATCTTTTTGTTTTATCTCATTAGTTAATAATCGACATTTCATTAATCTTGAAAATTAAAATATTACCTAAAACATTAAGACATTTTGGACGTTTACAGACCAGTAATTTAAATATGGCTTAAAATTAACTGTTTTTGACATAAGTACTTGAATTTCAAAATTCTGCATCAACAAATCAGGAACCAAGAGCTGGTAGAGCTGATGTCGTCAGCAGTGCGTGACCTGGCGGAAGCAGAGTTTCTCGGAGAGAGAGATGACCAGAACAACCCACTGCCTTCACGACCCATACCGGAACACCAGAGAGATGACGCTGAAGGTAGGTTGCAACTTAAAAACTGTGTGGCAAATTTGAATGAACATGTTAACTTAGATATTTTGTGTCATTAAGCACACATTGAAAAATGTTTGTATGTGTGCATCGAGTACTGTTTACTTAATCTGAATAGGTATATTTGCATTACCAAGCAAATAGGTTAAGTCATCTAATCCTATTTGCATTTGAATTAATGAGGCGTGTTCACATCCGTCAAGTGTGCTAAGATCACATTTAACTGTGAAATGAACACGCCAACATAATTATGGTAATCTGATATTTTGAGATAGAATTTCTCTACAGTATACAGTATCGGGTTCGATATCAAAGTGCCTCAGGGCAGATATTTGGGACCCAAATTATTTAAGATGTATAAAGTTGGTTATCTTATAGAATATCAATAGCTCAGAAATACGACAATATTTTCCAATTTTATTAATACATAATACAGAAATAAGCTTAATAAAACGTTTATTTATTGTTTTTTTTCATTTGACATGAACTCAAACGAAGAATAACTAAGTCAAGAAACCCAAAAAAGTTTTAAAACTCGTGCGTTTCCCAAGCATAATTTAATTATAGTATTGATATACAATAATTAAAAACTGTGTTAAAGGATTTCGATGGCCTTATTTTTGTGTTTCATTTGTGTCGATCGTAAGGAACTGTGGCGGTATGCAAGCGGGCAGTCGTGCTGAGAATACATAATGCTATCAGATAGGAGTGGTCCTGAGTTAATGTGTTGGTGACAACTATGTTTGAGCGGATTTTACGTGTTCCGTATGTGTTAGTGTAAAATAGGTTTGTCAGAAACCTTGAAGATCAATCTTTAGTACTGAGACTGGTCATTGTTAAAATAAATAATCCTTTGTTCATGAAAATAGTAGGATAGTGAATAGGACACTATAGGAAATCTTTAATTTTAGGCGTATTTCTAACTTGTCCAACTTTAAATACGACGAAATGTAAACATATGCGTGTTGTCTGTACCAATGCACCAATAAACAGTGTTAATAAAATATATTTTTTTAAGCGAAGGTCTAAAAGGACCCCACTTTCGCCGCGTACAAACCGGTATTCATAAAAGCAACGGACTCTAAACTGTTACGATGACCCCAATATTTTTAGCTCGGCTACCGAATGGCAACTTTATTAGCAAAATTTAATCAAATCAATCGTATGTTTACTAATAATACGATTATTCTCATAGCGATATAAAAAAATTGTTTACTCTTCTAATTATTCGCTATGTTGAACCTTCATTGTTTGTTTAATAGTAAAGTATCAAGATAGTCGTGACTGCAGTACTATAAATTTCTCTTTTTCCAATAAACATTTACATTTACAGACATTGTTTGTAGTTTTTAAATGCAGAGTTGGACTAAATGTAATAATGTATGACTAATGTATTCTAGTCATGATTTGCATTCTAGACTGACCGAGTAGGAGGGGGTCAGGGGGGGGGCAAAGTCCTTCTAATCAAGTTTTAGACAAAAAAATGCATAACATTAAGAACAATAAAAATGTAATAAAGTTTTTCGCAGCGACAAATACAGATAATATAGAATACGAAACCAGTTTCATCAAAATTGGTTGAGGAATGCGACTTTTATCGAGAACATTTATACAAATATATAAATATAAAAGCTTTGTCGAATAAATTCCCTTCGGACACTTCGAATCAATTAAAACTCTTATATTTAAGAGAGTAAGGACCTAGTATGGGATTTAAACTCGTTAGGCAGATATCGAGTGCATTCGAGGTTGTTACTGATGAGCCCGAAACATGGCGCATTAGCGGCATGAACTCAAACAGGTATCAATATGAAGTAATCATGGTAGTAAATTGATTCTAATGTGAAAATACAAATATTCTATGAAATAAGCGCAATACAATGTTAATAGTATAGTTAAATGTACTGAGTCAATAGTCATCACAAGTCGTAGGAAAGTCCCTATTTATCTAAGGAAGTTTCCTTAAAAACGTCGAGTTCATAGTGAAGCGAATAATGACAAAATATTCATTCATACATATAATACATGATAGCAAATTTTATTCCCATAAAAAAATGCATAAACCATTAAATGGACGGTAAATACTAGTCATATAGTCTAATAAAAGTTAGAACTCATGAGGAAGAGGAAAAAAATATTATTGTTTTACAAGTGAATTAAGCAAATTAATTAGGACAGTAGCATTATCAATCAAAATTTCAAAACATACGATATATATACAATATATTATATATTATAAATAATTAATACATTGGTAGAGTAAGCAATATTGGAAGGGAAAAATCTTCAAATTAGTATTAATTCAATGAAAGTATTAAGAAAATATTTTCAAGAAACAGAATGTGCAATTGAATCATATGAATATTCCGCACGGGGTAATAAAAATAAGTGACAGGTTATACTTGAGTCGGAGACGCAGCAAATAGTAAAGAAAAAATATATATTTGACTGAGCGGAGCGAGCGAAGGCTCCATGTTTATTCCGGCTCTGGCTGATTCGGCGTTGATGAGTGTGTGGGTGTGTTTGTCTGTCCGTTCCACACTAGAGGTCGCATTTTTTAACCGATATTATTGAAACTTGGCATACAGGTTCTTGATTTTTTATTTATTATTTTTTAACTGCCTATTCAGTGAGATCCCAAAGCAATGGCAATCCTCTCATTGCACAAACCAACCTGCCCAACAGGGCAAAAATCATGCATCTGTTGAACCAGTAATTACATTTGAAGTGTGAAATCTGTAAACTAGGAATCTAGTCACGTCTACTGCTCTCACAGAATTACTAGTACATAGCAATAATCGTACAAAAAGATTAACTTACGAAAGTTCAAGACAATGCTATCACATAAAACAAAATAAGGTTGTCAGGATCTCCGAATCCCATATCAGAGGAACAATCTTTATATCAAAAATAACATGAAGAGTATGTCTGTCAGAGTGGGAATGCGTGTTGTCGCCGCTGCCCATGACGGGCGTGGCGGGGTCTCCGGGCCAGGAGTGGCGCGCGCGGCACGTGCTGGCTGCCGGCGCACTGCTCGGGAAGAGCTGCTCTGCCGCGCTCAAGCTGGCCGGCCACGGACAGGGGCTGCAGACACAGGTGAGGGCTTAGGAGAAGACTCACCTCTACAGTAAAATCCACAATAAAATACATTCTTACAACTTAATTTCAGGTATTATTGTATAAACCCCAGATTCTTCAACAAACCACCCACATTATGTCAAAAAAATTCTCTTCCAGGGCTACCTGTTCGGTAGCCACCTGGCGCTGGCCTGGCAGGCCTTCCTGGATCTGGAGGCCTTCTCTGGTCCGGAGCCCTCGTCGTTCTCCCTGGTGGGTGCTCCGCTCGCCTTCACACTGCAGGCGCGGCCCGACCTGTACCGGTACATAGAGGCCGGCCGGAGGAGCGTGCACGACGTCGACTACCACGCGGTAAGTCTCGGGCACTATATTGTACAAGTGGTGAATTCTTTTGCGCAAAGTAGGATAAGGTCCAGGGGTAGAAAACGTCGAGAGGCGGAGAGAAGGGCCACGACCTTTTCTCTCCTTTTGGCTCTTTCATTAAATGTAGCTGTAATAAGATTTTTTCGTCAATTTTCTTCGGGAGGGAGGAACCGGCGAACTCTATGAAGATCTTCAATAAATTGGCTACTACTGAGCTTCCCGTCATATTTCAATTCCTAAATTAAAGCTCCACCATTTCCTGGAAATATCCAGGAAAGACTTATAATAATTTCCATCGTCGTACAGCTGTACCAGGCAGTGCTGGACGGCAACGGCATCGAGCAGACCAAGCAGCTGCAGAACGAGCACATCACCCGCGCACGAGCCGTCCTCGAGGCCTTCCCCTACTGCGACGCACGGACAGCACTCACCAACATCATCGTCTCCATGCTGCCTTGAACATCTCCATCACCAAAACTTCATCACAACTTAGGAATGAGTTGACATTATGATGTTAAGGAGAAAATTATACGAATTATATATTTACAAATATGAGATGGCATCTAGTTAAATAATAGTCCACTCTTCATAATAAATACGCTTATATATAATATATATTAAATACGGTAATTTTGCTATAATCTTTGACAGACTTAAAGGTCATAGCAGATGTCGCCACCAGCACGTACTTTCTGAAGTTTCAGCAGAAGTCTGATGAATTTGAACTTTACTGTTAAAGTCTATATTATTTTCAATCAAACAAAATATTTAGTTACCATATATGTAGTTTTAATACATTTTTCACAATTTAGTGTTGAACTTGAGAGATTTTGATACAAAAAATATTTACAAAATATAACATATATGTAATTGATATTTATTAGATTTTAAGTTAAATACTTAAGATATAATAGGTTATATTTTTTTATTTTTGTACCTGCGGGCTTATTGCTTTTAATAAATATTATTAATCTTCAACATGTGTTTTATTTATTTACTAAACTTAGTATGTTTATAACCCCTTTGCAACTCAATTGTATTGGAAAGTTGATTTTATGTTAATGTATCTATATACTCATCTCTAAATCTTAAAATAGTGAAAAAAATCAAAACAAATGCGAATACTACGCCATTGTATTTTTATTTACCCAATGTACTACTTGCACATGTATATTTAAATTAGATATGTGTTTATTATTTGTATGGAAATAAAAAAATATATATATTTTTAGTTGTTATGTAAATACTAAAAAAGCTTTATTATTATCAAAACTGTTGAATACTCATTTAAAGTTACTCAGGTATGAGTTTTAAATAATGTAACAAGGAGGTTGTGACAAATAAAACAGGGCAATGCGTTTTATTAAATTATTATATTAATAAATAATGGTAGTTCTATTTACATGACACATTCTCTTGTTTTGGCAGAAGACAAAAATATTATTACACAAATATGTCCGTTGTAACTGAAACGCAACGAACGCGTTCGGAAATACGAAAAATAATCCACATTCATAATTACATCGAACATGCTTAAAAACAAAACTTTTTGGTTACATTTAAAAATACTGGTCGTTTTTGGTTTGTGGTATAACTTTTTTTTTCATTAAATTGACGACACAAGTTATTCTAAATTCAAATTGTTTGCGTTGCGGCAGTTTAACGTTGTGTCGGCTCACAACACACTGAAGAAAGACACATACAAGCAGTCAAGCACACGGAGTTAATGGTATATCACAGGTTTCTAGTGTGGCCTAAATGATTTTTTCTTACAAAAACATCAAAGTTCATAAGGATTTACATCTACGAAATTAGTTATACAACCTCATTGCATTCATACATAATATCAATAAATGTTTAGTAAAAAATATGACAAGTATTCTTAACAAATTTTGTGCTTTAAATCTTATTTCATGTATGAATCTCATGTCTAACATTAAATTAATCCACAATTTTGTATAATTCTATTTTAGTGTTGTTTTGTGACACACGGTGCAAGCATTGAATGAAGTTGAAATTGCATTGCACTTCGTTATGTTTTCAATTGCAATTTGCAATTTTTTGTTACCATAATTGCTTTTGATATGTCTTATCACACAATGCTTCAACCAGTGAGTTAACGACAACATCATAAAAATGGCAAGACAAAGGCATACCGAGTACAAACAATATCAGATTAAAAATTTAGGCAATATCTGGTAAGAGCTATGTCAAGCACTTCCATAGACGACAAATCGCACCATTCATTTTTTTTAATTTATAATCGTCGTTCCAATCCAACCTACATTAAAACATAGACCCCGATGTCTATTATTGCTTAGTTTTTATAAGTTTATTTCTCAAAACTTTTTAACCTATAAATAATTTCACGTTCCAATAAATTTACCATTCAATAAATACGTACACGTAAAAAATATAAACTATATCAATAGTTTAATCTTTAAAACAAACTTTGCCTTAACATCTAATTATATATTAATAACTATTCATCAGTATGTTATCATTCATTTTCAATAATATGCCTACTTTATAATCTTTCCAAGCGCCTGAAGTTTTTGCAATACTCTATCTTATAAATGTATGTAATTTATTACTCTTTTTAATGTATGAACGTATTTATAAAATTTTTCATTATAGCTAAATTAGCAGAACATTATTAGATGTACTTCAGTTAAACAAGGTCACATATTTCAATAGTTCAAAAATGATTTTAAAGATACAAATTCATCTGACCGTCCGCACGTCCCAGACACAGGCACTCAAGTCGAAATTAAAGAAGGCTATGAAATTTATAAAACAACTGGCAATAATTTAATGTCAAGTCATAAAGCAAATACATATTTTAAATATTAATAGCTACAATAACACTAAATTATTACAAAGAAAATGATTTCATAATGATTCACGTAATACAATATAAATAAGTTAAATATTCTAAAAGTTAAAAATACACACCTCTTAACCTAATATAAAAGCACTCGTTATTTTGTGGTGGTGATGTAAAACACTTAACCCCACGATGTTACTATATGCATACTAAAATAATACCAAACAAACAACCAGAAAGGCAGAGGAATGATAATTAAATTATTAAAATATAAGTTACCTATAGACAAAGGTACAAAAATGTAAATAAACACAATGTGAACGTGTCCGCCCCCCTCTTTTTCCCCCTTCTCCGGCCGCTAACAGCCGTCATATGATTGTGATGTTTTGTACTTTCGCTCTGAATAGTGAATATAACGATAAATTGTAGAGTTAGTATTTTATGAGATCATTGCATCGCATAAAACGTCGTCTATGCGCCTAATTAGAAAATTGTCAAAATATGCAGACAAACCGTACGCTAATGTCAATATTTAAAATACAGCATGTAAAAAATATAAACTTATTCGAAAAGTTCGAGCTGAGGGTAAAACTAAATACGATAATATTATACAAATAATTCTACAGTTACTGTCTAAGAAATACCATCGATACTAACATAGTAACGTAAGACTAGCAGAAATGCGATTAAGACTATTAAAAATATAAACTTAAATTATATCTTTGATAAAAAACTCACTCGGTTTACATTGAAAAATATATGTTAACGCGGTAGTCAATTCCAATGGAAATGCAATATAAGGAATCTCACCGAAAAATTGGACCAGTCTGTATATCAAACTTAATTTATAAATCCAGGAACTTAAAAACAACTTTGGAAAGCACATTCTTTAAGAAGACTTTGATCAAAGGCTATGTAACCTTTAAATTGCTACGGAAGGGATTTCACTCCGTCTCTTGGAAGAAGCGTGGGCCGCCGGGCCCGGCTTGTGTCAGGTGCCGGACTCCTGATAGGGGCCCGTCACCGTGCACGGGTGCATCGGGAACAGAGTTGTCCATGACATCGTTGTTTGCGTATCTGTTCGCAACATTATTTGACCACTTCTTTTGGCAGCATTTGTTGCTTCCACTAAAGCTGCTAAAGAACTGAACCCTCCTGGGATAGCATTTTCATTGTTTTTCCACTTCTCCGCCAAGGAAATTTGTTTTGGATCAGGGCCCGGAGTAGATGCAGGTGAGACTGTATTAGAATTTGGACCGGGAGTACCGGGTGTTGACGGGCTTAAGCCTAACTTTTTAAGCCTCATTTTTTCCTCCCATTCTTCAAGGCCATGCTTTGGACGATTCAAATTCCTATGTTGATAAAATACAAGAGAAATTCTGGTTGGATTAACTCTATTTGGACTTTTTACTGATGTTGTGGAATGCATCTCATGTTTTGCACATTCAAATAAGACGCTACCATGGCCTAAGGCAATTGCAACTCCACCCATCTGGCTATCCTTAAAGCATTCCAGGTTGTCGTTCACGCCTGTCACTTCACCTATGGGTTCTGCTTTTGGTGGTTCTGGTGGGTATGGAATGGAAAATGGCGGTGGATACAAACACCAGTTAGGCGAGGATTGGCACCAATTAGGATTTGTATTTTGATAGAAATTAGTTGCAAAGTTAGGATTGTACTGATATCCATAGGAATTGTAACAATGGGAGTTTCTTAATAATTCTTCTCGTTTGTATTTTTCAGCATTATAATAAGCTAGGCTATTGTAATCATTGTAGGAGTTCTCATATGGATTAAAATGTCCATACGGATTTGGCGTAAAGGAATAGGCGTTTGTCATTTGGGGATAGTTACCATAACCTTGAGCAGGCGCTTGATTGCTGTAAGTGGTTTGGTTGATGGGTTGGAAGTTATTTCCTGTAAACTCGGGGGTCGGTTTATTTGTCGATGCGTTTTGTGTATCCTCATGACTGATGGTGTAATTCATTTGTTGTTGGGATGTCGGTGGTATCGAATTCATCCTATTTTCCTGAGGACTTCTATTATCATAGCCTTGGTTATGATAACCCCGTTCTGCTGGTGGCTGTGGTTTTAGAAATGTTGAATTTTCCATACCATCAGTTGGATTTAGATATTGTGACCGTGAGGGAGGTCTTGCTTTGGGTACTCTAAATAATGCATTTTCGTTTTCAGCAATTTGATCTCGAGGTTTTGCTGGGTCCCAACTTTTTGTTTCAGGCGACTTCCAAACGCCTCTACGAGTATCAGAATTGTTACTGGACTCATTATTGGGAGACTTTAGTTCCTGTGAGGGTGCTGGTGATTCAGGCGTTCGTTGCGTTTTTTGAGATATTTCTGATAATCTAGGAGAACTAGGCATATCGAATTCTGGCATTTTTGGTGCCATATCTCCCATAACGTTTAGCTTCTCACTTTCTGTATTGTTTCTGCAAATTGTTTCTGCATTATTTTCACTGCGATTTGAATCGGGACTGAAATTATTAGCAGCATTTAAATTAGCTGTTGTAGAATCTGGATCTTCCTTCACAACATTGCTGAACATTTCTGTATTATCGAAATCAGGCCACTGTTGTGGAGTTGCATTTATTTGATTTAAACTATCCGTAGTACATTGATCTCTTTTTTGTAAATTTGGAGTGAAACTTGGTAACTGGTTAGGCATTGGATTTTGACAGTTATTATCAACAACAGATGGTACATGATGTGCATTGTACATTGCGTTTTGATTGTGTAAACTATAACTTTGGTCATAAGGATTGTACGGTGAATCTAAGACGGTGCTAGAAATTTGATTACTCTGTAATTGTGCGTCGGTAAAATTATCAATCATAGTTGCCATATCAAGCAACGCAGGATTACCTAAGTTCGGATTCATAAGGCCAGAATTATGCATATTTGGGTGCACAAACGCGGAGTTATAATGAGGATTATTCGTAAAAGCCGTGTTGACCTGTAAATTCATAGCAGGTGTATTAGCTCTAGGAGACGCACTGCTCTGGCTTCTCGGACTCGCATTATTTCTGATGTCATTGGGTTGAGGAGTCTTTGGAGTTGGTGTGCTGCATTGAGATTTTTTCTGGTTATTTGGACTTTGTTGTGGCGTGTTTGTTGATGTGTTGTTTGTATCAGAATTTTCGTTTTCATCTTTTCTCTTTTTTCCATGACGACGACAGGGTTGCAGTGGGACAGAACGAACTCGGACCTCCATTGGGTATCTGTAATTTTATAAATCAACCAATTAAAACTCTAGATTTTTTTAAATAATATAATATTAAAAATTCATGATCATAATCCATTAAATTTGTTTGTAACGTCTTTTCTTATTTTATACTGCAAAGCTTGAAATATTGGTTAGGATTTTGGAAAGGAAAAAAGTTTCAAAATATGATTAAATAATAAGTTTTAGTTTTTATAATCTAATAAACGTTTTAACAATAATTTGTTGAAGAAATTTGTACATCACCACTCACTTGTCCAACACTTCCAAAGCGCCGTTCGTAATTTTCTCTTCCTGGCCTTCTTTGGATCCAAATTCATCTGTTGTGTCCAAAACATATAGTGGAAGTACATGTAGCTGTTCGTCATTGGGTTTTGTTAAAGCTCTATGCTTAGCAAGCGTAACCACTGCTGTGCAGCCGTTGTTCATGTTATGGAGGTCCCTGTGCGCGTGGGCACAAAAATCTATACATGCTGTTACTCCTATAAGACAAACATAAAAATAAGATATTTGAGGTATTACTTTTAAGGCAAAAGTTCTTTATAACTTATACCATTTATTCCAATACTATAAAATATTTTTATTATTTTACCTGAAAAGGGTCTCCCAGGCTTAAAACCGAGCCGACAATCGGACGCTTCTTTCTCAAACTGACACTGATTTTCAAATGATTTGGGTGCAAGATTCATGTACAAGGGACTAAGTAGAGTCGCCAGTACGTGCATGCGCTCTTCAATTTCACTCTCCTCTGTTTTGACCGAAAGTCGAAACTTACGGACGGTTTTTGAACGGGCGTATTTGCATCCATTGTAATACATGGACCAGGAGCAGCCAAAACTGTAAGAGGCGCCGCACGTCTCTGGGTCGAGACCTGGAAAAATATACCAACATATATGAGAATTACATAGCTTATGTGTGTTGTGTAATGGTAGCCAATCAGCTCATAAAGTTACGTTTTTTCAGCTCATAAAAATTTCAGAGACGATACTTACCTTGACAAGCACAAGTTCTGTTTTCATTAGTAGCACACCGACGGGTTGTTGGCAAGCCATATCTGTTCAGTTTGTGTGACAATAGTGTGTAATCTAAATCGGCTTCTGATTGCGGTATACCCTCCCATGCTACCAGGCAGACTACTATCCAAGAAGTGGCGCACTTATGACCGTTGCGGAACTTGACAACAGCTAACACTTTTTCAGTGTAGTTGGAACGCCTTATTATCTGAAAAAGAGTACAAAATATATGTTCCTAGTTCAAATTATTTGCTCTTTTTGTTATTGTGATATTGCACAAGATAGTATATGTTTGGTGATCCATACACTCACCCACTTAGCCATGGGACAACCTTGAGCGGTTTTTCCCTCCTTTCCCGTGTAGCATACTTTTTCAATTCGCAATTCTTTACCCAACAGCCCTGTTCTTGCTTCAAGATCTTTTCTTAACTCAAACAATGAGGAAGCGGCTCCTGAAAATAATAATTAACGTTCTTATGTTTGTGTGTTTTTGATATTGTTATATTATGAATTCTAAAGGAACATTAAAGTAGACCAAAGCAATAAATAAAAAATTGAATTAAGTCAACAAAAGACACGTGGACTTTTGGGTTAATATAAACCTAAGCTGGGTAAAAAGTATATGAAACTTACCTAAATGAGTGTAGTAGCTGCCAGGCTCTGGAGGGTTTTTGTCGGCTGGAAAACAATTGCAGTCAGGCACTTCTGTTCTTGAATTATTTTTTAACTTTTCTAAGTTTTCTAGATACTCCTTTGAATAATTAAATTGATTTTCTTTTGTTGTTTTGGGAAAAGAGTCCAAGATAGGAGTTCCGGGCTTGGATAGGAGTTTGGAATTATCTGTACTATCTGGGTCTTCTTCTAGAATTTCGTCTTTAGTTTGGAGACCTGGACAAGCTCCATCCCGTAAATGTTCTGCAGGTGGTTTTTTTGTTGAGCCTTGTCTACAACAGGCATACCCGATTTCATTCCTAAGCGTACTAGGGCCTCCCTCTCCGGCAAATTTGTATGGTTCATTTCTGGGGGGCCCGTAGAGCATATTTTTGTATATTTTATGCCCAGGTGGTGAATGTTCTGACTTGATCTGTTCAATATAATATGGCGGTTTCAGATCGACCTCTAAATTTTTCCCACAGTTAGCACGAAAATCCATATCTCGATTATATTTTGTTTCAACATTTTTATTACACTTTTGAAAAGCTAAATTTTCTTGCATTCTAGGAATCTGGGCGTAATCGTCTCTAGTATTAACCTTCCGCTCATAAGCGATATTTTGAAAATTCTGATAGTTTGGTTGCTTGTGAATGAAATTTTCATTTTTGATTGTAGATATCGGTGGCAATATCATGTTTTGTTGCCTGATAGGATATTCTTTATATGGCGGATAGATTGGAGTTTCGTTTTGTTTTGTGCAAGAATTTTGGTGTATATTTTTTTGTGGTTCAGTTTTAATAGGATCTTTTACGTATTGATAATTATCAGGTATTTCTAACTTAGGAATTAAAGGCGCCGACGGATGCCTATACTTCGCATCATTTATCTCTCTATCATAAGCTCTTTTTTGTGCATTAGTTTTTTGTGCTGCAGCACAGTTTTGTTGGTTGATATCAGATACTGGTCCAATAAGCATCTTAGAATGAAAATCTTTGTTATCTTGCTGGTTATAATTTAAACTGTCACTACCGTACATTTCTGCATATTTTTGCGCATCATAAGGCGTATTAGCATATGGACTATATTGTCCTCTCACATTGGTATATGATGGTAAACTTTGAGGAGTTTTAGATACGTTCTTAGATAAATTGTGTTTATAACCTTTCGAGACTTGCGTCCCCCCCTCCCATACGTGGTGGCCACCACCTCCGATTTCACCCAAACCATAGGCATGGGTGTTTTGTGAATAATTACCAGCGACAGGATAGACCTGTTCGCCTACATGGTAATTATCTCGGAGATGGTGGCTATACGATAAAAAATGACCGGTGGTATTTCTTTCGTCACTAACCCCGGTTTTTCTATCGTCTATTACGCGTGGAGGTCCTTCTCCCGGGTCTCCTTTATCTGGCGGTGTATTAGTACCGTCTCGTATGTGACTTTGTTTATTTAAGATCATTGTTTTGAGACGTGAATTTAAGTTGACCCTATCAGATTGCGAGAACATCTGTTGTTCAGATTCATCTTGCCGGTGCTGTTGCATTTGTTGATTTTGATGATTCTGAATTTGATTTTGCATCTGCTGTTGCTGATTTTGCATTTGCTGTTGTTGATTTTGCATATGATTCATTTGCTGTTGATTTTGAATTTGTTGTTGAGTCTGCATTTGCTGTTGATTTTGCATTTGTTGCTGATTTTGAAGCTGTTGTTGGTTTTGTATCTGTTGCTGATTTTGAATCTGCTGTTGATTTTGTAACTGTTGTTGTTGGTTTTGTATTTGTTGATTTTGTAACTGTTGTTGTTGGTTTTGTAATTGTTGTTGGTTCTGAAGCTGTTGATTTTGTAGTCTTTGGTTGTGTTGCCACTGACGTTGCTGCCATTCATTTTGGTTTTGCGTTTGTCCATTATCCGTATATTGGCCGCTCGTGTAGCTGCCCGGATACCCATTACAATCTAGTGAAGCTCGCGGACCGTTGCTCCCCTGCAGGTATCCAGGCTCGGCGTTTCCCGAATGCTGTCCATTCGAGGCATTTTGTTCTTGTCTTTCCCCATCATTACTCGTTTCTCCTGTACTATTTTCGCCGTTGTTGTAGTCATCAGTATGTTCCGATGTGTATTCATTGCGGTCGTAATTTTGTTGGCTAACTGTATATACTGATGCAGATGATGTTGGTACAGAGCTTTGGTAAGATGCAGCTGAAGCAGGCCTGGAATCATTTCCTGTGGTAACACAGGTAGTTGGGGCCTGTTGTGCGTATTGTTGCTGATACTCCGTTGTATAGTGTGGAGCTCTCGGAGATGGAACCGGTGTGTAAGCCCCACGATTAGATGGCGGGCGTTGTGCTGGAACTGTTTGAACTCCAGCTTGATAATATGTGTTGTTCGTGACATCAAATGTAGTCGCAACATTTTGGACGGTGTACGTTGTATTGGCTTGATAATGAGGAGAAGTCGCATAAGGGGTATGATTTCCTTGATAGTCTAAAGTCGTCTGGCCAGTTTGGGTCGGCAGCTGTTGAATGAATTGATTTTGCCAACCTGTAAAATAAATGAATGAATGAACGAACAATAAGTACGAACATCAAATCAAAGTAAAGAAATTTCAAATCAAGAAGATGAAAAGTCCAAAGTTTTTAATGAATAGTAAATAACCTTGAGATGGGTCTGTTTGCCAGGTTGTGGGGAATCTATTTGGGTCTCCCGCGTAGAACGGCATTGGAGCCTGAAACAAAAGTAAGCACTGTCAAATATTAAAAATGCTGAATATCTAAATAATATAACAGCAAATAAAAGATATAGGATATTTCATAATATCAGTAGGATACAATTCTAAAATATGAGTATGATTTTTCCGATAGTTATGCAACAAAAGGTAACTCGGCCAAGGTCACGTCAGGACCTCGGTCATTGTTTACCTAATTACATGATCGGGGCTACCAACATAACCACACGAGGCCGGCAAACCTTGTGTGCACGGCCAGACTAAAAATAATAGATTTATATCGCGCACATCTTTACTTAGTTTATATAAATATAAGTAAACTTTTAAATTGACACTTTTTAAAATATTTCTTATTATTACAAAGTTATTCAGTCTAAAAGAAAAATTTAACGATTGAGATAGAATATGAATACCAAATATATATATATATATAAATTGTTATTACAAGGAGGGTAAGAATATTAAAACGTACAGTTTCTTAGTTTATTTATGTTCCGCCGTTGACTTATAGGGAGATATTTTCTCACAAAGAAAAGTAACTTAACAGATGTTTACATAATCAGAGTTTAATTTTCTTTGAAAAAATGATATTCCCATTTCAGGCAACTTTTCGGCGTAAAATTTTGTACTGATATATTTTAATAATTTGTTTTTTTTGTCTAAAAAATACATTTAATTTCATTCAAAGATATAACTCCGTAAGAAATGTAATTATAGAGTATCTGTACTGAAAGTTACTGAAATAATGAAAGACCTGGCGTATGTTATTTGTTTAATGAACAGTTAAACTTTTGAACAACATTTTAATTTATAATAACAAGGCTTTCAGAGTTGAGAATTCATTATGATATGATTTTGCGCAAACAAAATTAATTGTTAAGCTTACGTAAGTATTTTTTATATACATATTTAATAAGGATTTTTTATATCAATCAATAAATATACTAGACTCTACATAATGTACTGACTCTATGAAATTTTTAATATTTAATACGTACATAGAGTTTCAAGACAGGCTTTGAAATACCGAAAGAATTTCAATTATACACCGAAAAAGAAATAAGCCTGAGTTAAAATATATTGCGTCGTAAAAAACATCGTAAATACAAAATGATAGTACGTAGAATTTCAGTCGATATCTATATTTCAGGCAACTGTATCGAAATTGCTGAAGTTCAGTTCCAAATCAAATACTTTTGAGTTTATCAGCAAAAGTTATATTTTAAGTCAAAGGACGTTTAACGGTAAAAATAAAAAATTAATTCCACAAAGCACCAAACACAATTACGAACGCAAAGTTGATTTTAATTATGAAAAACCAGCTTTAACAATGTTTCGTACGAGGTCATAATAGGGTAAAGATAAACAAATTAAGTAACTTCTTTGACGGCGTATATTTTATTAACGAGAGGAATTCGCGGTGTTTTCTATTACGCGTTACCGGGATAACATTACGTAATATAATATTTTGTGTATAAACACACATATAAAAAACACACGCACACATACACATTAAACTGTGTTGGAATTTCGCGTTAGATTTAGTAGTTTTTATTCATTGAATTTGACATTGTAAAGTTATTTATTTGTTTGATTTTGAACACGTTATTATTAATTGTTATTATATTATCATTTCCTTGTATTATTTAAATATAATAAAACAAAAACGTAGTTTACTTACTGTAAAAGCAACAGTATATTATATGCGATATTATAAAATAGCTAAGCCAGAGCTAAAGAAAATTCAAACAGATATAACATTGATTTACAAAAACAACATTGCCAAAATTAATTATTTAAATATCTCATCTATCCATGAATTTTCTCTTATTGAAGTAACAGAATATATAATATTTTTTCATATTTTTCAGTATCGAAAAATAGACAGCCATAAACGCAGCCAGAGAGAAGAAATGGAGAGGATAAATGTTACTGTTTCTGTCATGCAATGGTAATTCCAAGGTTGTGGAGTAACTTACCATGGGTTGGCTGGGATGGTCTTGCTTCATGGCTGGCGTGGTGGCGGGCGCGGGGCTGGGCGCTGCTGGCGCGGGGCCGGGGGACGCGGACGAGGGCACACCGGGGCTCAGACCGACCGCTGGCACTACTCCGCCGAGCGGCTTACGACCACGATAGCTCTGCAACCACATGAGGGTTAGGAATTGTTCCTAGCGCTCACTTCGCACCAGCTCAGTGTGGTTCGCTATTTAGTAGAGCCCTGTACCACTACTACGAACTTAGACGTTACGAAACGTTGATAGTTTTCGAGTACTCACGAAACGATTTCTCAATAAGGATTGGCTGTTATTTGGTTGGATTGATAGTAAACCAATCACAAACAAGATCTCGTTTCATTTCGAAAACCATCAACGTTTCGTAACGTCTAAACTCGTACTAGGGTTACTGGTTTAGGACTTCTTCAGTGCGCGCTTTATTTAGTAGATCATATAGCGCCTTGGTTTAGGGATTACAGCCAGCATTGTATCAGTAATATTGAGGGTTAAATAAACCTTAATTGCAACGTTTAGTAAACTTCGTTTCAAATGAAAATGTAGGTGATGCATCCGAGCGGAGCGCGGCACGCAGTGATATATGAACTATAATATACATAATAGTATTATATACAATATTTTGATATGAAAGCAGTGATAAATAAAAATGCGTAGCGTGTCAATGAAGAACCTTTAAGACTTGGTGAAATGAGCTAGTTCAATACAACAAAGATGATCTGTCAGTACTATCAGAATTGTTAGGCATCTATCGAGCAAGATTAAGTTTTTTTTTTTTTAGATAATGAAACATGTAGCTTTAATGGAATAATTCAAACGATTAACGGCTGTTTCTTATATAATTGCAGTTTCCTGCAGCCAGCCAATCAGGATCCATACACGATCGTCCGTAATTTCAAATTGAAATAGAAAATTGTATTACCAGTTATTGGTCATTATTTTCTATTACAGAGATAATGACGCTGATTTCCTATCATTAACGTTATTTCAAAGTTTACTAAAGTATACGGTTTTATAATAATTCAGTTCCAATTAAATATTAAAAGCAATTATTTACAATTGATGCGAAACTAGATGAAAATCTTATATAATCTCTTTATGAGTATGTATATACTATATACTCGTAAAATTCGCATTTCTCCATTAATTTTGATGAAAATTTGGATTCGTGTTCCATAATGGCCGCTGCTATGGTGACAAGCAACATAGAGCTCATGGAAGTACACGAAAACTCAAGATAAAAGTTCAAACATTCATAATTCGAGAACGGTCAAATCTATTGACAAACTTTACTTAATATACTTTTTAATTGTTTTTAATGTTAAGCATCTCTTCCGTCTAAAAAGTTTTTTGATTAGAACGACTTCGAGGGTCGCGTGACAAAGATATGCACCCTGAGAGGTTTTTGAAAAAACACGTCCCATTGAATAAAACACCAAATAAAAACCTTTAAAATTTAATAAGTTTCTTGAAAAATGCTATTGTTTATAAATTCGTATATTGGTCATAAACGTACCATTGTTCGTACGAAATATCTTACGCGAATTAAGTTTAACAAAAGATAAACCAAAATGACTGTCAAATGAGTGGTCATTATGCTAATTTTGTATTGTAAAAGAAATTGAAAACGTGTTCGAGTTCGTGGATGAGATTTGTTTTAATGGTAGGGGACATAATACTGTGATTATATTTCAAAAATAAATTATTATGAAATGACGTTTTAATACCTGATATTAAAGAATAGTAACAAAAAAAAAATGAATTGTCGGTCTGTTAGTCTATTGAAGAGCAGCTGCCTAAATATTTGCCGGTACACTGATTTTTCTAAATAACTTCGTATTTCATGTGATCTTATTACCTTTTGCGTAATATTTAAGGATATCTTTTACCTTTTGTGTTAATAAATATGATTATATAAAAAAATGCTTATTGTAGTTTTGCTTAAATATTTAGGTATTTTATTATATATATAATCTATAAGCTTTATTGACATTTCAAAGAATATTAACTTATGAAGTTTCTCTATGAAACTTTTGGAACCGTGTAACCGGTCTGTTTCATAAGTGCATGACTTTGACTTTGAATATAACAAGAGTATATGAAGTATGCCAAGTTGAAATATAAATTAAATTCTAAAGACTTTGGAACCTATGCACACAAACAATAACTCAAAATTTAGGCCTTCAGTACAAAAGCCGTCTATTACGAACAAACAAAGCCGCATTGTTGAACCACAACTTAGACTTCACTTCGTATACAACTTTGGATAGCTCCTATTTAAACTGCATGATAAATAATATTCATAACGCGTCATAACCGTTACAGTTATAGGAAAAAGCTTTATTTTTGTTCCGAAATATTTAACTACCAGCTTTAATACGTGAGTAGATTTGTTAGAAGGTTACGCTTTGATCTTTTTGGCAGTGGGTCAGAATTAATAATTTTCTGTGACTTACGATTTAGTTAGCGTTTGTTTGCTTTTAAAATATTATACGTGGTTAATATCTGTATGACTTATAGTATATTTATTCGTAAATTCTTACGTTACTAACGCTAAAATGTAAGCAGAAACAGTTTTAATATATCTACATATTTTTTAACTGTTTGAAAATGTTCTATAAATATTTTAAGCTATGTTAAGCTTATTTATATTTTCGTCGTCTCGGACGGTTTCCCAGAGGTCGCGTAATCGAATCTTGTCCGTAATTGTCATTCTTTATTTATACAAGTAAATCATCGCATTTATTAATTTTGTAATTTATAATAGATGTAAAAGTCCACGACATCGTTTAACAATTGACTGTTTTCCAAACGTTCGAATCCTGTCCGTATCGAAGTATTTTTATTCCATATTTATATAAAAAAATCTCTTTTTTGATATAACGATAATCAATTCTAGTGATATACACGCAACGGCCTCATTTTATCGTTATCAGAGAGGATGGTCTCCGCAAAAAATAATTAATCACACCATGAAATAGAACGCGATAAAATTAACTCGAAGGAAAAACTACTTCATACTTGACACGCTTTAATTGTTAAGATTATTATCAGAAAGACCAGATAATTAATGGGTCTGGGTGTTTTTTTTTTTTTTGTAAATTTACCCGAAACACGAAAAAGTTTTGGGGATTTAATTAAAAAAATGGCTTTAAATCAGCGTAGATGTAAAATGTTAATCTAGCCCCGTGATCTTCGATAAAACAGAACAGTAAAAAGCCTGAAACGGCAAATGTATGTAAATATGGCGGCAGAGAGAAGCCATATTTTAGGCAAAGTGCGCCGCGGGCAATAAACGGGACTCATTACAAAAATATTATTCAGCAAATGTTTTAAATGAAAAATCGTATTTTTTGTACAAAATCTGTCGTTCTTTGTACATTTACTTTATTTATTATTACAAACGAGCCGGGTTATTAAAGTCAAATATAAATTATGACAGTATTTAAACTTGCAGCGACCGCCATGAACCCCTAAAATTTGGATATCCATGTCAACCCCTATATCCACGAGCCAGCACTATTTCCATGATGGCTAAATAGATTATAAATATAATTACAAAATGGACGTCGCAGTTTTATTTAGCACTCCGGTGTTCTAATTAGATTTATTTAACGAGTTTTGTAGATTACATAATTCTACACCGTTATTATTCCAACCTTTCAGTATTTCCTCACATTATCCCCGTATACAAAAACCTGCTGGAATTTCAAAATATATTCCATTTCCAAACGTTAAATTCGTGAACCAATTAAACTAATTTAATTCCCTTAAATTCGTTAAACTATTCCAAACCCGTTAAATTCAAAAAGGAACAATTTAATTTAAATACTTTATATAGCTAATCCTAATAAGCCTTCAGTCGTGTTTGTAAATACGAAGAATTATTTCCCCGAGAATAAATATTACAGAATGTTATGTTTCATGGCGTTGGAACTTTATTGTTTTAACGTAATCGTTTTATTTCATTTGTGACATTTACACATTTGTTTGTTTTGTTTGGCGCGGAAATTGCAAACGGATTTATTTTGATATTTAATGTGTTCGGAATTACTTTAAATATATAAACTTTTTATAATCGCAAAATGAAATGTATTTGTTCAATTTAAAAAGTAATAATGGAATGGAATTAATAAGATATTGGAAATCTTGCTGGTGTACAACATTTCAAATTTTAATATCGTCATATTCTAGTTAATAAGTTAACAAGACAATAATTTAACATTTAATGCAATTTAATTTGTATATATTTTTGTATTTTAAAATTCGAATGACTAAGGAAATAGTAATTTAAAATGGGCCGATATTCTCAGAAACCATGAAAGTGACTTATCACCAATAACTATGATAAAGCAATGTAGGTTACATCGTGTGCCTGGCGGTTTATGGGCACGCTTTTATCAATTGTGTCCTTATTTATAAAGAAATAAGGTTTAGAATCGGCGAGCCAATGATTTGAGGTACGTGACTGGGAGTACAGCTAGAACACGTGTTTAACCACGTTGGCCGATATTTATTCCTGTCTAAGGCGGGAGTGCTTGTAATACATGCTGCATACAATATGGTAATTCTACACAACAACATAATTTCAATGTCAATAACAATAAAGGCTATTTTTCGCTGCATATTTTTAAATTATAAGATCTCCGTACTTCGAACGTTGAGGACGATGAATAATCTAATCTGATACATTTCCAGGAATGTTTTTTAAATATGTGATAAATGGAAAAAATATTTAACGATTTTAAACGAAAACATTGGCCAAAATTTAATTTATATTGGTATATTTATTAATATTATGGTTTTATATGCGTATTGAATAAATAAATGTATTTGTTTGATATTATGTTTAGACAAAAGAACAAAAATGTGTTGCAAATGGTACCTTAAATGTCTATTGTTATGGAAAACCGTTCTCCCGTAACGCTATCTCTATCTGTTACAACGTGATAAATAAGGATAGAAACAAATTTCAAACTATCATGGTGTGTAGTATGTATATTGAGGTTGGGAAGAAACAGAAAAGACGCCACGCTTAGATGAATTAATCTGCATAATAATAGAAGATAGATAATTATCAATATTTTACATGACAAATGATAGACATTTTAAATTTAATTCATGTATTATTCCCACAGACAAACACTATACTTTCGTAAGAAACTGGAACAGAATTTGTTAAAATCTGTCATGTATAGTAATCAATTGCTGACATTTCATTGGCCCACTAATAATTTAAATATGGAATCTTGTCTTAGGATATACAACATTTTCAGTTGTTGTTTTTTTCTTATGTATCTATTTATTTTTATAGAAAACATTGTTTATAATAATTGAATATCGTTTAATTTAAAGTATTATGTTGTTTTTTGACAGTTTTTTTTGTCCTATAAAAAAACAAATTTGATGGATTGGATAAAATATAAACTATCAGAATTAGTTCAAGATTATTCCGCCACTTGTATTATACATTGCTAACTAAAAACGGAACAGAATTTTATATGAACAAATTATTTAAAACAAAATATTTAGTGTTCATCTTAAAAATAGTATTATTAGAATAATATGAAGGTTGTCTGTGTTGCCGCGTTGACTTTTTAACCTTCCTAGTTGAGGCTATTATAATCTTGAATTGATTTCTTCCGCTGTGTACAGGAGCGAAACATATATATATGTATGTAAATTAGTGTATGTATATATTATATATGCATGGTTGTATATATTTTATACATATATGTAAAAAGCCTATGGAGTGTAATAGCAGTAGACTTATCTTTTTTTTAGTTTAGTAGCACTATAATTAATAAACTTTTTGCGTCGAACGGTTATTTATAGAGATCTCTAAAAAGAGTTAAATTAAGCCTTGGTAAGTATTTTTTTATTAATTGTAAATATATTGTAAATATTGATATCATTATTGAAATTAGAAAATTATTACAAATTCAATATGGCGTCTTAGAAACATTCCGCCATAATTATCACTTTATCTTGTTTGCTTAACCAAAATGTTATTTAAACTAATTTGTTATGTTATCGTTTAAAACAATAGCTAAAGTTTATTGAATAATATTTGATAACAGTGTGTTAATTCGCTGGTTATTTCTTAAACATCCGCAGTTATTATCCAAACACGATATTGTGGATGGATTGAGTCAGCATTGGATGGTACGATTGGTTGGACTTTTTACAGGTCACTGCGTCATTATATTTATAAAATAAAAAAATATACCTATTATTTATTTTATATTTCTCTGTATATGATTATTATATTTTAAAGTTTATTCTTTGATATAAATAATTGAGATTTTTATTATGATCTGAGATGTAAACTCAAAGCAATAAATCAGAGCAAATAAACCACGATGCTTAAAGGTCAAATAAATGCCAGATATTTTTTTTTTACATCTGTTATTTGAATGTGTTTTATTTATGAGACATAATTTTTGTATTTGAATTAGAACGATATTAATAAGTTATCGCATGGACATTAACTGTATGAGTGCTATAAATTGGGCTTCGCCCCCAGCGACAAAATATCAAACAATGGGACCAAGAGTATCGAAGTCTAAGTAATATTTAAATTTGTAGCATATATTGCTCGTACTTTGCATTATTTTATGCTAATAATAGCATGCTTATTAGATAATTAATAAAATAATACGATAAATTACTCAGCATTTATATTTTTTTTCCAGACTACGTGTCCGGGAAGTAGCAAAGATTCTTAAAGAAAAGGACAGAAAACGTGACGTCATCGACTCAAGCGCAACGCAAGAATGGCAACCTCGCTCAAATGTTTTGTAAATAGAACGATTGTTGTGTGAGAGAGATTCACGCATGTAACGGAAAGAGATAGACTATGTGTCCAAAACACTTCAAAATTGGACTTTATGTGCAAGAATTATGGCATTCAGCATACATTGTATGTTTTATAAGTTTGTTCCATATTTGTTCCTTGGCCAGCGCGTTTAAAGTTGAAATATTTTTTTATCAGTAATACTCATTCGTTTTCCAAAGATTAATTAATACATTAGGCCATGCATGAATAATGTTTCATCAAAATTGAAATTAAAATTTATTTTTAATTATATTTACATGGAGTTCTTTTAATACGTATTTGCTACTGAATTATAACTGCAAAAGTTAAACAAAAAATATTTTTAAAATAACATTGATGTGTAATTAATATAATTAGGCAAATTAATTATTATTTAATAATATAAAAGATAATATATTATAATAATAAGAATTTATTCGTAATCCACAGAGATAACTAAAATAATAACGCCATCAAATATATAATGACACTCCTGAAAACAATTTTAATCTAACATTCCATTTCAATATATGTATATTGTACATAATAATAAATAAATAAATGGGAGGGGGTGTTTCGGGCGGGGTCGTTGACCCATCGACCGTCCACCCCTCCCGTCGTATCGAACCTTCGCGGATGTGTCTTAGTCATTTATAGATCAAGTAGGCTGTATATCACTATGCCTTTTAATTGAGAATTTAAACTTAAAAAGCATGAAAATATTGAATATTTACTATTTTTGTACCAAAAAATGCTTATAAAGTTCTGTACCAAATTTATGTCCTTAGATCATTTCTACCTATACTTTATTCGTACTAAAAATCCTTATAAAGTTTTGTATCAAAATTATGTCTCAAGACCACTTGTACCTATGTACAGCTTATGAATTAAACATTATCGTTATGTACAAGGTTATTTATTTTATTAATATATCAATAATATCGTTAATATGAGTTATTAATAAAAAAAAACCATTAATGAACAGAAATGTTAGTGACTTCATTCTAGCAAAGTATCAAGACTACTCCAGCGTTTATATCTATATGCGATATGAAATGCAACCAAAAGTGTGCGAAGCATACAAAAGAAAACAGTGAGGGTATCTACAATATTTACCTTGATGTCTTGTAAGACCTGGAAAAAGGACAATACATTAGTATAATATCAATATAATCCAAATTATATTATATATATATACAAGACGCTATTCTGTCTGTAGATAAAGATGCCGGTAAAGACAGGGTGAATGACGACATGGTATAGATTCATCAATTGTTTTCACAAATCAGGACATAGTTACACTTTTAAAAGTATTTGATAGGAAAGTGCAAGTGGAGTCAATCCTTTCTAAGTGACATGATGCCAAATATTAAGATCGCGAATTAATACTCAATAAGATATATCTTATGACTTATTATAGTAACGTGTTTATGTTTATTATTCATATTTTATATTCAACTTAAAAGATATTTCAATCTCGAGAAGCGGATCACAACTCCCCCGCGGGTACGATTTCTCTTAAAGTTATCAAGTAGCGGTAGGTCAGTGTTGTTTATCTGTTGTGTCACGGACAGACGATCTATACAAATATATATCTAAGATTCTATTTATATATCTATTCAATGTATATCTGTAAAACTTATTTTGAACACATAACAAGTCAGTTCCCGGGTAAGTGTATCCGGAGTCGTTATCCGGGTTATGTAACAAGTTATAATAAAGTGTAGATAAATGTAGGTACTGTCGGCTGAAAAAGTGGTGATTATACATGACCGTGTTGTTCTGCAACCGGATATATAACGTATTTAACTATCTAAATCGAGACAATTTGATTATATGATTAATTATAATTTTAATTATTAAAACATATTTTATATTCAAAATATAACCACAAAAATATCAATCAGCCGGCCTACCTTATAATAAAGTTACTTTTTAAGTCCTAAAAGTAATATTACTATTGTTTCGAAAATAAGTTTTGATGACGTCATTCTTAATCATTCATTCTTTTACTATAGGATACATTATTAACTCGTAGCATGAAATGTGTTTTGACATTTGTAATATTAATGTTGTACGGTTTTATGTCATATTTTAATATTTAAAAACAGCATTAATTATCTTACGTCATAGGGCAGGAATAAAACAATATTGTTTTATAGATCTCACGGATGAATCAATGTTATATTATTGTCATATTACAAAAAGCTTCTTAAAATTATGATAGTTTTTAAGAGTTTATGGTAAGGCGGATAGTTATGTTACGACTCTTTTAACTCGTAATAAATGTATTACCAAATGAACGGACATCAATTTTACGTTTTACGTCAGCTTTTCCATTGACCAGACGTAATACGTTAACTTTTTACGTTTGCTTTTCATGTAAACGTACATAAATCGCTCACCGAAAATTCAAATCACACAAAATGGAACACAACATTCAGTTAAAAGCTCAGACCCAAATAAAAGTGTTCCGGCGACGGCTTTGTTATCTATATCCGCTTTTCAATAGGCCGTCCCTAGCGAGCTGATCCCGCAAAATCGAGGTAAACGTCCCGGGATCGGGCGTCACGCACAAGTTCAAGGCCGGGATTCTCACCATTCCCGAGGGCAGATCAGTCACTGAATGAAACCATTTGGGTTTGTTGGTAAACAAACTTTACATTTTATTTCGAGTTCATTGACCTCTTCACCTGTATTATCAAACTTCAATTTCGAGTAAGATGTTACGTATTTTTTTTAACTGCATATACATTTTTTTAAATGTTAGATTCACACCATCGAATGCTGTAATATAGCATCGTTAACATCAAAGTCAGCGTTTGAGTGTCGGTCGGTGTGAGACGATCGTTCTCATTCACGTTTAAACCTACCGCAATTTACGTTTGTGGGCGTGTTATCTCGCGTGTCGGTTTAGGGAGATATCATCTACGTATTTACTCTGCTACTATTAGAACATGTATTAATAAACACATTTATGTATGGTTTATATAAAATCTGTAAATATACATAAATATGTTTTTAATTTCTGTCTTTCGTTACCAATTAGGAACTATTTTAAGGGACTGACGTTCGAAACACCGCTGAAGCTAGTTCGTATGTTAGATAATTTATTATGGTAAGTAAAGTTGAATTGTAAAAAAATATATTTTACTATTGTTATTACTGATCTCGTAATTACAATTGTCTTGAGGCGTGGAGATTTAATTTTAGGTTCTAAGGAAATTTAGATATACATATGTATAATTGCGTTAATAAATAGATAACTAATATATAAAAAATATTATATTCTTCATTTTAATAAAATATGTATATATATAATAATAATAATATATATATAAATATATTTATGAACCTCGGACACCGGCACGTCTACGCAATTGATATACTCTTAATACAAATAGAGCAATCAGATTTATAGAGCTTCTTCAATACTATACAATTAGTAATATTTTACTAATTGTATAGTATTTAAAACATATATTAATATGAAACATATTTCAATAATTTTTAACTCTTCAAAGACGCTCTACATTTTAACAAACTGGAATAAAAAGTAGCGAGTTGGTGATAATTTTTACATGTATCTTATATTGAAGTTTTTAATCACGGATTAGAAAAATAGTCATGGCTGGGTATCGAACCCGGGAAAAAAAATATAAGTCGCGGCTATATACTAATTATTCTTCGTGTAGAGTATAAGCTCTTATATATATTTATGGGGACTCTATGTCTATGTGTGTATATTATAGATTTTTGGGTAACTTAGACACATTCATTGCAATTTATAACTTATTCCGTATAAGTAGAGTCTATTTTAAGTTGACTGTGTTATTATTTAACGTTCTTTTATATAAAATATTAATTATACAAGATATTATTCCTTTGTTCGTCTGTGATGCTAATAGCATCTCTTACTTGAATAGAAAGCTTGTCTGTGAAAGTACAGACAAACCTACTTGTTATTATATATGACACATTACGAATAAATATAAACAGAATGTTGAGCAGTTCACTGAAATATTTTATACTTACATAATTATCTATGTTATTTAATTGGCGCTATTCGTACCGATGGTCGCAGGTTCGATCCCACACTGGAGAATATTTGTCATGAAAACTTGTATTTTAATACGGTGTGGATTTTCTTTATAATATAAATAAATATAAAAAAAATGTTTATACATGTTTTACAGTTGTCTAGTATTCAAAGTACAATTCTGGGGCTAGATTGCGTTATATGGATGAGTTCGAATTAAAAAAAAGATTTCGATCACTGTAGGTTAGTATTTCAGAATAGGGACAAGTACCACATATGAAACGTCACATAAACGTTAGACAGACGTCAAATGAAATATTCTATAGCAAAAAATATTACATTTTATATATTTTATATGTAAAATATCTTTAATTTTAATAAAATTGCGCTTCCTAGAAGAGACGGGTTAATTGCAGTTGATATGACTCGTAAAGTCAATTACGACTCCGCTGAAACGCTGAAAATTAAAATTTACATTCCCTGTAAAAGGCTCGTGTAGGAATAATGGATGAGTACAGAATTACTTTGTTTTATGGCGGGCGTATTAATTATTTAATAGCATACAAACACGGAGATTCTGAGGTTTTTATAATGCAATTGATTTTGTGTAAAACATTATGTTTCAGTAACACTTTTTCAGTTACAGGCTTTTCAGATTTATATATAATTCTGGACCTTTTTTATGTCTAGACGTTGAGTGCAGACTTCGATATTGCACTTAGCTTGCAGTTAAAGTAGACTAAGCCTTTTTTAAAGTCGTTTTTGTATGTTATAAAATAAAATATATACACATATATGCAAGTAAGTCAATAATTGTAATTGAAATGGCTTCGATACTTATGAGATTATTAGGCTATTGTTAGACGTAACGACAAATAATTTTTTTATTATATAAATGGATGCCATAAATAAATTATCGTTTCCACATAATGCAATTCAGCCAAAACTAAGCAACAGTGCTATAGACAACTGAATAAATATATATATATATATATACGTATCTATTTTTTTTATTACAAATATTTTTCAAGTGTGGAAATCGAACCCAGCAATAGACAAAGTTACGATTGTGACCATTAGTTGTCAGCTATTTATATATCTTTAAAATAACACACAAGCTTTATAAAGGCCGACGTAAACAACACAACGTGAATAAAAGTGAAAATTTATTGCTTTACACACGAATATTCCAATTATGCTGTCTGGTCGTGTCTGCTATTGATTTTCACTTTTTTGCACCGACCGGACCGTCTGGTTTTAAAAATAACGACGCTTATTAAAACTGAATGTCACTTCTTGACGTAGTTGTGATGTTTAAATGACACTACAACTAATATAAACATATCAGTAAATCTCTCTGTGATTTGGAAGTTAATGGTTTTTCTTATGTCGTTTGCTTTATTATTTTAGAAATTATAATTTCGTTTGGTCTAGTCTGCGAAATGCTTAAGCCGATGCTATGGATACTTTTATTGGTAGAGTCGTGTGTTTTAAACATATCTTTGGATTTTAAGTTTGTACAGCCAGTATGAATATCGTTTTATATATGATATATTTTTTTATAGAACCTTTGAAATATTTCCCGATTTTCGATACATTTTTAATGGCCGGCGTAAATAATATACATCGAAGTGCGTGTGTAAACCACGTGTTTTTATTTACACTATCAACGTATAGCCACGATCGTTCTCAATGAATCGAGGCCACAGACTGACCTACATTTTTATTTGCCATGTATTGTTGGTGTCATCTATGCAGAGATATTTAATCTTGCCAAAACATAAGTTTACATATATCGGCCAATGTTGGCCAACAATGACCAATGCTTGGAAGTTGTTTGAAAGATATGATTTTTTTTTATTATTCATCCAAGTTCATCGAAATCATATATATATTTTAAATTAAATACATTAAATTTGCAATCTTTATTTGTCTTATTTTATAAGAATGCTTCATAATTGTATTTGTGAATATTATTCAAAAACTAAATGACCAGAGAGTCGTAAATCGTAAATAAAGAGGACAGTAGACACTTTATCAGTTGGTGCCCAATCTTTATTTACAGAGCTATGTAAATATAGATAAGGGATGCATGAATTTAACTGAATTGTCGATAACAGAAAAGTTAAGTATATCTTATCTCATTATGAAAAGATTATTAATTTCTATGCTAACATCCTGATTATTTATCTTTTTAATTATATAATGAAATAAATTGCTCTTATTTTTTAAATGTTATTTTTTTAGTTTAAAAATGTTAAAAATGAGGTAAGATAAATAATGTTAATAAAAATTAAATTAAAGATAATTTTAGATTAAATATAATGTGTAAGTTCCTCTTTACTATATGAATATTTTGTAATTTATAGAGTTTTAATTATTCGTAGTCTGGGACTCTATCACGCGATTATGTATTGTTTTTATAGAAAATATTTTTAAAATAATATATATTAATAAAAAAATATTGATATTTATACTTCCGATAGTAGAAAAAAAATAGTTCCCAATATATATTATATTTCTAGTTAAAGGACCAAATAACATTTCATATTAAGGGAACACTCTATTTAGTTTTATATGTGTCGGTTCATGTCATAAATCAAGAGGATAATATTAATAAAAGCTAATAAAATATCTTCCTGATACCACGGTCAAGCATCAGCCATCCATCAGAGATCGGTCTCGCACGGCAACGCTCTACATTCAGTCGCGTGCCGCGGGTAAACGACCTTTCTAATAACCGACTTATAATAACAATATTTTTTTTAATAATTAAAAAAATACAAAATAGTTTTAATATAAAAACACACCTCAAAATCCGAGCACTGGGTGAATACACTGAACACAACACACGCGTTCCAAAATTAAATTTCGCGGGAATTGTAAATCGGTGTTACATAAGCGCGCGGTGGGCCGGCGTCGTCGCACGTGACTGGTGCCGGTGTGACGGACCGAGCGAGCGCGCCCCCGCCCCGCCCGCGCAGACTTGATAAACAAATTACGATTTTGAGATACGAGACAGCTTTTAATAGCATTACGCTGTGTTGTGTTATTACCTTATGTTTTGTTTTTAAGTTTTTTAAGTTACTTATAGAATAGAATTTTGGAAAAATATTCCCAAAGCTAACAAGAGACTAAGATTGCCAAAATGGTTGTTTGCAATTTTTTTTTCTATATTATTATATATATATATAAGTTAAATATTGTGATGATTTTTCATATTAAAACGAGATGATAAGGTCTGTTCATATAAAATTTATTTCCAATGATAATTGGCGACATGATTTATTTATAAGGAACAAAACATTTATTCATAAATAATTTATAATAGGCCATTGTTATGCTCAAACTTAAAAGGTATTGAGAATAAACAAATAGTACCGAATCATAATTTCGATTTAACATTTTTGATATATTGAAGACCTTTGTTTACATTTAAGAAAATACTTTTGTTTAAAACGAAACTATTTTTAGATATATAGACTCTTGTATCAAGATTTTGTATCATCAAAACTCTACAATAATAATAATAAAAATGTTACTTAAATATATTCATCCAAACTTAAAAATACTCAATTGCTCTATGTAGAGAAATAGCTATATTTAGACCGATCAATGCTTTCTATGTTTATACACACGCTAACTTTACGTCTCTGACTTCTCAGAGGTCGTAAGGGATGCTTCCGGACCCCCACGTGCTCGGTGCAAATATCGATGTACACACAATAGCAATGCTAAGATTATATTTCATTTCATTACTATATTATGTACTGGGAAATATGTTATAATTCCTAAATATAACACTTCAAACTACTGTTTTTTAAATAGACGATAGTATACTCTATACAAAACTCTATGAAATTACAAAAATGTATAATCGTCTGTGACAAATACTCATTGCTTGCATTATACAGGTCTAAGGAAATTGCATCCAGCTGTCTGGGAATCGGCCGTGATAGGGAAGCTATCAGAAGACAGCCCCACTGTTAGGAGGGTAGTTCTGATTCTACAGAATACTCGTCGTAACGGATATATCCAGTTCTTAGTTTCCAGGTTACGTATTTCCCCTCGATATATCATCACTAACAATCCGTTTGGAAGACTTTGATCCTCAATCTCAATATCGAGGAATTTTATAAGACCACATATTCAAAAAGACTCCAGTCAAGTTGTGTTTGTTGGTTAATTTAATTGCCAACATTTGCTAGAAATATCTGCACTAGGAGTACCAATAGCTAGTACGAGCTTAGACGTTACGAAACGTAGATAGTTTTCGAGCAGTCACGAAACAAATTCTTGGTTGTGATGAATCATTATTTGTTTTTTCGATTTATAGTAAGCCTGTAGTTTGTCGTGACTGCTCGAAAACTATCAACGTTTCGTATAATCAAAACTCGTACTATTGTTAAAGACATAAAGTTTAAATAAATCATATTTTTTTACAAAGGAATAAGTAATTATGCTATTATTTTATCAGAATAATACTGTTATTTTATTCCAGACCACTTGAGACAATACTGATCATTATAAAACTATTGCATCAATGTTTTTTTATAAGTAAATTCATTTGGAAGTTTTAATTAATTTCGAAATGAAAAGTACGTATGATTAATTAAAAGTTATTCGTTCATGTAAGCATTTAAATTGTTTCTTTAAGGGCTAAATATATATGAATATATACTTGTACTTCATATACATGTGTGTAAAGTACAAGTAAATTATCTTATTATAATGTATGTTTTCTTTCCCTTGTTCCTTGTGAGAAACCGACAATGTTATTTTTCCTTAATTAGGATAATATTTTTAACGTTTAAAGTTTAAATAAAAATAGAATGATAACGGTAGCTCAATTGGTAGAGCCACTGGATGGTGTCCCAGAGGTCACGGGTTCGAATCATTCATTCTATATATATTTAAATTATTTAGAGATTGTTTTTACATTTCATCCATCCATTATTGATAGTTCTACCTACCCGTTGAAACCATGAAACTAGAATCTGACGTTTCATAAAAGAAACGTACGCTTATTTGTTATAAAAACTTTGAATTTATTCCTACAACAAGATTTGATAAGATTTCTCTTGTTATTATATTATACATATAACAAAAATATACATTATTTGAATATGTAATATGTATATTTTATTTCTGTATTTTAATATTAACAACGAACAATTAGGGGATAGAATTCCGGTCGTAGCTCGTAGCAGGTCGTAGCGTTACGGTCGAGCTGCGCCGTACTTATGCAAAGGAGGCCAATATTTCATCCTCCCGCTAATGTGGCTCATATTATCATAACAATCGCTAGTACTTTAAACACACATATATAGTATATGAATAAGGTTTTATATTTAACTGTCTATATAAAAAGAAGCTATTTGAAAGAAGGTTCTATGAATTAAAAAAACATTTGACTTTTTAATTTTAACACTTTCAAAGACATTTAATAAATATTGCTGAATTAAATAAATATAATAAAAGACTAGTTAGTCCATATTGATTATATGTATATTATTGTTTTATTAATAAATATCTTGTTTTGGACATTTAGATTGCTTGAAGTGATATATGGTTTATAGTGTGGCCATACTTGCGCATTACTCCGCTGAATATGCAATTAAAGGAGGGCAGGTTCGGTTCCCGAGCGAGAGCGAGACAGACAGCACTCGATATTATATTGAACAAGTTTATAAGTACGTGTATTAGAGGAACGAGTTCGTACAGCATTTTCTCATTTCCCGGACGAAAGTTTTCTAATATTATAGTTTCATTCATATTGTCGGTAGTTTTGCTGAGTTTTCTTTCGTGGAAAATGAAAGACTATTTCCATAACTATTATTTCGCTTTTATTGCTTTTCCAGTTTCTTCTGCTTCAAATAGATTTGTTAGAAGTTCTCAGTTTATTGCTCGGAAATAATGTTAGTTCTTGGAAAGTGTTAAGAAATTCTTTATATAAGTATCCAATCGTTAGAAATAAATCGAAGCCTATATTTTTCTAATACGATTATTCTGTACAATAATATCCTTTCCCCGAACTATTTTCAGGCTTTATATTTGCGATGTACTAAAGGATAGACATCTGTTCAACCAATGACGTGGTTGCGAGAATAAATACGGTCGACCAATGATTGTCCACCATTACACTTATTAGGCAAATTGTTAGCTGTCGGATTTGACTTTGTATACTGCATTATCTGTTCGATATCTGAACAAGTATTAGTTCTATATGCCAAGTATGTGTATGTTGTATGCCAAGTATTATTTGAATATGCCAAGTATTAGTTAAATATATACATTTATAGTGAAGTATTTAGGAAATATTTAACATTATTATTTTGTATATAAGTATTTTATTGGTAATGTATGTCGTTTAGAATTTTAAGTTCATTGATAGATTAGAATTTGGAACAACTTAACTAGATAGAGATGTTTCTAGAAGGACGTGGTATAACCACAGTTGTGGAGATTGAATTGAACGTAAATGTTGATTTTTAATTATGCAGAGCTCTGCAATTTATGCACGACCGTGTCTCAGTTTTCTGTGTAAACAGCGAAGGAGCTCAATTTGCGTTCGGAAATGTGCACTTAATATAAAATAAAAGAGAAACTCGATGATAAAGATACCGTATTTAAATTTTCGTTTATAAAATAGCAACACCGGCAGCGCTTAGAAATAACGACCTCCAAGTTTCATTAGAAAAAGTTCTTTTGTCGTCGAGTTAAAGTTTCGCGCACAATGGTCGTAATTAAAAGTTGGTAGCATTGCGCCCGGTGACAGCAGCAATCCGCCATAATCTTGCCACAGACAAAAAAGGCGCCAAACTCGCACTGATAAACAACATCGCACTTTTTGTGAACGAACATCTAAAACTGCTACTTTAATAGACTTTACAATCTTGGATCGAGTTTTAATTTCTTGTTTCGAATTCTCCGATAACAGAGAGAAAGAATTATTCTCATTCTTTAAATCCTTGCAAACTCCTAGCACTTAAAGACTTTATAATTAAAATAAAGATATTTATAAATTACAGAGAAAATATTTTTCATCGATTTCATGTGAAAAGAAGAATTGTTTACCTTTCAAGTTTCATAATAATTTTACTTGTAAAAAATAATTTCTTTCATTTAATAAAATATACTGAGGAAAATATAAACATATAATATTTTATAAATTAATGCCCATACGATACGGAAATTAAGCGCTATATGAGTATAGGGGGGTAGACTCTCCCTAAGGGGAACGGTTGGGGGTAGGGGGGGGTGCAGGGAGGGAGGAATAGCAATCTAGGGAGACTGGATTGTCTGGCCGGTTGAATGGAATACCTGGCGTTGCCGACTGCCCATCAAGCGTACGAAAATACATTAGGGTAAATTAGGCCTGAAATCATGATTCAGACAATAATTATATATTATGGAACATATATAATATACATGATATTTTTTTTATTCTTTTAAGAAAAACTCGTATTGTACAACAGTTGTATTTGGATATTTTGCTATAAAGTATAATTTTTGAGAGAATAACGTTTGGTTACAAATAACTAGATACATATAAGGTTGAAGATTGTGATATCTGCCGTCGTACCAGCATCCTCAACGATTACTCCTCATAACAAAATCTAATAAGAATGCAAATGGATTCTGGAAGTACAAACATAATTCCATTATTAGCGAAGACGTCGGGTGATATATTATCAAGTTAAAATTAAATTAATTCCACCCTCTCCCCCCACTCCCCCCTACTACCCGCAGACCCCCCCCCCCTCTGTCTGATATATTGAGGATGTTTAATTAAAATATCTTTAAGTGATTTACGCGAGTGCCGATAATTGTTGGTTCAAGGTTGATTTATCGTTCAGTCTTTTGTGTTGCGTACGATGAGTAATGGACAGATAAATGTCTATATATATAATAAACAATTGTTTGAGATTCCATTACTTATAGGAAAAATATATAGCAATGAAACCTAAACAGTAATATTTTGTATTTATCCAAGTTTTTATCGACAAAATTCAATTTGGTGCACGCCGCCATGCCTCGGGACGGCAATTTCCACAGTAAATTAAATTCAACGCTCAACGAAAAAGCTACATCCTAAAACAGAAAATATATAAGAAATTCATGTCGGAAAACGCTCAAACTTATTTATGATAATGTCATACAAAATAAAATACCAGACCTACGAGAACTATACTAAATATGACCGAGACAGTACACCATCAAACTATATATGAACAAGAAAACAAAAACGGAAAAATTCCAGGCTGGAATCAATCAAAGAAAAAGCTAAGTAAATAAAAAAACTATGAGCAAAAATCTACGCAAATTGGGAACAATAAATATTGAATTGACCATAAAGGTACAGAAGCTGGTCATAAAACAGATTTTAAAGCTTAATCCGAGATATATTAAAAGTCCAATGTTAAGCCTCTTAACGTATACCCGGCAACCTGTGTGGTTTTATTCTGAGGGCAGTAAAGAAGTAACGACTCATAACACAGGCGCCCTGTGTACTTGATATTTAAACTGTAAAATGAAAGCAAATAAATCCGGAATGGATTGTTTTTAAACTGGATAGGAATGTACAGTTTTTATGAACAGACAATTACATAATATATACTTATATGTATATATATATTCATAGTTATTTTATTTTTGAGCTTGATTTTGACGTCTCACACTTATAAAACACAAACAGTGGCAGCGCCTTCTGTCGAATAATGGTAGCTGGGTGTGTGTTTTTTGGTTATTTTTACTCTTTGTGAAAAAAACACGTTGCTACGAGGTTCTGTTCTGATATGAGGGAAAAACAAACAAACTCAACTTATTGGCCTCATATTTGTAATATTAATAATTATATCATACTATTCATATTCAAAATTATCAACTGTAAGATGGCTAAAGATATTTTGATGTAATTTTGCAGGAAATACAACCTTCTACATGAAATAGGGTCATCCCTAGTTAAAACAAAATTCAAAAGCACCTCACATATTTAAATAAAACATAAGTTTTTTCTTGAACTAGATAATATGTAAAGCAAGGGAGCCAGTTTCTGGAAATTGACAACCATGAATAATGTATGGAGTTATACATAATGTATAATACTTTATTATTATACAATGCTACTGTTATTTTTGTTGATATGATAATTAGATTTCGCTGTTCGAGTTTTAAATCTTAGGTATTATCTTTTGTTGTATTTCTAAGCTCAATATTTTGTCACGATGGAATATTATTGTCATTTAAGAAAAAATAACGCTTATATCTCTACTCTTCAGATTTCAAAAAGCTAATAAAGAAGTTTTTCTTTACATTTCGCGGTAAAACATTGAAAATAAATGTCAAAATAAATGTTAACTATTTATTTTGACATTATCTGTCATCTGACAAGTTTGACATTTGACATATAACTCTACCAAAAGAAACAATACACAATATTCACATTGCAAGTATGAAAGACAACAGTAATTTTATTTAAGCGGTTTATAGATTCGTTTTTTTCTGCTTTGAACGACATATCAGATTATAAACAAGAATATAATTATTTATTTTTAATTCATAAAATATGATTAAAGTTAACATTTCTTAAATCACATTACATAACACATACGCAGTTATTTAATAGAATAAAAGTTTACTAAAACCATTTCTATGTTTCATATAATAGATTTAACTACTACTAGAAAACTGTTCTAATATTTCAATTTATGTAACTCTACTTTGACTATCATTACTACTAACTTAAAATGAAAAATTAATATAGAAATACATACTAAATATCATACAAACTATGAATGACAGAGTCAGTTACTGAGCTACACCCAAAAGCTAAACGCTGTATGTCAGCCATTACATGTCGCGTGACGTACCCCACGTATGACCGCAGTCATGTTTTTATTTGCAGGTTGCAGCTGCTAACTGAATTGGATTTATATCACTTGTTGCTCAGATTCTTTCTGAACCACGTGCTAGTTTTAACAGCTGGAGTATGAATGGCCATTGTGGTTTTTAAAGCCTGTGATAGACGAAAAGTTTAAGAATGCCTGCCGTGAACTCTTAAAACTGTCATAGTTTTATGAAATTTTGTTGCCATATTATAATTACATTAATTTAATTTACCATGAGCTCTATAAAACAATTTTGCTTTATTCCTTCTTAGTGACGTAAAAGAATGGATATTTCCTTTAAATGACAAAATTTCAAATAAGAACAATATTACATTAATATTTCAAATGCCAAAACACACTTCATGGTACGAGTTAATAATGTATCCTATAGTAAAAGAATGAATCATTTAGGATGACGTCATCAAAACTTCATATCGAAACATTGTTATAGTGATATTGCTTTTAGGAGGAATTCTATAGTAAGATCTTTTTATTTTTTTAGCCTGTTGCGGTTTTTATTCCTTACTATACTGATATAAATAGCGCTCTACATTTGAGAGCAAAAATGTGCTTGAAAGTAATCTGGTCTCGCGCCAAACGAAATCTGTCGTCTATAGATAATAGCAGTGCAATCCCGCAATCCCGGCGGTACGGTTAAACGTTCCCCGTGTCACTAGTATCTTATTAGTGTCGGGTTCAAAAGTCACTTCAATCCACTTGTTGCTCGAGTCCCGTTTCGCGGGATGCCGCAATCCCGCAGCGGTATCCACCGGGATAGTGGGCTTTTATGTAAGCCACTGTGTTTTGTCACTCTTGATTTAGGTTTATTCATTCGTCAAAGCTTAACGTTGATAGTTTTTTTTTGTACGAATTTATAAATGAATTTGTAAACTATTTTTTACATTTACTTAAAAAATATATATTAAAAACAAAAAAGTTTTAATGAAACCTATTTATCAGCACGATATATTTAATATTCGTATTCTTTACGCGACGGTAAATCGGATTTCTTATCAATATTTTTTCCAATACAAAGGTTCGTTTTCCTTCACTTTGTTAAAGGAACACATTCTCAGAGACTATCTAGTGCTTAGTTAATAGCAATATCATTATTCAATTTTGGTCTTAACCACTCTAACAATAGAGGCTATAAAAGCTCCCACTATATAGTGTATAGATACAGGCGAAAACATATTCATGTAAGTTGCATATTTTATGTGTGTATGTGTGAGTGCCAGACGGGTTACAATAGGGCATTGTTTGAAGTTCTTTTTTAAGTCCTGAATGTTACCAGCCTTGATTTAATTGACTGAGGTATATACTTTTACCTTCGTTTTGTAATTACGTACACAGATTAAATTAATCATTATATAAAATAAATCTGCCATAGACTATAATATTTACATGGTATAAAAGTCCATATAGAGAATGCTAGATCATTGAGGTGACACGGTAGCTCAATCTGCAGAGTGACGGAACGGTATTCCACAGATCGCAGGCTCGAGTTCTGCACGTATTGATGATTTTTTAAATTGTTTATTTACTTAAAATTTAGGATTAAATATTTAAATTTCAAACAAAATAATCTACATGCAAAATTTTGCTTATTAATAGTTTATGATTGTCATACCGACATGTATAATTATGTATATATAATACCTATGAAACAGTTTAAATTAAACTGAAAATTTAATTTAAATTTTATTACTGAACCGAATAAATGAAACCGAGTATTGCTTCAGGAAAGTTTCAGTAAAACTTAATATTAAACGAAGCGGAGTTGGAGGAAGCGAAAATTCTGATAAAGATATTACATATTTATTAAATCTATTGAAGGTTGCTCGTTTTTGTTCCGGGTCGCAATCAGGCCGAATATAATATTAAACATATAGGAAAACCTTTGAAAAGTTGGGAAATTTTAGAATTTTTGTCGTTTTTCGTATTATATTTTTTGAGGATAAAAACAATGGACAAAATATTTTTTTATGTCTTTAAGAATTACATTTTGACGTACGTTTTTTTTTATAAAAAAATTCAAGATATTAAAAAAAACTATAGAAGAAATAGTTGTCTTTGGTACTATCTAAAATATAAGCTACATATGTTTCACCGTTGTATGTAAATGTGCGAAATATACAGTTCCATTTTATCTAACAGACATAAATATAATTTAGCTGCAAATTAAATTATAGGAGAACAACACCACTATTTCAAAGTTAGAACACTATTGAAACGGCAAAGGGACACCGAAAATGCATAACGAGGCAATAGAATGCATTAATGAAACTTTCAGGCAATAGTTTAGAGTAAGTATCCAATAGCGTCGGCCGCCCCCCACTCATCCTCCCCTCTTCTCACCACCCCACCACGGAGGTTTCATAATTTAAATGAAAATTCTAAAGACCGTTTCCTTAATAAAAATATCTAATCTCGTTTCACGGAATTCCATAGACAAAATAAACTTACTTTTTTATGTTTTGGCGCGCAAATTGTGTTTTATATTACGAAAAAAATAATAATAAACTCTTGCGGTATTGATCGACGCCCTGCGCATGCGTGAAACAACGAAATTTGCAATTACAAAGTGCTCTGTGCAAATTTCGTCTGAGTTTATAATTCGTCGGCGGCCTCTAGCGGCGATTTTCGCGTTCACCGAGCGAGGGGTCAGGGGGGACGGGGGGTCGAAATAAATTTAACTTACATATATGCGCCATTTTCAAAATATCTAGGTAAATGTTTTTTTGACCGTTTGTCATAAATAATTTAAAAGTTTATTCGAACAACGTACCTGCATGATATCTTTTTGTGTGGAAAATTATAAAATAAATTATATTTGTATTGTAAAATACATGAAGTAATTTGTGCTTTAAGGCTACTGAAATGTTCAGGCTTGTATTTCTAATATTCAGGCCTTAATTACAGTTTGATTACGTGAAGGTTATTTGTTTTTATACGACCTTAGCCATAAATTGAATTCTGTAAAAGCTCTGTTAAGATTGCATTTATTTTCTACACTTTATATATTATATGTATTGATTTATATAATTTCACCTTTGACCTCTGCAATTGACCTTTAAGATAAGCAATCATACTCTCATTTCCTTAATTCGTACGATAACAAAAGAAAGCAAATTAGCTTACTTTAACCGTTTGGAATATAAAATACTTCCAATTAGAATAAAAAGAGATAAGAAAAGCCTAAGTTTTTTAAAAAGAAACATCAATTAAAATGACTTCGTAAAAAAATTAAAATAATTTAGAGCTATAATATATGTATTTTTATATCTAAATTAAGTGTTATTGAATATATATAAATAGTTGTTCATACTAATCAGGTAATACATTCCGATCGTATGTAGACATGGCCGGGTCTAGCTTTTGAGTGCAACACAAGTGCAGGGGCCGGGGGGGAGGGGTTAGAGGGGGTTAGCAGTCTGGTTGCCATGACAACCGCAAGATGGCCACCGCGAAATTAGTACCTACGTCTGCAGGCTTTATGCGCACCGTCTTCATTATGTCGGATTTCAATTTATTTCCGATTCGAGCATAGATTAGAATTTGTATTAGTTTTGAGTAGTTTTGTTCATAAAATTAATGTGTTTTGAGTTTGGAGACATGTTTCTAATTAATATTGTAGATGTATAGTCATTGGATTAATAAAATAAGTAATATCATCTATTTTAATATTTAATTGTATTTGTGCTTATGTGTGAAGAATGTATCAATGTCCGAAAGGTTCTTAATCTAGAAATTAAGATCGAATTCCATTTAATATTGATGACAGTATAATGAACTTTATTAAGATCGTTAATAAGGCAAATGCAGTTCAATAAATGTCTAATACAGCATCACAAACAGTTCAAAGGTCGAGCGAGTCACAATCTATCCGTTCGTTACTCTCAACTTTTCTTTGTATTTTGTGTCCGGCCGGGAACTGTTACTACGGTATCTCGATATTGAATTTATGATTCGAAAATGTCCCGAGTTTAGTTTTTATTTTATATATAATTTGTGATAACATGTATACAATATATACTTAAAATATTGTTTTGCGATACATTTTTGGTGATATAACAATATTTATGAATAGAATAATAATATATATATTATATATATAAATATAATAATATATATATAAATAATATTATATAAATAATATATATAATTCAAATTCTCGATCGATTAATATGGATTTAACTGAATTTCCGCAGCAATATAAAAAATATCAAGCCCGTAGTAGCGGTCGCTTTCAGACAGACGCTCTTTGAAATACAATTAAAGAAAAATCATCTTTTTCCATCCGGGTTTCCTTTTTTACAAATTAGCTGATTGAAAGTACATTAACTAATAATACGGTTTATATTTATTTTTAATAGACTTTGATTTTTTAAAATCTTTATGTAGCGTTTTTTGTCAGATTCTTTTTGAATTGTTTTTTTAAGGTAATTTTGGTAACATTTTGTTATTTTTTATACGTTTTTTTTATAATGTAAAATAAGGTAAGACACTGAAAACATTTTTTTTAGTTAATATTATTTTTATCAAACTACTTTCTCTTTCTTACACAATGTATTTTCACAAAAAAAAACATTTATTTATTTTACGACGGAAAATAGCATTTTAATGATATTATTTTAAACTGATTAAAATCTCATCGTCGGCAAAACTTGTTCAAATAATTGCACACTTATTTAAGTATAATTACTTTTAACAATCCGCTATACCTTCTACGAACCGTCTAAAAATTATCTATTACCTATTAATAAAGAAACGGTTTCAAACATTTTAAAACATTGACTTGATATATTTAACAATAGGAGAAAAAAGTATCTACTTATTTGTTTTACATTTGTCTTCTTCCCTTGATTATGGGAATTTAATCTAAAATCTGAAAGATTGAAAAAATATATTTCAGTATGTTAACATAATTATATGAATCTGAGATAAAATAATCTAAAACTGAAACATTGAGTTGAGAAATGCTTTAATATTTATTAACCTTCAAAGCTAAAACCGGACTGACACAAAAACCACAAGGACGGAACTTGACAATGAGAAAATTTACACTCATTGAATTACAATTTGCAATTCAAAATCTGCTGAATGAACTACAGGTGGTATGCCGGAGGCTGCGAAAAATTCGAGCACGGAAACGAGAGTACTAACCAACCCTTATCCATTGCGGCTCGCCAGCCACCCTTGAACCGGAGATCAGTATGGGACCAGCCATGGACACCTAATTGACTTGTCTGGCTTTTCAGAACACGAGCCGTTAATAATAGTGAATGGCGTTTGTTTTCCAGTGCACGGACACGTTTACACTTTATTCCTATATTCGGGTTTGGAAAGCGAGAGTGACCTGGTTTTTGTTTGATTTATGACTGACCGACTTTAACGATGATTTGCATTCAGCTGGTAGCCTAATTTTATAATGGTCATAGAAAGTTTTTCATGTTTTTATAAATAGTGGTCATTAATTGGAAGTCTTATTTTATAACTAAACCGTGCAATGCATAATTAACACCTTTTTACTAAATTCGAAAGTGCATCATTTAGAAACGCTTTATAAAACATTCATTGAATTCTTGATCGGGTGTAAATGTAAGTTCCACACAATTAATTGCAGTTTCATTTTCAATCATGTAGATATGTAATTTAATATAAGTAGCTGGTAAGTTAACAATTCACACGTGGAAAAATACAAATCAGGAGTATATTTTAGATTAGCATTAATTAAATTAGTGATAGCTTAAGATCACATAACATAACATATAATGGTAAGGAAGGGATAAAAATAAAAGAAAAAGGTTCGAAATTATAAGAAAGTACTTACAGGTGTAGTGGAAGAGCGCCCTCTGCCGCGACCTCGCCGAGACTCGCTCTTGACCGTCTGCAGCGTCCCGTCCGGCGCCAAAATAAGCTACAACAACACAGACACACCACAGACTTAACATAAAGCAAAATAAAGTAAAACAAAGGAGAACGTTAACACAAAATAAGGGAAAATTAATAGACAAAACATGCAATGGAGTTGGGTTAGATGGCGACAGATTAGTGTTTTAGTAGATGTAATAGATGAAATAATAAATTATGATGGATAATTCACACTATAACAATGTCTTAGATGAATATTGTAAATAGCGCCATCTATTCTCAGAGAAACACAAAACAATATTTTGCCTGGTATCAGAAATAGTTTTGCTACTGGCCGACAGGTAGCGTAATAGACAGTTTAGATATTGTTTTCAGACTATTAATGTAGATGGCGCTCATTATTTTAAGTAATTGGTATATTTAATACTATTATGAATGGACTATTATAAATTGCTGATATTTATACAGAACCTAAATATTTGTTAAATTTTCATATATCGTTACTTTCGTTCGTAAGGTGGATTTACCGTTAATGTTTATTGTATAAGACTCAATTTGTTTTAGTTAAGCAATATATGAACTATTATTGTATAATATAAGTAATAATAAAGGTAATATTTTAATTTAATCTATGTTATCATAAGTACAATAATAAGTGGATAAAGCTAATACTTTTTTTTAACGTTGTGTAACATCGTTACTTAGAATATATTTGCTTACAAACTAGCAAGCTAGAGGTAAAACTGTAAAAAATTAAAGGTGTTTTTTTTAATATCTTATTATAAATCGTCCTTTTTCGAATATTTCATAGTCTTTACACTTATAAAGTGGTTTAACTCAAGCTGTGGAAAAATTAAGACAAATGCCAAACAAATGTCAGTTGTTATGTGTGTCAAATTGCTAGATAAAACGAACACACGGACGTATAAATATAAATATATAATAGAGGCTGTTACCGAGCACATGGCATCGACTCACACCTGGCGTTTTAGTTCGTTACTCCGCTTTTTGTGTTAGAATACGAACGACATTTGTTCTATCCCCATCTCGCTCGCACTATAACTTTTCTCCTGTTCTCTTTATCTATTCTTATTCAAATCGCAGGTTTTGTAATTATCCTTGTGAGCAAGTGAAGAATCATTTTACATTTCGTGTGATTTAATGAAACATGCCTCGTCCGTCGGTTACCGCAGCTGCGTCACTGGCACACAACCGGTTATCGTTAAATTAATTAGAATAGGTAACATAATATTTAAATATATAATGGTGATTGTTTAATAAATAATAATTAAGCGGTTCTTATTTAACTATGATCAAAATTTGCTTAAGATGAAAAATATTCTGCATTACTTTTTAACGAAAAACTTGATCTAACTTATTAAGCATGAAATATAGAAATAGAACTTCCAGTATGTTGCATGTTTGGGTAATAATTATTTGTCTCTATAAATAAAGTATACTACTAGTATATTATTATTGGCTAAAAGCAGTAAATCTAGCGTGTACCGTGGGTGATACACGAATGTAACGCGTGGGTCGTTCATTGGGGCAGGTCGTGACACGCAAACCCTGAATCCCATTGATCTTGCTGGGCAATGTGCCTTAAAAAATCATCACGAATATGACCCTTATAATTTTTTCTGATTATTGTATTCATTATTGATTAACAAATGCAATTTTAGTGAAAACTTAAGAGCTAGATGGCACGTAAATAATATAAATAATATTATGTTATTCCGTTTCTTAAATATTGACATTTATTACTTAAATAAAATAAATTATATTTTAATAACTAACTCAAGTATATTGGATAATAAAATGAAACTGACTGGATATAAAACCGCTGTTATAAGTTATTCAAACGTGCTTCATAATTATAAGCAATGATTCGCTAAATGCTATGATGGATGAAAATGGCAGTTGTTAAAAGTCAGTTAAAGCAGGTGCGATATATCGCCGAAGATAAAGGACCAAGATAATCTCTAAAGTTAATCTGTACAGTAAAATAACAAGGTTAATTGGAACGTGTTTTGTTTCTTTGACCGCATGTCATTTTGCGAACCGTTGCTAAATTACAATGAAACGTTTAGTGCCGCTATTCAGCGACAGATGGCGGTGTTCCCGGAATTACACGCGTTCAAATAAAAACTTTACGATGTTAGTGTTTACATTAACATATTTATATACTAAGAGCTTATTCAAAAAGCGTGTTTCCAGTTGTGTTTATTTATATAGTCATTATTATTGCATGTTTATATATGTTTTCGGTTATTATTTTTTATGTTATATTATATGATTATCCTTTAAAAGGTATATATTAGTATAAAGTAAAAAAAAATGGATTAAACTGTTATTTTTAAAGTACATATATCGCCTGTAGCAACGATATAGGCAAAAAACTAAACGCGATTTCGTGAATAAACGTCGAGGCGAAAGTTCGTTCAAGTGTAAAATTTGATATACATATTTAGTAATATCTAAAAATGAATATGAAAATCTTTAATACAAACAATATTTTTATGTTCGGTTCATTTTACAAATTATAAATAATGGGTTTATAGAAGATATATCAACCGCTGCGTGGTGAATACCATGTGGTAGTAAAATCTATAGAAACATTTTAAATTATAATTAAATAGAATTAAAATATTCTTTAAGCTGCAAAGCGTAAAACATTTAAGAATTCAGTTATTTTTTCCGTTGCGTAGAAATACGTAAGAAGAATTTATTGAAAAAGTAATAAAGGTGACGAAAAAGTCACAAGACTAACAAAAAAAGAAAACTATTTTGCGAACATTTCAGACATTCTTTAAATACACGAAAGTGTAAATAACCCTCAAGGTGGATGACAATCAGTGGTAAGTAATGTATAGTAAATGTTTTGGAATCACATTTACCCCTGGTGGTTGGTGGCACAGGTGCTATGGCGAGGGAGCCGCGAGCGAGGGCTGATGAGGTTCTAATCATGCAGAAAATAACGTTACTCTTCGTTTAAATTTTAAATCTTAAGTGAATTCGCAGCGTGTATGAAGAAGCTTCAAATTATTTATATATATATATAACTAGCTTTAGCTCCCAGCTTACGAAATGATGTTTATAATTTTATTATTAATAATTTTAATATATATATATATATGAATCTTGTGTGAATGAAATGAATAGAGTTAAATATCTGGTATCCAAGAAATATATTTGTGAATATAAATTTTAACAGTATAATATATCAAAGTGAATCAGTTCAATTATATGGAGTGGAACAGTTCTGGACAGATTGGTTATTGTTTAACGAGAACAATTTTTATCCTGTCGGCGGCGGAAACTCAATTCAGTACAATCAAGCTCGTGACGTCGCACGCATAGCGCTTGCCGCCCATTTCAATGTCAATGTTCGTTTTTTTTTAAAACAGGCCACGGATTAATGTGATATGGTTTGGTTATTTTTGAACATGAAATAGGAACTAAGATCTGCTTTGTCTTTAGTATAAAATCTCTTCAGTGGTTAAAACCTTTTTATTTTGAATTTAAATAAGCTTAAAAAAGCAATACTTATTTTTATATATAATATAAAGAATGAAATGCAATTTGTAACGTAGAGCCATTATAGCAAACCGGTTTGTAATTCGAGATACAAAGAACAATGCGCGAAAATCATTGACATCCTTCATAATCCACTCACGAGTGAATCTGTGCAACGAGCAAATGCGCTTAATTTAACAAATTGAACCGCCTTCCGCCGCGCAAGTGGCGGATACGCTATGATGCCGCGTTTGTGACGCACATTACGTGCACAGCTATTAGGCAGAAACAATACACTTTCGCACATAAAGAAAGAAAAAAAAATGAAAATGGAACGTTTCTGAACGCACAATGAAATGCCAATCACGTGTTCGAATTATTTAAATTTGGAATTCGTAAAGCTCGTCGATGATTCAGTTACTTTGTGTCCAGTTGACTCATGGACATGTACATATTATTGTATTTTTGGACCGGAAATAAATAAAAATTAAGGTTAGCCAACTTTGTAACACTAATATGGGACAGAAAACATATAGAAATAAGAATATTAAGAAATAAGAATAAAAAAATACTAAATAGTACATAAATCAGTACTGTTCAATTTTATCGCGTCATATAAGTAGGGTTGTCAAAAACTGGCGATATCCAAAGGTTATATGTGATATGTTATCAAGTTCAAGGGCATCCCTGACCTCGCTCACAGACTGATTCCCGGGTATTTTTGTGACCGGTTTATTTCGGGTCGGGTCCCAACAGTTTTCCTCGACCTCTTTATGTTTACGGAAAAATTTTGTCTCATCTTTAATAATAAATAAAATAGATGTTTCGGAAAAAAAAACCTAATATAATGTTGCAATATTATATTTATCATAAAAGAATGTATATATTATATAAAGAAAAATACGACTTTAATTTTATAGCTCTGTGTTGTTAAGGTTTAAAGTAAAGTTAATTTTAATCCAAATATATATGTATCTATAAGATTTTAATTTGTCTAGACGATATAAAGCTTACCATCCCCTATTTCAACCCCTGTAGGTCAGTGACGTCATCACATAAAATGTCACATAGAGAACATAAACCATAGACAACATACATATAAAGAGAAAGAGAGAGAGAGAGGCTCTATGCCTTTCCCCATAATATACAGAACTATTTACTTAAATTATTCGAAATCTTAGAAATATTTCAAAATTATTTCTGAGTAAAAATAATAAAAAAGAAGTCTAGGTAATATTTCAAGAAAACAAGCGCTAAGTGAGAATAATAGTTAAAAGCTTTTAACGTTAAACGAAAATAAGAGCTTATTACAGTCATATATTATGTTTCAAATGCTTTATGCATAAATGTTAGTACATTTTTATATTAATTAAATAAACTTATCTTTTAAGATACATAAATTCCATACAATGTCCCAAAATAACTTTACGAATAAAATAATTTAGGATTTTGTTATTTGTATAAGTATTATTCTATTTCATATTTAAATATATACATATCTAATCCCATTTCTGTATATAAAAAAATTGCAAATAAAATATTGTATTGAAGTATTTTTTTTTTATATTTGCAATAAAATACTTAATAATTATATAGATATGTATGTACGTGTGTATGTCAGTTTGTAGAAGATATCTCTGGGGGTGGAAACAATTTGTACCCTCTATCAAGATAACCAACCCCTCTTGATATTTGATTTATACAAAAAATAAATCAATCGACAAAGTTTTAGAAGATTCTAGAAAAATATGAAATAGATAAATATTTGGTTATGCTATTCGTGTTTTCTTTATTTCTGATAAAAATATAAAGGTTTCATTGATATCTTGAACCTGACCCCTGAGTCCGAGATTTGGACCCCGGGAGTACGCCAATAATCCCGGCCAAGTAGACAATTCAATAGACGACAAACCCACACTGTTGCAATTACGGTTCAACTTTTTAAATCTTTTGAACATTATATTAGACTTTTTCTTTTTAAATTAAAGCATAAAACTTTATTTTAAAAGTAGAGTCTTTTTTTTTTTAATAAAATTGAATATAGCATTATTATATACTTTCTTGAGTTATATATAAAACCTCATTTGATAATAAGTCCCATTCCAGATTCAAACAATACTAACATAAGCAGCCAGTAATAGTCACGTTTGTTTTTTATATCCAAGTAGGATCTCCAAGAAGGTTTTATGTTTTCCTTTACGACTTTGGCGGTAACTCCCTTGGGCTTATGAATTTCCGGACACGGATATCAGCGGTCCCTTCGAGGGACCGTCTGGCGGGTGTCTGGATACGTTATCGAGATTAATGCCATGTTATCTATCGGGACTCAAGGTCACGGCTGCAGGTGGATGTAGCACGTTTAAACCCCCTTTTAGCTTTTTTTTCTGTGCCATATGCAGATTATTTTATTCCTAAGGTATTATTTTTTTTGTTTTCTGTATTTTTTTTTTTTGTTGATGTGGTCATCTTATTTTAATCCTATGATATCGATGATATTTATTTCATGGGTTTCATCAAATTTGATGAGCTAAAAGCTTAATTTCTTTCAATGAAAAAAACCAAGAACTCTATATTATTATTATTTTATTTTAAGACAATTGATCGCTGTTAAATATTTAATTTTGAATGACCAAAATCTATTTTTAATAAATTAAATTATAAATAAGGGCTTAGCAAATGAAATAATTATTAATTGAGTAATATTAAACAATTATAAATAAGTGTTTAGCAAATTAAACTAACATAAAAAATTAAGACAACTGCAATAAAAAGATGGCTTTAACTTAAGTACCTAAATTATAACTAAACACATTCAACCATATCATACATAAACAAAGAATAAAAAAAAGCTAAATATATAACAAAATAATAATAATCAATTACTATTGATTATGTTATAATTTTTTTCTTCATAAAACCTAGGCAACAAAATATAAAACAATACGCGTATAGCTGGAAATAGACGCGGAAGACACGTGCGGGGTGGCAGGGACTTTCACCCTCGTCCAAGGTCACGCGGACAGATACAATTTGGCTGTTTACTACGAATCGAAAGTGAACGTATAGTAGAAACGTTCGGAAATATGAAATATTGTATTTCGTATTACATTTCATTGATAGTGTATCAAAATCTTGATTTTTTCCACGTTCCTCCTCAATATTATTTTATTTCATGTTACATTTGAATGATAGTGTATCCAAATCTTAAAGATTTCTAAACGTTCAAACTCTCGATAGACTAGACGCGTTTGCAATTTGTCGACGGCGTAATTTGGGCGGGAAATTGATTTTTTATACCATTAAAGAACGCGGGAGTGTGGGGTGGAGGGGAGGTCACGAAAGTTATCGGATTTTCGCGCCTGCCGTGAGTTCTTCCAGTAATACAAGGTTAACAGCTTTATTTCACTATTGCTAAAATAATTATCTGTCAAGACAACATGAAAACTCTACAGATAATAAATTTTGTTGACATTCTAATTTATTTTTTTTGACAGGCGTAGTGACTATTTCAAAAATAGCGTCCATTACAGCAAGTATCATTATTTTATATAAATACAAACTGGAAGATTTATTCTATTTAGGTGATAAGTTATAGCTTTGTTTGTTTATCTTAACGGAAAAAGGAATTACGTTTTTGGCAATAACAATTAGGTTGTCCAATTTATCAAGATATATTTTATACGGGCATAATATTTTGTATCACTAAAAGCAATATATATATCTTGAAAAATATTTCCAATTACTGTATCATCCACACAAACATTCAATAAATATAATTTAATTATTATTTTCTTGTAATTTGGCAAAAACATAATAATTTTTACTTCAATATCTTTAATTGTTCCTTCTACGCAAAGTTGGCGTCTACGAAAGTCGATCGAACACGGAAGCGTCGGAACCTAGGTATACTGCAATGCTATTACGAATATAATGCACACTAACGCAAGTATTCATCAAAACAAACCCACACTACCGTAAAGCGTCTGCCGAATTACTCGCACACAGCCACGTTCAAGTGAATTGTATTAGTGTGGGTGAATGAGAGAGAGAGTGTGACGAAATTTCACTTTCCGTTTTGGCAACGTCGCGCACCTCCCCGTTCGTCGACATTTGAAGGGGGTGGGTGTACGACTAGTTCGAAACGAAACCGACATTTTCATTTTTAATGTTGCCATCTGATTTCTAAAGGTTATAAACCTTTTAAGAATAGAAATAATACATGTTTTATTCTATTTCAAATTATTTATATAAAAAAATATATAACTAAATAAGTACTTTTATTAATGGCTCTACGTTATATGTATGTGTAAGCAATCTTTACGCACACACGCGTAGATGTATGTAAATAAAACTCGTCGGTAATTACATCGATCATGCGAAAGTTATTTAAAAAAAGAATGTAGTAACGTAACGGTATAGTGTGTAGAGCATTTCAAATACGCACCCACTTCAAAGCTCAGACGATTCTCGGAAGTGTCATCCTTGAATGTTAGAAAGGGACATAAGATATCTTTGTCCCGCTCTCACGACTATCGACTTGCAAAGGGACGCCAGTTGAATACTTTTCGTTCATTTTGGAGTTTTATAATTCCGTTCGCGAATGTTAAAATTGAAAGTAATGTGTTGCTTTATAACCGTCCAAATATCTCGAGATTAAAGGTATTATTAATAAATTTATTATTTTAAAGAAGGTATGCGTCCTGCTTTGTGTCTAAACGGTTACTTTTAAATAAAAAAAACATTTTTAGGTGTAAATACATAGCATAATTAGACCTATAACTGTTGGTTTTATTCTTTTAAACCATTTTTTTAAAGGGAATTCGAATGTAAAGTTGCATATTTAAAAAAACTTTACATTTTAGGCACTTCAAAATTATTTGTAACAAAAAATGTGTTCATAATTATGAATTTTCTATCAATTTTGCCAACAATATCTTAATTAAAGACATAAAATTGAGTTTCCCTAAATAAATTTAAAGGAATGCACAATTTATATGAACATTGGATTAAAATATAAATCATGGTATATTACATTATATTAGATTATTTACATTCTCCATCTTAATGTCTAATTCGGCACAGACCTTGGCTTTATATTAATAGATTCACCATAACAATGAGTTCGGATATTATTATCTGTGTATCCAGCAAGTCATTGTTTTATATAGCGAGGCCGCGTTAGATCCCAAATATCAGGTTATTGAACTCATTTTATTAACTTTTACTATCATAATTTATTTGGTTAATAGTTCGTCGATTTTAAGCAGTATGAGTTTTGACGTAACGAAACGTTGATACTTTTCTATCAGTCATTAATAATCTCTTGGTTGTCATTGGTTGTTATTTGGTTGTCAATGGCAGTAAACCAATCACAATCACAAAATTGTTTCGTGAAAACTTGAAAACCGTTTTCCAGAGAAGAAAAAATAAATTCTTTCCGTATTGTCAAACTCTGTATTTCTTTTTAAGCTCCAAGGAGTGCGTATTTCCGTTGTTAATAAATAAATTAATATATATACACAATTGATTGGCTAAGGCTGTCGCAGGAGTCGAGTTACGGACGGATGCGGCCGCGGAAGTGGCGCGCTCGCAGCCGGACGCGCGCCATCTTGCGTTCGTTTGTGCACGAGCCTTCATTGTGAATGGCCAATGAATTTTTTACTTTAACTTGAATGCTTCGATGGTATTAAGCTAATTCTTTATGCTATATTTAATCAATTTTATTACGATGGTTCTAGTTATTCGTAAATTGCTCATTTTATATTGACGTTTGCGAAACAGTGATCATAAAAAAGAAATGCCCGGTTGAGTTTATTGTGTGGTTCTTCTCAGACATGCCTGCCATGAACTCTAGCGATATAACGATAATCTTACCTTCGAAATTGTTCTAAAAGTAATATTACTTTAATAATGTTTCGATAAGAAGTTTTGATGACGTCATCATAATTGATTAATTCTTCTACTATAGGATACATTATTAACTCGTACCATGAAGTGTGTTTTGACATTTGAAGTATTAATGTAATTATTGTTTCTGTCCAATTTTGTCATTTAAAAAAACAGTTTTCTTTAACATCACTAAGCATGAATAAAACAATATGGTTTTATAAACCTCATGGTACGAACCAAAGTAATAATATTCTAATATTATAATAAAACTTTTTAGGACTATGATAGTTTTTAAGAGTTCATTGTAGGCCTGGAGCTTTGGAACCCGCGTAGCTTTACAGAAGTTGAGGAGTGTCTTTACAGAAGTTCGAAAAGCATTGTATCAAAATAGGTCCTTCTGATACTTTCATTTGATGTACACAAGTGATAACTGCCATTGATTAAATAGAAATAAAATTTATGCTAATTGAATAAGATTAAAATAAATATAAAATTGTTTTTCTTATTTCAAAATTCGAATGACAGTTATTCCCATGGTATTTTGTAAGACAAAGATGACTCTCTTCTTAATATATTGTCATTGTTAACCGAATGTTACTTCTTTTATTATCAAGACAATATATTATCATTCGCGACATTGCGGATTATTCTTATACATAAAAAATATGGAATAATATTCTTTATTTCTATACTTATAAAGTCGGTATTATTATAGAAATAGTTGTTGACATTTGACAGTTAAGCGATTAAAGCGCTTTGTTATTAAAAAATCAAATACCAGGTAGAAGGCTATTGTTGGACGCTTGCGCAACGAAAGCTGTGATTTGTGATGAAAAAACACAATGGCTGATAAATCGTTTGCAAATTTTAAACTTGCAGCTGGTTTGTGGTAGCGATAACATTTTAGGAATGAACTCTTAAGAAAAATAATTTTATTTACTCTACTACGAACATTACTATTATCGAATGAAAGCTTTTAATATATTTTTTGATATATACATAGGTATGTATTCATATTTCTGATAATATGGCTCAAATTAATATGGCTGATTTGCAAAAAAAACTTCTCAACCTTCTACTAAAGTTACTAAAAGCGTTATTCAAAATTTACCGGAAAATTACCCGATAGTCTATATTTTTTTTTTTTCAATATGTTTTGGAGATAATGATTATTGAAAGACGATTATTTGTTTTTTTTATTTCTTAAGCTGTTAAAAATATACAGTTGTATGAGAACTTGTTGAAACATTCGATTGTAAATGAAAGTATTTCAAAATCTTCGAAAGTTATTTTCCTTACTTGAAAACGTTGAACGTACTGAAGAATTATTTATTCATTTTCGGATAAGAAGGCAATAAAAATACTGATAATAAAACTTCTTGTTATTTAGCCACGAAAAACTTAAAAACCAACTTATATTTAAAGCTATTACATGAAAACGCGTTTTTAGTTATAATTGATTAATATGCCATCTTAATAAAACTTAAGAATCGAATTTTTCGAAAAAAGAAAAATTCCTAAAGCCATGATTACGGTGATAATGCAACGTCAATTTACCCCCAATGGTTTGACCCCCCACATGACTCATTCAACCCTTAGCCATTGACTAAGTCAGTCATAGCCGATAAAAGGAACCTCGAAAATTTAGCACCTATGAAGTTGTATATAATATTTATATACTCTACTTGTAAAATATTTATATACTTATTATTATATACTATCTTCAAGTTAATAAAGGTCCTATTGTATTTTATACCTATAATTTGTTATATTTAAATATTTATTGGTAATGTATGAATAACGTATTCTATAGAGTTTAATGTTTGTTATTCTGTGTTTTTTCGTATATATTTAAAAATCTGTCGACTTTCACCCAGTCTATTCTAACTACTGTTACCTTTCTGTTGCTCGCCAAACAGCTATCTTGAATCTGAAAGACTGAAGAAATCTTACCTGAAACAAACAAGGGAATTATAAATACCTGAACAGAAACTGAAAGCGTAATAGTCTAGTGATCACAAAGTAATATCATTAAAATATATAAAATAAAACCTATGTAGATATATATTTAAATAATTTTACATCTATCGGTTTTTGGTCGTCGTCTATGTGAATATTATTATTATGGGTCAAGTCCTCCGGAACTTACACACACTGACACTAATATAAATATTTACATATATAAATATATATGTGTGCGTTATATGTAGTCCATCTATATATATTGGTACCGCACTACTGTCATTTATTTTGCAGTGACTCATGTCTGTCTGTGTGCGTCAATCCTTATTAAATTGACGTCTAACATTTATAAAGAGTAGGTTTTTCCCGCGCAAACGATCTAATTTTAACACGATTTGATTGGATCATAATAAATGTCTAATATTACTTCTCTTTCTATTACTTTCAAAAACCTCAAACAGCTAATAAGACTACGACTACTAGTTAAATTCAAAATTCTGAATAATACGTTTATGTAGTTGATATGATGATTCTACATGCGTCGATATTTTTTTAAATATAACCTCTTTATAAGAAGTAGTAAGAGATTTCAGTCGGCCATCTTGTTTCATCACACATTTAATAATGACATTGACATTTGTAACTAATCCTAACAACTCTTATAGCAATATGACAATAACACTACTTTTGAATTCGTCCTAAAAGTAATATTACTATAATAATGTTTCAAAAAGAAGTTCTGATGACCTTATCCTAGATCATTCATTATTTTACTATAGGATACATTATTAACTCGTACCATGAAATGTGTTATGACATTTGATATATTAATGTTGTACTGTTTTATGTCATATTTTGTTATTTAAAAAAGCATTAATTTTCTTACGTCATAGGGCAGGAATAAAATAATATTGTATTATAGAGCTCATGGCACGAATCAAAGTAATATAATTGTAATACTGCAACAAAATTTCTTAAAACTAGGGTCGTTTTGAAAGTTTATGGTGGGCCTTCAGTTTAAGCTCACGCTGGGTGTTACAGCGCTTTTAAATATGTCTTAAGCAAATGAAGTTGTATCAAGATTTTTAAGGTACTTAAAGCATTTTATCGAGGATAAATGGAACAATACGATAAATCCATCGACGAAGGCAGCTGACATGGCGTACATATGGTGTCTACATCCTACCTTGCAGCTGTGCGCACTAAAGGTTATGATGACTGACAGAAAGGTCACTGGATCGATATTATTAGCCGTCAATAGTTTAATTAAGATATTAAATAATGTATGTATAGTTATGTCAGTTGTAATTTATTGCCTTGTTTTTACAAGAAGCAATTAATAGAGGGAATACTAATTGGAAATAATTATATGTATGTTGTGAAGTATAGTTAAAAATGTATATAGTATATTTTAATTTGATTGTAAAACCGTTAAAAAGGTTACATATTTTTAAAGTGCTAAAGCTGTTGGTATAAAAAAAAATAATCAAAAGAAAGATAATGTTTAAAGAATTAAACTTTTTTCTATTGTCAAGCTGGTAAACAACATGCTTTGAAATTCTATGGTCGACCCATAGAACTACCTGGATACACCGTAAAAAACGGGTCATCGAACTCATGCAACAGCTGCTCCAATTCAAAATGGCCGATAATTATGTCAAAAATTAATAAACTCATACATATTACAAATTGAAAATTAATTTATAGTTATAATATTTTATTTTTTTAAAGATGAATATATAATAAACTATTTGTTATAGTTGCTTATAGCTGAAATTTGTTATAAATAAATACGTCTTTAGTTGTAACATATTTATAGTACACCCATTATATTAAATATTGAGGTGTGCCGTAAATATGACTGAACCTGGTTATAAAATGGCATAATATTAATTAACGGTTCCTGAGACGCGGCATATGGCAAATACATACATGCATTTATAATTGGAGTTCCTAATTACGTGTTTATCATCCATGCGAAAAACGAAAACAAACAGACCGCTGAAATTATTTTATTATATATAGTCACGATTATTTTATAACAAGGGATCCATTTTCAATGGCATTTTATAAACATCACAAATATGGGTATTGAATTAGTTATGAATAGTTAAAAGTGAACTTAAAAAATACTTTCAGTTGATTCGTTAAGTTATAGTAACATTTAAAAAGAAGGTATACTTTATTATACATAACTTAAAAAGTAATCAGAAGCTGGCAGCTTCTGTAAAATTTCATAATAATTTTGCAATTTCATTGCGAATAAGGAAGAAATAAATCCCTGCAGTTATAATATTGTAAGTAGTAACTTGAGTAGTTTAAAACTAAATTTAAACAGTTTTTTAACATTTATCTAAGATCTAATCTTAAACTTATCTAGCAAGACTTTTATATAACTAGCAAGACTTTATTATATTTAGCAAGACTTTGATTTTCACTCTTTTAGTCATCTGTTGAAAGTTGAGAAAACTGTAGAAAGTTGAGAAAAGAAAAAATACCGTTAAGATTAGTTTAATCTTTATTTTTACAACAAAATGGAGACAATTTAAAAAAATATATATTGCCATGATTCTAGCTCAATATGGCAATATTGCAAAACGCTATTAAAATCGATATATGCATCGGCTCGTACAAAATTTGTACACTGGTACATGTTACAAAATTATACACAGATTAATGTAATATATAAATGACATTCCAATAATAGAATGAGTTCATATTCCCATGGATTTTTTTTTATTAAAAAAATTAAAAGTCCACAGTATAAATCAAATAAAGGTGTCTGGGTATAGCGTTACTGTTTGAGAGGCGCGGCGGAAGCTTGAACCGGAGCTAAATCATAAATTATACTTCACTGTTCCCGCCGGGATCTAGTTACGAGTAGTCACTATTATTGCTAGAGTCTCATTAATATAAGAAAATCATTTTTTTTTCAACTATAGATATTGCTCTCCTTAGGATAGCACTGTACTATCGTAGTTAGATATAGCTATACTTAGGATAGGGGAACTCTTAGTTAAATTTTGATAATAATATAAAATGTAGATACGGGCGGGGATTCGAAATCGCGCTTTCGAATTTAGCTTTCTCTACATATTCGTCTTTATCGGCTTTACGGTGACATATCTTAGGCTTCTTTGGATTTATATACATATTATATAGAGAAAATTAAACATTTATTTATTTTAATTTAAATAATATCTGGATAATATAATTAAATCGATATTAATGTGGTTATCGCCCCTATTAATTAATTAGCTCTCTATCATCAGGCTTCATTGGAGTATTTTATTTACTCGTATCTCCCTTACCCTATATCGGTGTATAAAAACTGCAATTACCTATCAGTTGCCTCACAATAAACAAGTTGGCAAAGACCCTAACCAATCCGGTGGGAGCTCCCGCGTCTCTCTGTTGCTTGGAAGATGGGAGATCAGAGCGGTGGGTGGTAAAGATGCAGGGATCAAACGATAATGGTGAAAGCAGGAGGGTTAGAAAGGCTTAAAGCCGAGGTCGTTAGCCTTGCTTTGATTGTTCGATGAGTACAGGAATGAGGCACTAATGTAACTTACTTATTTACGTAAATAAACTTATAATTTTTTAAATAACTTACTTTATTTTTTATATTTAAACTTTCGTAAACCATATATATATATATATATGTATATATATATATATATGAGATATTACCAGGCTGTCAATTATATCGGTATTTTTCCCCCGACTAGTTTTGAACCCATTCCGGGTTCTTACTCATGAGCTTGAAGCATGCTTCACGCACGCAAGCTCGCCATGGCGAGCTTGCGTGAACTTGTCAAGCAAAGTCCGATAAACTAACGTGAATACCACCGGATAAATATATACATATATAATATTTTGGTTTTGTCTGGTATTTTAGTGATTGAAGTCACTGACAATGCTTGTAATGAGTGTACGACAATATTCGCAAGCAACAATCTTCACTCATTTGTCATAAAACAGAATATTCTTGGGAATACGTATATAGAGCATGAAAGGCAGTTCATAAGAATTGTATGTATTTGTTTTTCCCCTATGTGCCTCTTATAAAGTAGGCAGTGCGTTCACTAGGTTATGCGTTCCCCCTTCCTTCCACTATATTAGTACATAGCGACTTAGGTACATAGTATATAACCTATCTTCACCCTTTGCTCTTATTACCTGTATGGCCTCAGGTTAAATCGTTTTACTGCGAGTTTTTAATTAACCCCTTTCATATACGTTTTTCATATATCTGATTAATTCTAATTTAATAACTTGGAAATATTTGTTATTTGTACATGCTTACTTTATATAAATGATTGCGAATTATTTCCCAAACTTGAACTATAGTAGTTTATACAAAGCATAAAACTACACAAAATAACACCGTCTACACGAACATTAATAATACATTTTGATTCAATTGAATTAATAATTGAATTAATCCAATTATTTCCAACAGTTGTAAACAAAACCTGACACGTATTCAGCGTAGGTCAGATGCGTATGTAGGTTAGGCGTTCAGTGCGTGGTGGGAGGAGCCTCTCTATGTACTAAATGAACTCTACTACTAGCTACTAATATCAACGTTTTTAATAACTGCACTGCTTCTGAGATTGTTTGATTGAGTTTTCAAAATGGCGGACACTTCGTGCTTAGTCTATATATTATTTATTATACGTGACAAAATATGGATGTTTTGACTATTAATAGTTATTTATTTTCAAATAAATGTGTTAAAGACTGTATATAATTTTATGATAGATTACTAGTTGCTATTTCTTTCAAATTTTGATAAAGATGTAAAATGTATATGTAAACCATAGACATTTTAATCATATTTTTTTTTTATAAATGATAAACCTTGTAAATGACAAAGATGGTACACAATATGTAGGTATCTAAGGACAGAATTAGAATGCTTGGGGTGGGGGGTGCTAACGCTGCATGCCTTCGCGCGTTAGGGAAGTCTCTAATGAACTGGATGAACTATAACTTGCGTAGTCTAGCTTATGTGAACTAGCCTTTGGACCCTGCTATGCTTGTGGCATTTTTTTTATTGATTAGAGTCATGGTTATTGGTTATGGAATTTCTAATACGATGTGAAGTTTTTATAGTATAAATAATGTTAATATTATTATATTTTTATGCTTAACATATTTGTCAAGTGTAAGTAAATGTGTAAGTTACTGCGTCCCGTGTGCGTTCTCTCATTTCTGTATTTCTTGTACCATAAACAAGCAACAATTTCTAAACGAACATAGTAATTAAGCACTAGGTTTAAAAGCAAAAATATTTTTTTAAATATGTGTTAAAAGCACTTCAAGTCAAGTTAGAATGGTTAGGGCCCGGGGCGCGGAACTGCGTACATATGCGTGGGCACGCGCGATTTTACCACCACATTGAACTGAACGCACCACTTACTCGCACTGCTTTGCTTAATGACAAGAGGTATGTATATAAGAACTCATTTTAAACATGGAAATTATGATTATTTTTATTTGACTGTTTAACTACAACCTTAACCTGTTTGCAGTCTGGGATAATTAAAAAAAGTAATGCTTATTACTGTCATTATTTATTTTTTGTCTCACGATGGCTTTTAGGTCACGTTTATTAAAATTTTGAGAAATATTTATTCCAGCAATAAATAAAACGCACAGAACAATTTCGTGTCGTGTTAAATGCGTAGTAGGGGTGCATCAACGCACCCCTCACGCACTTACGCACACTTGTACAAGCAGTGCACCTATATTATGAAAGTGGAGCGTGATTGGTCGAGATCTTTGCTTGTGTGAGTAACGGTTTGGTTGTAGAAAAGAGGTCGTATAGATAAAGTTATTTATATCTGCGCGTTCTAGGCTATATGAATTAGTTGCGTGCATTGGGGTAGTCTTCGCTAGGAAAAAGTATTGATTTGTTGCTTGTTGGAAGAATAATACAGAGCTTTTGCGTTGTAAGATGATGCAAGAATAATTTACAGGAAAAAAAAATGCATTACAATGTACATTGTACAATTTAATTCGTGATTGATATGCAAAACCGGTTTAGAACTACTCCTATCTGTATTTTTTTGTTGCCTTGTACACATGAATGAGCACAACTTTAATTCTTCTTTTAAAGTTTATTATCAAGCGACAATGGCTTCTTTATTCGATGCAAGTTTATACAGCCGCCATCTTGCTATGACGGGTTTATGGGAATAAAAGATTTTTTTTCGATATAAAGAGTATTCGAAAAATGTATTGTAAAGATTTTTTAAATATTTTAAATTTGGAATATTGGTTAGCCATTATAGAGTATGTCATTTAAATTTATTTAGCAGCAGAAGTTAATAATATGATGACTATAATAAGAAAAAAAAACCTTAATTGAATCTTTGTACATGTCAAGTTTCTAGCCATTTTAGTAATAATCTAGATATTTATAAAATTTGATAAACATACATGTCAGAAAAACATTATTTTCGGTCTAGAAGCATGGTCCAAAAAAAATAAGAAAATAAATAAAACCTATTTACACCTCGTTTCAATTAACAACTTATCCACGCGCTCTTCGATAGAACCTACGTCAGATAAAAAAAGATCATTACAAGTTGATGAGTCCGTCAATGCAAGATGCATTAACCATGCCCGTTACATCAGCTGATGGCACAAAAAGCTACCATCTGCCATCCCGTGAATCACCGGCCCTTGGCGCGTGCCCGAAAAAAAAAAAACACCGTTATACGCTGTGGACTCACGTGGCGGACCCCTGTTCAATCCAAAACGATACTTTTTTGTGATATGTCAATGTCATTGCGAATTTTAAGGTTATATATTGTTCCTTTACTTGTTTTCTTTCAATAAATATGTAACACATTATGTAAATAACTAAATATCTGTAATATATATTTTGTAAGTATTACATAGAAAATAAATATTAATATCCTTGTGAATTTCATATATTTTTGGCAACCTATCTGGTTATTAGACGTTAATTATACCTACAAAGCAATAAAATGATATGACCATTGTTTAAGCAGTACTATAGCTATAAATATCAGAGGCCTAGACGTAATATTATCAGCTAAGTAATACGATATAAAATACAGATAATACTAATAAATCCTCTTTAATTTCAAGATGTCGCGACTGTATTCTGTGCTATTAATTCGGTAGAAAAAAAAACTTGTAATACACTAAATGTATGAATAATACACAAAACAAAAAAGAAGTCATTAAAATATGCGATAAAATCAGTGAATATAACAAAGTTTCTCGTTAATATTTATCGCTGTATTGTTTCCGAAGTTTTAAGAGAAAATCTCATTTACATTTCAAGACTATTTTTGTGCATTCATTCATAAATACCATTAGTCATTTAGAACAACGTAAACAGTCTAAAATACCTAGTTTGGAGATAAATAGATTTATTCATGAGAATGATAAAGAATTATCATTATAAATCATATCATATCATAAGTCTGATATAGATGATACATTAATATAAAGCGTTAAATCAAACAGATTTAAAGGCAAGTTCTATCAAAGCAACAATCGTGTATCAACCAGCTGCACCACAAACACCTTTAACCAACAATGAGACGGAACCGTGATAAAAATCCTAGTATCCAATACGTTTTGATTCTCCAATCAAAATGCGTTGCCGCAGCTGTCGAGCACATTGCTCAGCGCGTGCGCAGATAATATGGACGACATATGAAACGAAATATAAATAATGTGGTATATAACGGATGTGGATGGTAAAAGCTTAGGTTTTATTAATTTATATTTTATATTTAGTAAGCTATAATATAAGCTATAATGTTTTAATTCAGTATATTATATTACATCCTCATTTGTTTTTAGGAATAACTGGTTTCTTTAACGGTTTTATTTTAACATCTTTAACAAATGTCGACTGAAAAAGCTTAGATTTCATATGATAGCTTCTTAATTTATGTATAGCTGACTATATCTCATCTTTTATTATAATAACAGCCGTAAATATTTTTAACGAATTTAACTTTATTTAATGTTTTTGAGTTTAAAATTGAATGCTTTATAATATTCGTACTGGATGTAGAGTAAAAATAGTTTCATTAAAATACATGAAACGTTACCTAGATTATTAGTACATTTATTTTAATGAGAACACTAGAAAAAATCTCAGGTACAATATAATTACTTCAGGAGTAGGCTTCAAATAAAGGTGATTTTACAGAACAAGGGCATGTCTCCCTTCCCCCGGTTAAGCTTTACGGCGGTTGTTTTAAAACTAATTTGCTAACTTTAAGTTACTTTTCAGCCCTTAACTTATAATCGTAAATTAAGTCAAGTAGGTTCTCTGAAGTTTCAGCCGAAACTTATGCCGTGAGATCTGCTTTTTTATTAATTATTACATTGATTAAGTTTCTATTTTATTGTAAATGTAATGTAATTATAAGCTTATAAGTTAAAAGTATATCCATGGAGTTTTGCCGGCTCTTTGGAATCTAGAGTCTGACTTTTCATAAGTGCAATGTGTGTTTGTTTAGAATAAAAAAAATGACTGACTGTGAAAGATCGTCCCTTATATAGGATGTTACGTGATCCAGCATTTCTTACTGTCAGGAATTCTATTGTTTTCGAGGATATTGAATGCCTAGCGGATTAAAGAATTAAAAATATTTGTCTTGAAGAAAATACCACATATATATCTTTAAACATTTTTTTTTAAATAACAAACTGATTTCTAACTTTTAAGGATTTAATATAAATAGTTTTCTTAATTTCAAGTTTCTTTATGATCAATTTTTTGTTTATTTATTTATATAATGACATAGATACTTATTAGAATATAAATTGTTTTTTTGTTTAATAATTTAAATAAGTAATAAGAAAAAGCCTATTAATAACGATTATTTCTAATCAAACTCTATATAAAAATTGTGTATCAATTTCAAAATAAATGAATGTCGAAAAGAAATTGCCTGCGATTTTTCATGGGCTATTAACTTTGCAGTTGTTTTTATTACACTTTTATGGTAATACCGGCCTTTGTTTTGAATTTCGATTCGTATACATTAATACCGCTGTCGCTTAGTATTGCGGTATCTTTAAGTAATTATATGCTGAGAAATAGACAATGTGCTCTAAAAGAAACGTTTATGATAACAAAAGAGATTGTCATATAATTCCTTTATGTCAATTATGACAATTGAATTTTCGGTGTTGCAAGTTGCATGGTTGAAATATCCCCTAAATAACTACCTACGATTAAAGGCATTAGGGTAATTTACATGATAATATTAATAAATGTATACTAATATACATATAATAAATGTGTTTTAATAGGTTATTAAAAATATGGAAACATAGGTGCATATCAGAAAAGTAAATAATCAGAATAGTAATGCATGCTCAAAACTTAAATCGAGGAAATCAAAACTTTTTAAAGAAGAAGCGAGAAGGGCATATGTGTATATACATACCTATACTTTTTATAACTAATATTATTCTGTAGAGTATTATAAATTACCTTTCAATAATAATATAGTAATCGTAAAAAAAACTAAGTAACTACTTTAAATAATATATATTTACGATATGTGAATATAATTATAGTTATAACCACTAATAAGCCATTCGTGCAAAGGGCGCGTACTTTTCATAAGCGTTAACACAATGCTTCCGCCATTACACAAAGCCCGCGAAACCGTCCGACGACAAGATGGCGCTAATCTATGCAGGCGAATAAATTAATGCAAATACCTCCTCGTAAATAAGTCATACAAGTGTTTGCGTCATTCACAAATAGATTCGATTTTTTTGTATTTTACAAAACAAGTGTGTTAACCGAAACTGTTTAATATATGTAGAAACTTTTTTCGGACCTTATAGAAATAAAACTGACTCGTTTGTTTCTTAGTTATGTTTATACTAGAAAAAAATAACCTTATTCCTATTTAAAGTCTCTTACAGTCAAGAGCAATTAAAAAATATCTGATATATACACAATAGGTATATAGATTTTGAGGTTTAGAGTGAGGTTTTGGGGTTAAGAGTTAAATATCGTACATTTTTTAAAGATAATAGTGCGTCTTACCTTCTTCTCCGTCAACTTCTCGCATCTTCTCTGCTTGCATATCTGGTGTGACTTATCATTCCTACAAGGAGCGCAGTCACCACAGTTGTCTTTCCTTTGGCAGCCTATACACTCCCCGCATCTCTTTCTCTTCTTTTTAGTCTGCGATGAAAAGAACTAACATTAAGTCAATTTATTTGTCTGTTACTCGATATTTTTCATAAATGTCTGCAATATAAAGTTTATTAATTAATAAACTTAGCAAAGTTTGTTCCCAATCTCTCTGTTCGCGTGTCACGAGTTCCTAAGACATAAAGAATGCAATTATTGCCCAGACAACAATTTCGGCGTATTCTGAACTCCTTAATGATTCGTCTGGGTCATGCGCAGCGTTCACTCGTGACGGCAGATAATGTTAGTATTAAAAATGTTTATTACTATTATTAGATATTATAATTTTATTAAGTGGTGTATTTTTGTATGCAATAAAGTTAATAATTTGTTTTAGGATTATTTTATAAAAACGTAATTTTATATTACTTACCAGTGTTCTAAATTGTATAAAATGAATGCATAGTGATGTGTGTAAGCTGAAAGCCGCGTTTTATTTATTTAATTATGAAGTATAATAATTATTGTATATTTTAACGAGATCGAATCAAGCTATAACCGTAAAAATACCATCTATTTCTTTCCATTTCATTCGCACAAAACTGGCTTTTCTCAAGATCGAAGTCATGATTGTGACGTACAACTGACGTATAAAATTTTAGCAAATTTAAAATTATTTAACATGATATATATTTTTTTGGTGTTTAAAGTAAATACTATTTATTTCAAATACCGAAAAATATATTCAATTAATAAGTGAATAATAGTTTATTTACTATTAAATGGCTCTTGATAAAATATCGATTAACTTCCAATCTCTTATCGATATGGCAAATGCTCAAATCGATAGAGAATATATTATATTAATTAAATATTATTCTACATAACGCCATGTGCATTTTATAACACGTTAGTCAATTGGAATAATTTAAGTATTAGCAATTTTAATTTATTTTGTAACTCAATTTAAATTGACACATATGTTTATCACTTAGTTTACATTTTTTATTAATCAAAGTTAGTAACTACGTCTGTATACATCTTTATGCACAGGTAATAAATAAGTTAAATGTATTCTGTCGTCTCTTTTACCTCACTGTTTCGTATTTTGTTTCTAGGAAGCTTTCGCATTGGATTCCCCCCAGAGTGAGTCATTCTTATAACAGGCTATTGAAATATAGAACCTATTACCGAATTGCAAAGGTTTTCAGAGAAAAAGCGAGCCATTTGTCATAGTTTTTGATATAGAAAACTATATTTATTACAAATTAAATGTTCAAATCTGTTTAATTTTGTATATAAGTTAAACGAATTTGTATAATTTTGTTGTTGGTAATTTTTTTTTGCCATTCAAATTCCCCAGACATATTTAAGTAATTTCTGACTTGGAAATTTGATGGTAGACTTCATAACGGGTTTTCAGCTTATTAAAATGTAATTTTCTGATAAAATTCGCGTGCGTCTAATGATGTCGATAAAATCTTACCATCATTCACTTTATAACAGAACTGTAATAAGATTAAATTATAACATGGATATATAACAATCGAACAAAATAATAATTTTTAATAAATATAGAATGCAATATTCCTATACGGGATGATATTCGAACCCGCGACCTCTGGGAAACTGTTCCGTCGTTCTAACAATTAAGCGTTCGCTTTTAAATAATATCTATATATAAAGTGTCAAGCTGTGTGTAATTGATATTATAAATAAAATTGCTCATTGAATTTCAATGCAATTAGGTAACATCTAAAACAGAAGTCGCAAAAAGTCCAGAGTATAATTAGTATTCTAACAGCTGCACGTTTAAAGGTGTTCGTTATTACTCTAGGAAACGCTGACATTTGCCGCGGAATGTCACTATATTCTGGACTTTTCTAGAAGTTAGATAATTTTTAGTTATTCCTTTAGTTCAGTAACTTTGCTATATAATTGAAGATATATAATTAATTCTATCTTTATTTTCATAAAATATGTCTATTATAAAAACTACAATTAAACTAATGAGAGAGCTCTTGAACTATTATTTATCCGACAAATTAGCGTTTTTTTTTATAATTATTAAATTATAAATACGCGGTTAAAAATATTGCAATGAAAATTCGCATTACACTCTAAAAAAAAATCATATTCTGGTTTTGTTTAAATCAAAATAAATACTTATTCTTTAATGTGAAGAATAAAATTATAAGTGTATATAAATTAACTATTTCTGTTACAGTTAATTCTAACTTAACATTTCTTAATTACACTTAATATGTTGCGGAGTTTAAACTTTCAAGGACACGCGTAAATCGCCTGTTTTAATTCGTGTTTTAAACGAGAGGAAGTTAATTTATTGGAGGAACCAGCAAATCGGCTAACTATTAAATTTATAGCCGCGAAGACAGAGTTCGGCCATTTTGAAACTCGAAATGGTGAATAAAACAGCTCTCGAATAATAAAAGGTGAAATTACTGGAAAAGTTTTTCTTTTTAGATTTTTCTCGAATATGTTGGTTCGTTCAGTCGCCGTGTAGTCGAATGAAATTCAGAGGATTTTCTTATATTTTGTCGAATATTCGCTTTTCGCAATTCCCCGGCGTCTTGTTTACGCAATTTGCCAATTCGCGGAAAGAGAGATTGGTTGTCGTGTTTGATTTTATAGTGCCTTTTTAAGATCTATAATTTAGAATTTGTTACAGTCCTTAAAAAAACAATGAAAAAGAAAAGTTTAATCTTAAGAATCTCACCTGTTTTTCGCTGGATATGTCATCGAGCTCCATTGGTCCCGTGGCCATGGGTGGCGCACCATGCATGGGAGACTTAAACCCAGCAGTGGATGACACCGCGGCCACTTGTCCACTGCTTTCGGACCCCATTTCCATGTTAGAACAATCAGATTCTGAGCTGTTTGCCCTCATTTTCCGTCGCTCCTTCTTTCTAAAATCTGACCTGGTGGGAGATGAACCGCTCCCAAAACCATTCACTTTCTTGTCATAACTATTGTCAATTAGCATTGGATTTTGAAAATTGCTATGATGTAGTCCGTTGGGGGTGTACTTGTCTTGCAACGATTTCATATCAAAGGGCTCATTCTTTAGCACATGCACAACCGTTGGACTTTGAATATTCTGTATTAGGCTACCGTTCTGATGTAAGAGCGTTCCATTCTGATGTAATATACCGTTTTGGGAAGGGAATGCGTTTATTGTTGCTATATTTGGCTGGTAAAGCTGTATGTGTCGATCGTCTATGTAAGCTTGTCCGGTCGGTGCTAGCTCTCGTGCTTGTAATGGAGCTGGAACGATGGGATAACTGCGCGCGTTTACCGCGGTGAGAGTATGGAATGTCGTTGCATTTACTGGTGAAAGAGTAGTCAAAGTACTGGATAAGGGAGCAACCTGCGCCAAGGTTGTTAAATGAGCTGGTGATGCCGGCGTTGTTAGTTGCGTGAGCTGGGTTAACTGACTAGGGCTCGCGCTTGGCGTCGGGCTCGTGGTGACAGGCACTGGTGTCACACTTGGGAGCCCTGTCTCCGGTATCACTGTGGTTTCTGGAAATGTTTGAAATTGGCTTTGGAAGGACGGTAGCTTGTTGGGTATCGGTTGTAGAGTGATAGATTGGTACTCGAGAGGGGATGCGAAGCCCGCTCGTAGTATTGCATCCTTCGAGTTGACGGTAATGGGCATGGATTCCCAGGGGCGGTACTGCGGCTGGCTTGCTATAACGGAGACCGTGTCACCTGTTCTCTCGTAGTACTCCCAGGCAGGGTCCAGAAGTCGCGCTTCGGCGGTCAGTATTCTCTGCTCGTTCTCCGCCATGTCGCCGAACGTCGAGAAGGGCGGTAAGTGCGCGCTATCCGCGCCCGCCTCACTCCTGAGCGCTTCGCTCATGACGTGTTCACTCTCAACCTCATCGCGTCACTCTTATTTACTTCTAACAATATAAATAAGCTCTACTAAGTCTATTTACGTTGTACTGAACACTCGGAACTGAACTGGAACTTGATAATTTGTACTCTTTGAACTGGCTTCGTTTGTCTCTTTATACTAAATAGCACTTAAATTAAGGTTATACGGCACACCGGTTAACACTACACTAATCACAATATCTTCGTTATATCACTAACAATAAATTATATAAAAAGTCCTTAACAACAGTTAACTTATTCAAGTCCTATACTAATTATAAAAATCTTTGGCTGATTTTTGAAAACGCTCGAGGAATTAATTGGTTCGACTTTTTTTGTTAATTCGTTAACTATTAATAAAATATTTTGTGCACTCGTTTAACGATTTTATTTTGGAACGTTAAAATACTGGTCGTTGATAGATTTTCTTTTTAAAATTTTCTTCAAGGCTTCTTTTTATTGTAAATACCGATTATTTCAGACTTAAATTAATTTGTACTGTTTGGGAATTAGCGTATACTATTTAGCGTAAAGTTAATCGTTAAAAGGTTTAAAAAATAGTGCTTATATATTTTTTTTGAAACGAAAGATATGACTGGAGGCTTTGGTTTGAGGCTTTTGTGGATTTTGGTTAGTTTTGGTGTCGCACGGTGGGGGAGGCTGGCCGATGTTATCCGTGCGGCCTGCACCAATCTGTGGACAAAAAAAAAATATTATACTTTATTTATTCTCATTATACACTGAACTAAATAACTTGATATCTTTACTTTGTAAAATATTTTAACGCCTGTTTTATATAGATAATTTAACTATGGACTGATTGTTTTAATCCACAGATAATATTTGATATTATCTATAGAATATCTGCTTTAATATTAATGTTCTTTATTTATCTGAGGATTAAATGTCCGCGCCAAAAGATGTGTTTTTTTTAATCAATAAAACTATTTTGTATAAACTTATTTACGATATATTTGCGCATGCGTATATGATGTTTTGAAGCGCGCGTAAATCGATGGCGGGAACCAATAATATTTGGAGTATTTATAATATTTTGAAGGTTATAATTATATATATTACTAAATATCTAATAAAAGAGAAAAAACCTAAAGTAATATTTTATATACTGAATTGTACATCATCATCATGTCCTAAATGATAAGATTTTAAAAGATTCAAATGTTTATAAATATGTGACATATTTTATACAACGGAAGAAGTAAAACAATCTGAATAGATTTAATTCTAATTTAGCATGTCTAGTTTTAGGGTCAAATAACATTATAAATAACGATGACTGTTTGTTTGTGTGTCTTCTGTCTTGTTATACGCATAAAGTATTAATAATACAATTGAAAACAATAATTAATAATTTCACGAGCTGTACCACGTTCCAGAACTATTCGGGTGTCGTCACGTTGTCGTCACGTGGTCGCTTGTAAACAATCTATTTATAGTACGCATAGCTAGCTCTATTTTGGATCAACTATTTTGAGGTTTACTATTTTTAATAGTTACAATTTTAAACCATTTTGGCTCAGTGTTCCTATTTTTAATTGTATTGTTTTTATCCTTTTTTATTAATAGTTTTACTGTTATTATTAATATATTTGAATGAATGGCTCTCATATCAGTGATGTTCAAAAAAATTATAATATATTTTTTATTGATTTTATACTTATTTATATGTGCTACTCTCAGAGTGTAAGTAAATAGTCATGTTCCATTTTGCATATTATATGCAAGCTAGTGATGTTGTCTTTAAACATGTATATTTCATACTATAACCTCTTTTTTAGTTTTCCATCCACACATCAAAAGGCTTTTGTAAATTCTACACGAAGAGGGAAAATCGTAACGTGCTTGTTTCAACTTTTTTCTCAACCCCTCGCTTGATTTTCCTGGAGGTAAGGAAAAAGTTTTATATGTACAACTACCGCCACTTAGGCATTACAAAACTAACTGAGTATTCTTATAAGGATATTGCTTCTATTTATGCAGTTTTAATTTAAATAATATATTTATAAGATATAGAGATAAAAAATACGTATTTTTACTATAAATGATACTAAAATAATATTGCGTCATCAGGCTTAAAAATGCGATCAAAATGTCCCGACTAGTAATCACAAGGCGAAACTCTTTGTAGATGCGCACAAAGAGCGTTCCTCGAAAAAAAAAAAAGATTAAAAAGCTCAGTCGAAACGGAACGCAACTTGAGACTCGAGTGTGAGTGTGTTGTTATTGGATTGTATCTGTGTGCGTGAGGATTCGTCTGTACTATCGTGGTGTGGGTGATAGAGCCGGGTGTGTGCGAACGCGATAGTATCTGGGTCTCGGTTGTCAAGGGCAACCGTACAACCGCTGCAGCAAGGCATTGCGCTTTCAGCTTTGCGCTGTAATTATACGGCGTATTTTTAGTACGGATGTTGTCGCTTTTTTGTCCTGACGCGTTCTGGCGCAAAGCGTGTTTAGATGTTCGGAAATCCTTGAATCTTGAAAGCTTGAACTTGTAGTTTTCATATACGTTGCGACGCCATTGTATATACGTTATTATTGTTTTACAGTGAATATATATAAATATATATATTTATCATCCCAATACATCCGATATGTTATAATATAATGAATGGTTATTATTCGATCATTTTTATGGCACATCCGGCGCCTGCGCATCATACCTGCACCGGAAACTGATATCTACGTTACTGTGATCATGCTACTGATAAAGTTATTGATAGCTTTATCATCGATATCATATATAATTCGAATAAAGTTAAGATTTTATATTATTTATGAAAAGGAATAATATGTAGATAATATTTATTCCAACTTTTAATACTCATTGTAGAAAACACAATTAAAGTAATATTATAATGAATTCTAAGATATAAAATACCATAGCTATTTACCGTGACTCCGTTCGCGTTTATATATTAATTTTATAGTATCTGAATAATGATTTAAAACCTTGTACTTAATACTGATGGAAAGTGGACTAGTTGAAAAATAAATTTAGACAAAAACTATATATATAAAGAAATGATTCCCAATACTTTACGATATGAAAATCTCTTTCTAATACTGATTCAATGTTTTTTTGTACGATTTTATGTAGACTTCAATAAATTGGCTATCAAAGACAATTATTTTTCAGATTCGACTGGTTTTAATTAGCCCGAATTCCATAAATTAGCATGTATCTGATACAAAAAAATACTTTAAAATACTTATAAATACACATTTATATATATATATATTTTACTATTTTAATTTTTTTCTTGCTTTTCTTTCAAATCGTATTTTTCAAAAAAAAAAATATTTAAATGTTTTTTTACATCGATTTATTTCATTGTGACATTTTTTTATGATTCACAGTTCTTGTTACATATTATAGAGTGTAAAGCGTCTATTTCTCACACTATTATAAGTAATGACTACTTGCGCAGGATACGTACATCAGAATGATTGCCGCTTTATATTATTGTTACAAATTCTATGCTATGTAGAGCTTTTTAAATCATATTCTCTACATTTATATGTAAGATATGACATATTAAATGAAATATACAGCTCTACAGCTGCATCCATATTTTTCTAGTTCAAGCTGGTATTATTTTAAAACATAAATCTGCGAATGTTCGTTTATATGTAATTTATATAATTAATTTATAGTTTAAATGACACATCTAGAGTTAAATGTTTCCAATGCAAGCTGAAATAAGAAATCTGCGACACGTGTGTGTGTGTAAGCATACCTATATGACGTCATACCAAATCTTCAAAACAAAGGCGCTGTGATTAAGAGACATTACAATGATAAGAAGATCTCCCATATAGAGTTACCTCCCATCCCATTGAAGCACTCAAATCCAGTTGAATAGAGCCGCAGATGTGGAGTTTTTTTCAACAATCTTTCCCACACTACCACTTTTTCTTATACCTCACCTCACCACATTATAAAAAACCCCACGCAATTTAAATAACATCAATCTGAACCGTATTACAATAGCATTAAGACCGCTATATATTTTATTAAACTATAATTTGACAATGATAAGTTGGTCGCTATAGTTTTGTAAGAATTTTTTGTGTCCCCAGTATAGGATGCGACATCGGAAATTGTATATTTTTTCGTCTTACACCTATGAGACTAAATTGTTTGCAGGAAGTCACACATGTATGATTGTTAATGTATGATTTAGTATTGTTTCCTTTTGAAACTATTGCATTGTATTTACGTTATAAAAGTTAAATGAAGTCGAGAACAAATAGCTTGGGAAAATCATTCAAAAGTATTACGATACATACGACATATGATGTATATATATATATATATACTGTTAGTTGTATCGGTATTTAAAAAGACTAGTTTGGAAGCCATTCGGGGTTCTTACACACGAGCTGGAAGTATGGCGAACTCGCAGTACTCACCAATTCGACAAATTCCTAAACAATTAACGTTAACACAGACGAATTTATATATCATCATAAGCGACAAAATTTTAAATACAAATACAAATAAAAGTAAAACCAAATAAGATTTAAGATATTAAATTGAATGCAAAACAAAATGAGCACTGAAATAGAAATTGTGTGATACAACGCGACCGAGCGTTCACCGGCGAGACTCCGCCAAATAAAATACCCGACATTGCAAAACTTTGTCCGGCGATATAATATTTGAACAACACTCTATACATCTCAAAACCATAGTCCCTTAGTTTACTTAGGAGCAATAAAATACGGATTATCCTTGAGAAAATATCAATGGATTTAATATATTACTTATTTCAACGCGATATTATCGATTGCTTACAATATTGATTTAATACTCTCATTTTGTATTTTGTAAGCAATATAGAAATATGTATTTTAAATAAAAACAAACAAAATACGTTTTTCAATAACAAAATTCTTAAGTAAAATGAGAAAAACGATGAATTAATTACTAAATTATAAGCAATGAAATTCATCATCAAATCAGACTAAAAAACTAGACGAAGGAAGCAACGCCGTACAAAAAGGAAGCATTGCACAATCCGTTGCTCTCGTTCCATAACCGCGGAGAGGGGAAATGGAGGGGTGGAGGGGGGTAAATTGGCCAATTTGTTTATTTGTTTTCATTGGCCTCACTGAACTTGACTCGCCATTATCGCATTCACGGGAGGAAGGCGCATTATTTATTCGATTATTCCGTGGGACCGGCGGTCTGTAACTGTACCGACTAAAAGATTTATCTAGATATAGATAAGTGTTGACTAAACTATCTATAGATAAATTAGTTAGATTTTAAGGATACGTAGGAGTAGAGTTTAAATTAAAGGTACATTCTGTTTGTCCTGTTTATGATTTGACATCTGAAATACTTAGGAAATATAATTTAAAAATCCTATCCCTGTTTAATATTAAAAACAAATAAATATATATATGTATATTATATAAATATATATATACAAACAATAAAATGACATTTAAACAGAATTAGGTTTGAATTTTTCAAGGTATATTCATTACATTCAGTAAGTAAGTAAGGTATATTCAGTAAGTAAGATATGTCCTGTTTATGGTCTGACATCTGAAATTATCAAGATAAATCACACAAAATTCATATCTTTGTTTCATATGACAAATAAGCAAAAAACAACCAAATACTACTTTAACTATCAAAGACAAAAAAACGTTTTAGTCAAAAATCGAAAAACAAATACTTAGACTTTAAAAAGCTATTTAAAAAATATATAAAACTCAAGAAGATTCAAATTTATTACAATGTATGTATATTATATTTAAAAAGTTATAATACTTCTATTATATAAAAAGTAGAGTAACAGATAGTAAGATTATCGTTTTTGGTCAAATGCTTCCTTTAAAATTAGGGGTAATAGTATGTAATTGTTAAAATGTAGAGCTGGAATATTTTATACTATAAAATTAGATAGAATACGAGCAAAAAGATGTCTTGTTTATCTTTGTTTTATTTATTTTTATTTGAAATAGTTTCCGATATTGAAAAGTAACCTAACAAATCATCCTATCATCTTGGTATCTATCAAGGCAATAAGCTAAATAAAGAATGTAGTAAACTTCTGCAAACTCTCTCTTTTATCGTTATTTACTTGTTTTATCATTAATAAGGTTTAAATTAAAACAACAAAAGTAAATTGAATCTTATTAGAAGTCAAACTTTAACACAAAGACTAAATATACTAAATAATATATGTGAGGCATTCAGGTAGAGTCACGCACTAACTGTCTGAATTATTTACAATTAAAGGCTAAATTACAAGTATCATGCGCAGTAACAATGACATGTCGATGCGTCACCGCAGCCACTCGCTCTACATCACCCCGAATACACACTACTTAAGTAAATACAAGTAAGCTTTTACTCGAGAATATTGCATTTTGCTTTCACTAAACTTTGGCCAAACATAAGCATTTTAGTACTTTTAAAGTAGTGTAGTCTCTACCCACAGGAAACCGTTTGAATCGCGAAAGCTGCACAACGAAAGCTCTGGCGGAAGCACGCAAACCGGCACCGGGGCTCGCTTCACGCTCCACTGCCAGCCTTGTCTAACTAAACATCACAAACAGCCAGAAGCTCCACAACACAACTTTATAAACTACACATTCACATCGAAAGCTCGCACAAAACTTTTGTATACACGAGCGGTACCTTCTCTGGTCGCTTGATCCATCCGCGCCTCCTTTTTTTCTTCGTCTCGCTGCCTTGGAAATACAAAACGGCTCGAAGGACGCACGCGAAAAATAAACAAAAAGGGATGTAGTTCGCGATCGCGTCGTTGCGCGTGTCCCGGGCGCGAGAGCGGTGTGCGCGCGTATGTTCGCGTCGGCGTTCGGCGGAGGACTGGCGCGAGGCCGACGCAGCTGCCTCAGCGGCCAATGGCGGCCGGTCACGTGACGCCCCGCGCCCGCACACGCTTGTTTACAAATAATAATAATAGGGCCGGTGGCGCCGCGCGTCGCTACAGCGGCTACGAGCTACGAACTACGAGCTACGCACAGCTGTCGTTGCATTTGGCGGGATTCGATTCGAACTGTTTACTTACGGAGCTTTCGCATTTCGTATCGATCGTCGAACTTTTACACGCATTAAGAAATTTCGTCGAACTTTTGCACGCATTTTGAGTAAGAAATTTCGTTTGCTTTCGATTATCTTATTTCCATGTCGTTTCCTGCTAAGTCTGTTTACCAATAATGAGATTATTTTGTAATTTTTGCCAGGAGGGTGCGACATCCCCATGTCGCGACAGGTTGGTGTTTCCGATTGTTTTGCGTTCAGGACGTAAGGTGCAAGGGGGTTAGAACCCCAGTGCATAGTTCACCTATATACGGCTGGTCCCCTCAATGATGTCCCGTGGTCCGTGGACTGGCTGAACACTTGACAGACTCCAGGCCCTTCACCCAGATAATACACCCTACTCGTTATCTCGTCACTTACCTTGCGAACCTTCATAAATAAACAATAAACGGTGTCGTCCGTGTATCATTTTTCTTAACGACATGCTTTTACCTTTTACCTTATATTTCTTTAAAATAAACAAGTTTTAAAATGAACAGGTGAATTCTTCTATAGATGATATCATTTTTCTCATAATATTATAAAATGAATCTACATCAAAATAAAATATTCTATTTTATAAAAGTTTTTTACATCATCCCTTTCTTGCTGTTTCAATGTATAATTGTTAATTATTTTTATGTATTCAGAGTTTTTTGTTTTTATTTATATGTATATTTATACCAATAGTCAAACACCCAAAATTCATTTTATAATCATGTTGTGACATTAAGATACCCTATTAAGGTAAATAATATATTATATTTAGAATTATATCTTAAAACATTATTTGTATTGAAATATAATAATAATGTAAAAAACTTCAAATATAAAAATAATAACAACACTGTAAGTATACCTTATACATTTAAAAGCAATCACGTACATGTATTATATTTATTTTGATTGGAATAAGAGTTTTTTTTATGTACAAATTAGAAAATTGTAAACAATAATTAAACTTAAACAAAATGAAAAACAATATAAAAGTAATCTTAACAAAATATTATAAGTAAAGTCGTTATATTTAGTTTTTAGGTTTTATATATCTAAAATATAGAAACTTAATTATCATATAATATAAATTAAATATGATAAATAATATTAATATCCACATTTGTAAAGGTCTCTACATATTCATAAATTATACAAAGAACGCAGTTAACATTACGACGTCAGAGCTCGGTTTATTATGGCTAATTAAAAATTAGCGAATTTAGACTCTACTGATATGAGATAAAGTATATTTTAGAGTGGGTTACTAATTGTATAGTAGAGCCATAGTGAGTGGTCGATCGATATGCGCAGGGACCGCTCTGAGAATTTTATAGACTTTTGTTTGTTCGACGCACTGTATAATATGTTCGTAATAAAGTTTATTATATGAATATTATTAATACTTTAAACATTAACATAAGCAATTAGAGTTTTAGAGTTCTATGTATTTTTATTATATTTTTTTTTGATAATGTTTCATGTCTAGTGAGAGTTTCACTGATGGTATGATTGATGTGACAGTTTCACTGATGAAAGTATAAATACGTCTAAAAGTAAAGATAACAGTATTTGTTTTTATGTATCCCACTGCTGGGCAAACCTCCACACCGGTTAAGAAAAGATGGAGTCTAACCACAAAGCAAAGCTTCTTTACGATATGGTGGTTTGATCATAGAATATCTATAAGACATCTAATATATACAATTCTTCCTTAAAAATCAGATCCAAAATCAAACCTAAGTATTGTATATCAAGGTTGAGATAGAAATCGAACTTTAAACTCCTCAATACAAAACCAAGCAAAGACACGCCAGAAAATAATCAATAATTATATTGTATTCTTAATTATAATTGACTAATTTCATTTTTTTTACTATCTAGAAAGTGCTATAGATGACTAAGAGCGTTTCCAAGATACGTTGGGGTGACTTATATTTAATAAAAACAATATACAGATTTAGAAATCTTCAACCCTGTAACTGTATATCATGTTAGGCCATTACTGTACTTTTTTATTTCTTTTTTTTTGGTACACTATAGTCTATAAAAGTTTCTTGTCTATTCCCATTATTTCATCTGTCATACTCAATTATTATTTCATTACTATAGAGCTTAATGTAGTGAAGTTGTGTTTTGCGAGTGACGTCATCCCACAGCACCCGCGGCTGACTCATCAAATTTTCACCAAATTACTCATTTCTGTCCTAACATCATTATATTATTTCTCATATTCACGAATTCCCACCATCTGTTCCCGATTATTGATTATGTTCTCGTCATGCTAACTGTTTTTGTATACACAAATTGTTACGACCAATTTATATTACATATTGTAATTATTAAATAATATTAGTATATTTTAAGCATAAAATACTAAAACAATTCATGAAATATGCCTAAAGCAGATATTATTAATAAAGACCATAACTCAAAGGCTTAAATCTAATTTCTTGTAAAGTAGAAGATAAATCAAAAGAGGAAAATAATTACAAAACAACGCTGACCTATTGCGAGAGTTACATCATAAAGTCCAACGCAAGCATCAAAATGAAAAAAAAACAACTAAAATTAAAAGATTGCAATGCGTGCAAGCATTCTTGCATCGTGCCGCGCCAATTTCATTGCTACAAAAGTGCGTAATATCGATTACTGGCTCCCTTACCCCATCTTCTGTCTCGCTCCCACACGCACGACGCACGCCCGGAACAATAAAAGCCTAAAACGGAACGCACTGCTAATGTCAGCTTTCCGCGGCAAGCGGAGACACCATTTTCTTTTTACCCTCGCGCCATAAGTCCTTTTTTCCCGCCAAAGCTGTCCCCCGCGTAGTTGCCATGACAACCGATCTGTCACACGCACAGAACATAAAACGCAAGCATTGATTTTTTTCCCCGCTTCCTCTTTTACTTTTACGCGTGTTAAGCGACTTTTTGCTTGGATTTTTATTTTAAAAGCGCGAGTTTTGGCGCTCATACTAAGTGCTCTCAGTACTCGTAACAGCAATGGCACTCCTAATATTGAAAAAAATAATTAATTTGTGTTTTGGTAATACAAGACGTTCTCAAATTTACAGTATAATTATCATTCTTTGGTTTTTTTAGAAAATGTTTATATAAATATAAGACATTTTATTTTTATACAAATATATTTTTTTAGTGTTTTTCTATTTTTACAAATGACTTGATTAAAATAGTTTCATAAAAAAATATTTATTAAATCATTTTACCACTTAAGACACTATGTGTTAAGGTAGGCCCGGTAACCCCAAGGCGGGCTTAGCTTGCCAATTCACCCTCGCCGAGAATCTAACTCCATCCAAGAAATACCCCGAAAATTGTCCCGGATTGAAACAGCGAAGCCCTATCTCAATATATACTTACACAATTGACAAGCGAACATGTATAGTCCATATCACTGGTCGAGTTCACTTGACAATTTTCTAAAAGTATCATCAGATTTTTTTTTATAATTAATTATTATATACGTATAAGCGATGACAAATATATTTAATATTGATAAATATATAGGAATATCAAATGAAGTTGATAAGTCTTATTATCAATGGATTTATGACTTATAATTGCAATTGTGATATTGATAAATGATATTTGCGTCTCAAAATAACTTTTCATTTAATATTCTTATTATAGATGTTTTTTTCAATCACAAAAGTATGAAATAAAATAAAATAATAATACCACAGCTATTTATTATCTTTATTTAGTTCAACAATAAAAATTCCTATCACATTTAAATGAAGATAAAAAAAGTTTGCATGTTACAATAGTCGACCTTTTTATGTAAATTAAAAAGTTTTAACGTTAAGAAGCACACATACATATAATCAAATATTAATTCTTATATGTGTGTTATGGTAAATAATGTATAACTAGCTTAAAATGTTCAAATACGTTCAGCTGTCAACTCTTTTATAGTGAAGATGTCAGGTTAGAGCGAGAGCAGCGTTCAACTCGGTGCGAGGGAACGAGATAGATAGATAGATAACTTAGTAAACTTCGTGAAAGTTCCGCGCTCTTAATAATACATACGATACATAACGTTTATAAATTTAATTAAAAAAATGCATTTATTGCAATTAATTTTGTTTTTTTGTTTCTACAATCTTTCAAAAATGCTAGAGATCAATTATCATCAAATCAAATTTATAGATTGTTAAGAATTAAATAGACTATACTACATTACATTCCTACTAATTGTACTTAAACGGTATTAAATAGTAAATAATAGTTTCAGATGAAAATAAGATATTCACAAGCCAAGTCTGAAATTCTAATTTAATTGATATTTCTACTATTTACAAATCGCATAAAATTACACATAATACTTGATTTATTATTATTTTAATATACATTGCTTATAATACTAGCATTTAGGATCCAGTGACAATTAAATGAAACAAACAAACATACAAAAAACGAATCTTTAAAGTATCTACAGTAAACATGACCATTCTATTTTTATACAGTAACGGTAATGTCATGACTTTGCGTTAAAATATTTAGCAAAATAGTAAAATGAAGCCATAAACTTCATTCATTAAAATACAGTCACATTTATTCGTTCCGAAGCTTTTCAAAGTACATTCAGCGCCATCTGTTATGCGATAGCGGAACCCAATAAAAAGCGAATCTTAAAATAACATCACAAAATAATTTTCAATACTTTGTTAACATTAATTGTTGTTCGTGATTGTACATTGACAACAACTTGGGATCCAAAACACATCCGTATATAAATTCTGTCCATTCGACTGCAGCGCTACCAAACGTTTCTGTATGTATTTTTGTTCGCATCGCGACGTGTAGCCGTTGGGTATCGTACATAAACCACTACATTCCGTTGATCTGTAATATTAGCGCATATTTATTAAATAATAATTCACAAGATTTAATTACATGTATAAATCTTCTTTCTTTTAGAAAGCATGCGTAGTTTAGCTTTTCAACAACAGATGTCGCTACCACGTTTGAATTTTGGTATATTGTGGTTAATATAGATGGCTCTCCAAAACTGTGTTTTCAACATTACCTTGAAATTCCTTTACATTATAACCTTTTTATATAGTGTTAATTAAAAATATAAAATAACACTTGTACGTACCAACTACATAGTTTCACTCAAATGTTTTAAAATTATAAACTAACGTTTGCCTTCAATTTCAGTTACGTTATTTTAACCTTCGAGTGGAGAAAAAATAATAACGATTAATAGAAGCAGTCTAAGAGTGCACTCAAAAAAGTATCTCTTGAGAGATGTCAAAATCAAAGTTTTTTATACAATTGCTCTGACGAAATTTGACTTTAGTTAAATGGTTTCTGGTAGGTGAAGAAGAACCGATGAAACAGTTCATCAAGATAATAATAAAGATCTTTAGTAAACAAATAAAAAAACTCACGTGCAAATCTCAGCCCGCACCAGCTGCGTCATGTTATCGGGCATGTTGACGACGTACCGCCAGTTCCCTTTGTTGTTAAGTGCGGCGCGCGGGTTGATGAACTGCGTGCGCGCGCGGCACAGCTCCTCCGCCGGCGACGCCTGGCGCGACGACCGACGCACCGGCGCCTCCTCGCTGAAGACGACCACTTATGACTTTTAACACGCTATATATATATGATGATTTACTTTCGTAATGATGATTAATATATATATTTTTGCGGTTATATTCACGTGAACAGTTCACGCCGCGTTTTCGCATTGATTCGAGATCCTGAGAAACCCCGAATAGATTTGGAATTAGTTGATATAATTTCGATATAATTTACATGAATAAAGTTATAAAAATTTAAACAAAATAATTCTTAATATACTTTAATATATTTTTGTCTTTATCCGATTGCAGAGCAAGGTGTAATTTAACAGATGGAATTATTGTATTAAAATTCATAAAATGTCACACGTCTCAAGTAATAAAAAAAATCAACAAAAATGTTGCAAGCTAAATAAAGTAGTTATTACTTAAATAAATAATTCATATGTAGTAAATTAACCAACTTAGCAAGTCCAAGTGCTATCCTCAGCGCCTCGGCCCCTGTGAGGGTCCTCTGCGCTGCGGCCTCTACAAGTTCAGCGTTCCGTCGTCGTCTCGCGTGTCGTGTCGTGGTCGTGCGAGTCGGAAACGTGATGGAACGTTGGATGCTCACCTCTGCGTCTGATCTTGATGGTGAAATGTATCTGGAAAATTAAATTGTAAACCAATCTTACTATCTATTAAATAAGAAACTTAAACGCCCGGTGTTTGCTTTACATTCAAATAGGAATAAAGATATCTAATAGGCTATACCCTATCGTCAAATCAAATATACATGTATGCTGGGCACCAACGTTTTGCTTCTCCTATCAGACCCAGAAAAATATAATTTATTTGGCTGAATATGAAATCCAACACCCGTGAATTCAACTTTATTTTTTGGTACCGTTAGGTTTGCAACAGTTTATATTATTTATACGAGTAAGTGGTTCTAAGGTCTAATAAAAGTAAGTTATGATTATAAACCACTTACTTCCACCATTCACTAGGATTATACTGCGTCACACCACTGGACGCTTGCAACCAATCAGCTTCATAGTTCTGATAGAGCGGGGAATTAAAATAATTCGGGTTATATAAGTTTAGGCTAGCAGTATTTTGCCTCAGACGTCTGTTCTCATTTTCGAACTGGTTGTTAGATGGATTCCAGAATGTTGGTGATGAATATCCTTGGAAGCCGAACTTGGAATAGTTGGAGGCCTGGTATGCTTTGATGTTGTATGGACTTGGATCAGCCGCTGATGGTGGTTGAAGAGGTGCCTTTTCCGAATATATGTCTGTCGTGCAATAGTATTTTATTATAATTGTGTACGTAATATCATTTATATACTGGCTGGTCTGTGATGGTTTACCAAAAAAGTATACATTTTAAATACATATAGAAGGATAAATTTATCGATATGGTATGGTTTATATAGTTTCGAACCCTGGACTTTTGGAAAACCGTCACGTTTTTATATAAAAAATATAACCGTTTTTTATATGATAATATTAATAAGTAATATTAACTTGAACCTAATTTTAAAGACATTTGCATTTTATGCGTTTCATTTTCCCTAAAACAAAAATTTTATCATATTCCCCCCTCTCCCTCCTTGAAGATTTTTAAAGCACTGTTCTTAATAGAAAGAAGATACTGACTCACCTAAACTGAAAATTAACTGAGATTTCTATATAAATGCTTTTCTGACATTGATTGATTCATTCATTATGATTCATTATGATAACATTAAATACAATGATATTTTTTAATCGACTCACGTGAAATCCATTCAAATGACTTAACATATTTTAATAAATGTCATATTCTACTTTCTAATATCTCACCGCCCTTCGATTAATTAAATTTCACTACAAATTTCTGATTAGAATTTTGATAGATATTTCATATTGGCAATACAATTTTATATAAGTATATTAGCAACAAAAATATGTCTATTAGTTATAGAAATATTATAGAAACTTCTAAACTACCTAAGTTTCCTTACGTTTCTGTTACGTTCAGAGCAAACTTGTCATACGGATATGTGGTGATTATTTTGGAGGAGAGATTCCGAAACATTATATTATATTTCATATATAATACATATAAAAATAATTAATTTGTATATTTGTTACTTTACCTAATAATTTACTTAATTTCAAAGGTCTACGCCAATATATATAAATAATATATATATAATAAGTTTTGATTTCCTTCAAGGATTTTATTACCATTATAACAAAAATAATTTAAAAATATTTTTTTTTAATTCATTGATATAGATACTCCAAGGTTACATTCATTCAAGACATAACCTTAAACAGTATTAGAGTAAATTTAAGCCTTCTTAGCATTTTTCTATAAATCTAAATTGTCGTAAATCTCACCTTGATTAAATTTATGATACTTTGTATTATATTCCTTGTGGAGTCCGTCGTCGACGAGAGATATCTGATCCACGTGGGGCAGAGAGTTGGGTCCGTAACCGTAAGGATAGATGTTTTTCTTATTGGAATCGAAGTTGTCACGGCTCTCGTCAGACAACAGAGTCCGGATGTCGTATTGACCGGCTTCGACGAGTTTTCTGATTACTTTTCTATAATATAAATGAGGGAAAATATACATATAGTTACAGTGATTTTTACTGCAAATGTAAAAACATAACACAAGAATATATAAATAAATACTATAAGGGGCATATGTATTATTATTTATTTTTAACTTTTAAAATGACCTGCTTATGTGATTTCGTTTTATTCCATGAACATCGATTATTAATGTCCATTCGTTATTATTCCATTTCCTTTGAAATAAGAGTATTTCATTATTTTTATTTTAAACTTACTCTGGGTATGGATCAGGGTGCAGACAGTAGGTGAGCCCAGGCTGCGCACACGCAGGCGCGCGTCCCGGCGGCGCGGGCTCAAACACGCAGTTCTGGCCGTAAGGACAATTGTATCCCTCCCCCATTGTGGCCACCCATATTATCTGTAAGACCATATTAAATTAGTGTAACTGTAATAAAAATATATATACATTTTATTAAATGTAAAATATAGATTTATTAACAGCAGGATATAACATAGCTAGTTTACCCTATTCCGTAAGCTTCAATGTTACAGATTTCGTATCCGGGTTGCTGATCTTGTAGCCTCGAATTTGTCAAGAACTCAGAAAAGAACCATTTACATAAGTAAAAGGTGCAGTTCTTTCGGGTTCACAAGTAAATGGGCGGGCGTTTCTTAAGGGTAAATTCTTGGTACTATTTTGTTTTTAATTTATATCAACGATCTTTCTGATTTGATGACTGAAGTAGATAAAAGAGACAAGGACGTTTTCACTGTAAGCGATCGCTTAGTGGTTCTTTCCAAATGGTTTTCGGGAAAAATAAAATTTTGCTTAATAATAACAAAAGTTTCCATAAATTGTTCTAAATTAAATTTTTCATGAGAGTGTAATTGAAAATATTAATGATACTTAATTTTTAGGTTTATCTTTAGATTTATAATTACGATGGGGTTCTCGGATCAATACAAAAGCTAGACGTTTAAATTTAGCGGCGCATGCGTTTAGGAAAATAACACTAAAAAGTATATATGTATAGAAAAGTAATATTGCCAAAGCTTGTTATCAACCTTGTTATTCACTAGTTTGGTCACTAGATATGACTTCACATACTCCCATAGTAAAATGTCTTACGGCATTCGGCTGCGGAGATCAGAGACGGATAAAGATTTTTTATTGTTTTACAAATTACAGTTGTCGGAGCATAACTCAACACGAATGTCATAAAAGTTTTTTCGAAGACGCAAGAATACTTACGCTTCCGTCACATTCTATCTTAGAAAATATAAGTTAAGTCCGGAAAAAACTATTTAATATAAAAAGCCATTTACATCATATCAGCAAAAGAAATATAAAAAAAATAATAGCTAATCGCATAAGATTCAAAGCATTAATTTTTGGGCGATGGATTCGTTTTAACAATGAATTTCTCAAATTTATCACAGATATATCTTTACCGATTACACAATTTTAAGCTCATATTAAACGCGTTCTTGTATCCAAAGTATATTGTAATACTGAGAACTATGTTGACGATAGTGAGGCCTGGTAATAACTTGTTTACAATTCTATATATTGCCTCACAGTAACCGTTTACAAGGTATTGTTTATAGTATAATTACTATTAATTAAAAGGTTTACTTAGAAGACAAACAGAAATTTATTAATAAAAAGAGTATCTATAAAGCTTCTCGCCGGTTCTTCTGCATGGAGCTATTCTTTGGGACCGTGTACTTTAATCTGATATTTTATAAATGTAATTTAGGTCTACTGAAGTATTTATGATATGGAAAATATTGAAATTTTTTTCGAAATTAACGTAATTTCTAGAAATGTAAGATATTTTTTATCTTTTTTTTTTTTCTTTTAACTTGTGCCTTTGTAATCTGAGACACTTTTTTTTCACTACAACTCAGTTTTTAACCTTTGTTTATTTTATTTAGATTAAGAACTTCCTTTATGTAAATAGAAATTATGCACAATGAAAATGTGACATTAAATTAGATTTTTTAAACACGAAATTTAAAAAAGTATTTTTTTTTTCTTTTGGTCTATAATAAAACTTATTATATATTTTAACTAATATTCGACAACATCGTATAACATTGTCTGTGCGTGTCTGTTCGTGCCACCCACTGGTGCGGATAGAAATGTCAAAGTCATATTTGCTCACCGGATTGATACCAGGTGATTTATTTTTAAAATATTCAAAAACGATGCTCAAGTATTTCATTTTATGAGATAATATTATTATTTGAAACTCGTCTTAAGTTGTCTGATTGTGTATTGCCGTTATTTGACTGGAGTATCCAAAATTTCATTTAAATATATATGTTTACAAAATTCCAATGAATTATTTCTTTATAATACATATATTTAGTATTGTTTTTCAAGAATTATTTAAACATTGTGCTTACATAGAAGTGAGGGTTTAAAAAAAAGTAATTAAAAATAAAAAAAAACTTAAAATCTAAATACAAATTCGTGAAAGTATTTATGTAATACTTGAATAATCTATTTGTTTACATTTACAACTGGGAAATACGTTGGAAACTGCGTTTGGATATTCAGAAGGCGAGTTAGATTAGCCGCTTTCTTTTGTGTGATAAGCATGTATTATTACACCTGATGACTTGAGTCATATTTCGTAATAAAACTTTATATATTTGTATAAAAATAAACAAATTATATAATTTATCTAGTAATAAGCAATAAAAAATGTGGTTAGATAAAATATTTTACAGATCTGAAAGGGCGAGGCTATCGAGATAATTACCTCATCTGGTAACAATGGGTGTTACATGGATTTATTAGCACTGAACCAGATGTCAGCGACTGAATCAGATGTCAGACATTTCGGTGTCAAGATCTCGCGGAGGTGTTCAAAAGAGTGTCGAAGGGTCATAACAAATTGCATACGATTTAAATTACGGCTATTAGTAACTAAAGAAACGCGTAAGTATAATTATAGCCATTTAAAAACATCAATCGTAAATTACTTGTAATAAACGATTTAAAAAAGTTTATCAAGATTGCCATTGGTGGACGAAGAATACATTTAAACGTAGTTTAATTATTTTTTTACTCTTATTTAACCATAGTTTAGTTTTAAGTTGGTTATTTTCTTTATATCCACGGTTTATCCGGTACTGGTAATGCTAAGTGAGATGCTTACATAAGTTTCGCCTTGACAAACATTACGGAACCATCAAACAATGCATTTAACTTCGGTTTCATCATTTCAACAGATAATACATTTAAAGCAACGCTGAAGTAACTGAAACCTTTTAAAAGTTACCCCACACATATGTAAGTTATGTTTTAAAACATACTGAAACATATATACATATGTATAGAATATATTAATATATAAATAATTATTTTATTAATATTCAATTCAATCTTCAAAATCAATATTCAATTTCCAAATTGATGTACTTATTCAATTTTTTATGAATATAGAATGAAAAATAAAGCGATACGGACAGTGATTCGAACCGGCGACCTCTGGAAAACTGTCCCGTCGCTCCACCAATTGAGCTACCATGTCACCGCCGGACTCAAAGTAAACTTAAAATGGCTATACAATATACATGTTTATTTTCAAACATTGATATAGTTTTATTAATATTTATCGGTTTTTAAATTTGTTCTTTATTTAATTGCGCAAATTAAAATTTATGGCAAGTTTTTTAATTATTTACAAAATGTTTGTTGTCATGATTGCACAAAGCTGCATAGGTCAAGTGGCTTGCCCCCCGCGAAGCGAGCGGGAACGAGGCAATGGCTCCTCGAGATATTTATTATAGCTTCATTGTAATAGCTTCTACTAATCAGGGACATTACTCTTTCTTTTTATTCAAATAAAGGTATATATATATATATATATATATATATATATATATAAATATTTTAACTATTATTTGAAGATAAGGTTAAAATATATAAATACTTTAACCTTATCTTCAAATAAACACACACACATATATTTGAAATAAATATTGAATGAGAAATTAATCGTATACCTGCCCGCATAGGTTTCAAATTTCAAAAAACCGTCCCGCCGCTTTGCCAATTGAACTACCGTGGCTCTACCCGCTTCGACGAATATAGCATTAATTTACCATGTTATACTATATATACATACTTGAAAATATTGTGGCATCCGTCTCAATAAAGGCGGTTATATATTTAATGTTTTCACGAGATCGCAGGTTTGAGTCTTGTCGGTATCAATAATTTTTTAATCGATTTTTATGAATAATTTAGATAAGCTTAATACGGTCAAACACGCTTAAGAAGCTTAAACAGATAATAATTTAACTAGCTGTTAGCTTACATTTCATAACAGCTAGTAATTGTGTAGAATATTAAAGTTAGTCACCAAGCAATGCGTAACAATGAATTGAAGCCATTGTTTAGTGAACAGGGCTAATTTACATAGTAATACTCATATTTTCCTTATAGAATTGTATTCAGATACCGACAGCAAATACGCAGAAATGTCCCAAGATATATATTTAATAGTATATAATACACATATTTTATAGATATTAATAAATTTAATAAAACGTCATAATAACTAAATTGAACAGCTTTTTTGTAGGTGGTACTTTTGTAAACATATAAATGTCTAACTTGGCTTAAATATTCATTCATATATTTGTATATATTTATTGATATTGTCGGATTATTTTTCAAGAGTACTAAACGGAAAACTTAAGTTACGAGGTTGTCGGAAGCTGTAAGTAAGTTAATTACAGAAAAAAAAAACCACCGTTACGTCGATGTATTGTGTTGTAATCTCATAACTTGGTTTCTGTGCTTACTGTGTCGCTGTTTTATATATTGAAAGAAGCATAGATTAATTTTCATGATTCATTCTTATTGAACGAATGATCATTGCTCTTTTGATTTTTTGGCACGGTTTTTGACTTTCATTATGACAGTTTATACATATAAAATGTATTGACAAATTTTAGTGATTCATTCTTTTTGAACGAATGATTCATTTCTATTGATTGAATGATTCATTGTTCGTTTGACTTTTAGCGGGGTTTTTGACTTCCATTATGACATTTCATTGTTTAAAAAATATATATTATTAAAGTCACACTTTATTTTATGGTTAAAATAACAGATTAAGTATTAATATACTTATTTATTTGTTATTGTATAGGAAAGCGGACTCAAATTCGACTAAACTTACACTGCGTAACATGAAGATAAAAATCTACAACTGGGATGAATACTAAGTGCCATTGTTTTAAAGTTGGCAAACACGTTATTTTAGAAAATTTCTTATCAACATTGAGTTAAGTCTAACACTTTATTTAAGAGGTTCTAAAACAATATCACCGATAATTCAATGGATTTTGGAGATTATTTGTAAAAGTTTTTATTTTTATTTAATCCACAAAAAACATTTAATAAAATTATTTTATTTTTATTTTATTTATTTCATGTACCACAATAAGTTACACAAAAATGAAAGTGAACAAAGACGTATACATTGGATTGGATTTTTATGATATGATATAGAAAACAAATAAGAATAAACAAATATGAATAAAACGGTAGAACCATCGAGGTTCAAGTTTTGTCCGTATTTTAAATATTTTTAGAACATTTTAATTTTATTCAGTACATTTTTTAGCAATACAGACAATTCGTTTGTTTTCAATGTCACAAAGGTAGGACAAAGAACACAAAATACTTTCTAACTATGTCATTATTTGTATGGAAAATGTTTGAGTCATCCGGTACAAGGGTAAAGTTGATATACAAAGATTTTGAATATTAAATATTTATATATTTATTGTTCAATCGGGTATTGCTTTTTTTTAGTTCCGTTATCTGGATAAATTATATTTCGTGCTGACGAGAAAATATTTTCTTTATTTAATTTATATGTATATAAAAATATATATTAAATAAAAGAACGATTATATTAATGATTTGACAGCAATTTAGTATATGTTTATATGAGTCATAATTACGTAATATTTGTTACATACGTAATATTGATTAATAAATATTTTTATTGTAAAACTATCAAATTATCGATCTGAAATGATGACAGAAATTTTGAATTTAAGGAAACAGCAAAAGATATAAGAGAAAAAACTCATAATCAAATTTTTATCTGGTCTCGGAGTTTTACCAGAAATATTTTTAACCTTAAACTATTAATAAACATATAAAATTCAATGAAACGACTGACTGACGGATATGATTTTATTTTGAACATTTGTAATTATAGAAATGAAATCCTAAATCATAGTTCGTTCGTTCATTCGTTCAATCGTTCAACATTATATTAAGCATTTGTAATTATGGGAGTTGTGCCTTAAATTATAGTTCATTCAATCAACTTTATTTTGAACATTTGTAATTTGGGGGAATTGTGTCTCAAATCATAGTCATTCATTCATCCATTCGTTCATTGTTTTCTCATAATGTTTATTAACAGTCAGCTCCACCCACATTATGGCAGTTATTGATTGAGCACGACATGAAAGTGCGACCGACAAGGCGACAACACAAGGATACTCGTGATCTATCCTGGCACGCGCCTGCGCATTTAAATAACAATTATTTACGCATTGAAAACTAGAATTTTTCTGAGACTTTACTCGGCTTGTAAAAATCTTATCAGTACTATCGGTACTCATAATGAATATTTACTGAGAGCACAGTTTAACAGTACTTTTAGAACAAAGTTTGACGTTACGAAACGATGATAGTTTTCGAGGTTCTCAATAGTTCTTGATTGAGTTTGGTCTGCTATCAATAACAACCAATCACTGACAAGAAATCGTTTCGTGACTGCTCGAAAACTATCGACGTTTCAAACTCGTACTACGGGTACTAGTGATATAAAAACTTAGAACATTTCTACGAAATCTGTCACCTAACCTTGCTATGAAGAAATCATGCATCACGCAACCTTGATATTATGACTTATATATGAAACCTTTATTTTTAGAAATTTATAATAATCTATTCTATTACAATTTAAACTCAATAATTTTTGAAAATATTGTAATCTATATAAAATGCTTAGATAAATTAAAATATATGAATATTTAATTATGTTTCATTAATTATAAATACATTTAAAAATAGCTGTTTCTTTGTATAACGAATATGGAAACAGTTAGCGGAAATATCATAATTCATTACATATTTATATAATTCCAAGTATACTATAATTAATAAACAAACAAAGAATTATAACGAGTAATTAGAACGTTAAACATGTTATAATAATACTTTATTTCTTAATAAAAATATTGGATTATGATTCTGACATTTTGTTATAACTAGGTATTACCGCAGCTGCTTTAAAATTTAAAACGAAATTTGACATTTATTTGTGATGTTTTGACACTTCTATTTATTATTTATAATAGAAATAAAACAATAGGATAGAATAAATAAATAAATATGATATTCGGACATTTCCACACACCGCAATCTAGCCCCAAACTAAGCAATGCTTGGAGATAGTATGAGTACCAGACAACTGAACTATATATTTATTAATTTTTAAAACATACAAACAACACCAAGATTCTAGAAAACATCTATTTGAGTTATATATTATAAACATTTATATTTATCATAAAAATGAAACAGTAGGAGAGAATGAATCAAATATTCCATCAGAGCCTGTCTGTAGCCCAACGCTCGTTGTCTATTCTACTTCAATGTATGAACGTAAGCGATAATATAACGTACTCTTATATATTATAATATCTTATACTGCCTTATTGGCATTTTTTTTCTTCCGGTTAACTGGTGCTCTGTAAGTCCGCTAATTGTATTTTTTTTTAAATAAAGATTAAATAAATAAATACATACATTCATTCTATTCGACAAGCGTTAATGCCACTTGTCTAGACCGTCTGTTAATTCACAGTTAATGGTTAGGAAATGCTTACATTTCGACAGCCTCGCTCCAGTTCCATGTCGTTAGTCTGTCTGTATGTAAAATACTACCCCATTATGATTCATAGGTTTGATGATTTATGTAAGGTGCTAGTTTCGTTATATTTCCAAAAGAAATATATCGAAATTATATATTCTACTGATGAATATATTCACATTTCTTATTTTTTTATTTGATTTCTGACTAATTTACTCCAGTTGCACAGTTGGTCAAATCTTAAGTGGCGTATGTCATATAAAATAATTGTGTGGCCAAAATCTGTTATTATATTTTCTATTAATATTTAGTTTATCTTAGAATTAAATATATAATATAAACTATTTTATTTATATCTGTCTGTCACTTTAAATACATATTTTTTTGGTACAGGATTTTGATACAATTTCAGAATTAACATTTAGAAAATAATCTTAAATATCTCGTTAAACCAGCGGGATATGAATCTGAGTACATTTTTCAAAGTAGAGTTTGTTAAAGCCATAATTTTAATTTTAATATCAAGTATTAACGAGTACTTCTAAAAGATATAAGATAAATTTATAATATCTTAATATGTTGTGCTGTAATCCTAAAAGATATGGAACAAGTGAGGAAGGCAAGCGCAGGTACATTTCGAAATTAAGAAAATTACAAAATACAGGAATCACTTCTCACGGTTTTTTTATTTGGAGAAAAATATTTATCAACAATTTCCGTATTCAGAAAAGCTTTTTAAGAAATACTTTTTTCTTCTTACTATTAATAATACCTTTGGTTCCAGTGCATTTTTTTATTTAGCTAAATTAAAACATCGTATGTATGTTTCCACGCATTTCTGTCATTTATAGTTTACGAACTGAGTCACTGGCACAACTAATGCTTAAGTTGTTACGTTCATTGACCCGGACATTTCACGATTGTTTTTATTTATCGATTTCCATAAAAACTAACAATCACGATTTATTTGTTTTAGATTAGATTTAGATATACATTTTTTTTGCCATGTTACATTAATTAAAAAAAAACGAATCTAAAAAATAATACGCAGATACAGGAAGGGAGATGAAGTCGCCTTCATAAATATCTGAAACATGGTAGACGTTGACACCACCGAAGGACATAAAATGAAGGAAACACCCTTAAATAGCAATGAGCTGGAGCTAAAGATATGTTTGAGGATTTCTGAGAATAATCAAAAACAGGGTAGTTTTACCCTGAGAAACTATCTCAGCAGCAGACAGGATTTACTGGCAAATAAATCTAATATTTAACCTAAAATATCATTAAAACTTTTCAGACCAACTTTTTATATCAGAACAAAAAATATCACATAATTATTACAAGGCCGTTGTAGATATTTTAATTAGTACATAATTACTTTCAAAATCGTGTCCAGATGTGTATCTGTCTGTCACGAGGTTTATATCAGATTGCTTGTCTTTATAACAATAAACATGGCACAGTAGGAAATCCTTGAAATATTTAATAAATGATTGAATTGACATTCCTTGTATAATTAGCAAGTGAGTTTTATTAACATGACTTTAGGCCGATATTATATAATATTAAGCCACTGCTCGCTTTTATATACTAATATATACCGAATGTTTCAAATATGCTATAATAAATTATAATGTATCTGCAAAAATGAAATATTTGCAATACTTTTATCGTGTTTTCTATGATATATTTTATATTTTAACATTCGTATACCATGATTATTTAAATATTGACATATATATTTACCCGGCTGTATTCACCTAAACAGTTCACGCTGCGAGTCCGCCATTCATCGAGCTGGTAAAAACCCCAAATGGGTTCGAAACTAGGGGGTAAAATGCTAATATCATTTTAAAAAAATAATAAAAAGCTTTGCAAGAACATATATATTATTATTTGCTATACAATATCCATTTTAACTAATTTTAGTTGTGATTTAAGTAATAAAAAAAAATAAAAACGAATCAATATTCAAATAATAACATTAAATAAATTCAAATAAAAAACGATAATGAACTCTAAAAATATAAAAGATTATTCAAACACAGCAATAATTTGTAACGCGATACTAAAAATTAATTTACACATATTAATATAATTATATGTGTGCAACATGGCGCCTGCGCAGGCGCCGCTTGGGAGGAAGCAAATTACTTTGCATGTGTTATTTGACGTATCCGTGTCAATGTCTGAATGCGAATTTTAGCAGGTCAAAAGGATACGATTCTTTCAGAATAACACAATATATAATAAGACATTTTATTCAGATGAGAAAGCTTAGCTATATAAAGATATAAAATAAGAGACGTATAAAAGATAAGAGAAGAAAAAGATTTAGAAAGAGAGGTATTATGATGTTTTGTTTCATATTTTGGACACCTTTATTAAATGCTTAAAACAGTACAAGAAATAAATATAATAATAATAAATATGCAGGTGGCGTTATAGAGACAGACAGAGACAATTCGCAGCTCTATAATTAATAATACCAGCTAATTATATAAATTCTGTAATTTGTAAACTATATTGTACACTTACAACACTAAAAGTTAATTATAAGTCAATTATAATTTTTACGGTCGCCATAAAACAAACAATGACTTGCTTAATCATAGATAACATGGAAATAACGACTCGTATGCTACTTCACACTCAAGACTACTCAAGTAGTCCCGCAGTCCTTATTTCTATGAACAGCGTAACAAGAACACAATTAGCCTTGTTCTTACAAATGAACTGAATAGAAAATTAAACATTTTAAATAATTTGTTTTCGTAGTATGTTTTATTGGTTGATTTTGTATATTTTTCTATGAGCTATTAAAATTTGCTCTTAAATTAATCACAAATTGTTTAAATTTGATATTACATTTATTTATATAAGTCATATATGACTTTATATGAATACTTGTATAATAAAAGAAATGTCTGTGCTATTTTATGTAATGAGTTCATCGGACGTTATTAAAGTTGAAAGGCTCTCGTATTACTCAACGTATTTACGAACAGTAATTGTTCTTATAAATGCGATTGTTAGATGTAAGTTTGAATTCTGTTACTTAATCAAGACTTAAAAGTAATTTTATTATAATTTATTCAATACAATGTCATATAGAAATGGTGGACAGATTGTTCTTGAAAAATGTATCGTCAAAGTATCATTTTTACAAATATTTTTAAAATACCTCCTTATATTTTGTTTTAGTCGGATGTGTGTCTTGGTTTTTTCTACATATTTCTTACTTTTAGTACATAATAATACATAAAAAATTTGATTTTTTAAAGATAAATTTACTATATTTTTCAATATGTTGAAAAGAGTTCGTTTAGGCGATAAACAAAATACTGCCATTCCTACAGCGCGGTGAACGCTTATCTCAAAGATATATACGAATTATTTATTTTTGAAGAAATCCATAAATTCAAGTCCCAAGTACATAAATTAGAAAAGATTTATTACGAAAGTAGTGGATTTCTTTTTAGGGGTCCGCATATTAAAGAGTAAGAAATATTTTATTATAAGTAATGGGAATTTCAATACGGAATCATAGCTAAGAAATAAAACAACTTTCTATCGGTACTGACAGCGGTTCTCAAACATTTCACACGCATCAAACCAAAATCAATTATATTACGCGTTATTTCTTATCTTAATTCTTGTCTTAATCCGTTTAAATTGGTAATATTATTCCGAGAAGCGTCACCTTTATACAAAGGAAAGGTCGCAGGGTAAATAGTAGCTCTACCGTATGGGCACGACTGCCAGCAACGAGGATAACACGGCGTTTACTCTATATCTAATATTAAGAAGACTATCGAGAGTTATTGCCAGCTAATTATTCCCTTTAAGAATAGAATATATTATTATATTCTGTTTTGTTTCTTAAACCAAATGATTCTCAAGCAAATATATGCATAAACGACAGTACGGCGTTATTCTATATCAAAAAATACATTTACTATTCTATTTGATTCAATTAGGCATTCTATTATGGCCATTATATAGTAAGATTACTAAGGTTATCTAATAAGCTTATCTAAGTAAGAATATTATCCAAGTTTTGAGTATAATTGATTCCAAATATTATTTTCGTATAAATCCATTCAATTAAGTTTCATATGTTATTCAAAGAGCCAAGATCAAGGCTGCCATCATACACGACACACGTGTCTAATTAACATCTGTATAACATCTGTATGATAATATAGAATTCAAAAAATGTCAAACCAATTATATGTAACGGATAAATTAGATTATGTTACCGACTCGTTTAAATGATATTATGTAAAGAAATATAATATTTCTTAAATATTATTGATTGAAAAACAATATCCGTATGAAATATTAAACAAAAGTCGAAATTAACAATGTTGGAATTAATTAAGTATTATATTACGCAATAATATTTTATTTAATCTATTGCTTTTGACAACCAAATAAATCATTGTATTAATATGATAAAAGCGAATTTTGTACTGTTATAAAATGTGTATCTTAATAATTCAACCATCATAAAATATTATTTGGGGAATGACTGACTTTTCTGCTGACGTAACGTAAACGTACAAGGTGGATTTACATTAATTGCAAAATTGTTTCGGACATACGGCGCTATTAAAGTGAATGCAATTTGGTCTAAGCCGCAATTTAGTGGACGTGAATCATTTAATACTATTATAAAATAACACCTTCAATTGTAATATTAATATTTAATAAGATTAAATTTTGTAAGTTTTTAAAAGGTTATAGAAAGGTTTAGTGACAAACTGTGTGAATATAAAATATATACAATTATCAAATGCGAGTTGAATGGTGGATCCAAGGCTAGTTCTAAGAGGTGATATATAAATACGATCTAAATTTAATATATATTTTAAACTTACGGAAGAAATAATTACAGAATCCAAATTACCGTTGTACGTAATATTTTTCTGAGATTTTAATTACTATCATGAAATAATAATTAAAAATAGTTATTTTAAAAATTTCATATATTGTACTGATTGTTAAAATTGATTAAAAATGTAATTATACAATGTTTTTAAAAGTTCTTCGTAATCAAGTTGTTTAATAAACAAATTAATAGGTACGTGAAGTTCGCATAATTACCTTATAACGGACCTTTTTTTTGCAATTATAATTAGTAACTCAAATTAGCAAAATTCAAAATGTATTCCAAGATTCTTAAGAGCACCCATTTATATAAAAATGTATGTAGTTTTATTTTACGAGTAGGTGTATATATATTATAACAAATTTGACAACGAAAATATGTACTCTTTTGTACTTTTTACTTTGTTAACTTCATGACAGGCATCTGTGGTTTTAACAAATAACAAAAATGAAACAAGAGAGATCACAAAATATTTGTCTGTAATCTTATTGTACCAGGGGTTCAGAAGTTGTTAGAAGTTGTTTTTAATAAATGCTTGATTTCAGAGAATTCTGTTAACTTTGTAACAGTCATTGTATCTGTTTTTAATAAAACTAGTATCAATGAAAAACAACAACAGAAATTATGAACCACAAAATTTCCTTGTATGCAAAAAATGTACCAGGGACTCAGAAGTTGTCAGATATTAATGTATTAAATGATCTATCATAACACTTTTGAAATATTTTATCGCATACGTGCTTATTAAGTTTTCTTCTGACGGAGCCATCAGACAAGACGGCGATGTGTCAAGAGTGTCGTAATTACAAATGTGACGTTACTTTTAATAGAGTGATACAAATAACATTTGTCATATGATATAACTGAGCTATTTTGAAATATTACTACATTTTTGGGTACATTTTTTTCATTCGTATCTCGATTAAAGTCAAGCTTTAGCAAACCAGCATTTACCAAAATAGTAAACCAAAGTATATACTAATATAGAGATTTTAACTTTTTTAATGTATATTGGCTAAAATAAATAGATGCGGGCAGGCATTCAAATCTCTGGAAAACGTTTCCGATTTATTTTTCATTCTGTATATATTTCAAATTATAAATAAAACTAAACATGATATAGACATTTTGAAATAGATATTTTAACTATTTTAACCATTGAAGTAACTACTTAATATTTTTCAACCATAGATGACAGTGTTTTGTTTCATCGTGACCCACAAACCGTTACAAAACATGTGTCAAGTGCGAGTGACGCAATGTGTCATCGTGAATACCGTTAGCTGTTCGGTGACACCACTGTTTACCCAGAGACTTCCCAGACGGGTAATGGGGATATAGTTAGTATATAGTATAGTTATAAATTCTAGAACAAATATCAGAATTCTTTTGAAAAAAACATCAAAGGGTAAAATAGGATATAAATACACTCGTATGTAATTCTATGATTTTAAAAAGAAAAGTATCAAGTAACATTTTTTCATAAAAAGTATTTCAGTTCTGAAATAAAGATATATTGACTCTTTCTTTCTTATAACTTTAATGTATATGTATTTTTATTATTCTAATATTATAGTTATACTAATAAACTTACCATTAAAAATATTCTCAGATGAAGAGTGAGCCTCGTGAATTCTATCGCCATGTCGCTGTTTTTACTTTATCTGTAAATAATATATTATGAATGAAAAGATGAACTATTAGCTATTATGTTTTTTGTTATATCGCAAATGAGTCAATTCATTCGATTGTTTTGTAAAAGAAAAAAAAAGTGTTTAGAGATATGGTCATAATATAAATTAATGTAGAGATTTGTTTTAGAGATTTATTGGTAAATAAATGTTATAACGAATATTAATGTATCATTCTTACTAATAAAACAATAAAATTGTTAAAAATATGTATATATATATTCTGACTTCTTTAAAAATAGTATTTAATTCCAGTGACAATATTCCAAGCAGTCAAGCATTTTACTTATCTATACCTTTTTGAGTCTGACTTTTATTATGAGGTCCTTTTACGGGATAATTCTAACATTTATAGTTTTAAATAACAAAGAATGACGACAAATTATATTACTTTTTAATATTTCATGTTAGTATCTCTAATATTATTAACCGAAATATTAATTTAATTTTATTCTAAAATATAGTAATTTTTAGCTAGAATTACTTGTACTATATTTATAAAAAACACTTTTCCTCATCACATTTGTGATTTTGAGGGTCAGGTTACAAAATATAGGCCCCCTCGTTCAAAATAATCCGTCATAGAGATTCACTTCACGTAATTTTATGTCACTTCATGTAGTATTGAACTCTGCCGTGGTCCCTTACGTTGAATCTAGGATTATACCTTCTTTTTTAAATATTATTTAGCAAAAACAATATTATAATAAACTAAAATAAAATAAAAAAAATGAAAATAACGTTTATCTTGTATATTTCATATATATTAATTTAGATCAATTTTTATATCCTCTGATAACTCTTATTCTAGAAATAAGCCCTTGGACTGGACTTGACTGGTCTTGGACTGGACTTGGACTGAATATTATATAAACAATTTCAATATATAAGCTTATAATGTCAAACATTCTACGAATCATAAAATATTGCCATAAAAGCAATATACAGCGGGTTTTTAGGTTCTTACAATAGTGTTATTTATTTATTTATAATTCCCACGGAAATAATTAAACAATACAAACATTTTCGTATTATTATCAAACTAAATATAGTTATTTTAATATACAGATAATATAAAGTAGTAATCCAAAAATACATATATTACTTATTGACTTGACTAATAAAAGCTTTTACGCGAAGATTATTAAATAAAAGCGACCAATGTCAGACATTCAATTTAATGTTGATTTGAATATTTTTGAAACCTGAAATATTCCTTTCAGGAGTACGGCTTATTTCATAATATTCTTATATATAAGTCTATCTTTAAGTTAATTCTATCTTTTATATGCTATATGAGACAGCACTCGCAGTCTTATTATGTCATGATTATTTATTTGCTTTGATATTTTTTTATTATTTAATGTATAACTATGGTTTGTTTTTCTATTATTCTCATTTTAAGGAGTATATTTATTATTTAGTTTTCAAATGAAATCCCTAAAATATACAAGTTTAAAAACAAACAGAAAAGTCGACTTGACAATTGAAATCCTGCGGTGTAAAAGACTTCAACGCGCTGGATGCTATTTTCTATGTAATTTTTTTTAGGTATTTTTAATAATTTATAAAATATCCGCGGGAATGATATTTTATTATGTATTTTATTGCTTTTTTTTAAAGAATATATTTTATATTATTATTCAAATTTTCCATTGTATTAATATTTTAGTATGTCTTTACAAAAACAACTAATTACCGTGTGATTCGCTTCAGAGCAATAATAACATAGAAAAATATAAATAAATCATATCTATGCCGGATACAACGAATTAAACATTTTTATGATTAATTTCATTGTCTTTATATTTCAAACAAAAAATATATTAGGTCAATATAAATTTACGATTTAAAATAAAAAATTTGTCTAAATACCTATAAGAGAATATTAAATATTAGATATCAATATTAAATATTATTTGTCAGTAACTAATCACATGCAGACAAAGAAAACGTAAGACATCGAAACAAAAAAGCTTCCGGAAAGCCTACACCTTAAACATTGTATTGACACATATTAACCGCTAGAAAAACAAAATTTAAATAAGAAAATACATACATTATTAAATCTACCCTGAAATCACAAGAACGCAAGTCTCGAAAGCGTCTAAAACAGATCTCACAAAGTCAAATTTGTTGACCGCGAATTTACGATCGTGCATCGCTGCATCGATATCCACAGGTAACACGTGTTAACAGGTAACAGGTAACAGCGAGAACAGGTAACGTGTTACCTCGACGCGAGTTAGCGCGGTACTGACGTCTGACAGTCAGACCGGCCGGTCGTGTGTTAATCGAACACTCGCAAATGGGAGAAAGTGTTCATTGTTATATATTTAGATTAAACTAAAATTTTCAATAAATAGAAATTATTAGGATATTATACGATTTATTTGTAAAATATTATAACACTTTTTATGTACTTCTTTTATTAAAGAATATTTTAAAAATTCCAATGTCATACATTTCATAAGTTTTAATATTGAATTGGTTCAAATAGTGTCTTCACCTGACATAACCGACGCAACCTACTTACATATATGGCAAAGAAAGCAATGTTCTAGACGTATTGTTCCAAATTCTTCTAACTTGCAACAAATTCAAGGAAATAGATCTAAGATAGATGTACGACTTAGAATTTTTAGAAACAAGTTTTTAAGAATGTGTTTTTGGATAGCGATTTAAATAAATATCACATCCTTTATGTATTATATAAATCAATACAATTAATATTACAAAAAAAATATTGCGTGTTCATTAAGTGACCCAGATCTCTATGGACTAGCTTACAAACCCTTGTTTTGGTGTTTATCTGTTAGTGCAACAGGTAAAATTAAAAATATTGATAAAATTCAGTATTAGTCACTAAATAAAAATACGATACTTTTACTACGGATGTTTTTTTTGGTAAGAAGAAAATGTAATTTTAAAAAGACTACTAAACATTTTATTGGAATTTAGTGTGGTGTTAACTTTATACGAGTCAACAATTCTAATTTTTAAGGAAAACCACAAAAATAGGTATTTACTATAATGACAATAAAATAAAATGTACTTAAATATAACTTGATAGGTGACATAGATTGATTATTATTTTAATCGTTGGGCAAGCAGACAAAGTCACTGAAAACAGTTAGTATATGATAACGGGACAGACAACGTTCTATATTACATTTGTATATTTTGTACGCAGGATATTTGCGGTCTAGTTACTTACTAACTATTTATATAATAATTATAAATATATTAATACACTAGTTGCCCTCCAGCAGGCCCGGCCTAGTCAATACATTCTATACAGGACAGACTGACAGATAATTTTTTATATACGATTTTTTATAGAGCAAATCTTTACTTTTAATTATGATTATTTAAAACGATCAGTTATAAATCAAACGCTAATAAACGAATGAACATTGGGAGCAAGAATGTTAAGAATTTTTACAACAATTTTGGATTACACGTTTGTTAATAAAAAAATAATATAGATGATTAATTTTTTTTTGGATAAAGTATAAAGACTGAAATCTTGAGATAGAGTTTATGTCCATAAGTATTAATGTAAAATATACCTCTTTACATTACCATTTTTTTACAAACAACCTCTTTATTTTCAAACCTCTTTATTTAACTATCTAAATGTGTAAATACCTCTCATTTACTATTTTTGTCAACTCAAAACCTCTATATAACGTTCCCTCCAATATTGACCAATATTAGCGTTCTCACCAGAAATGCGAAACTTCATCAAACTATATTTTTACCTAAAATAAATTTTAGACTAACCTTACCTCAATATATCAAACCTCAGTTTAACGAATCACTTAACGGATATTTACTAGTCCCCTTACGATTTGAAAAATTCAAGTGTACTGACGACAACATATAAAATAAAGAATATAAAGACGTTGGTGTAGTCTGTCTGTTGTGTGGGACAAACCTGGGAGGAGTAGCCAGATCTGGGTAACTCTTACTCATAGCAATCGTGTCAGGATTCCTCTAGGCCTGGAATTTTAAATTTAAGTCAACGAGAACTACGACTTTCCACAACACCCGACCAGGATTCTATCCCTGTACGTCAGGGTAAATCCGTCAGTAGCATCCGCATTCAGTTAAGATGGAATAATAGACAAAGAAATGCAACACCCCAGACCAAATTCTCTGTGGGAGAATATGCTCCAAGATACCTGCAAAATGAGCGTCCGTTTGAAACGGTTGAACGTATCAATTCTTCCTGCTTTATAACTTCGGCCTTTACCTCAACCTGACCAAGCTCCGAGTCACTCGCGGATGTGTCACTCAGAAACTGAGTGACTCGGCAAGAGGTCGCTTACGGAGATTATTGACCTAGTTTTCGGACATAATGACGACGGTTCCTTAAATGCTTACAAGACAGAAAAAATAAAAAGTTAATAGCAAGAAAATAGAAAACAATTACCAAACCCACTACAAATACATTTATTTGTTGTGGTTTTTGTATTAACCAGACCAAATTGCTCATAATTCGGGCCCTCTTGGTAATATGCCCTAAGTTACTTATCACTTTGTGCTAATCTTGTTAGCTTGTAAGAGTCGTTAGTACACTGTCACACCTGCACCCACAACCGGAAAAGTCGTGCAAAAATAAACAAACATTATATATTCTACACATGCAGTTTATTGCATGAACTTTACGTAAATATTGCTCAATATGTAGTTTTAGTGCTACATATTATGTAAATATTACCCTAAAAGTGGGGAATTGTTATTAGATTTTTACAAGATTTATTTTTGATAAGTTAAACCTTAGCAGTTTGCCACAATTTGCCTTTTCGCTGAATGAATGATGTTTCCAGTGACAATGCCCTCCCCCACCCCTAAAAAGAAGAAAAAATATTCCGAACCACCACACTACATATATGTACAATTTTATTTTGCAGAATCAAACAATGTACGTACAAAAAGACCAAGTAGTAGGTATTTATTTTTTTATAAGTAATTTGTGTAATATATTTAAGACTAGATTAGATAAGGTTATGTTTGAGCAGATAAAAACGATGCTGTATTTTATGAGAAACAAATTATAGGCTTCAATTATCATTTATCACGCACGTGAGAATTCACTGTAAGAAATAGAACAGTATTTAGAAGATTTTTACTATTTTACAATCTCATAACACAAACGTTCACACTAGCTGCTGATAAGTATTCACAGCGGCGTAATAGTCTGATTTCTTTAGATGTTCTAATAAATGTCTATAAAGTTAAGTTGCTTTCCCTTTTTATTTACATTGTTGTCGACTCGAACGCTACGTGAATTATATCTCTGATATACTCGCGGCCTATGTGTTTCCATTAGACCTATTATTTTTACGATATTTGCCAATACCATAATAGTGAAAATTTGTTCATAATTTCTCGGTATTTAATACAATATATATTTACTTTCGATAAAGACAATCTTATGGTGTAGTTTAGTAATATATAGATATAATCCCTAAGTGTAAAAATTATATACCAAGATGAACGTCCACTATCATATAGTTAGTGAATAATTATTGGTTGAGATCAAAATACGTGAAATGTCCCTTCGTTCACATTAGTTCATCGCCGAAATGACGGTTACACGAATATTAAATGCACCAATACAGGATCAAACGACATTTAGACTCTCGTGTCGTCAAAGGTTGGATTACGCAAGTAGCGTGGGAACGCACTGCAAAAACTAGACCGCCGGATCTACTTCCGAGTCAAGCGTTATGTAGCTTAGATGAGAGATATTGGGATTTTGGAAAGCTTCTGATATTCTCAACCTCAAATTTTCTCTATGTACTTGTACATACATATTGCTTATTATCAGTAAATTTTAAGTTTTTGATGTTATTCTTAAATAAAACCTGGAAATCATAGATTGTCCCCATTTAATAAGGATACTTATGTTTGTAAAATGAACTATGCCAGATAGTATGAAATCCAGTAGCTTTTTCGTGAACCGACATACATTAAAACTATTATGAATGTCTTTATAGTCTACTTTTTATTTTATGTATTGGAACCTGTATACTCGACTTTTTTAAAACATGATATTGTCCTTTTACAAGTATGAGTGAAGCACACATGTGCAGGATTGGTCATATCGAGCGAAATGTGCGTATAAAGATGGCGATTTATTGACAAAATATATACTCGTATATAACTGAAGTGCAATTCGGGAATATAATACCTTGATTGGATACCTTGGATTTTCTTTTGTTTCGTGGCCTCTAAATTTCGTTATTAAAGTGCGTTAAAATTATAAATTACAATGGCTTTTGTCACATCAGACACGGTGATTTATGTACGACTTGCTTCCTGTTTGATTTCTTCGCTCCCTGAAGTGTATTTGGTTTCATATTCATTTCTAACGATAAATAACAAGCAGAGCTCGCGGTTTAGAATAGACTCGAATATCTCGAATCTTCCTGAGGATGTAAAAAGAAATCACTAAGGGAGGCTATACTCGTGGTCTTCATCATCGCTACATTTGCATGAGGTAGTCCAAGTCCACAACCACATATGGACGAGAATTCCCTGGCGGGTTGACGACGACCAGTCCTAAAAACTTTTGCCAAATCCCTTACAATATTATGTTCCCAAATATTTAGAATATTTAAAATTTGTAAATAAATATAGAATAATAAATAAATAAATGATAATAAATATTCGGAAATTTCCACAGAACGCCATCTAGCCCCAAACTAAGCAAAGCTTGTGGTACGGGTGTTAGACAACTGAAAAAAAAAAAACTATATTTTTTTTGTAAATACATAATATCATACATATATACAATATCCAGACCCTAGGAAAATACACGTTTTTATAACAAATATTTTCCAGTATGGAGATTGAACCCAGGACCATCGGCACAATAGATGAAGAATCGACCACAGCGCCAATTAGTCGTCAATTACGGGTGGAGATTCGAAGTTCGAACACGCGACCTCAAAAACCGGATGGTTTTATTTTCCATTTTATATTTATTTAGAAAAATAAATGAGCTTTTACATGGCTATATTTAAAGATATTTTCAAAAATTGAGATAGTGTTAGATTTTAAGATAAATAACAAAACATTGTGACAGGAATCATTTATTTATATAGCTCAATATAATTCACAAATAAATTATTTATAATTAGACACAAAACTAACGTTAAGGTACTGGTACGAGAAATATAATAATATTTTTTAAACCAACTACGTACATTTCTACGTCAGTCAATATTTATGAAAAAAAAATATCTGTCATAATTGATGGATTAAAATATTGGTTTAAAAAATATTATCAATATTAAATCAGATCTTATTTTTATTATTTTTTTTTGTGACGATTTAAGACTTTTCTACTATTTCTGAACATTAAGATACATACAAGCATCGAGAATTGATTTAATTATGAGCTAACACCGACCTATTTTATAATGTATAATGTTGCCAACACCGAATATTTTTAATTCACTATTTTATAAATAGACAGTGAAATTTCAACTAAACCATAAAAATTTTATTTTTTTAATAAAACACGGGTAAATAATATTATGTATATGGCAATACTTAGATGTTGCCAGGTCATTAATAAATAAGTCACAGTATAAGATACACTTACTACCCTAATTACGAACATCGAAACTTTTAATACTAAAGATGACATAAGCACTAAACAAATGTACTATTATTTTAAATAAATTTAAAATTGAATGAAATGAATGAATACATTCATAATTTTAAAGGAAGATTTAATGAAACGAATTAATACATTCGATTAGTGCTTATGAATATTTTTATTAACATCAAATAAATCTTTCGCACAAACAAACATTTTTATATGTTTTGTCCTATGGCAAATAATTTTTCAAATGTATTTATATAACATTTATTATAAGAAAGAATATGATTTCGATTCACAGAATACTTTCAAGTAATCTGTGTCACATTTATAAACAATTTACTTATATTTTCTGTTAATTTTATTTCACCTAAAGTTTTTAAATAAGTTTTAACACTGATGATATTTCGCAAATATATATCCTTAAATAATTTCAGGAAGAATATTTAAAGAATACGTTTTTGTATTGCTTACGTTCAAAAACTATTATGAGGATAATGTATGAAGATATAACATAATAAGAATTCAAACTAGATTATAAGCTAACTTAAAAAATCACAAAGCAAAATTACAAACAACGCAACGTAACGTAAAATCACATGAATAAATCACAAAAACTTAACAATTCTATATATAATAGTGATACCAAAGAATTAGACTGTTTTTTTTTTTTTAATTTTCGAAATATAACAATGGATGAAATTATTTTAATACTTTAATAATAACCCGTAAATATTATTTAACTAACTTAGGGTTTATATATAATGTCGGGTGTCTGTCTGTACGGATCGTCGACTTTCAAGTAAAAATACATACAAAAATACATTCATAAAGTTCAAAATAATTTGGCTAAATGTTACAAAATATTTAGCACACGATAAAGCAGTCGTTTTCAGTCTAAAATATAGAAAGAAATGCAATTATTCCCTGTTCAATCCAATTAAGTGAAGGGAGCGACAAAATTATAGTTAAATTGATTTTGATATAAAAAAAATATTACATATTGTAAATTCAATGACAATTTTTTTTATCCATCTTTGTGGCGACAACGTTACCACAAACTTGACCACAGTCACGGCCACGTGACAGTTTGTGGCAATATACTGACCATATTTTATATTTTGTATATCAAGGTCATACGATAAAGTATAGCTTTAAAATATTTTTAAAAGATATATATATTTAAAAGAATTAAACTTTTATTATTTAATATCTATAATTTAAAACTAAACACGGTACAGAAAATTCGAGTTTCATATTAAAATAATCAATATTGATTTATAGTAAATTATAAATTTATATTGACGTAGAAAAAACGTTAACGGCAAAATAAATCGATATTTTATCAATATTATAAATACATCAGTATGCAGGAGTTATATAGGAAACATTTGTTAGAACAAAAATATACTTTGTCAAGATATACATACATAATTTAACAATATAAATCTGTCTGTCTTGGAGTCTATTTTATTTAATATGTTACTAATTGTCTACTATGAATTTAAATGAGTAAATAATAGGAAAAGACTAGAATAAAATGTATGCTGATCAAACAAATAGTTTTGGATATGTCACACCTTAGTGTAGTATCAGACTGGACGATGCAACCTGTTACTCGGTGGGTATTTAGATTATAGGAATTATTTAATTATTATTTTTCATCGTCAGGTGTGACACTACACTTACAATTTCCGAGGGCTGTCAGTGAACACCTCTCTACGGTATGATGTTGATGATGTGTCTATTTTCAAGAGATTCCTTCAGGGCGTAGAACAGCTGCAGTTGTTGTTCCGGCTTGAGATTGTATACCTGATCAAAGTAAATTATATTCTTTATATTAGAATTCTACTAAGATATTTATATTTATCCTGTTGTTGATCGTCCAATAGTTATGTTATTTATGACGTAAAATCGTTGGATAATTTATAATTATAATATCTGTCAAAAATATACAAATCTTTAAGAGATTTTTTTACTTTTTTGATTACAGAATCACGTATTTGGGAAAAGTAACTCTTGCTAGAACTAACGAACTGTACTAAGGGTCAAAACCTTGTACATGGTACAAAACCTCGTTAATCTCATATTTGGGGTTCTAGGTTGTATCTATCTCATACGGGGTCGTGGGTCCAGTACCTGCTGCAGCAGTTTCTGCGGCGTGGCGGTGCGTATGAAGCTGGTGATGTACACGTTGACGAAGGTGGCCATGAGGAACTGACAGTCGAAGCGGTCCATGATGCCGCCGTGGCCGGGGATCACGTCTCCGAAGTCCTGGAGAAAAAAAGTTTTTTACTTTAATAATATTTAGTGTAGATTTTAGAATTTTCAAAAGTAAGCTTTGAAATGCATTTACAATCATATTACAATGATTTCGATATACCTACATTAGATATTAAAAGATAAGTTTTTAAGAAACATCCTATCACCCTCTTACATAATACTAAAGGTACTAATAATACGATGTCATTTAAGTGACCTTAATCTTGAAGGCTCGTTTGAATCCAGAAGCAAAGAATCCACCGAAGGGTCCGATGACTGAGCTGAAGATGCTGAGTGCGAGGGAGTGGATCATGAACGGATACATGGTTAGCTTCTCGCGACCGAACTGTAAACATAAATATAATTTAATATTAAGACAATACAATTAAAAAAAGAATCATTACCAAAACTTTATAATATAAGAGATAATAAGTATCAAGAAATAAATTAGACAAAACTCTTAATAGAAATATCAGGTTGGATACCAGTAGAATATTAAAAACATATGTATTGACTACAACTCCTATGCTTTGAAAACCAGAGATATAATAGTACAACACTAAAGGGCCACTAAAAGGTCAACATAAACCTCCGTGCATCTGAACCTCATGTTAAAAAGATTAAAAAATTAAAAAGTCAAACTGACAGCCTTGACGGCGGGCAGCATGAAGTGCGGCGGCGTGTACTCGTGCAGACGGAACAGACCCGACGGCTCGCAGTCCATGGTCATGCGACCCAACGACTCGGAGTACTCGATGGGGCACACCAGGTACGGGTACTGGGACATCAGGTACGATATCTGAAAGCATATGAAAACATTTATCATTTGTCCAAAATTATGGATATGAAAGACAAAGAAGGTACACTTTAAATCAAATTGCCAACTAATTTCATTTTTTATTTCCATATCTTTTCGTAGATTGTTTATGCTGTCTGTTCAGTATAATCATACAAACAGTTGAACCGATTTCAAAAAGTTGAAAATTATAAAAAAATCAATCTAGTAAGTACTCTATGGCACCAATAATGTTTTTTTTTAATATTAAACCCCAGTTCCACTTCGAGGGTTTCAAGCTAGCTATAAAATATAATTAATGACGCATACCACGAGTCCAAATCCAACAGTAGAGATGCCACCACCGATAAATCCTTCCCAGGTCTTCTTGGGGCTGAGTTTGATCAGAGGAGTCTTGCCGAAGAAGAAGCCGAAGACGTAGGCCATGACATCATTACAGATTATCATAGACACCGGGACGATGAACCAGATGAGACCTGGGGACAGAAAACAGATTGTTTAAACATTTCTGTGAATTACTAGCTTATTGTAATGTATTTCATACAGTTTTATATAGTGTTGTTAGGGATTTGATTTACATACATATAAGCACACGCAATGAACATTCTATTATTTTCATTCATTCCATTCACTCATGCATGTTAAATAAATAAAGAAATGTTCTATTAACACTACTTACAAGAATAAATAAAAAGTAAAAAAAAACTTTTATACAATTACAGATTTAATTTACAAAATGGGAGGATTTCTACACAATAATTAAAATCATTTTAAACGTTTATCTCCTAAATACTGATTGTCTATTACCTATAGGAACCCTGTATATTATCTACTATTAGTTACGATTTTCAAAAGAAGCCTAATAGATATATAATAGAAGACGCCTATAGAAGACGTTTGTAAATTGTAAGGCCAGTCTAGGCTAGTATCCATCAAGGCTGGTAATGACACGGTAGCTCAATGGGTAAAGCGACGGAACGGTTTTTTTCTGTTCGGAGATTCGAATCCTGTATTTGTTTATGGACTTTTCATTTTACATTCATTTATAATTAAAATAAGCTGAACGTCGTTAAACACGCTTATAGACAACTCAAATGAGATAATGAGAATTGTTCTCGATCGAGAGAGAATGGAATAGACAAAAAGAAAAAGAAGAGAATGGAGGGAGCTTTGAGTTTCCACCCACCAAACTTTCTTACTCTATCTTCTACTTATTGATTTTACTATATGTAGCTGATCTTACAATATCTAGCACATAATTCTCTAAATTTCAATATTTCATAGTTAATCTAATCAATAAAATATATATTAGTAATTGCAAAATAGTAAGCTCATAATCTTTAAAAAATAAATCAATACCTAGCATAAATTTTGTCGTAACGAAACGTTTCTAGTTTTCGAGCAGCCACGTAACGAGTTCTTGATTATGATTGGTTGTTATTTGGTTGTCATTGTTAGTAAACCAAGCACAACTCGTTTCGTGAATGTTCGAAAACAACGTTTCGTAACAAATTCGTAATATTTACTGAAGCATTAGTAAAATTTTTTAGTAAGACAATATCTCAAAACATGTTCCGTGAATATATTATACATGAATAATAAAAAATATATATATATTATTTTATACGTATTATACGTATTACGCAAAAAAAATAGTTTATGTAGGTTTATCAATTTCCTAGTACCCATAGTACAAAAGCTTTGGTTATTTTCAGGCTAAATTGCGTTCTTTGGAAATGTCCGAATATTTATTTTATTATTATTAACACTATAATAATGTAGTAATATAAGTCAAAGCTAAATACCATTCAAGGTCAGCTACTATTTCAAATTTCCCTATGCATTAGACAACTAATAGGTAATTTTAGTAAATTCACACGTAAAGACAAACGAATTATCATACAATACAGCTGAGTCCAAGTATAATTTGAATGTTTTAAAAGGTCGTTTTATTTATATTACGTAGGTTTCAATTATGGTAATAATATAGGAAAAGACAATATATATATATATATATATATATATATATAATTTTACACAGATTTGAATTTTGTTGTTTGACTGAGACGTTTATATTTAAATTTAATTCTTAGATGTTTTTGTGTATTTTTTGCTGGCCAGAAAGTATTAAAAACAATAGCAAATATTCTTAGATATAATGTTCGTAAAAAGCTAGCGTGACAGCTTAACCCTTATGTGAGTGACAAATAAAACACCTTTATCAGAGTGATGAGGTACCCGGGTACCTTCATAGAGTTTATACGTAATGTAAACGATCAAGGTCTGTTTTAACGTTACCTACTTTAAATATTATTATTCTAGTTAAGCTAAACAGTTGATGAAGATCTTTGACGATTAAAGCGGGGGGGGGGGGGGGGGGTGGAGTACGGTGCAGGGTTATCGGTGCGCAAGAAACACTGAATCCATTCAATGCATGGTCGTGCTTGATATTGACACTTGACTGATATTGACTGTTTACTTTGTTCGTATTGTACCAGCTTACTTCTATTTTGTGAGTTTACAATTATTTCATTATGAATATTGGAAAACCTGAAAAGTATGGCATAAAAATATTTTGGGCTTGTGATGCAAATAATTCCTACCCTCTAAATGGACAAATATATACAGGAAAGTATGGCAATCATCAAACAAATGTTGGACAATGCACTGTATTAGATCTCGTGGCTGAATATAAGAATTCAGGACTGAATGTAACTACGGATAATTTTTTTACGTCTCTTCAACTGGCTCATTCCTTGAATTCATGGAATATGACACTAGTTGGAACGGTAAGAAAAATAAACGGTTTCTTCCTGTAAATATGCAAGCACACAAGGAAAGGGTGATTTATTCTTCTAACTTTAGCAAAGAAGCAACTGTGTGCTCCTACGTACCTAAAAAGAATGAAGCAGTAATAATGTTGTAATCAATGCACATGTCACCAGTTATTGAAAGTAATAAGGAAACTGCTAAGCCAGAAATAATTTTATATTATAATAAAACCAAAAGTGGAGTGGACAATATAGATAAGCTGTTAGCAGAATATACCGTAAACCGCAGAACGAATCGGTGGCCTTTAGCATATTTTTACAATATCATTGACATTGCAGCTTTGGCAGCATATATCATTTACATGGAACATAACCCTCAGTTTGTCTCGAGTGACAGACGTAGAAAGTTTTTGAAATCATTGAGTCTACAACTGTGTGGTAAAAATATAGAAGAGAGATCAAAAAATTGCATTGTGACATCAAAATTACATGTGAGATCTGCAATGCAGGATGTGCTTGGCCAAGAACTAAGGTTTTCAATTCCTTCTGTATATACAACTTCTATAAGTCAGAATAGACGAGATTCTACAGGGCGTGTTGCAGTCGTCGGAAGTTGCTACATATGCAGAGAACTCAAACGCAAGCAAAGAAAAACACGAAAAGCTTGCACTAACTGCAGAAAACCAGTTTGTGATGAACATGCAGTAACTCGTCCAACATGTAACACCTGCTTCGAGAGCTGTGCTAATTCTGCATAAACAAAGAAATCGTAATTTTTATAGAAATAAAACATCATAACAAATATTTATTATTTCATTTTTGTACGAAATTCTAAATACTTTTTTCATTGTCATACAAGACACAAAGAGGTACCCGGGTATCTTGTCACTCTATTGTGAGTTTAAAATATGTTTTGGTTTCCACAAAATATTGTAAATAGTTGACTGGGTCAAAACATTAAAAAATATACAATTTATAAATAGTTAAGAGCTCTCACGAAATCACAGCTACCTACAGAGCGTAAAACATACTTTTCTTTAAATTTGAAAATGCTAAAGGTACCCGGGTACCTCGTCACTCACATAAGGGTTAAACAAATTAGCTATGAATTAACATTAAATATAAATATTGACAATTGCGCTACCACATTTTCGAAAGAAGTGTAATAGATGTCGCCTCCGTCTCGATAAAAACGATTATATGTACACTTAATACTAATTTGATTCTAATATTTCTCTTATCGATTTTATTTTCGTTCTAAACTTAATTGAAATTTAAATAACATAGACATGGCAAAAAAATTTCATAGACATTTTCAAACTTCTCTTTAATTAAATAAAACTGATTTCTTATAATTATGTATATATTTGTGACTACAGTGGCGTGTTAATTGAAGGGGGGAGAGGGGGTAAGCCAATGAAGTCCCCAGCAACAGAAACAAAACCTCCTTTAATAATACAAACTCAATACAATGTCATTGATGACGGTGACAGCTATTCAACTCGCCATAACCGGCCTCTATTCATGGCACCAACTGACAGCGCTTGATAAGCATTCATGGACACTCATTTATTATATACGAACGTTAACAATATTGTATACAAGGAAAATTATATTATAATCCAGCGCTTAAACGCTTTTTTATCAAGGACATATCTCAGATCGTGTTATGGTTGTTTCATTCAATTATGTATTTTATTTAAATATCGCTTATATAAATAAAATTATATTAAATACTTATATATACGCATTTATTCCCTTGTAACGAATGGTGTGAAAGACAGCACTTCACACAGCAATGAGGATAAACGCGTCCAATAATAGATTATTGTTTACATACACACACACACATACGTATATATTATATTATGTATGTGTGTTTTCTAATTCAAAACGCTTCATCATTCTGTTGAAATGCTTGGAATTCGTAGCATACATTTTTATACATATCACATTTACATGTACAAATTTGTACATGTAAATGTAACATGCAAAAATTTGTACAAATACATATTTGTATTTGTGATTTATTATCTAGAATGAGTTTATCAGACTTATTGACGTATTATCAGCGTGAGAAAATTATAATAAGAAATCTATTTAAGGGTTGACAAATATTGTTACTAGTACTGTTAAAGTTTACAGATACGTATTATTTAAATAAAAAATACAGCTACAATTAAAAATATAACTAAATAGAAAAATAAATAATATTTTTTTAATAACTTGCTTACAAAAAACGTATTTTAAGAACCATTATAACATACATTTGCAGTTAATTATTAATATTAGTTTTATTATAATTATATTCATAAATATATAATAAATACAAAATTTATATTTAATATGATTACTCATATTAAGTTGGCAGCCCTGTCGATTAAAGTCCACTCTGCTGTTACATATTTCGCCTCGTGTCATATTAAAGCTTATAGAAGCAATTTATAAGTTAAGTGTCTTTATTAAACTGTATTATTTATGTGTGTGTAATTAAGTGTAGCGTCTGTCGTATTCTTGATATATCTCATTCATATTGTTTATATAATATATATATATATATACACATATATATGTATATATGGTTGTGTATGTGTGTGTATAGGTATGTGTATGTGTGTGTGACGTTTGAATAATTATCGTATTGGAATCCGTTTAATTTCCTGATATTAGTAAATAATAAGTCTAGTTGTTATCTAGATGTATTTAATCATAATCATTAAATGACGTGATACCCTCAGCAATTTTCAAAGCTAGTGATGTACCTTATTACAATCTGGAAAATAAGTGATGTACTAACGAAATTAAGAATCATTAAAAGTTCCAGTTACATAAAATGTCTGAAATATTTGAATTTTTAACGACTTCCTTACTAAGCAGATTAAACAATTTTATTTCTAACATTGTAACAACTCGCGTAAGTACATCGAGGCACTATTATATTTAGAATCTAAATTTTTGCAGCAACCGCTTAATATCCACATTTCAATATACGATCTAAACCATACGATTTAACCTTGAAGAATAGCTAAAAGGCGTCTTCACCAATCAGAGGGAAGCACTAACTCACTGACAGCGATGCGATGCGACTTACGCCAGCTGAGATAGATTGGCTCAGATTGTATAACCATTAGTTTAAAACAATATGTTTAATAAAGTTTCATTTATAAGATGTACACTAAAAATAGTTTATTTCCCCCCCCCCCGTGACCTAGAAAGCACGGCTTCCTCTACATATCTATACCTACTCTATGTATAGAGTAATACCCATTTCGCGTGGGGCTTATCGTTCGATACCACGCTATCTGTAGATACATTGGAAACTGTTAATGTCGAATTTTGAACCAAGCGTGGGCATGGTTCAAAATTGCCATACATTTTTAAGTTATTTATTAATTTACACTTTTATATTTTTTAACATAACTACTAAAAAGATTAATTATTATTTTCCATATTCTAGCTGTTTGTAACTTCAAATTGTATCAGTTATAAGGAAAACAACGTTATATAATTACATTAAAACTACAAGTTACATATTTACCTATAATGTATCACAAGTTTAAATTAAATTGTATACACACCTAGTTACATTACCTTTTATTAATGTATCCAACATAAAAGATATTATAATATAAGATATACGAAATAATATTCATAATATTCATAATCCAGTTACACGTACAAAAGCCAGTAGCTCTTCATATAATTTAATGCCAATGTGAAGGTCAGACAGTCGTTTAGAATTATTGTAATATGATTATTATATTAAAAATAAAGTTAAAAATAAAAATAAATATATATCGGAAGAGATAATTAGTTCTTAATTAGTATTAGAGAAAATAAGATATTGGAAAATTCTAGTCATATCAAAATTTATATAACATAGATTTCGTACAGACAGACATATTTTAGTATTTACTATTATTATAACATATTTTATAATCGACCTCAAACCAGAAAATCAGAGTGTTTTTATAGTGTTTTCCATTTTAGGGAAAATATTGTAATAATACTAAAAGTTATTCAAAACGTGTGGTCAGAAAAAAAATAGTTAATTAGTAATCAATTAAAACCTAAAAAATGCTTTTTTTTAAATAAGTACAAGTACTTTTAAGGTCTTTACTGAAACACGTAGTATCATACCCTACTTTACCTATGAATATTAGCTTCGTTGCGGCTAGCTCGCATACGGGCTGGCTCGGACGGTATTTTACTACCCTCTCGTATATAAAATGTAATAAACTAATACTATTTCTCATATAGAGACAAGAGATAAGAGAGAGACAAAGAAAGATTAAAATTCTGTCTCTTTTAAACAATCTCATTCACACTTCCCTACATTGTCTACTAAATGTCCACAGGCCAAGCTGGTCGGTCGTTTGCTATATAACTAAACTTACCTTCAAATATATTCTGTATGATGAGATAGCTCTGGGTGACCACTATAAGGAGAGCCACGTGCGTCCAAGCGAACAGACTGAACTGTCGCATATAGTAGCGCTTCACGAGAGACAGCACGAACCACACGAAACCAACGCAGTACAGACTGAAGGAGATGAACCGGTGGTAGGTGATCAGGAGACGGAGGTAGTCCTGGAACAATGTGATGACGTCAGAAATGTTGATGTAAGTGAGGTTTTCAGCGGTAGTGTCCAGATACAAAAAAAACAAAAATGAAATGTATATAGGCGATGTGTCGTAATTAAAATAAACGAGGACAATTTGCTTTTTGAGTATTATCTATATAATAAGTTAGTTATTTTGGAGTATTCAGTTATCCATGAGATTAAATTAATATTGCGATATAATATAAACAACACGAAATTAACTTACATATATAATAACATAGTATAACATACCAAAATCATTTGAATAAATTAAAGTATATTTCTTAATTTCAATGCCCTCAAAAACCTTCACATAACAAAGAAATAGCTGAACCATGCACAGTATATTTTGTAATTCTTGCGTATATTGAACTGATTAATTTATTACTTCAGCGTTTGGGCAATTCATTAATTAACATAAGCTATATTAACAAATATAACATGGAGTATACTTCACAATTTGTAAATGTGTAATTCAGTATGAGGATCCAAAACACTCCGTGTTAAAAAAATTACCCAAGTTCCCTAGGCCATCCATGTGGTGATATCATTAAAGTCCCAAATTCCATCTGGTCAATTAATGTTGTGATATCGGGATGGGCCAAGTTCATCCGGCCCAATCAAAGTCGTGATATCGGAGTAGCCCAAGTTCCAATTTTTTTTTCAACAGAACTTTTTACTTACTGTTGTGGAAGAGGAGGAGCCACGGCGCGACACAATTCTTTATCCTTTATACTTTGAAACTAGCCATTTATATAACGAAAAACCTTTACGTTTCGTGTAGGAAAACGTAAACGAAAGCTTTTACGTTTCGTGTAGGAAAACGTAAATGAATTGTGTACGAATTAGTTATGTAACGAATGTCAATTTGAGAACATTATTTATTATTTTGGAACATGATTCGCGTACGCGAATGCGATTATTCTGTATTTGTTCAAATTTCACAGAACATTTTTTTTTTATGTTTCCATTGCATTAAATATTTGTTTGTCTTATAAATTCGAATGTTAAGCTTCATTGCCCGAAGTTTAATGAAATAAATAATACCAAATGGTACAGTAAGGACTGATAATGGGATTACGAGGTTAAGTTAGCTAGTTACTGCAATTATTTTACAGCGGCTATCAATTGTACAATATTTTGTACAAGTACAAGATGCACAATTTGATGACTGTTTTTTTGAGAACTGTTTTTCATTATCTCATTTAATTATTTAAAAGAGTATTGGTCCTTAGTGGACACATATGTATCGAAGGTCCTTGAACTACATCTTGATGTATAACCAATAATTTACATCACTTACGAATAAGAACGCGAAATAAGGTATTTTTGTTTTTTTTTTCTCCGGTTTGAGGGAAGGTAGACAGTTGACTTTTTTATGTGAAGTAGAAAACGGTAAATGTAGGTCGTACTAAAAATTTGCTATCTCTAGGTCAAAGGGAAGCTTGACTGTGAGGGTGTGAAGAGACAGTTTTGGCGTAAACTAGTGATTAAGATATACTATTGCGGCAGCCATGCGGTCGGGTATGGCAATTTGGTCACGCGCTGCCGCGCTTTAATCTCATAAGCAATAAGGTTTAAAATAAATATAGCTATGATTTATAAAACCTGCTAGACCAAAACCTAATAAGAATAATATAGTTACAAATATATATTTTTTACATTGGTTGTACTGATTTTAATATACATAACATTGTCGGTATGGAAGGGGGTGGGGGGGAGAAATGGACATTATTATGATTTCCCTCGAGAAAAGTAAATGGATTACCAATTTTAAGGCAATTTAATGATAGGTACTGTATTCCTACTACGCCTACACATATTTCATAGTTATAAAATATATAAATAGTTTTGATCCGTGACTATAACGTACAAGGGCAAAGTATTAAGGTTATTCGATTAACCTGACTCTAATTGATTTACCCTCGATTCATAGTTGAATCTTACTTCACGAATTTGTTTGGAAGTGTGGCAATAAATGAATTGTATTCTATCTTTCTTTATTTATATTTATAACTAATACGTATCTAAGTATCTATATATATATATATATATATATATAAATTTATGAACATTTTTGCAAAGTTATTAATACACGAAATGTATAATTTAAATAAGTAATACATTTCTATACCAAATAACTTTAAAATAACAATATTTTAAGCCAACTATCAAATATTTGTTTGAGAAACAAAATACAAAAAATAAGAAAATTCCGCCATTAAAAAAAACAACATTAAAAATTAATTATTTTAAAATTTAAATTAAAATTATTTTTTTGTATAGCACTGGCAGTGTAAGGAAAACGTTTCAAATGAAAGTATAACAAAAAAAAAATCATTCCATAGATTAGATAAAGACGAAGATAATATCTGGTTTAACAAGTTACAAATGATAAGACGCAGTGACTCGTAATTTCCGACAAGATACAAATCTAATTATTATATATATGAGTTTAATGTTTTAAAAGGTTTTACTAATAAAAAATATAATTGACATACATACAATAATCTATCTATTAAATACTTAAAAAAAAACAATTTCATCTTATTCCGTATGTAACAGGGAAGTAAATAGTCTTATAAAAAGCTCCAAAATTGTTTGTTTGCGCGTCACGCATAATCAACTGGACGGATTTTAACGAGCTTTGTTCTGCTTATTTTATACTTTTTAAAAAGAAAATTATCAATATTCTGAAGGAAAACACAAAATTTAATTTCGGCTATAATTCTAATACAACTAACAATGTATGGATTTGTAAATAATTATAGGTGGCTTATAATATAAGCCGGAAGGGGCCGGGGAAAAAGCAGGTGAAATCACTGGCAACATCTAGATCAATTGCAAATTGAAAAGTAAAGATAATGTCCACAATGCAAGTCTTGTCAAGTTGTCAACTCAAAATGTTAGCTTATCTATAATAAATTAAATGATAAAAACAATGTGCAACAAAAAAAAATATTTTAAGGTTAAAAATATTTATAATATTAGGAAATAAACAGTAATGTAATACCATATATTGAAATGATATTGGAAAATAATTAACATCAAGCATTTAGATAAACAAACAACATTAAGGACACATACATAATAAAAGAATGAACTATATTTAATGCTAATGTACCCATTTGATTAACCAATATATGGCACACTATTTGACACCAAATAATTGTAAGTCTCCACCAATCAGATGGGAGCTCTAGATTACTAACGGCCTTTACACAATATAATATTAGTGCACTATTAGACCTACCACTTAGTAAATTGGATAATCTAATGGCTGCTTAATATATATGCTAAATATTCTCTTTGCATTATTTGTAGTATAGAATATAAACTTACCGTTCTATTTATCACTACTCCAAAGTAGTCAATCAAGTTCTCCCCATAGAAGAAGTAGTTGGAAGTGAGGAGGAAGTACCAGGAGAGGGAGCGGAACCATGGCAGTCCATGCACTCGGTATACTGCATAGCCAATATTGATGATCTCCTCAAAGCATTTCACTTGTACGCAAAGAACCTTAGATAAAAATTGACATGTATAAAATTTGTTATAAATCTCTGGCTAATAAGATAATATTGCATATATAGTCTTGGTAACAAATTTATTATATTTGTATGTAGAAACCCATTATATTTTCTTGACTGAATATATATGAATATTTAATCTTACTGTAATCATAAGAGCCAGTGGGCCTCCATAGATCAGCAGGCAGAAGCCTCCAATCATCAGCCAAGTAAAAATCCCTCGGATCACCCAGTTCCTCCATCTACATAGCAATTTAATAAACATCTCATTACCTTCTAACATTTATTTATACTATACAACATTCAGTTTACTTTTGACTAAATTAAATACATAAATTTGTAAATAGTTTAAATGTTTAAAGAAATATTCGAGGTATGATAGTCTAAATTTATAAAGATGTATTCAGTATATTTGTAAAACTTAAACAAAGCTACTTAAAAATATATAATTGTTCTTATGCACAAATTTCGTGAATCAATTGATCGATTGGTTGAATATAATTACGTAAAAATATTTTTATTATTTTTACCGCGATGAAAGGCCAGAGAGGGCTGAATCCAGAATTTCTGGAGTCTTGTCTGTACTTTGCGGCATCGACTTCGCTAGTTCGTCAACATACTTCTCTTCTAAAACCTTTTCCTCCTCTGAATCCACCTAACAAACCAATGTCACTATTATTATTTATTATGACATCCCACCAAACAGGTTTATACAATTTAATTAATAATTATTTTAAATACATGGTCGGATTCCCCAGCGGTTTCCACTTTTTCATTTCCATCACCATCACCCCTGCGATGCCTTATTTCACTCATTGTATATCTACTTTCACCAGTCAATCAAACTCAAAAGTAAATATAACAATTTCACGTTCTGCACAATAAACTGCTTTCGATGTTTTTTATTTCAAGCCAGTAATTGTCAAACGAAAAATCAATAATTCTATATTTTCTGGTGTTGCAAGACTACAAAATACATAAGAATTTAGCTCCACAGATTGAGCTATCAGCTCAAATAATTAGGAATTATTTAGTATATTATTCAGGAGTAATGTATATTAAATTTTAAAAATCGTATTATATGAATACCACTGAACAAACAGTTTTGAATGCATATTTCGTACATACTTCCATTTTCTTCATGTATATGTTTTAAGTATGTAAATGGCAAAGTTCAGTTCAATTCTTCAGTTAAACATTTATTTATACACATTTATAAAATTTTTGAAATGAAATAGAACTCTATGAATATTTAGGACCTAATTATATATATTGACAAATATATTAGAGTTGATTATCAAAGCTAGAGAAGTATGAAACCATAATTTTCAGAATAACATTGTCCTTTTATTCACAAAAAAATGATAGTTTTTATATGACTGAAACGTTAATAATCTCTTTATACTATTCAAAATAAGACATAAGAAACAAATATCTTTATATTGAAGAAATAATAAATTGGGCAACCAGTTATAAAGCAAAATATTTTGCGCCGTCAATATACTAGTATTCAAAGCATCATTATTATGAAACTTTAATTTAAGAACAAAATAGTAAATAAACAAATATGGCGAGCGATACTCACGATATAGAACAAAATATAGAAAACGTAAGTATTTTAATAGAGAAAAGAGTTGGTTATGATAAAGTATTTTCTTTAATTGATAGTTATACATTTCAGTTAAAAACTACAGTGAGGCAATCGTTTGCACGGATATATGCCAGTTTAAAAGCAAGAGAACTTAAAACTTTACGGCAACTAGATGTTATTCGAAAACAATGTCAAGACAACAAAGACTTAGAGAGAAATTGTGTTCAGAATATACAAATATGTTTTAGCAACGAATCCAGTTTACTAGAATATATAGCTAATTACGGGGTAATAGATTTTGAAAGGCTAAGTTTTGATAGCAATACTTTTATACCTGAAGATTATGTGAGTCCAAATGATGATCATATGTATTGTTATAAAACTATAGAGGAGATAACTGATCAAGAAGACGTTAAACATTTAGAGGCTATTGAAGAGGCTGCTATCAAACAGATAACCGAGACAGAGGATTGTGTGTGCTATGTTAATGTTCAAAGTAGTGATGTAGCAAAAAAGTTTCGAGATATAGATACTATAGTTCCTGAAAGTACCGCATCTTCAAAAAGTTCGATTGAAATTGAATCAAAAGATGATATATTAACTGTAGATGATGAAAAATCTGAATTTGATGATGGTGATGTTAAGAAAATAAACCCCACTGATGACTGGCTCAATTCTATCAAAGACCAAACAGAGACCGAGCCTTCCCAAGTAGCTGATGTCATGGAACACAGCACAATTACATGCTCTTAGCAAATGTACTATTTTAATTTAAATGCATTTAATAAAGTTTTATTTTACAATTATTTTGTTTTAAAAAGTGATTACTGCCTTGTAACTATTTGGTGGATTATAGGTAAATAAAACAATACAGGTAAAGCATCAACTTATATTGTTAATACATTTTTTACAAATGGCGTTATTGAACAACTTAAAACTAGTATGCATTGACTTCCAATTATATTCTCTAATGAATAAATATTACCCTTTATTTGTGCTACACTTTGAGTGCAGCGGTCAAATACAAATAATGGTCACCAATCTTCCAATATCAAACCAACTGCCCGAGTCTCATAACATTACAGTTTATTTATGGCACTTACACATGACATACATTAATATAACATCCCTATAAATTCCCATCTTTGGATGGAATCTGTTTTAATGGATGTATTCTAGTTTGTACTCAACTTCACTGGAAAATTTGATGGCACAAATAGAAGTGCTGTGTGGAAAAGGTAGAGGTAATGAAGTGTAAAAGATATGTGCTAAGGTAATAAATTTAAGGATACAAAGTTCTACTAGTGATGGATACAACCATTATATATAGGCACAATAATTTGGATGGTTATATTTAGGCCACCTTTCACAAGTAATTTATTGTCATTACTTTTAAAGCAAGCTCACTATTTGCCAAATACTAGAATATAATAATGTAAGTTAAAGTATTTTATGAATACTGAATTGATATTCTACATTAAGTGAAGGGTAGCATTAGGTTAGTAAGGACTTAAACTCCAAAGAGTAATAAAAAAGGTATCTAAAGGGTTAATCAATAAGTTGAGAGTACAAAACAGGAGTACAAAGTTCGAACTTATACATAGTGCATATCTAAGGTATGTTACGAAGTTACAAGTAAGTTTTATCTAGCTTACAATGTGTAAATTAATTCTACTATTGTACATTTAAACAAAAACAATACATATACTATACAAGGCCGAAGTCTGTGCATACTGCCGCCACATCGCGGTTGTTAGGCTTTTCGGAGTTATTGGCGGCCATGTTCAACTCTACCAATGTGTCTACGCTATTTATACTGACTCCCTTCAAAATCTTTTGTGCAGCTAAACTAGTAAAATTAAAGCTTAAGTCGCTTAGGCTTGGAAAATTATAAAAATCTTGATGTTCCTTCTTGCCGTCCTGACTTAGGCTGTATCGTTTCTGTTTGTTTTCCAAACAGTGAATCTTTTCAGAAGAAATATTAATATCTTTGCTTATTTCTTGATTCTTCAGTGCTAGATTAGGCTCGGAACCAAGCACTGTGGGTTTCTGATCGATGCCTTTCGTTAACAAGTTGGCTATTGATTCTGAGCTCATTCTATTGTGGATACTTGGAAGCCCATTCAACATTTGCAAAGCAGCTGCTTTCTTTAACAAGTCGACGCTTTTAAGCTCGCTATTCGAAATTATATTCGTATGTATTCCACCATTAGCTGATGTTAAAGAGTTTTTTTGATATCTAAGGTTGCCTATCGATCCAATATTATCATAGGTCTTGGTTGGCGTCGCAGGGTTACTGTTAGCACTGGTTTCTATGTCATGAATGTTGTTGTGAATGGCTGGAGAAGCAGGATTTGAAGTTACTTCATTTGTATTGTTTAACTGATTTTTGTAAATGAAACTGTTATTGTTTGCTACTCCTCCTATCTGTAAAGATAATTTTCTGTTGTTATTCATACGCGTGTCGTTGATAGAATTTTTATTGAATTTGTTTTCTTGTACTTTTTCAGAATCTTGGTCTTGAAACAATTGTTTCTTCTTTTCAACGCAGACGTCAAAAGATGTTTCTGTTGGATTTGTTGCTGTCTGATTAGAGACTCCATTCTGGGACACGGATACTACTTGTCTATCATCGTTTATAATATAAATGTTGCTACCGTTACTGGTCTCAGTAATTTTGCCATTTTCGAAAGTAATTACAGATCGAACGGGAGAATTTTGTACGTAGACTTTGGTGTTAGTTCCTCCGTTTTGTGACAAAGTGTTTGTTGTAACTTTCAGTGTTATGGAGTTATTTGAGTTAGAACTAGCAAGCATTGCGGTAGCGGGGTTCTCAATTTTGGATCCAAGAGTTTTGTTATGCAAGGGGGTAATGGATTTTTTGGGAGTATTTGGGCAGTTTTTTGGTGAAGTTCTCGGGGATGTACTCTTACCGTTTTTTACTGTTTCACCTCCAACAATTGGTGGCTTAGTTCTATATTTGTGTAGACTTTTAGGCGAACTTTGCAGGCTTTGAACTTTAACTAGGGATTGTGCTCTGCTAAGACCTGAGTTCCCGTTAGTATGACTAGGTGAAGGTTTCAAGGTGCGGTCTGATATGTGTGATTCTAAGCTAGAGTGACCGCTGCTACCGCTCGTGTGGTAGTTTCTCTTCATAGGTGAGTTCAGTTCCGTTTGTCCATTTCTACAATCTTTCCTTGGTGTTCGATGCGTGTTCGTGCTCTCTAAGCTTGACGGACCGCTAGTGGACATTACATTATCTGAATAGTCAACCCGCCGTAGACTTCCATTGGGACTGTCTCTTAATTTTGGCTCGCTGTTTCGTTGAGGTGAACCAAAATGGTCTAAAATAGTTTTGTTTGTGGAGCTTCTACTGAGAGTTGATCTCGGAAGACTACCTGAACTGGGGCTAGACTGTCTCACGGGTGAGTGGTCGTATTGCATTGATGTGGCTAGACCTGATTCAGTTGATAGATGTCTTTTGTGTCGTCTAGGTAGTGTCGACGACCGGTTGCTGATTTCTGAACCGTCATAATACGATGACACGAATGATGTTTGGCTCTGCAGGGACTCCTGTAAGAATGAATAATTCATTTTCAATAAATAATTGTTTAAGAAATTTATTTACAGTCAATAAACAATCATGTCACCTTAGAGTCAGTTTGTGTGGCGACACAGTGTAGATGCACCGCCTTCGAGTTGAACCACTCAGTGGGCGGGAACTGGGCAGAGAAGGTGCTCATCGCGCGGGTCTGCTTGCTGCGGCCGCTTCGTCTGAATAAGCGGGAGAGCAACGACACTTTCTCTGAAATAGGAAAAAACGGTTATTACGAATCGATACATGAGCAAAGTTTTATTCACTCAATCTACATACAAGGTGCATCCTAATTTCACATTTATTAAAAGAACTATAGATCTAAACTAGCATGAAAAGAATATTGTATCGGCGCAAAATGTTACGTCGTCTTATTTGTACTTTTTTTTACTAATTATAAGTAAATCTTAAGACAAACATTGAACAATGTACTGACAATAGCATAATGATAAAATAAACTAAAATTACGAAAAACATATTTTTAAAAGGTATAAAAAAAGGTTACCTTGACTTTCCAAGAACTATTCTAGTTAAAGTGTCAGCAACTAGGCAACATAGGGCAAAGAAAATAATAATGTAGACCAAGAAGCACTTACTAGGCGACGCAGATTCTACGCTGGGTGGGTAGTCGGTGGAAGACGAGCTGTCAGTGGTGTTGGCGTGCTTGTGCAAACTACGGGTGGAAGCGCATCGTTGCAGGTACTTGCTGGATGATCCAAAGATCCTCAGAGAGTGGCGGCGGTCGAGGGAGCGCGGCGCTGGGAACGAGGCACTGCGGCGCTTGTTAGGTCTACCGTACAGAATTTTATCGTTTGGATTACCTGAAAGTAGAGATTCATTTAAAAAAAAAGTTTTTAAATATGAAATACCCTCGAGTTAAATGTAAGCGGTAGTTTTATCCTCACAAAACCCCTGACATTTCTGCTCTCCTACAAAAATATATAAGAAAGAAATAAATTCACTTTAATTATAAATACATGCACGAGTTAAAGCAACTGGTGCATCATCGGGTGCGTGTGCGCATGTGACGCACAAAGAAAACGATACACATGCGTGAATAAATCACGCATGAACTTGACAGTCGATACGATGTACCGAAACGTTTGGCTTTTATTTAGACTGAACTTTCATTACAAATTATAAGAGCTTTTCAGGAACACGAATTAAAATTATTCCACATCTTTTAGTCCTGAAAGCATAAACGATATTCAATAAAGATATTCAGAGCTTTTAAATAACGATATTTCAAATTATTTTAAATATTTGGAAGTTAATATTTATGTACCTAATATGATATTAATAATTTTGACTAGACCAATAAATATAAATTTCAAGTTACCACATAAGAACCACATTACATAATTATTTATACCAGTAAAAGCTTAGTCACTAATGGTCAATACCACATCAAGAACACGCCGTTCTGAACAGCTTTCCAAACAAATAGCAAGCACAAAGCAATACAAGCCAGCAGTCAATTGCCCTCGTGAGATGCTGAATCATGACAACTGTATTTTCGAGATATCAAGAACAGTACAACAATGATAAATAAAAGCTTATTTGCAAACTTCATAAATAACTTCTATGCCCCAGTCTCTGGAGTGGAATCCCTCTCCATTAAAATATCTTCCCGAGTTCCGATATATACAGAAATAAACTGGAATGTCACACGTGCCATTTAGCTCACCTTTGACTAGACACAAGAAAAAAAAGTAGCGGCGATATGTTTATTACATTCTACTTGGAATTCGTTGCAAAAAAAAAAATATGCTGTAGAATATTAATTTCGGTTTCTTTTTAAATCAGCCCATAAATATTTACCATATTTTTATAAATGTTTCTACTTTCATAGACTATGATTAACAACGCTTCTCCATCATAGACAAGATGCAGTTTAGAACTTGAAGCCCTTTCCCGCCGTTTTAGTACTTTCTTAAAGAGTGCACTCTTGTGAAGTGTTTTGATCGATTGGGACGGAAACATTGTTGACATTTCTGCATTTCTGAGTATACCTTTTGACTTATATTCATATATAAAGTAAAATTACATATTTAGTCACCTTTTGACTAAAATATTGTTAAAATTTTAAAACATCTTATCTAGATGTATAATATGTAATTTGTTATTAAATTTTAAATTAATATAGAATGAAAAATAAACAGCGGGCGGTTTATTTTTCATTCTATACTTATGTGATATTTTGTTAAACATAAAACTTATACTTACGAATGCACAAATTAATGTTGTAGGACATTTTATTTACTTTAAAGCATCACGACTTACACTAAAAATATATATTTATATAATATAATAGAATGAAGCTATCAGATGTCATTTACAGCGAGATTATCATTATATCTGATTATCATTATCTGTTAAGTGCATCGTCAATCTCTTAAACGTATTTAAATCACTAAACTATAAAGAAGCAACATAAATTCTACATTAAACATTACAGGACAGAAATGGCAAAAAGCAATTACAAAACAAAATGGGAATGCGACCTTCATACATAAGGAAAAGGTCAATAACCCGAGGTATGTACTATAGATACGGATGTGGATGCACTCAAAATAAACATTAACCATGAAATCACCGCTACATTCTCCTTGCATATCGCCCGGTACAGAAATAAAACTATACAGCTATTATTATTTACATATTACCACCGGCGAATGTTGTTTTAGTTACATTTTAAATTATTACATATGCTATATAGCAACTTCATTGAACGTTGCTTGAATTTGTCTATGGTCATGGTGTTAAGCGTTTTAAAATTTTATATAATGAAAAATATAATGACTCGAACGTGTGACCCCGTATAGACCGTTCCGTCACTCTGTCAATTGAGTTATCGTGTCGCTGCCACAAGGTATCTAGCGTTCTATCGGGACGTCTATTAGAATTCTTTCGAAAATACTAACCAATATTTCAACTTTGCATATAAATATGATTTTTATAAAATTATTGTTTGATATTGTCTATAAACATAGTATTTTAAAGAACGTTTGCTAAGTAATTAAAAAACATTATTATTATATATAAATTCAGTTGTGTGAATTTAATTTTAATTGATTTTCAATTGCGGCAAAATATAAATATAATTAATAAATCCAAGGTATATTATTAAATCCAAGCTATACTTGTAACATTGTATCTAACGAGCAACATAATCCTCCAATCATAACACCGCTAAGTGCTTGTAACAAACAAACACATTAACACGCTATGAATACGATTTCATTGCTTTTCTACTGTAATGTATTTATCAAATTTGTTTCAAATGGAAACTCATTGCGTTGAATCAATAAATAAACATTTGTGTATGACAAGATGGATGCTCAGAATTTTTCAGTTTCATATATTTTTTTATTTCCCCTGAGTGCAATGAATGGCTATTTGTAAAAAAACTTACTCTTATTACTTACTTTATAACTTATTTTCAAACTAAAAATTTAGTATATTTTTTGCTAGTAAACATTGCAGGTATATTTTCTTTTAAATCTAAATTCCGCTTTGCTAATTAACTGTGAAATTAATAATTGATAAGAGAGCCAAGCAACGCTAAAAAATAATTAGTACTGACAGATATGGCGGCGGCAACGACAAGTTAAGTCAGATATTGGATGGGTGACAGTAGCCACCTAATATATGAACTATTTCTATGTACAATAGAACCTTTTTCCTTCAGTAGTAGTTACTATTAATTCTAGCGCAAAAAAAACATATTTTCTAATGAAATTAATACATTACGAATTCGCCGTTAAAGGAGGTTTGATGATTCAGATACACAAATATAAAGAGCAACAAGACAAAATCTGATAACAAATCTATCTAAAATAATCATTATTCAATACTAGAGCAACGAGAACTAATTCACCCAGCATTAGAACAATATTACGAAAATTATATCTTATTGCTTTGTTTATATTATTTCCGTGTAACACGGAATATCAAAACAAAGTACGTAGCTTACGTAAATAAAGATGGCCGATTCTCTTCACATAATCAAAAGCGACTTCAATTATATTAAATGCAAGACATCTTGTTATAGATAAGATATAAAACGGCCACGTGTTTCGTTTTCTGATAGCTACATGCACTTTGAATTGCATTCCACTCCTGACCCACTTCCTAACGAACCAGCCACATCCGTTTAATTAAAAATAACATTTATTCAGCCATGTTAGCAAGATGTTATAACACAAAAAAGGTTATATAACTTTTTATATATTTCTTTGTTATTCGTAATATTTATAAGTTTAGATTTAATAAACTTCTAGTTATTGTTTATTATAAGCAAAGCCAGCTTATTTTGTTTCCTGTGGTCGTAGCATCTATCAATGTCGGATGTGAAAAACATCTCGACATGCTCTTTTAGTAAAAATTATCTGGAAATAATTTCAGCTACAAAACCATTAATCAAATGTATAGTTCCATTTTTTTACGAGTAAGGAAAACTTTTTGTATTATATTAATATCAAATTAAAATACATGTTTTTTTTTTTAAAGTTTCGATAAAATGAAGTAAAACATTTATTTATAAGTATCACAATGAATATTTAAATATATATATATATAAATAGATATTGTTAGAAAATCCTAGACAGAGAATGCTATTTGAAAGTCGATTTGCATTTGACACATTTGACACTAGAGAAGATTTTATATTTTTGTTATGATAGAAATATTTTATTGTCGACTTCTAGGATCTAAAAATGCACAGATAAATGATATAATGAACAATTTAATTTACTTCACTCTCTGTTTCTGAACCACAAACGTTAAAAGTACGAATTTAAAAAAAAAATAAATAAAAAAATAATTTAAACATGAAAAGTAATAAAATGGAAACTTAAACGATTAATAACTTTGTAATAAAGTTGACTCAATAAAATCAGATAAACCAGTGAGCCGAGTCTCATCCACTTTTGTTCTTTTGATCGTATCCATAATTGTCAAAGAAGTTTTAATATGTTTCTGTAAAAGAAAAAGCTTTCAAAGATAATTCCTTCGATTTTAACCGACGCTCGTAATAAGGCAAGCAGGAAATGGTATTATGTATTTCCCGCGCTTTGATCCTAATCTATGGTTATAAAAATAGAACCAATTTCGGAGTCTTGTCACTGTCAGATGTAATTGAGAGCAACATATTTTTGATAATGAATTCAAAGGATGTACATGATGTTAATTGTTTAATATTTTCTATTAATTGATATTTTTATAAAAAAAAATTACAAGTTAAGGCGTTGCCAGTTATTTTATATCAGGAAAGAAAACGTTTTTTTTGACACGTATTCAATCAAATGTGATAAAAACATAAGGTTCTCAAGGTTATATTTAGTTTTAAAATTTCGGCAAATTGGTATTTGCGGTTGATATAAAAACAGGTCAATTCCAGTCAACCGCCAATTTAATGAGGGAATTATAAAAACTAACCTCTCGAGACAACGTGCAATCTTAAAATATATGCGGCTTGAAATTAAATCCACAGCTTACAAAGCCAAAAGTAATTTAATACACAATAAACTTTATTTAGTTACAAATAATAGCGGATAAGAAAGTCTGAAAGTAAAAGTTGTAACAAACTATTCACACACCAATATGCGTGTACCGAAATTGTTTTTTTTTTATTTGTATAGATAACGGATTATTTATAAAGTACTGCACGATACGACAACGATATCGTATAGCTACTGAGTTCTAGATATCTAGAACCTAAGTTAAAGTTAAAGTGGCAACACTGGTTCAGTTTATTAGGTCTTACTTACCAGGTCAGTACTAAATAAGGCTTGGCGTCTGGGTCCGTATCTGACACATTATCATAGATAATATTTTCTACTTTTATTTTCTATTTCGCTCCAAATCAAATGATACATTTAATCTGTAAACATCAACTAAATTGAAAACAACAGTTATAATTCGCAATTATTTTGTAAGAACAGTAAAAGTGTTATAATTAATTTTGCAATTCATTTGCACCGGCGTTATTGTCTTTATCATTATCCCCGCTGGAAAATGGCCGACCTTGACTGTATTAAGTGGTTACGAAATTTTAGTCTTGTCCCCATTTCGAAAATGTCGGTGTCATTAAAATATTGAAAATTGAATATTGTTACAAGAGACATTGAAGGATAGGAGTCGGAATATGGAGTTGAAATATGATTAAAAACTAGTAGAAATCCCGCAACTCTGCCCGCTTATAAAAGTTAATACAACAAAAACAAATACTGTGGGATTAAACACTTGTAGTAGACATGTCGAGCTTGTAAAGTTCTGTAGAAATTGTTTTAGCTATATTAACAGACAGACATAATTTATTTGATCATTTATGAGGATATAGAAGTCAAAGTTTTTTTTGCATTTTAAATAGGAATATATGCACTGACGGAACGTCAGACTATAATTCAGAGTGTAAAAGTCTATGGTAAAAGACCCCACAAGATTCCATGGATGAAATGTAATTGAATTTCTTCTTTATCAAGTATAAATGTAAGAAAGAAAGATTTCTTCTAAATACTATTCTATTTATATATTTCTAAGATGAGATTTGAATAAAACATATAAAAACTATTTGCATAATAACCTATAAAATACAGATTATAAAGTGTAAAAACAATTTAATAAACCAAATCAGTTTGACAGATAAAAAACTGATAGATATAATAAGTGCGAAATCAATTTTATTCGTGGTCACGGAATGCATAACAATATATATTATTTTCACTGAAACGAGAACACTGTATCAAATTCGACACATTAATAAATGTAGCACATTTATTACACTTAGTCATTGAATCAAATTATTTCTTGCTTTCGATCACTTTCCTACGCTTTCCTATTTTGGACTAATTTGGTGTCATCAGTATTGGCTTTCTTTTGTATTTAAACGAGCTTGAAGTTATCATTTCACACGTTAATTTTATATTGTTTTGATAAAGTCATTATTTGTTTGTATTTTCTGTAAAATATATTTATTAATTTAGCAATAGATTTTTACTATACATTTGCTAATGTGTTCTTTGCTGCTAGAAAACTTACAATATATCACGGCAATACACATAGAACCTCTTTGGAACGACCCCTGCATCACGCGATTTACGTAATACTGCACCAAGCTTGCCATTAGCCCGGATTGCTTCCAAGCTAACTATGCCATGTTAGAACAACATTCCTCAGTCCAATGTAAGGTTTCAAATAAATGATACTGTCTCTTTGTCAAGGCTTTCTCATTATTTAACATAAATTACGAGTATTGTGTTACAATATTGATTGTTTTGTTTCTGAAGCTTATTTAGTTGTAGCTTAAGTGTAGGAATTAAAATTCAATTTAGAAATTGTACACGGGTTTCCACGCTTGTTGAAAAGGATTGGACCAAGGGTGCTCTAGTTACCCAAGTAGGTAAAGGAGTTGGGCTGCCAGCTCTCAAACCACCCGTACGAATAGCAGAGATGCTAGACAAGTGCCAATTACGCTAGTCAAATAGAATGACAAATGTATAGGTATAAAAACGTTTTACTATCGATTGAATCCTTACATATTTTTAGGAATGACAACGAACGCTGGCATTTTGACTACTTTAGGCTTATTTTCTGTCATGGGTGGTACAATGCCACCTGTGTACGAACTGCAGTTGAATGGATCAGCGAACAATCCATCTCATGGAAAGTAACCATCAAGGAAAGTAATGCCAGGAAAAGCGCTTCACTTTCCACCGCTGTCATCTTTAATTTGACAGTAATGATGTGTCATTAGCGGCGATCATCTGACGCTCTCCTCTTTGATATTGAATACGTCATTAAAACTAAACTATTATATTTATGATATAAGTATATTGTGTTTAGTTTTACAAGTTAATTAGTATAAAAAGGATAGATAAATATATGATAACGTAAGTTTTTTTATATTTATTAAGGCATAATATTTTTTATCTGTGTTAATGTCTTATTTATATACAATGATTTTATACTTGTACTAAGTTTTTTTTCTCAATAAATAATAAGGTTCACACTGTAACCTGAAAATGCTTCAATTAAGCAATATCAGCCTTAGTAGTGTTATTTTATGGATTATTTTCGTATAAATCCAGCCAGCGGGTATAAATCTTGGACAGTCAAGTCTCCTTATCTGCCAAACACAGTATCAATTCCTATGTTTTTCTACGCAGCTTCACGCATATATCATGACAACTACGGCTTATCAGTAACCTGCATTTAAATTTATAGTTCTTAACACCAGCACTTAGAGGTGATAATCGCTTGCAAGAAACGTGAGATTGATTAGAGCCATTTCCTGCGCCTTTAGACCGGCTTTCCACTGATCTCTTTACTTACATACAGGTTTGATCAACTCGGTTTTGCATCTCAATTAAACTGTATTACAAGGGATGAAGGTTCTAATTTGTGTGTCTCAGAAATAAGGAATCAATGAAGTACTTGTGTGGCCTTGGTAGGCTGGAACAACTACTTAAATCTGTACCCCTATTACGTGTTTTGACGTTACGAAACGTTGATAGTTTTCGAAGCAGTCACGAAACAAGTTCTTGATTGTGATTGGTTTACTAACAATCACGAATCAAGAAATCGATTCGTTGCTGCTCGAAAACTATCAACGTTTCGTAACGTCATAACTCGTACTAGGGGTTAAATACTTTGAATTATGGAAGTATTAAGATTTAGATAGGGGTGATTATAAAACTATTAGTCGTACCTACATGCGATTTATTGAAAAACACACTGAATAAAGTTTCATCAGTATTGAACCGTAAACATTATGTATTACAATAAAATAATTTAACTAAACTAAAATATATTTAGTATTAATAAATAAAAAACCTGATTATTTTTATTATTTTATAAAAGATTTTTATAAATTTTATTTATATTCGGCTCAAGGTAAGGTTCATTTAGATCTAGAGTGAAACCCAAGATAAACATTTTATAATAAATATAATTGAAAGTAAACGTTCAAACACCAATAAACCTACTTAAAGATCAATAAAATGAATAGCGGAATACATTTTTTTCCTATTTTCAAGCAATTTTAAAATCATTTTTTGACCAATCAAAAGTAATCGGACAAACTAACGGAATAAACGGATTTATGATATTGGTCGATTCAAACCGTTAGATTCAAATTGGCGAAGTCACGAACTCGTGTGACCGCCGTGACCTTTGACGGTTTAAGATATAGAACAATGTCACAAAACAAATATATTGTTGATTATTGACCTCTCCGATCAATTTATAGAGGAAAAATAAAGTTCGTCTATCCAGAGCACGATACAGAGCAAGGCTTTCGACCCAGGGGTGATGATGACTTTATGTGAAAAAGATATACTTTTAAACTGTTGAGGTTGAATTGAATAATCCCTTTTTTTATTACGTATTTTAATGGATGGATGGATTAATAAAATAATAAACACGCAGGTCTTGAATTTGCCTTTGGGATTTTTCCCAATTACTTCAATTTATATAATTAAAAAAAATCCAAAGTCCAATTTTAAACTTTGAATTACTGTTATAGTTGTGTAACTTTTGGAATTTTCAGAGAAAAAAATCTAATTTTAAAGCTCATCCATTCGATTGAAATTCTATTTAGCTAAATATTTTATGTTTATAAAATTAATAATCCATTTTGTTCGTTATAGCATTACATTCACAATTGTCAGTATTATTATCTTCCTTATTAGACCTAGAATCAAACGAATGAACAATAAAACTGAAGTATCATTTCTAAGCCCTAAAGCATAGAATTAAATTGCTACATCTAATTTTATCTCCCCACTGATAAGCATAATAAGATACAATGTCAGCGCCGCCCTCCATATAAGGATAGAGTAACGGGTACTGTGATCCACATTCCCTAATTGGTAACTCGTTGTGGACTGAAATGTGCACACAATTGTCATCTCCAAGTTCAAAGCCATTGTGTCTATAATTGCTTAACGTTTAACAAGTCCTAATCGGATATCAGTGGCATCTTCTATTTCAGACTCATGACTCGTCTATGTTTTTAAAAACATAATGCAATATTTATGTTATATTAAATTTCTTATCTGTTTCATTGAATGTCAAACTAATAAAAAATACGTCAATTAAAAGGTATTTACACGATCATGTCAATACGTCAATAAATAGCATCAATCGTCAATATTTTTGCAGTCAAATTGTAAATACGAATCGTGGAAGCCCAAAGCAATGCGACGTTAAATCGGGGCACTGCAGGCGTCCTACATTTAGTTTTGTTATGCAAGTGCAGAGGAATTTAGTCGTTATCTGTACAGGAAATGAGAGCTTTTCACACAATTGTTCTATGCGGTTATGATTTGTGAATTTGTGGATGCTCGGCATTTCTGAGGACTTAAATTGCCTTTTCTTGACCTACCTCATCGACGTAGGTCGTCGTTCCAAGTGGGACATAGCTATTGGGCAATCGCTTATGTAAGTTTTTTTTCTTGTTATGTCAAGGTACTGTTAGAAGATACGATCTTGTTATCATTACTACTATGACAAATTATGGTTAGTTTCAGTCAGACATAAAATTCGGCTTTTTTTTAAAGTTAAAAAATATCAAAAACTATAGAATATACACATTGTGGCAGTAGGATTTAATAGCAGAAAAATAAATAATCCCTTTTGTGACCTGTCACCCTTCTGAGAAAGAATACAACACGTACAAAAAACATTACATCCAGAATACATACAAAACTAATTTTACCGAGCAACGTGCTTCGTTTCTCATTAAAAGTATGGAGCCCAACACTTCAGCTCGAAAATTGTAATTTAAAAGAAAGAAGAAGAAAGAAATAGGATGAATGTGTCTTACCTCCACAAATGACATCAGCCAGGTTAGTCTGAACGCACTGATGCGTGACGGCGCCATCTCGTACCGTGGTGATCTCGCCGTATAGCTGGTGCAGAGCCTCCTGATCTGACATGAGGATAGTGCGAGGGCTGCTGCATTCATCCTCAGTGGAGTGATGACGGGAAGACGAACGGGAGCGGGATCGACGGCGTCTGATAAATTAAGATTCTATCAATATTTTTTATTATAAGTATTAATATTTAGTAGACCATCTGGTTTATCCAGATGGACGGTAGATCAGTGGCGTAGTTGGGAGGGTGCGAGCGGTGCTGTCACACCGGGCATCTAGGGGAAAGTGGCATAAATTCTTCAAATTGTTTTTCAATCAAGAATCAACAAATGTACAAAAAAAAATAGAAAATGAAAATGAAAAATAGAATCTAGAGGCAAATAAAATAAAATTACCTGAAATATTGATTTTCTGTGAGCCATTTTAAAGGTCATCAAGTCCTAAGCTACACCACTACCAGGCAGCAAATACCCTAGCTACGCCACTGCAGTAAAAACCAGTAGAATTAACGCTGGCAGAATAGAATTGTCAATTGTATTTGACATATATTTATTTTATATACAATATAAAATAAAAATACCAAGAATTACTAAAAAAGTTTGCAATAATATTATAATAACTCACTTTTTTTTGTCTTCGCTTTTGTATGAAATGTAATATTAGCGTCAAAATTCAATTATTATTTCGATAGTATTAATAATAGATCTCTATTGCATGCAATGGAGTTTTACAAAAACGAATAAACAATTCAATTACTTAGATGCAGATATCTACACTTTCAAGTTCAAGATTGCCAAAAAGTCTATTAATTTTATTAAATTTTAAACCTTATTACCGTTTAATACATATCTAATTTGAATAACGGTGTCTTCTAACCGGATTTCGCTCCCCGTTTTTGCGGTAATCACCTGTCACTCATTGATATTGACGTTTTTATTGAAGAAATATAAAAAAAAAAAACAAATAAATATTGAACGTATGAACGCAATTTAAATATAACTGGATAGTTTTATTATATTTAGTTATTAAATATTTATTATGTCTTGTTTTTAACTATTAGCAATTATTTATTTAAATGTTATATTAAAATGTTTCGTTAAACTTTATAGATGGTTGTCAGTTTTTATTTATAATTAACATACATTATATAATTGAGAACGCTTGTTACAGTTTATTTTTTAATTATAAACCAAATGTTATTACAGATTGACGATCTACGAAACTTTCTTTGATAGATTGATTTTACTTTTAAGTGTTATTTTTTTTAACCTTATTTCTGTTCAGAAACTAAATGAAGCATGCATGATACTTATCGGTTTATAATAAACTTTTTAGAGCAACCACGAATCAATTTATCATTTGCGAAATATTATATATTTTATAAATTACAATTGTAACTTACAAAATATATATTGACCAATATTGGCAAATATCCTTATCTCCTTATTACAGATCAAGCAATGATTCCAAACTATAGTGCTGCTGTGAGTAACGAATCGTTTTGACCTTAGAATTTGAGTTATTACTGACAGGCCGTATCTATAACATAATCACTTATAACATAATCACTTTAATAATAAAACATAAAAGCTATTGCACACACTATTCATTTGAAAGTTTCATAATTTTTAACTATTTAATGTGTATAAGCTTTATTATATATCTGTTTTTTTGTGAAGTTACAGTACCCTTTGTAAGAGTTTTGATAGTACGAAACGTTGATAGTTTTCGAGCAGTCAGGAAGAGATTCCTTGTTAGTGGTTTGTTGCTATTTGGCTGTGGTTGCTAGTAAACAAGTAACTAAACGGTTTTTAAAAAGGTACTATTTAATTTTCTCCTATATTTGCTTTTATAATCTATTTTGTTTATAAATAAATTATTTTATACTTCTTATTCAAGTGCCACTCCTGCATTAGAGAAATAATCTCTGTGATTTTACAAAAAGAAATAAGCCATAAAGCACATCGACACCACTCCGTGGACCACACGAAAGACAGTCCGTGTGGTAATCGAACCAATGAAGAAGAAGCCATGGCTTTACCAGATTCACAGGTCGTCGAATGTTAACCAAAATGTTTCTTAGCTTCGTAGTATTTCCTATTAAAGTTAAATAAGATTACTAACATTGACTAAATCATGATAATTCACAACAATGCCCGCCAACACCCACAAGCCAATTAAGTGCGGCGTCCTGTTCAACATGGATCTGATAATTATCTCACTTTATCTCTCTCTTATCTCACTTGTGTTATATTAACGTAACCTCAGTCGAGGCGAAGTCGTCATGTTACGTTTACGAACTCAACACGTTTAGATGTAATCTTAAATTTATGTGTGATTTGTAAATTTGCATGAGAATTCTCTTTGGGCATGTATTTAAGATATTACCTAATTATATATCATGATTTAACTTATCTTTTCCAAACTATCACTCTGTCTATGTTCGATTTTGGTTACGCATTAAACTAAGTTCAATACTTACTCGGGTGTAACTATGAAGAAGCCTCTAGATGTTTGATAGATCTTCCTCTCCTGCATCAATTGGGCCAACGTGTCGTACACCATCTCGTGAGAGGGCGTCTGCATTGACGGGAACTTGGAAGATAGAGAGGTCCTTATGCTTTCTAGTGTTGCGGATTGACCCTGGGAATTATAAAGGGAATATGGAATTAAAAAGGGAACTAATGGTAACCTTCATCCTTGTAACATTTTGGAATTAAAAACGGAACTAATTGTAGCAAGGGATGATCTTGTGTAGGGGAATTATGAATGGTTATGAATATTAAAGTTATTACAAATGTGTAATAACATATCACTGTTAAACACTAAAGACTATACGACTAGAGTAAACTCAGGTGCTATACTAGTACAATTGACCTGTGCTTCCACCCTTAATTAACAGAGCTTCAACGTTCAATTGGCAGATATAATGTTTTCTTTGTTGCTTCTTAGATCTTTCATTAAATTTGTCAAGTAAAAGTTGTAGACGTAATAATCATGTAGTAAAGTTAAATAAATATAAGATGAATATTCATATTCATGCCAAGACACGATGCTGCAATTGACCTTCAGTGTCCGAACTCGCCTTATCTGAGAGGTGGCGGAAGGTCCACCAACACGTATACCCATGTTACATACACAATGTACACGCATACAGAAGAAACTTTTACTATTATATATATATATAATACATTTAGACGACTGTATTCTCGTCAGTTATATTGGTATTTTGCCCTACTCACTTTCGAACCCATTCGGGGTTCTTATAGAATGGAGGACTGGCTGCGTGAAACCGAATATAGCCGGGTAAATATATATGTTCACGAAAGTGTAAACATCAGAAAACCTTAACAGGGTCCAAGATCAACATCTCCCTGCCCTTTTCCCACTTTTTGTGTGATCGTCACAAAATGTGTTCGTGTCCCATTCCTGCCTATCCACCGTCATCTCTATAGTCACTCCTCTTTTGCTTATGTCATCCTTCACGCATTCCATCCATCTCTTATTTGGTCTACCTCGACCCATATATCCTTCCACATCCATATTAGCGATCTTCATGTTATTCCCTTCTCACAACAGGACTGTACCACGCTAACATTTGACTCCTCAATTTGTCCAATAGTATGTATAAAAATGTTCATAAAATAGGAAATTACCAAATCATATTGCGTCGCATCTCAAATACGTATTTTAGGAAAGCACTCGAAACAAGCACGCACTTGAGACAAGCACGTAGGTTCTGAGTTCATCAATCAATATAATCTAATCTAGATCTCCTTGAGCAACTAGGATTTTGATAACAGATTAATGTATTTTTGTATTGGATGAATAACAAGGTGACAATATCCGTTAGAATATGTAAATAATTTCCGTAATAAAAATTAAATAACCAAAAACTTTTAAGTCACGTTTATAGTATATAAAAACCATTAAAGTTATAATCTTTTAAAATAAAATAAAAGAATTGTAATTTTATATTTAAATTTATAAAGTATCGAGCAATTATATAAAAAAAACGGTCACACCGCCGGATGCAAAAACTAAATCCTAATTTGGCAAAAGAAACAAAAACTGAGTTTGAAATAATATATTTATAATGCTAAAATTATAGGCACACTTAAACCCACATCAAAACGAGTATATTATTTAAATCCAGATTTCTGTGAATTCTCGTCCTCTCTGTTAATTTCATGGAACAGATATTTTTTGCTTTTTGAGTGGCAAACTAACAGGCGGTCATCGTGATAGTAATTGGGCCCATCGTCCATAGACATCTAAAGACTGGAAATTTCGAAATGCCTCAGCAGCTTTAAGGAATGCAAAGGCGTGCACCAGGGCACACGAAAAAAAGGGGCAAATTTGGAAATTCGCCTTTGAGGAATATCAAAGGATGGAGACGATGAACAAGAAAACACGTGCTTTGACTGCTTTCTTTTTCTGTAAGAGAGTGGTACTACCCGGTCGATACAAGCCGTATACTAACCGGAGTCAGATAATAGCCAGGCTCCACCTTCATACACACACACTGGTAAGTTATTAATATATGTACATTTTTAAAATGTATTATTGTGTTTGTAAGATTATCTGTGTGTGTCAAATATATGATTGATGAGTGAGTTGTGGGGTTACAGTGTAAGTCATTCATTAGACATAAATATCTATGATTTCGTTACAAACTGTACTTGACTAAAAGAGCCGGGTATTACGTAATATTCTATTATATATTTTATTAGGTAATTCATAATGACAGTATTTATAATTTATTTGACAAGACTATTTTTTAATTTAAATATTCAGTCACAAGTCTGTGACTTTAAAAATAAAACTATTTTTAACAATGTAAAATCCCATGTCTTTGATCACACTGTAACTTGCTTCTTGAACTCATGCCCGGTATCTTGGGAGCCGTTGGAGTTAGATGACAAATTAACTGACTTACTGACGGACACCTATATTCGTCTTACCGTGAACATGATTGTTACAAATAAATTGAACCATCGGGTTAAATTTAATGTAAAATATAAATTTAATTATACCGGAATTAGGTCCGTATAAAATGTTTTTATTTACTCGTGCTGGTGAAAATCTAAGAAAATACACTTTTAATTGTTTTTTTTTTTAAGTAATAAAATTAGGTTTTAAAATTATATTATACATAATTTAGCGTAGAGCGTTCCCGAAGTATTCTTGTTTTATAATATGAAATAAGAAAGGGATAGAGTTCGTCTTAGCTGCAAACCGGTTCGAACTTGTGATTTGTGATCGTTTACGATTTAATATATCGAGGACTTTTATATTTAACGATGTTTTGTTGTCGTGTCGTGTCGTTTTGATGTCGAATCAATTTGATTGATTATTCATTAATTCCATGCCTTGTTTATCTGTGATTGATAAGTAGGTTTTTGAATATTAATGCTAAGACTACTATTTATTTACTATATATCATTTACCTGCCCTTAACCAGAATATTCGGTGTGGACGCAATATGCCAATTCCATTATACTTAGTTTCAGGGTAAATTTGCTTCTTTGTCATATATTTTTACCGCGTTTTAATCATGTCGTCGTCGGAAACCATCTCCTCTTATAAATAACCATCCATATTGATACCTAAGACTCTTTTTCTAAATTATTCTAATATATATTTCTAATATTTTTTATAATATATGTGATACAAAATGTGTGTAGTGTATCAAAACCTATACAATATTATATTTTACATGATTCTTAGAAGTAGCAAATTTTATATTTTATATTATCCCCAATCACAGCAACAAAGATAAAATTATTTTGTATGGAAATGTAATAATGTAAAAAAAATATATTTTTAAAATATCGGACGCTCTAAATGTCACTTGCTCTGAATTCCAGCCCACATTTGGTATTTCACCTGAGACCTGCGTACAAACGACATTCTATTGTAACGATGATTGCGAATTCAGTTACGAAAGGACACAATTAGCCAAATATATCGAAATGTTACAAATAAATTTGATATTATTATAATCTGATTATTTATAGATATTCTAATAACCATTTACAGAAATATCTTTATATTTATGGTTTGTGAAATAACGATATAAAAGCAATAAACATATATAATTTAATATTAAACCAAAATTTATGTTAAAATTACACAAGTAGGTATATACAATAAAAGCTTTATAACGAATAAAATTGTTAAATATAATCAGAAACTGTAAACGCATAACCTCAATTACAAAAGCACTCAAACGAGTGGTTTTAGCACAAAATATGACGCCGTATAATCCGCCATTACAAAGCTGACCTCATGGCATCGATATTTAGGGTTGTTTTGTAAAAACAGGTCCATGTAACGACTCCAAGTCACAGGCGATCAGATTAGCAGCCAAGTGCCAAGCGTACGTTGTAAATTATATTTACATGTATAATGCCTTCAGTGCCTAGACAAAAGACATGGACGTTTTGACGTTAGTCGAATAGAATGACAAATGTATAGATATGACAACGCTTTACTGTTGATTACGTTCATACATTTCAATGGAAACAACAACGAACGCTTGCTGTTGGTTGGATGGCTGTAGAGGCTGAACAGATCTCCATGTTTTATTTATTATCTATAAATTAACTGTTGCTTCCGCGTGGACTACAGTATGTAGAATTATGAACCATATTCCCTGAACCGTTTTTCTACGACCTGGCTTAAAAAATTGGTTCAAAACGTACACGTCACAAAACGTTTTCTAACAGAATAATTAATTACATCTCATAATCACTTTAAAAGTTAATTCTAAATTGGTATCTGTTTTAAAAATCAGTTCGTTTTTGCGCAAAACAATGAAGAGTAAATAAACAAATAAATAAGCAGTTACGAAGATAATCTCCTTCATTCACACTTACAGACATACAAACCATAAACAGAAAAATAACTGATTTGTGTCCTAATTTATTTATGAATATAAACCCACATAATTAAATAAAACAAAGAACAAGTATTTTAAAAATTATATTTACATTTATATATATTATATATATATAAATGTAAATATAATTTTTAAAATACTTGTAAATCCACAAGAATTTTCATTATATAATAGATAATCAAGATAGATGCTAAAACTTGTACCACAGATTAAAATATGCGGCATGGCGGTTCCCGCTCAAACCGGAATGCTTTTATTTTTTTTACATTTCATGGCCAAGAGTCATCATTCCGGTATTAGGTTTATGCACAAATTCTGTTATAACTGAATCTTAAGCCATATGCTAAAATATCATTGTAATTTGAATGAATATTTTTGCCTAACGAATGAATGTTTTTGAACGAATATTTTCAGCCGCGGGTCTGACATGACATTTATTTAATCTGTTCCTAACCTGCAATATTATTATCCAATAGAATATTCTAAATATGGTAATGATTTACTTCGTAATATTACAAAATCGTAATCAGATCAGCCAATATATATTTGGTATAAATGATACTTACTGCAAGGTTGTTTAATGCTATTAAAATATCCCTTATCACCTGTGACGTAAGGTCCATAATGCAATCGCAGAGCGCTTCCGGTAATGGTGTGAACTGTCCCTGGTAGGCCGGCGTCACTATGCAGTCTTCGATGTCACCTGGTGACAAAAAAATAACATATAATATCGCCTTATATAATATATGTACCGAATATATTAAAAATATATATATCAAAAACGTTTTCTTAAGTACTATTGTTCTGCAACATAATGTAAGTGTTTTGGATGAACAGATTTTGATAAGACTATTATAATTATTTATTATTTATTATCCAGTGTTAGTACTGAAATACTAACCTAATTTTGTAACCAAAAATAATTTTTCACTTAAATTATTGTAGGAGAATTATTATGCTGTGTCAAATAAAATAATAATTTAGATATGTCTCAATATAACAAATAATTTTAACCATTACGAGATATTGCTTAATATAAGAATTAACAAACATCACTCCAGCAGTTAGATAAGTGTAAGTACTTGACATGGATAGTATTACAATACTTGTATAAAATTATTCTCAAGCACACTCAAAATGGCGGCATTTGATAAACGTCACTTGAGCCACAGCACGGCATCATTAAATTATTATTTGACTAAATTGTTTACTCAATCAAAATAAAGATAAGATGTTAAGTGTTTTTTTATCATTTTTGGCTTTATTTGCAATTCAATCATAATTTAGTTAGGAATATGCAAAAAACACGCCCGTTAAAGTCTTATCTATAGGTTATTCTTAGTGATACTAGCAACGTTTTTTCATATTTAAAGCTATTCTATATTCTAGCCAAGTGGCGTTTTCAGCTAAACGTTTAGAACATAAGGTCTTAGTCTATTCTAATGTAGCCAAACAATGAAGTTGCAACGCTCAAGAGTTTCAAAGTCTAATATTAAACCTGTGAAACTAAATCCAATATCCAAGCCCGTACTCTAATTGGTTAGAAAACACTCGATATTATAAGTGTTTTAAGTTAGGCGGAGCTATTTGCAAAATACTTACAAAATGCGGTCAGTTTTATAACATTATGTCATAAAATTGGAAATTATTTAAGAGCACAACGTTGTTTAGTTATATAATATTTCTGGACCCATGATGACTATTATATATATTTACATATTCGCGTCCATAGCACCGACATTTTGAAAAAACTCAACTCACCTAAACGCGCGAGTCCACCATGCTTCGCTCATGACTAAGAACACGGAATGGGTTTGAAACTTGTCGTTCAAAACTCCGATATAATTAACATGAGCACAGGATAAATATGTTCCTTTATAATAGTCAGTACCCCTAGTACGAGTCTTGAAGTTACGAAACGTTGATAGTTTTCGAACAGTCCCAAATTCGAAATTAGTTCTTGCTTGTGATTGGTTTAGTGCCAATCACAGCCAAATAACAAGCAATCAAAAACTCATACTAGGGGTACAGAACCCATTTAGTTTATGATTTTATATTTTGTATACAATCTTGTAACACTACTAACTGATTGTCCTAAAAAGTGAAAAAAATGTGGTAAATATTTTTATTTTTATAATTCACACTACAAACATCTCATTACAGCCAGCTAGTGGATAAAGCAAATCTATTCATGAAACGCCATCCGAGCTCATGTCCTGTAAAGTCCTAGCTTTGGTGATACCATAAATTCCGTTCACAATGCACTCGCCGAGCAGCGCTGGACCCGCGCCAGACAGGTCCAAGTTACAGACGAAGCGATTAACATTTTTATATAATATTATTTAGTTTTGCTTGAGTTTCGAAATATCTTTCCTATTTCTGTGATTATTACAAAAAATGGAATTTCATCCTTATATACAAATATATAAATATTATTAATACGAATGGCATAAGATAAAAAGTAACGGGTTGTTAAATTATTACAGTAATAATAGTTTAGACTTTAACCGAAACCGACTTTACGGGTATGTTTTAATTAGGATGACACAGCGTTCTGATGGTAGGTATTTTTCCTATTTACCTACTTGACTATTATCGTTATATTACTACAATGGTGTTTGTGTGAGTAATCATCCAATCATCACACATACAAACATATTCACATTTGTTTTTCGTATAGTTGAAAATATCTTGAGTCGTAAAATAGTTTTATTACTTTGCACTCCACGCTACCGAATTTAAAAACTATTCTATTTTTCTTTCACGTCCTTTGTCTGTGGACCAAATTTATCATGTTGATGAAGCTATGAGTTTACGATCGATTCAGGTGAAAAGTCATTTCATTCTAGTTAAATTGAGTTTTATTTGTAACGGACGAACCAACAAACTTTATTTTAACAACAAAATTAGAAATATCATCATACTCATCAAATATGTCAGAATAATATAAATGTGACAAAGCCGTGAATGAAACTTTTGAATTTTTTAACATAATGCTTTTAGTAAAGTAGGCGGGAAATCGGTCAGAAAGATCATATTTCTGTTCGTTCATTCGTTCATTCGTTCGCAAACAAAGGTTGTTTAGTCACTGTAAATTATGCGCGTCCACCTATTTAGTTAAGTTCCGCAAACAGTGGCTTATGGCGGCGATTTCCGCGTTCATTCCATAAGTAATATAATTCACGATTAACATAATTCATTCGCCATTGAACGCTTCAAGTGAGCTTATTGGTAATAAAAATATACACGACCGAGAATAAATAATGAAAACGAACAAACGAAAGTTCTAGAACGAAATGAAATTTAAATTAAATTCTTAAAATAGATTCTTGTATTTTAGCAATTATATTTGTATTGTTTTCATAATAAATATTGTTTATTCTATTTATAAATCAGTCGTTTATCAAATAAACGTAAAGTTAGTGCAATCAATGTTTATACGTGGGTGTAAAGGTGCCGAATGCACGGCGGTCGCTGTAATAAGTATTTATTCGTTTATGGGTTGGTATGTGTGGGATCACCAAGGCCGTGTATGCCAACCTAGAGATAATAAACCAGCGATTTTACAAATTTATTAGATTATATATTGACAGACTGTAAATCTTTTGAGATTACTAAAACAAATTGTTTTGTATTTGATACAGTATTACAATATAAAAAAATAACGCCGGTTTTTGGCTTTTTATAACCATTGCCATTATAATTCCATTTTAAATAATATTAATATCTACACTTTAAAGCGCTTTTTTGATATTAAATTTCAAGAAAAGAATTTAATGTAACTTTTTATCTCAAAGCCAAATAACAAAGTCTATAATCCTAATAACACAAAGAATATAATATATATATATATTTCAGAAACCTGAGCACTAATACTACAAAATTAGCATGTATTACATAATATTAGGTAATAAAGACATGTTGTGCACCTGTCCTTACATCCACTTGTGTGTGTAATCTGCGTAAGCCACATCATTTCTTTATAAGACCTCGCGCTGTGGGAGTCCTGTCGTAAATACCAAGCTTAACGATCAGGTTCGTTGCGAAAAAATATAAAACAAGATATTTGTACTTTGTAGCACAATTGTGTGGCGTGCGGTCTTTTTGTGGCTAATCGTATTAAAAAATAATAAATTTTATTGATTATTCCCACACTAGTGTTGCGTTACATTGGTAATGGCTTCATACTATGACTATTTAGATTGCTCTGTATAAGTCTTGAAAGAAAATCTATGATATATAATTAATCACCTCGTTGTAGACCATGACTAATAATAACTAACTAATTCCCCTTCTTTTAGAATTTTACCGCCACTTTCTGGGAGGACTGTTGAATTAAAATGTTTTGACAGCACTATCAAGAGTTGTGATTGGCTGATTATCACGTCATCGAGCCAGCAGAGAAGTTATAATACAATTTCCACCAATCAGAGATGTTTATACAGGATTTGACAGCAAATTATCACATCGACCAATCAGAAAGGTTACCATTTGCCAGCAAAATTTGTATACCATAGAAAGCTTATCTAAGTTTGTTCTTTTTTTTAATAAAAGTAAATTGTGTGAAAAGGCAACGACATAAACAAAATTTTACCAGAATTTAAATTTGCAAAATTACTCTATTTTTAGTTACCGTTTTCAATATACCCAAAGGTATAATTTAGTGGCGATTGTTCAAGTCGGTTAATATTTACATAATGTTATCAATAAAGTACTCGTTTTTATTGTAAGTCAAGGTGAAGTCAAGGTAGGTCAGTTTAATGATAATCTTCGTCATTACGGGACTTCACACGAAGTTCATTATAAACTTTATACATCTTGGTTATATTTCTGAGTAGTAATAACTTGTAGTATTACTTGAAGAGAGGAAAATTATACAGATTATCGACTCTTATCGATTTAATATTCAATAAGCCTAAGAATAATTATCGATATAATTATTCTTAGGGAAAGTATATAAATGTTTTTTGATATTAAATTTATTAGTAATTTTCCCATTTTGTATGTAATAGTGATGTTCCTATTTCGTGTAAATTCATTATCAATATTCAGAATAAGTGACGTGCACGCGAGAGGTTTCACTTCAAAAACTTTAATTTACGGCTTTCAGCGAGGCCTCACAAACTTAGCAACTATGTATCAGTCTGTTTGTTGCTTAGCACGGATTCAGTGTTAGGGCACTTCACACTAATAATTAGTATGCATAATTTACGAGCCTTAAAGTTTCATAAACTATGCTTTTATTTTCTTTAATAATTACAAATTATATGTGTAAGAATTTTTATTTAAGTAACTAGAAAACAAAGTAGTTTGTAGTATACAAAAATAGCGTCTAAATAATAGTGTGATAGAACATTTATAGTGAAATAATAAGCCCAGTTGCGTGATACGTCAGGGTACTTAGTCTAGACGTCTAAATAAAATTATGATCTGTCATACTTGTTAGTGGTAACAGCATTTGTTTACTAAACATTGTACTATAAAGTACTCAAAAGACATTAATTAATTCTGATATAAAAGCTTTTAGTATCTATTAGTGTAAAGATAAATTTATTTTTTGACAGACTTTCTTTTCCAAGTTTATTAAAAAAGATAAATTTGTCTGAAAATATGTTTTTTCGTTTACTTACTTAATTTGTATAAATATTTTTAGCATCTTTGGCTCAAAAATAAATATTTTTTTGTCTCCACGTCTTGTGTTATTTGAAATGTTGTCTTGTCTTATTATTAAAACAATGGATGAATATATATATATGAATATATATATATAATAGGATTTTTGGTGATAATTATATTTGAATATATTTAGCATCTATTAATACATATATACATTAGTTATTTGTCTTTACGTCTTGTCTTATTTTACTTAAAGAAAGGCTGTTGGATCAAAAATACATACTTTTTTCGTTTTCTGCCAAGTTTTGGTCTTATTTTATTAAAAGAGAGGATTTATCTTGATAATATGATTTTTCGTGTACATTATGTTTAGAAGTTCCATGTGAGAAGACATCGAATTTAAGGTAAACAGTTAATTGCTGTGTAACCTCGAGGTATCTGTGGGCTCCAATCATATATCATTTACCTGTCTGATAAATCATTAGCGCATAATCAGGCGCCATTACGACTTCAGTTAATTATACAGTGATGCGTCATATTTAGTGATAATTGCATGCATGCATTGCCTTATAATTAATACTAGCGCTACTCGATGGTTCCGTTTGCGTGGGATTGACTATATGTGCAGTAAATATCACTCTTATTTTAGATGTTATACTGAATTTATTTCATATTTTTTTAACAACTCAATTATAGCTAAAACAATAAATAAACGCTAACTATCAAAGACAGTATAAGACTCGTACGTGGAATAGTAGTTGCTACATTCTTCGTACAAATAATAATATAATCCTTAGAATGCGGTCCGTTAATACGGTCTCTTGTTGTTGGATACCGAGTTAAACTTTCTGATGGCCTAATAGACAGCTTATTAGAGATCTTGATAATGCTGAAACAATCTACTTATTTATTTACATCCTTCCAAGATGGCCGTGACTCTTGACCTGGACTAGTTGCCTGTTTTTGGTCAGATGGTCATCATGAAACAATGAAGAACTGCACCACATATTTTTTCTAATATAGTACCAACACTTCAAATAGAATATTTTCTTTGCATGTTTGTATTAGATTTAAATTCCACATTTGCTCTTCTATACATTTTCACTGTGAAAGCATTTCAATTACTTACGCATGTAAAGGTAAAAAGATCTTCGTCAGAGATTTACAAAAAGGTTTATATCAGCCATTATGGTCACATAAATCGCTTTCATCTGATAAACGATTAAATACACTTCAATGGAAATATCTTTAGGCCATTTTTGATATTGTATATTTAAGATATTGATAAATGAAGCTGATTTAAGCAAGATAGTACAGACAAAATAAGTTAGAAATAGTAAAAGATAAGGTAAACATTACAGGAAGTTCTTGAGACAGTCATCTCAAACACCTGCGACGTGTCTACGTTTTGAAAACTCTAGGAAAGCTCTAAGTAAGCGCTTAGTGGGTTCTTTATCATGCTTTACTTTGAGTTTTGTAGTTTTTTCTGCATTAAATGCATCGCGAAGAAATATTCATATTTACTTCACAAAGGATCTTACATTTTTTAGAACCAGATTTCATAAAATAATAATATAAACATGTCCTCCTGAGTCTTAGGAGTCAACTTCTCCGCTAGAAGTTACATTATATTTGCCTCTCAATATTGACCTACCAAAAGTAATTATCATTTTACCATTTAGGTAAAGTGTATCGTTAAGTAAATTAAGACCATTTATTTTCCATACGCATGTTTTTTTGTCAGTCATGTTTTTTTCTTAATAACTTATTTATAATGTGTTTTATTATGAAACAATAATTTGCCGGTACAAAAATAAGTGGCTAGGTAATGTATGAATTAAATCCATCCTGTTATTACGTCTTTGAGGACGACATTCTTAATATATTATTATTTTTAATCTGTTCACGGGACAAGAATGGAAAACATGTTTTTTTCATTAAAAAAATAATTGTTTCCACCAACCAGGTTAATTTGAGCCTTAGTCAATAGTTTAACGACCCCTTACGTAATACGACCTTCAATTTCACCTTACACAATTCGTAATTAGTCGGTTAAAGGTCACAGAGGTGTCTAATAAGATCTCTGTGAATCAATTTCTCTCCCCGCGGCATCCACGCCTTCAAATCATAATCTATTGTTAAACAAACACCGATTAACGACAAACTAGAGCCTTCAGGCGATAACCTGTTGCGTGGGAAATGAACCGATAAAAATCTAAATATTTAAAACCAATATATTTATTTCTTATATATATTACAATGGAGATAACACTATAATCTATATTTACGAAAATAAAATTAAAAATGACTAATCTTAAATACTCGATAAAAACAAATTATAATATAAAGCGCTCGTAATATTTTTTGCCTTTGCAAACTTTTTACTTGAGAATCTTTTAACGCGCGGAAGTTTGTAAGTAACTTTTACTTTTAACCAATATAGTAATTTAATTGCAGATGTGGGTGTGTCCCACTTTTCGCTTTTGATAGATAGAAAAATTTCTAGTCACCTTTCAATGTTACCGAGCTAGACGAACTTGTAATCAGAGCAAACGTGTTTAATTAAAATTATAACGTTTTGAAATCCGATGGAAATCTGGATTTTAATTAGTCTGACTTGACTTCTTTTTCTGGTTATCATTAGTCGTAGTCGTCTCACTTCTGATTCGATATTCTTGAGACAATGTATTCCGAATTCCGTTCTTGTATTTAGATTCTTCAGACAATGTAAGCACACAGTTTCCGAACTTTTGGAATGATCTTATTTTAAATGAGGAAACGTAAAAAATGCGATGTAAAAAAAGTAAAAAAAGGTTAATGAACGCTTGTATGTGGAATGTAACAGTTCTTGATACATTATGACCTTTTATTACAATTTCAACATTTTCACGGCAATTTGAATGCTATCTATCGCTATCGTTCTGTGATCGCGACGTGACCTGATCATGAAATTATATCGTGATGCCGACTCGTGATCTACATGAAGAGACCTACAGATGGCCGGCGACAGCTCTTTGACCCCAGGCCTGAGAAACAACAATGAGATTACTTTCGTTTCTTCACCAACAAGGTCAACGCTCGAAAACCGTTGTTCCGCCAAGATTGTCTGAATATATCGCCAAAGAATAGTCTATCTCGCAAAATCATCGGACTATGAAATCAGATCGTCTATTTCAAACAAAAATTATATGATACCTCAATGATTTAAGTGATGTGCTTCATTTACAGTTTTAAATGTAAGTGTATTAATAAAATCTGTATCAGTTTGTTGTGCAAGTGCGTTAGAAAGTATTTATTAATCACGATAACGAAATCACTTTTTATTTCCTGTGTGGTTACTCATACGTCTCATTGCTCGTGTCAGGCTTTTTATTGAACCTGATTGATTCAAATATCATTATAGAACTTGTAACTGTAAGTGAAACAGTAAGTTCAAGGTGTAATGAGACACTTAAAAAACATTATCAAAGTTAATTAGTAAGTAACAATTGCAGGCGGAACCAGGAGTCTTGCGAGTGTGTGAATATGGTATATTCTTTATGATTTAGGATTAGAAACCTTCACTGGGAATTGGAGCGAGATGGTCGATTCTATTGTTGCTGTAAACGTTATCAATTCTTTTAACCTAATAGAAATTCCTATTTTTTACCGCTCTTACTTTCTATATACAATTTCCGACATCTATCGTGTTTTGGGTCATCTTTTTGTATTTCTGACTATACCTATGACAATTGGATTCATGGTGGTTTGCTCTTTATATCTGGAATCAACTGAATTAGAAGAAACTTCCTCAGAAGTGATAAGTAGAACAAGTTTAAGTTACATCTTCATTAGTATTTTGTTCGTCATTGTTTAGATATGAAAGACCGGGCGAAAGAATACAATTTTCGTATGCTTTTACCCGTGTCAATGAATGTGGGAAACGTAAAACTGTTTATCACAAATTGCTATATGGGAGGTTGCGTGGGTTTGTGTGAACTTATGTGTGGGTTCCAACGTGTACGTTTTTGCGCATATTAATTTTAAGAAAGTGTTATTTTTTTTAAATCTGTGCTAATTTCTATTACTTATGGTTACTGTGTGGGCTTCATCTTTTTAGCTTTGGCAAACAACATCTTAGCCAATTTTACTATTCGAAAAACAAATAAATCTGCATAATTGCAAAACAAACGTCCATTATAAGCTTGCGACTTATTCTACTTAAATTTCTTTATGAGCTTCTCACAAGCTAAAGTTCCAATCATTTAATGCGATAAATAATGACCATAGTCCGTTAATATCTTGACCGGAAATGGTGACATTTTACAAACAAATGACGGGAAATATCTTAGAACTGGTTATTTGGAAATTAGTTAATGAGAACTAATGTCAAGGACTAGATTTATTTAAACTTTGAGGTTAATTCTTTTCTTTATTTACATATCAAGCAAAGAAAAGAATTAACGATACAAGCACTCAAACACCACTCGTTTGCGTCACGGATCTACAAGGAGACAAAAAATGTATTTAGCTTCAGTATTTTTTTCTTTCTTTCTTTGTATAAAAATAATAAAACAATAACGCCTAGTGTACATCTGATAAAGAAAAACTTTCTCATAAAAATATTTAATAAATAGTTTCTTTTGAATGAGGTTGTAATACGAGCCTTGACCCTCATGTAGGACGCATATCTGATATATCTCTTAGAAACTTACTATTTGAGGATCTTAAAGATATCGGTTGCGGTTGTAACACTATACAAGGTCACGGTGTTTGAGTATATGCTTGCTGAACAGTGAAACGCTACGAGACCTCAATAAAACAATCAGAACAAAAGAATGACAGGTAGATAGGCTCCTCTGTTCTCATGATAATGTGAGGAAATCGTAAGGAGCGTGACGATGTCAATTTTGTAATTGAGTTTTTCCAAGTTAATGTTCCATAAATATATTTATATGTTTATTATTCGAATTTTCTAACAACAAAATAAGATATACGTTCTTTATGGTGATGCACAGACATACTTTTCCAATTGAATATATTACGATTTTAGATCTGGGTGAAGAAATTCACGTTGTGAGTACGTATGTTTGTAAATAATTTTATAATACAGGTTTTTAGATCTAATCTCTCTTTATTTCTTATTATCATAGTTAACAAAAATAATACTAAAATATATTTTAAGTCACACAATTAAAAGAAAGTTTAATAACAATTTCATACGAAAGATAGAAAATTAGATACGATTGTTAACTGTTGATTGTGGTACGTATGTGACCAGACAAAGAAAGGCACGGGTCAATGATACAACCGGCTAACGGTGTCCGGATGTCAACCTCAAGTAAACTCGTTTAAAACTGGCAAACTACAGTACCACCCATAAAAGTCACAATAAAGACGACTTATTTTAATGGCCTTAATTATATGGATGATATCATGAACCAAAAATTTGCCTGAAATGTCACAAGCAGTTACTTTAACAGAAAATCATCAATATAATTGGGTTTTTAATGCCAGCAGTTCTTCCTAGATTTGAGACTGAGGTAAGGCTTTGTGTACTAAAACCAAGTGAGGCAGTTCCTCCTAGATTTTAGACTCATTTAAGGGTTTTTGATTTTCATAAACATTATAAAGTACCATTATAACTGTATCCTAATGACTTAACTGATGAACAAATGGTTCATATAAGTTAATGGCAGATTCAAGCGCACGTACATCTCTATCGTCATTATGGTTAACCTTTGCTTTCTTCTATCGAATTTCACATTCACTTTCGTAAATATCGATTACGAATTCATCTACGTCAGTACGATAACTATCAACAGTGCTCGTCAGCTACTGTTCTAATGATATATTTACATAAGGGGAAGCTGGTTTAAATGTTGCGAGGTCTAACTTAGAGCCATTACGGTTGAAATTATCTTGATGTAAACAAGACGCTGGTAACTATAACTTTGTAACGCGTTATTTGCGCACTTGTTTTGTTATGTTAATTCTGTCACATCATCGTCCACTTGTCGTGACAATTGACTGGTGGAAATCTTTAAGAACCCATTTCCTCGATTTGCATCCACAACATTTAAATACTAGTTAGACAACAGGAAAAGCCTAGGTAATACAGGGAAAGCAATCGATAAAGTTACGAAGTCAGTCAATATGCTAGAGGCGGTCAGTAATGAGATATCTTTCCGGATGAAACGTTATTAAAAAATGCTTTTTGAAGTCAATTATTTTTGTTATAAAATATATATAATTATTGATATATTTTATATTAAATTAATAATACTTTAAGTTATCTAAGTTCCCAATTATAATTATCCGCTTATCAGTAATTTATTTCTTTTTCTATTCGTTTAATACAACCACTGGTTATAAAATCAAATTATATCGTTCCTAAATGGAAAGATGTTTATTTTGAATAAAACAGTGTATGGAAAATAATAATATCTTACTCATTAATTATTCGTGCATATTAAAACTCCCTAAAATATTTCTTTATTTAATGATAAACATTATTCAAGCTGCCTTTACAATTATACATTTGTACTTTTCGAATAAAAACTCGTAATTGTTTCGTATATTTGGTATCTTGATTCCAAGAATCTAAAGGTTCCATATAATTGCAACGACTTTCTCAAGAGGATATCGCTTTCATTGTTATTGAGGTCTGATGACTTAAGTTGTGATGATTCTGTGCATTTACGGAATCATTGTTTCCAGTTAAAACCCGAAATTGACATTTAAAATTGCTTCAAAATTATTTAAATTGATAAAACGTATAAAATTGGATTAAAATGAATTCCCAATAAAAGTAGTCTTGATCCATCAACATTTTGATGAGGTTTGAATTAAATAGATTTAAACAAAGTCAGTTTGTTTTATTATGTGAAAGTTTGAATGGAATAAAATGTTCTTGTAACAATGTATTAACGATTAAAGAAAGTTTCACTTGCTAACCAGCTATGAATAGCAGCCTAACATAACATCAATATACAGCCCCATTCATATTATATCAAATGAAGTGGTTAATTGAACACCACGCCCTGTCCTTATCTGGACTATTTCAATCACGTATCACATAATACGTCTTAACGAGACAAAAGCATCAACTAATTTGCTTGTCAGTATGAAATAATCAACATCCATCTTGTCGCTAGTTATTTGATAGAACGCATTGTGTAGGTCTAAACGAGAGTGAATTCTAACACCGGATTTTAGAGACTGATCTGAAACAAATTTAATCTGAATTCTATGTTATTGTAATAAAGCTTGTTTTACAATACATCTACGAGATCTATGATTGTCATACGACGGCACTTTGAGAGGCTTAAAGCAAGTGTGTGACGGCTATAGCCCGAGGTGCTACTCATTAAGAACACTTTCGCTATATGACGTGCTATACTCATTCTTTTATCATTACCAATTGGATCTATCTCTGATTGGGGGACAGTTTCACACAGACGGACCACTCAGCCGTGGTTTCCTGTCAGTTAATTATGTGTGAACCGGAGAAGACAAAATTAAATAAAGTAGTCAACAACAATCAAATTAATAAAGATGTTAGAACCAGGATGGTTTTAAATTAAGAAAAATGTTGCTGTATATCTTATTTTACATTTTAAATAAATATGGTTTTGGCTACCGTATCAATTGGTAAAGCGTAATGGTTTTCCAGAGGTCCTGAGTTTGAATCATTGTCCGAATCAATTTATTTTTCTTTATACATATGTTTATTTCATAAATATAAGCTAAATATGGCTATAAATATTTGTAGACCTTCAAACGACCATTTACATGTTCATAATATTTTTTTCTTTATTTGCAAATATTTCCCTAAATAAAAATTTGTTTTACAATGTTAATGATTATTGTTTTATTGAAAGAATCCAAAATCTCATAGATCAACAATCATCATCTCAAGATCCAATTCATTGCTAATTTATATATTCGCTAATAGCTTCAGTAATGGCTGCATAATTTTAAACTGCCAATCGGCGTCTGCTGAGATCAAAGAGGCGTTTTGTGACCAGAAGTCACGATCTGATGATATCTCCGGTATAATAAAACTGCCGCGCCATCCAGCTTACAATTTTTATTGAAATTAAATAACGAAATTACACCGTATACCTTTAAAATAAAGTACATTTTAAATCAATTAATGTTATCGAACATATGACATACAATTGACAACAGGTGATCTACAGCGAAGATACATAAAATATGAAGTCATTAATCGCTGAGTTTAAAATTAACTGCGGAGTTCTAGATATAATTGTTGTTTACAGACATACATACAAGTGATTTATTATCTTGACACGTGCCACTAATTGTTCATAGTAAATTTTAGTGATATCTAATTGTCTTACGAAATAGCCGGATGCGAAATGTGACGGGATTATATAGACTGTTAAGTTGTAATGTTTTTGCATAAGTATAGTACTGTTAAGTAATGTTTCTAATAAAAATATTACGACGATAAAAACTGAAATATATTAAGAAAACTGAATGTATTTCAATTTGAAACTATGATTCGTTTCTGTTAAAAATATTCACGAAATGAAATGAATGATGAAGTTTGTGATTTTTCTGACATAAAATAAATATTTTATAAAAATGTATTGTTTTGTATTGACCCAATTTTTTATTTTTTTTTCACAACTCATCTGCTTTCACTGGCAGTGGGAGAATCGTACGAACGTTTTGGAAAATACCCAAAAAAGTTACCATATGACCTCTTTCCTTATAATTAACGAAAGTATTTTTAATTTCACTCATTGTTATTTTAATACTTATTTTAAAATAAACTTATTTTCGTTTCAGTTACATATCCTACCCTGTAAATAGTCATATTGATAATATTATTGGAAATATAATAGAAAATATCTGTTCAGAAATGTATATTGAAAATCTATTTTGATATATTCGTTTTCTCATTTGAAACGTATATCAATAAGTAATAAAGCTAAAACTATGTACATAAAAGAAATTAAAACTTTAAATCAGTATTTCAAAAGAGGTTACACTCAATTCTTTTTTAAAACACAAATACCATAAATAAAATAGGTTCTATTGCATGTTTCATTTATATCTAATGATTTGACCTTTGAGACATGCCGTGAGATCCTGGCCAGCACACCTCACGACGTAATGCCGGTTAGATTACTTCTACTTAGCTTTAATAAATTATAGGGCGGTAAGGTCACAGAACTAACATTACATTAAAATATTGACATTTTAAAGGATAGACAAATTTAAAGATTACAACATTTAATAAACATATTTAAAACAAAACAAAAATATATTTAATGTATTCTAATGGTAACAATTTAAATATTATACAACATCAGCGAAATTTAGGAAAAGTATTACATAAGTGCGATTAATAGTGCACGTTTGTGCATTTTGTAGAGCGCGAGATCGGCGCACGCGCAAGTCACAAGGTCCATGAAGGCCGCGGTGGTGAAAGCAAGCATGAAGTGACGTCATAGTATTTTCAAGAGATTAATGTTTTATTTCATACTGTTGCTGTTTTAATAAATTTGTTTTGATGCATAATAAACATTGATATTATATTAAACTTGGAAATAATATCTATTTTCTTACAAATATCTGTCCAAATATATAAGTATGGATGTTGCTATTTTTTTATAATTATAAACTAATCTTGGTCAAAAATAATGATGATAAAATAAATTAAGAAAGGTAAAGCCTTTAGCAATAGTAATTATGCACCATTAAATTTATAATACTAATATATAAATATAATAAAACATTTATATTTGTCAATTTTTTATATATATATGTATACAGATGTAGTCAAACTAATGATAAACCATTTCAGTCGGCCGTGAAGGTGATATATGCTGACACGGTGTGGGAAACTTTCAAATAAGGATTTATATTCGCTAAATAATGTTATCAATTTAATGACATATCATATCATTTTAATGATTGTTATAATTCATGACAAGTGGGTCGGGGTCAGTTTAATTCACACTTGATTTTTAAAACGGATCTGCTATGTTATTCCAATCATTTATCACATTTCTTCCGTATCCAATGCATCTACGTCATTTGTTTATTCTCAGGTGTTTATTATCTATAATTAAGCATGAGACAAATCTTCTTTGTCTATGGTATCATTTGATCTGTCACATGGATGACAGATCAAATGACTTTCCCTCCTTTCCTTAATTAAAAAAGAATATGTCAATGAACTATTTATATTATGTTATATTTCTTGAATAATGCAGTATAATGCATTGCGGTAGTTTGTTACTGCAGTCATATTATAGAGAACATTTTATTCAATCTTTAAAATATTATTAAACTAGATCGCAATAGCTTGTTATGTTATAAGAATATATATTTATATATCATAATATATATTTGAAAAGTTATATATATTTGAAAAGTTAGTTAAACCAATAACCATATAATAGTAACGAACCATTTCTTCCTGAGAGTGTCGTAAGGCTAACGGATACTTTTGGATACCATTTGGATGGACCTTTTTGGATACCATCACCAGTTATCCAAAAAGGGTTTGACGTCAGGCCGCTGTCCTAAATACTTTTACCAAATCTCACATATTTCGACATTGTTTTAAAAGATGGTGGATCTGAAAGGTTCATAACGTAATGTAACTTAAAGAATATAGATAACATATATTTACATATATTATATGTTAAAGACAAGTTTATGATGATAAAAATCAATCCCACAAGTATTTCAATTATCAGAATTTCCATATGAAATAAGGAAACTGTAATCTCTGATTTAAAAAAATATAATTAGAAAGAGTCGCCAGTTATTACGTTATAACCTAGAAAGATAGATGACGACAGTATCGTGACGTCATTCTTTAGAATAATCTTAATTGCCTTTTAGCTCCCATTAATGTTAAATTAATATTATTATTCTATCACTCTTTAAGTAAACTTATATATTTTTACAACTTCATCGATCGCTGAAATACAATTCACTTAATTTTTTTGGGAAAAAAACATATAGATAATATATATATATATACACTTATATATATGTATATACAATGAAATTTGTAAAGTTATATTCTGTCTATGCTTTATTAACTGACAAACAAGTATACAGACACTCTCGCAATATCCCTTATTCAGTTTGTTGCATGAAATTGCCAATTATTCGTCGTTATTTAAAGTGATTTAAGAGTTTTGTCCAACAGTGACGTATTATAAGTCACAAGGCAATTATGATTTGATTTATACATACACGAATATTCTTGTTGAAAACTATTTCGTATTAAAACATTAAATAATTACTTTTACTATATTTGGAATTAATCGTTTTAATCCAATATGCAAATAAATATGCGACTTATAAATATGCGATTTATAAATATGCAGCCTGCAGATACAATAAATAGAATAAAATATGCAACAAGCATAAAATCATATTTCTAAAATGTCATATCATAATAATCGTCTAACACGATTTCCTCGTATCAAATCAGAATTTGTGCGGATGCTGTAAATACATGAAACAAGAAAGTTTATACTCCTGTTATATATTTTGCTATATTTATATATAATACATTAAAATTATTTCAATTACAAATAACTATCGTGTAAAAGTTTGTATTTTGATTGCAGTTTTTTAAACACTGAAACTAGGAGAATACAAAATGTCTGACATTTCATATATAACCAACGATTTTATATATTTTTTGCTACTCAAAAGTTTCATGAAATACGGTTCATCCAATCACTATTACGCAATAGTTTTCATACTAAGGTACATTAAATCATTCATTCATGTAAAATAATGTTCCATATCTAATAAATGATATCTATTACGCCTTAATAACATACTTTAATTATTTAACTGATGTCTTGTGACACTAAGACAATTGAAATTAGGTCATATTTGATAGAGATATTACGTATGACAACTGACAAAGGATAGTAAAAATCATTAAAAAAGCTAACATATAAACAGAACACAAAAACAATAATATAAGTAAAGACAGAGTATGTTTCTTTTACAATGCCATGGAAAAGTCTTTTGTAAGAGGGGAAGGGGTAGGTCTTGTAAGAAGATATCATTGGAGGAAAGGGGATTATAAAAGGGGGAGGAATAAGTATTGTGAAAACTTTTTGTTGGAGATAAATGAGCTTTGAACGTCCTTTAATTAAAGGAATACAATGGCTTTAAAATAATACACAAACATACACTTTCAGCAACCATTATCTATAAAAAGCATGTTGGTCATTAAGTTGGCCAACATTTGCCCAATACAATCGCAATCGGTGGTCTTGCGTTGTCATAACAATGGCGATCAATATGCGATATGTCATATATCATTGTTTTGCTGAGAATTGATTGTATTTATCGTAATAAGAATCAATACGGATGTATGTTAGTTTGTCTGTAATAAGTGAAGTTGGGAAACGATAAGGAATCGATTTAATGTCAAGTGTTGCCAATGTTTTAAAGATAATTGAGATTTTGTTTGAGGAGTTTAATATATATTTGAGAATGTCAACTAACACTGCTTTCGATTTTGATACTACGAAACAAGATGACGTTTGTTTTTTGTAGAAATGTAAATAATATCTGTCACAATAGATTTATTAATTATTAGAATATTTGGCATGAAATTCTAAATATGTACATTATATTTCTTAATTAATTTAAATGGTCGATTGCAAATATAAATTCATGTTTTATAATCGTTATAATAATAAAAGGTTCTAATAACTTTTTCAAACAACGTAATCTAGCCCCAGCTAAGTTAAGCTTGTACTGTGTGCACACAAAACTGTACAAATAAATATATTTGTATATATTTGTGAATATATATATTAATAATATATTTGTGAATACATACATATTATACATATAAAACAACACTTAGATCCATGAAAAATAAATATTTTTATTAGAATTTTTCTACTGTGGGGATCAGACTCACAAAAAACTCTTAAAAGTAATTTAAATTAACTATGGTAGTAGGTTTTTGTCCCATATACGATGCTATTCATCCAGGATAACTCTTTAATTTTTACGGCAAAAACCCAAAAAAATATATGGATAACAAGTACATGTGCAATAAAAAAATATATATTTGTATAAGTTGTAAGCTATGTAGCAAATGATTTGATGGCAAATTAATTGTAAGCAAATGAACTGATTTGAATAGAGAGAGAGAGAGAAAGGGGAGAAATAAAGTCTTTGCAAAAGATATTGATTCATGAACAAAACCGCGATGTCGTTAGGAAAATTAAAACATCAATTCAAAGACCGGCCGTCGTAAATCCGAACATAAATATAAAATAGAAACCCAGGAAAGGTGTTATCAAATGCAAATTATTTAGATTTAGCAAACACGCGATACAACTCGATTGGTATGAGGAAAACAAATAAAATATATAGATATACATACAATGCAGCTGAAATAACAGTAATAACTTATTATGGAAAGGAAAAACATTTGAAATACGTATATTTACTTTCATATAGGCCAAATAAGCTACATCAAAATTCAGTAAAAAAAAAAATATTATAATGTGTAGTTAAATTGGAATTAAATATATCAACACTAAATAAGAACCTCGATGCTCTTATCTGTAGTCAAATTGGAACTAAATATATCAATCGTTACAAATAATCGTAGGCGAACTGGTATTAACTGAGATGTATCTATTGTCAAGTGAGAAATGTCAGAGTACTATCATCTCAATGCCAACATTGTTGATGCAAATTATAAGTCTACCATATTACAACACACTTTTTAAAATTTACATAAAATTTGCGGAATTAACAACAGATATAAAAGATAAAGAGAGTTTTTCCGCTTTTTACATAAATATAACACATACACAATATAACATTTTTATAAAGTTTGCATAAATATTACGGAATTAACAACAGATAAAACAAGCGGATAATATAAAAAGATCCTCTTTTTGCATAAATTTAGCGGAATTAATTCCCAAAACAGATAAGATCAGATTTAAACGGAATGGTCGTTCATTTGATTGAAACATGGCTTCCGTCACCATCACCATCAATGAGGGGTTTTAATTTTAGACTGTGGCCATGCATCCGTAAGCCCTTATACATCGAAGAAAGTAAAAGATATAACCAGTTCCCCAAAAATGAAGTTCCGCTATACATTTAATATGTAGATCACTATGAATATTTTTATTTGAAAGATACAGAAGTCTAACTCTACAAAATTTAACTCTACTATATCTTTAATTAAGATATTGATAGTGTATAAAATCCTACAACTTGTAAATAAATAATTTTATACAATTAATAATCCATTAAAGATATTTAAAAGTATATTTATTTTTCATTTCTTTAAAGGTACGTGTAAAATTTAAGGAAATAAAATAGGTTAAAGTTTTAGTTGGCAGGATTCCCAAATGAGAAGTGCAGAGAATATACTGGTAAGACGCAAATAATGAAACACAAAGAATAAGAACAGTGAATGATATAAAATGAATGATGATTTACAATGTAGCAGTTTAAAAATATACGACAAGTTACATATAATTTACTACAAAAAGAATGAGTGAACAATATGGAATGAATGATGAGTTAAAATGTAGCAGTTTAAAAATATACGACAAGTCACAGATAATTCACTACAAAAAGAATGAGTGAACAATATGGAATGAATGATGAGTTAAATGTAGCAGTTTAAAAATATACGACAAGTCACAGATAATTCACTACAAAAAGAATGAGTGAACAATATGGAATGAATGATGAGTTAAAATGTAGCAGTTTAAAAATATACGACAAGTAACAGATAATTCACTACAAAAAGAATGAGTGAACAATATGGAATGAATGATGAGTTAAAATGTAGCAGTTCAAAAATATACGACAAACTGACAGGTCGTGAACTTTAAAACAGGATTTATTTGGAAACTCGTCATGCCAGTACAAGTTTGCGGTGACAAGTTTCCGCCAGGCAATTTGTTAAACCATTTTCTGACTGTTTTCCTTCGCGTGTCCAACGGTACAGTATATTTGTACAACGAATACTCGAAGTTAGCTCAGTCGTGTTAAGTTCATTGTTTGTTCGTGTTTCTGATTTACGACTTAGAATTCGCAAAATGAAATACATCTTTAAAATAACCTTTACATTTATGAGCATTATTATGTATTAATAAGCTTAGAATATAGATTTTAGCAAAATAGTTTTCAAAATACGTGAATCCCTTATTCTTATGCGATAGATATTAATTCCGAATTGAATAGTCCTGGCCTTCAAATTTTAAATAACAAAATAATACACCAAGCTTAAGGCGGTAGTAATGATGACAATACCGACAATTCCTATATCATTTACATCGTCAGTGGCACAAGCTACGTCCTTGCAAGGTCGTGAGCCTGGTGGGCTGAAGCGTAGGATTACAGTATAAATTAAACCCAGTGTTCAGAGGCCGTGGGAATGAAGGATATCTTGCACTTGCCTTTTACAATGTGAACCAGTTAGCATTCAAAAATGGCTTTATTGATGTACTCGCCTAATAGATATATGGTTGGAGTATCAAATAGATTTTATAGTTAAGCAATTATTTTATATTCTACTACTTCCGGTTTAATGAATGTTATTATAATACTAACTTGCCCTTAAGAGATCATTCATAATGATTCGATGTTTTCATTCATTTATTGTTCTTATTTATATATAAGTTGTATTGTATGTAATGAAGTGTCATAAATAGAATATAAGAGACATATCAGACCCAAGTTGAGACATATAACAGAGAAGTATACATAAAATAAACCAATGAATGCAACGTGCAACTTCCTCTTGCATTTTTTACCCTAAATCTCAACGGGGCCCTAAAGCACGCAGTTCAAAAGCCTCCCAAACCAACCGGCAGACAATCCACATGTATACTCAACCCTGAAACTCTATTGTTTCTGAGAGTTGCGCTAAATACTTCTTGTCATGTATTCAAATACATAATCGACTGTGGAGGGGCTCGAAGTATTTAAGCAGGGATAATATTTCACCCAACTTCCTTCTGTCGCCTTTATTTTGAACAATTCAAATTTATGTTTGTGATGTATGCGTATATTTATTTTATATCACAAATATGTAATTTGAATTTACTTAGCATATGACACAACAGAAAGTATAATGTTAAACTTACCCAGGCCGCATATGAGATAAGTGGGGGGCGGTTTCAAGACAGACCTCGAGTACGCCCCCCGAACAGTCTCCAGAGCCCTCGGCGCGCCCCCTACGAGCAGCACGCCGGGGGCCACGTAGCCGGCATATCGCAGCTCCGCTGTCGCAGCCGCGAGGGCTCCCGCCCACCAACATTTAGCGTTCGCTGCCAAAAAACTCTGTAAAAGAAGATGGATTTATTTTAGCAAAAGAACTTTAAAAAGGAATTTCCAAAACTTTGTTTGTGAAGTTCTAATGTTTTATTTAAACAATAATATGCCTCACAGTATTTGTTTTGTTACTATTTATTTAAGTACGACTTCAAATTACAAAACACTAACTGAATAAGTAAGTATCTACCATAAACTAAACAAAGTCCTTAATAAAGTATAAAAGATTGTTTTACATAACAGACAGACAGAGGACGGTATTTGTAATGTAAATTGCAATACAGTGACACACATACACACACAATTTTATGATGAGAACGTAAGAACGTTGATTTATAAAAATATGATGCCATTCCAAATAAAAAAAAGTATTTAAAAAAGAAATGCGTGTAATTAATATAATCTTCACAATTGTAAGTATTTAAGAATAATTTATATAACTGTCTTAATATTAAAATTGTCCATTAAAACAAATCCTGTAACCCAAATAAAGTACACACGTCACCTTGACATACAGATGTGACAACTCTACGTCCTCAGCACGTTGATATTACCACATGTGTAGTCGACAAGTCAATTACTGACTACAAGATTTTGCTTTTGGTTTAAGAAATACTTGGAACAAGGATTCAGTTTTATAGATGTCAAAGGTGCTGTATTTACTCAGTTGCCAAATTACGACCATTCTAAATTCAGTACTTGACATGCCCAATATAAGCAATGAAGATCATAATGAATTATTCCATATTTAAAAGAGATAACGTCAACCTATTAGAACACAATTATTAAATTAAATTCTTCTTCATTAAGTCATGGAGCGATATATTGATATTGATTCATCAATCCCGAAAGCCACGAAGCCATGCCATGATACGCCATAGATTGATACAAAATCTTTTGATTCGACACCGTTTTTAAACAAGCAATAAATATGCCAACAATAACTGCGAAATAGAACTCAAAAACGTACACTTTCAACACAATAATACTTCTGTAACAAAACGTTGATAGTTTTCTAGCAGTCACGAAACAAGTTCTTGGCTGTGATTGGTTGTTATTTGATTGTTATTATTAGTAAACCAATCACAAGCAAGCACTCGTAACGTCAAAACTCGTACTAGGGGTAAAGCTCTAAGAAATTGTTAATCGCTTGAACATGCGGTTGTTAAAGCAGAAAATATTGTATACTAAAGTATCATTTTCTTGCTTTTAAAGCTGAAATTGTTCTTATGTGTAAATTATTACAGTATGCTATTTTAAATTAGTATTGAACATGATTATATTATACATGAAAGTGGATGAATATTGAAGCACTTACAAAGAGCTTCCATTTTACTGACGACATTATTTCGCTATTTCGGTGAGTCACGATATTTCAAAGTAAATAATGTATAATACAAAAAATAAATCTCCAAACTAATTTATATTTAGTTTGCGAACAGAATGCGCATATATAGCAGAATGAAGTCATATCGTACGAGGCTTAATAAAACCATTGAACTCGTTTACGTTATTAAAACAAGTCGTGAGCAACAAAGCTCAGTATAAAGTTTTAAATACTGTCAAGCAATTATAGCTTCTATATAAATAACAGAAAGATTAGAATAATTTATAGTATTTTTGTAAAATAGTAAGAACTTTACATTTACGTTATAAAATTTACCGCAACTTCAAGTATTCAAAGGATTAAAGTACCTCGAAATATGATGTCATACAAATATCAAAATTTAACACGGTGGTCATTCACTTAGCTTTAAAGTACATAAAAAGCAAAAAATATGTTTTTTTTTTCTCATATCCGTGATCTTGGCGTGATTTATGAGGTTCCATAAAAACTTGATTAAAATCCTACTATAACCAAGGTCTATCACAGAATATTAAATTTGATACCGATTTCTATAACATTGAGCTTTTGTGGTGAGCCTTCTATGTACAGGCAGGCATTCCTTGGCACCTGAGTTATAATAAATCTGGAGACTCGTGGAATGTCGAATTACAAATAATGTCAACTGCTAAATTGAATTCCAATCTTTTACAATGGAATACAGAAGTATAATAATGAACAAAGAATAATAAATATTCTACTGGAATTGTAATGAAAGGGGTTAGTATTTTTATTTTACAATATTTATTCGTTTAATAAAATAGACACATTTTAGGTAGATATGTTAATACCGCATTGTATTTTTTTCAAATGTTCCAACGTATACTATCACAGATAATAATTGTAAATATTTAAAAAAAAATGCATAAAAACCTTTGCTGTAAAAGTATCTAATCAAAAATATATTTCCCGCCTTTTTTTAAAAACAAAAAATGGCATTAAGTAGACAGCCATTGCGAATATGGAAAATTTCATTCAATGATAAAACTAAAAATTTACATAATAATATAAAAAGTAGAGGAATTCCAATGAAGATTCCCAAGGATATTTAGAACAAACCTCACCACTATATATGCGCATACGCTATTTAAAACCGGGAATCAAACCGACTCTCACGGGAACAGTCATAGAGCGTGACGTTCACAATGTGTTTATTTGTGGACAGAAATCTAACTCACAAGATCACGATAACAGAACTCAGTTACACGCTTTATAGAATTAATTGTGTGATTTTATGTAATATTAAATTATATAAGGTTGTGTATTCCATTGTGCCTACTTGGTCAGATGACAGTTTTTTTTAATTTAGTTTTTGTATGTTGGTATGTTTATGTCGTTGTGTGTATTTTTGTCATTGACACGTGCTTAATAAATCTTATGTCACTGAGATTAGTCATACATATATATATATATATATATATAAAAAAAAGATTTTTCAAGTTAACAGCGCGCTTGTATTTACAAGTATTACTTTTGCACTTAAATTATTTTTCTCAATATTTATTTAAGGTTTTGAGATCATTAAAATGTTTTTTATATACCTACATCTAAATATTGAACGAAATATAAAATAAGCCTTTTATTCTACATATACAAAAACAAAACCCAAAAAAACACAAAAAGATTTGTAGTATATTATAAGTCGTGGCTTGTTTGTCTGTTTATTTATTTTTTTATTTGATGATAGTTATTGTCATTAAATATCAATTTTTATGCGAAATAATATCTCATTCCACAGAAAAACATAAGGCTAGTTTTCGTTTTCGATATATTTGCAATAAAACTTTTTACAATTATATTTTTCATCTGTTGATAGATGGTTCATTATTGTTGGAATGTTAGAAAATAACTCGCTGTGAAACTATGCTCATCCTAACTAATAATAAATATGCGAATGTAACTTTGTCTGTGTGCTTTCAATCCTTCACCACTCAATTTTACATACACGTCAGTGATACAGAAAAGGACAGCAGAAAAGTACAGCAGAAAAGTACAGCGTATCTTTCATTCCGAAAACAGTAATATTTAAAAGGGATTTAAAAATTCTCTCAGACGTCACAATACTTACAGAAACACACAAATACAAAAAACACACACACACAACAAAAGAACATACCAACATTATAAAACTAAACGCAAATAAATGCTCTACCATTTGACCAGGTTGGTACACACCACAACCTATTTAAATTTTATAACAAAGCTGTTAAATTAATTTTATTACAAGATTTTATTTAGCTATAAAATAGCTAGTTATAGATAACAATTCATAAAATACGAGTAAGCAAAATAATATCAAACAATTACACAAGAATTCTTACACCATTGAGAAGCAATACAAAATAGATTTCAACTGGCAGTTAACTGGTAGTTAACTAGCAGTTAACTAAGAGTTAACTAGCAGTTAGTATGATTGAGATTTATAAACCTGAGGCCAGAGTCCACTGCAGACCATTGAGATAATACAGATTTATCGATGTTACCGTTTAGTGGTTGACATTTAATGCAACACATCCATAAACAGCTGCGTTTCATTTCGTATTTTATTACAGATTTCATTAAATTATCTAGAAAACGACAATTACGTCATATTTTGAAATATCATAAATCATGAAGTATTATTTAGTACTTAACTTTATTTAATGAAGTATATAAAATGATATTCGAACATTTATTATAACGTACTTCAAAACGATATCTACATATATATATGTGTGTTTTGTTTGCGTTTGTTTTTAGTAGCTTGCCGTCAAACCTGACATAGTAAGTCAATTGTCTCTCAAATAATTGCAATATAGACACAGTATGTTAAAACTATTGAAGGACTTTCGTGAGAAAACGGATATTGAACGTGCGAAATAATAAAACAATGCAATTTACATACAATCATTATTCAGGTGTTAAAAAATTGCAATGTATGGGAACTATCGGTATAGTTCACCCAAATAATGTAAAGCTGCCGACTGGGATGCGCGTGCGCATGCTAAAATCACAATTTAAATAAAAAGAATATGTGAAATCTTGTATTATTATTCATTGGTCTTCAGTTGGAACTTCAATTTGGTTCGGTTTTCAATTTAAATGTTTTTTTTTTGTTATATTTGAATCAAAAATAAGACTTATTTGTGACATAATAATTCAATTCTACAATATATGAAGCACCCTGTATAACTGTGGAATATTTAATATTTCTCAAGAGTTATATCTTGTTACACAAAATCTGTCACAATCCAGCGTCCGGTGAAATTAGAACTATCATTACGAACAGTCTTGCACCATGAATGAAGCGAAAGTGAATTCAGTGAATGAGTCTGAATGAACAAGGAACCTGTCAAAATATCTCACCATAAATGGATGCTTTTTAATTGATATTAAATATAATACTTGTTTTCCAAGTTCTAGGATCCCACGCAAGAAGGTAGAGTTCATTCAAACAGTAGCCAAGCCACATCTTCATGTTTCGACATGTTTTTATCGTCACAGATATTGACCAATTGAAAATCGATTATGAATGGTTTTGATCTGCAAAAATGAACGATTATGAAATTAAAATAGAAAACAAATTTAAAATAAATCTTATAGTTTTTATGTTACATTTAGCTTCAATGTTTTATTTATACGTGATAGAACTAGCCAACTATTTTCCGAGTTATCCTACATGTTAGTTAAACTTCTTTATTTTATTTGTTATGTAATAAATTACTACTACATTATTATAAATAATATGATCTTAATAGTTGGTTTGTAAAAAAAATATACTACCAAGAGATAAATTGGTAAGAAGAAACCGAAAATATATTATATCATGGATTTGTTAATTGTGTATGTGTGTGTGTAACAAATAGCCATAAAGTGTATGTGAAAGACAGCTCAAAAGAAATAACAAAAGAGTATAAGTTTGTAAAGAAAAAGCAAAACTTATATAAATATATTTTTAATAAATAAAAAATAATATATATTTCTAAGAGACAGATACATAATAATTTCTCATAGTAAAGTGATAGCCGGATGTGAGTCCGCTGTGGTTATTGGAGTTACCCATATTTATAACGTGATCACTTAAAGTACAAAGAGATATATAATATTACATACAATTTATTAATTATTCTTAAAGATTATTTATGTAAGCCAAGAAATATCTTTACAAAAGGCTTGATAATTAAATTTCAAGAATATTTACACTTAAAATTAATTACTTCGATAAGTCTCTGTAAGTTTATTGACTGTATATAATTATTATTGAATATTATGGCACATCGCTATAGAGGGTCAAAGGCCGGTTATGTAACGTCTTGTAAATACTTGATACATATATATATATATTCATAAAGTACAGTACAGTGTATAAGTTAAAAGAGTATATATAAAGTTTCATTCTGGTTTTTCGCCATAGAAGCATGAATATTTTACTTAAAACTGTCTTATATTATTAAGTATACGGATTTAAAGAGCCAGTACAGGTTCACGTGTATATTATTTGTCGTGTATGTCGTTTGTGCTTTAAATAATTGTTTATGATAACATAATTTGCAGCCTTTTGTACTTAAAACAAACCTATTTCAAACATATACAATATTCTACAAACACGTGCAAAATTTATATATTATATCCACTTGCTCTACAAAATTGTTTTCGCAAGTGTTAAGAGTCTATATAACATGTCAGGTAGAGTTGATTCGAACTGACGTTTTAATTTATATAAGTAGAGATTATTCCATGTGGCATGATATATAGAGCTTACTTTATTGATTTGATATGTGATATAACTGTACTGAAAGCCACTAATTATACATGTTACATAACCTCTGACGTCTCTACATATATAAAAAATAACAATACTCAATTATATGGCTCTACTATTTGTTATATACGTTTGCCTCGTTACAGCGTTAGTATGATATTTTTTTGATTATTTCATTAATAATAAGAAATTACCCGTCGTGCCGTACTAAGGCTCTACTGATTTCGTAAACAATGATTAATTTTACTAATACCATAGACTAATAGAGTTATTTGTCTATGCTTATAGAGTACCTGCTCACATTCAAAGCCGTGTCAAAAAGGTCGTTAACCTCCATGGTGAAACAATATGTTTGGTATCAGTAATGTATTTCTTAAACGGCACTCATATATCACAATAAATTGTTCCGTATTGGAGAGTGTATGAACCACTTTAAAATAACTCCCACAACTTAATCTGTGCGTCCGGTGGTCTCTTCCCGGAAGGTAGCCATTTTAAGTCAGTTTACTAAGCTTAAAGTTACAAATTACTAAATTATGTAATTATATATAGACGTTTTGGAACACACTGCCAATAATGGCGGCAATATATTCAAGATTATTATTTTATAATCTTTAAACATTGCTTCTTTTATATAAAACAGTTTGTTTATCTGAAAATAACTCAATATATATAGAGGAATATAAATATTTAATAATTATCTTTTACTTTTATAAAATATTCAAGTAGAGACCTGATAAACTTTTAGAAAATAGTCGAGAACTGAAAAAGTTGTCCGAAAATATCACAAAACATTTATCTTTTTCAACGTTCCTAATGATAACGACCTAATCAACGAGAACAGATAATAGTGATAAATAGTCTTTTTATTAGCAGCTGTAATAAAGAACAAAGTTCTAATCGAATGTGTCGAACTGATAAATTCACCAATTTCTCCCAATAGCACTATGTGGCACTGGCTGAAAGGCGCCGGCTGCGGGCTAAATTAAAGCCGGTACTAGTTCGATGTCGTAAAGCTAAAGACACATTATTTTAAAACTGTTCTTGTTGATATACATTAGTCTTAATTATAAACTTCGTTGTAAAACAATTTTTTTTTATTAAAACATAAATATCTAAATTTAAAATAATTAATAAATACGGACACGATACGAACACGCGTGTTCTGTGAAATTTATTAGGCTTCTTTCGTAAATCTTAATATTTTTTTAAATTGTATATTTATTATTAAAAAAATTACCTTAATTTTCTAAAACATGCTGAAACACCCGTCAAACATGTAAGCATCTATAAAAGACATGCCAGTAACTTAAGCTTTATTTTTCATTATTTATATGTAACACGGTAAATATGTCTGTCAATTAATATATTATTTAATGGTACTAGTGGTACCGTTCAAATTACTTCATCGCATGTTTCTTCGTTACGCGTGTAATGAAGCTTGGCTTCCGCTCTTTAAAGCTACTGCTCGCCTAAAATAAATGATATTTTCTCTTTTATTTTATAGGTATTTCACTTTATAAAACGGTTACTTTTAACACAACGCCATGGTGTATAATAAAATAAGTTTTCTTAATGTATAGTCAACAATCCTTCAATTATAAAAAGCGCGCCAAATTCTATTCCACTGACGCTGTCAAAGTAATTTCTAGTAGTATTGGTTATATCTGTATCTCCCATAAACATGTAAAACCCTTAATTTCACACGAGTCTTTACAGTTGGTTCAAATATTTATATTTTATAATATCCTTGTATAGTTAATGGCTTGATGTATAAAACGATAATTTTGATATATTTCCGTATTGAAGTTTACTCAATCGTCCGGAAAGAGCGTCGATTGGCGAAATGGCGGCAACGGCTGTGGTCAAAGAGTGAACGATCAAGTCGTTAATGTCAATAAATATTATATGATGTATGACTTGTACATAGAATATAAATAAATATCATTTTATAATATTTTTGGAATTTTGACTTTTTTTTTTAAATATAATTTCTGTAGAACCAATAAAAGTGTGATATTACAGACTTTTATCTTTTTCATGTTGATAAGTTTATAGAGTACACTTTTTATAACTAATTGGAAATATATAAAAACAAATGTAAATATTTCATGTGACACTAATAAACTCACAAAATAATATAATAGTTATCGTTGTAATAAAAATATAATAAATTCTTACACCAACGTTACAATCAACCCAACAAAGGTATTGCCTGCATAGGGCGACAAATGTTGCATCATATTCGCGGGAACTCGTTAAATATATTGGTTATAATAGATAATTGATTACAACTTGTCAGGTGTCAAGAAATTTCCATTCCTTATTTGGCATTTCCCGGTTATTTAGAAAGCTTTAATATTTATTTACTTTGATATGACCAAAATTACATTTAGTTATAAGTGATTGTTATTTTTCAGAAAGAATTCTTTTAAAATCAGTTAAACGTGCAATATTTAATATTCTTTATAAAAAGATTGAAGTCATACTGTCTGTAATATGTTTATCAGACAGTAAGTACCTTCTAGACTGAAGCACGAAGTGACTTTGAAGTACGAAGACTTTGTACGAAGTATATTTTTTATATAAGTGGAAGTTTATCTTAGTAAAAAAGAGCCATGCTGCTCAATTGAATAATTTACAAACAGAAATCATAATTCTGAATTAATATACCTTTGAAGATACCGTTGAAACAATAAATCTCCTTCAATACAAGATGTTATAAATAGTACTTATATGTGATCTTTATGCGAATTGTCATAGAGTTCAAAGTAGAGTGCAAGTTCTCGTCACAGTGTTCCTATGAAGTATTGATTGGAAGCCAGAACTAATAACATAAGTCAGTGCTGTCCCCAGGAAGACTTAACGATATTATCTAGCCCTTCAGCGCTGGAGAACAACATTAGAACAGACAGGATATTTCCTGAAAGAAATGTCACGCATTCTTTAATCCTGAAATCTAATCAAAATATTAAAAATAAAATGTTAATATTTTTTTCTGATAACAAAAAAAAATATATTAAATAACCATTGATGATTTTAATACCTTTTAGATATTTTTCATAAACAATATAACAAACATATTTTTTATATCAGTATGAATACAATAAACATTATTCAGAGTCGCATTTAAAATATATAATTCAATAACAAGGAAAGAAAGATGTTAAATGTCAAAATATCTTTACAAAAAGAACTAAAATCCGTTTGCTTAAGTTTATTTTTAATCTATATAAAAACGTCGTATCCATTTTACTTCCACGTCTCACTTCTTGAGTGCTTGGTAAATATTTCCCGAGACCACCAGTGTATATTGAGCCCTCCTTTGATCACTATGGAGTTTGAATCAGTAGTTTAAGTGGTTGGTGTTCATGTCAAACGAATAAAAGTTTAATAAAACTTTACCTTTTATAGTACGGAAATGTTTTGGTTAAACAAATTTTCATGTTGAATTTTAGTGTCGAACTTTCAATATAACAAAAAAATGAATTTTAGAAGCTTTTAAAGTAAATAAAAAGCACATAAAAAATCTTCACATGACTATTAATAGCAAAAATATTACATATAAAAACCTGGGTGAATATTCTAAGCTTGAAGTGTTCTTATATCATCGGAGTCCAAGATATATTAGTCGTGCAGTCGACAGGTTACTCCCCAAACGTCAAACACACACGGAGACTAATGTACCCTCCTACGTCACCCTTACAAGAAACGACGATTTAAAAAAAGTTACAAAAATCCTTCAGAATAATGCCATGTTTTAAAATGTCTATAAACGTATATGTTATTAAGCTTATTTAAATTTGAATTATTATAGAATAATAAATAAATCGATACAGACAGGGATTCGAATCTTCGACCTCTGGGAAACCGCCCCGTCGCTCTAACAACTGAGCTAGTGATATGATACGATTTACATAAAATTTTAAAGTAACGTTATGACAAAAAGATCATGCAAATTAACCTAAAAAGAGTTATCGCTTAATCTGTATGTATCTATATATTTAGTTACGATATACAAAGAGCACTTGAAACAAAAGTAAAGTGACAGCTGTCAGATAGATACTCAGTACGTTTGCAGCACCTGTACCAACACAGATGCACTTTCACTCCAAACACGACTCGCCAGAAAAACTCGCTCAATGAAAGTACACACTAAATTTTAATTGCTAAAAACAAACGATGTCATTAAAGCGATTTAACTAAATTGCTTCTGTCTTATCTGTTAAAAATAAATAATGTCTTTTTATTATATTAGAAATTGTTTTGATAGCATGAGAAATAGTGAAACAGAATAAACAAAATTACATATAGATTATATATGCATCAAAGTTTTGACATATTCGACATATAAAAACAATATGAAAAGCTATTAATATATGATATAAGAAATGAATTACAATACTAGCTCTAAATCGTCAAATTCGTACCATGGGTACCTAATACGAAATTGATAGTACGAAACGTTAAAAATTTTCGAGCAGTCACGAAACCAGTTCTTGATGGTGGTTCGATGTTATTTGATTGTGATTTTAAGTAAACCAATCATAACCAAGAGCTCGTTTTGTGACTGCTCGAAAACTATAAAGGTTTCGTAGTAACAAAACTCTTACTACGGGTACTGGACATTTCTGGCGAGTACGAAATTGACTTATGCAAATACGACCAGTTTTACTTTCTTCGACGAACAAAACAAACGACTTTTCCCCTGAAATAAAATCATATTGTACACTAAGTAATATCAGTATTAAATGTTTATTATTTTTAAATGTATGATTATTAGAATTATAATATACATCATGATATGCATTTATCATTATTTTTGGCAGAAAAGTGTATAATTATAATTCTATATATCATTCCAGTGAAATCAGTTGAGTCTAGTTTATTTTAGTGACGTAATTGTTTTCACTCCTTAAACACCAAGAACTTCTAGTTTATAATGTAATAATGTGAATTGGATTCCTGCTATTTTATCTAACACAAACGCTATTAAAGACAAGTACATTATTATAAATAATACAATTTATGTTAATTTACTTGTCTTAAATTTGTAAACATTTAAACAAACGTGATTGGTTTAGACTTTAGAAACCCTATTCGCTGAACTGAAGGTTATGGGTTCGATTCCCGCACAGGATATGCGGAATACACAGATTGGTTTATTTTAGTAAAATAGCTTAGCAGGGAACTTATGCTTTAAACTTTAAAGAGTTCAATAAAAAAACAAACAAGTTTAATGAAAGATAAGTTAAATAAAGGTTGTTCGCACCTTAGCCTTACATTTAAATATATTACGTCGCTTTTAAGTATAATCATGGAATATCTTTGCCCAAAAAGGTCATCAACAGAGACCGACAAAAAAAAAATAAACAAGAAAAATATATCACAGTTAATGCCTTTTATCTTATATCTTAATTGTTTTATATATAACTATTTGTTTGTAAACATATTATTTACTGACTTCCTCATACAGATAGCGGTCATTAACAGAAAGGACGAATTCTCTTCATATTAATGTGAGAAAAAAGACAAAATATCTTACGAAATACCAACGGACGAGTCTAAATAATAGTTATATATATATATATATGTTAGGGAAGAATCAAAGTTCATAGTTGCGCATTTGATTTATGAGTACGACATGATTTAAACTTTTGTAACAACTCCGGTTCTAAACTTCGCTTGAAAGAACTTAACATAGAGTTCGCATGTTTTATGTGTCTGGAGCGTAGAGTATCTCTATCTACGCTCTAGAATTTGTTTTAAAACAATCATTGAAAAAGTGAATCTATTTAAAGGTATTTATAGATAAAGCAAGAAATCGGAAATTATTTATCAAATATTTTTTATGAGAGTCATTTTGTTGTTTTTTTATTGAACGAAAAAAATGCCTTTTTCTATACAGAGGTATAGATCTCTATCTGATAATCATAAATTTCTTTGCTTAACTTTTACTTGTATAAACCAAATACTAGTATAAACAAACACGTCCAGTTATGGTTCTATAATCTATAAATATTTACTTTATTCTAATTATAAATACTTCAAGCTTAGTATAAATATTATAAGTTTTTATGATTTCAAAAGTACCAATTAAAAATATATGTATAAAGTAAAAATTCGATTCCAGCACTACTGGACTACCCTACAAAAAATACTCAAATTTTCAGTTTTGCAGGCTTATCGTGAATTCTTAAAAAAAGGTTATGGTTTTAGGAAGTTTTTTATTTCAATACTAAAATAATATTACTTTGATTCCATGATACCATGAGCTCTATAAAATAATATTGTTTTATTCCTGCTTAGTGACGTAAATGAATGCTTTCTTTAAATGACAAAATATGACATAAAACAATATAATACTTCAAATTTCAAAACACACTTCATGGTACGAGTTAATAATGTAGGATACAATAAAGGAATTAATGATTTAGGATGACGTCATCAAAACTTCTTCTTTAAAAAGTAATATTATTGTACTATTGCTAGAAGAGTTCATGGCAGACTGGCTGCTTTTGAAAATATTCTTAATAAAATATAAATATTCATGAATATTGCAATTGATTATCGTTTTTCAATATGTTTTAATTCAAAGGTATTTAAACAATAAATCATAGTAATAAATCGTTTTTATCAACTATTCAGGTGAGTGATCCTGAATAAAAATCAGGACCCCTCCGAAATTAAGGAGAACCCCAAAAATCCCTTACAATTATTACGAAATTCTACAAGTCAGCCATGTACAGTCACTTGTCTGGATCACCCCTCTGTAGTTAAAGACGTGCGCAGGGCAACCAACTTGAGAATAATACATATATGGAATAGTCGTTCAAAAAAGGTTTGATATATATTTATAATACCAAACTGTTTATTCATTAATTATTTATTTGTTCATTTTATATAAAAAATATTGGGACATAAACGTAGAAATATGATAAATACGTATTTTATATAGTTGTTGAGTTGGATTATCTATATAAATGTCTGTTGTTGTTTTTGTATACATTCTTCAAACTTGCAGATTTTTTTTTATAAAATAAAGAAGACATTTCACATGGACTACTTTCCGAACACTTTTGAGTGGGAATGAACCCACGGCGAAACGCTAGTATTATTAAATATTTAATTAGTACATTGAATTTAAATTTCTCTGCCCTTCTTAAATCCTACACTTTTCACAATCCGTCCAGGGTGTTGAAGCTGACAAGTCTGACACGTGACAAACTGACAATTAATTATGATTTAACGAGACTCAACGAAATTTCATTTACGCACGCTTAAATACTTCAAATACTAATTATTTTTAAAAAATAATAAAATACTTGAGTTAAAAATTTTGACGACATTTTATTCTTAATCACAATATTACATTATTCTATAATATATTAAATAAAGTAAAATATTTTAAAAGATAAGAGAGCATCAATGGAATGTCATGTCGGTTTTTCTCCATTTACGAAAACTTTGGAACCGTGCAACGAGAGTCTGACGCTTCATAAGATCAAAGTATGCTTTTTTAATTGAAAAACATTGGCTTTTACTTTCATGCTTCAGTTTGCATTGTTAAATTAAGTTCAGATGCAGACTTAATATTCTGACACTATTTTGCCAAAAGTATACAAAATTTGGTATATTAAAATAAAACTATTAAAATTTTAGGCTATTCGAGTGTCTGTTTATCCGGTCTAATGATATATATATTTATATCTACAGACGTCATTCAATTACCTTTTATATACTCTTGACAATTAAAAAAAACCTTAAAGCTTAATCGAAAAAGATTTGTTTTTCTTTTAAATCCTCAATAAGTATACATTAGTGAAATAATTAAGAATGTATGAATAAGTTCTATAATATCTTAGCATGGCAATGAACCATAGTCTAGACAAAACAAATATAACGTGAATATAACTCAATCGTATAAAACAATAGTTCATTATTTTTAACCCACTTTATTCTTAATTTGCTTAAGACGAAAGACAATTCACACAGACGAAACCTCACAGATCTTTAACTTAGACAAAAGCCATAGACTATATTATAAATTCTATCACGAATATGTCTGGAATGTATCATAAATATCAACGAATTTTTTTATAATAATATACCTAATTTTTCTGAAAATTTTCAGTACCTGTTCATTTATAATAATATACCTGAAATGTTATTGAAAATTTTCAGAGATCAGCTCAACCATCAAACAAACAAGACACCGCTTATACAAAAAACACTCAAATACGACTGAAAAGATGCAAGCAAAGATAACAAATACATTAAAGCTTTCAAATTTAATTGTTTTTCCGTGCACACATAAAATTATTTGATCAAACACAAACCAAGCTACGCTACTTGGAGTGTATCCAGTGTTATATGAGCTGCTAGATAAAGTTTGACTAACTTACTACATCGAGAATGACTGAATATCCCTGAGCGTTGTATTCATACAATGTTGTGATTCATCACACGCGATAAGAAGCGGCCAGTTGGCTTGCAACGCCAACACTAAATCCCCAACAATATATCTATATTGTTTTTTGAATAAAAACATTAAAATAAAAATTTAAACGATATGGGTATTTGAAAATATATTTAGTATATTTATATACAATTTCAAACATTTATGTCAGTTATTAATAAAACTATCTCATTTTGAAATATAATGCAACAGAAGCTTTATTAAAAAATATTTTTAAAATGGTCGTCACGTAAACAAAATGGCTTTTCAAAATTAACCTTTCGTGTAGCTCGAGGCGCCGCCGTAAGATCTCCGCAATGAGGATGTGGTGGCTGCATTTTAATATCATTTTAATTATATTCTATGTATAATTAGTGCGGTCTGTCTGTCCCCAAGAATTGTGGTCATTTAAAATTGTACTAGTTCTAGAAGCTTATATATGACGCTTGACGCTTTGCCTTTGGTTATATTTCCAAACAGAGCTGCGAGTAAAAGCTAATGGTATATTAATAATTATATAACAAATTATGTAAATAGAACTGTATTGTTGAGGTTGTTTTTAATTTAATTTAATACCAGTTAATTTATTCTGTACGTGTGCAAATTATTATTGAATAAAAAGAACGAATGTTTTATTACATTACTGCGTTCTTGTCATTGTTTAATTTTTTAATTCAATCAAATTACAAATTATTCAAGTGTTAGCTTTTCCTTAAGTTAAGTAACCATAATTTTATTGAGTTATAGACAGTTATATATATATATTTAAATTATATACTTTCATATCTATCTACAATCTCTCAACTGTTAAAAATCTATCTACCCACAAAAATACAATTCTAAAACAAATTAACAAGTTTTATTTAATTCCTCAAATGAAATAATAAATTTTATCACGTACATTAAAAGCTTTATAAACAATAAAATTATTTTCATGAATGAATGAACGCTAACGCCTGAAAAAGATTAAAATTAAGAACCAACTTTACACCAAAATATTTTTATTAATATTTTTATACTTTTACTATCTTGTTATAATAAATAATTGTAAGATCTTATAATGAATGATATAATGTGAATAATATAGGTATGGACGAAAATGTGCCTTAAAAAGTCCTATGAATTCATAAGCTTTCCAGATATAGTAATTCAGAACACATGACCAGGCTTCCACGCTTACTAAATTGCAAAATTGCAAACGCTTAATGATGTCATAGTTCCCGCCCGAATGCAATTATGCTTAGCTATTTGTTGCAATTTTCCCGGCTGTCGTGACTTGGTCTCCGCTTTCTATCACGGGGCTGTCGGCGGTGCTTACTACTTTGTGACGCATTATATATTATATAACATACTGGCCTTATACCGCGGTTTTGTCTGCACAGAAGAGACTTACTGGCGGGCCGCTAGTCTCTTCTGACTCTCTAAGTCTCTAAGTCTCTTCTAACTGAAAGAGTATCATAGTTCTAAGAAGTTCTGATGCAATCTATATATATAAACCTTTTCCGTTACTGAGTCACTGACAGACAATACACAGCCGAAACGTAAGGGAGCACTAAGAGAGGATATCTGGAAATGTCATACCGAAGGGCGTGAAAGGGGTGATAAACTTTAATATGAAAGTTCTATACCGCTGAAGATAGTGACTTGAAAATTTGGATTTTAGTTATTGACTAAAAATTTATGAATACGTGTTAAAAAGAAAGTTGAAACTAAACCTCTTAAATATAAGGGGTTAAGATTAAATAAAGATTTTTGAAGTTATAGAAGTGAATAATACTCCGCATACACGCGACGAGAAACTTGATTAGGATAGATACATGTGAATTAATAAAAAAATAACTAGCGTCGAACTCGCTTTTAAAGAGTTCCATTTTGATTTCGTTGACGCTGACATTTAGACTCTGTGCGCTTCTAGTTCCACGCGGGTAAAGCCGCGGACGGAAAGCTTGTATTAGAATAATCACACATTCACATCTAATTTACTGTAATTTCTTAAAACGGTACTTTTAAAAATATAACTTAAACTTGCGAAATTAAAAAGGTAATTAACTTTAAGTATATATTAAACTTGATCTTATTTCGATGTTTAATTATTATTACGAAAATTAACAACCATAATACAAAATCGATTTACAAGAGAAACTTAATATTCATTAATTTCGAAATACTGTAATATGTATAACAAAAGAAATAAAACAATTATACAATTGTAACAATTACATTTAATTTATTCACTGAATGAATATTTCAAACATTTCACACAAACCGCTGACAGCTAATAGTGTTACTAATGGAGGACATATAGAAAAAATATTTTGAACAATGGAACGCAAATTTGTATTCTTATACAGTTTACATTTATTAGCAAAGGTTTTATTGACTAATGCAACATACAAGGTCGTTTCTTAAATATATATATATAAAAAGTATTTATATTTTGAATTGAAACAAATTGCTATTTTATTTTATTGTTTTTTTATTCGTATCTAAGATAGTTGCCATCCGCGGCTTTGCTCGCCGCTACCCGAATCCTGTTTTCCTCTCAGAGGAATATATTTTTCAGATTCTCTCAAGTCTATAACTTAGTTACGGAAGTATAACGACTAAAAAATATTTCTTTGTAGTCCATATATTTTCTAAACATAAAAATATAATGATATAAATCATCACCTAGGACTCGCACCTGCCACTTCTGGGATATTCCGTCGCTCTAACCACTGAGCTATCGTGTCGTTGCGTGCCTTAATGAGAAGTGTCATGTGAATATAAGATACGTATGTAAGATCGTTTAGTAATCAAGATAATCTTAAAAGGTATAAAAACAATGGAAATATTATGAATAGTGGCCATTGTGGATATTTCTCATGAACTGTGTAACCCTCTGTGAGTATACGTTTATAGGTACTTTAGTCTAGAAATAAGATCTGCAAATTGTGTGTAAATATACCAGCTAGAGATGAACAGCTTGGTATAACTTGATTTTTATATATAAATTCCCAGAGGTCGTGGGTTCGAATCCCAGCCCGTATCGATTATTTTTTTTATTCTATATTTAATCCAAATCTCAAATAATTAATGTGGAGTTCTCAACATTATCCATATTACATTATATATTTATTTTAGGAAATAAGCTCATCAATCAGACTTTCGGAATTTGCGTGTACCAAATAAACATCTAATTATATATATTCATAGTATTATAACTTTTATTTACTATTACAATAAGTTTTATAATCGAATGACAATATTTGTAAGTGAATTATTGTTTAATATAAATTAGCGAGATTGTACGTAGAAAGTGTAAGGTCGGTAATTGTTTGAAATCTTAATGTTTATAAAAAAAAACTTGTAAATTTTGTAAGAAACGAAAAGTTACTTTATTTGTTTTAGATTTAAGGCACTTTTTCTTTTACTTAATTTAAATATATGCGTGTTCAATCAATTGGCAGCTTTAGTCACAATTATGGAAAAACAATCATAACATAAAACTAAGGTACATATGAAAGGTATATTATGTATAAACTTTTTATATAAATTGCAGAGATATTTCCTTGGATTCTGTATTATAAATAAATCAATAGACAATAAAGATGAAATAATAGTTTACTTCAATTACGATTTCTCTGAGATAAGACTCAGGTTAAAAGGGTTAATAATAAATTTTACGTTACACCATTTCTATACAATTATTGAAGGAAAAGGAGGAAAAATACGTATTTAAAAAATTGATACATTTTATATTGTTATTCTAGAAATTAAATTCGATTTAAGAACACAATCATAATTTATAGCAGTAATCTTTTTTTTTTTTTAATAACAAGAAATTTGTTCTCAGCCAGTATTTGATGAAATATATTTTTTTAAATAAAATGTCATACCAAGGAGTTTAATTGGTGCTATTCAGAATAATTTTGAACTTTAAATAATGTCTGTATTATTAAAAACGACCTTTGCCGTAATAATGTTCATAAGCAGTTATTATGTACACGTAATACGAGTAACGTGTTACGGGCATTACCTCTTAGATATAACGGCACTTAGACAATAGAACCTCTTTTTTGCTTTTTTGCCAACTTCAACCGTTATTCAAGCTTGTTTGTGTGAATATATGAGATGTAATAATTTATGTTAATTTTGATACTTTAAACCGTTTTTTTTATGCTTTAAAATTAGTTCATAAATAGTTTTAATACGCTCCTGAATACAGTTGAGTGTTTTTTCTTTCTTATTTACAATATTATTAGCCACTTAAGAATATATATTGATATTATCACAGTTATTCCGGAACAGATTAATTATACTGATGACCTTATAACTAAAACAAACCAGAAGGATTTTTCTAGAATGTCATTTAATACACACTATACCTATAATTACTTCCGAATAATATTATTGGTTATTATATTTTATATAAAAAAAGGGTAACTAATAAGTTTTTTTTTTAATACATGTTTTAAATAAATTATGCACTATCAAAATATGGTCGCTAAATATTAATATGTACTTTAATAAGCCGACTATCCATCTGATGGTTAGTGGTACCATCGTCCATAGCAAACATGCAAATACCATGTCACCCTTGGGAATGGGGTGGGATGAAGAAGTCAAGAACAGGGAGGGCAAGGGAGAATGTTTTACTTCACGTTCATTTTCTGGGAGTGGGTGGTACCACCCTGATCGATCCAGCTCGTATACTGCAGTCAAGTTACTATAAGAAAGACCTAAATACTACCTAAACAATTATATTCTATTAGAATCTGTTGTGACTCCACGTATCATCTGTGGGTTAGAGGTCTGACAGATCAAACGTCAAAATGTCCCTCCAAAAGCGCGGAAGCGAAATAAGAACGCTGTCATTATACTAAGAAATAATAAGGAATTATTTCAAAGTTCAAAGGTATGTTTATTATATTATCTTTATATTTATAGTATTTTGATAATTGTCATAAATATTTATTATAAATGACAAATATTGACTTAGAACATAAAAGCAAGTATGTTTATTTATTATATCTTTGTGTAAAAATACTGATTTTGCGATAGTAATAATAAAAAATGAAAACATTATTTTAACACAAATTATATGGTTCTATTAGTTTTTTATTACTTACTTAATTTGCACAAAATGCGTAAGATAACAAAAAGGTTATCTTCAGCAAGAAGAAGCGATTAAAAAAAAAATAACCCAACCATAGACACTAACTTAACTGATTAGAAAATTAGCAAAGGGTTGGTAAAACAGGAAGAAGCTCAAGACTTACAAGGTGAAGTTTAAAAAGCATTGCCCTGGCACGTCTCACAAACTTTATTTTGAAAATGTGGAAGCTTTTAAGCCTGGTACGGGATCACCGCGCTCGATTAAACTTTCTACAGAAATAAATAGAACTTTAACCGTAAATAGCTTTTGTTGTACTTATTTAATAAAGATATTAACAAGATAAATGTGTTATTAAATTTAAACTTTTGTTCGACTGCTTCGACAATATTGACAAACAAATTTATTTCTTTTATCTGCCAAATAAGAAAAAAATCCTAGTAAAAGATAAAAACATAATTTATCTAGATATTTCTTACTTGTTTCTTGTAGGCTCAAATGGCTCTTATTTTGAAAAAAAACCTAAGTAACACGAAAAACACAACTGATAATTTAATAGATTTTAAATATTAGGAGAATAATATTTGTTATCTTTAATAGATGTAAGAATGCACTACAAAACTTGTTCTCTTGTTAAATATTTCGTCAATATTTCAGAGGCAACTGTATTAAATATGATAGTTACGAAATATAAGGAAATCTATGATTAAATAATATCCCTACGTACGACCACAAGGCGGCACAGCTTGAGTTACTCTGCATAATTGGATATCGTTCATTATATATGCACACATTGATAAAATCACACACAGATATGTTATACGCGTACGTACACATTTGTAATTTATGTCGAGTCAATACACATACTTTTAATGTCAAAATGTTAAATTGTTACATTAATTATGACATTTAAAATTGTATGAAATAAATTATGCAAGCCTGTAATTATTATTATGTATTGTAAATAAAACTATTATTGATTATTTAAAGATGAACAACAAAAAATAAAACTTTTATTACAGCTAGTACCACTGGCGACATCAATTTCAAATGTCAAATGAAATAACACATATAAAATATAAAACATAGATTTGAAATAAAAATAACCTTTCATAATCGATTATATATATAACAGATATTAATTAGCGGTGCGGTAAAATAATTTTGAATTTAATTTGAGACGTAATATACGATCGTTGATGAACTTTCGTTTTTAAATGTCTGCTGTTAACAATAACGATACTGACAGAACATCACTGACATATTCTCACTAGCTGTATGGGAACTTCGAACGTAATAGTGTTACATGGTTCACTTGTGAGTTTTATATAGAAAATTAGAAAATTAATATATATATATATATATATATATATATATATATATATATATATATATACTTTTTATTGTAAAAATTTAAAATAAATTGTTTGAGAAATTTTGAGCTTAGATTTTTAGTAGAGCATACTTCTTTCGTATTTTTAAATAGGAGCAAATTATATACACCTGTATATTTGTCCATAAATTAATGAAGATTTAATTTAGCTAAAGCTTAAGTGTTACATTTTCCTTGCTTGCTTGCATGAGTTTGATCACCGAAAAATATGTCTTTTGTAAATTTGGAATCTTTTTTATATATTGCGAAATATATATTTATATATTTTTTAAATGATGAAAAAACAAACTTTATTAAAAATCATAAGATTGAAATCATCTAAAACTTACAACAAATAATCTATACTAATATTGTAAAGAGGTAGAGTTGTATATTTAAAAGTTTGTCGTCTGAGGTTCGTCATCGCATATGTTATACGAAAAGAGCGCCTACCAAATTCTTACACAACATTCTGTAGCAGTATATAACCTTGAAAATTAAGCTTCTGCCAATAGCAAAATAACCGTTCTTGTATATCTATATGTTTATTTGAGCCAGTTTAAGAATAAATAACCAGCAGTTATCTTAACCTATTCTCAGTAGAAAGGGCCCTATTACGTAACAAGTACATTACGATTTCTATTATCAATAGAATTAAATGAATTTAAAACGATAACGAGCCATGTAATTGACGCATGAGTTACCTACGTCTTACTTTGTATACAATATTATATAGATATAGGCTTTATTGCATGGTAGTAAGGTCTGAAATAGAATATCACAATCTTAGATATATTAAAACTTCCTTTTCTTAAAGGATAAATAAAATACATAATTTAAATGCCGTTACTCTAATTTAACTCCATCTATATAATTAAGAGAAAACTATGTACATTATTTTCTGTCTACAGACATACTTCAATACATATTGTACATATATAGATCAAATTGATGCATTTGAAATATTTTTTGAATTAAAAATAAATCGATACGTGCAGGGATATCGATCCCGAAACGTCTGTGAAACTTTTGGACCGTGGGTTCAAATCTCTAGTCATCATTTTTTAAATATTTATTTCAAATTTAAAAGAGGGCAAAATGGCTACACGTTTAAAGATATTTTCAAACATTGGTATTTTTTTTTTATAAATACAATTGATATAAAAACCCAAAATATAAATATTCTATTACCTCATTATTTAATTATATAAATTAATCATATTTACGCTTTAAATTAAGGGCCAATACATGATAATAATATGACCATTCAGAAACCCTTGAGATGCTGCGGGCTACATTTAATGAGATTGTTATATAACGTCATCTCAAATCATCTAAAAATTTATAGATAATAATCCATTATATGAAATGGATCTGTGAAAGTCATTTTTTATTACAGGTAATGTATTTTTATAAATGGGTGTAATAAAAATGATGCCACAATTAATATTTATTGATAATTGAATTATATAAAGAATTCTAGAATTTCTTATATAAGAATAATGTTTGGAATGCACAGGAAGTTTCAATCTTTCAGTGATTATTTTCTCTGGAATACTTTGGAAAGTAATACAAATGTATTGTGGCTTTCACAAATTAAATAAGTAACTTTAACTAAAGCTGTGTAACTGAATCGAGATTTCGATCTGGATTTATAATAAAAGTTTCGTATAAAAACTATCATTATATAAGATTTGATGTGTTTGGGAAATGAAAGGTTTGTATTGCTTAAATTCATAAGCTAATTGTTTAAAACAAAGTTTATTTTGCTTACTAACTAAATTAGTATAGTACCTTTACTATTTCTCTATATAAATTTAACATATATATATATATATATATTTAAAATATAAATTTTATATAAATTTTTAAATGAATCGTTCTAAAAATAAATCTAAAATGAACTATTAATATACCTATAAACTAAAACTCAAATATTGGAATATTTATATTTTAAATGTCTCTGTTTCACAAACACAAATATAGTTACAAATTTGGAACAAATATCTGTTGGTCACACAAATTATGTGGGAATCGAACTTCACACTCGTTATGCCTCAATCTAACCACTGCGCCAGCAGACCATCGAATGAAGTGTTTATAGTTTATGGTAAAGATAATATCCGCATTTCCCAACTTCTATGACACGGTCGGTTAAAGAACAAAGCCAGATATTGCAACGAAAAGTAAACATTTTGACAAGACGGCTCCAAGAAAACTACTTTGTGGCTTCAAAATAAAACAGTAAAAGTAGGTGTTTATATTGAGAACCCTTTTAGCGATATCTATACATGAAGACGGAAATAGTGTTGTTAATTTAGGCCTTTTGGTGATTTTGTACCGGTTTTGAATTATTTTAAATTATTGGCAAAGGTTTTGAGTTATTTTAGATGAAGAGGCCCAACTTGTATAAGAATCCTACATTTCAAGTCTAAAAAAAATATTTTTTTTTTATTTAAATAACATTTTGTAAATAAATAACATTGTAGTTTGTATTCGAACGATGTAAAAAACGTTGCCAAAGAAAAAAAAAATAAATAACATAACGACATTATAAAGATTAAGAATCTCATTTAAAAGTTGCCATAGAACATTTTTGTACCAAAAAAAAATACATATTTTTTTTATTAAAAAAGCATGTAAATGAAAGCAAGTGGGGCAGTAGAAACGTAATATAAAGAGAAGGAAGTAGACCGAGGTCTCCCAACATTATTTCTTGTTCCACTTATAGCCATAACATCAGCTAACATGACAATTCCAACAATATAATATTTCATTTATATAAGGAAATTTTATCCCATCGGTGAGTCCGTGGTTTATTCGTTGGTAAATATATATTTAACAAGAATTTCATTTAAATATAAAGCTGTCACTGTGCTATACGTAGAGCAAGCTCGCTAAGTGGTGGGTATTCTTTTGTGATCTAGTATATGCCAATAACGTTTTAAATAATAATACGAATGTTGTATCTGTGAAGACATCTTTTCTAGAGAAAATATATATAAATATATATAATATTTGTATGTGTAAAATAGCCTGTAAAAGATATTAAGCTTCCTTTAAAGCTAAATTTATAAAAAGAGTGAAAAATAAAGCATTTATATCTGAACACAAAGTACAGTCGTGTGAAAAGCACAATCCAATAATATAATAGAAATTTAATCCTCCAGCCAATAATTGTATTTTCGTTCATGAGTGTCCCAGACTCCGTCTGGTGGGGAAGTTACGAGGCACTGGCCAAAGATGAAATCTCTGAACAAACAAAAGCGTCCAACAGATTCATTGTCTGAAGCGAATTGAAAACGAATCCATTCAGTCCATGTTATTTACTTTTTGTAGATGTCACTTTTACATTAGTGCTTTTTAATTACTGTTTTATTAATGGCCCTCGGCGTAATTTATGCTTCGTTTACACTTTCTTTATGCACTATTATTATAATTAAAAACAACAATAAGCTTTATTTACATAACAAAAATAAAAGAATAATAGGTTATAAAAAATACAAATCCGTCAGAATACAAAACATACATGGCAAATCTTCGAAAGCACGAAACATACAAACGTACCAACAAAACAGCATTAAAATACACATATTTCATATTAATATTAGATAGTAAAATACTTAATCTTCAATAATAAACGCAATTTATAGTGGACATACGAAATTGCAAAATGCCGTACTTATAATGCAATACATATTACAGTACAGCGCCATCTATATATCAGACAATGACAACGACAACGCACGTACGAGATTTATAAAGGCTCTGTGTGACCCGTCGCTTTCTACGCGGTAGCATGTACTCTGTTACTGTTTTGCTTGATTTAGAGAAATATGTATGCAGTGAGAAATATTATAATTTGAGTGTTCAATATTTATCTCGCTGCTTCGCTCTCTTGCAGAAAGTTTGACTAATATTTAGATTTTATATGCCGCAGAAAATCTTGTTTTGAAAGGGCCATCTTTGTCATAAAAAATAAGAAGAATTAATGTTTGTCAAAGAAACTGCCGAAATTAAACATACTGCTGAAATCAATTTCGGAATTTAAAAAAATGTTCAACTATGCATTTATTTTTATTTTTTTATTAACAATAACACTAACTATGAAAGCTTTATGTGCTCAGATTACTTAATTCTCAATGTAAGCTTACAATTATATTAAACGATACAAAATTATACACTAACTCTATTTATGGTGTGTTTGCGTGTTTTAATAATATACAATTATATTATTATCACCTCAACACTTAATTAGTCGACATTATTTCATTCACAAATATCAACAAAGAACCAATTCAGTACTGTATCGTTGGTCAACTATCTGAGATCTAACCACGATCGAAATGGCACTTTAAATCTTTTAGGCAAGGTTTAAATTTAAATAGTTTTAATTTATATAAGAACTTTGTCGCTGGCCGGTTAGTTTCAAATTACTGTCTACATTTATGGATGCTTTTTAGATTATGATAAAAAAATTAAGCTTATAATTAGGTTTATTAATTAATACTCTTATATACACTAAAAATATATGTTTTATATATATTATAACAAAATTATTTATAACACATAATAAAATAATTGGAAAACCTTTTTGCTACGACAGCTCTTCCGTATAAAAAAAAGCAATAGTGAAATTGGTTTACGTCGGATCATTGAATTTTAAAGAATTCAATAGTTAAATTAATTTGACCAACGGCCGGAAATTTATTAGGTAAGCAATATACGCTTCATTTATTTCGTCCAGAATTGTCTCTTTGGGTACGTATACTCGTATTATGTGTAATCTTTTTGTAATGTAATTTAATAACATGTGTATGTTGTTAGTAGTAACGAGTAATCAGATACTGAGTGTTGGCACGTTTTATATCTGAATATGTTTGCCTCTGTTACTTACTATTTCATTGAATGCATTATTAATTTAAATATATATATATATATATATATTTAATCTATTTTTAATCTAGAGTCGATTAAATTAAACGTCATTCAAATTTGACAATTCCATCAAGACATCCCTAGCTCCAATCAAGATTTCGCGCCAACGCAGCTGCAAGCAATGAATGTTGCACAGCTGTGTCCGATGAGCAGACAGACAACGTAAACAGATTGGCCCTCACGTGAAGCGTTTATATACGAACTTACGGCTGAATGTGATTGTGCCAGCGTCTGATATATTTAAAACTTGAAAAAAAGACTGTGCATAGTAATATTTCAAAGGGTTATAGTGACAGAATTTAAATTAAAACATCATACTGATTACGCAAATAGCATAAATAAATATTAATAGCTAAATCAAGTTTCCAATTAGAAAACATGTTAAAATAGAAGTAACATATTCCGGAAAATGTTTAACAGATTAAATGGCTTCCACCGTGATCCGAAGTTATGACTAGAGACGAATAAACATTAATTCGGCTACGTTACGTTCTCACGCAGAGCAGAATGAAAGTGTGGAAAACCTATAAGTATTTTATTACGGTGTATTTTAACAAGTACTTAATAATCATGAAGTTTACTTAGTTGATATATTATTTCGAAAACACTTAATAGAAGTTTGTTATTTCAACCTTTTGAAGTTGAATAGAGTACAAAAATTACATGAAATCCAACGTATAGAGTATTTACCTTCTTTAAAACGTCAAAAATCTGACAGATATAATACTTGAACAATAAAGCCTATTCATACATCATAAATCCAATAACATTTCTAAATTATCTGTAGGTATGTGAAACAAGTTCGTACAAAAATAAATAGATTTGGAATAACATTTACCAACACATTTACAAACTTGCGACTTGTGTTCCGTCTCATCGGTAACTAAGCTATCGTGTCAATGCCGACCTCGAGGGATACTTAAATCAAATTCAAAAAAAGGAATGCCAAAAAAGATTCATTCAGCACTCACCTGGAACAGTAGATATCCAGAGTCGTACATCCAGAAGTCATCTGGCGCGTTGCCGGGCTTGGTGAGATGTATGGCGAGGCAACGCTGCAGGATCAGCTGGCAGCGCTGGCCCCCAGCTCCGCGGCCACTCATGCTTAGGCGGGCGGCGGCATGCTCTACACAAATATAAAAATTTTAGTTTTTTATTTTTGAAGTATGTTTTATCATTTATTCAGTTAATACTAGTCATTACCATATTTTTTCGAAATTATATCCTAAAATATCATATAAAACTTAATAGGGAAGAAGAGTCTTCCGTAAAAAAGCCGGTTTTTGTTATTTTTTTAACTCATTAGCTACTTATAGTAATATTATTATTTTTAATTAGACATTTTTTATTTTTAAAATATGTAAATATTAATATAATTTATTAAACAGTCATAACTAATTTACATAGTTCTTTGATAATTATGCAAATTATGTTCACAAATTTATTGTACAATACCAACATTTATACGTAATCGGATAAGTGACTGGTTTAGAGTCGTTTATAATTCAATTTCACTTATATTTTAAAAGATAAAACCAATTCAATAAATTATTTATTTACTGTGTCCTTGTTACGTAGCCTCTTGGACATAGGAGTTATTATTACATTTATTACAGTATCACCTGAATAAATACAGTTTATCTGAAGGATTTATTTTATGTAAATAATTCATGGCAACACTCGCTATTTAATGTAACAATCTTTCTTTATGAGAAGTTCTAATTTGTTACAAACATTGCCAGTCACATGAAAAGATTTAAAACAATGTTTTCAAAACAAAGAACGGTTTCGAAATGACCTTCATTACAGGTAATTCTGTTTAACACCATGAAATCTTTGAAAAATTAACAATAGTACAGCCATTTTGAACAGCCCTTGACATAATACTTTGAGAACGAGGTGTTAAATAATTACCAAGATGGCGTCCTTTTACGCATTTGTCTGCATAAAATTACACTTCTACCATATTTCACGGCAATTCGTGATACGGTAGCTCAATTGGTAGAGCTTTCTCTGAGGCCGCAGTTTCAAATCATTATCAAATTAATGTTTTTTTTATATATTTTTATAACCTAAAGATTACAGTTTCGTATAATGCCCCTATCGATATTTTCATCATTATATATATTTAAAAAATAAATCGATTTTTTATTCCTCAGAAGAGATTTAAACAAATAACAAATTGATACTTTGACAAATAATGTTTGACAGAATTTCTATGTAATATTTGTCAACATGTAAAAGTTATTGAACGGTTAGGACATATCTAAGAAAACTAGGACCTCAGACACCTACTATTTAACTGGTATTCTAATATCGTTTCTCAAGTTACAACTAAAGAATATAGAGCGGAATTCATCAGTTGATTTACTTGACGTGTTTGATTGGTAAAAGTAATAAGTTCCATTTATTTTATTCATATCACTTAATCGACGTCTGTTAATGTTCTTACATAACAAATCATATTTTACTATTTTTTGAATTAACTTCTTTCTAATGGACTACAAAAAAAATATACAAAAGTTCTGCTACACTTTCTACAAAGCGATAACCAAATAAGCTTCAACCGCTGAATGTTCGAAGTCTATTCAATTCTAAACAAACTTTAAATCATAAAACAAGAGTATGTACTAATAAATTACTATTATTCTGCGAATAAGGAAATAATACAATATCCCAATAACGCCAGATATAGCATTCATATTGAATTATAAACATCACAGCGGAAGTCGAATAATTACTTAGGGACATAATATCAGCGTCTCAGGTAACAGCTCTTAGAGAACGAATTTCCATAATCGGTAACCTCACTTTGCATCCCTTTTGAGAAATATATTCAATTAAGAATATAATCTATTTCTATCACAATAAAAGTGGCTTTCCTGTGCATGTATTTTAGAGTTGTGGGTACTACAATGTCTGTGTTGCGTAAGTTTTGTTGATTTACTTCGTCGGACAAGAAGCGAAATGCACGCTTACATTAAATACATAAATTAAATATTCTATTTCGATGGATATAATAAATAAATGCTAATCGAATTAAAACTTAAATATTTAGGACAAAAAGAAACAAATATTACATGTTTTGATTAAACTTCATTTATTACATATTATTCAAGATAAATTCAATTAAATATTAATACGGTGGAATATTAAAAAGAAACAATACAATCCAATTATGAAATAATTAATCATTTATGTTATTGTTTGTTGGTATTTTATCTCAAATGGAAAACTAAACTTCCCGTTTAATACCTTTATGAGAAGCGTTGCTGGCCATGTTTTCTCTTAATTTAGATAATATATAATTTTCTACAATTTTAATTGAATAATATCATTACACAAATAAATAGATAATTAAATAAGTGACAAATATCAGATAATTAAATAAGGAAAAATATCAAAGCCAATACTTAAAAGGAACATTCTTTGTCCACCGTTCCTTAATAGGACATTGCTCAGATCCATTATGGAGAGTTAGATAATACACATTGCCCATTATTATAAATATTTCTCATTCACAAAACAAGACATATTATTAAATAAATAGAACGTTCTCTGACCAATAAGAAAGCCATAAACGCGTTAAAATTTGGCATAGCGTGTTCGCAAATTGCAGTACTCCATTTTGGGAATTAAGGTCGGTCACCGGCGGCCATTATAACGGCATCACCGACGGTTGCGCAACCACTGAATCTTTTTACATCACTCCCCAGGAAGCGATAGACTATTAGGTGTTGGAAGTGTTCAGGAAGTAGGCCAACTTTTGATGTGAACGGGAATGTAAAGGTTTCTTTAGATCTTTGATGAGTTATTGTTAAATGTTCGTGAGAACAATATGTTCAAAGTCAAATACTATTTTATGACAGGAATTTACATTTTTTTATATATTTGCTGCTTAGAATAACCATTTGGTTGTGGGTAAAAATAGCAGCATCCTTTATGCCCCAGGAATCCCACAAAACCTCCTTTTTAAGGGGTATAAAGAACATTCTAACGCAAAAAAGATATACCTAGGTATTTTACTATTATTGCGGTACGTTGGTATGATAACCAAGGGTGTCTCCAGATTAGTTTCATACTTCGTCAAGATGGGTTGATGTCACATGCTGAAGATATAGGGCTTTAAGAAAATTTTTATATACTTTCACGTGCTGAAGTTTGAGACGACACGGATAGAATAAAAATCTTCTGGGACCTTAAGATATTTTGATTAAAATATCCATATATTTAATTTTATGCGAAAATATTGGGAATGTTATAAATAAAATTATATACTTTAAAGACGGGAGACATCAGGAGATGACAGCAGAGATTATATACTTAAGAGACTATATCTCTATCTAAATATGTTGTAATTTCTAATTGCTGTTGAACTGTGTCGTTATCATTTCAACATCATAAATATATAATTTAGTTTTAATGTAAGGCGTCACCCAGTTTCTAGACGCGCTGTAACTTTCCTCACTTTTTGTATTGACCATACCATAAAGATGTTCAGAGAAAGTGATCTGGCTAGAAAGCCTAGTAAGGCCTTATAAAATTTACCATTTGATACTTTACATATAATAATATAGATGTGTCAGCAGAGACGTGTACGTATATAAATACCAAATCAAGTTTATTGTGAATTCAGATAGCGTGATGCAATTCAGCGTCATTGATGGTGATCGTGACGGTAAAGTCTGAACGTACACAGATTCCGCGAACAGTACCACCTACTGTGAATTTAAGATAAAGAAAGAATCTGTAGCATAGACAGTTATTATTATAATATCGCATATAACTGTAATAAAGGCGCCAGAGAGGCAGCTGGAAATATAAAGATAAGCCAAATTCTTTAGTAGTATGAACAAATGGTAGAAAAAACGTAGTACACTGATCCATAAATAATAAAATGAAAATATAATAATATTAAATAGGCATGTATATAATGTATTACAGCTTAAATAACATAATTAGTAACTAAAAATACACGCTGGGATGATATGTCTATATTTCATTAATTTTATTTGCTTAAAAGAAACGTATAATACATAGTATGATTTTTTTGTTGAAAAACTGATATTTTTTTAATTTTTTGCAAGCGAAGTTACTAGCAACAAGAAAGTAACAGTATATCACGAAGACAACAGTAACAGAACATCAATATTACTATTATAAAAATATATATATAAATTATTGTTTTTATATTACTATTATTAAAGATTACGAATAGTAACAGTATATCATGAAGTCAACAGTAACAGTATATCAGTATTACTATTGTCGTACTTATACAGTCGTATAAGGAATATAATCCACATATAATTTACATTCGCCCCAAAGGAAGTCAACAAAAGCCACAGTCAAATCACTGTATAGGCAAATCCTTTGAACTTGACATTCAGAGCGAGCCGGAAGTGACGTCACAGCAGGGATTATTCAGCTGTATACGGCCTACGAAGCCATTGTAACGGGCCAAGAACACTTGCTCATAGACTTGGAATACTAAATGTGTTTGAAAATTTGTGTTAATAGCCTAACCGTTCTGAAGGTACGGTTTTAAAATATTAGATGGCGCTGAAATTGGCAACACATACTAAAATGAGAAACCAATTTCTAACTAACTAGGAACCAGACGACGACTGAAATTTAAACCAAACTTTACTTCAATATAACAACGAAAAATGTGTTCGTGGTCCTCACACACACATCCACACATTTAATTATACGATTTAAACCATACGATTTAACCTTGAAGAATAACTTATAGGCGTCTCCACCAATCAGATAGACGCACTAACTCACTGATAGCTATTTTTCTATGCGATGCGATTTACGCCAGTTGAGATAGAGTGGCTCAGATCGTATAAAGAATTGGAGCATAAATCTGATGAAATGATATAGAAAAAGTTTTAAAATAAAAAAACATCTTTATTAATTAAGCTTAGCCTCTTTACCTATTATAAATTATTTTAAAATTCCCCTCAAGCAGGTGTAACAGTATTAACAAACTAATGTTCAAATCAGACGGCTGCTACTAACATTATAACTGTGTTTTAATTATGAATTATTTATGAACTTGTTTAAAATATATATCATTATTCAATATACAGCTTTATATAAAATAAAATTATATATAAGTATATGGAAGTTGAGACGAAGCTTCTTAGCATTCCATGGATTCACCGTGTAGGTGATGGCCCATCGTGTTGCAGGGAGTGCAAACAGTTCCTTGGACTTCCGACCCAGCTGTAGGTTTAAGGAGCACCTTTAAAGTGTGCATTAAACCTCATTGGTTACGCTCGTCTCTCTACCTAACCAAAAAATAAAATTTTAAAAAATATGAATAATATTTAAAAAATATGAAAATTATTTGTAAACTCAGACAGATTATTATTATATTTTTGGTTCGCACGTAATATTTAAGATATAAAATAACAATAAAATGTTCAAAATCAAAGAAAATGTCGTTTTTACATCCTTTTATTTATTTATTTAATTTATTTATTCTTTATTGTCCAATAAAAAATATACAATAGACGGACTTAATGCTACAAAATATTTGCTACCTAGAAAAAAAACAAAAAAGAAAAATAAGCCAGAAAAAAAAAAGGTAGAATTACTAATAAAAATTATAATATTACAAAATGCTAAGACACAATTATAAAACATTTATATTTATTAATGGCTTATTCCAAGCATTTAATCTCCAAGTCAAATCCGAACATTGGATTATTGACTAATGAATATTATAAACAAGACAAATCATTTGAGCCCCAGGATATTGCAATATCATTAACATTAAACCTATAAACATTGTTATTTAATTGTAACATTATGAATAATAAAATATCATATAATTTATACATTATTATACGTTTTATTAAACTTCTTTACTGACAGTATAAATAAATTCTAAAGATAAATATTATGTACTTAGTTGTAGATATTATAAATATCAAAACATTGCCAAAGTTTCATATTGCCTTCGGTGACACAATTCCTTAACAGATGCGTGGGTGGGAGTACATTGACGCCAGCTATGCTGTCCAGCATCTGATCTATCCAGATCTGTGGGTATACCAGTTTTGTTTCATCAATTTGGCCCAGTTTTGCAGTCGTAATTTAATATCGAGCTAGAGTTGTCTTTCAGTTGGGTTCAAAGTAAAAAGAATGTTCTTTTTTAGATTTATTTTTAATGTTTTTTGGCGATTTAATTAAATTAATATTAATATTATAAATTATTATTTATAATTAACATGACAAACGAAATACATACAAAAATATATTTTTGAAATAAACCTAATATATTTTTTAACACCGAACAGATAATTTAAAATCTTATTATAATACAAAATAAACTAGTGACTTAAAATTCTTGAACGCGTCATAAAAATGACAATATTTCGCAGTTAGCCGTTGCTTATTCGTTTTATTAGCATCGCATAAATTCGTGCCAACAATATCTCATTTCAGCGCTGTAAAATAAACCGTATGCAATAACCGTAAATTTTGTATGTATTTGTACAGAAAACATTCACGGCCCTCAAAATTAAATAATAATCTGTGTATGTCAATTAGCAAAGAGTTTGTATATTTAATTTACACGTCAAAGTGTCTACCAAAAACTTTAACTAGCCGTAATTTAGTCACAAATTGCCAACCGATCAATCTTTATTTATATATTATTTATTATAAAAAAATCTATAAAACAATGCATAATTAGTTTTATAATCGTATTTTTAATAAATTATTCAACAAACAAACACTTCTTGAAACAGTAGAAACATTCATGGAAATACAATATGGCGGTGGACCAAAAATTACTTCTAACCATATTTTTTTATCATCATTGTACCAACTAATTAATCTTTATTTGAGTATTCAACAAAAATAACAAAAAAATAAATAAATCTATCATTGGTTTTATAATTTAATCAAGTATTAACAAACATTCGTAATAGAGATATAAGTGAATATAAGATTATTTATAATAATAATTGTTGTAACCTCATTTGAGAGTTATAAAGGTATAATATATATATTTTTAATATATTTAAATACAGTTATATTTGGGTATATGTTACATTGCATCAACAAGAAGTGAATGTATGAACCGTGGGAAAAAAACTCACAAGTCACGGATCTGATTGTGAAAAATATTGAATTATACATATTAAATAGAACGGAAATGTATATTATTATTATTTAAGATGACTTTAAGGTTATATTAAAAAAAAATAAGCAAATTAATAGTTTGGTTAGCAAAAAGGTTTTGGTGTAATACCTTCTTGGTGTAGAGTATAAAATATTTATGTTTTTTTTATTGTATTGCATAAGTAAAGCAATACAAATGCATGTCTAGGTTATTTCCATATTCTTTGACTTAAATTTGTACAATAATTAAAACCTTTTTACGATAATTCTTATTACAGACTTAACCAAACTAATTAAAATATTTTTTAAGACGATCACTTCCCAAACTGAAGGTATACCCTGGCTAATTGACTGTAGCTTTTAAGAGCTAGCTAGTATTTAGTGCAGCACAGAATTACATCCTTGGTGTAAATTAGCTATTGTAGCTGCGTTGCAATGAGTAAGAGAGACGGAAACAAACCTCCCTTTCACCCCTCCCCCCCATACTTCAAGGGGTGGCATTGTATTTACAACCACCTATCTTGCAGATGTTTATGGCCTGTGACAAGTTACCATGGAATGCAAAGTTTTCTTTTTGACTCCCTACGTATAGGAAAAAATAACAAAAAAAAAACTGAAATACAGAACGGTAGTTTTCGAAAATCAGCGGTTTCAAATCAGTCAAGTTCAGCACAAGCAAGCTGATTTCCTTCATCTTAGATACAACGGTTATTATTTAACATTTCTTTTTGTAAGTTATATATATTTTTTTATAACATATTGATTTTGTAAAAATTAAACGTTTCATACTTAATAACACTAGTTAAATACTAATAAGACTGTTTCTAATATAATCTTAACGCATGTACACATTAGTTTCATGACATTAGACACGCAACGGAAGCGGCACCAAGGCCGGTAATCAGAACCAGCGAAGCGAGACCTCCCATTGTCTTAAACACTTGTCATTTATATTTTTTATAAACACTCTCAAAGTATCTGTCACTTATTTTTTGCTAATTCAAGCGAATACTGGTAATGAAGCTTATTTGTAAGTATATATTTTTTATTTCACTCAATGAAAAAAACAATAAAATATCAAAATACATGTTTGGGTGTATATACGGCTTTGTCAATATTGATCTCTTTTTGATAACCTTTATATAGAAGAAGTTCCGTGGAGAGTGGATTATTTAAAAAGACAGTTTAATTTTAATTATAATATATATTAATCATGTATAAATAATACTAACAATACTAATACAAATTGTAGATTTTTACTCAGGTATTTTGTTGATTTATGTATTTTTTCAAATGAACTTAAAACAATTGTAAATATATATTTATTTACATAAACTTTAAATACTTTCGTGATTCACAATTACCTGACTGCACTCACATATTCGGGATATCAAGAATCGACCGGTAAGTTTCTAAAATATTCAGGGTCCTCAATGATGAGTTAATAGCATGGCGGTATAGAAGCATGAACTATATAATTTAGAATATTGTGTAAACTTTGCACCAATTTAAAAATACAGCTACAACTAAACTAATTAAATAACGTAAGTAAATTAATTTAATTAAAAAAGTAACTCAAACTAACCATTTTAAATAGTTGAAACACTCGCCATTTTCCACTCATCTCAAGTTCCGTATTTGTAACAAGCAACTTAGCAATCAAGCACTCGAACCTTTTACACTTAAATGCTCTTTATAGTCGTTAATATAAGAGCTATAATCCAACGAATCAAATTATGTATGTGTATCAAGAGCTTCCTGTATGTGACCTCCGTTCTAAAACTAGTGCTGTTTGAATGTTTATATATTCTGCATATGTGGCTATGTGGCACTTGACCTATATGGCCTGCGGATACATAACTCATAAACCATATTTAGATTATAATTATTTCAATATGGATATCTATTTAATCAGTTTAAAGATACGACATATCTACGTTTTCAACTTTTAAAACTTTTTAACTTTTTATAAATCTTCTTTACGGTTTTGAATGATATTATTGTGTTACCGTAACTGTCTGATCTTATTATACGTTCTGAATAATTTTTTGAAATAGTTATATTATACTTTTTTTTTTATAGTAAATCTCAAACCTAATTTTATGAAAACTTGGCTGTATGGCTCTGTACCTTTGCCTTTCGGCGAACTTAAGCCTAGACGACTATTTTACGTCATAACAATAAAATTAACTTAACATTTTACACAGACTAAGGATAGTATATATTTGAATACAACTAAATTATTAGCCATCAATACTTTGCGTTGGAATAAAATGCACTCACGATTACCTGCTCCACTTTGGCTGTGCGCCAAATCGTGTTATATCACTGTGCAGTATTACCGGTATGAACTCAATTGCTTTAATTATATCTTAAGTTTGAAGTATGTTAACCTTAAAATAAATAAAGTAGGCCTGTAATTAAAATATTATTTATAATGTGCATTACCTAACTTCACCATTTAATAAACTAAATAATATATTTTACTGAATCTCGTATTTTGTTTTTGCTGTCATATTTAAAAAAGAGTCATAGATAAAAAAGCGGAACAAGAAACACAAAGGACCGTTTATATGTCACTGTATAGTCAAAGGAAATTAAAAAAAAAAACTGTTCCCCATAATATAAACGGGGCGTACAAGGTCAGGCCGCACTGCAGGAGCAGACGGGGGTATCGATCGCATCCGAGTCTGCAACGCACACAGCACCCGCATTAGGGCTGTCAACGAAATTATGTATGCAAATTGCTTTATCAGATCACTCTGATTTAAATTGTAGGTCTTAAGAAGAATTCTCTTTTTTATTTTCATGTATGCCGCTTTATTTTGTAAATAATTCTTGAAAAATATATAAGTTTTTACTGGCGTTGGAACTAAATTTAAGACCTTTTTTAATATGAAAATCTAGTATAAATAATATATGTAGGTAAAAGTTTGGACTATATTTAGATAAAGTTTATTTAAAAAAATGTATTATAAAACGCAATAACATACTTCTTTATATTAATAGGATGACATTACTTAAAATAACAGATAAATTAAATAAGAGGCATCCCTAACGAGGCGGCATATTTACATCGCACGGACGCGATATTGCGGTACTAAAGCCAGCATTAGGAACCGACTTCTTACCGGAGTCTGTATTGAATTTTAAACAAGCAGACACCTAAATTTGAAGCTTACGGGAATCCTCCCGTGGTTTTGTCTGGACCATTTTTATACTGAGGAGAATTTTAACTACTAACTTAGACCTAAGTGAAACTTGTTTTTTTCTCTTTTTCTTTGTCCGGTTCGTTGTTATAAATTAAGAATTTTTCCGTTTTTGCTCGATTTGGTCGTTATTTATAACTATATTGGTAAATATTAAGAAAATAGCAATTTAAAATCTAAATGTATTAGAACAATTATAAGGGAGTAACTATAATTCAGAAATTTCTAGACTTTAATATGCACTAAATATATTTAATTTGCTTAAATGGTTGTTTTATTGTGTAGAAGTAGAGCATGGCTCCAACTTATTATTCCATAAAAGTTAAGTTCTCTTAAGTTTAAAACTCTGACTCATGTTTTCTTAAAATGGGCACAAATATGTAACGACATTGCAATCCGAATATGGACCTCTTTTCAGAGTAATTCATTTTTAATTTTTGTAATAGGTGTAATAATCATATTAATTTATTATAATATTCTTACTTTGAGCCGCCGTCAAAATTAAATTAATATTGCACGTAAGAATACTAACCGTGTGGCCTATTTTATTTATTTGTTTAAAAGAGTTTCATAGAAATCGGTGCAGGTCTTTCGGTTATTACCCTAAGAAGACAGATTTTTAATTTTTCACTTGTACCTTGAATAATAATAATAATTTATAATTACTTCATTATTAAGTAATAATGAAGTAACTATAAAATATCTATAAATATATTGTATCAATAAATATATCTCTGTATTCAAGAAAATCAATATTACAGAAATATATAGATACGTCAAAAACATTTTTGGCTCTAATATAATAAATATTCAAACAGCTTAAGATATATTAATATTTATATTGGTATGAATAATTCAATCCAAGATTGATTACGCAATGAATGTTATGACTTCTTGACAAATTGTCGAACAAACTGTCATGCAAATTGATGCGTGTTATATAGATTCTATTGTTTCCGATACAACAGACAGATAGACTGTTTAATATTAAACTTGACACTATATATGTTATAGAATAATTTAAATCACACGATAACAAATTTTCATAAAAAATAAAATCAAAATATTCATGATTTGTTAAATTAACTTCACGATAATCGTGTCGTGTTCTAATCGGTGGCTATAAATGGTTTTTCTTTATCCCGCTAGCCGGTTACGGGGGTGTGCAGCGTAAATGAAAAATGGGTGCTCGCTGTCAAGGTCGGTGCGGGGTTTGTACCGCCGTACTGTTTAAATTGATAATATTTTTATTTTCGTTATTACAATTGTTTCATTTAATATACGAATGGATTAGTTGTATTTTAATATAGTTAGAAGAGAATCATTTTTAGATTACCATAGAACATAAAAAGCACAAAAGTTGTTATAATCATAGACAAGCTGTCAAAGTCCATAATATTAAGATTCAAAGAAAAATGAAAACCTCGGTCTCACATCTCGTATTAAGATCCAAGGATTTTCCTCAAGAAACAAACATATTATATATAAATGTATGATTTGTGCGCTGTCACGTAGACAATTTACTTGAAACGTTTAATCTGCCTACAAAATTACAACTATTAATTTACATGGCGGTTAATCCTAAGTATTGTGCTTGGGTGTAAGAAGGCTTTATTGTGCAAAATCTTATTTTGCTGTTTGTACTTTGTATGTAGAATGATTTTTTTTTAATTCAATACCATAGAATATTTTTGAAAATGAAGAATAGATATATTTAATGTTAAAAGGTTTAACTGCGAAATCTTATTTTGGTATGTATGTAGAATTCTTTTGTTTTTAATTATTTTTATTTTTTTTAATCTAAAGAATATTTTTGAATAATACAGTGAACGATGGTTCTTATTTCTTCACTGTAAGAAGGGTTATTTGTACCTTATTATGACTATATTTATGTAGAATACTACATTTGTTTTTTTTTTAATTTCAAACAGAAGCAAAGAATTATTTGATATGTATGTTTATAAATAAAATATGACATTTATGTCATTTATTAGGTAATATTAAACACATACCTCCTAATTGGTTATGGGCCACGAGGTCCGAGGTCCGATTCTAGGGTCAAGTAAAACATGTTTGACTCTACCAAATACGGTTATGGCTGAAAGGAGAGACGTGAATATGCCAATTACTATCTATTGTTCATGTCAATGAGGAATTAACTTTCTATGGTAGGTTTTTCATTGTAGAGTCTGCTAAGATATATTATAAATACGACAGTTTAAAATAAATATGATAATTTATAAATCAATCAGTAAAATATTGATTATATAACTACTGACGTATTGTTTTATTAAAAATAACAATTTTTGTTTCTAACTGAACCTAACTTAATAAGATTTTAAATATGTATAATGCTAAAATCATTGATCTTATAACGACACGGCAGTTCAATTGATAGAGCGACGGACGCGTTACTCAAAGGTCGCAGCTTCGAAATCAGTATCGATAACTTTTTCATATAAAATTTATTTACAATTTAATAAAACTTGACAAGTCCGAACATGTTATCAAAGAACATAAAAAGTACATACGTCCCAAGGCCTCTAGTGTTCAAGCGTGACGACTGTCAATTGCCACTTGACCTCGACCACCCTTAAATATGTATGTAAGTAATTATCATACTATAATTATATATATAACACATTTTATTTAAATAATTAACTTACATTTATCATACATCTTATAAAAAATATATTAATTCACCTGTAATATGTATTTTTATTACCTTATACTCAATAATAATAGTAATAAGTGATAAAAACAAATTTAAGTATTTCAGTGTATTTGTCACCAAATCAAGTTACAAAACACATTCAAAATGGATACTCTTTTCAATTTTTTTATAGTATCACAATTGTTAGTATTTACTCAGTTATCATTAATATTCAAAACAAGTGAATAAATTAGAATTCAAGTAAAGTTAATCCAAACAAGACTTGAATAACCACGCCACTAGCCCTATGATGCTTTCATATTTGCAAGGGTGTAAAGGATTAAAGGATTCATAAAAATATAGGGTCTTATCTACAAATGATAAAATATATAACCATATGGAATTGGTAAATAATTGCTGACTGACTTCGTATATACAAAATATATCTGAGCTATGTGTATTATTTGATACATTAAGACATTTATTCTACAAATTATCATTTAACGGTGTACTATATTGAATTATATGTACTTTACCTTGGAAGTGGTAAAATAACTGACTCACTGTTATTTATATAAGAATAATGACATCAGAGTAACATATTGTTTGCTATACATAGACATTTACACTTAAAATTAACATTCACGTGTGTACTATATTTAATTATATATATTTTACTTGTGAATTTTATTAGGATATACTCAAAACAAATATTGGCAGTTCCGTCTTCTTCAAGGTATGAAGCAATGTCAGGTTGACGTAACTTTTATTATTATTAAGATTATAAGAATTTGTCTAAGTAAGGCGACCACTTCTGACCTTTGAGGTGCCTTTAAGGTCAATCCGAAATCTAATGAAACGGCAAAATTTGCTTATCCGGGTCAATATTGACCTTAAATTGTTTACTGCATTAAAAGCATTTGTAAACTTGTCAGATTTTATAAGGCTGTTAATTTTTTACAATTATTTAAGTTAAGAAGAAAAACTTATAATCATAAAATTATAATTATAGACTTAATATTTGTATCTTATACGGCTCTAATATGTACATGTTTTTCATTTGAATATTAAAATAGACAAATTTGGAGAAAATGGATACCTATAAAAACATACAGCCATGGCAAGAATTCCTTAAACCATGTTTGACAATGTCAATACACATATTGACACTACTACATAGACAAGATATTATTTAAAATATATTATATATACCCTTCAAGTCAAGTAGCACTTCAGCTCCGGTGTTCCGCACCGGACCGGTTTATCATCAGGTTTGTGATTCTGCGTAACTAACATAGTAAAACAAGTAAATTACATAGAAAGTCCTTGTATTAACTAATTAATAGAAATATTTCTATGTAACAGTTTAAAACTCATAGCTGGGAGCAGTATTCTAATGAGATAGGGAGATTTGAGTGATACTAGTGAAAGTAAGAAGACAGTACATCAACAATGCCTAGAGCGTACCAGTGTGGCGCGTGGTCCAAGTCACGAACTGCCGGCCTTCATTTGTAGCTAATAAAATAATACGTGGATATTCAGTTCAACTTTAATATAACGACTTCTTCAATTTAACCAATTTTTCGTAATCCCCTAGAATTGTAGTTAAGAATTAATATAAAATATATTTTTAAACTACGATTTTTTACGAACATCCCCTTTATAACGAATTCTGTATCAAAAAAAGTGTAAATGGCTATAATTAACGAATTTTTTCAACTCAAAACTTTAACATTCCCCTATAACGTCCCTATATATGACCCTTAATCACATAGCATGTGAATCAGTCGCGACAGATTTTTAACTCTTTATAACAAATTTTAGACCAACTGTACCTCAATATAACAAATATCAGTTTAACGAATTACTTGATATAAAGAATATTTACTTGCCCCATTGCGATTTGTTATATCGAGGTTGCACTGTATTTAGATATTATACTACTTTAAATGACAACCATGTCGCCTTCATGGAACTCTAACATACAAACTCCATATAATTTGCATTCGTAATATTAGGAACACGAAATCGCAACAAACAAACAAACTTTTATGTTTTTATTATAGATAAATCTTAAAGCAGGTCTTACTGTCAAGGGTTAAAAATAACTTATAAAGCAATTAAAATAATAACTGTTACTGCCACGAGAATGACGAAGCGAATTAAGAAATAAATATAAAAAGTCTAATAAGAAATTAAACAATACATACTAAATATGTTACATATATATATACAACATATACAATATAGATAGATAATATACAATAATAAATTTCATCTGCTTCAATATCACCAGTTTTTCCAAGAAATGAGTTGAATTTTCTGTAACTACCGTGCAACCCATCAAAATCTGTCGAACATTTTTTGTCTGATTCGAAAACAAACAAATAGAAAAAATATATATATTTTCGGGCCATTTTTTTCTACTTGAACAATATTTAACATAGGTATTTTTCCTACTTTATTATATACTACAATTACATAATATATATATATATATATATCGTTTAAACAGTAATCTTATAACTTGTACCACACGCTAGATTAACATTTCCCTTATACTTTGCATATCGCAGAAAGCCGCGAAGCCCTTCTCGTTAGACATTGTACTGGCGATGCATTTCGTTTTTACACGTGACAGTTTGGACGGAGCTTTATTAAGGCTCAACGTCATTTTAGACTCTCCTTTATTTGTTAAAACGCTTTTATAAACCATACTGAGTGGTATTTATGTAAATTAGCATATGAAAAAAACTTCATGAAAACTTCTGAAAAGAAACTTGGCTTTTTACAGACAAATTCAAACACTATTATACTTATAATATAATTAAAACAGCTTTTGTTCTTTAGTTTTTTTTTCATTGTTAGTTAAAGTGGTGTTTCAAATACTTTTGTAAAAGTTTTTTTAATGCAAGCAATTTATTTACAAGAGCATTGTTTGTAGAGCTGTTCTATAATATTTCCAGCGTCTTATCAAAAAGATACCTCATCTATCTATATCTAAGAGCGACTTCATCTATCTACATCTCTCTAGAAGTCTTTTCTCATTAAGAATCCGTCTTTGTATAAAAGCGCGTTGCAATGCGCCATGTTGTATTCTGAATATCTCTGCGCTGCAGTTTTATAAATATAACGTACATTACAATTACAGTACTGTATTTAAATAAAACATCGAAATAAATTACTACATACATATAAAAAAGTGAAAGAGTTTTTTTTTCATGTTATACGGAGGTAAAAGTCTGATGGTAAGTGATCACTGCAGACCAGAGTCCCTCCCAGTATCAAGGGATGGTCAAGAGATTTGTCGGCCTTTAAAAAAATATTTATTAATATTAAAAACAATCATTAAATAATTAATTACCTTTAGTAATAAGTACCTATACACACATATATATATATATATATATAACTATATAACTTGTTTATATATATATATATATATAATTTTTTTTAAACAAGTTCTAAGAACATAAGAACAATCTAGAAGTAATTATTTATATATACTTTAAATATAATTAAGTTATTAAAACAATACCCAGAGATCTTCAATCTTGTTATTAGAAAATAATTGTTGGTTTGCCTTATAATTAAAAATACATACTTCTTACACTGTTTTATTTCTGTACTATGTAATAAATGACTCAGTCAGCTTAATGCTTAATAGGATCTGATCTTACCTTATCTTATCATTTCAGTTACTAGCTGGATGAACTTTATTAATGCTTGAAGGAAAAAAAATTCTAAATTCCTCAAAGCAGGCAGCGATACGGTAGCTCAAATTGCAAAGCGGCCGCATGGTTTCCCAGCGGTCGGAGATTTGAATCCAGCCGTATTGATACGTTTTTGATGATATATATAAAGTATTACGAAAAATTATAATATGTGTATAAAATAGACCAATTAATTTGTTTTTGGTAGTTTCCACCGCTTTAAGTAATAGAAGATCACTTTGAAATCTAAGAAAGCTTTCTTTAAAGTTAATTAATTTATTTAAGCTTGAATAAATCAGATAGTTTCTCCTTATTTAAATTATTTACAGACGGACATACATCGTTAGGAAACAACTCCATCTTCACAGATTTCTTCTTAAATTTTGTTATTTTGAGGCAAACTGTACCCTTTGTTTAACAAGTCGGTTATGGTCATCAGTCAACTAAATGAAAGTGTCAGTTCGTAAGAAAAGTTACCGGATATTGTATATTTTAAGTTATTTGAAAAATTAAGTATTTTAAACAAATAAATTGAAACGGAGAAGCCGCGAAATATTCACAAATAATTATCGAAATAATATATCAAGCTTAAGGGAATACGAATTCCACGCCTTCTTCCCTTAATATATACAAAATCAAAGCAACCCTCTTTCAGCATTAAAAGATTCCAGCCGCAAAATAAAGGAATCGTATGTCTTGACAGCTGTCAGTTAGCACGTGGATCAGAAGACCCTCGGCTGTTACTAATGCATTATCTGTTGAAAGTTTAATGTTTGTATGTGTGTGTTAGATAAGAAGCTTATTGCGAATAGGTTGCATATTTAAAAACAACATTTCAATGAAGTCTGTATATTACTCGTAATATTATTATATTCCGTCTAATCTAAGAGGTATCGTTGGACGTTTTATACTTTTGAGGTCGAAAGATCTCTGTATAAAAGTAACTCACACAATTTCATTTTCATTCATTCATAATGTTTTGCGTAAAACCATGAAATTATTAAGCTATAGATTATTATTTTATCATTGTAAAATTCTTAATCGCTAAATTAATATTATTATTTTTAATAAAGCAAAATAATCATTAGATACGAGTACATTAGACAGGTTTTTTTTCAAAGTCACCTAGTAAGATCTAACACCGTAGCGTTGCGTATATTCAAACTCACTTGTTTACGAATAATCGATAAAAATGAGTGATTATTCGGGCTATTTCAATCCAGTCGTCTTTTAGCTTTAATGGCATAGATTCATGAGATCTTAAATTATCTTTTATAATGGGTATAAATCAAGAGTTTTTTTTAAAACATCCTAAACTGTAATCGATTAATAAATACAAATAAATGGTATCGATATCTTTTAATAAACGGATATTATCGTTACGATTTAATTGACAACATCCTTATTTTTCAATCTGACAAACTGTCAATCGTTACTTCTTAAATTAGATGAACTATACACAAATTGCTTTATGTAATATTAATTTCTAGAAGTAACATAAACTACATTGCTAATATATCCGCGTTCGTAGACCATATGAACAAAACTGTTACCATGAATTACCCTACTCTACGAGTTATGACGTTACGAAACGTTGATAGTTTTCGAGCAGTCACGAAACGAGCTCTTGGTTGTGATTGGTTGTTATTTGCTCCTGTTTGGTAATAAACCAATGACAAGGACTTGTTTCGTATCAAAACTCGTACTATGGGTACAAGTAATACTTTATTTACAGCTTATTCAAATGAATTGAGTATAACCGCCATAACTAATATTAATCTCAGCTACCGCTGGAAAGTAAATCTCTCCCCTTAAACAGATAAATCCAACAACGAACGAGAAAATAAATGTACAAACATTTATGTATAGAAAATTAACAGTCTTGCAAAGTCTTATTAATAAAACATTATAATTCAAATCGGAGCACACGATTATCGTCAATAACACTTACTTATAAGGGCAATTATTGTTTGAACTATAATTTTATCAAGGTTGTACTTACTCGCCTACTATTCAATTATCAATACAAATACCTCGTAATATAATGTTTAGTAATGGCAGGTTGAATTATATTATGTATCCTAGCCTTAAGCAGCACTTATGATGGACTGGCGTCGGAAGGGAGGGGGTTTCGACAAATAATAATTATAATTTATTTTAATTCAAACAACTATACACGAATGGTTGAAGTTAAATTATAACTGTGATAGAAGACCGTTCTTTTATAAAAATATAATTGTAGCAAAATAAATTGAATTACTCATCTAGTATTTCAGGTATTTAAAAGTACAGTGTGTATATATGAAAAGCATTCAAGCGTACGTCTGTGTTTGAGCGTACAGCTGATAACACTTTAAAATCTCCACTTCCATACACATATTTTAGGGAAAGAAGCCATTAGGTTAATTTCTTTTTAAAAAGGTGTTCATGGAATAGATCATAAATGTCATTAACGCTTGACGAATAGACTAAATGTATATATTTGACAAGAGTACGTTACACTATCACTTACGAGCATACATACAAGTAGAATAGACAACGAGCGTTCTGATTTCTGATATACATTGCGTGCTTTCAACTAAGGAACTACAAATAATAATTAATTGCATTAAAACTAAAACCGTAATGTATTTGTATCAATATTTATCTATACATTTATTTACAAACGTCGTAGTAATTTTATGCTCCTATTTCATTATACGATTTCAGTTATACTATTTGACGTTGAAAAAATCTAATAGGCGTCTCCACTAATCAGAGAAAAGCATTAACTCACTAACAGCCATTTCACTATGCGATGTTATGTACGCTATTTGAGATAGTGTCGCTTAGATTGTATAATGAAACGGGCACATTATAAGAAACTCAGATGGAACTAATAAATATTTGTATAGAATGCTTGGTTATTGGTTTTCGACGGTATCTGCCAGTTGGTTGGATGAATTTAATTAGATTTGCTATATGAATGTTTTGAATATGAATGAGTATCGAGTTAAATGTTTCATTGTATGTTTTGTAACTACATATATTATTATTTTTTGTATATTTTATTTTATGAATGCTATATTATTATTATTATTAAAATCTTTATTGTACAAAAAAAAAACAATTACATACAAACGGCGGACTTAATGCTAAAGCATTCTCTACCAGTCAACCGATAAAAAAAAAAAATACAGAAAAATACAAGCTAGGGGTTAAAAAAAAAAACAATAAACAAAAAGATTAAATACATGATACCAAATGATCAAAAAAAAATACATAATATCAATAAATAAATAAATAAATATAAAAATACACAAATTGTTAATACATACATATACATACGTATACATACATACACATACATAAATATATAAATATATATACATATACACACACATACAAATATATACATATACAAAGCAAGAGTAAGACGATATCGTGAATTAAAAAAAAGTAAATAATAATAATAATAAAATAGTAGTAAAAACACAAATGTCACTACGCAAATTAAAAGTCAAAAAGAAGATAAAATATTATTATTTTTTGTGTATAAATACTTACGGATATGTTTTTTAAATATCTGCCTATTTGGGGCACGTCGAAGCAAATCAGGGAGACCGTTCCAAAGTTTTATAGCGTGTACTGTGAAAGAGTTAGACAGAAAACCAGTATGGTGTGAAGGTACAAATAAACTTAGTTTAGAAGCTGACCGGAGATGCAAATCATGAGATGACCCCAGGAATTGAAATTTAGATTTCAAGTACCGAGGGGAATTTGGATCATTTAGAATGGAATATAACTGACATAGAGTTCTAGACTGCCTTCTTTCGCGGATAGGCAGCCATTAAAGCTTAGAACGGTACTGAGAAATATGATCAAATTTACGGAGACTATATATATATAACAGAAACTTAGCCTGTGAATTTTATAAGAAATGGCAAAATGAAACCTTATTTTGTATAAATTTTCCCACAAAAAGAATTAATAAAAACTTTTGTTCAAGAGAATTGAACAAAAAAAACTAAATTAAGTTATATTATTTTGTAATTTCCTCTTATTAGTACATTTATAACTAACGAGTAACATTAACATTTTGTCTCTTACTTATTCAGTATATTAAAAAACAGCATACACATAAACACAACACACACATAATAGTTACAGATATACAGAAACTATAGAATCTATAGATTATATAGAATCCATATAATCTACAAAATCCATATAATTTATAGAATCTATGGAAGCTATATAATCTATATAATGTATAGATTCTTAACGACCTTGATATTGAAAACGTCTAAGCATAAGAAATGAAAGTGAAACAGATTTGTTTTCTCTTTTAAGTAACGCGATGACTTAACGAACACCGACGACTTATGAAATACTAAAATATATTCAACTATACGAATTATTAGTATTACAATATATTTAATATAATTTTGTACAATACTTACATACAATAATCATTTAATGGAATAAGTAAATATATTTCCTATATTTTTTATTCAAAATGGCGGCTCTTTTGCAGACATGACATCTGTCATGTCAAAAGTTGTTGGTATATAGATATATCAATAAACAAATAGTAGATAAAACTTATAGTTCAGTCAAAAGCAGACTGAATTAATTGATCTCTTATAATTTTAACACAATTAACATAGTTTATAAAACAATATAGCAATTACATAATCATTAAGATTAAAATATAAACAACTATTCAATTAAAGATGACGAACTTATTACAGTACAGTGCACCAAATATCATTTGATATACCGAAATGATCTTTAGTTTGTAAGATATAAAAACTTTTATTTGTTTAATTGGTGCACTGTATATATATTATCTCCGTCTCTATCACTCATTGTGATCTAAGGTGAGTGAAAACAATAGTATTGTATTGTTGGATTTCAATGAGTGACCTTGCTTACGTCTTAATATTGGGCCAGCATGACTTAATCCTATTTGTAATTAGTTTCCCAATTGTAACTGACTTAAGCGATTTATACACTTTATTAAATTTTACGTGACACGAGCCTAGATATATATTTAAAAAGAGAGAGAAAGAGACTATATCCTTAAGTTTATTACCTACAGTTTTAGTGACACAATTGACTATAGATATATATTTTTAAAGAGAGAGATAGATATATTTGTCTCACTTGTCAATATGACATAAGTAACAAAATTATAGCAAAAGATAACTCAAATATTATCTTAATCTTCAGGAGTTAATAGTGTGTCTCACCTACAGCAGGCCTACCATGAACTTTTATAGCAATATTACAATAATCCGACAAGTAATACGTCAATGTTTCGATAAGAAGTTTTGATGACGTCATTCTATCGTTCATTCTTTTACTACAAGAAACATTATTAACTCGTACCACGAAATGTGTTTTGATATTAATGTTAAATGTGGTTTTTATGTTAAATTTTGTCATTTATTCTTCAGCATTCATTCTTTTACGTCACTAAGTAGGAATAAAACAATATTCTTGTATACAACTCATGAAAAATAATGTTATTGTAACATTGTAAGATAAATTTCATAAAACTATGGTAGTTTTTAACAGTTTATATTATTCCTACAGATATAAAAAAAGTTTTATTTGTAGCACCTTTCAGTAAATAAACTAAAGCTAGAATGAAAAATTCCTGTCCGTCTCAAGCAACTCGGGCCAATATTTTGCAATAATGATAAATCCCTACCATGGCCTTCTCAAGCAAGTCAGCCAGATAAGTGATAATGAAGGTACGACCAAATATATATAATTGAACCGACACTAAGACTATAATGAAACAATGAAACTGCATTCACAATTATCGGCTCTACCGCATAATTAAAAAAAAAAATAAGACCATAAACGCATTTTACCCTGAGCCAAATTAAACCTTTATTGATTTTCGTCCAAAAGGCCGATTGTCATTACTAATGATGAAGTGGCCTTGGGAATTTCCAAAATAAACTATAATTAATATTATGTCAAATTTTGACAGATGACTAACAGAGTCTTGCGACCATGAAAAAACTCGAAAGGAGTTTATATTATTTATAATTCATTTTTATATATTATTTTTCGTGAATGCATTATTCACGAAAAATAATAACAGTTAATGTGTGTTTATGGGTGGTCTAGTATAATATAAGTTTTATTTAATTTTTGGCTATATTGCGTGTAGAAATGACAGAACATTTATAAAAAAAAGTTTTTGTAAGCGATGTCTCGTGACATCTAAAAGTTATTCAAAACCAATTTAAAAGTATTTAAAAAACACAGATCTTTTATTATTATAATAACAGAGTAACAAAGTTAACACTTTCACCGATTAAATAGAAATTCGCCAAACGTCGCACTATCAATCTCAATTCAATTACTTTATAACCTTCAAAACTCCAATGTGCCGCCATGACATAACCACAGATTATTACATATATATAGATATACATATATATGAAAAACCAGAGATATTTACTATATTTATTTATAAAAAATATTAAATTATTTAACATTAATTCCAATAAATTTTCAGTTATTATGGCGATGACAGAATTATTGCTGTTTTTAATGTACAATAAGTCTAATCATAATCACAGATGTACTAGCGTGCCCCGCGGCGTTACATGCGTTAGGCCTCACCAGTGAGAAATTATACGCCTTGGGTGGTATTCCGTATTTATATTACCAACCCTGACATAAGCAACAGTTTATGTTCAATATATTACGAAGCTTGTTTTATTCTTCATATCAATTGATTTGAGTTTTTATTTTATAATTATTATTATTTAGCTATTATTTGGAATTCAAAATGACTAAGATTTAATATAAAAAAAACAATATTTAAATAAATTTGGTACCTACATACATTTTTAAATAATTTTAACAAAGCTGTAATTGTTTATTGTTTAAAAATAATTTTTGACATGGCTATACATGTCAAATGTAAAAAAAAAAGTGATGAGATATGAATTTAGAGATTATGAGATAACATGCTTTTAGAGGTTATGTATTTTCTTTTATGAACTTACACGGACAGTTATCAATGAAAACCAGTATAAAATGTCATTTTATTCCACTAAATTTCTAATTCGCTGATTTTCTTAACAAAATATGCAGAAATTCTAAATATCTTTTGTTAATAAAAGTTTTTAAAAATTATAATAAATATTTAGTATATTATAATAAATTAATTTGAATATTTATATTATTTTTTACATATTTGTTATAAATATAGATGATATACGATAATGATCATATATTACTAAATTTTACATTTCTTATATTTTTACAGGAATTTATGGTAAGTGGCCATTTTGCGGATGGACATCTGCAGCATGAGGGGAGTTGCAGATGCGTCGCCACCCTCGAGACACAGGAAGGGATGAGGGAACAGGACAGCCAAGGGGTTGGTCTAAAAACCAGTTTAAGCCCAGAAGAATAAATCCTTTAACTCTAAACGTTTTCATATCGTAACAGTCTAGTTTAAGATTGAATTTATAATTTTGAACATAGTAAAGCTATGTAACGTATATGTATATATAAAATGCAACTTTGTTTATTGTAGTGTTGTGACAAACAAACTTAATTATTAATAATAATATATACGCGTTCTTAAATATCTAACAGTTACATAACGGTGCCAAGTACGGTTTGCAAAAATCTTAATATATACGTACAGTTATATTTGAATATTTAATAATGATCTAACACGGTGTGTCGTTGATTCGTTTGGCGAGTTAATATTTATTAATACCGTGAACATATTTATCATATTTACAAACTTACATCGTTTTTGCTTAAGTATTACTTAAATATGCATTTTGTCTGTATATTTTGATTTATTTTATTAACGGAGCATTTTTTAATAATATTTTTATTTCTTAATAAGGTTTTTAAATAAATAATTACTTATCCTAGTTCAATATGTACACATAAATAAATATATAAATGATGTCATTGCCGTATTTTTTTTTCAGAATAATTAAATTATTTATCACTTATCTCTCTCTCTGTCTCTTGCTTTCTCTCTCTGTTTCTATCACTAAATGAAATGAATGAAATGAAATTAGTAATTAAAAAATACTCATTCAATAATAAGCAAGAAAGAGTTAAAAAACACTTAAATTTCATAATACTTCACACTTGTCACCGCTCATTGCTCGATGTATTAAACACAAGGTCGGCCATATTTGATCTCGTAGTTGAACATCGTGATTTACAAATTGCAACATTATTATAAATATTAATTTATAATAATTTGCATCTATCAATAACTAAACAAGCAATCTTTACTCTTTTTTATTTATTTATTTATAATAAAGGTAAACTTTTTACAACTGAATGAAATGGCAGAATACTCCAGTCCTTTTCCTTATTTGTGATCGCAGCAATATGCCAATTTCTTATACGCTCTTCTGGCATACGTCATCTCAGTGCAGACATTTTATGCTTTATTATTTTCATACACTCCATTCATGTCTTCTTTAGTCTCCATATTCTCTTGTCCATCCATAATCACACTTAACTCTTCTCATTACATCCCTCTCCATTACTTGACCATACTATAATTGAATGTACTATTACAAGATATACATAAACTGTTCACGTTTGTAAAATTATGTTTGAATTAATATGAGACTTCCTTTTATATACATATTATTGTGAGTCAAAACCCTTGAATCAACACCCTTTATTTTTAAAGCTCCCGCTCCAAGTTAATCTTATTATCCATGACATTGACATGACGCTTAAAGTGCTAAGCTTTGCCCTTTTCTTAATAGACTTAAACAATAATATAACGATAAACTTATTAATGTATTAAATATTGCAGAAACAAAAATAAATTCCTTTGTTTAATTATCACACAGTATGGTGTAATATTATCACGTGTAAGTGACAAAATTTAATGTTTGTATAAGGATTGCGAATGTCATTTTTGACAGTGTAATGATTAAATGACGTGGAATTGGTTTCGTCACACGTTTTTGTTCATACAGCTTAAGATTATAAATAATAACCTGTATTGATATAATCGTTGTGTAAAAAAAAATATTATTTAGGTATGTAAAGAGGTTCAATCTTACAGCTATCTAATTTGTACTTCTAACTAGCATATATACAAAAAGTATCTACCGAAACAGGTTTGATACTTTTCTAATTGCTTGAACAAAAAGCTATAGAAACAATGTAGATACTTCCCAATCGCTGTTTTAAAATAACAAAAATGGAATATACAATACGAGATATCGTCCATAACATTAAATAATTATTCGTTTCTCACGCAATGTAAAATTAACCAGAAACAGGTTAAAAAAATAGGTTTGATTTGGAAGTGCAGCTAACAGTACCTAATTGAAAAGGTCATGATGAAGAACAATGAAGCTTACAAAGTAGACGCTGGCCTAATATTCAGTTACTTGCATTTATCACGTAGGTATACAAAATTAAATCTATACATATATGATGAAAGTTATAAATTTGGGCGAACGAAAATACATATTGTAAAACGTATTTTAAGATAAGTTAATTATTGGAAAAAAAAGCATAATATTGCAAAAAAAGTATAGACAGTTTCGACAATAAATAACAGTAGCGAAAATATGTTAAAGATTTATCTCATTCTATTTGTTATGTAAGAATATTTCGATTAACTATTATGATAATTTCATCTCGTTATTAGGATGAAACCGGATGGGTTATAAGTAAGATTTGGTTATAAATATACTTTTGAAGAAACATTATCTTTGACCTTCAAAATCAGTTATCGTGAACAGATAACTTAGAATCAATATTGAGATATACACGTGTCTATAATTTCTTTTAGAATATTTAGAATACAAAATACAGTTTTAGAATACTGATAATACATACCTACATATATAAAAAAAAATATTACCTTCATTAATGTCAACATTTCCTTGGTAATGAAGTCGGAGTTCTTTTTTGCCACGTAATTCAATGAACCGCTCGATGGGAACGCACGAATGATTTGATTTTTTTTCTATCAATGTCAGAATTATATAAAATGTTGACAGACGTTTATAACTGTTTGCAAAATTATAGTTTAAAAATGTAATGCGGGCTAGCACGAGGCGGGTATGTTTGTTGTATTTTAAATGAATACACAATAACTATGACGATACACAACATTTATATATTACACATTTACTAATAAAAACTTTTTTACTACTTATGACGTAAGCATAGTGGCTATAAGACTTTCCTTATTCTTATAAAAAAAAAGAAATATGAGACGATTTATTAAAACCTTTTTTAAGCTCATTAACATCAAATTAGTTCAAAAGAATCTAATCGCAATGCTTTCTTAATTAATTAGAGGTTAACTATACATTATTGAATATATTTCAACAAATCTACAAAAGAATGACTTACGATTATGAAATGAAATCTCAAATCCGATATTAAATACGAAGGCGGCGAGCGAGGCCGAACGAGAACAAAAACCGAGGTCCGAGATGTCGCAAAGTTCAAGACGACACAGTTATAATTTCTCTAAAAATATAATTTTGTTGGTATAAATATATGTTATAATAACCTATGTCTTTTCTGACAATTCCAATTGTCATTTTGCAGAACTCTATCCGCACATCTGTTCTAAATTGATTTGCAATGGACACACGCCACTTTCGATTGACGTCTGTATCGAGGCCGTACATCTCCTAAATATGTAAATTGAGTTTAGCTCACATTTTCAAATAACTCTTTATTTAAAGCACTGTTAAAATAGTAATAATTAATAACACATGTAATGCAGATAATTCCATGTGTACGTAATATTAAATAGAGCATTTGTATTTTTTATTTTATAGGAATGACTTGTTAAAGTTTTATTTATTTTCGGAATATACAGTATTATAACTATATAGAGTTATATAATTTAATGTATTCTTAAATTCTCTACAGTCTATTATAATGCTATTCTTTCTTGAGATGTGGAGCATTATTGTTTTCTGACCGGATTGTTTAATGTCATAGAAAATTTAAACAAACATTTTTTTATTGACGCTCATAGAAAATTTAAACAATTTTTTTTTTTTGAAAATTTATTTTATTGATGCTCTATTGACAAGGATTAGATGCCATTGAATATGTATTGTTGTTGTTTTTAATTTAAAAGTGAAGGTAGAGTCGATATTTATTTATAGTTTCACATTTGTTATCGCATTTTTTAATACGGTTTCTATATCATATTATCATATTATGCTATTTTTGGTTGGTAAGTTATTTAGTATACTTACTTATAAGTTTGACAGCACTTTTATGTTTAGCCGACCTTTAGAGGCAGAGACCAGTCCTCCAATGACCTGTACAATAATGGCAATGAATAATCCAGTCACTCACACTGAACACAGCACTGAAAATCAAGTTAACACTTCACGAATGTCCTGCCACGGGTCCGGAGACTAAACTCGTTCTTGGGGTACCGAATTCCGGTTTTAGGAAAGGTCACTCTCAATATTTGCCGGATAAAGCAGACAGTTCCACTTCAACAGTCTTCAGGTTGAAAGGAAAGTCTTAAGAAAGTTTCGTATGTTGAACTTTTTTCGCGATCGGAGGATCGTCTCCGCGGCGAGCGACGTGCGTCTCAGCCGACGGCTCGGTGCAGACTGACGCGATGGTAATTTTAACGAGTGTGCAGTCGAAGCCTTCAACGTCACACATACTTCTGTGTGAGTGACGAACTTGCAGATTCAACCGCTGCAGCGATGGAACTACTGTTTTAAACCAAACGTGTTCCATTGCTCTCCCTTTTGATATTATACGCCCTTACGCTTGAGAAATGCTTCTATGCATTGTAAATAAACTTCAAAAGGTGTTTAATCGCAAGCCCTGTGGGATATTGGCACTAAGTATCAGGTTCTGGCTTTGCTCATTTATTGTTGTGGACCGTGTATGCAGTCGGGAGCATAGTTTTATGAAATTGGTTTTTTGTTCGCACCGTCTGGCAACTCCCTAAGGAACGCTTGAAGCCGCTTTATGAGGCCGCTGAACTTTAATAGTTATTTTCCCATGCAGTTGTTTTTTCGTTTTCTTAATACAATTACCGGTACGGGTACTGCGTTTTCAGAATCGGTTGTTAGGTTACTTACAGAGAAATAAAATTTAAAATAATTTTAACAGTTAAAATAATTTTAATAGATATGTAAATATCATGTATATGTATTTGTGCAATAAAATTTCGCAAATGGAAAACTAATAATGTAATACACATAAATAGTGAAAGGGAACGTAAATAATAAAAAAAGTATTTAAAAAAAATTGGAGTTATTATTTCCGGGAATCTTTAAAAAATGATTAAATAATAGTATTTATCTAGAGGATAGCTATGATAATAAGATCGATAGCGGCTAGGTGTGACGAAATGTTCCAGTATTCGCACGGTCCCTTCTCCTCAGTTCGCACGATTAACATTTAGCCGCTGATAACCCGGACACAGATAACTACTAAACAGCGCTTGATGTACTGTTTTTAATTATAAGTGAGTTAATAGTGAGAATTATTGAAATTACCATAGTTTTTCACAATTTACATGCTACAATGCTGGTTAAAATTTTATAATAAATAAAATTAATTCGAATTATCTTATTATTTATTAATTTGCTATGTAGCAATATTTTATTAAAGAGAAAAAAAATCTAATTCATTGAGGATTTTTAAATGTAATCGAGAACTCATAGTAGGTGCTTAAAGCTATTTCGTGTAAATAACATAATACCAACATAAATAATAACATTAAATGTCCGTTTGAGATAGGCATACATTTATTATCCAGCCCTTTTGAGACAAAAGCACCAACATGGCAACAATTCCATAAGAGTCAATGAACTGATTACAATTTTGATCCACGTAGTTAGGATCAAAAGTTCAGTAAAATAAGTTCATACATTAAATATATATTTTGGTATGATAAATTATTAAGAGTTATTTTTTTTTAAATATTAATCTTATTTGACAATAAAACTACGGTATTATTTTCTTCTACAAATAATTGCAATATTATAATTATAGAGACGTGATTTCAGTTCATATTTAAAAATGTATATTATTAAAATTATGGATGATTTTGACAATATAAATATAAAAATATATATTTATATATATATTGTTTTACTTATTACGGAATATTCCATAAAGATATTAAATTATATGACAAATACGTGCTCTACTGTATTACTGTAATCAGTCCACTTCACTGCAGTTTATAACCATAAAATTATCACGAGTGTATTTATAATAACTTTGTAGAAAACATATATTTTAATAAAAAATAAAAACCAAAAAATTACTAAACATTCTGCGGGCCTGCCATTATCTCTTAAAATCAATCACAGTTTTAAGAAGTTTTATTGCAGTATTACAATAATATTACTTTACTCTAAAAATATAAAGCAATATTGTTTTATTTCTTGGTGACGTAAAGTAAAATGTTTCTTTAAATGGCAACATTTTATATAAAAACAACATTAATACAACATTAATATTTCAAATGTCAAAACACTCTTCATGGTAGATGAGTTAAGTGAAAGAATGAACGATTTGGGATGACGTCATCTAAATAATATCAAAGTAATATTAATTTTAAGACGAATTCGAAAGTAAGTTTATTGTAATATTGGTAAAAGAGTTTATGGGAGGGACTGATTTAATTAATAAATACGTTTTATGCCACAGTCATAAAATATGCTATTAATTTTGTATAAATAAGTAAAAACGTGTTATTTTATTTATTATATTAATAAATAAATTAACAAATAACTAAAATAATCAGGGCCGATTAATGCAAAAACGATGACTAATTCCAGTCTTAATTATCTGTGCAATAATCAATAATGTAAATGATTTGAACAGCCCTGAAATTAAAAATATATAGACGCGCTGGATGCTGATTAGTTTCGTAATCCGACCTCCTTTGATCTTAATGTAATTATCGTAATCAATCATTATTACTTTTATTTTTATTATAAATAAAATTTATTATGAATTTCAAAAGAGTGAACATAAGACTGAACGGTAATGGCCCATGAGAAAATATACCTCCAACTGAAATAATGAATTAATATGAATATTAGTGACATGTTATAATAAATAATTTAGGTCAAAATTATTATGAAAGTAAAGACACAGTACGGTAGCGACAATCTTAAATCTAATAACACCTGGCTAAACGCATCTTCCAAGCAATTTTAACAAACAATCGCCTGCTAATTAACTTACGACACACGGTTGCTAAGAACGACCAGCATGTCGAAATGACTTGTCCACCTCAATTCACTACAAAACAATAGTTTCACAGTTCCCAGCGAACAGACAATTGAAAGCTCTGCTATCGTGACCATCGGACAACATGGCGACTAAATATCTCGAATAATATAAGCAATCGTGTGTAGCCATTAAAAGTTCAATTGTAATAACTGTCCCATTTCTATTACAAACCGGTGATTTTTCAAGTTTAATGTTTTTGTTGTTTTCGTTCATAATGTTCAGTGTTGCAGAGTACAATTTATTTTCTTCCAAGGAAATTATTAGAATTATGATGAAACGACATTCAGTACAAACATATAACAATTTACTGAGCGAGTGAAGGCAATTTCTTCGAAACTAGGCGAAGAAGCTTTTGTAATTTCTAAATATGTATTCGCTTAGAATTCGCACTTCTCCACCAAGGATGAAACCTTTGAGTCCTGTTCTAGAATCGCCGCTCTGATGGTGACGAGCAACATGGGGTTTATAGAATATACTCAAAACTGAAGATAAAAGTTCAAAACATTAATAACTCGATTACGGTCTATAGAAAGAACTTGTTATATCTTAAGCACCATTATTATCTAAAAAGTTTTTTTGGAGACCCCGCGCCAATTATGTACTTCATCTGCTTTGTAAGTCTCCAGAGCACAGCTGACTAGAAAATATAACACTTAAATTTTTCCGTTATCAGAATAGTTGGTATACAAACAATTCCCAAACATATCAGCGATCTCACCATCGCTTCCTTGACGACATTCACATCGCATACTTCCCAACCGGTTAAAATTTAACATAAGATGTTCTATTTAGATATGAATTTACGCCGAAACAAAAACAATGGTCGGCACTTTCGCTAAATCTCCGCAGTTTCGCTTCAAAACAATATCAAATTGTACGTCATAATTCAGTACAATCTAACGCCGTATCGAAACTAGGCGAGGCGTCTATGGAATCACTATTTGCAACCTCGCTTACCCTTACTATTGGTTTTTTTGCCGAATTTTAATACATATTTACTTACATAACAGCTCGATCAATTCCAATATTCAATATTGGAAAATTGCTAGTAAAGACGTATTAAATCAGGTAAAGAAATATACTATTTTAATATTTTAGGACAAATAGTATGGCAGTTATTTTGTTCTCATGAGTACCGGTCGCGGGTTCAATTCGTGACCGCCTCTTGGGCTTTGTCAACCATAGACGTACATACAGATATTGTACGCTTAGAGGATGTGGGACAGCATCGAGAACAATGATCATTAAAATTCTCCACTGAGCATGATCTGTGCTCCTGGAAGTAAATTAAGTAATGTGGAAATCTTAAATGCTCCGTTCTCGACATTATCTGTTCATTTGTGGGAACTTAAATATCATTTTAATCATTGTTTCTTGTCAATCTAAATATTAAGACATTCAGCCTTCGTTGTTGTTTAGTACTCGCTCGTATAAGGTCACACATTGTCCGAGTTAAATGTGAACTTTGTTAACTTTTTAGATGGCTTTTACTTTAGACAATATAATAAAACTTTACAAGATAATGGTTTTAGTTAAAGTGGTTACTTGTGGTTACTAAATGTAGCTGTTTTGCGAAAAAAACTTTAGGTTTAAAACAAAAAATATATATATTCATCCTTATCCAAAGAAATTCTTAATCTAAATTGAATGTATGATGTTTCAAGAAATTTCTATTGTTTAAGTCAAATCTTGCAAACAAAGCCACTCCACTGTACTATCTCACAATGATAAAAGGCTTTATCAGAAATAATATAGACAGACATATTCCTAAGGTCACTGTAACGTCTATTGCGCTTTCGATTGCCATTCGGGTCACATAAAATTTCCCTTCGCATTTTGCAGATAGTCGTGTCAATATAAATTCCTTGAGATTTATTAGTTTTAGATAATTAGAAAATATCATATCTACTGATAGAATACACTGATACTTATTTACATTCTACATTCAGACAGTATATTCTATTGTCTTCATATATTTCATTTACGGATATATTTTAGGAGATCTACCAATAGCAAAATATGGACGTAACGTAATTACAATATGTGGATGTCCGAATAATGATATTAAATATCCGAAAAGTAATAAAATAATATCTATTTACGGCAAAGAACATTAAGGTATGTTTGAATTACTCGCTTCACTGTCTGTCTGTTTTGTTGATACTCGAGTTTTTTAGTGTATTTGGTTTGTCGTCGATCAATCTTCATCGGGTTCCGGCAACTCGTAACTCGTAGCAACCAATTAGGGAGACAGTCTGCTTTTTACTCGACTCGTACGGTACCGGCTCCGTCAATTTGGTTTTGTTGAAACTACATTTGAAGTGTCAGTTTTGTATCAAATAATATTTTTTGAGTTAAATAGAATCGTTTTAATCTCTTTTTTTTATTTTTTATGTAATATCTATGTGGTTATTTATGATTACAAAAGATTATGAACATTCAGCAAATGGATCATCTCAAACTGACATAATAATACACTACCAATTTGATGATACCAGAACAAAAGAGTATGGGAGCAAAGAGAGAGGCAGAGAGAGAGAGAGAGAGAGTAGAGTAATAATAATATTAAGTAATATCTATTTTATTTTAATTTCATAGCTAAAGACTATTAATAGTATAGTAATACTGACAAAGATAGATAATAATACACTACAAGCCTATTAGTATCTAATAGACAGATGCAAAGGGAATAGAAAGGAGTCTTAGTTCTTGAAAACAGAATTCAATTTGAATACTCTTCATGCTTAATTAAACAATATAAAATAAACATTAGACAAAACAACAGTTCTTCTAATTGTTTTATGTTCAACCTTGAACGGAGAGAGTCTAGAAATTAAGATCATTGATCGATTGATTGATTCAGTGACGAATCAACGTTTACGTGAAGGAGTGTCTGTTGACGTGCGCACGCGCCGCAAAACGTCCGGGCAAGGAGAACTGCCTGAGCTTGATGTTAGTACCGTGACCATGGTTTCATTGATACTACATATATATTATTTTTAATGTACTTATTAAACATTAATTATTAATATATATATATATATATATATATAAGTTATATAAATAGGTCGATATTAGAGCCAAAGGAAGGAATCGAGGAATCTTCCTAGAAATATTTTCTAGACTACGTGAAGGCACATGTGGTGTTCTCTCGGAGAACAACTTGTGTATAGTTTAATATATATCTTAATAGTATTTATGTAAAACCAAACATATTTTGTTATCTATTTTCTTTTTCATTCACTCAGAAATACAACTCATTTTTTTTTATTTTTTGTCAAGTATAAAATGCACTGATCATACAAAAATTACATATTGAAAAAAGTAATATTAAACAAGCAACCTTTATACGGGCGTGTGTGAAATTATCAAAAATCACAACATGGATTCGATTATCCGCAAAATGAACGAATGAATGAACGAGCGAATGAACGAAGGATGCAATCAATCTACACCCAATCCAATTAGCCTTTATCAAAGCGGCTCACTGCACAAATCCGTTTTATTTTTCACTCAACTCTAAAAGAATTAGAAGGGTCTTCGTATTTCTAAAGCAAATATATATCAACCAATGAATAACATCAATATTCCCTTGTTGATTATATAGACGTATTCAATAAAACGAAAATAACCAGCAAATTTGTGGATTAATTATTGCTCATATAAGATAGTGTGTAAAATGACAATGTAAATATGTATATAATATTGCTTATATTGATAATTCCTATTAAAATACCAAAGCCTACGCTCATACCTCAATTACCCAAAAAATGTTTAAAAAATATTGTTCTTCTTCAATAAGGTCACCCTTTGCCATTTATTTTAAGGACTATAGACGAAAAAATATAAAACGGAATATCGAATATTAAAATAATATCAAATTAATATTTCTAAATCATGGTCACCCTACACAAACCAACAGGTTTAGTATGTCGGGTGTACGCCAAACGACAAGTACCAACCTGTCCTCATGTGAGCCCTACGTTTTACTATTAATGAACCTACACACATTCACGCCATTTTAGTACTTATGACAATATAAACAAAAAAGAAATCCCTTAAAACACCCTTTACAAATTATACCGTAATATTAAAATGTTTCGCAGTAATATATTCCATATAACATTGTCGTTAAGAGGTATAATAGCGTGCTTGTAATAACACTTTCAATAAGACGTAGTGAATTATAAGACTTGATCTAATTGTACAGAAGTAATTAGGCTATTAATATATCCAGTTTCTATTTCAATGGACGATCATTTAAACTTAGCGATAACTTTCATAAGGAACCTCGTATTTGTACATTTTTAATTCCACGGTAACGGAATATGAACACATAATACACATTGCAACTGAAGTATGTGAAATATAATGAAATAATAAAACATAACCAGCTTTAAAAAGACTACATAAAGTCTAGACTTATACAAAGTATGCTATTACCATTAATTGTCGTATTAAATAGATTAATGGCCGCTATCTCGACTCACTCGCAATCCATCTCAATAAGTGTAATGATAATGTTTGTATTAGTCACATTAAATTATGGATATATAAAAGGAAATATATAATTTACAAACGACCAGCCGGCCTACCATGAGCTCTTAAAAACTATCATAGTTTTAAGAAGTCTTGTGGCAATATTACAATATTATTTGATTCATACCATGAGAATTTTAAAACAATATTTATTTATTCCTGACGTAACGTAAAAGAATGAATGTTTTCTTTAAATGCCAAAATTTTACATAAAAACAATATTAGATACATTAATATTCCAAATGTCGAAAGACACTTCATGGTACGAGTTAATAATGTATCCTATAGTAAAAGAATGAATGATTGAGGATGACGTCATCTAAACTTATCGAAACATTATTAGAGTAATATTATTTTTAGTACGAATTCGAAAGCAAAAACTTTTAGTAAGGTTATTGTAATATTAAAAACGTCAAACATAAATCAAATCTGTACAAATTTTTAACCTAACCATATTCTCAGTAGTCCTGAACCCCATTCAATGTTAAAAATAGATCAAATACTTCTGTCTCGTTCTAACATATCCTGTCTCTCTTTCCCATGTATCAATGGTTATGGAATGGGACTTCGAGGTGATGAGTGAATCAAACGGGAGAACTGGTTGAACGCAAGTTACACTTGTTTTTTATTATACTACATCTTGAAATTAACTAAGGTTTAAAAAAATATTTTAACAGTTACAGTAACAATTTTTTTAACAGTTTGTTTCTTTCGTCTGGAAATTAAATAAGGTTTAACAATTTTACTGAAACGATTGTTTATTAGTTTTCTATTACAAAAAAACAATGGAATGACATGATTTCCACTGATATTAGCTTAAAAGCCAAATTAGATCAAATCAATTTTACATCCAGGAAAAATTCTAACACAACGAGAGCAAAGCTACATTCACATGTAAGATTTTGATATCAAAAATATATGGAATCTGTATCTCAAGAAGACAGGGAAGATTGTAATGGAAGAAATGTATTTAATAACTAATTTAAACCAATCTTCTTTCTACCGAATATGAAAACCTTCAACTTTAGGCACGGTCTCAACCAATCACAGCCATCAGCATTCATCAAATATGAACATATTGACCTGAAATTAGAACTGTGCTCTACCATCATTTAAATGATTTCATCACATTTATAATCTATACTTAATATTATAAACACCAACAATGATATAACGTTTAATCATTATAACTAACATAACTATGATGAATGACGAGTGCATGCGCACGCGCAGATCTAATACCGTTTTATTTTAACCCCACCAGTACTGTTCTGAACGCTTGATAAGTCACGCTATAATCGTCCTTATTAAAACGTGTTATGGCTTTGATTACATACAAACAAAATAATTTGTGAATATTGGACATGTCATGGTTGAGTGATTGTCCAAAAAGGAAATGTTGCAACTATCTTAATACTTATGGCCGCATTTCATTATACGATTAAGTCACACTATTTGACCTTTAAAATGTATACTAAAGTAATGAAAAGCAAGCTTCTCTTTATTGATGGAGAGTCCATACTTTTCAAGCTACTACCGATTCTTCAAGGTTCAATAGTGTGGCTAAATCGTATAATGTAGTGCGGCCACTTTTGAAATCAATGGAAAAATAAATAAAATGTATGTTTAAAACCTAATATGTAAAACGCCTGAAGTTATGCGCCCATGTTATTATACAATCTAAGCGACACTATCTCAACTAGCGAACATAACATCAACCTAAAGAAATGGCTGTTAGGGGGTTAGTGCTTTTCTCTATTTCATGAATTTTCAATAAAATTTACTTACAACAAGATGGGCTTTTATAACGTAAACGTAAATTTCGTCTTTAATCCTCCACAAAAAAAAAAGTGAAATAATTTTTAAAATATTATTTTACTACTTACGTCAAAATTCCCGCCCAAATATAATCTAATGTCAGTTGTCAAAGCAAGTTGTCATATGCTTTCTACTTTAATTTTTCTTCTTTTAGAAGGGTACATTAAAGAGTATTTCGTAGTTGTACTTTCGAAGTCATGTGAAGCGACATAATTCCGGTCTCATACCAATATCCCTCGACATCCGTGAGACAAAACACCAAATTAGCGATAAAAGCGCCGACGGCAACGCGCTTTAAGCACTGCCAAATTATGAGGCATTTATCAAATCCCTAACTAGTTATTAGAAACTGTTAAGTTGTTAGAGGCACTTGTCATATATAAATAAAAAAATATATATTTGAGGCAGTCATTTTAATTATTAGTAAATATTGTCACATTCGTTAGGTAGTTTACATATATATATTACATCTTACATAAATTTAATATATATAAAATAACACATTTATAGAAATTCACAAGACATGTTAATATTATTCAAAGTAATTAAATTTACATGTAACTTTAATCCTGTATTTATTGTATACATATTTTGTATTAATGCATTGTTTTACAGAGATTATCTGTGTGTATTCTCATAGAAGGAAAAAAAACTATTATATTGACTGGTAATAAATCTATACTCATTGTATAATGATCTACTTTACAATACAAATTTAACTTTTAAAAGTTTTGCAACAAGATTTGGACTTTCTTACATATTGGTATATAATATTACATCCGTCTCTATATTACGAGGCTATCAAATCAAGTGTGTATTAAAACAAACACACATACACACATACACACACACATTCTCTAACAAAATTAATCACAGGTAGAGTCACTAGGTCATTATAAAATGGTCACTCATTATATAATTTGATATGGTTACAGAATTCAAAACTGTAATATAGAGTCAATTTTTGTATAATCTATCGACAGACGTATCTATATATTTTTAAAAGCTAATTATCAACGAATTTTGATTACTTTGATCGTTAATTCGCTCCTGTCAGATTGATTGATTTATCTTACTTCTGAAGAAGACTCGCCTCGACTTCGAAAGAACATGCCTTTCAATCCCAAATCACTCAAAGTGGACTTTTTTTATTTTAAAAATATCTCTCGTATTACACTCGTAGCACACCAAAGCTTGGAGCAACAATCTGTTCATACAAATAATTGCTTCGTGTGAGAATTGAACCCACAACCTTTGACTCAGAAGTTAGGGACTAGACTAATAGACGAATAGGCTTTCAAACATCACACCGCGTTGCGTCATCACAACAATGACAGGTAATGATTAAAGGAAAACTATTACAAAGATATTGTTTTTTTATGTATTAGTAAGAGTATTCATTGCTCTCTCTCTCTCTCTCTCTTTCTGAATCAAAGGAAACATGACGTTTCTGAATAGAAGCAGAAGCTTGTACTACCCACGAGCTATACAGACTTCGGAATCAGATTTAAAAACCACCAAACTTCTGTATATATATTATATATAGCCTAAGTTTCTTATAGATTGAATATTTCATATTCAAATATCCTTTGAATGAAGTTTTTTTTTAAACACTTAAAAACAACGGACCTATAGGTATTATGAATAATTGATATAATTGATTGGGCAACTGACTGACTGACTACTGAACGTCTTAAAGCTTCTCCCAATTTAAAATAATTAAATTATTTATAATATGAATAGATATAACAGTAATTATAGAAAATAGTACACGTAAGCCATATACGAATTATATTATTTTTGTAACTTTAGTGTTAAAAGAGTTTTGTGTTTTGTAATTTATTTTCGCCAAGTGTCAAACCATTTAACGAATTCATATTTGAATTATATTCTTTGTTATTCCTTTATAACAATATTATAATTAACAAATAGTGACATTATTTGTATCAAATAATTAACCATTAAATATAAAGATGATAACTAGGATTATTTCCCGAAATTATAAATTACAATTAACTTTTAAAAAATATTAAATATATAGATATTGTATTTTTTTTAATATATTAATAACAATATTTAATATTCGCCCCGATCCTAAATATCAAGCCAATATTTTGAACCGAACCTTCAACCTCACGAAATGAGTGATAAATTATAATATATTCTAATACCAAGAAGAGGATATCCTGATTATAATATTCTTCTGAAACGAATATTCATTTCCAGCAAGGAAATAAATGAATAAGTAATAACAATGTCACTAACTTATTTAAGTATAGATAATTACTCAATATGAACAAATTAATTAATTAATTAAATATTGAAAGGTTCCACTACGAAACTCTTTTGTGATATCACTTTATATTCAAAGTGTAGTTTATCATACAATTATCGGGCTTTCAGCTTTTGGTTACGGTTTAATTGTATTTATATGTTCGCTAGCAATTACCGCCGATATAGTTTGAGTTGTACTTTGAATATTACAATGATATATAGTAGACTTTTATTCGAATTCAAAATATCTTTATTCAAGTAGGAATTTATATTTTTTAATTCGCCAATTATTACATTATAACACTGTCAGTATAGTCAGTCCGTGAGTAAGCTACCACTAGCTCGGAATGCTGCTCTGCTGAGAGGACCTGGCCAGAAACTCAAAAACTATTTCATAAAAGACCTTCATTATATGTTTGGTGGCAGGCAGGGAGGCAGTTCAGGTATCACAAATAAACAAAGACGTTTAAAAAAATCTTTTACTTTTGAAAAAACATGATCAAAACTAAAATTAAAGACAGACATCTTAGTTTTATATTATACTAGCTGTTGCCCGCGTCTCCGTCCGCGAGAACTTCAGAACACAAGGCTCGTAAGAAACTCCTTCGCTCGAGCTTTTTTGGTCAACATTATTTGAAAATTGTTTTACACGAAAAGCCCTATTAATATTGCAAGGGAATAATATAATATAGCCTATAAAATGAAAGTTATTTCTTAGTTAAGGCATTTTTAGATTCGGATATCATACTTTGAAGATTACCTCCAATGAATTGACTTATAAAGTATAAAGATACAAACTTTACCTCTTTATAATATTAGTATAATTTAAGATAAAATTAGGAGATATTTCATAGTTAAAGTCTATATTGAAAAGGAGTGCTGAGAAAATCTGAAAATCTATTATAAATTCGTAATTAATAAGTTATTTGTTTACTTTCACACTTATCAATGCTAATTATATATTAGTCTGATGTCTAATGATCGCTAAATACTCGTAGAATGTCAACTGGCGCAATAGAACAAAAAATATTATATATATTGAATTTCACAGTATTGTGTTTACTATAATATAAATTTAACTTATAGTTTATTCTCAATAACACGCGGTCGGTTATCCTATTAAGTTTTAGCTTATATGAAACGATAGTACTTTTATAAGTAATAGTTTTAAAAAACCACAAAACACGATTTTCATGGTAATCTAACTAAAAAGGAGAAAATAATTTTTAATTACATTGAGTTTGCATTATTATAGTAGAACGTTAAACAATCAATCATAATAAATCGCGTCGAAATGAAATTATAAGAAATCTAAGTTATTAACAGAATAATTCAATTCAGAGTAAAAAGCGTGGGGTGCATTTTACTACTGTTCTATTATAGATGGTTGCCAATAGAATGATTGTAACATAATAGGCGTTTTTCCTGTTATTTATTAATCCTGGCGGTTCTAATAAGGATAAATGGAAACTGTTATCAAATTATAGGATTGTCATCGATCCTTGACACGTGTGCAAAGTTACAATTCAATCAGATTTCGAAAACTGGTGAAAATTGAGCTCAATGATTCCGTTACATACGTACATACAACCCAAGCTAATAAAATCGTGTTAAAAAACGCCATCTATTGGATACTTACTCAAACTAATCAACAAATACGCTTGTATCTATCGCTTTCTATTAAAATAGTATGGAATTGACAGATAATTGGGACTGTCGAATACTAAATATATAATTCGCAACAAAATATATAAATAAACGTGGTCGGACGATTTAAATAGTATCCTTTACCCGTCTCCTGGTTTTAAGCTACCTCCCCCACCAATTTTCAGCCAAATCGGTTCAGCCATTCTTAAGTTATAAATAATTGAACTAACACTACTTTCTTTTATATATATTAGTTGATCTTACTCGTACTTTCAATTGCTTATTCAATTATTTTATTTATGAGTGGACATTTTAAAAATATCAGAGAGGAATTAATTAATTTTATATAGAACTGGCGGCCAGCGGTCTCCCGCCACCGCTCCACACACTCCGCACTTGTACGCCGTGTTCGAATGGTATTTGACCATTATCATTTTAAAAATTATAATACCTCCTTACGTCTTGGTTAAAATCAAATACTGCCAAGGGCGATTTTGTAAAAAAATAAGTGTCTGCGATAAATAACTTATTCATTTGGACAAGGATTAATATAATGTTTATTAAAATGACTTTGCAAATAATGTGTTATTTTAGAACTATTTTGATAACCATAAAAATGGTTATAGTGGGTTAATCTTAAAGTCTAGACATATGCTGTTGCAAATGTTCTTTAGAACTTTTAAAGGGCATCAATTTTGTAATACATACATGATTTTGGCGTATCTTTCACCGTTTAATCAGCGCACGCAAGGAAAGTTTTAAATTTTGCCGTTTTCGCAACATTTTTTATTTCTGCTCTTCCCTTATTTATCTTAGCGTGATGTTATAGCCTATAGCACTCCTCGATAAATGGACTATCTTACACTGAAAGAATTTTTCAAATCGGTCCAGTAGTTCCTGAGATTAGCTCGTTCAAATAAACAAACAAACAAACAAACTCTTCTGCTTTATATATTAAGTATAGATATAGATAAAGATAGCGATTAAGATTACATAAGGCTTTGAATGTTAGTAAATAATTTTGCTCAGAGGCATCTCATGTTATATATTTAGAAAAATAAAACATGAATATAATATCGCCTGATACTGTTGTTAACGGCAATTGCATAATTGATTCCTATTTCTTATATTTTTTTAATAATATTTCTGTTATTAAATATATTTACGAAGGTTTTGAAATTATTTTCATATTACGTCAAATATTTCAAACGAAAATAATTTCAAATGTAGTTTATTTCCTTGAAGTTGTTACAAAGTCTCGTTTAGTTCGTTAGTTATATTTGTGACTCAACTGAAATTGTTGGAAAACTAGATTAATTCGGATTTTCCCAACTAATCTAAAAAACATGAATCATATTGAGACATCGGAAAAAAATTTAAAATCTCTCTTATATTTCCTTGGCTTTTCCTACTATAACTTTATCGGACAATTTATGGTTATAAAAAATATGAGAGAAATTTCACCACGTCAATTATTAAAAAATATATTTATCTTCAAAGTAAAAGCCTCATCACCCCATTTTTAAACATACCATCGATTGTATTTCTTCATCATAATAAGCTTTCGCTTCCTGTCTTTCTCCACACCTGAGCATGTAATACATTATTAATTTACTTCGCTAAGAAATTTATTAAATTGTAACTTGTCAGAATGACAGTGACATTAATGACAGATTATTTTTCCGTCAAACTTTATTTTTTTCTATTTTACCTAAATTATATTGTTTCCTGTACGATTTTTATATATCGATAAGAATCGGGTGTCAAAACCCATTCATCTCCATATCTTAATCTCCTGCACCCTCCTGACTCTCAAGGATGCTACTTTTCATATTTAAATCAATGCAACGGCACCATTAACATACTGCATCATTGTTGCCACCTTTAGAAACAGTAATAAACTAATCAAAACGATTTCATCGAACATAAAAAGAAAAAGAACTTATAACTAAAACAAATTTACTACTTTATAATCTTGATATCATTAAAACAATAATAACAAATCATTAAATCATAACACTTGTAATATGAATGTAGAAAATAAATTGCAAGATTACATATCGTTTTATGATATAAGAAGCTCATTTTGGGCAACATGCCCACGAGCGGATTAAGATTAAACAGATATTAAACAATTTAACCCTGTAACAAGCGATTGGGTTTTCGATTATATAATTGTAATGAAATGATATAATTAAATCATTATTGTGCAATTCGGTACATTTGAATTAACTTTGCTTGTATGACTTGCGAGTAAATAAAAGATGTTATATTATAAAATTTTCAATTATAATTCGACTAGACTCCATTTGCTTAAAACCAATTTTAAAAAAGTTTTTGTTTTGAAAGAATATCAAAATACCATATTGGAATTTAATTGTTACATATATTATTATTATATTATTATATATTGTATTTATTGACATGTTTGCATTTACATTTATATATTTATATATATTAAAATATAAATATTTACAGTAATAAACATGATTTTTGTATAATTAGTCTAAGTATTTTGTAATGTTAGTTTTTTAATTAATACTGCCTTATTGCCTTTTTTTCTTTTTATTGTTTTTTTTTCGGGTTGACTGGTAGAAAATGCTTTATAGCATTAAGTCCGCCCATTGTAATTTTTTTTTGACAATAAAAAATAAATAAATAATGAACAATTTCAAATTAAAACATTTCATATTAAAAAATAAAAATGAAAGAATATTACAATATATATTTAATATTTAGCTACGAATATACTAATATTATTACAGAATATATCACCAATATAAAGCAAGTTGTTATCTGTGGTATACGTGTGGCGACATAGGTACAACACATTGGCATGTACCAGTACACCTTTCGCGGCTCGACCTTTGACGTCAAACTTGTGAGTGTGACAGGCATCTGAAGAAGTTAGTACGTACCTACCAAATACCAATAGCGAAAAAGCATTTAACTATTTTTCTATTCCAAATTCAAAATACATTATTTTGAAATACATTATTTCGCGGTAATTTCGAATGATGATAATTGGCGGTTCATATTAGTTTTTTTTTAAATATATATTCGTATAACTTTAAAAATACTAAGATATTTCAATTATTGAAAGAAACTTTGATGTTCATTATAATATTACTTCTATTTATATTAATTTTGGTAAGTATTTCGTTACTCTGGTCGAGTAGCCAAGACGTCATCGTCGCGACGTCACGAGCGGATAAAGACTGACGTATCACCTTTTATTCATTTATAAGAGTTAAATAGTTCTTGTTTAAGAAAACGAATAAGAATAACGAAAGTTCTTACTTTGAAAACGCTATTGTGAAGTTTTATAAGCTATCTGAACTTTTTAATTATTTGGATAGTTAATGTGGGAAAACAATATTTATGTAAAAGTAGGTAATTTTTTTTTATAGATAATGATAACAAAAATAAATTAGAAAAAATATTAATTTTCAATATAATTGCTAGATTATTGTCGGGAGAGGTGTTTTGACACATAAATTATTTGCATTACAATATTCTATCTTACCTTCTAATTGGAAATCAGACCTCATCGATATTCATATAACACCAGATTGTAAAACTGTTTAAAACATATATATGTATTATTGTAGCCACCAATTGTACAATTAAACTTTAAAAAAACAAAGAATACATAGCCTTCTGTTATTTCCTTTAGTTACCTAAGCGTTACATAACAAATTTAAACTATTAGTCAATGCATTCCAAACGTATAAAAATAAATTGAAACCAATAAAAATCTGAATTAAATGAAAAAGGTTTCTTTTTATATAAAATGTATCTTAGTCTGGCTGTAGTTAATTAATTGATTAAACAAAAGCTGTAAAAAATTATTAATCCTACTCTTAAATAAATATAGAATGAAAAATTAATAAATTCAAACAGGATTTGAAACTACGACCTTTGGGAAACCGTCCCGTCGCTCTACTAATTGAGCTACCGTGTCGGTTTCAAATAACATTCGTATCGATTTAATTTCGTTTTAAATGTTTAACATGTTTAAAGACATTTAGTTGCATTAAAAGTATCAAGACAAAAAACATACATAGATAACTTTCTCAAATAAATCCACGGAAATTATTATCTATACAAGAGAAACGTGTTACTTAATACAATAACGAGACAATTACAACCAAACAATACATGTTTTAATTTACTATATGTACCATTGTGCAAACAGACAGACAAATTATGTAATAATTAGGTTATATACATATTAGTCCAAAAGAAACACAATACAATTAAAAATTCAATTCGAATTCAATTGACACAGCGTCTTATTAATAATAATGCTTGTTAAAACAAATTATTTTATGTAATATTTAAAATTATAGATAAAAATATTAACTTTAATTAACTATACTTTAATTTTAGCATGATTTTTAGTTTAGATTTAGTTTATCGACTATAGTTTAGTTTGGAACGAAGATCTCATAAGATTATTAAGATAGAAGATCAAAAGCATTCACTTTCAGTGATATGTAATTAAATAGCAAGTTAATGAGAAATGTGGAACAGACATTCAAATGAAGTCCAGTAAATTGTAAAGATGACATAACACTAGCAGCCGCACCCGACTCTGATTGCTGCTGATACGATAAACAATTTAACAAGAATTGTAAATAGGCGCGAATAAAATATTTACGTACACAGTGTCGTTAAGAATGATAAGTAAAATATATATATATATATATATGAGTTGGAGCCGGGTGTATATAATTGGTATATGACCTTCAAAGTATCCAATCAAAAATCTTTTAAGACAAAAAGATACTTAACATTACGAACAACAAAAAAATATATATTTTTTGATAGATTTTACCGCTCTTACGAATTTTTTAACTTTTATCTTCAATTTTGGGGTTAGTCCAAGGACCTTCTACTGTTCGTTATGTCACCATCGCAGAGTTGCCAATTTTAGAACATAAATCCAACGTTTTATTAAAATTAATTGACAGATGCGACCTCTACACGAGAATAGTACCTATATGTAAGTTTATGTAATTATTTGCTAATGGGTCGTTTCATTATACCATTTCAGCTGTGTGATGAGATGTGAGCTGGATCTACCGGGCTAGTACTACTCTTTCACAGAAGATCCACGTATCGTATAGTCGTTTTTGAAAGTAAATTTTGTACGATGACCTACTCCTCGGTGACGCTGTAACAGTTAATAGGGGTAACAATAGAGACATGACAAAAAAAAAACGAAGAGTTAGAGTGAGTTATCTACCTATCTCATGGATGGTATTTGCATTTATTCATTTATGTGGTCGTCTGTCCGTGACCCTTATTCCATGTAAAAATTATATAGGTATTAATTTACGATAACTAACTTAAGTTGTTTTTTTTAATAAACTATGATGTTCATGAATTGCACTGTCTGTGTGTATACACGGGGTGGAGTTTCATAGCCGTTGATAGGATATTAGGTAGGCGCTTGTCATGTAGCGCTTTATCTGCGCATATATCATGCGCAATCTAGACGCGAATATGCAATGCGTGCAGATAAAATGGTATTGGGCTAGCCTTTTGAATTTTGAATATTATTAACTCTCATTTTAATATACATGATAAAGACGTAATAAATATCATTTCAAAATATATATATAATATTTTTAATATATTAACTTAAAGTTGAGATGAAAGTAAAAAAATATGACTTTCTTATTTAAAGTGTAATCAAACCTTTTTTAGTAAGGGTTTAACAAGATACAAATAAATTGTATCCCATGAAAAGAATAATAGACTTCGATTAGTTTCAGTTTCACCTTCAAATGGTGCTGTTAACCTGAATACAGAATTATAATACCGCTGGAACGAATACAAAGTAAGAAGTGTGAGAATACAGCGTATCAAAAAAACGACACAACTCCAGTAAACCTAATTAATATAAGAGTTTTGACGTTACGAAACGTTGATAGTTTTCGAGCAGTCACAAAACAAGTTCTTCGTTGTGATTAGTTTACTATCAATCTTAACCAAATAACAACCAATCACAAACAAGAACTCGTTTCGTGACTGCTCGGAATGTATCAACGTCAAAACTCGTACACCCCTAGTACGCCTATAAATAGTATATAAGTAATTGTTAGCTAATGGACCCATTTAATTGTACAATTTAAGTGAAATTATCTTAACTGAGCGTACTAATATTGCGTAGTGAAATGTCTGTTAGTGAGTTAGTGTTATTCTGATTGGAGACACCTGTTCGCTATTTTTCACGGTCAAATAGTGTCACTTAAATTGTATAATGAAATAGGCGCTTTAGTCTAATGGCAAAATTACATCTTAACCATACTATTTGACCTTGAGGAACCGCTAATAGCCGTCTCCACCAATTAGAGAGAAGCACTAACTTCCTAACAGACATTTCACTAAGCAATGCTATTTAGACCAGTGGAGATAGAGTGGCTCAGATCTATAATATAAATTGGCTATTAATTATTCATTAATCGCATTTTAAAATATTGTAGAATCAGTTGATTCTTAACGATGTGACATTTTGATTATTACCACACAACGATTCAATGTGAATCAAAAGTATAATCACTAGATGATTCAATTGATTTATGAATGGATAAATATTTATTAGTTTTAATTTAACGTATTAGTTTAATTATAAACTGATCTGTTATACCATTATCATGAACATATAATAAACATAATTGTTAATACGATAGGTCAATGGGTCTGGAAAGCAATTTCAATAGGCATAATTGTTTTACTTTTACTTTTAAACGTAAGGGGTTATACAGACTCAATTAACTTAAGTGTTAAATAGACGCATTTTAAGGTTTTATTTGAAAAATTAAATATTTGAGAGCCAGTATTTTTGACATCAGACAGGTAAGTCAAATGTAATATATTATTTTGAGTACATTATTGATTATAATAATAAAGTTTCAAGGTTACTTCGTAGCTAGCCAAAGAAACTCAAAATATTGTTTAATTAATATACAAAGACTATATAAATATTGATTTATTATTATGTATCATGTGTACCAGGCCTTATATGACATATAAAGATTGGTTGATTAGTGACTGAATAACATCCGTCGGAAGAAGGTTGTTATTGATAGTTTTCTTCAACGAAAAAGAAACAACATAAAAGACAGGTAAATTGATATTTATTTCATAATATCAAATATGTATTACGTTTTGGTTTTGCTGTTGTTATATAAATTTATATATAATAACCATATTGGTTCGACTAGTTTCGAACCCATTCGGGGTTCGGGAGCTCGAACGAAGCATGGCGGAGTCGGACGCGGACGAAACGCGGCGTGAACTCACTGCCTGGCAAATTCCGATACAATTTACATAAAAGCAGCCGTTAATATATATAATATAATTACTAAGTTGATGCGCTTTACCACCGACGACTACATTTCCACTTCCCATCTAGTGGAATGTAGTCAAGCGTCAACTTAGTTTAAATATATATATATATATAGTTTACCATTATTCACGAAAGTTTAACTTTATAAGGTCGGATTCTCCGTCCACATTAATCCATACTAATATTGTAAATGCGAAAGTAACGCTATCTGTTTATGTGTCTGTTACGCTTTCACAAACAAACCGCTGTAGTGATTGAAACGAAATTTGATATAGATATCATTTCAGACTTGAGGAGTGACAAAGGGTGCTTTGTTTCCCAAAAACAAAGCTTGAAGGGTATAAAATCCGAACTGGATAAATGCCGCCATTATGGAGTTTGTTAAATCATTTATCAACAGGCAGAGAAGCGAGCTATGGCTAGTATTACATACTGTAGATTTATATATTCAAAAACGCGGCGGTGATCTTTCTATAAGTGGGTTTGCTTTTAATGTTTCACAACAATGATTTCTAAGCAGCTATTTAACACTTATCGGCTAAGTATTCTTGCCATATTCATATTTTTAGACCTTGACATTTGATTTAATGTTGCTTGCTCAAAGTATGTTTAAAAATGTAATGTTTGTTTGCTATAACAAGTGACTCAAATACATACAGACATATTTCATTATTTTTAATGTAAAAATTATTATTACATAGCTAATATTAATTTAAGTAATAGGAAATGCCAAACTGCGCATATCTGATACAATCTTGAAAATCAATATGTGTTAAAAATAGTTTGTCCAGTCACGTAATAATGTATGGGAATTGGTTGAATGAGAGGAAGTGCGAATGATATCATTACGTATCATTATATCATTAATATTGAATAATTATATTTGTTTGACATTGACTGTAGTTAAATGAGTTGATGTATTGTGACAGTTAGCGCCTTTTTTACCATAATATTATAGAATAGCGAAAGGAACTTATTCTAAACTGCCTTGTCTTTACTATTCTGTTCAGCCAGTTTCAATCCGAGATAATATATAGATACTGTCTGAATACAGATAATATTCAGAATAATCAATGACTTTTGACTTGCCTATTTGAAATTAATTATTCAAAAAATATACATTAATTTTTTATTGACATAACGCATATAATACGTTATGTATAAATGATATGAAAATTATGTACATAAAAGCGTGATGGAATAACTTTGTTGACATTTCAATTAATATGGCTGAAGTGTATTTTTTTTATGAAATGCAATTTAATTAGTATTTTTTAAAACGACCTATTTTATTATGAAGTTATTTTCTTCGATATCCTAATAGTAATTTTATTTTCGTGTCGTTCGTGTTTAATGTATATGTTGTTAATAAATAACTTTTACACCTTGAAATAAAAGCGAGCGGTGATAAAGACTATTTCAGTGTAATCAATCGTTTTATTACGTGGAAATGGCGGCGAGAAAGAAAAAATATTGACAAACCAGCATTAAATTATAAACAAAAATTAAGAACAGTTCAAAGATAACGAAAAAAAAATTAAAATAACTTTCACTTTTTGATGTAACCTGGGTTTTTTTTTATAAATTTTTAGACTTATCATAAAGGTCAAAACAATAATGATCTCATAATAGATCAAGTTAAACGTAGAGCAAACAATGATTTTGTCATTAACCTGTATACACAGAGCGTAACAAATACAATTCGAAGTGTATTGATGTGCGACCAGAGGATGTAAAAAGCTCGTGAGGTCGTTTCATAATAATAAAGATTGTGGCACACTAAGAATATTTAATAAAAAAAAATAACAAAACATGTTAGTAAATTTGGATTAATTGTTTATGGATAACTGTAGCGTTCGTATTCTTTGAAGCGCAAATTCAATTGTTGGATATTGTCTTTATAAAAAAAAACACAAAAATATAATAAAACTTAATCAAATATAAAAATAAATAACCATATGGTTACATATTATTCTGACGTCAGACATAAAAAAATTAAAATAAAATAAAATCACAAGCTTAATATCACTAACCAAACTGTGGCAGATTAATAGACCAATTAGTATGAATATAATAAAACCCAGTGTGACACAACCCAGAGACGTGTGTCTTACATAAGGTGTATTGTGTCAGAGACAACACCACGCTATCTAGTAATTAATCTATGATGTAGATCGCGACACGACGCGGACAGCGCATGCGTACACACGCACCGCCGTTAACTATTGACCGGAAATGTCATTTAATCCTTTAGTAATAGATACTTTGTATATGTAATTCGTTTTTCTTTCCTAATAATAATGAATTAACGATGGACTATCGTATTTATTTGTGAACTACAAAGCTCAGGTTTGTTACGAACCATTAAAAAATTGTTTAATCTTTTTTAATTATTTATTGAATTTTGTAATGTTTCAATTTCAGGTAGGTAAAATTATTCATATCCTTTGCATAAACCTATGAACACAGTGGCATATTCTACTTGCACCTTTTTAAATTTGGAATGCAATACAAAATTATAATTAAACTACAAACTATGTCATACATTCTAAACGAACTAATATTTGAGCTTCATTTCAACACGAACAATCTTGATCTAACAACAAGGAAACAACAAACAACAAATTACAACATGTGGCGTGTCAAATGTAAAATTAAACGCAATAATAACATTTGCATAATTTTATTTGCAAATGGCGCCGGGACTCACGCCACAGCCACAAACCCGAGAGCCACTTCCTTAGGCAATTGTTTTATCTAATTAATGAACCAATTAGCCACACTTTAACCCGTGGCATGTGACACTTGAGAGATACTAACACAAGTCACGACTATATCTCCTTTACACGTAGAGAAAATAAGGTAATAGTTCTATTGACAGGGAACGAGTTAGAGGCCATTTTGATTATGATTACGCATTATTATTTAGCTACATTTAATCGCGACTGGACTTTAATATATGCGTTATATTTGGGAATTAACAAATATATATATATATATTTATATATATATATAGCTTTCTCTGTGGCTAATACCTAAGCGTGTAGCCTTATTTAGTCCTACATGTGGTCGAATGGCCTATTGTCACGTTTGTGGTGTAAAATATCTTAAGAGTAAAAGTTGGTTCGTAGTGCCCGTGCCTATTGGTAACAGGCTGAGCTTACACTGACGTTATATACAGATTTTAAAGTAAATATATATATATATATATATTGAATAAACATAAAAAGAAAAGTTAACCGAGTCGGCCAGGGATTCCAAACCGCGACCTCTGGGAAACCGTCCCGTCGCCTCAGTGAATTTAGCGTGATATAAAGCTGTAGAAGCTAAATTGTATAATGCACTGAGGCGGGTAGCGATACGGTAGAGCTACGGTACGGTTTTCCAAAGGTTGCGGGTTATTTTTTCTGTCTATATTTCTTTAAAATTTAAATAGCATTAAAAATTATAACCATGTTTATAGATATTTTCAAAACGCAAATATTTGTATAGTATGATTACAAAGAATATTATTAATTTTAAAATCTTATTTATCTGTACATGACTAGCTGTTGCCAGCGACTTCGTATATGATACAGCAATTATATTTTGCAAAAAAATATTTAATGTAAAGATTTTGTATCGTTAGTATTCTTTTGTATATATGGCACAAATTAAATTTTACATACATATATATTATTAATAATTGAATGGATTCATTGATGAGTAGCCATCACGCCTGCGCGGTTTTTTTAATCACGAACTCATTCGTGTACACAAAGCCTTATTCTATAACAAAAGCGTCTAAATCTTGAATGAAGGCTGTTTTCACGCGATAGTATTGCTTATGGAATTTGAACAGGAAGACTGTTACGAGCTCCTTTGTTTTGAACCGTATTGTTAGTTTAATTAGCGTCACTTATAGGCTTTATTGCACAGATATAATAATAATAAGATAATAAGTATAACAACAATTGGTAGTTATGATAACAATCGAAGGAGAACATGCGTATTGCTTCTAGTTTGTTGCTAAAAGCTTTAGTTACCGACATTACCTTGCATAATTTCAAAAGTAAAACAAGGTTATGTAAAACAGAAATAAAAACGTTTAAAATGACGTTAAGTCATTCTTAAACCATAGACAGTACGCCAAATGTCACTTAGCTTTTAAATGTCAAAAATTAAATAAAAAATTCCACAGATGTCACAGACATGTGGTCGCGTTCTAAAACGCTTTATAATCGCCATTAACAGGCGCAACGACCGCTGAAAGGTCGTACCATTAAAAGGGCTGTAAAACAAACCTACGCACGATTGTCACTACAATGTTGCCAATTTACACAACTTCATCTGTCCAATAAGATATGTTCTAGGCGTTGAATAAAGCTTTCATTTAGTCACGATTTCATTTTGATAGCGATTATTATTAAATATATAATGTTTTTATATTATAATTCATTATAACCTCCGACACAAGCTAGGGGGTGTTATGTGCAATGTTTGACTGTGCCTCCCATTGAGATAAACTGATTTAGGTCAAAGTTAAAGCAGCAGCCTCCAAGTTATTTATTTCTCATTGGAACTTATAACAGAAGCACGTAGAATATTGAAGCTAGTCAATCCGAATTTTTGTTAAATATAATTTCGATCGTATCGAGTTTTTCAAATATAACGATAGTATTTATTTATTGGATAATAACCAGTTAATATATGTGTGTGAATAACTATCCTGGAAATAATAATTATCACAATTTAAACTAATTTTGTAACAACAAAAAAATCAAATAAATCTGTAAATAATTGAAAAGTCCTAACAAATATGTTAAGGTAATGATAAAGCAACACGGGTTTCCATTTACCTGTTCCATCAAACTAATAGGAATATAGAATTATGCTGTAGAACTGGGGTCAACTACTAGCCTTTCGCCTCCGTAGACTAACTGCATGGAGTCAATATTTTCTACTTTATTATCTGTAATTATCGATTGTTTATGGTAAGTCTGTACTGCTTTATTTTTCCGTTTAAAAATTTAAATCAGGAACAACTCTTTTTTGTTTTAGAGAGCTGTACAAACATTTAAGGTTCTATGTTAATAATAATAATATAATTATTATATAATGATTATGCCATATAATTGTTAGAGTATTTAAACAGTTGTGACATAAGATTTACCCATGACGAAAATATGATAAGCCTAACTTTCTTTGTTAAAAATAATTATATACCTTGCAACGTAAAAAGCTCAGAACTAACCGATCTATCATCCGCTAACAATGTATTATCATTAGGCATAATAAATATAAAATGACATGTATATCTCTATCTTACGCTAATTGCCACGAATTTACGAGTGTTACCCAACACGCCTCTAAAAACCTGTAGATATAATATCTATGATATATATTTTGATTTATTAACGTTCGTTTTTAGCTATTGTAAACAGTTGTTAGTAGTAATTTCTGTAGTGTTTGTTTTTATATTATTTAGTAGACCTTACCACATAAAGCAACTGCAAACACAAATATTTTTGGCACGTTGGTAACGATTGACACAATTTAGAAATACTGCCTGTTTCTGACTAAGTTCAAGTTCAAAGTATTTTTTTTTTCAAACAGAAATACAAAAAGACTGCAAAGGGTAGGTCCATTGAGGACAACCGGTAAAAAAATCCATGGATACTCTTACCGGTTAAAGGTTTATAATTTATAATATTAAACATTCAAAATAATAATTATATAATGCCTTATCTTTGAGCTAAGAAGAATTAATTTCTCAGATCATTACAAACCAATTTTTTAATTATACCTTTTAATTTAATAACATGTTTAAGTTGCAATATTTTAATGCGTTGTTACACAAAAGCTTAAATCTAATCTAAAAATATTTAAATAGTTTTTTTAATTTATATTTGCATAGGGTAAATAATCGTGTAGGATCATCCTTTGGCTCATACGTGTATCTCTGTTGTTTGTTTTTTTTTTGGTTTAGTCTATGCTACTACCTATGAAAGTGTTTAAGATATGGTAGACCACAGATGGACTATATATAAAGATTATTGGCAAGTTTTCTCCAGATATTGCAACAACCTGATTCGGACAAATATTTCGGAAAATTTAACCATTGTTACACCAGACATATTAGCGTAACTGCGTTTATTAAGATAACAGAACATCAGTACCGGAAAATTAGTAGTGTCAGCAACAAACTTATATAATTTCCCTATTTCAAAAGTTGTACAGAGCTTTTTAATTACACATTGTTATAACACCCAATTAGTTACGAATATAACAATAAGACGAGATAACATCTTTAAAAGGGGCGGGACAGTTTCTCTTAAATTGTTAGTCGATGTGTTACAAATGTGTGCACCTTCATACTTGAGATAGATGTTGTATGGTGTGCAAAATGAGCGGTATATACTACACGCACGCGCACGCGCACACGCACACCCACGCGCACACGCACACCCACGCGCAAACGCACGTGCACACACACGCACGCCCACGCGCACACTACTAGTAGACTCAGGTAGTTTTAAATATTTTGGCTGAAATTTAACTCATTTGTACATAAGTTAAAGTTCAGCCAGTTATTTTAAAGTTGAACACCGTTATCTTTGATCACCGCTATCATGAAGTATGAATATTTTAAAGTCTTGTACAAATTGTATTTCAAGGTTCAGTATTACCAAATATTTATAATAGTTTACAACTTAGCTGAAATTGAAATGCCATGCGTTTCGAAATCCAGAGCAGCATACAATTAATACAATCTCAACAATGTTGGGTTGTTTTCTGTTGACGCTACACAATACCTTCCGGTAGGTTGCACAACCCACCACAAATGCTCCGTTTTCACTAGAAAGCTGGATTCAATATGTGTAACACTAGAAACAGCTGGAAAATAGTAATTCCTCTTTACTTGTGAATATGATACTTCACGCACAGTGGTTCTGGCACCTTTCCTTTAGCATCTTTATATAAAAAATAAAGAATATCTAGAGAAACATTTTTTAAAAGTACTTTAAACATGATATAAAAAAACTATATGTTATTAATATACCGATCATAAGACTATTGAGCTTATTAAAGAAAAAACATAAAATGAATAAATAAACCAAAAGGAGTACACCATTTTGCAAAATCATAACTAAAAACTATAAAGCTCTTGTATTTAGTTTAATGTTATTTTTGTGAATGCTAATTTAAAATAAACACCTGCAAAATGTTTTAGGCAATATTACATTACTGTGCATTAGCTGACTAGTTATTAATAGGACATCACTTTTAGGACACATAAATAGTATTATTACTAACATTTTAATAATATATATATTTCTTAGAGATTTTGAAAGTATTGTAAATACAATTCCATAAATTATACTATATACTTCTATATATTTATATTTTATATTCCACAAACATCTTGCAAAAGATCGTGTGTATGAATATGAAAGAGAGCCTTATTCTCGAACTTTCTCTATTGCTCTTCCTGTATCATAGTTTTTTTATTCTTACCAAAGTATAATGAGGAAGAATCACATTTTTGTAACGTAATAATTTACGATTCAAAAGTGCGTGTAAACGCCGACTTGGATAAAGAGAATTTGAATTTGAATAAAGAAAACATTCTTTGATAACAAAACTCCTTGGATGATAAAACTCCTTGGATGACAAGACATTTTTCTACTTCTTTTTAGACTTCTTACATTTACAGGTGTCCATTTTCGACGACACTCAGGGTGGGTCCAGTATCCACCCGCTCTTCCAGTGACGCTGTAACAGGCATTAGGGCTAACAGGATAGACAACAAGAAAAAAAAATTTCGACGACGCCACTTAGCACCATATGGTAGGTACGGTAATGTAATTTTATCTTATGTAGCGAATTTGTTTAATTAGTCACTAAAAACGAAGTTAAATCATGTTTTAAGTTGGTTCTTGGTAATAAAATGCAGTGAGAATTGACTGTTCAGAATAATTGATTCTTTTATTTAGGGCATAAACGTTTTGAAAGTGAAATTCACATAGGAGATCCGCTTTTATTAATAACTTATATAAAATGTATGTAGTTACAATTATTTAATATATATCATACTACATATAATATTAAAATATAATAAGTACTTCGGCACCACTATCACGATATTTTGATTCTTTACTCAAATAAGGTTGTCTGGACGAAATGGCTAATTTGCGTTATTGTATTTTATAAAACTTGTTATCTGTAATGTTGTGTACAATAAAAGTATTATGAATAATTCTACTCGTATGTTTGATAAGTTGTGTAAATGTTAGGACCTAACTTAATATAGTTTTTACCACTTGAAAGTTCAAACATCATCTCAATATAACAAATCCATGTTAACTAATAGAAAACTTGTCACAAAAAGCCGAAATCGATAACCGATCTACGTTCAAAGATAGGTCTCAACCTAAGTGGCTAAAAGATAAGGGATTATTGTTCATTTTTGGAAGTACTAGATAAGTAAATAATTGATGGATAGATCAGATAGTAAAAGGTCATATTAATTGTTTAAAAGTAAAGTTCGCGAAAGTGTATGAGCCACGGTATAGATTATCAAGTGACTCTCTGATTGACGTCAGAATGGAACCTCAGCGATGCTGCAAAATATATAAGCCAAGTAATGATAATGGCAACGAGAAAACAAATTTCACTCTTGATATTCATCTGGAAAGTTCTCGAAGTGTTTTAAATACTCATTATTTAATATATATGTTCCTAATTCCTATTATAAATTATCTGTAATTATAATTAATATGCGGAGAGTGACCGAAGTTTGTCAATTATTATTGGTTTATATAAGTACTCATTGGTCATTATTGTAAAAAAAACATTATTTTACACTTTTTATCAACTACACTTACGAGTACAAAGTTGGTGTTGACTATTATATATATATATTTACCCGGCTCTATTCACGTTAAGTGAATCGGAATTTGGCCAATTAGTTTGGAACTCATTAGGAGTTCATTTTTTAATTGTAACTATTCAGCATTACACCATCTTCAATGTCAAGCTCAGGAAGGTCTTACATGACAGATACAATTAAATAATAAATTCCGTGTATTAAATAAATACATTCGTTAACAAACGGTCTTCTCTTAAATTATGCTTTGTTGAAAATTTTTCTTTATTTAAAGAATGAAAGATAAAAATATCTTCAATCTTTAAAAGCTTGACCTATAAACTTAAATATTAATCATTACAGATCATATATAAAAATAGATATTCCAAAAAAATAGCCTCGATCAGAAAATCGAAATACCCACAATTTTCTGTGCAATGATTTCATATCTTCAAGATGTATTTCATTGGTTTAAACATTTATAATGCATTTAATGTTGAAATGAATATATAAAAAAACAGTTGACTTCTTATACACAATTTGTTAGCGATAAAGCTGTATAACTATAAAGATTTCTTTTTACAAGGTTCCTACATAACACAAAGGTCTATAGTTTCATAAGAATTAAAAAAAAAACAACCTTCATAATCTTTTAATCCAGGTATCGTGTTTATATAAACTATAGACTTAAATGGTTTTGATATTTACAAAATTATGTCTAAATTATACAAAGACTTTATAAAAATGGTAAAAAAATAAATAACAAAGAGTAATAACATCTGCACCTTAAATATAAATAAATAAACAAATATGAACTTAGTTTAAAAAATAATAGTACATTAATAATTTTCCCAATAAGGCACATCTTTGGTAGTTTGTCTTGTAACATTTGAACGTAGCCCTTGTTCTATGCGGTATCCAAGATCTGGATGGATTATTTTGAACATTTTGACTGCTCTATCCTTAATAAACTGAGTTACCGGACCCAGGCTATACAGAACGTTTTCGACTACTCTGGTCCGCTCTTCACTTGTCATTTCATTAACATATAATTCCGTTGCCTGTTTGAAATTATTTGGCTTTTCTTCTGTGATTTCAATGAGAGGTACTCTGTTTTTATCGATGTATGGAACTGGACCGTTGAATGAATTAGGATAATAGTTGGGAGAATCTTTCCCATTATCATGTACTGGTGGCTGTCCGTCTCTATTATATGCCAAAACTTCAGTTCTAAAGGGACAGTTAACGGGAATTTTATTGAAATTGGCTCCTAAACGGTAATATTGGGCGTCTCTATAAGCTAAACGGCGAGCTTCAAATACCTTATCTGGTCCTCCGAGTATTCCTGGCACCAAATTTGCTGGACTAAAAGCTAGTTGTTCTATTTCTGCAAAATAGTTAAGAGCATTTTTATTTAACACAAGTTTACCCAGTTTTTTTAGTGGATAGTCATCTAATGGGAGAACAAATGTTACATCGAATACGTTAAATCCAGCTGTCTTAACATCTTCCAGGGTAAGCACCTGTATGCTGACTGTCCAACTCGGAAAGTCTCCGCTTCCAATAGACCTATATAAGTCTCTTGTATTATAATCAGCATCTTCGGCTCCGATTTTTCTAGCTTCTTCCGATCTCAAATTCTTTATACCAGCATCAGGCATGAAATGAAATCGTACAAAGTGTATATGTCCGTGTTCATTTTCTACTTGAAACGTGTGAATACCAAATCCTGGCATATGTCGATAACCATCTGGAATGCCACGATCTCCAAATACGAGTAAAAACATATTTAAGCTCTCCGGTTGCAGGGTTAAGAAATCCCAAAGTGTATTAGCGTCGAAAAGGTTATTTGCTGGATTTTTCTTCTGAGCTCGTACAAAAGTTGGGAAGAGACGGGGGTCATTGTATACATACATAGGAGTGTTAAAACCAACAATATCGAAATTTCCATCTTCAGTATAAAATTTGACAGCAAATCCTCTAGCGTCCCGCGAGGTGTCACTTCCACCTCTTTCTACAACAACTGGTGAGAATCTTGCAACCACAGGTGTCTTCTTACCAATTTTACTAAACAATTTTGCTTTGCATATATTTGTTATATCATGTGTTACTTCAAAGTAACCAAAAGCTCCTCCAGCTTTTGCATGCACTAAGCGTTCAGGTATCCTCTCACGAACCAGATGAGTCATAGAGTCCATAAAATATTCATTAAAAATCAGTCTAGTATTTAAAGTATTAGTAGCCTCCTCATACGGTACTGGGGCACCAGCGCTTGTGGTCATTATACCGATAGGACCCTGACAAATAGAAACAGTAAATTTAATTTCAATATTATTATAACTCACTAATATTTTTTAAAAAAGTAATTTAACTCACCGATGTTTTTTCTTTGAACAGTACTATTTGCTCAGCTGCTGGATCTCTTTGGCTGGCGATAGCACCACCCACCAGCATCACCAACACCAACATATTTAAAGAAGTTAAAGCACTCATGTGAAAATACCAACGACTCCCGCGCAGCCTAGCTCTGAGTTTATAACGCTCTGAATAGTGCGACCTTGTTTAACTCAGCATGGACAGGGCGCAATCATTACTCAACTATAGTAAAATTGATCAACATCAAACGTGTAACAGTTGATAATACTTTTAGAAATACAATATTGCGGTAAATGGATCAAAAATCGTGCTATTTTTAAGTTGACTTATGTACTGATAACATTTTGAAGATGTTATCACAGCATTTTTAAATAAAATATCCCTTTATAATTATTCCTTAACATTGAATGTGGACTCGATCTCAACCTTGCATTTATAATATACTAACACAGTTAATGATATTGCCTGTATTATATCTCTAATGCAGATTCATTAAAACAACTTACCTTGAATTTTAAACAAAAGTTGCATTCATTATTAATTAATATTGCACTAAGAAACGGAATATGGAGCAAAGACCAATCAGTTTTGAGACAAGCGAAGCGAAAACTATCCATTATATCCATTTGCACTTATTGCGTTATTATAAAATAGTTGAATAAGAGCTGACAGTAAGTCTAATACTTACAGAAGGTATCACGTTCACAAAATAATATTTTAAACAATCATCACCTAAAAATGTTGATTTAATATTTGTTCATAAAACATTGAATTATTTTCTTTTTTTTTTTTGTTCTTTCAGTTTGTTATAAAGATTACTTTCATTTCGTCTTACATCATTGGAATTTACAATCGGGCATCGTAATTTGAACAAATGTTGCGTTTCAACGTACCACTATGAAGACGTGGGCTACCAGTGGATTTTATAGGTGTTTATTAGCCATTCTAGAAGGGTCCTTTACATAACCTCAACTCCTTGCCCTAGATGATGGGATATCAATAAAAAAATTCAGATAGGTAAAAAAATAGAACGATAATATAACAAACAGGATTAAAACAAACCGAAATACGGAATAGGTCATGATTACCGAATAATTATTTATTTATAGGATCTTGCTTCATCCTAAAATTAAACATCATATTTTACAAAAAAATAAATAACACATAATTGAGTAATTAAAGGTGAACGTGGTTGGAATCAAATTGGGCCGCCCCTTATTCCCTGATTTGCTGAAACCAGACGGAAGGCTCACACCGCAGAATATAAAGCTAATTTACTCGCTTCACTTTTAGTGGACGATTTATATTTAGGTTCTGGATTTCTACCTTTATCTACGACTCCAATGTCTACAGAGACAGGATCTTAAATAGTTGCTGAGTTTAGACGTGGGTAAAGCTACTGTTTCCAAAGGGATTCCAGCTATAATTTTGAGAACTCTTTTTCTTTTCTTTCTTTTTGAAGCCTCTTCCGGTGTTCTTACTAAAGTGAGGCAATACTACACCAGGACGGTTATTTATTATAGATAAATGATACCAAGAACAAGTCGAAATATGTATGACCTGCGACTTAACAGTACCTTATGTAGGAGCCTGAATTAAAGTATCCTGTTGAAGTTATTGCAATTGTTTACTTCACTAAAAGCTTTATTGGTAATGAATTATAACTATGTATATATTCTATATTCAAATATATTCAACGTACATTCAAATAATAAGTGTATACTTTCAATGCAAGTTTACCAAATAACGCCTACGTGCTGTTTTAAGCAATGTTCCTTTAAGTTGAAGTAACTATAATATTTGCTAGAATCGAGCTGCTCGTAGAATTGGAATAATTCAGCAGCAATAATTCAGGAAATATTGGCATATTGTAGCTATTCTGGCGACCGAATCAAAGCAGTCAGGTTTTACGTCAAGGTGCAACGATGTAGTGGATTGGAAATTGGAATAGCTCGTTTAGCTTATTCTAGTCAATTATTTTTTTTTAAGTTGGTGCCGCTTGCAGGGGAGTCCCCAAATGTATTAGGACGGGTCCGTTATCCGAGTTGAGTTCTAAGAGGGCTTCAATAGACCGCTATTGAAGTGTTACGTCTTTCAAAATTGCCATGTCAGCGACATCCGGTCGGTCGCGTCTTTTGTAATTAACAGGACAGCGCGTTGGGTTGAGTGAAACTATAATGTCATAGTTGAGTTTAGACCTATCTGTCAGTCTGTTGAAGTTAGGTCCCAACTGCAAAATGTTAAAGCACTTTAAACCAATCATATCATTGTATGACATCATATGTGTAAGCCAAACAGCTTAGATGAATTCACTGTTTATCTTTTTTCTAATTTTTGTAATAATCATTGAAATAGTTCCTCCCGCTTGAGTCGGGTCGGTACATGTGAAATGTGTTGTTGTCATACGTATATATATATATATATATAAATATATAACATATATATATATAAATATATATATATATATATATATATATGTATATAAATATATATTAATTTATCAATCGCAGAACTGCGTAATTGCGAAAATCCGATATCGACATAATTTAATATAAGTTAAAAATATATATCTACGGGTTAAGATAAATTAAACAGGGTACTAATATAAATGTCGTGCTTCTTGTCGTTTCAGCGAACTATGCTTCGAAATATTATTATTTATTATATAATAATATTTATAAATATGATTAATTAACCTGGTTTAAATATTATATTATCCTATTGGGTAACATTGTGAATGAACTTGAAGTGTTTATTATATTAGTCAAAATATGCATATGTGTCATAGCAGACATACCTATACATAACCTATAGTTGCCGTCCCTGGTTCAAAAACATCGTTAACAAACCCAGAAAAACAGTTTTGAAATTTCAATATTTTAGAAATGTTAATATTTTACAAAAAAACAAACCTTCGTAACCAAATAATGGTATTAGCTAAAACAGCTACATACTCCATGGTTGTAAAAATGAAGAACAAGTTACTCAATAAAAATTAATTACTGATAAGGAACACGTTTATTGTAAAATTAAGCAAGTATTGACATCAAAAATATACTACGAATACGACAATTATTTAAAGGACAATTTGGATATTACTGATATATATATATATATATATATATATATATATATATATATATATATATTTGGATTGTTATTTAAACAAACAAAAATATAAAACAACAAATAAAAGCTAAACCGTCTTTACGTAGATCTTCAGTGAGAATTTATATGTAGCCATTTCGTATGAACTGCAATCAATTAGATACAGCTAGGCTTTACCATTCTAACGATAAACTGTAAACTATATTTTGTACGTCTCTGAGCTATTAAAGTTTGACGATGAAAATATTTGATTTGAACTGATAATCTTCAGAGACTCTTCTTTAGAGAGTAGATAGAATACTCGTGTTCCACAATCTTAAAAAAGCAAGGAAATAAATATATTAAATAACTATTGTTTTTAAGAATGTAATTAGATTCGACATTTAATATAAATTTAATAACTGGACGGTGATAACAAAGTTTCATAAATTGAAAAAACTTAGATAAAATATAAACTGACTACGTTTAAACTCTACCAGCGAATAGCGTATTGTCCTACAGCCGAAATTAATAATCGACAATCCGAGATTGAAACTAACCTTAGATGGCTCCATAAATACTCCATCCATATATAAGTTAATGATACCACATTGTCATTTAAATCTTTTCCAGCAACTATTGGATGAGTATCGTTAATTAATTTATGGTGCTAGTCAACATAAAGGCCACTGCGAAAACTATTTAATTTTGCAGGAAAATTAATAAAAATATTTGATTTTCCTGGAAAAGTAATGCAATTAAAATATAAATATGAAGCTATGATTGCCTTTTGTGGTGATACATATTCGTAGAATCCGCAGGAATCTTTATAGGGCTAATAAAATAAAATTATGAGGCAGTTATTTTAAATACAATAGAGTAGATGAAGATAAATATAACATTGGTAATGTAAAAGTTTCCAAACCCAAGTCAACTGCACCGTTTTTAAGAGTCAAAAAGATAAGAAGTCCAGAAACATGGTGTTAAAGTGTTAAAAAATAATAAATACACACATACATATTAGTCTTTAAGTACATATTTCACTTTTTAAGTAAATCATATTTTAATCACATTTTAACAACTTTAATACGCTTTAAATTTCATGAATTTTTATAAACATTTTGAGATCATAGCGACAATATAGTAGTTATAGTGTTTTCCAAAAATCCAGTTTTCACTTATCCACTCATTCGACTGTACTAATATTTTTCTCCATTAATCATATTTTTGGTTAATAGACTGGTAATATTTGTCCGGAGCCCCTGTTCTACGCGGCTACCAAGATCTGGGTGAATAATATAGAATATTTTTATGGCTCTCTCCTTAATAATCTGAGTTACCGGACCCAAGCTGTGCAAAATGTTTTGGACTAATCTAGTCCTCTCCTCACATGTCATTTCATTTACATATATTTCAGTTGCCTGTTCAAAGTTATTTGCTTTTTCTTCCGTGATTTCAATGAGAGGTACTCTGTTTTTATCTACGTATGGAACTGGTCCGTTGAACGAATTAGGATAATAGTTGGGAGAATCTTTCCCATTATCATTTACTGGTGGACGTCCGTCTCTGTTATACGTTAAAACTTTTGTTCTATAAGGACAGTTAACGGGAATTTCATTGAAATTGGCTCCTAAACGGTAATATTGTGCATCTCTGTAAGCTAAACGGCGAGCTTCAAATAACTTATCTGGTGCCCCAAGTATACCTGGTACCAAATTTGCTGGACAAAAAGTTAGTTGTTCTATTTCTGCGAAATAATTAACAGCATTTTTATTTAAAACTAGTTTACCCAGTTTTTTAAGCGGATAGACATCTAATGGAAGAACTAAAGTTACATCAAATACGTTAAATCCAGCTGTCTTCGCATCTTCCAGGGTAAGCATCTGTATACTTACAGTCCAACTCGGAAAGTCTCCGCTTCCAATAGACCTATATAAGTCTCTTGTATGATAATCTGCATCGTCGGCTCCGATTTTTCTAGCTTCTTCCGATCTCAAATTCTTTATACCAGCATCAGGCATAAAATGAAATCTGACAAAGTGTATATCTCCGTGTTCATTTTCTACTTGAAACGTGTGAATACCAAATCCAGGCATATGCCGAAAACCATCGGTAATGCCACGATCTCCAAACACCAGTAAAAACATATGTAAGCTCTCCGGTTGCAAGGTTAAGAAATCCCAAAGTGTATTAGGGTCGATCAGGTTATTTGCTGGATTTTTCTTTTGAGCGCGTATAAAAGTTGGAAACAGCAGCGGGTCGTTTATAGCAAATACTGGAGTATCAAGACCAACAATATCGAAATTTCCATCTTCAGTATAAAACTTGACAGCAAATCCTCTTGGACTCCTTGCAGTGTCACTTCCACCTCTTTCTTCAATAACTGTTGAGAACCTTGCAGCCACAGGTGTTTTTTTACCTATCTGACTAAATAATTTTGCTTTACATATATTTGTTATATCATGTGTTACTTCGAAGTAACCAAACGCTCCACTACCTTTTGCATGCACTACCCGCTCAGGTATTCTCTCACGGTTGAGGTGAGTTATAGAGTCCATAAAAAATTGATTCAAAATCAGTCTAGAATTTAACGTATTAGTAGCTTCCTCATACGGTACTGGGGCCCCAGCGCTGGTGGTCATTATACCGATCGGACCCTAAAAAATAAAAACAGTAAATGTTAATACCATTATCTTTAAGTTACTAAAAGTTACCATAAAATTACACTTACTGAAGTATTTTCTTTGAACAGTACTATTTGATCAGCCACTGGATCTCTATGGCTGGCGACAACCGCACCCATCAGCAACACCATAACTAACATATTCGAAGAATCTTAAACACTTATGTGAAAATATAAGGACTCCCGCGCAGATTATATGTGAGTTTATAACGCTCTGAATAGTGCGGCCTAGTTGAACTCAGCATGGACAGGGCGCAATTATTACTCAACCATAGTAAAATTGATCACTGTCAAACTTGTGAAAATTGATAACGCTTTTAGAAATACAATTTCTTATCACCAACTGAAAGAACTATTGTGGTAATTAAACTAAAATTCGTGATACTTATTAAAATATATTTATGTTTTAAACTTTATTATGTATTGATAATAATTTAATGATGTCAGCACACCATTTTAATATGATATACTAGTGTTTCATAAAAGTTAATGTAAGATTGCACATGAACGAATTTGTAGGTAGGGTAGTGCGCGGCTTAAAGGTCCACTTTGACTATTTAGAATTACTATTCCTAGTATCAAAATGTATAACACTTACTAAACAAACTCTTACCTGATTGTTCAACAATTTTTTTAATGAATTATCATAGCAGAAACATGTCTTCCTCTGTCTCACCACTATTGCACCATAGCCCAAATCAAAATTTAAATCTTTATTGAAAATCAGTTTTATGGATAACATTTTTTCACTGTCGAAGCTATCACCAGGTCGGAAAATACCACCGAAAAGTCTTGCAATATCTGTGGAGAGACAGTAGGAACGGAAAAAACACTTGTTGGTAGGGTGTAGCTGGAAAAAGGTAACACTCGCGTCGTCACAATAAAGTATTAGAAATCATATTACATTATTAATACACATTATAGACAGTTAAAGCGCATGATACTTGTGGAACTTACTGTTCCATGGGAAACAAACGTTCCCAAAGATTACATATTTAAAGTAAACAAGTAACGACCAATGAACTGACCAGGAATAGGTATATAGTTAGTTTGTAGGCGGTAGAAGTGGGAGCGAGAGGTATAACAGCGAAATCTCTCTATAACCTCCTTAAAGATCTTGGCCTCTCTAGAACTATCATCAGTTCATTTCTAGAACGTTCTTCAAAGGCGGCATTGGTAGGTTTATTTCAAATTTTATTAGGTAGGAAGACGAGCATAACCAGTAAATGTAAGTGTTAGTGCACATTGTAAAGGGGCCCCTTAAACCTACACCTGCGTCGCAAGTCCCAGGAGCTGTTTGCACTCCTCTCCAATCCAATCCTCTGCAGGGCCCCTTAAAACTACAACCGGGTCGCAAGTCCCAGGAGCTGTATGCACTCCTCTCCCTGCAACGCGATGGGCCCGGCACCCGCACGGTGAATCTATCGAATGCTAAGAAGCATCGTCTCTGTCTTTCTTTTTTTAAAGATCTTAATACTGAACTAACATTATTGGTATAAACGCATTAATATTATTGCATTCATTGCTAAATTATTAGTTTTTCTAACAGTGTTTTATCTAATATCATCTATTTTTAAAACACATATTTTTTTATTAATAAAATCCAGTACAATGGTATCTTAATATGGATACTATAGATTATTAATTAGCATCGATTTATTGAAATACAATCAGCATCCATTTATTGAAATATATCAACAATATTACTAATAGCAATAGTGACCCTTCAAAGAAAAATACTTATTAACTAATAATTAACACAAAAAAGTATTTATTAAATAATAATCATCGATAGTGGTACAACCCTACTTGAGAGTTATTATTAGGAATACTAATTCTTTTGGAAGCCGATCTAACAAGAAATAGTAACAGAAACAAAAACTTATTTTTTTTTTGTCTCTTTTATACCACCTAAGTTTTTATTGAGGTGATTGCGTAAGACTTATGAATTTAATATTTAAATAATAATTATTATGACATGTCATGTTACTTATGACTTCGTCGTAAGAATTAACTTGGTTCAACTCTCACAGGGAAGTGGAAAAATAAAATCGAAGGTCTAAAAACTAAGGGTCTAAACATACATTTTTTTTTGTAATAAGTAGACTGATGCGTTCGTATTACTATCACGCTTATGATATATGGTCTTTAAGGTCCTTACTGAGGTAAGACGTATGACCTTCTTTAATTTTTTATTTTGTATATTAGTAAGATACGTATGAAGAGACAATATGCGACTCATTAGAAAGTGTAATAAAATGTATTTTATACCCAGATAAATAACAATATGGACGTGCCTAGTTACTGCATTTATTTTATCAACTGTTTTTCATTATCTCATTGAATTAATTTATTGCGCTTAGGCCCCTAGTGTAAACATGTGTTTATCGCAGGTCTTTGACCTATCGGTGATAGTCTAGTAATGTTACATTTTAGCTATTGTATGTGGTTAATTTTACGAATGAAAACCATGACTTTATGCCTAAACTTGTAATGAGTTGAATTCCCAGGCGGCAAGGGTGGCCTGGAAATACCTGTCCTGGATTTATATTTCCAATGAAGCCCAGCTCTATCAATGATTTAATTTAACTTCACGTAAAACTTTTATCGTAATAAGTAAAAAATCAATATTTTTTTACCTGAGGAGTCAAGTTTACTGATAAGTAGGTATGTCGCATATTTAGAAACAAACAGGCTAACGTTTTAGACTTCTAGGTTTTAAAAATAGTATTCTATTAATTTCCTACCTATTCTGCAAGTAGTCGTGGAATGAGAACCTTTATACCCATTTTCAATGGAAGTTGCCCTTTTCGACCTATTTCTGACTTAACGAATAACATTATCAAAAAGAGGTGTTCATAATTTTTATTGTACTTAACGAGAGGAATCGATTGCTTTGCATCATGATGCAAAATTCACAGTTCCACGTTTTCTACCTCGAGGTCTAAAAACTCGAATTTTCAAAATTTCATTCATCCAGGAAATCATTTTTATCACTTATCATAAATAACACGAAATAAGGCCTTGTCGGCCTATTTTATTCTCCGGTTTGTGTAAAGGTAGACAATTGATTTTTTTATGTGAGGTAAAAACTGTAAACGTTACTCGTTTAAAAGAATTGCTAGCTCTAGGTCAAAGGGGTCCTTGACTGTGAGGATGTGAGAAGGCCGTTTTTGACGTAAACTGTCATTTGAGATATATTATTGCAGCAGCTATATATATGTATGCTATATATATGTATATATATATGTATGTGCTCGTGCCGCGCGCGTTGATAAATATAAAATATTAGAGATAATAAATACCTTCAAGCATATTAGAGATAATAAATACCTTTAATACATATTTTTTTAATCAAGCTAAGTCGCGAAATTACAATTACATGGGTTTGATCTAGGTGAATAACAATCGAGATACTTAGTGCTAGTACAGGTTTCTAAAAATTCCAGTTTTGGCTCCTCCAGGTTCGACGGTACTATTAGTACTTTATTTTGAAAAATTGACATTTCCCAATAAATCATATACTAGCTTTATTGTCCGGTAATATTTGTCCGGAGCCCCTGTTCTACGCGGCTACCAAGATCTGGATGAATAATATAGAAAATTTTTATGGCTCTCTCCTTAATAAACTGAGTTACCGGGCCCAAGCTGTGCAAAATGTTTTGGACTAATCTAGTCCTCTCCCCACATGTCATTTCATTTACATATAATTCAGTTGCCTGTTTAAAATTATTTGCTTTTTCTTCTGTGATTGCAATGAGAGATACTCTGTTTTTATCTACGTATGGAACTGGTCCGTGGAATGAATTAGGATAATAGTTGGGAGAATCTTTCTCATTATCATTTACTGGTGCACGTCCGTCTCTGTTATATGTAAAAACTTTTGTTCTATAAGGACAGTTAACGGGAATTTTATTGAAATTGGCTCCTAAACGGTAATATTGTGCATCTCTGTAAGCTAAACGGCGAGCTTCAAATAACTTATCTGGTCCTCCAAGTATACCTGGTACCAAATTTGCTGGACAAAAAGCTAGTTGTTCTATTTCCGCAAAATAATTAACAGCATTTCTATTTAAAACTAGTTTACCCAGTTTTTTAAGCGGATAAACATCTAAGGGGAGAACTAAAGTTACATCAAATACGTTAAATCCAGCTGTCTTAACATCCTCTAGAGTTAGCACCTGTATGCTGACTGTCCAACTTGGAAAGTCTCCTCTTCCAATAGCACTATATAAGTCTCTTGTATAATAATCAGGATCTTCGCCTCCAATTTTTATAGCTTCTTCCGATCTCAAATTCTTTATACCAGCATCAGGCATAAAATGAAATCTTACAAAGTGTATATGTCCGTGTTCATTTTCAACTTGAAACGTGTGAATACCAAATCCAGGCATATGTCGATAACTATCTGGAATGCCACGATCTCCAAATAGATATAAAAATATATGTAAGCTCTCCGGTTGCAGGGTTAAGAAGTCCCAAAACATATTAGGGTCGTTCAGGTTATTTGCTGGATTTTTTTTTTGAGTGTGTACAAAAGTTGGAAAGAGACGTGGGTCATTGAATACAAACATAGGAGTGTTAAAACCGACAATATCGAAATTTCCGTCTCCCGTATAAAATTTGACAGCAAATCCTCTAGCGCCCTGAGAAGTATCACTTGAGCCTCTTTCTGCAGTACCTAATGAAAATCTTACAGCCACAGGTGTCTTCTTGCCTATTTTGCTAAATAATTTTGCTTTACATATACTTGTTATATCATGTGTTACTTCAAAGTAACCAAACGCGCCACTACCTTTTGCATGCACTACCCGTTCAGGTATTCTCTCACGGTTGAGGTGAGTTATAGAGTCCATAAAATATTGATTCAAAATCAGTCTAGAATTTAACGTATTATTAGCTTCCTCATACGGTACTGGGGCCCCAGCGCTGGTGGTCATTATACCGATAGGACCCTGACAAATAAAAACAGTAAATGTTATTACACATACATTTTAAGTTTCCAAAAAATAATGCAAAAATTAATTACACTTACTGTTGTATTTTCTTTGAACAGGACTATTTGCTCAGCCGCTGGGTCCCTATGGCTGGCGACAGCACCACCCATCAGCATCACTAATACCAACATATTTAATAAAGCTAAAGCTGTCATGTAACAATATGAAAGACTCCCGCGCTGCCTAGCTCTGAGTTTATAACGCCCTGAATAGTGTGGGCCCTATTTAACTAAAATTGATAACGCTTTTGGAATAACAATTGCTTATATCTAACTGAAAGAACTATTTCGGTAATTAAATTACCATATATAATACAATTTCCAAGTTGATTAATGTATTGATAATGATTTAAAGATGTTAGCATACCATTACAGCAAAATATCCGTATATAACTATTTCCTTACCGTAAATGTAGACACGGACTTACATGACTTACTGGGTACTAGCAAGGATAATTAATTAAATTGCTTGTATCATACATTTTGGTTTGCAAATTTATGCAAACAGTTTGGATGATAAATTGGATTTAAATAAACATTTTTTTACAGTTTCGAACATTATTTATACAAGTTGCATTAATATTATTCGAGGCAAGCGATAAAAACAATGAATTATATTTTGTTGCACTGTATTACTTTATTATCAAACTAGCAGTGCGCTAACGGTGTTCACACGGAATCTATTTTTTCATAAATATAAAGAATTATTTAAAGGAACAATTTGGATTGACATGTAAATTGAATAGTACATCTTTTTTGATTAATCACAACACAACGTATAGGCTACTTTTTATTTCACGTGGACGGGTGAAACTGTTGGGAACAGCTTTTAGTGTAAAAGATTAAAATCTTCTCTATACACGATATTAGATATTTAACCGCCAGGATCAGAGCATAAAGTTTTCATGAATTATTCTGACCTTAGAGCCACATAATAGTTAACCGTCTGAAAAACTAGCTGTCTTCCCGAAATATACACCCATAAAACACTGGACTTGTTCTGTTTTTATTCTTTATTCTTTATTGTACACAAATAATAGAAAAGTTCATTTCTTGAAATATTACACAGATGCAATTTAATCACAAAGGCGGACTTATCCCATGAAGGTTTTCCAGTTAACCCCTGAGTATTCGAGAGGAAGAATATAACGTGGTACATTAAAGTGAAAAAGAAAACAAAAACATACTTGCATGACAATTTGAGGTAGCTGTAGGTAAAGCAAGTTTCATCATAGTACCGATTCTCAAACATAAAAAAATATTCAAACGCTCTTTTAAATAAACTCGTGATATCGGATTGAAAAGGATATTGTACAGAAGTGAGAGAACATGCGGATATCTTTATACTTTCATCGGAAGCCAATTCAGTTTTCCTCAAAGTTCAGAAATATGATCTAATTACGCATAGCATTTTGGAACATTTTGGAGGCATTCAAGCTTTAATAACAATTAAGAAAAATCTAGGAAAGCTACGTCACAGTAACCAATCAGAAGCAATAATAAAGAATTAGCCAACATTATCTTAGTCTTAACAGAAGGAAAATATTGTAAACGTAAAGCGAGCGAAGAAAGTAAAATACTTTACGACTGATTTCATTAACGTTTGGTGCTCAGGAAAGAGTTTGATTAATGTCGACCTCTACATTTTTAACTTTCCTGCCAAATGGAATAGCAACTCCATTAAAAACAATATTAATGTCTTTTAATAGTATTGTCATGCCGTATAATTTAAAGATATAATTCTAACTATTGTTGTTTGTGATATTAGCGGTTTTACTGAAAGGACAAAGTTTTTCACCAATTCCGAAATAGAAACAAAGTTAAAATTGAACTGTTTGCTATTGTCGTCAATATTTATGATTGAAGCTGAGGCGTAAATATAGTAGGTATGAACAAGCAAGAATCGAAAGTATGTAATATATAATAAAAAAATAAGATGGGGGAAAGTACAGCAACCTGAGGTAGACCTGATGTAAAATGAATAGGGTTTGAGTGACAAATGTTATACTTAACTAATTGCTGACGGCCAAAATTATATATATGACTTGGACCATGATGCAGCAACTATTGATATATTCATTCTTTCGAGGAAGCCGGGAAAATATCGAGCTAAATAAAGTTAAACGCATTATTGAAATCTAAAAGCACCAATATTGTAAATTTTTAATCATTAATTTTATAACAAATAACCTCGGTGACTTTGAGAGCAATTATTATTTAATGAAACATTTTATCATATTATTACGAAATCCTGTACCCTGTACGAAATCTATATTGGAAGGGACTAATTAAATCTAACTAACGTAAATCGTTAGTGAAGATACGACGTACAATATGCTCCAATATTTTATATTTTAAAGAGAAAGGGAAGGATGGGATGAAAACATGGGCCATTTGTGGGCATCCCTGCTTGGTTCATTATATTTATTTTATATTATATGTAAGGTAGATCATTTAACTTACGCAGTGGTAATTATTATCCTTCCTGTAGACTGATTTGGAAAGGTGTCCTTCAAGGCTCTGTGTTGAGCCTTATTCTTTATAATTATATACTGTACGTATAGATGTAACTGTTAATAGTTTTTATCACATACTACAGTACGCCGACGGTCTTGCTATGTACATATCTGGCAAATCAATAGAACAATAAATTTCTAAAATAAACTTGACTGTAGGTCTTTTAAATTTCTGGTTACTGAATCATGGCCTTTCATTCTTCACAAAGCAAAGCATCACAAAGCTATTCCGTTCTTTTTATTAAAAAAAAAAGATTAATTGTTCCAAATGTCGTTATACTTATTGAGTGATAAAGTGATGCTAAAGAAAAAGCCTAGGTTGCGGAGCTTTGGTTGTTTACTAATTTGCAGGGTTGATATTCTAATGTATACATCAAACATTGTTAAATTAATTTAAAAAGAGCAACTTTTGAGTTTCTGGCCCGCTCTTCTCAGCAGACCTGCATTCCGAGCTGGTGGTAGCTTACTCACGGACTGACTACTCTGACATTTTTATAATGTAATAATTGACGATTCGAAAGTGCGTGTAAATGCAGACTTGAATGAAGATGTTTTTAATTTCCCTGAATTTTTCCTTTTCCTGAAGTTCCTTGAGTACTTTTCTTATACCTCCTGCTTATTAATGTTACGTTTCAGGGCTTTTATTCTATTTTCCTAATCTTGTCTTATAGTTTTGAATATTCGATTCAAAACTATAAAAAAATATATATAGTTTTGCTAAAGTTGGCTCTTTCACTTTCACTTTCACTTAAAATTCTTTACCCGCGGTAGTTTCTGTTTTTGTTTATTTTTTGAGCATATTTTCATAACTCCCTGCATTACGTATAATAAACCACACATTTGTAATTTCGAAGTACGATAAGAGTATAAAATAGAAAAGGAGAATGGGAAACAAAATGAAGGCAAAAACAAAAAACCAAGAGAGAGGGAAAATAGCTGTCTATACTTTTCTCCCTTTTACTATTCCTTCCTGTAATGTAACCTGTCCTGCAGGAGAACACGCCTATATGAGCTGCAGTCAATTAATTAAAGCTAGGTAGAATGTTAGATCATTCTACGTGTGAACTGTATTTCGTACATCTCTGGATTATTAACGTTTAATTTGACAATTAAAATATTTGATAGCAGTAATAATCTTAAAATAAATATATTAAAAAACTCCACAAACAGCCCTATTGTCACCAGGCGCAATAGAATAAAAAAACATAATAAATTTATCTTGTATTTCACAGTATTGCGTTAACTATAACATAAATGTTACACGTGGTCGGTTATCCAATTAATTTTAGGTTATATGCAACGTTTGTACTTCAACAAAGCGCCATCTATTGAATACTTACTCAATTCAATCAGCAAATACCTATGTATTGGCTTGGCAACAAATGGCTATCCACATAGCCATTTGTTAGAATCGTATGGAACTAACAGATAATTGTGACTCAGAGAATAAACAAACAATTGACAATAAATTAAAAAATAAATTGAGATTTAATTGTCCTATCTTTCATTTTGAATTAAACTGTACAACTTGCGCAAATTTGATCAAAATCAAAATCAAAATCAAAATATCTTTATTCAAGTAGGCATTTACATGCACTTTTGAATCGTCAATTACATTACATTACATTAAAAAACAAAAAAAAAATTGATTTAAATCGTTTCAGTAGTTTTGGAATCTATCTAGCCATTTGTTAGAATCGTATGGAACTAACAGATAATTGTGTCAACAATAAACAAATAATTCGCAATAAATTAAAAAATAAATTGAGATTTAACTATCCTATCTTTCATTTTGAATTAAACTGTACAACTTGCGCAAATTTGATCAAAATCAAAATCAAAATCAAAATATCTTTATTCAAGTAGGCATTTACATGCACTTTTGAATCGTCAATTACATTACATTACATTAAAAAAAAAAAAAAAAAATTGATTTAAATCGTTTCAGTAGTTTTGGAATCTATAGCGGATAAACATAGTGACACGTAATTCATGTATATTAAGATTTAACTATTGTTTTTAAGTGTATAAACACGTTTGACATTAAATAAAATGTCAATAACTACAAGTCGATAATAACATTACAATTAAAAGAGAAACAGTATATTCTGATATATAATAAATCCCAAAACTGAAACAAATATATACACTAAAGATAAAATTATAGAGGAGAAGCTCTAATCGCTTGCTACGCTCAGGTTTAAACGTGAAAATTATTGCAATAGAATCAACGATGTTGTTAAAGGTAATTTAGATCCCAGTGTCACATGTTAAATCATTGCTTTTTATGTATTTTCGTATGTATATATCAAACTATATATATTATTGTATATTTACGTAGTTAAGTGTGTCTTTGATGTTGAATACTACGTCCCTATCTCCTACATCTATATGTTAATAAATATATTCTTCAACCTAATATTTCTTTAGGAATTTCTCGTACGAGGTAAGTCATCCTTTGTGTAAATCGTCTTTACTATTATGTCATTTTTACTGTTTTATGATACAAAAGTAAATAAATAAATAAAGATGAGAAATAGAGATCATACATTCATGCGTTCAACTTCAATAAAATTTTCACAATTTTCAATAAAATGTTAACCTTTTAGCAATTTTCTTTTTTGCTAAAACTTAGTCAAATGAACCTAGTAATTAGTGATAATAAATGATTTCATCGAGGTGAATAGAAGTCGAGATACTTAGTGCTAATACAGTTTTCTGTCTAATTCAGTTTTTGCTTATTCAGGTTCGTCTGTATTAATATTTTCTCCAATAAATTATATCTTAGGTTAATTGTCCGGTAACATTTGAACGGAGCCCTTGTTCTATGCGGTAACCAAGATCTGGGTGAATAATATAGAATATTTTAATGGCTCTCTCCTTAATAAACTGAGTTACCGGACCCAAGCTGTTCAAAATGTTTTGGACTAATCTAGTCCTCTCTTCACTTGTCATTTCATTTATATATAATTCAGTTTGCTGTTTAAAATTATTTGGTTTTTCTTCCATGATTTCAATAAGAGGTACTCTGTTTTTATCGATGTATGGAACTGGACCGTTGAATGAATTAGGATAATAGTTGGGAGAATCTTTCCCATTATCATTTACTGGTGGACGTCCGTCTCTGTCATACGTTAAAACTTCTGTTCTATAAGGACAGTTAACGGGAATTTTATTGAAATTGGCTCCTAAACGGTAATATTGTGCATCTCTGTAAGCTAAACGGCGAGCTTCAAATACCTTATCTATTCCTCCAAGTATTCCTGGTACCAAATTTGCTGGACAAAAAGCTAGTTGTTCTATTTCCGCAAAATAATTAACGGCATTTCTATTTAACACAAGTTTGCCCAGTTTTTTAAGCGGATAGTCATCTAATGGAAGAACTAAAGTTACGTCGAATATGTTAAATCCAGCTGTCTTCACATCTTTCATAGATAGCACCTGTATACTGACTGTCCAACTTGGAAAGTCTCCACTTCCAATAGATCTATATAAGCCTCTTGTTTGATAATCGGCATCTTCGGCTCCAATTTTTGAAGCTTCTTCCGATGTCAAACTCTTTAAACCAGCATCAGGGATAAAATGAAATCTTACAAAGTGTATATGTCCGTGTTCATTTTCAACTTGAAACGTGTGAATACCAAATCCTGGCATATGCCGATAACCATCTGGAATGCCACGATCTCCAAATACGTGTAAAAACATATGTAAGCTCTCTGGTTGCAGGGTTAAGAAGTCCCAAAGTGTGTTAGGGTCGATTAGGTTATTTGCTGGATTTTTCCTTTCAGCTCGTACTAAACCCGAGAAAAGGCGCGGGTCATTGAATACAAACATAGGAGTGTTAAAACCGACAATATCGAAATTTCCGTCTTCAGTATAAAATTTGACAGCAAATCCTCTAGAACCTCGAGCAGTATCACTTGAGCCTCTTTCTGAAGTACTTTTTGAAAATCTTACAGCCACAGGTGTTTTCTTTCCTATTTCGCTAAATAATTTTGCTTTACATATACTTGTTATATCATGTGTTACTTCAAAGTAACCAAACGCTCCACTACCTTTTGCATGCACTATCCGCTCAGGTATTCTCTCACGGTTGAAGTGAGTTATAGAGTCCATAAAATATTCATTAAAAATCAGTCTAGTATTTAAAGTATTAGTAGCTTCCTCATACGGTACTGGGGCACCAGCGCTGGTGGTCATTATACCGATCGGACCCTGACAAATAAAATAGTAAATGTTATTACACTTACATTATAATTCACAAAAAAATATATACAAAATAATGACACTTACTGTTGTATTTTCTTTGAACAGCACTGTTTGCTCAACCACTGGATCTCTGTCGCTGACGACAGCACCACCCATCAGCATCACCAATACCAGCATATTTACAGAAGTTTAACCTAGTTTGCCTATAGTGCGGCCTTGTTTAACTCAAACTCCGAATTGATATCGCTTTTAGAATAGCAATTACATATCACCAACTGAAATACCTATTATATATTACCGCAATTAAATTACAATTCGTGACAATTTGTTTTCAAGTTTATTATGCATTGATAATAATCTAAAGATGTTAGCACGCCATTTTAAAATAAAATAATGTTGTTTGCTCCATAACCTTGTTAACGAAATGGAGCTGTAAAATTTCATTGTTTATTCCTTTCGCTTAATCGTTTCCTGGTTTTAGAAAAACTCTTTTGCAAAACCAGGATTTTTCATAAATTGTTAGTTGTGCTGTGTTGCCATACTCAGATAACAAAAAATAGGTATCAATCAACTTGTGCAACACAAGGTTTCATCTTCGATCTATTATTATTCTTTATAAATATATTGTTTTTTGGAATGTAATAAAAATCCTTCGCAGCAATATGATACATTTTTCAAATAAACAAATACAACAATCAAATTAATATTATCATCTAAGATCTTACATTCACTCAACTAGCTTTTATTGAATGAGTGATATCACAAAATGCTAAAAGTAGACAAAGGCTTTTGTAAAAATACAGTGAAAGAGAATTGAATGACAGTGACTCTTTACACAAAAGAAATTATTTAACATTTTTTTCTACTGGCCAGGTACTGCATTACATATTAAATACCTTATTAATTATCGTTAAATAAAATTAAAATTACCTAAAATATCATAAAGTGTGAATCGGTAAAAGTAAAGCTCTCAACTCCAATTTTACTTTTCTCATACCAAATATAAAAATATAAAAATCAAATGAGGAAGTTGACTTTGACAATTCATTTTTAAAAATTCCAGCTTTTACTAAATCATCATATATTTTTTCTTTAATATCTCCTCCTGTTGTTGTTTATGTACTATGCTTATGTTCTTAGCTTATGTACTAAGATTATGTACTTTGCTTATGTACTAGCTTTCGGAATAATAGAATATCAGATGGAAATTTTGTATATATGTATGTGGTCCTGCTTCCACGAAAAAAATCCTGGACAGGCGCAAGCATTGTGTTTATCAACCTCTCCTTGCCATAAATTAACTAATATATCGGGTATAGAGTTTAAAGCCAGTACCATATTATTTTAGTCATGAGAGTTGTGGGAGCTGACGAAGTCGATGGCATCAGCTAGTAATCTATAAATATTGTACGAGTATGAGAACCATCACGATTCACAAGTTAAAGTGCATCGCGTGAATTACTAGGACGATTGTTATTGACTTTTAATAACTTAATAATATTACTTATGTCAAAATATTTTTCTTTCTTCACCACTAAATAGGTACGGTATTTGTTCTGTCAAATTAAAATTTAATCATTTAATTTGATCCTCTCCTATCACACCGCGAGTTGTTAGCATACCGGTTCTAAAAAATTTAAACATCGTATTAGATTAACATTAATTTTTTCTATATAAATGTCGGTGTCTATGGAAAACAAATTGCAATCGTGGTTTACGCGTACTTATATCCGTCGTAGACTAATCGTGAATTAGCGGATAATCGAATTGTCGTTTAGTGAAACTTAATAATCTACCTACAGTTCGATATAGAAACTAACCTTCGATGGTTATATAAATACTTAAACCATGATATATCGATTATTAGACCTAAGTATCTTAAGGTAAAGAAAATCATTATCATGTAAATCTCTACCAGTTAAAATTGGATCAGGATTTATTATTAATTTCTACCGCTAATGAGGTATAATGATAATTCAAGAGGTACAGCGCGGTTATGACAGTGTATTACCCAGAAAAAAATACACATACTCTAATTACCTTACCTCGTGTATTACATGGCCTATTACAAACGGTTCGGATAAAATCATGAGTCAGAAATTGCATGAATATAATTACATTAAATTCGAAAACGCTGATATAGGTAATAAGAAGGCCTGGATGTTCAATTAGCCGATTAAAGATAATTATAGTTAAGTTAGTACAATAAAATATCATTTCGTAATTATATTTATCGCTAGAGTTTAAGTAAATAGTTAGAGAATTTTATGAGTAAATATTTTTTGTATTAAGTATATTTGATCATAAACTTGTTAGTCATCTTTGTATTCTTATTAGTATTTTTTATTCTATACATATAGTAAAACTGCAGAAGAGTTCAATTCTGTACATTGATCAAAAATTAGGAGTCTTCATACCAGTAACACAATGCAAAAAAAAACATGTTGAAATTTTTGTCCGTCTGTCTGTTGTCCGGCTTTAACACTAAAACTGCAGGACCGATTTCGATGAAACTTTATTTGTTATATTGCTATTATTACTAACTACGCAATTATCGATATTTATTTTTTGTGTTTTTCATGAAAACAAAATGAAAGTAAAATAACTTAAAGATCAACTTCACTAATTAATGTAACTGACAAAAGTACAGTACAGTAAATACTGTACTTTTGTCATAACTGTTAGATGTTTGACATTTGGCGAGATTTATAAAATACGCGATTCATAAAATATATAAAGCAGATGAATCAGTCGGATTTATAGTATTTTTTTAATAAATATTAATTTTAACAACTCCAATTTAATATTCATTGTTAAGAAAGGACAAAGTCTGTCGGGTCCAAGAATAAAAAAAAAATATTCAACATGGGTGTGACTCGAATCTGGCACCTCGTGGATGCCACCTTCAGCGCTCGCTCGGGGCGAAATAATAGTGAAAGATGAAATTTGTTTTTTGAGAAAGTTTTCCAATGGAACCTGAAAAGAATTCATCTTTGGGGAGTATCCGTTGCAATAAAGCATTTCATATGTCACTTTAGTTCATGTTGTTTAACATTATAACATAAAGAAAGAGTTTGAGTCGTTTAGTTCGTTAACCCGACAAAGTCAGAAACTGGTAGAGTGACGGGATAGTGATAATGGAAAATATTAAAAGAATGTCAATAATATAATTAATTCATAATTCTATGATAATGATATAATAAAATGATTTTATATCTTTTGCCCATTTCCTTTATAACGGATCACTTCTTTTTCAGATTGTTCTGGGTTAATGTCAGTGACCTTTCGGTCTCGATGATCTAATCTTTACTTACTATAACATTTTACAAAGCCAGGAAACGAAGTTGTCAGCATTGGTACCAAGTTATTTCTTCTTGTTTACAATTTATTTTATTCCGCTTGTATTATACGATTTGTTTGCAATAAAGTTTTTGTTATATTTATAACGTCGATAATTTTTACTTTTTCTCTGTGTGTGTCTTTGGTTCTTCAAGAGCTTAATAAAAAATATATGAATAGAATATATTTATTATTTTAATTCAATTTAACATATCGATTTCAAAATACATAATATATAGCTATTTGTTTAACGCTTCAATAATTTTTTGAATTGGTTTTGACAAAATACTGAATAAATAATAAATTGTAAGATATGTATCTTATTATCAAAAAATACAATATACCAAGCACCTTAAATATAAATTACACCTTAGGTACTCAGTTCTAAAATAAGGATATTCTAATATTTTTCCCAATATTGCATATCTTGGATTAATTGTCTGCTAACATTGGAAGATAGCCCCTGCTCTATACGGTTACCAAGATCTGGATGAATAATTTTGAATAGTTTGATTGCTCTATCCTTAATAAACTGAGTTACTGGGCCCAAGCTTTTCAACAAATTTTCCACTAACCTGCTGCGTTCACCACTTGTCATTTCATTGACATATAATTCCGTTACCTGTTTAAAATAATTCGATTTTTTTTCCATGATTTCAATGAGGGGTACTCTGTTTTTATCGATGTATGGAACTGGACCGTTGAATGAATTAGGATAATAGTTGGGAGAATCTTTCCCATTATCATTTACTGGTGGACGTCCGTCTCTGTTATACGTTAAAACTTCTGTTCTATAAGGACAGTTAACGGGAATTTTATTGAAATTGGCTCCTAAACGGTAATATTGTGCATCTCTGTAAGCTAAACGGCGAGCCTCAAATAACTTATCTGGTCCTCCAAGTATGCCTGGTACCAAATTTGCTGGACTAAATGCAAGTTGCTCTATTTCGGCAAAATAATTAACAGCATTTTTATTTAAGACAAGTTTCCCTATTTCTCTAAGTGGATAATCGTCTATTGGAAGAACTAAAGTTACATCGAATACATTAAATCCAGCTGTCTTCACATCCTCCAGGCTTAACACCTGTATGCTGACTGTCCAACTAGGAAACTCACCACTTCCAATAGCTCTATATAAGTCTCTTGTATGATAATCGGCATCTTCAGCTGCAATTTTTATAGCTTCTTCCGGTCTTAAATTTTTTATTCCAGCATCAGGCATGAAATGAAATCTTACAAAGTGTATATCTCCGTGTTCATTTTCTACTTGAAACGTGTGAATACCAAATCCAGGCATATGCCGAAAACCATCGGTAATGCCACGATCTCCAAATACCAGTAAAAATCCATATAAGCTCTCCGGTTGCAGAGTTACGAAATCCCAAAGTGTATTAGGGTCGATCAGGTTATTTGCGGGATTTCTCTTTTGAGCTCGTATAAAAGTTGGAAATAGCAGCGGATCATATATAGCAAATACAGGAGAGTCAAGACCGACAATATCGAAATTTCCATCTTCAGTATAAAATTTGACAGCAAATCCTCTAGCATCCCGTGAGGTATCACTTGAGCCTCTTTCTTCAACAACTAGTGAGAACCTTACAGCCACAGGTGTCTTCTTGCCTTTCTTGCTAAATAATTTTGCTTTACATATACTTGTTATATCATGTGTTACTTCAAAGTAACCAAACGCTCCACTACCTTTTGCATGCACTACCCGCTCAGGTATTCTCTCACGGTTGAAGTGAGTTATAGAGTCCATAAAATATTCATTAAAAATCAGTCTAGTATTTAATGTATTAGTAGCCTCCTCATACGGTACTGGGGCACCAGCGCTGGTGGTCATTATACCGATCGGACCCTAACAAATAGAAACAGTAAATTTCAATACCATTATATTTTAATATACCACAAATTACCATAAAATAATTACACTTACTGATGTTTTTTCCTTGAACAGTACTATTTGCTCAGCCGCTGGGTCTCGGTGGCTAGCGACAGCACCAACCACCAGCACAATTAAAACCAACATATTTAACGTGGTTAAAGAGCACATGTGAAAAAATCAACGACGCCCGCACAGCTTATAACGCTCTGAATGCAACTTAGAACGGACAAGGTGCAATTGTTACACAACTTATAAAATTGTTCAACGTTATTTAAGAATCGGCAATGATATTTCATTAAATATATTAGGAATATTTATATGTTAATAGTTTAAATTTGTATATATTGTTAAAACTTCCAAACTATTATTAATAGGAATTAGTAGCAAATAAAATCAATGGTCTACCTTGCATAATTTATATAATTTTGGACAACAACAGAATTCCAAAAATTTCAATTTGTCCGACTTTTATTTTCTTTTATAACAAAAGAAATAAATCTTGTCAAACGAACTCTTTTATACAATACAGAATAAAAGGGATTTTCTTTTGACCCAATCAATTAGTTCAATAATTGTTTGTTATGGTGCTACAGAACCCTGCTCCAGTTCACAACGCACTTGGCTAGATTTCCTAAATATGTCGAAATAATATTATTATTTCTTCCTTAACACTTTTTTTTTTGTATTGAATATTTCCTTTTTTAACTCTATAGCAAGTTGATTTTAAACTGTTTTGCCTTAAATACACTTTATTTATGACTAAAATCTGCAAGAAATAATGTTCATCGATTATATCTCGTTGCAAAAATTATCGATTATATCTCGTTGCACTCTACCGAATTGCTTGTTAGAAAATAGAAATTTAAGAGTTTTTAGCAACGAACGTACTTGTAGGCTAATTAAAAATATATATTTAACACTAATATTCAGTTTTATATATATATTTTTTTTTTATATATTTTTTAAAACAACTTATAGGATTCAAAATGTCAAAATTATCAACACGAAAATTTAACTGTAACATTTCATAAAATATGATTTTACAGATAGTTTAAACATTCTTATGATTTAATTTTTTATGTTGTAAGATTTCCTTGTCCTTGAGTTTATTGCCAAATTTATTTATTTAACCTGTAATTCCAAAGAGAAGAAATTTACGGAAAATCTTCCAAGTGCTATACTTGTCATCATGGCGTTAACGGTGTGGTTATGATTTCGCAAACAAACAACTTATAAATGGCAAAATACTAAACTCGGAACTGTGTGACAACAGCTATAAACCCTACCAATAGCAAAATGAAAGTCTAAGGTTGTAAACATTGTTTGGTGGAATTATTTATCAAACTTTCACTAAATCATTTTCCCTCCTGGGGGTTTATTTTTTAAAACCTTTCCTAATACTTACTGTATTATTAAAGTAGGAAGAGGAAAAACTTCCTAGTAGCTTAGGTTGTGGGCTGTAATGAGCATTCCATGAATTAGGTACCTATTTTTATATACCTTCCTATAGTCAATTATAAAATAAATGTTGTGATATTTTTAAGTTATACATCTACCGTCACACAGCAAAATTACCGCTTACACGCTTGCATATACGTATATTATTTGAATAACAAAATATTTTATTTTTGTCTATACACCTTTAATTTTTGTGTAAGATACAGGCATACACTTTTATTAAACAATAGATAAATACTTGTATATTTTTAACTTTTTTTTAAAGATAAATTGATTTGAATAATTCATAAATAGATAGATTATTAATGACGCAAACGTGAAAGTATTGAGATTGAGCAACATTTGTTATTGCTAATTGCTAAGGCTAAGATTTCACTCTATAATGCATAATGCAATATACATTAATTTTAATAAATAATAAATAAATTAAATTTGGTAAAAAAATTGATAATTATATTATTTAAATGAACACGCAATTGAAAAGAGTAGGTAATAAAAGTGACTTTTTCATACCAAAGCTGATTTATTTATATATTTTATATTTATGACTAATTCGTTATTTAAAAATGTTACGATTAGTGCTTGTATCTTTTATGCGCTTACGCATCGTACATTGGCTAAAATAGGTTTTAAAGCTCTTGTTCTAAAAAATAGAGCAATAATTAAATGTTAAGGTACAGCTATATATGCTTGTAAGCCAGTTTAGCCAGGCAACAAAATTAAACCTCATTCGATATATCAATACCCGAAGATTCCAATACTTTTAGTCATACTTAGAGGAATGTTCTGGAATCGTGGAGCTACAATGAATGAGATTTATTTGTGGTAAATAGACTTGCGTCTTCTTGGAGTTGAATTGATTGAATCCTGCTTCGAGGAGGTCTCCATTTCGGAAAAAAAATCTTATTTGTGTAAGCAGTTTGCTTGACTAGTATAGAAAGTCTTTGATATGCAGAATAAAAAGTGTCGTTAATAACATTGAACCAACACTCAGGATACACCAAGTAATGGCCAAATGTTAAGGGTACCACCATGTAATGGTCAAAAAAGGGTTAATTGACTGTAATTTAAGCTATAAGACAAGGCATAGTTATGTACTGCCTTCCAGCGTAAGTTTAGCTTCGGCGTTACCACTGTGTAACCTCTATACATTCTATTCATAAATACAAGTGGAGCCACCATACACTACACATGGCTAGGCTGTCTTGGATTTGACAAAAAATATCTTTCTTAGCATACCATCAACCCTAATATGTGATGTCACACTTTCACCGTCTATTGAAGTTGATAATTTGGTGATATGCAAGCTATCAACAAAATTTAGAAAGTTTAGAAAACACTCAATTAACGTAAAACTTTTTGTTTTGATTTAAAACAAGTATACCAAAAAAGTTTACTTCTTGGTCTTCGAATATATTTAAGTTAGTAATATTTATAAAGCTTAAAGTAAGTAAAGGTATTTTATATATTTATTTATTTATTTATTTATTTAAATCTTTTCCACTTTGAATCATTCTCAGTGATCACTTGTGTATATGATATAAACTAAATATAGAATTAAAATAAGTTTATAATTAATCAAGATCAAGTATTTCATTAAAATAAGTATATACAGATACACACTACAATTTAATAATTGCCGTTACGAATATTCACCTGGGATAAAATGTTTATTGTAATATCTCATACATAATTACTTACATAGTTACTTATGTACAATTTGTACACAACCTGAGATCGAAGCTGGTAGAAGAACAAACAATACATTCATTTTCTATACCTATTCTACAATTGCAACTAATTTAAATTAAAATTAAAAAGATCTCTCCCTCCAATTCTCATAATTGTTGAAAAGTTGGCTTGAGCAGGTTTTTTGATTGTATTTATTCACAGGGTGATGAGGTCGTGAATGTGGAGAGAAAACGTGTTAATTCATGTTATTCTTTATATTAAAAGAAGGGTACAAGAGCATACTGGTCACCTAATGGTAAGTGGTTACTCCTGCCCGCGTTCTCGCCCAAAACAGAGGATGTACATCACCGTTGCCAGCTGTTGAGGAGTGAGTAAACGCTCTTTTTATTGTATTGATCTAGAAACACCGCCGAAGTAAGTATATTGCACATCTTGGTGGTTAGTGGTATAAAGTTCCTTAAGATTCTCACTGATGAAGAACGCCGGACATCCAGGTGTCGTGGATGGTATTGTCAGCGGTGGTATGAAGTACGAGTATGAATCTTAGGCCCAGGAATCATATAAAATACTTGCTTGGAAAACTCCCCGTGAAAAATGGGGCAAAAGACGCATAATGATGCAACATGCAATGAGCACTGGGTCCTCAATCTGAATGAATTTTTGCTGAACACGATCAAATGATAGTAGCTGATACTGAGGGAAACCAGACCAGAGGGGCACTTTTTATCAGGCCGGACCTGTGCTCTATACAGAGCCAAAGTCAGACCTGACGTAAAGTACAAGTACTGCTATTGATTACTCCTAATTTTATGGAGGCCAACTTGGCCCTTGCTCTTCAGATGACCGCGAAGCTGATTATCGTTCTAAATTTCGAGATCCAGTACTCCGATAGTATCCAGTACTCCAGTACTCCAGACTCCGGCGTGGCACCTGGAGGAACTCTCTCAAAAAGCGGTTAATTGTTTTATAGTAATATAGTTAAAAAAATGTGTCTAATAATTACTGAACGAGATTTATCCGATTCCGAAACTTTTCCTAAGGTTATAATAGAAGACACAAGTTTCTTTCAGCGCACAGCGATGTTTTCTCAAGAAATTCTTACATGGCCGGTATATATTGCATTCCAAGTGCAGTTATCTCAATACTGAATATCCAACACACAAATATGTAGAATGCGAATATGTTAATGTAAGATAATGTTGACAGTGACACTAATTTATCATATATAATTTCAAATCCAAGCTTAACCTTTAATGTTCATTTGTTTGACTAAAATAACCTAAAAAAATATGTTGTTTAAATTCGTTTAGTGCTATTCAAATCTGTGGTGCTATTATTACAACCTTAGTTTTCCGGTGTTTCGCGAAGCAACATTCATATTTTTTCCTAAATTCCTTTTTTTTGTCTTTTTTATAATTTGGTGGTTTATGAGCACGATCAATTTTTGTCACGGTGAGTGCGACAAGCGATCCCGTAGCGGCCCATTATGGCGATGAGGGTAACCGTTGGTTTTTTTAGTGGGTAGCCTTAAAAATGGCAGCGTCGTCTATGCTGCCGGGTAGTCCCACATAACCACCCGGTCATCACCTTCTTGGCCGGGGGTATCCGTAAAGGATTTTTCCAACGGAAAAAAAAAAAAAAAATATTAAAGCTTATTTATTCTGTTCTTTTATTTAAGCATATTAATTATGTTTTTTTATATTTAAGTCTACTAATTATGTTCGAAAGGAACTTAATTATTATTTTAGATATCAACAGAGAAAAAAAATTGTCTTTGAATATATTTGCTTATTACCGAACATTGATGTTATCACTTATCTGTTAATGTTGTCTGTCAAAACTTCAAGTGTCAATGAAAAATGTGAATATTGTCAAGTTTCAATAAATTCGACATAAATAGTTTATTAATTCGCATTTTTAACTGTTTTCATAAATTGGGATCATGCCAAATCCCTAAGTATTGTTAAAAATTATTTTATTGCGTCATACAACTCTTTGTGTTAATAATAATTAGTCATAATGGCAAGGTCGCCTAAGGAGGATCCAAGATTTAATGACAATACTTGGAATTACCGTACGGAAACCGGCGAACATTGCACACCCGGTGGAGTAAATGAAATTAATCAAGCGCCGATAACTCCAAATACTCCGATTATGCCTGAAAACATGTATGGAAGATCAAATTTTGGGAGCGATGTATACATTAACAAACCATACAATATGCAGACAGCAGATAGTCCAACAAATAAAGAAGATAACATCCCTTTCAATGCTTTGCCTAATGTAAATAGGATTCCTCGTCAAAATTATGGCAATGCCATGCTCAATTTGGGCAACGGTCAGGTGGTACGAGTTTTCTACGACGAAAATAACCAACAATTAATTTTTCCAATGTCTGGCCAATATGAATTATTTAATCATAACCAGGGAATATGTGATGTCCCGTTACAAACGGCGCAGCCATCTCATCTATTTACATTGAATCAGGAGTTTACAGTAAACAATAATATGAATGTTCAGCCACCAACTGCAACAATACAACATAGCACTTTTGGTCAAGAATGTGTGAACCAGTCTGCAATACCTACATCCAACTTTTTAAAAGAAGTATTGGGTAACTGGGAACCCAATTCCTCTGGAACATATTCCCCATTTGGTCAAAATTACCCCTTAAATCATCCTGATGCCCCTACTATATTAAATAACAATCCCATTGAGACAACATTAAATCAAATTAAGCCAGAAGCCTCTCCCAAAAGAAATGAAAATGGGCCCTTAGCTGATACAAGTAACAAGAAGCGTATTGTAGCTGAGGTAAAGCCAATGCGTCCAAGTTATTGTGAAGTGGCCAAAAATACAAAAAATACTCAACCAGACTCAACAAAGAAAGTGAAACCTCAGAATAATGTTGATAATAAAACACCAAGTAAGCCGAACCCGAAACCTGAGAAGTCTTCAAATGTGAAACATACTAATGATGAAACTAAATCAAAATCAGAAAAGAAACCTCATACTAACACCATATCATCTGGCAGTGAGTCTGGTGATATAAATAATGATGACAAAGAAAAACAACAAAAAACAACCAAAAGGTCTAAAAATAAACGTAATAACATGTCACGTAAGTGGTCATCCTTGGACGACATAACAAGTGAAGAAGGTAATTTCAACCAGGACAATGAGAGTCAGTTTGTATTTATCAAGAATGACTCTGAAAAAGTTAAGAAGGAAAAAAAATCTGACAGAGCTAGAAATTTAGACAAAAACAACACAGAAGAAGAATTAAAGGAGGAAGAAGACGAAGAAGAATCCCAATTTGTGTTTCAAGAGGGTCCAAGTGAAGCAGCAAAGGCTAAAAAAAAAAAAGATACGCGTAATCACCACAAGGTTTCAAAGATTGTGCAAGACAAGAAAAAAATAAGTCAGACAAAAACTAGAAAGAACAAGCCTGGATACATGGGCCTGGTTCAAAACTACTTAGAACGCTGGGGTGATGGCACTTGGAAGGCTGCAGTTTGGTTTATTTTCCTACTCTCTGATATCTGCCGCATGAGTCTTCATTTGTCATTTGATTTGTAAGTATATTATTTATGAACTAAAAATATTATCTTAATCTGTTTCTTTAATAATCAATCCATTTAACATGCAAACTAGGTTCTTCTGTTTAAACACCTAGACATCTTACAAATGTGTAAAGGTCAGTCATTTAAAAAGTATCAATCTAATGTCTAATTTGTATCTTCAGGTGCACATCAGTGTTCACACAAACCTATGTGAGTTCTCAAGCTGTCTGGCGCAGCAGTAAAGATTGGCTGTCAAAACTCAGAGAGAACAAATATTTGATGTACATTGATAGAAAGTTTGGACACACCAAGTTTGCTTTTTGGAGAAAACTCAAGTGGCTTAAAAAAGGTATAGCTACTTATAATTCATTCAAAGAGCGATTTGTAATACTTAACCAATGTTTTATTACATTTTAAACAAGAAATAACAGGAAATCTGTCAATTAAGGCTTTCCTTTCAAATGTTCAACACACATACAGAAATGTTAGATACATGTAACAAATTATAAATAAAAATCATTATTTTTATTTCAAATAACCATACATTTTACATATGAAATTTCAAACTCTAGTAGTGACAATGTTCTAATAGGTGTATTATATTTTGACAGAAACGGAACCGGACACCAATGAGAAGCTCAACTCAAATATACCATTACCAGCAACTGGAGAGGAAGCTATGAAACGGTTGCTAGCGTGTAAAGGAAAAGACCCATACAGGTAAATAGTGTTTGTTTAATATATCTTTATTTACTCAACTGTTATCCTGTTTATTGAGAAATGTTAATTGTAATAAATGTAGTAAATAATCATTTATTGGACAGAAATATCTGATAAGATATCACCAGCAGTCATTTAATAAGGATAATATTTATTTAGTATCACAATATTTGGGCAGAAACATTTTAAGATATGATATTTATATGATAAGTGAGACCAACTAACTATATGAGCCTATGTTGACATTATATTAACTTATTAACTTACATGCCATAGCAGTTGTATTACACTGTTTAAGACCTATACCAGTATCTATACTATTATCTCAGAAATCAAAGAGACATTTGATAAAAAGTAACTTTTACCCATATGAACCACTACAGAAAGTTTCTTATCACAGTATCTTTGATATAATCTCAGAAATCAGATATATATAATAGAGATAAAATCTTGTTACTATATGATGTATATGGAAAAATTATGACTTGTTATAAAATCATAAATAATCCAAATATTGTTCCTCCAATATACAAACATACAAAAAACAGGGCCATCTGGTCTTACCAAAGATCACATTTAAACAAGTAAACAAATTAATTCACCATTGACAAACTCGAATGTTGACAAAGAACAACAGAAAACAGTATAATAGTAATAAAGTAAAGAATAATTTAAACTTAGGTAGCCAACATTCTTACTTAAATCAAACAAAAAAAATAAATAGAGTCGGGCTACACTATTTCTTCAACCAAATAAAAATAAATCAAGGTTGCAACCAACCAGTAACTATTATTGGTCTAAAGAAGATAAGAATTACTAGAATCGTAGTTGAGAAAAAGAAACTGGTGCTGGTTTCTTTCAAGTCATCTCATTCTATGAAGTCTGAGGGAAGCCTTGTCTCATATAACATGTGTAGATTGATTATTTTAAACTTCTTCTTCACCTAAACAAAATAGTATGTAAAGAAGCTATTCAGCAAATTTGATTTATCATTTTTTACTATTTTCCAATAAAAAAAATCTTGATCCCATGCAAACAACCATCACAGTCCACCAATATGTCAATATATACTGGTCATTCCAGCATCCTGGGAGTAAGTGTAACTTGCACGGACGAGGAGATCAAGCGCTATTACCGTCGCCAGGCGTTCCTCGTGCATCCTGACAAAAACCAACAACCCGGGGCTGAAGAGGCCTTCAAGATATTACAGCATGCTTTCGATTTGATCGGGGAACCAGTAAGTGTTATCATTATATATTCTTAGTTTAATATATTTTATGATTTAAAAAATCTTAATGTGCATTGTATGTTTGTCTTGTCTCTGGGAAAGGTCTAGGAATACTTGTTGTCTTGGATTAACGGTTTAGGCTCTAGCCATCTTATCGGACACGGAAGACCTTTATCTGTATAGATAAAAAAATATTACTAGATAAATTATATAATGATTTAAAGTACAGATAAGATAGATGTATAATATACATGCTCATTAAGCATTTGTCATCTCTTAAGTCCCGCACTGGACAACGATAATCCCTGTGTCCTGATTGCTTTTACAAACATACACCCAAACCAAACAGCCCAATTTGGGAATCGAACCGGCGACAGTACTAATAATGTGGTGTGTGGCAGGAGCGCCGCGAGTCGTACGAGAGCCGAGCGCGCGTGTCGCGCCACGCGGAGGCGGCCTGGGGCGAGCTCAGCGTGCTGCTCGAACAGCTGCACGACAAGATGGAGTTCGCGGCCAACACCATAAGGTACGTACTCGCACGTACAACTTGCACCCGTGCACACATATATACCCATACACACATACACCCATTCACACATATACACGAATGAATCACTTGTAACTATATCCTTGCGCGCGCGCACGCACACGAATTTCGCTTAAATACGCCTACAGAGTACTATTAATTATTCACCATCTATTTCTTTTTTTTTATAGACCTTCTTTACAATGAAAGTTAAAATGTAAACAATTAGTGCTTTGTCCCATAAAACAATAAACTGTATCCCCACAGATGCACTAACTGCGGCCGTCGTCACAAGCGCGTGGCGACGTCTCGTCCGTGCTACGCGGCGCGCTACTGCTCCCAGTGCAAGATACGACACTCCGCCAAGGAGGTACGAGACCTCGCCTTCAACAATACACAAACTGTTGAAAAAGACCATTCTCAAAGGATGTCTTTACTTTGTGTTAACAATGTATGATATGTACTAGACTTTGCGGTATCCTTATGATATATTATGTTCTCCAGGGCGACATCTGGGCGGAGTCCAGTATGATGGGTCTCCTCGTGATGTACTACGCTTGTATGGATGGCGCCGTCTACCAGATCACGCAGTGGGCCAGCTGTCAGGTACTAACACATATATTACATAGAGAATATCACATACGTTTCTTCACCGGTCTCCCAACTGGAGTAGAGCTAAACATTGATGATTGAACATGGAATTATTTCATCGTTTGTTTTATTTGGTATGTTCACTAATTAAACATACAAAATCAATAAATATTGATTAACTAATTAGCTCGTTAATGTCTCCAGAAGCGCAATCTTCGTCAACTCCGTCCGGACTGTCACGTGGTGCAGTACCGCATCGTGCTTGGAAACAAGGCGGCCGCCACCCCCACAAGGTAACATTCATATGTGCCATTAAAAAAAAATATCATACCAACCAATTCAGATATATTACTAATTTCAATGCCCCCATTTCAATATATGATTTTTAAATTAGTACGCTTCTATCTGAATTGTTTAGTCTTTTTTATTACTTTACGACACATTTTCAAGGTCAAACAATGTGGCTAAATCGTAAAATTAAATGTGTGAATAACATTCAGTCTTCAATCAGGAGCTTGCAAATAAATGCTATTGTACTTTTTTATTTTTTTTATTTGACTGACCGTTTTTATAACTGTTGTCAAAAACATAATATTTACTAACGTTAAGTATTGAATTTCAGTCACGATCCGAATCTGGAAGAATTTCTGAACAACCTTTACAGCAAGTCCGGTGTGTCGTCAAACACAACCGGATGCAAACCGCCCTCGGAATCCACAGATGCAAAAAAAAGACGCAATAAAAGACCCAAACCTTAGAAAATTCTAAATCAAAACTGCCTCAATAAAGAACCTTCAACAGCTTATAAAATTTAACAATGAATATATTTTTTGCTGCAATTCGCTCCTGTCTGCTCCGTCGTAATTGTCTGTGAAAACATGCCTTGATAATGTATAAAACAATATATTTAATACAGAAAAAAATATTATTCAATAAAATTATTCCGTAATATACCTAACAAAGTTAAATAAATAGATATATATAGCACTTTGAAATATGAATAACTGATGAGTTATATACCTCAGAATTAATGGACTTATATTCATTATTGTCATGCAAAAACTGACTTTATGTTAAAACACTAAGGCACATTTTAGTGCAATCAAATTTAATTAATATAAGTCTATTTTTTGGGCGACAGTGTTATTGTTTCATACCTATTAGGTATAAATATTTCTGTCTCGATAATATCACATTTTTTCTTTTTTTATGTCATTATAACAACCAGTGTTGATTTTTATATAAATAATTATGAATCCAATATTTTAGTAATGAAGCCATGTAAATTGGTGTCATTTTTAGTAAAAGAATCTTAATATTATAAAATTGTTACTTAAATATCTATACCATCATTGAATTCTATTTAATTACGTATGACGCCTTTTTTTGTGGTTTCTGAAAGACATTAAATCGTCACTTAGCTCCACTTGTTGATATTAACTATTGAAACCTAAAAGTACAATTGTGTTTGCATTCACTATAATATTAACGATCTTAGCTTTGTGTTGTATTTGACGCGGAGAACGCTACGGATGCGAGTATATTTAGGTTATATTATTTTGTCTAAATACTAAGTCGTTTAAAAGAATATTAAGCATCAAATTCTTTGTAGTGTTCAAAGCAGAATATTAATTTTCTAATAAATAAAATAATGTCTTTATTGTAAGTTGGTAGCATATAAACATGAAAATTTGTTCAAAACAGAAGTTGCCATGAGATTATTAATGCAATGTGAACTTTATATGGATGTCCACAAAGAGCAAATTTGAATATATGAATGTTACTGACTTGCACGTAGATTACTAGGGTCCGCCCTCCTGCCTGTACCAGAGATTACTAATGATAGGCTATACCTAATGTTCACTGCCTAGGTAGTTGCGCTTCGTGTCAGTAAAGATGTGGAAAATATGCTGCTTTTTTTTTACCCTACACTAAAACCATAATATGTATATATAATTATAACATTAAAATGTTGACAATGTATAATAATATAACATTATACATTGATAACGTTTTAAAATCTTTTTCTTATTATATTTTTTAGACATAACATAAAATAGTAGGTTTTTAAAAGACATCTCATCATCTTCATCATCATCATTAATATAAAGTTTATTCCATCACATCATCCTTTCTATCAGTAACAATACACTCTTCATAGGTCCATTTGGGGAACATGCGCTTGTACAGGTTCAGCAGTACTGTGTCTTGAGACTTCAGCTGTCCGTCAAATACACACTTCATGTGACCGTGGGTACCTGAAATAATGAATATTGATAACATGTCACTACACTATTAGAGTTAGTACTTGAATGTCTTTCTATACTAAAAAATCACCAATCCTCTAAGAATATCGGAGTACTTTCAAAACGATAGTACCAATATTAATTTCAATTATCTTATATATGGCTTACCTAAAGGTTCTTTAATGTGTCCAGTTCTTCCGTACTTAGTCCTCAACTTGCAAGGTTTGAAGTAAACAACATCATCTCTGTTAAAGAACAGGAATCTGATCACAGCAGATTTTTTATTTACCTGTAAGTGTAACCAACATATTAATAATCACTGTATTATCACTTAAATACAATGAAGTGGGGCTGTCAATAATTTATATAGTAAGTTGTGTTTCCATAATATTAGACTCCTATGTCCTCATTCACTACTCAACCATTCATTCATCCAAAAATGTATTGAATTAAAAATAACTAAAAAGGCTATCCGGCATAACAAAGTTTTTTTACCTTTACAGTGTGGGCAAAGGTGCTTTAGGAAGCTTGTTACAGTGTAAAAAAACGATAATGTTATAAAATCTTACTTTGTATGGATGTCCTGAAAGCACTATCCTCTTTATAACAAGTCGATCTGGATTACAAGACAATAGCACACCAGATGCAACTAACTGTAACTTTGTATTCTTCTTTTCCTATAATTTATAAGTAGAAAATTTTATATAAATAAAAGTAATTTGTTTTAAAAAAAACGCCAGTAATGTGTTATTACCTTAAAACATAAAACTGTGGATGGGCTGAATTGAATAGGAGCAAAAAATGTTGCAACACAAGTACTTCCTGGTTGAAAGAATCTCTCATACTGAAAAGAAACAAAAAATATTTTACTCTTATAGAAACCTGTAATTAAATTATTATAAATGAAGTGCTCTACCTTGTGTTTACTACCATTTGTATGCTGACTAAATATAGGATTGACAATAAACCTTCTGTATCCAACTTGGAAAATCAGCCTCTCTTTACTCTTTATTGGGTCATCACTAGCCCCAGTGCGTTTGAGAACAACATTCATTAAAGACATTTTGTGTTCATGTGGCAGTAAACCAAATACTGATAACGGAGCATTGGCATTTGATTCATGGAATGCTTTCCAGAGATCTTGCCTCACACCTTTAACATGAATTGTTACATAGAAACCGTACTGAAAACAAAAGCAGATCATTCATCCATCTTATTAAAGAAGACTCATTTAAAATTATGCTTTTAGTAGTGAAAAGGGAATTACCATATTTATAAGGCTATCTTCGAGCTCTTTGTATACTCTCCTCCTAGTACGATCATAATTTTCAAATTGGAATATCCTTGCATAATCTTGTGGTAGGTTTTCCTTGGCATCCCACGATGATGTTCTGAATGATTCTAGACCTCTATATCTCATAAACCTCTCCCGTGCTGGTAGATCTTGAGGAGTGTCAACTTCATCGGGGAATTGCTGGTCCTCTTTAGCTGCTGCTAGCATTCTCAGCATTTCATGCTCTTCATGGATATCAATGGTTGCATCATACTTCTCATCAGTAGGTCCTATTTCAGATTCCATAACAGACTCAAAGTCATTTACTTCTTCATTGTTTTCCTGGTCAGAATCATCTTCCTCACATGACATAAATTCATCATCTTCTTCTTCTTCACTGCCATCCTCAGAATTGTCACCTTCAGCATCTGACTCCACAATCCAGGCTGCCTGATAGTCTGACCAACCTTTGGGGACCTTCTTAGTTTTTTTCTTTGTCTCTTTATTGGAATCTCTGATTTCATCTTCAGTTGGCCATGTCTGTTCTGCATCCATAGGGTCTGGGATATTTTCTCTGTCTAAAGATTCCTGTTTAGTAGGATTTGCAATTTGTAATACTGACACTTTTGTGATATCTGCATCCATTGTGTCAGATTGAACATTCTCCTTGCCTGTGGTTAATGGATGAGGGTCATCCAGGCCATCTATCCGCGACATTTGGAAATCTCCTAAACCAGTAATATGGATAAGACCATTTACATTTAAAGGCATGCCTCTAAGATAACCACTAAGTTTTAAAGTACCATTATCTCCTTCACTATCTGGTACATAGTCAATCTCCTCTGCAAGCATATAAGGTCTCTTTTCTCTATGGTGTATGACATTCCTTTTTTGGTTCCCAATTCTACGCAACAAATTCAAACCATCAGAACTTTTATCTAATTGCATAACTTTTTCTTCTGGCAACCATTTAGAGATAAGTTTTTGAACATTCTGTTTTTCAGTAGTTCTCTTTTTTGGGTTAACACCCTCAATATCCATAGCAGCTACAATAGGGGTGGGCATTCCTTGAGCCATAGCTAAAGCTAGAGCCCTTTCTCCCCATTCATCAACTGGCTCATCCAGAGCTGAACTGACAAACAAAACTGTGTCAGATATTTTGAGAGCATCCAGGAGAGCAAAATCATTATCTATTTCAGGACAAATAAATGAAAAACGCTGTTTGAAATGGGGCAACCTGTAAGAAGTATAAATTGATATTCCAAAAAAAAAAAATAAGCATATTTTTGAAATTATATGATGATATTTTTTATGATAAAATTAATTATGAAATAATAATTAAACTTCAACTAGTATCTAAAAACTAAAATAAAGTTGAATTATTACCCAACATGCAGAATGCCATTTTCACTTTGACTAACAATGGCTCCCTCTGAACATGTCTTCAGTATAACCAGGGCAGATTGAACATCCAGTTGCGCATTCAATGGCACTACACTAATGAGAAACGGGGGATTGCGTTGACCACCAAGTGCGCGCTTTTTAGATAGAACTTCTTCACGTTTGTTTTTACGAATTTGAAGCGCTTGATGACGACGCTCTTCCTTCTTCAGAATGTGACGGTTCCGACGCACGAACTCCTTTACATTTACTTTACCTGTTCAGAAAATTATTATTAATAAAAACACACTCAAATCAAAATAATGAAGTTTATTTTTAACTTATAACCTAACCCTTCACAGCGGCCGATATTCCTCGTTTCGATCTATGTCGAGACTTATGGACTTTGTTACTTTGTTTAAGGTTTCCCGATCGATGAGCTTGCTGCATCTTGATGCATAAATATCCGTGTAAAAAAGAGCAATAATTCTTCTTTATAATCGGTATTTATAATCACAATTCACAACAAATTCACATGGTAATACAAAATGTGATTTTGTGACTTTGACATTATATTGACAGGTACAATATGACACCGACGGCTGTCATAATCACCGATATAAGTGTTTGAAATCGATACACATTAAAATAATATTGCATGTCGATATAGTTCCCATGCAGTTTTTATCGGTTAAATATCGGTTCTTTCTATTACAATATTGAAATAATAAGTTTTATTAATACAATTTGTGTTTATTTATCTTACATTTGGTTTTAAGTAGTTAATTAAATTATCGTTATGTTTGCATTAAGTCATTTTATAAAAGAAAATTCATTATGTACGAATGCTTTTGGAGTAACGTTATGGCAACATTTCGCACGCCAACACCACAGGTCACGTGATATGACGTTGTGGACGTGTCATTTGTGAATAGCTCGTTGGTGGCGTTGCGCAGGTTCATTTTTGTAAAAGTCTAGTTGGAGTCTTATTATTGAACAAAAGTTGAATGGTTCCAATTGAACTAAGCAGTTGATATTTTAGTTAGGATAATTAAATCACAGTAAATCAAAATGGGAAGTAAGTATTCATTGTATTTGCTTATTAAATTGGTGCTAATACTTATGCATAAGACACGTATCAAAATTGTTTTGTTACAGTCGGGATTGTGTGTATAAAATAAGATATCTGTGTTAACTGTGATATTCAATCCATTTATTTACTTTCAGTCAAATTCCTGGAAGTAATAAAACCATTTTGCAGTATACTGCCAGAAATAGCGAAACCGGAGAGAAAGGTAAGAATGATTTTACACAATTAGTATGACTGAAAAAACTGTATTTTTAACCAGATATTGTCTTGTAAACGACGAATAACTTAATTACATCTTAAAAAGATGTTGTAACCTTACAATGTAAGTGAAAGTATTATAACCTATTTTCTGTACCAATTCATAACTGTAAATTGGTGTCCAAATCTCAAGACCTTTGTAATGATAGTGTTATCTTTTTCAGATCCAATTCAGAGAAAAAGTATTATGGACAGCAATCACACTATTTATTTTCTTAGTATGCTGCCAGGTAAGTCAAATATTTTTGTTATAGGTAACCTTAAATAACTTCAAGAGAGTGCCATATGTTATTAATTATTAAATTATGTCCCATTTCCTTATATATAAATAATGTTAACTAAAATGCATAATATGTATACATTTTAAATCGAATTATCAAAAAGAGTAACTATAATATTTAGAATTTATTAAAATTTTTCTTATCTTTTGTACTGAAAACAAACCAAAAACTATACATGTAAAATTTCAGATCCCATTATTTGGAATAATGTCGTCAGACAGTGCGGATCCTTTCTACTGGATCCGTGTGATCCTGGCATCGAACAGAGGAACCCTTATGGAGCTCGGTATCTCACCCATAGTCACATCTGGCCTGATCATGCAACTGCTAGCTGGTGCAAAGATCATAGAAGTAGGTGATACCCCCAAAGACAGAGCATTGTTCAATGGAGCCCAAAAATGTAAGTTTGTAAATTAAAAGTTGATAAGAATGTCTTTTTAATATTTATTTAAATCAAAATTGAGTTTTGCTAATTTTGTTACATTTATTTTATGCTGTTTGTAGGCAAGTTGATAGCTGTGATTTTTTTGTATATATTTTGTTAGTATTTTGTATATTAAAGTAATTAAATTCTTAGTGATTCACACACACATTATGTATGCTTTAGACATTTAAATCAATTTAGACTTAGAAAAACGAATACAACACAAATTTTAAAATTCCTTCCCACACCCCAGTATTCGGAATGGTGATCACCGTGGGTCAAGCTATTGTATACGTGATGACGGGGATGTATGGTGAGCCCAGTGAGATTGGTGCTGGAGTGTGTCTGCTCATCATCATTCAACTGTTTGTGGCCGGATTGATTGTGCTGCTCCTCGATGAGTTGTTACAAAAAGGTATACCATTTGAGGAATTTATTTTTTTAATATAATTGTTCATGTCATTAAGAATGTTGTGTCTAGAAAGTGAAAGTTTACTTATACATTATATTAACATGATATGATTTAAGTATTTTTATTTGTGTAGGTTACGGTCTTGGCTCTGGTATTTCCCTTTTCATTGCTACCAACATTTGCGAAACTATTGTTTGGAAGGCCTTCTCTCCTGCCACCGTCAACACTGGTAAGCTAAATTTATATTAGTTTTATACCAAAATTTCATAATAAATCAAATTATACAAATCAATACACTTAATATTGCTTCAAATACCAATTTTACTTATTAAAATATTTCCATTAATTCATTTTTTTATTTATTTATTCTTAGGTCGCGGTACAGAATTTGAAGGCGCGGTGATCGCTTTGTTCCACCTGCTAGCAACTCGACCGGACAAAGTCCGCGCCTTGAGAGAAGCCTTCTACCGACAGAACCTTCCCAACTTAATGAACTTGCTCGCCACTGTTCTAGTGTTTGCTATAGTTATATACTTCCAGGTAAATTGACTTGACTTTATGTATTTCATTCATATCATATATAACACATTTATTTCTTTCTTTTTTTTTTAGTCAAGATAGAAAATAGATTAAAGAAAGGATGAGAATACTTTAGTATAATGCATTGTTTATCTTTCACAGGGCTTCAGAGTGGACCTACCCATCAAGTCAGCTCGCTACCGCGGCCAGCACTCTTCATACCCTATCAAACTGTTCTACACCTCCAACATACCTATCATTCTACAGTCTGCACTCGTCTCTAATCTTTATGTTATCTCTCAAGTAAGAACTATTATATTTTTATAGCTATTGAACATATTTTATCAAGTTTTGACAATTAGTAATGTTCTCTTACATTTAAGTTAAATACAAATTTGATGTTTAATAGTTTTTCTATTGAAAAATTGTAACTCATTTATCATAAAAAAATTACAAATACATATTCCTTGATCTAACCACATGAATCTTGCAGATGTTGGCGGTGAAGTTCAGTGGTAACTTCCTGGTGAACCTGTTGGGTGTGTGGGCGGACGTAGGCGGCGGCGGTCCCGCTCGTGCCTACCCCGTGGGTGGCCTGTGCTACTACTTCAGCCCCCCGGAGTCACTCGCGCACATCGCCCACGACCCCCTCCACGCTGTCATGTACATCATCTTCATGTTGGGATCTTGTGCATTCTTCTCCAAGACCTGGATCGATGTCTCCGGATCATCGGCTAAGGATGTAAGTGGTTTTGTATAAAATTAATATTAATTTAGATATCTTAGTGACCATGAACAGACTATATCACAAATAATCCAATAGGTGGCGAAACAATTGAAAGAGCAACAGATGGTGATGCGCGGTCACCGGGATAACTCGATGATTCACGAACTTAACCGTTATATCCCAACCGCGGCGGCCTTCGGAGGTCTCTGTATCGGAGCCCTGTCGGTGCTGGCCGACTTCCTCGGAGCGATAGGATCCGGTACCGGTATTCTGCTGGCCGTTACCATCATCTACCAGTACTTCGAGATCTTCGTTAAGGAGCAGGCGGAAATGGGCGGCATGAGCACCCTCCTATTCTAAGACTTTAGTTTAAGTGTGTGTGGGTTATGTGCTATTTATATAAACTTTATAATAAATAATTTACAAGTACAGATTTTTTCTTTACCGTTTCACTCCTACTGTTAGTGTTCAATTTATTTCATTGAGATGTGGATATAGATTTATTCTTAAATGCTATTGTTATGTTTCATGATGAATGCTATGCTCTCCTGTTGAACTAAGTTGTAATTATTTACATATTTTTTATTTACTAGCGGTTTCTGACAAAGTGATGTTTTGTCGATAAACCTTAATTTTCTTGTTGGGAAAGTCATTTTATAAAAGACAAATTTATTTGTATAAATTATAGGCTCTGTTTTTAATTAATTCAATCTTACTTAATTGGCTACATGAGATTTTCAATAGTTAGGATGTTCACTAAAACTGTTGTTATTAAATATTTTTTTTGTTGTATTTTTGTGATAGACTATTTATATAGTATAGACCACTCAACATGTCAGTAAAATTAAAATTTTAATAAAATTGTTGTTTTATTACTAGCTTGACAATCCTAGTTATATAAAATTAAAACTAAAGAAATCCTCACTAAAGGTTTTATCATACAAAAATAAAATTTTAATAATATACTTTTAAGTATAACTGAAAAAAATATTTTTCTAACTTTAAAACCAATTTAATTTATGATTTAAAAAAACGAGTGGACGTATCTTTGCTAAGATCCGTAATGCACAAAATAATAAATACAATATAAACACACTAGCATTATTAAACGAAAGCAGAGCTGTCTGTATGTGTGAAAGAAACTAGTACGAACGATCACTAATAAAATAGGAAAAAGAACTTCCGATTTTTTGTAATTGCTCATCTTCAAATAAAGGAAATCTTTCGTTCAATGTATGAAGCTGGACCTAATAGATTTGAGTATTTTAATTTCGTTAAATTATTTTGTCAGCTTATAAACCTGAATTTCTATGAGAATCTGTCATCGAGCCATATTTAAGTTGAGCTTAATTTTATATATTTTACGTAGCAAACTTGTTACATTTCTCTACGTTCAGTTGACTTTACCGGAACGGAGGAAAATAACAGCAATATAATTTGATCACATTTTACTAATTACATATACTTCACGCAAAAACTTTATCGAAAGTAATTTTAAAAAAAACTTTGTCTAGGATACCAGCAGCTAGGAAAATTTATTGCCACGGACCTAAGATTTGACGACAGAAGCCCAGCGGGCTTGTCTGGTTATTTTTTAAAACCATATGGCCGTAATTTTAAAATTACTTAAATACATTATACTCAATCTAGAAGTAGACTGCCAGCGATCGCTTTTTACCCACGATATTGTGTAACAGTTGAACGTTTGCTGAGAGCTTGTTGAAAAAGTGTAAAGGAACATTGATCCATAAGAGAATGAATAAATAAATTTAATATACATGCTCTTAAATTTAAGTTATTTTTAACTTGCATGGTGTAGGTAGACATGTATAGAGGTTTTACCAAGATTTGCTTTTATTGAATTTGGGTAAATATTTGTCACCAGCTATACATGTCTTAAAATTCTATTAAGAGTAAATGATACCCGCAGGAATATGTCAGAAACCATATGCGATAGCCAAAATGAGAATTTTCCAGATAAAAACCTTATTAATACTGTCAGGTTTAGAAGTGACTAATTGTTTTCATAAATGGGATGTTTGACAAGAAACGTTTTTGCTTGTAATAAGTTGTTAATTTGGAACCTAACCCGCTGATGGTGATATATTATATACTTTATTTAGCAGGTAATCGAATCTTCTACAACTAAAGAAATACAGTTTCAAAAATGTAAATAATCCTCCATGACAAACAATAGAAAAATGGTGCCCACCTTTTCGCAGTAACGCACTAGTAAATAGTAAAAAAAATAAAACAAAACTCTTTAGTTATGTAACTTTATTCTCCTCACTAGACATGCAAAATACAGGACAAAAAAATCAAGATTAACCCTGTTAACTTATAGCCGTTGATGAATATTTTAGTAATGATTTTTAAATAATAACACGCTTTATGGTAACAATTTTATAATTTTGACAGTTTTTCCGAAATACGAATGAGATCCTACTTATTCTGAACCGCTTAGATCAAAATAAAAAAAATAATGGTGCCACAGTAATACGAACCTAAAGATACTCGTATGGCACAACACTTAATGTATATTTTACTACACATCAATAGGCACTTGGCGTTTAACGGCAATGTAAGGAATAAGTTATTGCTTTAACAATCTCGGAACCAAACTTCTATATATCCTGTATCTTGGTCCCTCACCAAGGTTGGATCTTTACATCGCTCGCTCGAGGAAGACGTAAATATAATCATTGCCTTCTATTTCCATTTCAATAAACCATAAGAGTCCTCCAAACCTACCGCATACATTGAAACCCCAGTATAGTAAAATAGATCTCTCGATGAAACATTTGCTTACTACGGTGGTAAATTATTATCTCGTGGTTGTTGTGCTTGCCTTCCTTTTACCTTCAAGTATATAAAACATTTAATTATTTAAAATATATTTAGGAAAAGTACCACCGCAATTTCTATTGTGTAATTATCATCTAACACTAGGATTTTTACTAACGTAAATTATTGTGTATTATAACCAAAATATAGTATATTCAATGACTGCATAAATATTAAATCAAAATTTTATAAAGCACAGATTTCTGTATTTTTTTTAAACCATATTTTTGCATCTCTTAACTATTCAGCGAAAAACATATATTCTTTATTTTTTACAAATTTATATTTAATAAATTGAAAGCACTATTTCATATCCAGTTATATATACAACGCCACTATATTTTTTTTCATAGGATTGTAAGAATATACCGTTTGCGACAATTAAATATTCCTAGTTCTTAGTCATATCAAGGTCTTGAATTAGTATATATATAACACATAATTAAAATAAGTATAATGAGGAAAACATTTATTAAAACAACATATTTTTTTTTGAAAAAGTAAAGGAAAAAAACAAACAAAAATAACTAAAAATAACGGTGCCAATTATTCCCTAAAAACATGGAGTCAAAAAGAAAAATTCGAATCGCAATTATCAGATTTTCTTCCAAACACCTAAACCGATGTCGTTTGAGCCCCATGCTAAGTGACAATTCCTTAATATCAAAAAACTAAAATTCACAGTGTAAATCAATCAACAGTGATTTCAAAAAGAAACACAAGTGTCTAAAAGTTGACTGTCCCATTAAAATAAAATATAATCTAAAATATAACAACAAATTCATTTCGGGCCGCACCAGGCAACTGTTTAACCCTACGTGATTATTCAGACTACCAACTAGGATTTCGCTAATTATTCTTTCGTTATTTGTACATGCATAATAGCACTTAAAATGTAAGTTCTAACTCTTCAAACTATATAATATGGTAATTTAGAATATATCCACACGGGCCGCCTCAGAGCTATTCTCATTGAGACTGAACGTTGCCAGTGCGCAATCAATTTAATATAGACTCTTCCGAAATTAGTAGTCAATTACTATTAATAAAGCACATTAATTATAATTAACAGGTAACAAGAATAATATTTTAGCGTTAGTAATTGCATACCGTACTGTTACATTTTGCAAGCTTCCGTCTGAAAGCTCTGTCAGTATTACTATTACCCGTGAACGGACCACGGCACTGCAACTCGTAAGAATATGCAAACTTTATGATAATGCATTGTATTCGGTCATTGGTTCATAACGACAATCAATTATTCTCACGAATTTTGTAGAATGTAAATAATTATTTATAATAAACTGGCAATAACATACAACTTAACAAAAATTTTGGCTCTCCTAAGCGCACTAGCAACACCGAGAACTTCATAATACACATCGGTTACGTTATGCGGCGGTCTCGATCTCTTCCTTGATTCCGGTCTGCTCGGGGGAGGGGAGCGCCTTGGAGGGCGTCGTGTAGGGTAACGTTTTTAACTTTCGCGCTTCACGCCTCTGCTTCGTCTGTTGCATCACCAGCCTGAGCTGCTCCAACTTGCACTTAGTCTTTGAATTCTCCAACGCGAACGTTTTGGCCTTGTCGCATTTCTTGCACAATTCTCCAGGGCTGGTTTTCCCCTCACAGGAGGCACACACGTTGGGGTCGAGTCGTTTGCACTGACAGTCCTTGATACACACACAGCCCTTGCTGGTGGACGGGTGTCCGTCGCACTGCCCGTACGAACACGTCTGGCTGCAGCCGATACACTTGGTTGAATCCTCAGGATTCCCCGTCATGCAGGAATGTTTTGGCTCCTTCTGAAAGTGAACAAGAGATTGTAAATATAAGCAATGAAAACAAAAATATATACAAATTCAGTAAATAAAAAAATTACAAGTCTATATTTAACCTGCAAGTAGGTATCAATGATATAAAGAAATATGTCATGTTTGCATACAAATCAAATTCAGGTTTTTTAGGTTCAAAAAGATGGTAACATTTTGTGAGATAAAATGAAAGTTTTATATTTTTTTATTGAAATAATAAGTGGGTCAGTGTTCTCTACTTTGCAATAAACACCTGTGCAATGTTTGAACTGTGAATGCTGTTTACCTGAGCTAAGGCAATAGGCGGCGTCGCACACAGTAAGTCGTTCAGTATGTGGATTATTGTGGAGATATCCCGCTTTGGTCGTCCATATCTGAAAAACAACACAAGAGGATACTTATTATAATTGTTTAGACAGTACAGTAAATTACAGTCCAATGTAAAATCTATTATTCACTAAGTATTAGCAACTCCTAGTTCATTATTAAATTAACTAAGCACTGTTAATATATTTAAAGACGTTAATTGTTATTAAGTATATTGTATATTGATTCTTGAAATGGTTAATATTTTAGTGGATAAAGCTGCTGATATTATAAATGCAGGTCCGAGTGTGATAGAATACTAGGCACTATATTACATTCTTTATGCTTATTGTAAAAGAAATAGTTAATTTTCATTACTATCTGTAATTTAAAATAATAATATATTATTGTCATTTACGCATGCTGCAGTAAGTTTAAAAAGCAAATACATATAACAATTCTGTAAAAGATCTAAACTTTACCAAATCGTTATTCTTCAAAAAATAAGAGCTCTTACACTTTTTAAATGAATTAATAATAAAATCATAACATACCTGTCTTGAAGAGCTGGATTTAGGGTCCCCGAGAATGTTCCTGAATATATTCCTTTACCATGATGCTTCATGGACTCTATCACAGCACCGGGACGAATTTTTGTACGCACGGGTTCCTCCACGGCTTTGAGATCTACTTTGTTAGTTAAAACTTCCTTTGATAACTTCTTTAATTTTTGGGTCAAATTCTTCGAAGCTTCAATTAGAGCTTTTGTGTCTACAGGTGGGGTGGGGGATGCCCTCTGTGGCTTTTTTGGAGCATCTGGAGCCCTAAAGGTTTGTTTAGATGTGGAAGGTATTGCTGTTTCCTCTATAGGGCCAGATATTTGAACAGGCTTTTTACAACTACTCACATAAGGCTCTGTTCTTGAGGTAGACGGCTGAGGGAAACTGGTGTCTTGGTGACACACCGGCTGAATTTTCTTTTTATGTTTATTTACAACGGACTGCATAAAGGCTTTTTGTTTATTATGTCCAATGGGATGTTTGAATTTTGATGTTTTATGAAGTAAATATTGAAAACGTTTATTTTTTAAAGGTTCATTTAAACTTTGGAAAGATGGTAGCGTGCCAGCTGAAGATTCCTGTGTTCCATGGCTTGTAGTGGCCAAATTTGATATTTCTCTATCCATCATAGATTCATCTTGCTCATCAAATAAGCCTTTATCTACTGCACTGTTAAATAAATTTTCCATGGGATATTCATCTATTGTGCTTTCGGCAAGGAAAGAGCTCTGGTCGGTAAAATTGTCACTATCATCACTGACTGAACTATCTGGGGTATTTGATGTGGAGGGACACACTTTGTCACACATGGCACTTGTGGAGGGGATTGCTTCTGCTGCCAATTTGCTACATGATAACAAGTCTATTAAACTACTTTTTACCGAACTTGCTATAGCTGCTTCTTTACTTTCCGCTGTTGTGTCTATTGGACTAGAGACCAAGTTAGATAAAGACTTTATTGGAGACTGTTCATTTTCTAGTGATGTGTCTGACAAATCTGATAGGGTGCAGTTTGAAGTATCCATCATTTCCTCTTTTTCTGTACCTTGTGCCGATTTCTCTGCATATTTCTCCTCTGCCATGGTACGATACAAATCAAATGCATTTTGCAACAAATCTAAGTCCTGTTTTAAATTGTTGGCTACATTGTCTTCTTCTTTTTTTTGTTTATTCTTATCACTATTTGTGATAGTCTCATCACAATGTGGGGGTTTGTGTGGAGTGCTCTGAGGGCTTGGTGTGTCTCTAGAATCACATTTCCTGCGGACTGTGGTAGTTTTAGTGGGAGTTGATGTTCTCAATGTGCGACTGCCACTTGAAGAAGATGTGTGTAAAGTTGACAATTGTAACTGTATTAACATCATGTGGTCACCCAATCTCATAGTCAAATTTAGAGGTGATTTACCACTCAAAAAGTCATTCACTTGTGTGTCATTCAAGGACTCCAAGGCTTGCATCACTGAATTTTCAGGTCTTTGACTCTGAAAAGGTAAGAAAGTAGAAAAATAAACGAATTGTTCGTCACTAAGAGATAATAAACTTTTATTGATTAGCTTTACATTATTGTGAAACACGTGATTATCATGGGGCGTTTCGAAATTAATGACGTACTCACCAGAAGGCCCGTCTCGACGCTGGGCAGCAAAATGATGCGCGATCCATCTAACAATCCGTTTTCTTCTAGAGTACCGTCCCTTAGTTGTCTGCGAAGACAAAATTATTTATCAATAATCATGTCATAGGACGCGGATGCGTCATCGTATCGACGCAACTTATTTCCGTGATACCTATGTTTAACAATAGAAGCTTGGCGTCTGACGCCTTCGTACTCACCTTTCGCGATGTAAAAGGCATATTCGATCCTTTGACACTTTTAGTTTCTTAGAAACGACTTTTTTTAAGTGTTCCACTGTGTTTTTACCGTTCAGACTGATAGAGAAATTACCACCCGTAGTCGTTTGTATATTTAGCGTTATGTCCGTCGAATGGGACGAGCCACACCCGTACACTTCTGTTCCAGTTGCACGTTCCATATTTTACACATAAATTACACTGAAATTTTTATAAAGATACTCCAATAATGCACTAGTTATCTAGGATTACACAGCTATTTTATTGCAGGATAGGAATAACAGGGTCACACGCTAGACCCCCAGATTTGATGTGGCCGTCGGTGTGACCAATCTCCATCGCTGATTTCCCGTTATTTTTTTTTCTTCAACAGCTGATGCGAAGCAATGTTCATTTCACGTTCCATTTTGTTTTACCTTTAATAAAATATGTTCAAAATATATAATCAGTTTACATTATTTAAAGGCAACTATCAAACATTCGAATTTAAGCTTTTTTCTTGACCCTCTTAAACTATTACAATACTTTGGCTTCTTAAAAAATGTTTTGAATATTTTTATAATTTAAATTTTATGTAAAAAGGAATTTTACTGTCAATGTAAGAAAATGTTTGCATCGTAAATGTCATCGAAGCTTTGTGCGGGAAATTCGAAAATTCAACTTGCACTGTCAACACAATGCATGGAATATCGTACGCTTAAATATTTCGTATACACATCGACCTTTGACCTACATATAAATATATTTTTTACCAGTATTTGAATATGGAAATGAGTTAACCGGTATATTTAAATAAAGTATTTTATTATGTAATAAAGACATTATTATTTCACCGTTATTATGATCTATCAAATAAATATATTATGAGCAAAATGAACGTTGGTAGCAAACAAGTATTGGTACTAGTAATTAATATTTAAGTCATAGTTTTATGCTGTATTATATGAATATTTATGTGGGGACAGAATAAAACGAAACCATGTCCTTAACCTTCTTTATTAAACCCAGCACCTTCACTTTAAAAGAACAACAAACTTAACATCTATCACAGCGTTGTATTGTTTAAAAAGGTTTAAACTTATTTTTGCATTATTAAAACAAGTAACAGTTTATTGATTCCACAAATAATGAAACAAACAATAATTAGAATCAATAAAACGAAAAATTGTGATGAGTTATTTATTTAGTTTGATGACTGAAAAGATAAAATAACAGTTATTCTAATAGTAACATTTATTGTAATATAATAATAATTTTCACTGTCTAAAATATTATTTTGTGAAACTGGCACCTTAACCAAGACTTACGTACTATTTGTTCTATGGTCCATAGGCTTAGAAAATATATTTGAGGAATAAATCTAGAGAGAAGAGGTATTTTTTTTAAATTATTGGAGATAATAAGACAATCTTTATATAATCCAACCATATCCAATGAATACAAGTATTTAATAATAATTGATAATATTACATTAAATATTATTGTTGTATTGAAAATAATGACAATACACATTATTATTATTGGTACAGTTGTAATAATTTAAGAGACGGATAATCTTATGAAGTTACGGGAAAAAACAATGAGAGTTTATATAATTATATCTGGACATATTAGACACTATACTTAATATATCGTTAATATAAATACACTGCTCTGATAGCCAGTTAGTATAATTAAGTACCGTAAACTGCATACATTATTTTATTTCATATATTATTTTTTCTTGAAACAGCATGGGAGATTATTTGACAAGTGGAAAATCTTTTTTTATATTAAACATACAACCTTTTTTACTGACAGCAGTAATATACTATGATATAATAAAAAAAGTAATTGTTTTGTTTACTGTAGAAATAAGTTGTAGTTTTATTATTTAATATAATTTAATATATGAATAAATAAGTTAAATTATATTCACAGGCAACATTTAATTATTAGTATTATTACATATAATTGATCAGTCTAAATATAAACTTATAACTCACTGACTTTTGTGGTCCCAATTCAAAAAATTGTATGGATATATATTTAATATAAATATTACATATTAATAAAATAATTAAATATGAATACAGAAATATGTTTACAAATATACTCTTTTGTTTTTTAACAGTAATAATAATTAATATTTTTTGAAATATAATATTTTCTATCCATATGATAGACTTTGGATTATTTAATATTCCAGAATTCATAAAATGATCTTATAGACCTGTAACCATACTTAATAATTACATTTATAATGTATGGTTCTGTGATATTTTGTAAATAGTAAAACATACTTTTAAAAATATATAAATAACACTATAAAATAATATTTTCAAAACATTTAATAAAACAAAACAAAAAAATATAATTGTATTTAACTAGCTAGACTAAAAAAACCTGTTATATAATAATAAACTACAGAAGATGGTAATGTACGATTAACCACGATGCTTGGTACAATGGTATGATTAATCTTGATCCATGGTACAGGGCCACGATTAACCGTGGTCATTGGTACAAATGCACGACTAATCGTGATCTATGTTAGAAAGAAACTCACGGTTAACCGTGATCCATGGTACAAATGTACGATTTACCCTGGTCCTTGGTACAAAGGCATGATTAATCGTGATCTATGGTACAAGGACACGATTAATCATGATCCAGTCGATCTATATCCTTGGATGGATTGGATGGATGAAATGGATCACGATCCAAATTCTTGTGTGTCGTTGTCAATCTCTCCAAACACATATCCCCCGCGCCCGTCCATCTGCAGAAAGTGGTCGTGGTGCTGCCACAGGGACTTCCGGTGAGACACCGTGAACAGCGATATACCCATCTGTGAAATATGTATTAATAAAATTTTGTGTAACTTAAATATTTAAGGGTCCTAACTTTCAAGGTTATAGAAGCTAAAGATTGAAAGATATATATTTTTTAATTTTTAAGCCCCCGCACAGCCCTTTGAGGGTAGAATTTCAAGAAATACATTTATTTGGTAAATTCCGACATGTCAAAAAGAATACCCTGACCGCGTTTTGTATCTATAAGAGATATAGTTGGAGCGATAGATTGAAAATTCGAATTATAATTTTTACAACCCCGCAAACTCTCTACATGGTTAAATAAAGATTTCAAATCTGTAGGAACAATACATTAGGAGTGAATGTTTTATTATTATACCCCCGCAAGCCGCTTAGTGGATGGAATTTCGTAAAATTCGTTCTTATCTAACCTCTACACCACGTGAGGAATATTCCTACCAATTTTCCAGTCAAGCAGCCTTATATACTATTTTGAGAGTAGAGACCCATTTCTAAAAGCTATATTTTTTTTTTTTTTTTTTTTTTTTTGTCATGTCTCTGCTGTTAGCCCTATTGGCTGTTACAGCGTCACCGGAAGAGCGGGTGGGTACTGAGACCCACCCTGAGGGGGGGATGAGAGGACCTGAAGGGCCCTCCCGGGAAAAAGGGGGACGGGGGCCTGAAGGGCCCCAGGGGAACGCACGTTCTAAGGGCGCCTCATGTGAGGCTCGGACCGCGGCTTAGAACGCCGCTAATGGAGGGTAAAAGCTATAATTGAAGTTTATATTTGGACAGTAGTGATTCATCTCGTATCCATTATGACAGAGCTTTAACAATAAAATTATATAAGGATTTTTTTTTTTTTTTTTTATTTTTTTTTTTTTATTTTTTTTTTTTTTTTTTTAGCGTTACGATTAATTATTGATACATTGAATGTATTACCGGTGACATCACTTCGTACATTACATATTTGCCACCCAAGTACAGTACGTACCTCTCGGCAGTACCGGTACATCTGTCCCTCGACGTCGACGGAGACGGCGCTGGTGCACTCGTCCAGGATCGCGAACTGCGGCGCGTGGTAGAACAGGCGGGCCATCTGGAACACGACACACTCAGCTAGCACCATTACAACACTAAGCTACAGCTATAGTCTATACTATCTTCATGATCTGAATGAGTCATTTAGATATGTTTTTTGAACAATGGCTGACACGCGCACTGAACTGTTTATACAACAAAGCCATTAAGCAGAATCAAAGCACACCTCGTCCCAACTGCTGCAAGATGTATACATATATACACACATATTATCTCTTACTCTCTCTCATTCATACACTCTCAAGCAGAGATTTACACATATTCTGTTTACTTCAAATATGGTCTCATACAGCGTTACTGTCTTTCCCAAAGGAGTCATACATCTCTTTCTCTCATGCCTAGGGAGACTTATGCATGATCTTGCTCTCTAATCTGTTGAGACTCATAAGTTATCTCTCTCTCTCTCTCTCTCTCTCTCACTGACCGCTATGCGCTGCTTCTCCCCCCCGGAGAGCACGTCCATCCAGTCCTCGACGGCGTCCCATCCGTGTTCCCTGTTGATGAGGTACGCCAGCTGTACGGTCTGCAGGTAGCCGGCCAGCTGCTCATCCGTGCGACCGCGACGCAGCATCTCCTCATGCGTCTGCGGGTAGATCACCTGCGACGAACATGGATAGCATTACAGCATTATATGGCACACTCGTAGGATTCCTCCTCGGTTGTACATTAACTGACCTGATCTCTGAAGGTTCCGAGCGTCATGTACGGCCTCTGCGGTACGTAGAAGAGTTTCCCCTTGGGGGGTTTGGTGAGAGTGCCACCGAATATGGGCCACAGCTCTCCCAACATCCTGAACATTGAGGATTTACCGCAGCCGTTGGGTCCGCAGACTAGCACGTTGATACCAGATCTACAAATTATTGTTTAGTAATAAAACTGTTATTAAAAAATATACAAACACTTGTCTAATTTTAAACTAAAGCAACATGTATGTCGCGGTAACATTAGAACAAAAGGAATATAATAATCAACCTAGTATTCTATATAGTATTTATTAACTTGATTTATAGCTACATAGAATAGCTTAATGTAAAAAAAATTGATTGATATAAGCACTAACTTGACTTCAAACGTAAGTTCCTTGATGAGAACGTCACCGTTGGGAGTCACGAGCGGCACTTTATCAAATCGTATGATCTTGTCCTGATACACGATGCGTCCGGCGCCGGGAGCGAGAAGCATTGGAGGTTCTGAAAAGTATAATTTAGTAATATATTGATATTTGAATATATATTAACTTACTTCTATCAAAACAAACTAATATATTCAATTTATGTTAGATTTTTTATATCTATGCATATATTTTATTTATATACCGTCACATATTAGCTGGACGAATTTAAAGGAATAAGTCATTGGAGGAACTCTGTCAAGAGACTCTATAAAAACAAACGCATTATAAAATGAACCCACCACTGCCATTAGCCGTTCTCTCCACCATGGTTCGTGTATAATTTCCTTTATTAATATCCTCCAGAACGTGTCTCAGCTGCGTCACTCTGGAGGTGAGTCCGGCCAGCTTGCTGAGCTCTCGACCGGACAGCACAAGCCGGCCAATACCCTCCGCCATCTTGACTAACATGCGCCCGTAGGTATAGTAATGCTGAAAGACATTTTCTTATTTAGTTAGAGAATTAACTCACTATATATTTCTAATTTTGTATCATACCTGGAATCTCTCCTGTTCTGAACCGGTAGTCAATAAATTGTGATCTTTAACGAAGAATGGTCTCGAAACAGCGTAGAAACCGATAGTTATGGCGACGTCTGGAACGTTTTTTCTTCATAAGGTACTAACTAGCCATTAATTTATAACTACAGGTTTCAGTCAGATCAAAATGTAGAACAAAATCAAGCCCAAAGAAAGTATTACATTATTAATTGATTCGAAGCATTCCACAAATCGATAATTATATTGTTACGAATTTCCTGTCACAAGAATCGTATTATTCCGTTAGTAACAATTTATTTAACAGTATGTAAAATTCTCATTATTATTTAATTTTAAAGATTAAAGCAACAAACATTAGCAATGCATATCAGTTTATACGTGCATTTTATATAAATATTATTACCATACAAATTATAAGTAAATTTATAATATTCATACAACCAGTTGATATTTGATTAGTAAACTAACTTAGTTAACTTAGTTAGTTGGTTAACTAACTTAGTTAACTTAGTTAGTTGGTTAACTAACTAAGTAACACTTAATTGTATAGTGTTACTAAGTTAATAACTAAGTACCAAATCATATTAATTTATTAAAATGATGTATTAAAATAAATCATCAATCAAATCAATAATTGACGTTAAATTTCCGTAAACGGCTGAGACACTTTATAATTATCGTGGTTACGTTTTTTCAATCAATAATATAAATAAATTGATATGATAATTAATAAATATTTTGATCTAATCAAGTAAAAAATGTAAAAATGTAAAAATGTAAAAAATGTAAAAAAGTAAAAAATGTATAAATAAAAAATCAAAAGTAAATAATTATAAAATAAATAAAAGCATATCAAGAATGAAAAATAACTCATAACTTAGTCATTTATAATGCTCATTAGAATTAATACTAGAATATTCTTAAGGATTCTAACGTGGCGCTGTTACTACGACATACAAATATGTACTTACATTTGGCCACGATGTTGTCAATGAAGCCCATTAGAACTCGGAAGTTGAGGAAATTACGTAAATGTCTAGTCAATTTGTAGAAACTCGCCAGGATGGTTAGTTGTTCGCGATGGTTGCCCTACGATTAGAATTCATAAAATACAAATAATATTATACTAAACAACAAGCCTGCCAAGAATTCTTAAAAATTAGCACAATTTTAAGAAGTTTTATTGCAATATTACAATAATATTACTTTGATACCATGAACTCTTTAAAATAATATTGTTGTATTCCCGCTTAGTTACATTAAAGAATAAAATGATAAATATATACCAAAATATTACAAAAATAACAATATTACAATAATATTTCAAATGTCAAACACACTTCATGGTACGAGTTAATAATGTATCCTATAGTAAAAGAATGAATGATTTATGATGACGTCATCAAAATTTCTATCGAAACATTAAGTATTACTTTTATATGGAATTCGAAAGTAATATTATTGTAATATTTCTATCAAGTTTGGCCGGCTGGTTTGAGAACAACTGTTTTATAGTTTCACAAGCTCAGTAAAGGAATACTCTTTTTCTATTTAAATAGGAAGGATCGCTGGTAACCTTGGTATTAGCGTAAGTTACGTGCTTACAAATTATATATAATTAAGTTAAAAGAAATCATACATGACAAAAAAATTTCGGCTATAATATTATTAAGTAATTTAATTTAAATATATTATCACTATTAACAGATGTAAAAATTACTTATTCAAAAAAGGTAGAGTTGGCAAAGAGTTGTAGTGGCTTTTTTACACTCAATAAAATTACAGTAAAATTATGTTTAAAAATAAAAATGGTAAAAGAGAGGGAGAATAAAAAAAAAGGTCACAAAACCCAACCCTTTAAAACCTTAAGGACGCGTTTACAGTTTTGGCGAAAATCATCAACTTTTCGGTACATATTGCTACAAAATAAAACATAACGTACTAAAACCAATACTAATAGCAGATAAAGGGTTTCTTTACTTTTAATTTCTTTAAAAAATATATCAAATATTATAGCTTTTAATATTAATAAAACGATTTTCCTACACATATTCCACGATTTCAGGCGTAGTTTCGTTATTAGGCGAAAACAAATAACATTTTAGGTATATTTTATACTAAGGAGAATAGAAAAAATAAAACTTACCTGATAGAAGGCAATTTCCTCTGAATTTGTAATCAGTCTCGAGTTAACATATCTGAATTCACCTTCAAGTTTTTGTTCTTGTACCGTCATTTTAGCTGGAAATAATTGTTTTGTTATTTTTATATATATTCATTTACATACGACTATATATGTGGTAGATACGAGTATATATGTACTTAGTTAATAATTTTATTCACCTGTTGGTTTCCTGAGATATGTCAAAAACAAACCCGAGAAGAAAAGGTATGCCATCATGATACCCGGGGTCTGGAATACGAAAACAATTTAAAATATATATTTATATATATGTATATAGAATAATAAACTCAGGACCCGAAACTGCTGCCTCTGGAATAACCAATACGAGGTTCGAGTCCTGTCCATGTAAAACCAATTGTACATTAACACATTATTCATACATTTTTTATAAGCTTAACATTTTTAGAGAAAAATTCAAAGATTAACATTATTTATTTTAAAGATTTACATTAAATAAAATATCATTTTAGCAAAAACGTTGGTAGGTAAGCTACGGTAAGGTAAGGTAAGATAAGGTAAGTTATATTATACTCACTGAAGGTCCCAAATTAACTGTCAATCTGTATAAATATATAGATATATCCAGCATTGGCTTGCTGATGTTGCTGTAGAGGTCGATGACTGTGTCGCAGAACTTATCGATATCCGTAGTGAGGAGCTGATCAGCGTTGGATATCCGATTGTCAAGATTCGTCACTTGGTAGTATGTGAAGCCTCTGATTGTGAAATACGATAAAAGTATTATTTATATTATTCTAACAATACAATGGGCTTTTTTATATATTTTTTATATGGTGTTTCTATGAATACATTTTTGTTCATTCGTGTCCTCTTTACTCTTAAAGATATAAAAATAGAGAGGGTGTTAATAATATTCTACCCAGAGACAAGTAACTACTTCACTTAGTGATGTAACATTTCTCTTTTTATATTTTGTCTATGACTATTTATTTAATATGATTATAATAATATAATAGCTATATTTTAATATATTATTTATTCAAACATACAGCTATTGTAATAATACAATAGCTTTATCTATGTATATATACATTGTCAAATTTAAATAAACACTTACTTTAAATATTGTTGGTAGAGATGCAAAGACAAATTTGTTCGTAATCTTAGTTTTATTTCTCCTATACTCCACTTTAAGACGTTATTTACTAGAGAAATCTAAAAACATTACGATTATAATAAAGTATTACTATGCATATATTTATTTTTAAAAATATATGTATATATTATACACTTACCAAAGGCATTGATACAAACAACTGTGTGAGAAGTCGCCTGAACTCACTGTGGTTCATCGTGATGATGGAACTGAAACAATAAGATATTAAATTTCAATTTATAAACATACATATATGTAATTTACTTTTTTCAGCAACACCAGCGTATAAAACATGAATAAAAATAATTGTTTGTTAAACAACGAAAAATACAATAGTATAGTTCTTATTAAAATATATATATATATCGGTGTGTCATAATAAGAAATGCCTTTGCCTTTCAAAAGAAAAAGTACACGATAGTCTGTGCAGTGGCGCCAAGGCAACGGAATTTCTTATTATGCCACTCCGACATATATATATATTTAAAGCTCTTTTAAATAACTATACAACAGTAATAAAATGCCACTCTCTTAATTTATACACTGCAATCTGTTACTAAGTACCTCGAAGTTATTGGCTCTGGCCATTCTTGATGACGACCATACATACATATAGTAAACGACCTGTTCTTAGCGAATTAGACTGCTCCAAATTTATTAAAAACTATACGTCATTGCTTTAAAAAAGGCAATAGTGCAAAGGACACTGCAAACGAGATCTGCATCGTTTACGGGAGTGGTGCTATCACTATTAGCTGCGCCCGAAACTGGTTTAAGAAATTTAGAGCAGGGAATTTGATTTAAAAAATGGAGATGCAGAGGCCGTGCAGTAAAGACGTATACGGACATTATCAAGACTGTGCTCGCTGGAAATTCGCGATATAGTGGATAGTGGATATATTACAGACAATTATTACAATCAACTGGATCAACTAAAAACCGCCGTAGCAGAAAAACGGAACGAAATGGCGAAGCAATGAGGTGTCGCTTTCGCCCACGACAACGCAACACCGCATGTTGGGTTGACCGTATAGCAAAAATTTTTTACAGTTTGATTGGTACGTTCAACCTCACCCTCCGTACTCCTCAGAACTTATTCCATCGGATTATTACTTGTTTCTCTTTTTAAAAAAATATCTCCGTGGGAAATCTTTAAAATCCATAAGCGCACCTGGATGAGTATTTGGAAAAAACATCAACAATTTTGGAGAGATGGCATTATGAAGATTCCTGACGGATGGAGAAGGGTTATATACCATAAAGATTCATATATAACATAATAATTCAAGTCGTAAGTAAGTAATAATTCACAACAAATCGTGTATTTCAATCAAACGTGTATTCATTTCGCATCATGTTTCTGTGTTTTCGTGAATTATTCGGAGATGATGAACGTGTAACATAAAAATGAAAACAATAAGGTTTTTACGTTTGTTTTTCTAATTGTTACGCGTTTCAATAAAAACAGACATGAGTAGTCTTTTTGTGATGAAATAAACAGACTAAAAAAACCTATTGTTTGAAGATGGTTATATATATATATATACATACATATACATTTATTTATTTATTTTTTAATATTTTTTTTGTACGATCTAGTTTTAATCTTGTTGATAAATAATTTCTTAGTACCGGGGGTTTTACAAACACACGGACACAAGAAACACGCGGACTAGAAACGACGTCTCCGGGAATCGAACCCACAATTGGCTCAGCAATCCGGGCCAGTAACCACTAGATAACAAAACATTTAAAAAACAAGAAATTTCGGTCTGTAAAAATAAAATTTATGAAACTTGACTACAGGCTTCCTTTTCCAATACAATTATTGGTTGTAATACCGGTTTTTGGTTACTATTATATCACGACTTATGTATCGTTTTCACTACACAGTACACGTGTATAACTTTTAATATTATTCGATGTACCTTAGAAATAATGTGGTTTGTAAAATAACCAGTTATTAACCGACGTCTAAAAAAAGAGCCATCCAAGGTGCTCTTATTTAAATGTAATCTTTTTTTATCAATAAATTTCGTGGTCCTTTTTACGTAGATATGTACTCGTTAAATTTAACAAAGCTTTAACCACCTAAACGAATGTGGGACCTACGCACAGAACTCTTCAAAATAAATCCAAAAGTAGATTAAGATTCGAGGGTTTGTTAGGACAATCCCAGACCTACAGAAAAGAAGAGCATACGATACTTCTAAATAGCACACAAAAGAAATATATTACATTTGAAAATATATATAAATATTTTTATATACAAACTTTCGTGAACCATATATACATATTTACCCGGCTGGATTCACGTGAACGGTTCACGCCGCGAGTCCGCTATGCTTCGAGCTCATGAGTAAGAACCCGGAATGAGTTTTGAAACTAGTCGGGCGAATTCCGATATCATTCCGATATTATTCCGATCATATCACGAGAATACCCCGGGTAAATATATATATTATAATGTTAATAAATAGTAGGTTCAAATTTTAAATATTCATTACGGCGCTTAAAAAAAACGAACGAATCATTTAAATAAATATTTACTTAAAGTGAAAATTAACCTAACTTTTTTATTATATTTCCCGGGACTACTAAGACTGTCTAAACACAATATCTAAGTTTCTGGTTATAAATAGAAACGTCAATAGAATTATATATAATAGTTTATATTCAAGGTTGAATACGAAGTTATCAATAAAAAAATAAATAAAGCATATTTTTCATTATGTACCCCTAACACGAGTTTTTGGTTGTGATTGATTTACTAACAACCAATCACAATCAAGCACTAGATCCGTGATTGCTCGAAAACAATTATCGTTTCGTAATGTCAGAACTCTCACAAGGTTCGGTAAATTATGTAATTGTATATGATATGTATTGTATTTTCCAGTAAATACTTATGAAACGACAGTCCATTATTAATTTTAAATGTTTTTTATTCATTTTTATGATGCAGTACAAAAAGTCTTTTATTAATGTTTTTATTAGTGGCTAATTCTATCTTATTATTAATCAATATATAAACCGGCTGAATGGCCAAGTTATATTATACGATAAGAGCCAATCTATATCAGCTGGCGTAATTCGCATCGCATCGCTGTCAGTGAGTTAGGGCTTCCCGTTCATTGGTGAAGACGCCTTTTAGCTATTATTCAAGGTCAAATCGTATGGTTTAGATCGTATAATGTATTTTGGCCATTACTCTTTAATTTTACGAGTTCCTAATTGGTCTCAAACATACTCATACCTAGGCGTATTCTTAATTTTTAATTATTATTATTTCATACTAGCTGTTGCTCGCGACTCTGTCCGCGTAGACAATCAGCAGTCTTCATAAGGAACTCTAATGCTCAAGCCTTTCTTCTACACAGTTTCATTAATGACCTCCACAAAAAGGCGATTTTTTAACTGAATAATTTACAGCCCATGTACAGTTAAAGAAGATTCATGATGAGTGTATGCAATCTGTGCAATAAAATATGTTTTTTGTAATGGAGAAATATTTTTTTATATGTTGAGAAGTTTCGAAGGTGCCCTACACACAAACTTACAGACTATCTATTTATAATATTAGTATAGATAGGTATCATCCTACCAACGCCGTTGTTTATCTTTACACACGCGTTATTCAATATAAACATACTCGTACGCTCTTCAAGTTTATTGATAAATATCTATTAAGACGTTCTGAAAGTTTTCCATAACTTATTTACTTTAAAAATTATGGGTGTCTATAATGACTTATATTACGTCTTGGGCAGTTCTTAATATAAAAAAATATATAATACCCAAGAAAGGTTTAAAAAAAAAAGTATTATTTTTATTGAACTTTCTTAAAATGGATGAATTCTATCGTTTTTTTTTGTTTTTGTCATACCAATATTATATAACTATGCTGGCAGATAAACAGTATATAGTATGACTGGTTATTGCACCTTAAAAAATACGCATTTTTTTTTATTTTATTAAATTCTTTATTATTATTATTATTTTAAAAGGTTACCATTAGGTAACGGATACTCTCCGGGCCGTCACGGTGAGTGCGAAAGCGATCCCGTGGAGTTCTGTTGGTTTTTTAGTGGGTAGCCTTAAAAATGACAGCTTCATCTATGATGCCTGTCCCACATACAGACCTGGTCATCACCTACTTGGCCGGGGGTATCCGTAACGGATTTTTTAAATAGGAAAATAAAGATACCGGACAATCTACACAATATAGTTGGAATAAATAAATAAATCATTAAAATATAATCTCTATTATCATAAAGACGCGTTTAAATAAGCTATTCTTTTTTAAACAAAATAAAATAAACGTGCCTTCTATTTAGCAGAAAGTGTGAAGTCACTTGTGAAACAGAAGCTAACAAACACATGCCTTCTCTTTCTCAGAAAGAGTGACGTCACATTATGATACTATTACGTCACTTAGGGGTCAATGTCTTATCAGGAAGAAATAAAATGAAGTCTGTATTATAGTTGAAATGTTGTCCATAGGTACTGAACATTTAATTTTACTGCCCCTTTACATATTAGAATTTAATATAAGAATAGTTAGTAACTGTATTTAAAATAGCCAGTGAGAGTCTCCACCAATCAGATGATAGCACACTAATAGCCATTTCACAATGCGATATTAGTACGCTAGTTGAGGACTCACTAAATTAGATAAAGAAATGGCTGCTTAACAGTCTTAACATCTTAATAAATTGAAGGTTGAGCCATGACTGGTTATTTATCCCGAAAAATCCTAAAACAATCCCGGGATATTCATTTAAATATGTATGAATGTGTGTATGTCGTGGCATTCATACACATATTCATACATATTGAAATGTAAAGTATTAGAAATCATACGTGAAGCGGTTAGTCTTTCAGTAGCTAGGGCCTAAAATGGTATAACAACCACCAAAAGATTCATAGAGTACATTAAACAAAAGCCTCACTCTATCTTAGAGGCGGCTCGCGATTGGACTATAATGATGGATACGAATGAGAGACAGTATAGAATTCCTGAGGATATTGTTGTCTCGTCATCCAGACCGGACATATTCCTGTACTCTAGACAGTTAAAGCGCGTGATACTTGTGGAGCTTACTGTTCCATGGGAAACAAACATCTCCAAAGATCACACAATTAAGTTAAACAAGTACTGACCAGGAATAAGTATATAGTTAATTTGTACGCGGTAGAAGTGGGAGCGAGAGGTATAACAGCGAAATCTCTCTATAAGATCTACTAAAAGATCTTGACCTTTCTAGAACTATCATCAGTTCATTTCTAGAACGTTCTTCAAAGGTGACATTAGTAGGTTCATTTCAAATTTGGTTAGGTAGGGAGAGGAGCGCAACCAGTTGATGGTGAGCGTGAATGCGCATTTTAAAGGGCCCCTTAAACCTACACTTGGGTCGCAAGTCCGAGGGGCTGTTTGCACTCCTCTCCCTGCAACGCGATGGGCCCGGCACCCGCACGGTGAATCCATGGAAAGCTAAGAAGCTTCGTTTCATTGAAATGCGTAGATTGAATGCAATTAATAAAATGAAAAGTTTATATAATTTAGATAAATTAAGTATAAAAACCATTGTTTTATTTTTAAATAGATCATTATTATGCATTATTATGTAATTTTGTTTATTATTACATTCTATTGAACCGTATAAAATATGTCAGTACTAGTTTTATAACCTATAAGATGATAACCTCTACATATATACATACATATTTTGCATATAATTTAGGAAAAAAAATGAATAAAATTTGTATCATCTATTTTCTTTGATTACTGCGATTTATAAATATACTACAATAGTTTAGTAGATATAAATATTATACAAATTAATTAATAAAAAAAATGCAAATGGATTTTAATATATAATTTTCTTATTAATTAAATTGAAGGACAGAGAAGTTTTTACAAAAAAATAAATATATATATTACAGCAATATCTGATAAATAAATGAAGATTATTCTCCGCTGAAATAAAAATATCATCGATATGATAATATCCATATAATAAATGATATTTTTATGAGCTTAATAATATTTGAAAATATTCAATAGTAATTGTCTTTTTTTTATATTTCTCGCAGGCATTTACATAGTTTTTGATTATTTGATATTTGTGTTCTGTTGATGGTATGATATACAGCGTGTTTTTTAAACGCTTGCATATATTTTTTCATTCAGCTTTCCTTCAGTCAATTTCGATTATTGTTTGTTAAACAATATTTCTATGGAATTAACAGACATTTGCTTGGTAATAAATATCGACCTCAGCTTTATTATGAATCAATCAGCCGGCATTTCTTTATGCTCCATAATATGTAAATATTTTTCCATACCAAGTATTGATATTAGTTTACAATAACAGTATTTAAAATCATTGAGTAATCTCTTGCAAATGTTATTTGAACTTGCCAGTTATACATTTAAAATAAATATAGTATGAATATTTTCTCAACACGAGGACTCCGCGACCTCTGGGACTCTCCGTCGCTCTAGCAACTAAACTATTGTGACGAGTATCAGAAATAGTATCAACTAATCACTCAAGAACTAAATGTCAGTACTACAAATATAGCCCTTCAACGAAATAATACATCAAAACATTAGTAGACAAATATATTTATTTATTGTTAATAATTTAAATAAGTACTTAACTTCAAAAAAAAAAAATATTAATATAATTTCCATAATTATTAATTTGAACAGCCTCTATGTAGAAAAAAATCATCAAACAGTCCCAGTAGTGGAAAGATACGACGACAATAGGTATGCAATAAATCTCTTTGTGCAAAAGCAATTGGTAACTCACTACCAACGGATATGGTGACTGGTGATTCATAAACACGGGAATATGTAGTGTTGTATAATATCATTAACAATAATAATAATGATACTGTGATGTTTTACCTTATTCAATAATAGGATTATTTTAATTGTCAGTGTGTGTCCCAACATTAGTGAGATAGAAAGCTTTTAATTTCAATACACTATCTAAGCAACAGCTACATGTTATACAGCCTTAAAAAAGGGATTTATTCTTTGTTTGGCTTTATGGGAAATGTATTTCTCAAAAATAATAAACTACAAATATACGTATATTATATGAGGGCAGGCAGGCAACAACAAATATAATATAAAAACGAGGTTTGTCTTGGGTATTATTTAGTACAATATTTTCCTTTGAGGTAATAGCTAATTTATCCTGCTCGAAGCTCAGTTCCACCGGTCTTGAAATACCTAACAGAGATAATCTTTGCGGTAGCCACCCTGTAACCTATGTCTAGGGTTTCCACCTATTCTGCTTTTCACTACATTATAATATTTAACAAAAATAAAGTATACAAAATATTGAAATCAGCAAGAGCAGCTCCAGACGAAATAATCATTATTAATACACAAATATATTAGAAGTTGTGCCACACCTGTAAAATTGTAGAAGGAAATTGTAAAAGGAAAATACCAATATTGGCATATTTATCTAGGCAGACAGACAGAGATTCAATAAATTAATAAAAAAGTAGCTCCTCATTTATTGTGCTTATAAAGATATTTGTGGTAAAGCCTATGCTATACCAGCACTAAAAAATATAGTTTTGAAAGATAACAAAGTTAAAATAATATTCATTTCATTAAAAAAAAATTGTCAACCCTATTTATAACATAAAATATTAAGGAATTATTTATTATAATAAGAAACAATTGTTTTATTTACCCCAATATTTTAAAATATTTTTAACAGGATTCAATACTTTTGTGAATAAGGCAAATTAAAAATCAAAAAGAAAAGAGACAAAAGAAAGAATTCAAGACGAAAACAAAACTAACAAATGTCGGATCCTTATCTAATTATAATTTAAACGATTTGATGAGTTAGATGTAACGTATAATAAAAACATAACTAGGCCAAAACACGAATACGTAACGATCTGTATTACGTAAAAACGGTGGTAGGATTTTGACGAAAGGTATAGCTTATTGACTGATACAAAATATGGAATGCTTTAAGTTGTTGGAAATATATCTCATTCTTACTAAAGGCACAAAAATATAAAGTAGTTTGCGCCCATCTATCACATGTAGTTGGTAAAAACGGCTAGTTAAAAATACATTTATTCACTCTTTATTTAATATGCCCTTACTATTAGAAAAACTTTATCCTCAGGGTTAAATAAATAAAATACGATAAATATTTAAATCTTTGTAGTGTTATTATTACAATTAAAAATAAAGAATCTGTTTTTCATTCTAGCCACTCAGTTTTTTTTTTATAGAATTAATTTACGCATTAATAGTCTGTAGAATATAAAATAAGAGAATGAATATTTTATGTACATTTCTTCCTGTATTGATCTAGACCTTTTAACTATATAAGACTTTGATTGAATAAATCTTCAAGCAAATGTAAAATATTATGCATATTTAATATAATTATCTAAATATATACATGGAATTACCAGTTAGTATCAATGGGAATATAAACTACTACATTTGATTTACTAACCCCATTGATTTTCAAACCAAACTATTGTGTAATTACACATTTATGGATTAAGTATTATCATATACTTATTGAACATTATTGCTTTCTTGTTAGTATCTTTTTAACACATCAACAATGTTGCCAACATTGTAGCAAAGTAATAATATTTTATTTAACATAACTTAAAAATAATTAAGAGCAAGATTTCATAAAATAGATGTCTATTATTGTAATATGAATTGTATACATTAAGTAATACAGTTGTTTTTTACTTTTAATACTGTTTTTTTCGATTATTATCCCTAATAAACTTTCACATTAAGGTACCATAGCTGAGAGAAAGTGTGTTGTTAGTAACCACAAGATATTTTTTTGTGTCAACTATATTATTTGATTTTAAAATACTAATATATATACAGTATCATAGTCCACTAACTTTCCAGAGTATTCTGCATACAATAGAACCCATTTGACCTTTATTACCAATTTAAAATACTTTTGTCAGCATACAGCTTCGAAATGTAATACCACTATCAGTTTTTGGTTGTTTAGAAAATAAGTTTTATATACTTAATAATGTTTAGTGAAGTAATGGTTTGGCATTGTTTCCGTGAATTAACAATAAATTCAACTTACCCTTCGACCAGTGTTGTATGTTGAATAAGCCAAAGGTCACATAAGGTTCTGGAGATCAATGATAAAGCTATTAAAGCCATGAAACCGCTCTCTTTGGTCCAAATGCCCGGAACCATGATCTTCCATATTACTTTGAGTTCCGCAAAAAATTGTGCATCAACTTGTGCTTTTGGACCTTTTCTATTCTTATCTTTTATCATATACTGAACCTTTTCTTCCGGAGATATTTTTTTATGTTTAACATTTTGTCTGTAAACATAATCTCTGATAAATTATAATGTAATATATTTTTTTTGTATTATGCATTACTTCGGTTTAATTATGTTTAGGTTTACAAATATTTTAACATTATTTTTTTTTTTATACATAAATGATAATTTAAATACATATTAAATAAAATCAATACATTTGTTTAATAAGAATAATGACAAGATAATTATGACAATGAGCAATACTTTAGTTAACACATTAGATAAAAAAGTTAACTTTATATAATATATTTTGCAAAGAAAAAAAGACATGGCATGAAGATTTCTGCTATAATCAGTTTTTAATAAAAAGATAAAGACATAGGAGAAATCAAAAAAAGTACATATGCCAAAGATTTTTGAATTCTTACCTTGACTTTAAGAAATTCCTTACAATCCAAGCACTTATCGCTGCAGAGGCAACAAGACCAATTTTTACGTCTGTCCTTGAAGTAAATTTACTAAAACTAGGAGCCATTGTAGGATATTAAATATAAAAAATACTAATAAATTACTATATGATTAACGTAAACACATCATACTACCACCGCTCACTATTTAAATCAATGAAATGAGGATTAAATGGAATGCACTATAACATATTACGTCCGGTTAATTCAAGATATTTTGATTTTCTGATACTTAAAGAGTTTTAAGGCTATTTGTCAAATTAGACATTGACATTTGAAGTTGACAATAGTACAGGCTATGTCATTGTCAAGTCAATCAAACTAAAAATTATAAGACACAGCTGTAGAGCTCTGATCTTTGCTTGTCTATTGGAGAATTTTATAACACCAGTCACCAATTAAAAGAACAAATGAGTATTGACAAGAGCAACCAATAGTAACACGAATGCGCCTATGGATAGTAAGGGGTAAGAACGTACGTAGTCAGAGATAAGTCTGTTCACAAGTTGTTAGAGTCTTATTTATATTTATATATTTTGTATTATATACTATGAATTATGAACTATTTATTATATTATACTATGAACTATGTTTTCGATACTATATACTATTATGTTCTTTAAGTATGTAGCTACATATTTTACCAGCTGATATATAAATGGTCAAACGGTTCATCCAATAACAGAATTGTCACTATCTGTCATTGACATCTTCAACATTTTTCGTTTTTATTTTGACTGAAAACTACCAACGTTTCATACTTTTAAAAGCCGTACTAAGGGTACAGACTGGTATAATAATTTTATTTTATTTTAATTGTTTTGTTTTCTACTTTAAATATGTTTGTTTTAGGTATTGGTAAAATTAATTGCGGTCTTCGGAAATATACTATAGCCATTGGCCTAATGTTGTCATCCCAAATTTTATAGAACTGAAGACTTTCCATTAAAAAGAAGAAAATTTGTTTTATTAAAGCTTGTTGTTCAACTAATCTCAATCATTGGTTTATTACAATTTTTAATATTTACACTAAGGACCTGACTTCTTGAAAATAAAACTTTTTTAAAAAGTAAATTTATAAAACAATGTGAGGAAAAATCCCATTAAAAAATATATTATTCTGCCTCTCACCGCGTTTTTATTTAGGTTTTAAGATAGAACAGCGTTATAACTCACAGCAAGGCATCTGCTCTTGATATCGTGACATTGATAATTATTAAGTTCTATTAATTGAATATAATAAATTTACCAATCTGATAATAGTTTAAAGACTGATTCATATAATAATCTTTCAAGAATCTTAGAAATATTCTAAGTACCGGTATAAAATGTAATATCAGTTTAATAAGCAAGTGAGTGGCCACGCTATTCCACTACTAGTTTATGGATGTGCAATCAACCAACTTGTAGTCATCAATCATAGATTACTGTTAGAATTAAAGGATTAAAATACGAAACAAAGTTAAAAATGACTTTAATACTGATTTTATTTTCTACTTAAATAATAAAATTAATACACGATCATCTTTTAACTGGAATGTAGTACAAAAATATACTTATAAATTAAATATTTATATTCAGGTAACTTATATTTAAGACTAGGAATTCAGTCAGTCAATATACACACTATGTTGTTTGTATGTCATTAGTCAACCTCTTCTACTGTTGGCCCGGTATAACGCTGTTGTTGGTGTTGCTCGAAGTTACCACTAGGTGGTGCTCCAGTACTAGCACCATGCATTTTGCTCATTACCGGCGAACACACTCGTTGAAGATCTTTCAGTTTGTGTTCATATTCATCTTTTTCAGCCAAAATATTATTATCAAGCCATTTCAGTGTATGATCACATTCATTAAGAGCTGTATTTTTGTCCTGTTCAGTCAATTTATCCCCAGACTCAGTCAAGGCCTGCTTGACGCTAAATATGTACGATTCGAGCTGATTACGAGATGCTACTCTTTCTCGTTGACGCTCGTCTTCCTCTTTATAACGCTCGGCTTCAGAAACCATTCTATCAATCTCTGCTTGAGACAATCTTCCCTTGTCATTCTTGATAACGATATTTTTAGTCCGGCCTGTACTATTTTCTTTAGCAGAGACATTTAAAATTCCGTTAGCATCCAGGTCAAATGTTACATCTATTTTGGGTACACCACGCGGTGCTGGTGGTATACCTGTGAGGTCAAAGCGGCCTAGTAAGTTATTATCTTTTGTCATGGCCCTCTCACCCTCATATACCTGAATGCTTACAGCAGGTTGGTTATCTGAATATGTTGTAAATGTTTGACTTTGCTTGCAGGGAATTTTAGCATTTCGTTGAATTATCTTCGTCATAACTCCTCCAGCTGTTTCGATGCCTAAAGAAAGAGGTGCGACATCAACTAAAAGTACATCTTGAATCTTATTGTGTTGTTCGCCACTTAAAATGGCTGCTTGTACTGCCGCCCCGTAAGCGACAGCTTCGTCAGGGTTAATGGAAAGATTCAATTTCTTGCCACAGAAGAAGTTCTGAAGCATATTTTGGATTTTCGGTATACGAGTAGATCCACCGACGAGAACCACATCGTGAATAGCGCTTTTGTCGAGTTTAGCATCTTTCAGAGCCTTCTCTACTGGTTCCAGGGTACCACGGAATAAATCAGAGTTCAATTCTTCAAATCTGGCTCTGGATAACCTTGTGAAAAAGTCAATGCCTTCATGTAGTGCATCAATTTCTAAATTAGCTTCTGTGCTTGAAGAAAGTGTTCGTTTGGCCCTTTCAGCAGCAGTGCGTAGCCTTCGAAGAGCTCGAGAATTGCCTCGTATATCTTTTTTATACTTGCGTTTGAACTCATCTGCCAAATGATCCACTAAGCGATTATCAAAATCTTCACCTCCTAGATGTGTGTCACCTGCTGTAGATTTTACTTCAAATAGAGAGCCTTCATCAATACTTAGTATAGACACGTCGAAGGTACCACCACCGAGATCAAATATTAGCACGTTGCGCTCCCCCTTAAGATTTTTATCTAAACCATAGGCCAAAGCTGCAGCAGTCGGTTCATTTATTATGCGTAGAACATTCAGTCCAGCTATAGCACCCGCATCTTTAGTAGCTTGACGTTGAGAATCATTAAAATACGCAGGTACAGTTATGACAGCATCTCGTACTTTGGAACTTAGATATGCTTCTGCTGTTTCTTTCATTTTAGTCAAAACCATGCTACTAATTTCTTCTGGAGCAAAGCGTTTGATTTCACCCTTGAATTCTACCTGGATTTTCGGTTTGCCACAATCATTGATGATTTTGAAAGGCCAATGTTGCATATCTTGTTGGGTCTTGGGATCGTCATATTTTCGTCCAATTAATCTCTTAGCATCGAAGACAGTGTTGTTGGGGTTAAGTGCTACTTGATTTTTAGCTGCATCTCCTATCAAACGTTCCGTATCGGTAAATGCGACGTATGAAGGAGTAGTTCGGTTTCCTTGGTCGTTAGCAATAATCTCAACATTTCCATTTTGCCACACTCCAACGCATGAGTAAGTTGTTCCAAGATCAATTCCAATTGCTGGCATGGTAACGTATATTCCAAATGAACTTCTTTACACTCAATAAAATTCAATTGTCCAAAATAAGTAATGTTCGTCTCCACAACTTCGCTTCACAGTTCGCTAATATTCTCTTCGTTTGGTTTTCAAATATTGAATGCTTTACCGCGGGCCTCGGATCGCTTATATAGTCCGTGAGTCGGACGAATCACATTCGGGAATATTCTAGAACCTTCCAAATCCAACCAATAGCAGTTTAGCTAGGGTGGAACATTCTAGAAATATTATTTTCCAACCAATAACCTTGCGTTTAGCGATAAGACTAGTGCGGCTATATTTTTAAACAACAAGTTAAACAAGGAAAGTAATAGGAACATTTTTCAGCCAATTGTACGCATGCTTAGAGAGAACATTCGAGAAGTCACTTCGAGAGATCGACGTAATGAGTCAATGTTACAATCATTTTTATGTTTCACAATATTGTGCAAAAGTAGTATATTCATAAATTTATTAAAGACAGCCATTAATACTTACTTATAAAACTATAGTTTAATATTTATGTTATTTAATTATTTTTTTGTTGTATATTTAATGTAATGCAAGTAATGTATATTCATTTATGCAATATTTTGTAATAAGAGAATTGTATCCAATATACTTAAAGGTTTTTTAAAAAAAATTAAGTGTTAGACTCATATTGAATAATAATTTATACATTTTTTGTCTTTTTGGGTAAAATTATTTCTTATGATTAAGAGTAACTTTTGCAAATTTTAACCGGAGCTGTGCATAACACGGTATTTTTGAGACCATTACAATAAGATTAGAGTTTTTATATACTTACGTCAATTTTATTTTAGATTATATTTTAAATTCTGTATGGACTGAAAATTCACAAACATTTATTATTTGAAACGATATAAAAAGCTATGACAAAAAAATATATATATTGCTTGTCACTGAACGAAAAACACGTATGTATGCAGTTAATTATACTTAGTCTGAACCTATAAATGCAGTGAATTGTTTTTTAAAAATCGCAATACATGCTACATTGAAATAAATACTGAAATAAAAGTAGTTGAGTAGATGTCAGGAAGCCTAATAATATCCTATTAAATTATTATGTTTACATAAAAAGCAATAACATTCAACAGTTTAAATGCAGTATTATTAAATGAAAGTTGAAATAGTTACACGTTTTAATTTTTCTTCAATTCGTAATAAATTATTATTCCTTTTGAAAAAAATATTGTGCAAAATAATATTTAACTATGGTATCCCCATCACTGCGCCATTTTAATGCTGAACAATTTTGTACATTGCAGACATATTGATCGTCTGGTAAGAAACGAGACAACCTTCGTTTCTCTCTTTCCTTTATAAACTAAGAGCCAGCGACAAATTTTGGAGAAAAGTATTATATTTTATTAAATATATAGAAAATTATCAGTGTTGTTATTTTTGTTGACAATGATAACTTTACATTGAACTCTGCGCTTCTGTTAAAATAAATTTCATAATTTTATATTTAAGCCAAATAAAAGCTATTTGACTTACAAGTAATACATTTATTTTTAGTTTTGAAAAATGATTACCTTTTCTACATTTTCATTGTATTTTACGTGATCATCATTTTATGTGACTAACATAGGAATCTATTGTAATATTACGATTTGCAATGTCAGACACTCTGGTTAAATATTTTGTTTTTTATTAAAACACTTTTGTTTCATAGATTTAGACAGAGGCAAACTCTTTCAAATTTACATCTGTGGGTCCTATTTTCCCACATCCTTCCATATTGTAAGGGTGGCAAAGCTTTTGTATATTTGCAGATGTCTTAGGGCGATGGCATGACTTACAATTAGATGGACCATCTGCTCATTTGGTCCCCCCAAAACCATACAACAAAAATATTATTCTTACTATTTGCTATCGATTTGTTTTGAAAACCCAGATTACCCGAAAAAATTAATGAAGTAAATATTTTTCCTTTACATTGCACATTAACTTTGACAAATGATTATTTAGTAAACCAAAGACCGAAATTTAAGCGCCATTAAAACGTCACGCCAACCGATTTAGAACAATTGTTTACTCAATCTTTGTATCTAATCTTTTTTTGTTAAACGACATTTTCTCAATAATTTGATTAAAAAATCAATTTTCTTTATTAATTTGATACCAAAATATTATACTTATTCAACTTTTTTAGAAATTCATTACCCATATTTAATACATATTCGTATACACTTCTCGAGACCTATACCTCAATAAATCGAATCTGTTTTCTCCTGTAAGCTTTATTGACTATTAAACTTCTTATTTCAAAATGATTCGAATTATTGTATATGATAATGTACCAAGAACGAAAATGATGTATTTTCGTTTAAACTATGAATTTTAGCTAAGGTGTACTATATTATTCATTAGCTCTTGCACTATAAAATTCAATAGAATGTTCTAGAAGTTTATTCTATTTCACATTAGCTTATAGCTGCTTCTCTTTCTGTTCAAGTCAGAACATTCTAGAATAGTAATGCTACCAAGTTACGATTGCGCTACATTATACCCAACCTGTACCCATAAGCTGACATTTTTAAATAGTTCAAATAATGTAGTCTTTGGGTGGGGCACATCGACTCTATATAAACGGCTTCCCTTCAATATCTGAGCGATTCACAATACCTTTTCGTTAAGTGTAGTTGTAAGGTTCAGATATGTATATTAGGATAAAAATATTAATAGGGCAGGATATTCCAAAATATAGATAAGAATTATTAGTGAATTTATTACAATATGTTTCTGAAAAGAATGGGAATAAGAAGGTTAAAGAAGGCTGATAAGTTTCGATAAAACAAAATGGCGGAGTCATCGCCCGGTTGACACGAACGGCGCAAAAGATCATTGAATCCTCTATAATGAGATAAATATGTACTTCAAGACGATATAAGGATAAAATTAAAGGTAGGTAGCGCTTTGTTTTTGAGTTATTTTATTTTTATTAGGTTTTGCAATATGTGTTATTTTAAATGCGTCATATTTTCATGTCTACTTATAAGTTATTCATAACTTGAAATATTAACCTTGAGATAAGTCTGATCATGACGTATTCTTTGTTTAATTAAAGTTGGGTATTTTCTCGAACAGCTGTTCGTAGGACAATATTATATAGCTTTTTAAAATAAGATTCTTATTATATAGCCCGGTTCTATGTAAAATAAACTTTAAAACCCTTACCTTTTATATTGAACTTTAAAGGATTTTTGTTTTATATTGTAGGTAGTATAGGACAACGAAGTTTAGGGTTAGATTGACCAATAACTTTAAACAAAACTATATCCATATCTTTAAAAATACGGGCAATGAGACGCAGTTATAATTCGTATAATTCAGCCGATTAATTCGAATTCTGTTTCGAGTTATCACGATTTTTACCTATTTTTCCTAATGGTTACTTTGCTTGCACAGTAAATACGTTTCAAGTATCCACGTATTAACCTTTAATACTAATATTTTAAATTATCAATGCTACATATTGCGTAATTTAGTGACGAAGTCAATTGAACAAATAGAGATATAAATCCTTATTATGCCTATTGTAATTCAATTTGCAGGAAATTAACTCATCAATGCTCAAATTACCCTAAAACCAAGAGATGTATTGAGAATTATTCAGTTTCCTATCGCCTATTTAATAATATCATTCGAAATACCTCATTTGGAATTAGATCCGCTCAAAATATAATTTAATTAAAAATTTTATTTTTTTTAAATGTAGAAATATTGGGTAGGTACTTCATAGTATTACAAAAAATGTTAATATAAGTGCATTAAAAATATAAATACGTCATTATATTTATAATAAAAGATATATGTATATTATTAAAAAAATGTAACTTATTAATAAATATTATCTTGATTATATTTATTACTTTGTCAGGAAAGCTATTCAGACTTGCTCTAGTAATAAGATAAAGTAAATTTCCATTGAAAGATGAAGCATTGTTAGATATAAAAGGTGTGAACTATTTATCGTTTTGACTCGATGGAACATTTTTAACATTTTCTCTCCCACGGGATTCTAATTCTGGGAAGGAAAGGTACACACATGTTAGCTGATTGTTCACGTTATTTTAAGGGTAATATGAGATTTAAAATACAGGAAAAAAAACTAAAGAATTTAAAATTAAATTTATGGAACATTTATATTGCCTAAATAGAAAAAAAAACGAAACATCTACTCATTCATTCTGGGTTTGAATCTAGATTATATTTGTAGTTTGGTAAAAATATAAATGGGAAAAGTAAAGAAATGTATTAATAACAAAAAGATGCGTAAAGATGATATAATCAGGTTTATAGATACATTCATGAATCGACTAAGTACCCTCAGATTATGGTAGAACTAAATCTATTTTTAATGTTTTACTTGATCAATTATAATATAACTTAATAAATAATAAAATGGATACGTTTGTTGTGTACCCATTATTAAATATATATTGTTCACTGAAAAACCTTCTTACGTTTATATAACCTACTTAGATATGGTTGGATGGCTATAATATTTAAATAAAATGGAGTATTTTACCTTGATGTATACATATAATTAATTCGTTTACGTTTTTGTAATACGAAATACATTTCAAGCAAAATGTTTTATCAAATTTATTACGGAATATGGCTTTATTAAAATATTATTAAGATAAATTTATGAAAATGCCTGATACTCGTATAAGATAAAATACGAAATGGGAAAAGCAAGGTTTTTTAAATTAAACTGCGGTTGTATTGTTAGCAAAGCTAGCAGTGCTAAGAGCTGCAAGTAAGATAACGTAAGGACATTTCCAAATATGTCAAAACTTAAAAAATACCATGAAAAATAAGTTGCCTTCGTAAAAAAAAATCATAAGAAATTATTGACGGATATTTTTAAATATTATCTCCCACGGAATTCTGATCCTGGGAGATGTTGAGGTGTTAGCTTTGAGGTGGTCTCTTTTAGCTGTTTAAAAAATCTATTTTTAGCTGTAAGGCGTCACATTTATATGTAATTTATATAGACTATTTGTTACTAGATATTTTCACTATTTGTTATTAGATATTTTCACATTCAAGGTTAAATATTATTCTACATTATTTTAAACCCCATATTGATTTAAACATTATTTCTTATCAAGTAGACTTAATTCGTAGAAAATATAAAGGTGAATAATTATTTTTAATTATTTTTAGGAATAATTATTATTAATGTTTTTTATTTCTTTATTTTGACTAAAAAAATAAGATTCAATTCGTCGGCATACACAGATATCGTCTCGTAACATATAGTATCCATATTTCGAAAATATAACCGAACATACTAAAAATAATTTATATGTAGCTATTAAATAATGTAATTTCTCATTTAAAAAAAATACAATTCTGCTATTAATGAATTGGGACAAGTATATATTTTGGGTATAGCTTTTTTACGATACTTTATTTTAAACATTTAGGTAGGTCAAGTTGTTGTAATCATATGATTACGTAACAAATAGGTTTTATAATGAAAAAATATGAGGATATGTTTTGGTGTTTGAATAAATTACTTAGAATTAAACTAAATTAAGATTTCTTTGTCTAAAGAGAGGCGTCAAATTAATCACAATACTTATGTATATTTCCGTTAAGTATTTAAATTACAAAGCATTTATTTCCATGACATAAAATAATTATAATCAACAACTTTTTAGATAAGGCTTATAATTTATTTATTTTTAAGCTCTGTGAAGTTTTTAGTGTTAAAATTTGTTTTATGTAAATGGAAGTTCAAACTCGCATTGCTATTATTTTCCAACGTTATAATAATATTCCAAAGGAAATACAGTGATTTGAATGATCGTAACCATTTTAAAAAGTCATAAGTTTACATGTGAAAGAACATAATAAATGAACAGTTTACATTCACGAAGCTAGAAACCAAATGGTTAATTTGCTATTATTTTTTAAACATTTATTTATAGTAACGACTAGATTTCTTATTTAGCAATGATTTGGCAAGAACCTATGACGTTGTATAAAGAAGTATTAAGTTATTTTTGCTAGAAACTTAAGAGATTATTTAAAATTATATCTTTCATCATTAATCAATTACTAGGGACTAGAATTGACCCTCGGTGTACGCCTATTTATACTTCTAGGAAACTGTATTGTTTACTAAAATGCCATATGTAAATAACGTATGACATTATATATATAATGCATTTCAGGATTTCACAACATGGCCATGTTTCACAATATTGCAATAAGTACACATTGCTTAACTGCTTGTTTTCAATTATACCTACATGTACGTATCAAATGATACATAATGATGAAATTATACATTTTAATTTACACAATAATTTTATAAGCTTTTATTTATAGGTATAAAACATTTATTTAATTAATATAATTATGTGCTAGCATATAGCCGTTAGTTCATATTTTACGAATAGTGAAAAAAACAAGATAAAAATATGTATAAATTACATGTAATTAGGTTTTTAGTATTGGGTACTTGTGTATATCAAGGTCTTTATAACTATGATGATTGGGGCTATTTTAGCATTCAGATCTATTTTAACTTTTTTTGATGATTAAATCAAAAAAACTAAATTGAATTGTCAAATTAACATATATTACTGAAATCTTTGTATTTTCAATTACTTAAATACATTTATGTATTTATAGGATAATGATTTATTTGATGGTGTCAATTCAATAAACTTTGTTTTTTTTTTTTAAACCAAACTGTATTTTAACAAAAGCAAAGGCAAAAATGTTAAATTTATGGCTAATGTCTAAACAATTTTTTTTATTATTTTTGTAGCAGGTATTTCTAAGCTCATATATCAATTTAAGTGACATTGTAAGGCAAATTAGTAAGTACACAGATTGGCCACTAGGAAATGTTAAGAGTGAAAACCGATATTAGTATATTGTGAAGGGATTTTAAAATGACGTTTAAAAATATACAATAAAGTATATTTTAGCATTTTCTCATCCTCAGTATTCTAATCGTAGAATTTTACGCGTGCCAGCTTTCTGGTTTGAAAATTAAATTATGCCCCTCGAAAATTTAGTCTATAACTAATTATTCTTGCCAAACCCTTGATGTGGGTACTTAACGATATACTGCCTAATGAAATGGCTATAAATATTATACCTTGTATAAAGTAAAAGGAGCCTCCAACTGATAAGCTTTATTGAGAAAACTGTCGCAATATAATTTAAACATTGTTCAAATACTTTATAGCGTTCATTAAAGCTAAAGGTACGCTCAATTCTAGTTTCCACTTGTAGTTCTTATAGTATGTAATTTAATGCTGTAAGTAGTGCAATTAAGAGGTGAACAGTAACTTCAAACAAAATAATTTTATTTTACTTACCATGAAACATGTCGCAATATGTGATATTAATTTTTTGATTGTCATCTAAAATGTATTTAAATATTTATGTTTGAAATCATATCATATCATTTTATAATGGTTTTAGTGTTTACTTCTGGCATTCATTTCGACTATTGTTAAAACGTGCATAAAATGTCACACATGCATATAATAGCACGGTTCGAATTGGGGAAGCTTTTTGGAGCTACATATTTTCAAAAAGTTTTATTATTTTTTCTTGAAATGCAGTCAAAATTATATCTTAGAAAATGTAGGTTCCAGAAGTGACCCTTGAAATATCACTTAAATTTTTGCGTTAAGGAAATCGCATCGTTTAGTACTTTTAGATAAAGAATTTATAGGACCATTTCATTTAGTTACAAGATTTTCTGGTTTACACAAATCTTTTTTTTTTTTCAACTTAATAGTATTCTCTATTGATCGTATAGATATATATATTGTTCCCAATGACCATGAAGCACCACCTACTTTTGTAGAAAAACGTGCACCTACATTTTCGAATACCTTTGACAACTCCAAACATACATTGACTTTAAAACTTAGGAATTTATTATCTGAACTATTTTGCGTGTATTATACATAAAAAGGATGGAATAATGAAACTAGCTTGCATATTTCTTGTAGGTGAGGGAGATCTGATACAAATGTAGATAAACGAAAATATAACTATTAGGTCCGCAGGATTTTATTATTATAAAAAAAAACTGACCATAAATTAGCATTTTTTAAGCATAAATAAACAGAAATCACTACTGATATAATATAACAATTGTGTAATAATATTATTAGCAATAAGTTATCTCTGGAAATAGGTTACAGGAAATGCTCGAACAGTTAATGACGAAATTAATTTAAATGAATTTGAATTTTATTTGATTAGCGAAAATATAAGTGTAAAATTACCGGATGTATAATTCTAGCCATATATATAAACAAATTTAATTCGAGGAAACATAAATATAAATGTAAAAATATTTAATATTTATTTTTTACTTAAATGATTATTAATTACCGGATATATAATTCCAGACATTAAGTATATACACATACTTATACCTTGTGATTGATTGAGTGCTTATTTTCAGACACTAAAAGAAAACCCGTTTTATATATAAAAAAAAGTGTTTTTTTTATATAAATCAGGCAATACAGTTTAATTACTAAGGATTAATTATTTATTACTTGGTGTCCTTAACATAACTACTCCAAAAGTTTAATACTAATACCAATAGCAATAATTTGTCATTATAATATTACTAAATATTTTATTCCACTCGATATATTTAATAGAATTATTGGAAAGCAATTAATTGTAAATAAACTCGCAGAATTAAATTAAATCCTTGTCTTAAATTATTCTTGTTGTTGTTGATGTAATAATGAAAAAAGACAGGTGATTAAATTGCCATCTTGATTATCTTGGATCAGTTTTACATCATACATTGTGTAAATGTAACGGTCGTATATATATAAAGTTCTAGTGATAGTACATAAATATAAAATAAAGATCTCGATGGTACCAAGGCTAATTGGTCTGAGCGATTTCTTTTAGGAAATAGACCTTTTGAGAGGAATGTGGCGAAGTTTCAACATTTGATTGGTTATACATAAATGGCGCTAAGAATAATTTTAGTTCTTTTTTCTTATTTTTCCTAAGTGTAGTCAAAAATATATTTAAGCAATAAACAAGGTTTCAGAATATTGGCCCTTGAGGTACGCTCAGTTTAAATTAATTTGAATTTATTTAAATTTTACTGGTTTTTATAACCAGTCCTATTATTTTGCGGGTTTTCAGAAATTGTTTTATTGTTTATTTGGAAACATAGCATTCTCAGTTGCTTCATGTGTACTATGTTTGCTAGCTGCCTTTCTATATTTGTTTAAAAAATATTAAATATTTGTATAGTTGCTCTTGTTTGCTAATTTATATATAATCATAATTCTAAAACTGGTATCATTATAAGTATTAACTCAAATAGTTAAGCAATAATAGTAAGATTTTATTATCTATTTATGAATATAATATTATCTGTAATCAACATTATCATTAGCAAATTTTTGGTATTATAGGTTATAGATAATCGTTAGCAAATTTTTTGAAAATATAGGTTATAAACAATCGTTAGCAAATTTTTGGAAATATAGGTACTGGAAAACGTTCTAACAGTTGTTCCATGTATAATTTATATTCGCCTTCTTGCGGGAAGATAAATGCAAAAATATTTTTACAAAAATGAGTTAATTTAATAATATATATTTAAGGGATATATAATTCTAAACACAATTTTTACAAACATTCAAACAAGTTTATATAAGTCGAGACAGATTTAAATGATTTTGTATGTGTTTTTTTTTTATATAAGAGTAATCAGGCAATATAGATTCATTAAGAATTATGTATTAGGTAAAAATATACAAGTCTCATTTATATAAAAAAACTCGAAACATCTTAATACCAAAAGCAATAATTTCTCTTAATGTAATATATTAAATAATTAAATATTATATTATATTAATGTGTATGTTTATTATATATATATACAGCTTAGGATAAGGTTACGTTTTATTTTTCATTTTTTTTTTTGTTTAATTCTGCTATATTTAGTAATATGAATGTACACACATTTTTTTTAACTGTATAATTTAATATTATTTTACTTTTTATTTAGTTTTTTTTTCATGTAATATTTTTCCTAGATAAGTCTGCCTTCGTGCATAAAGTGCATAAATTGCATGGAATTTTAAGAAATGTACTTTTTTATATTATTTGTGTACAATAAAGGACAAACCATTAAAGAAATTGAAATATAAAACAAGATCTCGGCGGTGCCAAGGCTAGGTCTCAGCGATTTTATTTGCGTAATATACCTTTTGAGAGGTCTTTGGGTTTCATCATATATATTTGGCGCTAAGAATCGTTCAACTCTCATTTTTGGAAACTTGTTCCAAAATTTACTACTAGAATGTTAATTAGTTTAATTACCTTTTTAACATTTTCTATATGAAGGTTAAATATTTTTACTCATCTGGTTTACCATTACATATTTTTTCAACTTATGTGGCATATCTTATCAATTGTTTGACTTTATCTACGTCATTATCTCTTGTTATTCTTTATATTTATTTCACTTGAGCTAATATTCTTTGAGCGATAAAATAAACAGCAGGCAATTCCAGCAATTGGTTATACTTAATAAAACATTAGGGTTTTGCGACTTGGTCTTATATAGTCATGATATTAACATCCTGTTGTATATATTATCGGTTTTTTAAATAAATATTCACCATTTTTTAAAATTTAACAAAATGTGTATATAATGACACTACCAGCACGGTTCCAAATAGGTAAGCTGGACCTTATATCGTATTTTTTTCCTAAATGTAGTCAAAATTATATTTAAGCAATAAACTAGGTTCCAAAATATTGATCCTTAAAGTACGCCAATTTTTACGGAAAGACGCACCGTTTACAAATTAATCTATTTATCTTTGGTTTATAAAACCAGTCATCAGTTTTATTATTTTTCAGGTTTTCAGATAGTTTTATCATTTTATTTGAAGCTTCAGGTATACTTTGTTTGTTAACTGCCATACTATTTTTTATTGTTTATCATCACCTCTATGCCTTTTCACAGCTTTGCGCTGTACCACCTACCTGGATAACTTTTCGTAATATTAATCATAACGGATCTTTACGTTTTTGTTCACTGAATCAATCTTTGAATTGACTTAATGCTAAACAGGTCTAGTATTCGTTCTATTATCTATAGCAATTTTGTGTATTTTATATTGAAACATTACCATACTGAAACTAGGTGACTTTCTATGGGTCAATAACGTTATACAATTTTGGTTACAAATAAAGTTTAGTTACAGATAAAATTGGCTCAATATTCGGTCTATGAATAATTGAAGTATTTAACTATAGTAATTGAATATAATAACTTCAATAATCATATTCATTTAACAGATACTTACTAACCTTTTTATTATTAAGCAAATTGTATAGAAATAAGTGAAAAAACTGTTCGAACAGTTCGATAAATATTTAATATTCTTCTTCTTGCGGCAAAATTAATGTAAAAATATATATTTTTTAATTATAACAGTAATCTGACGATATAGATTCAATATTAATACATACCCCGTGTATTCGGAAAAGTATATATCATAAAGTCTTCTTACTACGTATATATTAAATAAAGTTATTAATTTTAAACAAACTACATGGAATAAAACTTAAGTAAATTCTTTCATATATAGATATGTATGAAAGACGTTTAATACCTCATCAAATAATTACAATAGTGTAATTATTTGATGAGGTATTAAACGTTTTTAAATAGATGTATGTTAAGAAAAGTAATTCAGGGATTAAAGTTACTATCTTCTAATGATAAGAAGTATTATATGAAACGTGTAAATGTAACGGTCGGGAAGAATTTCTAGTGATAGTTATATAATACAAAAAATTAGATAATAGATCGCGACGGTGCTAATTGATCTGAGCAAATTTTTTTTGCAAAATAAACCCTTTGAAAGGTTATATGGGTTTCAGCGTATAATAAAAATATTTTTGGTGCTAAGAATAGTCAGTCCATCTCTTATTTTTTACTAACTGTCACAAAATTTAACTATATTGGGTGTAAGCAGGTAACTACTGCCTTAGCCCTTTTAAATTTAATAATATTATTAGACGATTAAATTATCTTACTAGTTAACAAAAGGTGTTTATAATAATATATTTTTCAATTTTTATCTCGTCAACTGTTTGACTTGTAACCATTACAAGCAGATACGTCATTATCCATTGTTTTCTTTTTTATATCAACACTTGAGCTAATATACTTTGAGCGATACAATAAACATTACAATGACTTTCGACTTCTACATATTTTTGTGATGAAGATTAAACTATAACTATAGTCGTAGTAGATTTACTAATATTAAATTAACGGATTAACATTAGATGAATTTGTTTGCTCAAGTTATATTTTAACGTAAAAGGAAAACGTAATAGCATTTAGAAAATAAATAAATCTTTAATAGGAAAAGTACTAAAAATATAGCGACAAATTATTGTTTTGAAAAAGTCTTATTTTTATTTAACACAATATTTACAATTGAAAACATTTAATATATTTAATGTTATTGTATTTCAGGAATGTTATTAATGTTATTTCAACGCTTGTTCTACAGAATCGTTTAGATGGCAGGTCGATTACAACCGTACTTTAGGCCAGTACGTTGGCAGAAACATTTTTGGTACAGATCAACTGAAAACGGTTCAACAAACTACGGATCAGATCAGAGCAGAGTAGAGATATCCCAGATTAGGGATTTTTCTAGTAACCGATTGGCCAGGTATAGATAGATAGTTTTAATATTAACTTACTAGGTATACAAATAACGAAAGCATGGTTAAACTACTTAGTAGGATGTCGGTATTTTAGTCAGGAGTAGATGTAAGTGTACTATAATTATTATAAGTAACATAATAAATAATAGTTGTTTAAGTTTACGTTTAAATTAAGTCTAGGATATGAATATCAGTAATTATTATACCCGATTGATTTTCAGATGTTTAGAGTTGGAGCTACGGGCAGGCTTGTTCTATGTTTCGCGTGTCGGGATAGCCACGAAATTAATTAATATATCGGATAGCCACGAAAAAGGCGCGTATCGGGATAGCCACGAATTATAGGCAATATTAATATAAGCTATCTTAATTTAAGAACTCCGGAAGCATTAATATTTGTAAGTTTCATATGTAATTTTTTAGGTAATTTTTATTACCAATGTCGATGAAACAATTTTGTTAGATTTTTAATACAAGCGCTAATTCAGATATATAGATAAAGTATACAATTACATAGTTTTATGTATATGTATTTGATTAGCTTATATATAACAGCTTATGTATCATTTGTAATTATTGTCTTTATTAGCACCGTACATGAATTATTAGAATCGAGTTAAAACGCCAAATATTCACCAAACATCAATAAAATGTCCCCGCGATGACCTTTAATCTATTTTTTTTATCATTCGGAAATTATTTGTTATAAAGAAATATATATTTATATACATATATATTCATAAACTCCAAGGGTATCCTTCTTATTTAATTTAAGTTTAGTTAAGAGGTATTTTTAAAAGAGGTATTGTGAATCCTTAGTATTATGGAGTAAATTAGGTTTTAATTTAAATTAAGTTATATCTAACATTAGATTAACCGACAGATCTAAGTTTGGACGAGGAAATTGGATATATATTTAATAATATAGTATATTTATTTACTCATTTGGTATTTATTCCTTGTAGAAATATGTGGGAGGTATAGGAATCGCGTCTAAAAACTATACCGAGCGTTTAAACTTGAAACTCGATATCGGTGATTTGTGTACGAGGAATGATTGTTAAAGTCTTATTTGTAACATCGTTAATATTTTTTAAAATTGTTCCGAAACCTCTGTTATTATTAACATTAAAAATATAAGTAACTTCATTATTTTTGTTTTTCTTGGCATAAATAACCATATTTTTTTCTTTCTAGCTATTTCTTAATAATTAAAGTTCATATTTTTATTTTCTTGAAATAATATCTGGACTAAAATTATCAAGGGAAATGAACGAGTAGATTTGATATAAACGATGAGGTCAAAATAACTTTCCAGCAATACATTTAACCAAAGAATGAAAAATATAATTAGATAGAAACACTACATATTTTCACTAAACACTCGTATTTTCGACTTAACAAAATTCTGTGGGGTAAGATCTACCCTCTTTGAGCTTATTCTAACAATCGTGCTAGTATTATGAGATGCACAGCAGTTGATTTTAGTGGTATGTAAATTATCGAATTAAAATGAAGAAAACGATGAAGATTAACAAAGCGGAAAAGAATAATAGAATATTGTCGGGGGTGTAAGCGGTTAAGAAAAAGATCAAAACCTAAAGTATCTACAATAAAACTAATATCAAAACAATCTGCAGAAATTAAGAACTATTCTAGATTAGAGAGTCGTAAGTTCGAACGGAGAAATATTTTAGTACGAACGAACATATAGAGAAAGACTTTAAGTTACGAGATGTAGATGAAATGATAAAATATTGTCGAGGTAGCAGCGGTTATGAAAAAACGGAGGTTAAAGTATCGCAAAAAGAGAAATAAGTTTTGAAATCGCAGAATAAGAACTAGTCGAAAAGAATATCATTTCAGTTCGTATAATCAACTGAAGTTCCAAAGAAAAATTTTAAAAAAAGTACTATTTTAGTATGATCAAACGAGATTTTAGTTAGGTCGGACAAACGGCGTTCCTTGAACTACAGGAAAAGGATATATAATTTAAAACTTGGCTTAGAGCAGTAATAAGATTTGGTGAAAAAAAAGTGTAATTCCAGTATCAAACGGAGCAGATACCTTTATGGTTTTTCATTTTAGGTGTTATGGAGAGAGTAATATTAGATTTTTCGGACAGATTGTCCTAAATATTCAAGACAAGAATGCAATAAATTTGTTATCAGAAATGAGATCCAAATTATCTATAATTAATAGAGAATCACAAATCACTAGACTAGACGATTTGGTTTTTTTTTTTAGTCGGTAAACATTAGAATAATAGGCTAAAATTAAAGATATACTTCACTATCGGAGAATGTAAAAAAAAATTGTAGTGACGTAATTAAGAAATATAAAGGCTTATATAAAATCTAGGAGACAGAACAGAAAGCCATACAATTTACGTTCTTTAAAATATCAATATGGAAAAAGTATTACTATAATCCTGAGTTTAGTCTAGATACCAAGTTATATTATGAGAAACGAATAAAAGATAAAGAACAATAATTAAAGCCAGTACTTCATGTTAAATTCGTGAATAAAAGTATATCTAAGAAATGGCCGACTAAGAAACTTAAAAACGAGTTGATACAAAATAATTCAATATGACATAAAAGATACGAAAATGAAGGCCAAATTTCTATTATAATATGGGGTAAGTCAAAGGACTAATAAAGGAAAAAAAAATAAAAATATATATTTATTTATATACTTCAAGCAAATTACGTTTACATGTGCATAAATCGTTATTAATTTTTGTACATTATTTTATACAATATGTATCCACAGTATAGATATTACACCAATTTGACACAATATAAATATCGTTGACACATCTTATGTATATTATTTTTGTCATTTTCAGAACATAACATTTATGGTTTAGTTACGTTAGGAATAACATAAGCATGATCTAGATTTCTAATTCTGGGGATTTTTAAGCCAACCCATAGCACATAGCACTTGGATGAGTTAACAGTTTATGTAATGAGGTTTGTTTGAGCTTTGTATGTATCCTAGTTTCTCGCAATCCTTTTTGCAGCGGTACGTTGACGTGTGGTATGTTTGCTTCGTTTTGTCTACGTGACTAGTTACATCACACAGTCTATACTAAAGACCAACCTTGGGACGAATTCCGGTGGCTAATAAATAATTTGCAGATAAACCTACATAGGTGTAACGAAATTGTATGAGCATGAGGCTAGTGGGGTTTGGTTTACGTTAAATTTAAATAATAAAATGTTGCTATAATGTGTGAAAAGGCTTGTATTTTCTAGATGCATTATCTGCATAAATATAGGTAATTAGATCATGCTTTTTCACGCCTTTATCATGGCCAGATGTTTTACCGTCTGTTTTGGGTACGTAATGAAAGTCTTTAACCATTGATTAGATTATAAAATGGTGTTGTATTTTAACGTTTCTTTCACAGATTTTCCGTTTGCATAAATCTAGCTTATGTACAAAAGTTACCTTTAGCCTTGTCCTTAGGATATACAAGCTTCTTTAGATATTGCATATTCATATAGCTCAAAATAACAAATTGAAATCTATTGGAATGTATTGGCGAGATGACTGAAATGGGACGTTTATTTTGAGAGATATTAACATTGCAACAGAAGACTTAATATATTAATTTTCAGCTTATATTAAAACACAACTGTGAGGTGGATTTCATGTAGGTTACACATTACACATAAAGTAAACAGCGGATACATCGAGATTAGCGCTGCTTGCACAACCGCCTTACCTCACTACAGTACTCGAATGTAAGAGTCCATCCAGCCTGTGACGAATGGTCTAGCTTTTTTCCACAAAATCATTTCTATTAATGCTAATGATGAGTGTACTTAGTTACCCGTTGTTGCTTTTCTGACTGTTTGCATCAAGTCTTATCTGGTAAAAGGTATGCTTTTATTTATAAAACGACAATTATTTTTAGGCACAGTTTATTTTGGTAAAAGTTTCTGTGATAATAGCACAACTTGTCTTGTGGCTAAATTATACAATTTAACATCACGAATGAGCATGGAGTTAGATGGATTGTGCTCTAAACGTTTCTTGCAGGTTTAGATGGTGTATAGTGTTTATTCTGTCACTGTTCTTTATAGCACATATCTAAATGTTGGTAAATTAGCGACGCAAAGCCTTTCCTGGCTATTACGCAGCAATGCTCGCTTATGAATTTGAATCCTTAACCCATCGGTGTATGTACGAATACCTTTCGTCCTCACAAACGCTTATTTTTAATTAATAGAAGCTTTCATGTGGCATGTCACTGCCAAAGTTGTGACCGGAGACCTTGACTGCTGTGGCTAACTCTTGGTATTAGTGAAGATGTTTTGTGAAGTGTATGCCGTGTGTTGCTATTTATATATTACACAGGTAGATTTCAGATTACATACATGGCAGTTACGATATATGGCTCTTAGTTGATAAATCGCTCTCATAACGCTTCTTGTTACCAGTTTTCTATTTCTTACAGTGACGTTTTAGTTGAGTGTTATTTTTCTAGTGATAAGTGATATGCAAATGTACGTAATTATATGGAAGATATAAGAAATCTATAAAGAAAGTAAATGGGCTCTTAAAAATTTGAATTGTAGAAGACGATGAATACAATATTAAAAGTATAAGAAGTTGGCATAAAGTAATGTGGAAAAGTGAAATATCGTTAGTGAATGTGATCATATCCAAGATTCAATTAAAAATTTTAAAGATCTACAAAGCTAAATAGGATACTTAGTGAGATCTGTGATGGATTCAGTGGTTCCATGGAATATTTAAATGCAGAGTTTATCGAAATACATATTTCACAATACAATACTTCGAAATTTCAATATATAAAACCTTATTTTCTAAATATAGGGATGCGGTGTTCATCTTAATATTTCTTTTTTCAGCGCTAACTCATATTTTTTACAGTTTTAAACGATTACACTATTATCAAAATAAGTCTCACGACTAAAAGTAAACCTCTCCGGATAATACAAGGCGATGATTAAATGGATAAAATTTCAAGGAAAGACTAAATTAAATCTATTCGTAGGATACAAATTATAGGAACAGGTTTTAAATATATATCCGTTTATTAAATGTTATTTATTATACTATTATTTTCTATATATACATATAATTTAAATATATATACATATATATATATATCCGGGATACGACTCTAATGTCTGATTTACAGTTGGCTGCGTGGCCTTATCGCGCTAAAACCTAGAGAAAAATTGGTATAATATTGATACATACTAGATTACTATAATATTAATAGTTTTAAACTATTTTTCTCCATAAGCATGTGTCCCCTTGTCGTGTCCCTTATGTTTGCAGTTTTGAAGTTCTTGAGGCGGCCAGAATGTTGAAAGTTCTCTAAGTTCCAAACGAGTTTAGCGGTTAATTCTCGAGGAGCGTAAAAAATATCAAATTCTTATGAATGCTTGTTTCATACCTATGTTTAGCGAGGTTATTCTTTAATAAAGAATAAGTAAAAAAATTGAGCTGAAAAGCCTGTAAGTAGAAGCAAAGTTAAGTATTGTTATCGTTAGCATTTATAAAACTAACATATATTATAATGTATGGTATGTTCTTGTGTGTGTAGTTTTTAGTTTGCAGTTTAGTGGATCGTCGGGTAACTTTTTTTTACCTCAATCGGTATGAAACGTATTTTATATATTTAGGCTAGGTTAGGCATTGACTATCATTGCAGTAAAGCGATGCTTCGGTATTCACGTCTCTCCTATGGGGCACCTCGGCGGTAGTCTTGATTCGACGGTACTACGTAAATAGCGTACCAGCGTACCTACTGTAAGTTAATCCCTTTATTATCTACTTTCGTATTTACTTTTCTGCGTGTCGTATTTCTATTTACAGTTTGCAGTAGCTTCTTAGCTTTCGGTTCCTGTCCCGCTTTTAGACGTTTTGATGGACACAGCAAGGTATATAATATAACCATAGAGTATCGTAAAAGTAGAGTAATTTACTAGACTTCGTAAGGAATTGTCCATAATACTTCCAAATCACATAACGAATGTTGTGTTTTTTGTGTGTTTTTCTTAATATTTTTGCAGTTAATCGGATCTCTTGGACGACAGTCGTGGTCGGGCTTCTAAATCCTCGAAATCTGGTATAAAAGACAAGTAAAATAAAAACCTACTATATACAAAATGTAGAGTTATTTGGTACTTTATACACGTAGGTTAGGTTGTCATGTATTGACGATTACCTCTGGAACATCGCTACAATAATCGGTTCGTCTATTCGTCGTAAGTTATCTTTACTATATACGTATATTCTTTTCTGCGTGTCGTAATTCTGTATTGCAGTTTTCGAGTTGCTTCGTTCGTTTCGGTTCCTGTCCCGCTATACGCGTTATGGCCGAGGCGGAAAAGGTATTCAATCATAATGTATCTCACAGCTTAAAATACTCGCCCTCAAAGGCAATATACTTGCAAATTATGTAACGTAATGTTATGTTGTTTGTGTGTGTGTGTGGTTATAGTATTTTTGCAGTTTAGTGGATCGTGAACGCGTCGTGGTTCGGGCGACTTAACCTCAAAATCCGGTATAAAAGTACACAAGTATATTATCCATTAAAACTATATACTTAGCTTAAAATATATATATATCTTAGCATTAGGTTAATGTTACGTAGGTTAGGTTATGTGTATAGTATATTGCAGTAAAGCAGATTCGTCGGTATTCGCGCATCCACCGGACGTCGTACGTCAGACGTGCATTCTGCCTTTAATTTTATCTGTAAGTTATACCTTCTCTAATTTCAACTTGACGTATTTTCTTTTCTGCGTGTCCTTTTGTCTTTTGCAGTTCCCGGTTTTTAAATTCTCCGGACCCTGTCCGCGTTTAGCGCCGATCGCAGCCGGTACGGGAAGTTTTATTTAGAACTATTTTGTATCTAAAGCATGTTACACGTTTAATCAATTTATTATATTTTCCGTGTTTAATGTGTTATGTTTGCAGTTAGAAATTTGTCTTCTGGAATGAAACAAAAATTTGTTGTGAATAGCATTGCATATTAAACTTGGAATCTACTAATACGTGCTTCCACCTTCTGTATTATTACATTGCAGCTCTTGAAAGAATGACGCAGCTGTCCAATCTTTCCACATGGTTATAATGGGGGTGAAGCGTTACTAAATCTTAGATAAACGTGTATATACTAGTTTCCAAATTGCATGTCTGCAAAATGTTAGCAGGTAAAATTATAATGCTTGACGTTATAACCCGTATCCGTGTCTCTGCCTTTTTACAGAAGGTGCTGTTACGTGCAGACCCGTTTTCTTTTTATTGAAGGAGACTTTACACGTCTTTAAGATCTTCATATTTCCCAAGAAGACGCATAATCGCTAATATTTACAGATATTATAGGTATACTCAATCTTCAGACAAAACATAAGGGCGCTTATTATAATAGCAATAAATATTACTGATGAAAAGCTGTTAGCATCGTACGATAAAATAAAGCGTTAATATTGAAAGGTAATTTGAAATTAGTTTCTATTTATATAACATATTTTTCCTAGCTACCCGCTATCCAATTGAAACGGCTATAAGGCAAAGAGATTTGATATTTTATATCAGTGGCAGTTGATATTTGACACGCCAAACTGAAGAGGTAATATTCTTATATAAATCTGTGAACTAATATATTAATGCACTCACGAATCTGCCTGAAATCGGAGCTTTCTGTAAGAGTAACATTTTTTTTAAATTTAAGTGCAGGAACCCTCAAGATTTTATCATAATAAACGAGAACTAAGGAGGCGTTTCTATTATATCCTTTAATCTTAAATTGTGAATGTATGTACTTTTATCTTACCTTAAATTATACAAAATATGGGTAATATCTTAATAAACGCTTGAAAAAGTTGTAGGTATGCATTTATTTTAATAATTCTAGAATAGATGTAACTAAGTTTATTTTATAATAACATAAACAGTATTCGTAAATCTAGAAATAGATTTAGAATAGGTTATCTATAACCTAGTTATAGGTTAGGTTATGTTTAACTTGTGACTCAACACAATTTCCTAATAGGTAATTTTTAGGAGTGATATAAAGACTTGTCTAAGCAAATGAAAACTGATGGAAAGACCGGGCGATGACATCTTGATACGTATGTCAGCTTTGTTAGGGAGGAGCTCGTGATAAATTGAACGCTTATTGGCTTTAACTTCAAACAAAAAAGGTGATGCCTGTGGAGTTTCTTGCGCCGCTTCTTCTCCACAGAAGGACACCTTCCGAAGCGGTGGTAAATTTTCCAAATTAAAAAAATATATAAAATAAACAAATAAATCTAAATATTTTACAATATAGTGGTTTTATTTTATTACCTTAAAATTAATTTTATTAAATATGTTTGACCTTGTGTTTTATTATCCCTTCCCAACCCCTATCGTAAGTTTAGGTACATATAAGATATACTCTATACATGATATACTCTACTTGAAAATGTAATCTGCTACTGAAAGCTTATAATTATGATTTATTGTTTGTATTTATTTTTGTTCCGATTGCATAAAGCTTTAATAAAAGACAAAGATTTATTGAGTCAGTTTATGGTGGCCTTAATATCCTAGTTTTTCATCGAAGTGATTCCCAAGGGATAATAGCGGTTTTTTATTTTCTAGAGCCAACAGCCATCTGCTGAGTCGTAAAAATACTCTTCTGACGATTCTCTTCAAAGGTTACAATGCATCCTAAATTGCCTCAAGACATGACGTTCCATAGATGTAAAAACTCTGGGAACCTAGATAATGAACATCGACAAAAAAGGCACTGAATTGTAATGGGCAAGCGAAATAATTGAATATATCTAGTCGGATTAGGGATCAGCCCGAAGGAGAATACGGCGAGCAGTGTTACCTTTTTTCAAATCAGCTTGACTACTAAAAAATTTTGCGAAAATATCTTCAATCGTGTAAGAACGAAAAACAAACTTTATAACCACCTCATTATGCAATTGCTTTCTGTAGTCCCTGATAAAAGCTATTGGTGTAAATAGTAGTTGTTAGCAAATATGTATCTGCATATATCAATATTTGTTCTACCACAAATATACAAGACTAGGTTGAATCTACCAGCCTTGTATTAAAAACTGCCGACCACGCCACGTGATCAGTATCGAATATAGAAAAGGATGTCCTAAATAGTAGAGGTATAGCAGGTTAAATAATAGATTAATTAGGTAGACAGGTTAATAAATCGCTTGCAATGCACATCCTTAATAATGTAGCCATTATTAACGCTGTGAGTAAAGATAACAAATTATAATTATTACCAGGTTATACCATACAATTCTGCAAGTGTTAGATGGTGTCTTAGAGCCTTTAGAAAGGGTTCCAAAATCAACACATTTTTTCTGTAATTCGATCTGCAACGGCCACGATTAGAGCTGATTTCATTCCTTGTTGTAATTTCCCAGTTAAAGTTCTGCATATTTGGATATCTTGATGCCTGGCTGCTTATTTGTTTTTTTGTTTTTGCTTTATTTGTTAATGATAATAATTCTAAAACAAGATGTCCAAACTAGACGTCAAAACAAGTATTACAGTTGTTGAGCAAGTAACTGTAAACTATCTGACACATGACATATTAAATAAGTAAGTGACACAATATATTGTAAGAAAGTATGCAATCAAACACCTGCAATATAATAATACGATTATGGTGCTTATTTAAAGATTTCTTCAGAGAGCTAACAGTACTTACTACTTTCTACCGAATATTCTAAAGAGCTAATTGTATAAGATATTATACAAATAAACTTATTATAATGATGAAAAAAAAGGCCATAATAATTGTTACTCTCACTGGATTATTTTTTTAGAGAAACTTTTTTGTCGATTAAATTAAGGAGGTATATTATTGATTTTATGGAAATTCAATCTCTCACTTGTGATTGTTATCCTTATTTCTAAAATTTATAAAATGACAGTTTATTACTTTTGTATTCTCCCCTGTTCTTGATCTATAATCATTGTATTTACCAAAAATAGGTGCATGGAAATCTTCCTACGTATACCTAGATTGATATAGCGTCTATTCTAAGCTAATAAATCTAAAAGATAGGTTTCGAAGATAGTTGAGCAATTTGTGAAGGAGTATTGTCTTCGGCATATTCGTGAAATTGAAAGTTCGATGGACACATTACAACAAAAACACTGAGCGAATGTAGTATCACCTTAGAGTACTAGATGGCGTTAGTATGATTATTTCAAAATATATTTTTAAGAACTTGATACGTATATATATTATTTGCTTTCCTAATTAGTTAACTTTAAAAGTTAACCAAAGCAATGCTATAATAAAAGACAGGTACTAAATACACGACAAAACCTTGCTCATCAACAAATATACAATAATATTTTATTCGTCTTATCTATTTGTTCGTGCCTTTAGAATAGATCTTTTAGAGCAATTTGCAATTAAAAGTACCAATGGCGATAACAGCTTGTAAACATGTCATATCATGTAAATATAAAAAAGGTAATCAAAAGACAAACATCACATAAATGTGTAAAATTATATATTGCATTATTCAAATTGTCACAACAAAGAACTTGAACTGCCAAAATAAGGCGTAAGACACATCGCGAAGTATGCCAATTTAGCTTAGGGTAGATCAGCTTTAACTTACAGCCAATAATTTACGCAGTGTGTGAAGCTTATAAAGCTAAGACAGCTTATCTCGCGGTGTGACTTGTGCCTTACAAAATTATATTACTTTTAATCTAAACACTAAACACTTAACCTTACATCACATGTAAATGAGATATCATTGTATAAGTAACAACGCCTGATATTCATTACCCCGTCTTAAAAACACCTATACTATGGATATTATGCAATCTCACTAGAATATTCTAAATAATATAAATATACAAAGAGTACTAGCAGCCGTTAAATATGAGTCGAAACACCGAAGATACAAAAATTAGAAATAATTTAAATGTTATTATACTGTAAAAACCTTAGCAGTCTTTATTTTGAGGTAAGTCTCAGTACGATACAGTAATACATATATATACCTTACCAGCAATATTTAGTTTTTTTGGAATATCCTCAAAAATGTAGAAATTGAATTATATTTATATGAGATAAGATATTTCATATTAAAAAAATGGCAAACATGCCAACATTTTACAAGATCTAAGAACAACATGCAACAGTAGTCAGTTGAGTCTGATGTATTTATTATTCTTAATTTATTACTTATTTAATGAAACTGTAAAAAAAGTTTTACGCTTCTGTAAAGGAGAAACTTAGCGCACATTTTATTGTGTAAAAATACACAAACACAATCAGATATATCTAATTGACACCACATTCGAGCACAAATAAAGCAAATGTACGCATGTCATATTCAATCATAATAACCGACAGTCTGCAGGGTATTTTATATTAAAAAAAACCTATAAACTTCCACTCCTATGCCTAGGAGGAATAATATTTAACATTTTTGAAGAATAAATTAGTATAACAAGTCAATTTTTATCACTTTTAGCCTTAATTAAACCTAAATTCAAGAAAAAATAACCTTGTACAATAATAATTAACCGAATAGCGTAAAATCGGAATAAACTCTCTCGGTGTTCAGAAACAGATTATCTTTTATTCTTGTTCTTCATGGTGAGACGTCGCCAGAAGCTGGTCTTCTCAGCCGGAGGCAGTTCTTCCCGGGCCTCCTCACCCCGCGTCTCACCGCGCAGCATATCAAGAAACGTTGGATCGTTCTTTCGGACATTCTTTTCAATTTTCACAGCTTCCGCGCTCAATTCCGCCTTTAACTTCTCCGGACTCGTATTTTCGACCTTAAACTCATTAGGGTCTTCAACGAACGCTTGCTGGAGATCACGCATTATCTTCTTCCTAATGGTCTTCTTCATACTGAGATGTCGCTCAAGGGTTTTGACATCGCCATTAGAATACGTTCGAAAGTCGTCTTTCTTCTTTCGAATAGACTTCTTTGTTTTGTCCTCGGTGTCGTCATAAGTCTTACCGTCGTACTGCTGGTTGAGGCCGAAGATATCGCGTAAGTGCGGGATAGCTCGCTCGGAGGTCATGTTGATGCTGGCGCTGCCCACGCCCACAGTCAGAAGATCATAGACTCATGATGAGACCTGGAATTGAAACAAACGTATATTAGTAAATAAACAGAATGCCCAATGTCGCTGCAATTTTGAGAAAAATTTCAAATACGTGAAACGTATATGAAAATGAAAGCTGATGAGAGCTTATAAAATAGATCCATTGCAGTGTCTTGTTAATAAGTACTTGGAGTGAAGAGATGTAACAATGGCAGATAAAGAGGCTGCGTACCGTAACCGCTGCTGCCGACAGTAACTACTTCCTTTAGAATTTAGATGAACTTATGTGTAAAAAACACTTATGAATATTAATTAATAATTAATATATATATATATATATATATATCTTAACTCAATATATTTTAAAAAATCATGGCTTAGTGGATAAAGGAATATATTTTAATAGTATATTATTATATATAGCTTCAGAATATATAATTTGAAATGTTATTATCCCTACATATGCCAACACAGATATAAATATATGTATATAAATCTCAACACGAGTACTATTATCTGTACATTCTAGAATGTAAAATGTTATTTTTTTTATGTAATTCTTGCCATTTGTCGAATAATGCGTCACTATAATGCATTCAGTGTTCACGCACTGATACATGACTTCGAAAGCAATTCAAAACATTTTCTTTGTAACCGTCGTCTAACCGACGATAAAACAAAGCGTTGCGCGCGACTGTACATAACAGCATCCTTACATCTCGCATTGTCTTCAAAATATAATAAAGTGCGCTTCACTGCACGACTGTACCTCTCACCAGCGAACAATAAGTTTTATTTCTAACATTTTCTCGTCCAACAGTAAGTAATTTATCTTAAAAATTGATACACGCTGTTTTAGATCTAATAACTCTTAATATACGGTGAAAAATTGGTTTTTAGATGAAATGCTTTTAGACCAATCATTGAAAAACTAAGTTTAACATTCTTTCACTCCCTCAGATTGTTAAATTAAATTGAACAGACGTCTTTTATTTTCCTTCAAACTACTTTCATTTCAGTGACAATGTAGAGGAATCTTTTTGTTTCTGTACATTTTTATAATTATCTTATTAATCTGAAAACGTACAAATAAAATGTATATAACATTTCTTCGAACTTCGAATATAGAGACAAACATTCTATTTGTCTGTACTCTCGCATAACATATAAGTAATGAACCATTTATAACCTTTTTAACATTGCAACTAAATACGACGAGTAAAGGAAAAGGTTTGATTGGGGTATGTACCAAATGAAAAAAATATATACAATAGAAAATAACTTTGAAAACATTCGATTAAATCGCTAGTATTACTAAGCGTGGTCTAAGGGAATTATAGTTGCGATTTACTTAACTAGATGGCGTTGGAAGACAAAGTGAATAATTTTATAATTGTTACATCTTTTATGACAAACTGTAATTATGTTTTTGAAATTAACGTCATCAAGGTCATTGTGGTTATCTTTGGCTGTGGAGCATTTGTAGACCTAAATAAATTTTCCTAAGACTTTTATAGACTTTATTTAAATTTGCTGCATAAAAGTCTGTTTGATATTTACCTGTAGAGCAAACAAGGCTACTATGCAAGTTGTTTTTTTTTTGTATTTAAGCTTTTAACCCAATGTAATATAATTTCATAGTAAAGTATTGAAAAACCTTGGCAAAACATTTATTACTACTGTTAAGGAATAATCCGCTTTATAGTAATCGTAAGTTATACATGAGTTTGACCTTTAAGTATAGCACGCCTACGCCACTTTAAATGTCATGAGCCTTTTTATTTGATAATATAAATAATATTAAAATTAATGACCTAATAATTAAAATTAAAGCGCGAGATATATAAAAACACTTTGATAGTTGCACTTAGCACATTGTTGCAATGTAAAACATGGTAATTATTTCCCAAATATCATATTATTGTAAAAAAAAATATATATAAAACATTGATTTGGCACTTATCACTTATTGCAATGCTAAAATTATTCTATTTAGTATAATTTAACGTAAATGTACAGTCGTAACAATCGTCAATAAATGTTAGGCAATCGCTTACAGCTGACATTAACATTGAGGGGTCAGTGTCCTCCACGAGACGACCAAACATCTTCTGACGTCACATCTATGGTAAACATGCAGTGTAGGATATAAATATTTAAACGATTTTGTCTTTTAACTTGCTTCGGCTATTTATATCATACTTGGCAGTAAATTATATTAAAACAGTTTTATCTTTGCTATTTTGTACAGTATGCTATAAAAATGCAAGTATTTTCAGTAAAATTACAACATATCAAGAAAATGATGTTATGTAACTCATTGTTTGTGGCTTTGCTTTTTTCCATTTTTTATTAACCATGCATAAATCTAAACGACATATTTTTGACACTTCAACAAAAACTTTTTTAATGCTTGACGTGGTTTAAAAAGCGAAGGCAAAACAATGTAAGATCCTAACAAAGCTTTTCAAAATAAATATACAAGCGTTTCAGTGACCTAAATTCTCCCTTCTACCTGAGTAGACGTATTGTCATTTCGAACAAATATAACATAAATAATAAGAATTAAAATATAGTTTCAATCAAACACAAAAAAAAAATAAGCTTTTGTTATAAAAATTTTCTATACATAATAATTAAATGTGCAAGTACGAGTAACCAATTCAGATAAATTAAAACGTTTTAAAAGTTCCTATATATTTTACAACTTAGTTTTAGATAATTAAATATGCAAGTACCAGTATCAAAAAACGTATTATCTAGCGTCCTATTACACAAGCCAGTAGATAAAATGTCACCAGCACGTAGGCAGTAGCTGGGGTACAGTAATTACTGCTACACTGGGTAACCAGGGCACCTGATTGTTTGTCGACCGTCGGCATAGCTCAGTAATTATTCACTTTTTATCTCTTAATAGCCTTTTTTGTACAGTTTTGTAGCAAATTTAATGAGAGAATGTTTTTATAGTATACTATAAACTTTCCTTGTACTACTAGTTTTAGTTTGAAGATGCATGTCCGACCAAAAACTACTAGTACTTGTTATAAATGTAAAATTGTGTTGATTCGTTTTAATACCTTTATATATATACATCGATAGTTGTCTGTATAATATAATATTTTTGTTTTATAGAGACATTCAACGCTATGATTATCTACAATATACACTGCCAAAATTATGAATATTGTTTATCTATTAGCAACATACAGTGTCTCTGTATTTCTGAACGTACTGTTAAATGTAACTTTTTAAATTTCAAATTAAAGTTATTTAATAATATTGACCTCAAACACTAGTTACATATGACTCAATAAATATATCCTTGGAGAAATTCCATTCAGTCAATTGTATGGAATTGTTTATTTGTTCAAATGGAATTAAACGTTCAGACATTTTGTTTAAGAACATGGGTATTGTCATTATTACAATATTTGTCTTCTACTTGAGATCATCGCTACAGAAAACAAACCATATTATCTTTATATAGTCTACGTCTATATTATTTTTGTCTTTATATTTTGAGAGTGTTTACATTAATTTTTCTAAATAGTAGATATTTTTTACATTGTGAATAATATTTTTTTTATGAGACTGCTTCCTTAGTAAAAAAAAGTGACTTAATTATTAAAGTTACATTTATGTCTTGAATTATATAAATTCTTCACGGTTTTTTAAATACATTTCTATGCATAATGGAAAAATCTCTAAGTCAAAACCTTTAGCTGTGATGTTTTTTGTGAAAAACATAAAAATAGTAAGACTTTTCTAATTTATTGTAAGTCGTTAAAACAGTACTTTTGCAATAAACAGAAGTAGGTAGAGTAATAAATGCATAGAGGTGTTAGCGCCACGTCGCGCCCTAATTATTACACTACACTGTGCACACCATAAGAATAGAAAATAATGATCAGAAATGGTGATTTTTAATGATTATTTCTTAGAAATAATGATTTCTAAGTAGTATTAATATTTATAGATCAATTTCTCACGCTCTATACATTTTAGAATCTATAATATGAGCTGTGTAAAACTCGCAAATCTTTAACTTGGTAATAAGGGCTTATATAATAGTCGACTAGTATCATCGTATGAATTAATATATACACTTATATACACAGACAGCAGTTAGGTAAAAGATAGAATTATAAACCTTTTCTATTTAGAAAAATAAAAAAAACAATAAATATATAACCTCCGTGAGTTTCTTTCTCCACATCTTCTGAGTTCTTTCACAACACTTTCCGAATTTTCAACTTTGATACTGAAAAAAGTTGGTAAAAAACTTACTTACTCAACAATAGTTCTAAATAATCTATTAACCTTAGAAGTATAGTTCAATCCAACACTATATTAATCTATTGTCACCCTACGGCGGTTACGGCAACTGGCATGCGCCTGCGCACGCTTACCGGATATTGCGTATACAAACTGTCTCTTATTGTTCCCTTATTTGTATGCACCTCCGATTTCAGAATGGAAGAAACTTTTCCCATCTGTCCCGTAGTTACATTTATTATTTATCTATACATATAATAAAATATATTTTTAAATAATTAGTAGAGACCGAAAGTTCCCAGAGGTCGCAAGTTCGAATCCTGCACTTATCGGTATCGCAAAATTTTAAGTCTAGGGTTACGTCAGGTCAGGTCGGTCAGGGTTACGTTCCAAAAAACACGACGCAAAATGAAACTAGATTTTCTATAGCAAACCATTTAATGATCGAAGATAGGCTCCTGGCCTACGAAAAAACTACCTTTTAAAAATAAAATTGAACAAAGTCAATTTTTTCAAACAAAAATAACATACAAGAAACGTACGTATTCATTTAAACAAAATAAACTATATATTCATTTAATTTATGAAAGTTTAAGTAACCAAAAACACCACGTAAAAAGTTATAAATATAAATTTATAAATCTATTTTTAAAAAGCACAACACACTACATTACCTCACACTACGTAATTAAACTGAACTCTAAAATAAGCAAAACAAAGTGAAAATAAAATTATATTAAATTGCGTTGATTTTTAGTTAAAGAGGGAATCCCAGAATTTTGATGGGATGGCGCAATTAAAAAAAAAAATTAAAGACTCGAATCCAAATCAACACAACTTCGAAAATCTAACGACGACAGTGAAAATCAGTAAAAATTAAGCAGCGACGCAATTTCGAAAAAAATGCAAAACGAAACGACGCAGAGCGAGGTATTAGTGAAATATCTTACGCATTCATTGGTGCTTGACAGACTTCAAAACAATAAATTATAATTTAAATCGGGAGATAGCAGACAAAGTCGCATGCAACAGATAGTCTTTTAGACAATAAAACATGTCATTACCAACATACAAGCATGGGATTTAATATATTTCTCAATATAATGATTAATGGCGTCCATTACCAATGCTAGTTGCTAACCGCTCTCAATCTGATGAGCATTCCATCTCGACACGCAATCTACTAATGGACGACTTTACACAATAATACCAACATAACCATAAGATATTTGATTTACAAAGAAATTTTTATAGTTTCAGCTTTAAATATCATGTTCACAATTTTGATTTGGTAAATGTTATTTCATACATTATATAAAATGCTTTGCTAAATACTATAATATCAGTTTTTTTCTCTAAACTAACGTTTTATATTTTGAAGTTATTGGTGTCATTACATCAAGTTTCATAATGTAGCAAGGTGTACCAAAAACTTCATACTTTAAGGCATAATTGTAAACGCAGCTTTAAGTAAATTTGATTTTAGAGTATGTTTCGTGGATGCTTAAAAAGTACCAACGTTTCTTTTATCTCTGGTATCAATCACATAAAATGCATATTTAGCCTTCTTGATGGAGTAATAAAAATGACATATCACAGTGACATTTATTACAACAAAACCTTTTTGTAAGTAAAATGTTCCTGGCCAAAAATAAAGCGAGGGATCCATTTGTCGGGACAGTCAGATAAATTGCAGGGTATTATATTAAATCCAGCAATTGTTCTTTGTTATGCAAGAAAATCTAATTTTAGAAATAAATACTGAACTTTTTGAATACCTTTATGTTCCGCTGCAATTTTTTGAAAATATTTTTTTAAAATACTGTCGTCCTTTTCAGTTCAGGTGCAATCTTAAATGTAATGAAAAATTATTGTCATCCTTTTCAATTCAGCTGCTTTTTTAAAATCTAATTAAAACATGTATACTGTCAACCTTATTTTAATTAACCTTTTTGTTCATCCTCAGTTTCGAATCTAATTTAAATGAAAATACTGCCATACTCTTTTAAAAAAACTTTTTCGGTTAAATAGCAATTTTCGATACACCATTTTGGCTATCTTATTAACTAGTAACAAAGCACGGTGAACTTTATTTTTTCCTATCAATTCAAATTCCCACGACCAGTTGAATAATAGTTACTTAACCACTGTTCAGTGTTGCACAAACAGACAGTGTGAAATCACTACAATGCTTTTTTTATTTCGCTGTTATGTTAGGGATGAAACTATGCTAGTGGGACGGGATTATTTATTAAAATGTATGACATTTCGGAACGGAATATCTACAATGAAATCTATTGTCTTTGGTTCTCGGAACTAAATATCATCAATGTCATATAATATTTTATTTGTTTTAATAAATATGGGCTAAAATTTCCGTATATATATATATATTTAGATTTAAATCTATTCCACTTATATTATTAAATTAAAATATAACAGCTACTTAATTTATTTCATGTTTTCAAATATAAAATATTCTTTACACAGTATGAAATTATGGTATTAATTATAGAATGTCAAATTAGTAATATAAACCCAGTCCCAAAGACATCCGCAAAATCTCCGCCAGACGGCTTGAATATTAATAAACAGTTGAAACATTAAAAACACATACCAATGTTTGTTGTAACAATTGTTATTTTAATATAAAAAAGCATAAACTACCTTTGGTTTTTAGGATAATAATGTGGTTCAAGAACAATTCCAAAGCTTCCTAAGTGGTGTCAAAAATTATATATAATCCGTCAACAAGAAGTAATTAATATTAAAATTATATATATATATTAATTACTGATATTATATTAATATACAAATGGTATTAAATGCATTTTTAACCATTAAAGGCATTGCATTGAGTTGTGAGATTGAGAATAAGGATTATTATTATAACCACACTTAAAAAATTCCTAAGATGTTGGCCGCAATTAATATTATTGCCCTACTTACATTATTTCCATAAAATAAGGGAAATTTGTTATAGCAACCCCATATGTTTATCTGCCACTTGCCTGCATGTAGATGTGAATGCTCCGAAATTTATAATACCTTGGTATTTTTAAGTCTGTAAGCTTATGAATAATATTATCTGTGATCATGACAAACGTTCATGATAAAAAGGAAATAAATAGTGCTCTCACCGTTCACGGCCATTTTGATTTAAAATGACATAACAATGTGAGTGAAAATAAAGCTGAAGTCTCATAACCTCGAATGTTTCTTCACAGTTCGGAATACAATCTGATAGTCGCCATTTTAATTAATTAATTACCTTCATAAAGCGCGATTATTACCTTTTAATGTTAATTTCATTGTCTCTGTGTCAATTACATATATTTGAACATAGAACTATGTTTTTAAAAGGACATTGTATTTCAGTAATTTAAAAGTGTCATTGATTTAATTATAAACCCAGGTAGGGTTAACTTATTAACATAATATAAACATAAATACTAAAACTATTTTTTTTTTATTGATATGGATTTTTGTCATAATGCCAAATATAGCTTATTATATTACTTCGCCAGTGAAGGTCAGATGAAACACAAAAAAGATTGATTGCTTTCATTTTATTTTGAGTTTTCAATGTATTTATATGATATCACAAGAGGGAAAGCTATTATTTTAGTGTGAAGTCTTTATATTGCATATACATTTTTTTATATATATGATATATATTCATGCGCAGACAAAAAATTTCATTGAAATGTATTGTAAAGTCAGTTTACTTACGAAAATTTTATTTTTTTTTAATAAATGAAGTAACATGATATATGTGGTCTTGCTCTACAAAGCAACATGTGTATAAAGTAGGTTATATTTATGCACTGTCTACGTCTATTTTATAACCAAATAGGTTTCGTGAAATTAACAATAATCATTGTTATATATATTTTTTGTTTGATATTATTATTACATTAGACGAAAGATATATTACATAAGGCATTAAAATATGTTTTGTTTTGAATGAGTCCTGAAAAAACAAAACTGTCAAGCAAAATATTATTTTGTTTTTTTTTTTAAACCAATAAGGCCAAACGATAACAGGTCACAAGTGGTCTAAATTCGTGGATTTAATTCTTCAAAACAAAACCGTTACAAAGCACAATAAAATCAATATAACGTATCATACAGTAGACCTACCACGAACTTTTAAAAACTATCATAGTTTGAAGCAGTTTTGTAGCAATATATTACTTTGATTCGTACCATGAGCTCTATAAAACATTAATATTCGTTTCCTGTGTCACTGATGACGTAAAAGACCAAAAAGGATTTTTTTAAATGCCAAAATTGGGCATAAAACCGAATTAATTTAAATTACAAAACGGTACGAGTTCACTTCATGATACGAATTAGTAATGTTTCCTATAGGAAAAGGATGAAAACTTCTTATCGAAACATTATTAATGTAATATTACTTTTAGTACGAATTTGAAAGTAAGATTATAGCTATATTGTAGTAAGAATTTGTGGTAGGCCTACAGATAACATTAGAACTTTTTTAATTTACTTTCCTTGTCCATAGACTATAAATATATTTCTAATAATAGACATCATATGAAACTCATTGTAAGTCGAACATTTTTATAACCATTTGACAAAAATTGTCCGTAAACATACACAATATTTTGTATTATCTGTTTGACTATTGTATGTAAATTAAGTGTATGGGGCTTTATGATTGCATAAAACCGGTTTTTCTTGTCTATGTGCTTGTGTGACCCTTGTGACACGTGGGCCTTCAGCTGTGTAAGTTATAAATAAATTGATGATAGATGTCATTTTATATCACCTCTCTATAAATAAACAAATGATGGTTTTTTGTAGTATATTTTATGTATTTTTTTATATTAACGGGAAATAATTTGTTTATTTATTTGTTATTGATATACTTTGAAAGTACTGAACCTGAAAAAACAATATTTAGAATTCGAAAGAATTGTAATTTAAGAATCATGGCAAATAAAATAGAACTGGTTAGTTGTTTATCGACATGTGCAGTGTTATTTACGTATATAATCTTTTAATTTAGACCCGACTTGTAGCTGTGATATCGATATTAACACAAATTATTATTTGTCCGCACATACCTATAGCCACGAGTAAAAGCTAGTTATATAAAAAAACGTTAAGACATATTTTTACAAATAAGATCATATTTTTCTGACTTCGTCACGTCAGAAAGCAGGAAGTTACAATCTCGAATCCAAATTTTACTCTGATCGAATGATAACCTGAGCGTCGTGGGAAAATAGCAGTTAGTAAAGAATATAAGTTCATGTAATAAATATAATACCTACATACATTATATTCATTGCGTGTTTTGTATAACATGGGACTGACGATTACAGTTTGACATGCAATGGTACCTATACTATTAGCAATTTTAAATATATATACAATGAAAAACTTATCACCGAACCGGGATACGGTTCCGTCGCTATGCCGACTGAGCTACCGCCTCACTAACCTCTTTGATGTATCGTGATGTATATAATCTTTTATGGGCTTCTTTTATAAATCTTAAGCAATCCTAACTTTGCAGTATAGATTAACATTGATAAGATACCACAACCGGCATTATTAAAGTGTCTATGGCTATTTTTTTTAATTTCAAATCTGTTACTATCTTAGTATAGTAAAATATGCTTAATTTTATCATGTTCGTCATCATTATAAAATTTAAAGACTAATATATTTTAAACATTCTGCTTCAGTTGGAAATGTCAAATTATTTGTTTATATTAGTATCATGGACGTTTGTAAATATTACTGTAATAATTTTATTTTATATTAAAATATAATATATGAGATGACATTAACATTGTCGGTGTATCTGAGACTATTTCAAGACTCACGAATCGTGATCTCATCACTGTATGGACCTACAGCTTCATAACTTGCCTTGCTTTTTACGGCTGAGATTTTTCTGAGATAATTTTATTAAAAATAGATACTAATAACAAAACAGATTTTAATGTCTTTATTTTTTAATAAACATAGAAGTAAAAATTATCGATATGGGCAAGGATTCGAACCCGCTATCTTTTGGAAACCGTCCCCTCGCTCTACCAATTGCGATAAGAAGGTAATCAATATTTTATTTATAAGAATTATTACTATTTTGAAATATTTACTATTATTGCTTTAGCGAAGCATTAGGTACGGTGGTAGACATGTTTATAGACATTTCCAATCGTCTATATGTTTGTGAAATGTAAATCATGATGAGTCATGTTAGGGGGAAGTTTTCTATGTCATCATTCCAAAAATTCCTCTGATAACATGAAGGGATCTTAACTATATATTTTAAGGAACAAATTCTTTTTTACATGACAACACCATTATAAATGGGAGGAAAAACAGGCCTCCAGGGAAGTACAGCTTACTTTTTTATTGACAGATTGAAAAACAATTTGACAGATACTAAAAGCTATATCATGTGAATCTATGTTCTAGAACATTCTCATGCTTCATAGTTCTTATAGTCTGTGGCAGTATCATCTATGTATCACGTAAAGTAATGGCCATAAATTTATCCGACATTCTAACTATTTCCTGCTCTATAACAGATATAGAAAATAACTTTAATATTACTTGTCTTTGATGTTTTATTTATTTAATGTCATTACTGAACGTGTAATATAAATAGGCAAATGTGCAACCTCATTTTGTTTTTTTTAAATAGTTTGGTATTCGTTGAATCTATAGCAATATTGAAGTTTGTATAAGTTGTATATATTATATGTATATATTTAAGTCTTAGATACTTTATGGTTAATAAAATAAGCTTTGAAATCAATTATAAAATTATTCTGTCTGTGTATCATGAGGAATTTTGTGAGTAATGATTACTAGAATTTTATAAAAAAATATCATATTCTGCGTGTATCACGAGTGTTTGTGTGTGTGTATGGTTTCCTTGATTTTTATGTAATACATATATATTATGCATACTAACATTAATGTCGAAAAGTTAACTGCAAACTCATAGACGACTCGTTCATCATACAAGCTTGTCATTTGCTAGTTTCACTTAATAATTGTTTGGGACATTTTCTCCTGGCAGAGTGTTAGAAATCACGTGCTGAGTCAGCTTGGCCATTTAATAAAAATATTAATGTGTATTTAAATAGTTTTTAAATTCTAACTAACCTAAACCTGTTCCATGCAAATAAAACTATAGAACGTATTATTTTCCCTGTTTTTTTTTTATCTTTATTTTTTAGTTTTTTATTCTGTTGTGTATAATGTGTATAGACTGTAGAGTATATAGTGTTCGATGATTTTGAGTCGGTGCATTCTATCAAGGCGGTATTTTTTTTAAATCAAAAATATGTTTATTGACTTTTTGATTCCATGTCAAGTGTCTTTTGTGTGGTATTGTGCTTATTAACTTTTTTGATTCTATTATAATTTTGTGTTAATTGATTAAAACAAAGACATTTTTCTCAATCTTTCTATTTCATTTCATAAATAGAAAGGATAGAAACGATCGTGCCTCAATGACATCGAAATTGCTAGAAAACGCTTAAACACTAACTCAGATCGCCGATAAGTGTAGCATTATCCATTCAAGTTGGGAGATAGGAAAAAAGGTTAATCTTTAGCGAAAGTTTACAAGAAGCGAACTTTGGATGGAAGTATTTTCTCTGTTGGTATTAGGGATAAAGGTGGCTTCACACTGTTAATTTTGAAACTAATAATAATTTTAAAACCACTCCGATTTTTAATAAGATTACCATCAATTAAATATATTTATTTTAATTTATAACGATACAATATTTTTTTTTTTGGTAATAAGATATATACTTATATATAAAGATGTCAGGCTGTCAAAAAGATTATCTGCGTCTAATTACGTGAGTGTGAGACTAACATTATTTACGACCGCATGTCTGTTTTTGCTTTACCTCTATATATTAAGTTAAAATCGATTGAATTCTAACAGAATACTTCATACTTTTATCAATAATATATTTCATTACTTATTGCATTGTTTTGTTATTTAAAAATTTGCGTAATTAAATGTAAACGTTGGGATTTTTTTCCCATAACTATACGTACAACAAATATTCTATCCTATTTTGTGTTGTAGTGTTGGTAGCACTGTTTCATTTTATTTTGTATTATAATGTTGGTAGCGCTGATTTCCTAACTAAAAAGACATTTCAAGTAGCTTATAACAATCAATGCAGTCACGACGTATTCGACTATTATTCTAAAATAGTTCTTACGACATTAAAATAGAGTTTAACTTTCTTTAATACTGGCATTTACTTAAGATGGCGGAAGTGCGATACAATCGTGCTGTCCCGAGTATTTCGTGACCAAAATTTACTTAAAACTCCGATAAGATATGAAGCTCTTGTTATTTTCTGCGTGTTATAACGAATATTGAAATAATTTGAGATATCTGTATAAGAATCCTTTTATAATGAAAAAGATTTGGAAAAAAACAATTTATCTGATGGAATAATATGAACATGTTATATAAGATATTATTAAATAGAACATAAATATATAAATAGAAATAATATAAATCTATGAAATGAACATACATCAGTTATACTTTTTTATATAAATGGAAAGAAATGAAATATGTAGGGAACATTTCTTTGCTTTTTTAAACATATAAGAAAATATAGTATTCATGTTTTATATATTTTCAAGCTCAGGCATTTCCTCATTTATAAGGAAATAAAGTTGAAGTTATATCAAAAATCCACCCAAAATACAATTCTTAATTAAAATTCCTTCCTTTTATTCCTGAAATTTTAAAAGAAAAAGCCTGAAAAATCTAATTCAAGGAAACAAAGGAAAACTAAAAAGCACTTTAGAAACCAAGGCTTTGTTCCTTTCAGTAAACCTGACTTGAGACTGAATTGTTTTTATGCAAATTCCATGAAAAGTAAGAACTTCCTGCTTCTAATTTAATTATTCTGAAAAGTAAAGGAAAAATATACTAAAGTGAAGAGTTGACATTTTGTAAGCATTCCATTGCTTTACAATATGAGTGCATAGTACATTTTAAATCGTTCTGACATATTAACAAGTTTAGTGTATTAACAAGCTGAAGTTTTCAGAAAGTGGTAATACATATTTTTAACGAAGGATCTGTCTATATTTGAAATTCCATCCTCGAGGATATTTAATGAGAGATGAAAGTTGGAATGACACTGTTATATTTATTTTTCAAGTCCCTGTTTTATTTTTTCAAGTTATATGCATTAAAAATACATTTTAGCACTAAAAAAGCAATAAATACATACTTTAGTAGGTGTGTTTGGAAACTTCATTAAAAGAAAAAACCTAAAACACCACCCGAACGAATACAGGGTGGGTTTACTAGCTTATAAACTTCGTAAACATAATAAAACTCTATTATATTAATAGTGAGGCGAGAACAATCTTTTACAGCATTATGGAGCCTTAAGTATATTTTATTAGTCCAGTGTACTCTTAACAAACTTACCCTACATCTTGGATGGTGCCTTCGCGCTTTAATAAACTTTATATCAAAGAACATATTCTTGTACATTATATTATACAGGGTAATAACAATAATATAAGTAAAGAATTCCGAAATTATAAAACTTGAAAAATATAAAATCAGAACACATTAGAATGTTCTCATCCAGCGTTTCTCAATCGGGGTTTGAGTTTTAAAGGTGGTGTTTAAAAAAAACGAAGTTACGTATATGAAAAATTTCATTACGTTTAAATTATTTATATTTTTTACGGCTCAAGACCTTTTGAGCCAAGGTGTTACCATACATCGGGTATTACCTACATAATATTACATCTACTAAACATTTGTAATCCCATGCAAAATCAAAAAGGTTGAGAAGCTCTGTTTTACCCAACTCAGGAAGGAGACTGTACCTGCAGGCTGTTTGAATTATTAAAGAAATTGGATTGGAAGTCGGCCAGACTTGAATATAGACCAACTCCACTGCAGCTTAACAGGCTGGATACTTGCTTAATATGTTTGTTTTATAATGGAAAAATAAGATTGTTGATGCTTTGCGTTCTTATTTTTCATTCGTTCATTCATACGTGTTCTTATTTGCTTATATTAGGACGTGTTGTGTAATAATTGATTATTTTAATTTTTTAATGGAAAATTAATCTTTACATGCTTTGTGTTCATTTGTCATTCACTCATTCATTCCATAATTTATTGATTCATTCAGACGTCTTATGTTCTTATATAAGCATTTATTATGTAGTTATTAATTTATATGTATAACTTTTTCGTTCTCATTCATTCTTGACTCTTTCTTAGTTTCATTCATTATTTACTTCCAGTAATTTAATGTTATGGATATTTAATTATTGCAATGCTATTATTTTTAAAAGATAGTCCCTGTAGCACAACTGTTATGAACGCTCTCTTGAGAATTATGAACGGACTTTCATAGTACTAGTGACTTTTACTAAAAATTTAAATTTAATATTAAAAATTTATACAATATGTATAGAACATATAAGCAATAAGCATTTATAAAGACATTTTTATATTTAAACTTTCGTGAAATGATGACTATTATATATAACGGCGCGCGCTTAATTTGATGGGGTATTATTGTTTAGAAATAAATTAAAATTAGGGTGATTGTAAAATAATGTTAATATTGTTATCAAGTTGATTTATTTTTTTAAGAGCGGTTACCGAACCGAATGGAGTTGTGAGTGTCATGGTGGATGAGACGTCATTATTTGGACGGCGCGTCATACGAGTTGGTCGCTTACAAACCCATTTGCTCTTAATCGTGATTTATAGTTGTAATCAGTGAATATTTAAAATTATTGTGATTTGAAACGAGTAGTACAGTAATAAAACTAATTGTGAGACTTTTATTTCGATGAATACCTACGCGTACACGTCCACACTATCAAGAGATGTCCGACCAACCTCCAAATATACTGGTTCGACATACGACACTTCGACATATATTTATTTATTTATAATTAATCGGCTATACCCACGTCAATTATATTGAAATGTTGCCATTATATTAGTGAACTTCATTGAATTTACGTCCACGCTTTGAGCTCATGAGTAAGAACCCCGAATGGGTTCGAAACTAGTTGGGTAAAATATCGAAAACACTAACGTAAAGCCGGGTAAATATATACTTATAATAATCTTAAGTTATATCATTTCGATAATGTTTATTATATTAGCCTTGTGTACTACCGGATAATATATATACATAAAAAACGATCACGTATTCAATGGATCCTTCAAGCTTTAAGTGAATTATTCTTCTTTGGGTCAAGGTGTGTCCTTAGCGATGATATGTTTTACTGTATATCCTGTTTAGAACAATAATACAATAGTTAACTATATTTTAATATTTACGAAACATTTTTTGTTTTAAATAAATATAGAAAAAAATAAATCGATACGTCAGCTCAACAGTTAGAAATCGCCCGTATTTAACGGTTTCTTTTTCATTCAATATTTATTTTAAAATTTACAAACAATATTTGATAATTCGAAAGGTTATTTATTTTTATTAATTTTGCTATTTTAATTCTCTAAAAGACAAGCAAAGCTACAGACCATACAACCTAATTATTGAAGTTTGATGCAAAAGTCGATTTTTTTTAATATTTTCTAAAAGTAATGTTATTTTATAGTTCGCCAAAAAGAAGGCAAAGCAACAGTCAAGCAGCCGAATTATCTCCATAAAAACATATACATATTTCTATATTTAAACCTATTTTTTTGCCACAGACACGTTAAAACTTTTTTTTAATTTTATAAGAAAGCATAGGTTATCAAATCAGTACATTTATGTCGAATGAGGTATTCGTTACACGTACACGTTATTATAATGTTATAATGTTGGCAATATCCCAACTTAAGTGATTTTGCTTGTAATGTTCTCATTCCTTTCAAGTGTGGTAATTACACCATTGTTGTATAATACGCTGCTATGCCTGAAGCATTTTTAACCATCTGATAATTGGTTTAAGGACTAGCTTAGTGCTTATTATTATTGACCGATGAACAGAAGAAAAATATAAAACAATAGTAAAATTAAAAACTTTAAAATATACATATTTTTTTATTTCCATAAACATATTTAGCCTTGGTATGATTGTTTTGTTTTTAAAATAAATATACAATGAAAAATCAATCGATATAAACGGACGGTTTCCTAGAAGTCTAAGCTTTGAATCCTGAATATATCGATAAATACTTCATTCTATGTAATATACCATTACATTTCTAAATCATCACAATCTCCCTGCACTTATCTTCCATTTAAGGGTACGGTGCTTTATTTTTATTTTCTTTTCATATTGTTAAAGGATTTAGATTATTTTTTACAGCCGGCCTGACTCCCACACTCCTTAGGAATGCTATCTATGATATCTAAATATATACATATGTACATTACTATATATATTAAACCTTTATGCATAAAGTATATAAATATATATAAAAAACATTTATTAAGCTTACTCAATAAGAAACCAAACCTATATACTAAGATCTCAAATAGTTTTCATATAAACACTACAGTAACTGGACAAGAAATATATATTTATTTATGTAAAAAGACTCAGTATATACACTTCCTTCTACTTGGTCTTAAAATTTGTTAGTCTTAAAATCGAATTAAAAAAATATTCCTACGATTTTACGACAACTCGCCCCTTGTTTTTTTGTATTATGTAACATTAACTCATACACTTGTAATTGACTTGGTTCTTTATAAACTTATCTTGTAAATAACAATTAATTCTTGCAATATGAATGAATATTAAAATCTCCATAACCATTATAGTTATTAAGTTATCATTATAACAAGCTTTTAAATAACCTATTATCTTATAAATACATTTAAGTACATTATGTTTAGTTTTCCGGATCATTATTGAACCAGTAATATAATAGCCATCTCCCCCCTCCCCCATTCTCTGTGACCGGTTTGAGAGCCTGCCAAATTTTTATTTTAAAATAAATTTAAATAATAAATACATTAGTAAACACGTTTCATTAACTAGCTCTTGATCACGAGTCATTGAGTTAAGTTCATTACCGAAATTATATACAATATACATTATATGAAAAAAATATGATAAAATACACACACACACACACACACACGGTATATGATACAGAAGGAACACATATGCAAATGTATTAAGTTTACTGAACTTTTAGAAATAAATGCTTTGGATTAACTTCGCCTATATGCATATTTTGATGTTGTGATTTCGAGTTAATTTTTTTTATTAAAATAGGTTTTTTAATTAATGTCAATGGAGGTTACAATCAACAATTAATTTAATTATATTTATTAATATACTAGCTTATCCGCCGCATGGCAATGACAGTACCACCGACAGTAAGACCTTATAATGCAAACAGGAGAGGTTTTCGTTTTTCGGGGTATGTTATTTTTTCTTCCCATCCTCAAACTTGAAGGAGAATTAAAAAAGTTCCAGCCGTCCTCAAGGGAAGTAAAGATTTATTTTTATAGACACATTGTTGACATATTAATAACATTTATAATGTATTTAACAAAGTTACGATGCAAATACATTTAAAAAAATAAAAATCAAATAGCCCAAGATTTAAATACCTTGTCCTATTTACATGAATAACTGATTTCATTGTCTGAAGTAAAAGAGATGGTCTGTAAGTCGAGATTGGGCAGCCTTGCGGTTCAAAAAGATGAAGGTCTAATATGGAGTACGATGCTAGCTTATTGGTCGCTCTTGATTTGTATTTGTATTTTTTAATGAAAAATAGGCAAAAAATAGATTTAAATTTAGTTCTTTTTTACAATATACGTTTTGACAAATAAACGACAATGCGCCATTGGCGGGAATTATGAACTGTCAAAATGTCACTTTCATAACTCTGTAAATCTAAGTTAAGGAAAAGCTCAAATCATTTGTATTCAGAAACCGAAATAGGTTATTCATATTTGATATAATAACTAAATGGATTATCTAAAGGGGCGTGCTATCGGCTTGTGTACACAATTTTTTAATTAATTTCTGTTCTACCCTCCAACGAGACTGCACCAGATGGTCCGAAAATAATTCCTTTTATATAAATTAAGCCCGCAGTTATATAGTAATTGTGGGGGAAAATGTTATTTGATCCTGATGTTCCGAAATTAATTAATATAATAGCAATACTTAAATAGAAATAACATTATATTTATTCTGTAATATTTTATCTTTATTTAAATATAAATAATATGTATCTTTTTATATAAAATACTTACGGAATTATTTATTTTGGCAGCTGAATTCCTTTGTACGATGTGTGGAAACTGCAAAAAGGAGTTATAAATTATTTCAAGGTTTTGCTTGACAACTGAAAATAATGCAGGCTGGAATTAAATTATGTATATATAACTGTGCTTATAATTGTTATTTGGATTTTATGTTTTTTTATACACTATAGTACAATTAACAAATTTTAGCAATTATTCCGGATATGCCTTTATTGCTGTTTTTTATTTTATAAACTAAGCAATTCAAATCAAAATAGTTTTAATATACCCATTCAATGTAATAAATAAAATATTATAAAGTTTTTTTTCTAACTGTCACTTCCCCATATAAAATGTGATATAAACATTAAACTACTCTTAATTATTTTTTTTGTTTTACAGTAATCCAAATTAGATATAACAATATTATTAATAATAAAAATAAATCGCAACCAGACCGTACAAGCTCATTACCAAACGTGTCCTGTCAGTCGGAAGGCGGTTTTTAAACAAGTTTTGGCGGTAAGGCTATTGACGCTGACATAATCACCTGGCCTTCGCCGCCATGATGAACAATAAACGTAGCAAGGATTTTAAGAACCTTTCATTTTGTTTTGATATCTGTTTAGTAAACACAAATATTTATCTGTCATACATTTTTTTATTTAAGTAAGCTTTTTTTTTGTCAGAAGTTATGAAGACATTTTTTTTTTATATATAATAGGCATTGCACTTATGAAACGTAAGACATACAGATACTTTCTAGAATCCATAATAGACTATTTTTCAATTGTATATGTTTAAATGTGTAATAATTATATGTACTGACATTGCAATTTAAAATAATTATGCAACTAGTGTTCGCAATTGCTGTTTTCAATAACGTGTTTGGATACAAGACGCTATTTGAGTAATATTCTAAAGCTTTCTAAAACACGACAAAATAACTGTAAAATCATGAGAAAAAAAATATAATAAAAAGTTAATTGATTGTCCTAAGTCGAAAAAAGAAAATAAATAATAAAATAAATAAATACATTAAAAAAAATGTCTGTACACAAATCGATAATACAAAATAAATGTCTTATTATGTTTCAGCACACATAATTATCAAGTATTTATTTATTTTTCTTATACTATCAAGAACTTTCCACTCGTAAAATTTTTATCACTTATTTATAGTCTACATACGGCATTAATAACTAATAAAACCTTAAAAGAAACTTAAATTTATGACTTTTTTTTTGTTTACATGTGTGCGTGATTAAGAAAAGTTTTTGTTACATGTGTGACGTAAACTGATAATAAAAAATGCAACATTTGTATATCCGTGTTTAAATAATTTAATACTTAATAACATATTTTATTAATATAAAAGATGTTTACTTTATTACATACGTAAACTTATTTTGAATAAATATTATGTTTCCTACACAAATTTAAAGTAAATCATTGGTTATTCAAGTAACTCTTCAGCGAATGGCTACCAGTAACCCTAGTAAGAGCTTTGATAGTACGAAACACCTGTATTGGAGCAGTCAGGAAACGAGTTCTTGGTTGCAATTGGTTGTTATTTGGTTCCGAATGGCAGTAAACCAATCACAACCGAGAACTCAATTCGTTACTGTTCGAAAACTATATATTTTTTGTACTATCAAAACCTGTACGAGGGCTTCTGTTCTCTAAGGACTGTTGATGGACACTTGATTCATCATGAGGCCAAAAAAAGCAGAAAATGACTTATGGGCCCATTTCAATATCCCATCTACCCCACACTATTTCACCCCAAACAATAGGGAGTAAGACTGCCCACCAAATAGCAGGTCTACTATAAACTATTATAGCAATATTGCAATAATATTACTTTCGAATTAATCCTATAAGTAATAATACTTGAATGTTTCGATAGAAGTTTTGATGACGTCATCCTAAATTATTCAATCTTTTAGCACATTATTACACTTCATGGAGATATGTTTTGACATTTTAAAGAAAGCATCCATTCTTTTATGTCACTAAGCAGCATAAAAGTATGTTGTTTTAAAGAGCTAATGGTACAAATCAAAGTAATATAACAAAACTATTTAGAACTAGTAAAAAATTCGCAACTATGCTTGGTGATTGGAGCACTACCTTTCTAACAGCTTTTTTACAATGCGATATTAGTACGCTAGTTGAAATAGCACTTAGTAAATTAGATAATAAAATGGTTGCTTTAAACGTGATTAATTAAATACTTTGTAATTTTTTTTTTAAATAATAACAGTCTAAGAAACCATATTTCTGTTATAAATGATAATATTGCGTTATTAATTTTATTTTTCAATGGTTATAACATGCTTCATAAATTACTTAAGAGTTTTAATTAGAAATTAAACAATGGTAGAAAGAATGACACGTAATGTGCCAAGAGATATTTTATTGTTATTTAAAAATATATAACTAAAAGACTAACTAATTGCTGAATAACCAATTAGGTGTGTCATATAAAAAAAAAACACGTATTAATTTAAGTTCTAACTACGTGTAACAAGTCAGTTGCTAATTAATAATAAAATAAAATTTATAATTTATAATGTTATAAGATGGAATATTTTTTATAGCAAAATTTTGCAAGTAATAGTCATTAAAAGCTACAGTATTTATAATAACATTTTGGAAAACACAGAGAAATCACACAAATCAAGCATTTATACCTTCAGTAAGTATGTCTTAAAAGTATTAATTTAGAAGTGTATTCAGATTTCAGATACAATTTCCAAACAGTGAAAGGCGCCAAGGCCAGCGAACAATGGTCTTATGATAGCCGCCGGAAGACGCATCCATTCATTACAACCTTCTAGAATAGTAATTGTCGATAATATTTTGTATCTAGGGCCATTAGGAAGATTAACATTTAATCCATTATATTTTTGTACTAAAATAGATATCAATATTTACATAAAAAATGGCGGTAAAATGGTTTCGGCAACCATGTTCAAATTAATCGAATAACTGTCTTTTATAAAATATTCTAGATAAAAATAAGAGATTTTATCATAATTCGATAAAACAGTAAGAATAAAAGCCACTAAAAAGAATCCATTTTTTGTTATGAATAAATATTTTCTAAAAGAAATTAGTTTCAATATTAAAAATAATACGTACTTCTTCTCTTTAAGAATAATGGCGTTTAAAGTAGTTCATTAACATGGCGAATGTTTTTTTAAACTTTTGCCAAGTTTCGTCTAGAATTTTTTTAATGTGGTTTCTTATCCTTTAAAGTTTAATGTGCACACGGAGGCGGTAATTTTTTACTTACTTAACTCATATCCGCATATGCACAGATTAAAATAATGAATAAAAAAGAAGTCATTATATCAAATTGCAGTAAAAACTTATTTATCATTAATATAATCTCATAAAAGATGTCCGTGGATTTAAATTTAAAAGAACAGTTATTAATTAATGGATGTATTTAAGTACAGAAGCAAAGTTTAAGTTTGAGGTCGGTTATTCAAATAAATTAATCTTAATTCGAAGAAAAATAAAAGCGCCGCTAACAAGTTTTTATTGAGTAAGCATTTAACTTCTTAACTAGAATAAACATGTCTACGTTAAGCTTATATTTTTTTTTTAATGTATCGATACGGGTAGCATTCGAACCCACTACAACTAGGAAACCAATAGCTCTACCAACCGAGCTACCGTAACACTACCCATTCTATGAATTTACTATGTTACATATCGTCTTTATCAAGACAGAGGCGACATCTATTAGTCTTCTTTCGAAAATATAATAAATGTTACTGTACTTTATTGTTTACGAAAAAGTTTAGGTATTTAATAATTAAATTTCAAAAATCATTTTTTTTTTCTTATGTCGAATATAAAGGATAAAGGTCTACGTACCGCAGTTTGGGCAATGAACTTTAAAAGCCTGGTCTAGATTCTCATGCATATATTATTAAGAACATTATAGAATGTAAGACCTAGTTAGACACCTGGACTTCATATTCTTTTAGCGCTTAGACAGCAATAACCTATTTAAAACAGTTTCAATTAATATTACCTAATTTGATAGACTTTGGGACTGGAAAGCATCAAACCTCGTCCTTATAATTTTATTTTAATACATTTTTTTTTCACACACACTTACTAACCATTATTTTATTAGTTTTCATTATTGTCTACACATGAATAAATAAACACCACGGGCAATGCCCGAACTTGCGAACTCTGGGATACCCTCCCGTCGCTCTAGAAATTGAGCTAGCGTGTCGCTTGAGAGATAAGTAAATAATGAAAAAGATGATGATTTTTATATTATGTATTTATTTTAAAAATCTCATGCTGCTTGTTTATGGTCATTGTTTTTATATATATATATATATATTCTATTACAGGCATTAAGTATGTATAATATATTTTTTTGCATTTGTAATGTTTTGAAATAATTATTATAATTAATAGCGATTTCACATTAAAAATAAATAATCTAACCTAGATAATTCAACCACGTAAATACAATAGACAATGATTTCAGCATATTTTAATTAATATATATTTATTATTTGCATAGATTCACAATTTCGTAATGTATTTGTTATAAATTTTAGCTGAAAAGCACTTAGGTCTATAAAATTGTTTGAAGTACAATAAAAAGAGAAAGCTTGAGAATGATTTTTTATATAATTCAAATTAAAGACGATTTCACGAAGAATTACTATATATATGATTTAATAATTAATTCAAAACACTCATATCACATACATTCATATATAAGAATATTTTATATGTAAACTATCATTCGTATATACGAGTATATCATTGCTCCTCCTCGATCCTCCCTGTATCACAATTATTTTTGGTCAGCTATAGATGATTCCTTTCTTCTTCTTTTATGGTGGTATCTTCAAGTGGAAACTTGCTTGTTTGCTATATCTTTTAACCCGCATTCGATCCATGTATTCTTCAGTCTCCCTCTTCTCTTTATACTACATTCATGCTTAAGACTCTTCTGGATACATGCTTTTCATTCCTCCGAATTAAGTGGCCATACCAACGAAGTAGTTCTTCTCGTGAATATTAATTATTAACCTAAATACAAGCATGTGCCAGAACGATATTCAGCTACATAACCTAATTTTTAAATTGTTGTAACTAGAATATGGTGGACATTTCGTCGTTACATTTCTATGATTTTCACACACGATCATTTGTTTTTAATTACTTTTAGTGATAAATTTAGTCAATTTTAATTGTTACGAACTTTATTGCAGCGAACAATTACGTCTTGAATCAAAAATTTATCGTATAAGTTAAATTATATTAGTTTCCTTCTACGAGTATAAGCGTCTGACTCTCGGTATAGCGCGTCTTTTGTTCAAAATTTCTGTTACACTGAGCAAAGGAATTTAGATTAAAATTGTATAAAATTTACTTCTTATTTGAAAAATGGTAAAAAGAAACCTTTTTAAAATAAACTATTTTGAATGGTGATAAAATTGCATTCTATATTTAATAAGTGACAAAGTATTTGTTTTTAATTTCAAATAGGCATTGTACTTATGAAATGTCAGACTCTAAGGAGATGATAAGAAACTTCATAAATACTCTTTTAAATAATTTATGAAAATAAAATTGCATATAACATTGACTATTCGAGTCATGTAAGTAATATAGAAAAAAATCGCAACTGAAAGAACTTGTAAATTCCTCAGCATTCAAGTAAAAGTATATATAATAAGCATAAAATAAAGAGTGAACTGAAACTGTAATTTGAGTCAATGTTAAGATAATTTGATATTACAGGAGATATCTGTTGAAGATATATTATACTTTGGATCGCGAACTTGAGTAAGTCAGATCTCTATTCTTGGACACATTATTTCTAGTCTGTCTGTAAACTGACGTTTAGGATATTGTGGGGATTTGAAGATACAGAGTTCAGAGAGAGAGCTCAATCAATGAAGGAATTCCAGTGGGGATATGAGGATACAGAATAATTAGCAGAATATACAAGCGATATATTAAATTATAAAAAGGCGTGTTAAGCTTAATACACAAATTACCAATGTAGGGATACCTACTTATTTTTAAATTTAGGGTTTCGTTATTTTTTTTTACTAGAGCATGATTTAAGTCCTAACAAATATAAGTAAATAAGTTAATTTGCTTTTGCCAGGAATGAGAATCGAACCCGAGTCAAACTCGAAAACAATCCCAACTATGAAGACGTTCACAGTTAAGTTATTACGTTAACAATTAAGTTATTTCAAATGTGAAAACTATGGAATAAAGTATGACTTGACTTCAAACCAAAACAGATATACAGTAGACAATAATTTACTTAGACCGGTTATGAATATACGTATATATTTAGATGTTTATTGCAGAGGTTATAGACACCAGCTCATAAATGTCAAACGAGGCAGGTGGCGTTAAATTGATTTAAAACCTTTTCCTAGTACTGTTTACATATTTAGTTTTTAAAAAAAGGTTGAAGGATGTGTGTGGATGTTTTGTTTTTTTATGTTGGCACTACATATTTCGTTTTACCGCGATAATCAAAATACAGACAAGGAAATATTGTTCAAATACGTGAACCTACAACTTATTTGTATTTGTACTGCTGCTGAGATATTCAAGTTGTGGCATTGAGCCCAATGACATATTTCAACTCTTTTCAGGGACAATGGGGTTAACTGGTCAGTAAATTTATATTTTTAGTCGAAATTACCTCACTACGTGTAACCTCTTGCAGCATGATTTTAACCATTATCTTATCCGAGAGAATCGTTACAGTTTTTCCAAACTGTTTATGGCCTTAATTATCACTCTTATCGATATTATACATAGCCGTATATTATTTAAAAAAAGAATTGCTCTGTTTTTTATCATTACCAAAAAATCAATTAAATTATCCGAGTTTGACCAAAAAGGTCAGATTATATTATAAATACAACCCCTCTCAATCCTTCTTCAATCTTATTTTGATCACACATTTTACAACATACCCATACTAAAAGAAACTGCATTTTTTATTACGTCCAGAAATACATTAATTATAAAGGTCCAAGGGACACGCAATGTCCTGTCAGTTTGACACAGTAGCTCCCTGTAGACTTGCGTGACCCATTTTGACTGACAGTAAAAAAAAAACAAAATAAAGTTTTTAAATAAACAAACCTTTGACAAACAAAAGGTAATTAGAATTTTGTATGTAATCATTTGTACAGTCTTCTTAGTTTTCGGTGAAATAAAGTAAACTGGTGTCAAAGTCAGTATATATTTAAATTTCAAATACGCATACAATTATAAAACTCCGTAAGTGATTGTTGAAGTGTATCATTGAAAAGAATCGGCGGGAAACTCCATGGATACTCTTTTAACTTATTTATAGAATTCCAATTATCCATGATATTGACTATTTCAAGCACAGTCATAGCTGATATGTGATAATAAATTAGAATTCAAGCAAGTACAGAAAAGAAGATTAGAATAACAGTATCAGAAATAAATCGTAAAAACATTACTCACAAACAAAAACATGGCGGACATTCTCCAAAGACATTCCCAATGCAGGTGAGTCATGCTTATACTTGCATCTATGTTGACCAATGAGTCACGTTAGGCTTTATAACCTGTTCCACAGACAAACAGCACTGAATATAGTTTTATAGTTATCTGTGCACCAGCCATATCTGTGCCAAATATATAATAAGTATGAATATTTCTGTGTATAAACTCTAGTACTGCAATCTAGTAATTATCAAATTGGTGGTATTGATAAATTTTATAAACTTTTTTTATAATATAACATATACATTTATAATTTTATATTAAGTACATAAAATAATATATAAACCAGACCCAGACCTACATACAATACCATTTAATAAACTTAATAAAGTATTTCACGATCAATATTATTTATTATGGGGTATCGAACCCGCGACCAACAGTCTAAGTTACAACCACTGCGCCATTCAGTCATCGATAAGTTCTTACAAATTTAAAGGAATTTAAACTAATGCTAGATAAACAACTACATTTTAAGTTAAATGTCATTTTGGCTAATCACAATTGTATGAAAAGTAATTAAAACAATTAGATGGAAAATAAACTTATTTAATTAGAAAACTAAAAGACCTCGACACGAATACAGAAATAAAAACATTCAATAAAATTATATCGTAAACTAAAGTAAATATAATTATTTTATTTCGTATTATTTGGCATTAATGCACCCATTTCATTATAAAACCTAAGCGACACTATCTCAACTAGCGTACGTCGCATTACATTAGTGGGGAGTCTTACTCGATATTTTTTGGAGGTCAAATAGTGTCACTTAAAATGTACATATTATGAAATGGGCATGAATAACTTGAAAATATTGCTAAAGAAGAAAATGTAAATAAATTCAATAATCGTATAAAAACATGGTGGTATTATTCAAATAAATATTCCGCTGGGAAAATATAAAAAATATGCAACTGAAAAGAGGAACTTATATATGGATGCTATTCCTATAAAACATTACTTTTTAGTACTATTTAAATTATTGATTGGACAGCGTTTAAAATTTTATCATCCAGACCTTAGAGGTAATTCATTTGTTTTTAATTATATTTAAATGTATGCATAGAGCTATGGAATAGCGTTATCTTTTGTCAAATAAATAAACATTGTTATTCTATTTGACTGGTATTATTGACATTTGTCAAGGCACTTAGAGGCTGTAGCTAAAAGGAGGCCTTAGAGAAGTGCAAACCCTCGTTTTTGATTCTACTGAAATGTATGGACATAAGTTATCTATAAAAATACTTCATTATACAATTAAAGTGGCACTATTTTCTTTAAAAAAATGCGAGTGGGAATCTCCGCGAATCAGAAAGCACTAACTGAGTAATAGTCTTTTCACACTATTTAAACGGCAGTAGAAATAGTGTCGCTTAGATTGTATAATGAAATGGGCCCAGTAGCCAAAATACGACCAGCGTTGTTGACACTTGTCTGTTACCATCAACGCTCGTTGTCTATTCTACTTAAATGTATGGATTTGTTATTCTATCTGTTATTCTATTCGACTAGCGTTAATGCCACTTGTCTAGGCTGGGCTGGCAGTCATGATATACAGTTTGGTTGTAATACATTCGGTCCAATGTGCGCTGTAACCTGGTGACTGAGCTGGACCGGTTCCTTCACAATATATCGAATATAGATTGTGCTCCGACTTGTTTCTACATGTAAGATACCAAATCAGAGATATATTTTATCGTGAATCTAAACGGGTTTTAAAAGATACTTAAAGATATATTTAGTCTTTTTATATCTTTATCCTTAACTGTTTTTTTAATTGAATCGTTTCAAAGATGTCTTATTCTATGATTTAAATATTATATTGAATGGAATTAAGGATTATATTTTTAGTATTTTTGTTATTAATTTATATGCATTTTTAACTCGTCATTTTAATACTAAGTAATTATTACAAATAGATCTTATTATAAATTGTTTTAATTGATCTATGATTAAAAAGACGTGAATAGAAAAAAAAAATGAATGATTGAAGATTTGATACTAATATCTGTTTTAGATTGATTTATTAAGCCATCCAGAAATAATCAATTTATTTAATTCCCTTTGAACATGTGAAGGAAAATGTATACGGAGGGATTTAATGCGTAATAAACGAAGCGGAGAGAAATAGAGCCATGGTTACGGTCCATAGCACCCTCGCTATGACTTCTGCTGAAATTCATACGCTATGACCAACGAACTGTGAATTACTATTGCTTTTCACACGACGATATATGTATAAATATATAAATTTTAAGTTTGTTCGGAACTTATATGAATTTAATAAGATTTTAACATAACTTTTCAGGTGAACTTAATGTATCTTTGTAATGTATTTAATCCATGCGGACGGCATCGCGTGTAACATATAGTATTAAATATAATAAACTGTTTAATAATAAAAGGAATTGAAGAAAATAATTTCAGATTCATATTCAAAACACTGAAAGTATATTTAGACGCAATCACGAAATAACGTGACATGATGAGATACGACCTAAACGAGATCACAACCTTGGACCGTTCTGCAAACATCGTTATAACCTGTTTTAAAAATAAAATCGCTATAACCATGCTGAATACATTATAACAAAAAAAAACAAAAAGAAACATGTTATCTATGGTATTATACTAATTTTCATATTTAAATCTAAGTTAGTGACATTTTACAATGTTGCTACAAACAAGAATATCCTGATTTTAAGACCTTATTTAATAGGCCCATTTTCAATAGTGATAAAAATAAAGGACACCTTTGTCCGTTCATATTTCTCAGAAATGATAATAATAGGTTGGCAGTTGTTAAATATTATTATGGATAAGTAGATATTGTTATAGGAAAAAAACATCAAATACTTATATGAAAAAGGGGTAAAAATTTTTTTCGTCTATAGCTATTTTATAAATTACAAAATAATCCAGATCACTGCACTTATGCATGAATCATGACTACCACATACCACCTACCACAACAAAACAAGTCGAAAAAAAATCCCAGTATAAGATATTCAAACTATAAAAACAAGAAAAACTAGAAACTTCCTGCTTCAGAATTAGTCAAAATATTTTGGTAGAGAAAAACCACTAACATCATAATAATTAAAATTAAAAAAAAACAAAATCTTCCTGCAACAAAATTACAATCAAAATATCTTAGTAGCGAAAAAACTCTAGGATAGGATATTCAAACCTAAAAAAAAAGCTACAAAATTACAATAAAAATACCTTAATTAACAGAAAAAAACTCCCTATTTTTTATAATTATAATATAAAACTTAAAAAAATAGCTATTAAAAATATCCTGCTACAGAAACATTTTATTAAAAAAACCTAGTATAACAAAGTATATGTATATAAATACTTTAAAAAAAGAAAACTATTCGTATAATTAAAAATCTAGAATAAAGTTTTTTTTTTTAAGTCAACGTAATAATGAAAATGTTCCGCAATTACAAACATAATTTTGAGATTTTAATCTCAATATTTATAACCTGTGCACAAGTTGAGGATAATCCGCCTCATTAAAAGAGTAAAGCCCCTGAGATCCTTAGAGATGCACGAAATTATAATTTCTGTCGTGTATTCAAACTTGAATATAAAAAAATCCTTTTGTAACAAAAACATATACAAAGCCAATAACTATCAAAATTTATTCAGTTAAAATAATAATTATAATTATATTTATCAGCATCAAAGACGGAACATTTAATCTTATTAATTTTATTTCATTCTTATTGCTTTCAATTTAAATTCTGTCAGTGTGCTGATTGTCATTACAGCGTTTGACATTTGCGTGTCAATAAACTAATTGGGTAGTCATGGACAAGTACAGCAGTACTAGCGATTGGTTTGCACTCAAATAAAAATAAAGTACAGAAGTACAGCAGTGGTTCGTTTGTGCTAAATAAAATACAACGCAGTTAGGAATTTAAATTCAAATCAGGTGTTCGATGTTAAATTTGAATTATATTTGTTCAAAATGGCGCGCATATCTCTGTTCCAATCATGCGAACTATGTACTTATATTTCAATTATGATTGTAAGTCATAGGAGATATCGTAGTACATAAAAAAAATAATGACACTTTCTAAGTACAAAACTTTTAACGAATAACTATAAAATTTTAACATTTTCACATATTCTTTCCCATTTATAAAAAAAATATGTCGTACGTTTTTATAGAACTTGTCCGTGTAGAATAATGGCGAGAGTTCATGCATTTCCTTTTGAATGCAAAAGCAATGTTTGATCTTCAAGTTAAAAATGGGTTGACTTTAAGTTGATCCGAGTTGGCTGAAATTCATAAACCGCATATGGGAATCTGAGGCCCGGGACAAACTTGACACTTGAAACTTGACCTACTTACCCGGCAACCCCAGGACGAGCATAACTTGCTACATACCTCATTGGTAGATATATATTGACATACAAGCAGTTTTGATACTGAAAAAACTTGGAAAAATGTTTCGTGATTAACAAAAAGTAATTACAAAACAATGTTTAGAAAAAAGCATCAAATGACATCAAACAAAAAGGAGGCAATTTACACCATATAAAAAACGGTACAAATAAATCGATAAGAATTAATAAAATCGGCCAAGTGCAAGTCAGACTCGCGCACGAAGGGTTCCCTGCCATCATCTATGCCTTAATATTTTCATTATTAACACGCTTTTATTTATAGTATTTGTTATAGCGGCGACGGAAATACATATATCGTGAAACTTTCAGCTTTCTAGCTATCACGGTTTATGAGATACGGCCTGGTGACTGACAAATAGACAGCGGAGGCTTGGTAATAGGATTTTTACCTTATAGATACGGATCCCTAAAAATCGAATATTCCTAAACAATTACAAGATAACATAAAGCGACCATAAACTTATTTACAAAGCCTTTTGTTCTTAACATGGCAAATTGGAAAGAACTTCAACATTTTCAAAATGACAAAACGCATCGATCAAAATGAATGAAAACCGAATATTTGGCTAAACAAAGCAACCAGATACGGCCATAAACTTGCCGTATTTGACTCGGTCCAACCCTAGCTAGACATGAATACACACGACGTCTGACATTTGCAGATAAAGCTTGCCGGTTTCTTGTTCTATCACTAGTTAGTTAGTGTTGTCTATTTGCAGTCTCACGTAAGTGCTTCAAATGTCGAGAGAATTACAAAGTTATCTATCCTTAATTAACTTAGGTAACGCAAGATTATCTTTCTTTACATAATATATTGCATATACCTTGTTAAGTTAATTCTAGTAATATCGGTTATTCTGACGTTTGAATTTGTAATGGCGGGAATATTATACCTACCTATTTTCTAACAATAGCAACAACTTCATACGTAATACTCGATGGGGTAACTTAATGGGGTAATAGTTATCAATTTTTGTAACGAAAGGTTACAATGTCATGGGTCAAAACTCACAACACCCCGGGGATATGACATAATTAATAATAAAAACTATTTTCATAAGGACACTTTTTAAATTAATTATAAAAACTAATTATAAATTATCTGTGATAAAAACTGATGATTGAGATATAAAAATAAATTACTTAATTAAAAAACTATTTGCCTTAGCCAAAAATGTTTGAAATGGTAATTTTAGCCAGGTTGGATATTGTTTTCATTTTTGAAAAATTACACATTTTTTAATGTTTGCATTTCATTTTTGAAAAATGATAAATGACATAGCCAAAGACACGCAAAAACAAACAAGCGATAAAAACGATTTTATGTAGAACGATAGCAATCCATAGGCCGTACGTACCTATAGCTTAATTGAGAAAGGGATGGACCAGAGGTCGCGGTTTTGATTCCTCCCGTATCGATAATTTTTTCATTCTACAAATGTTTATTTGAAATATTCGTAATCTAATTAATATCGTATACGCCAACACTGATTTAAATCTTGAGTTACAAAATCTAGTTGTTTTATTTCGTCGGTCGATATTTCAATTATTTAGATAAGAATCTCAACAGGTAAGTCAGTAATTTCTAAACTGATTGAGTCATGTTTCGAAACATATTTTGCCATCTGAAATATATGCCTGTATGTAAATGTCAGTTTGCTTAAAGAAGTTTTTATGCTCAATAGCCGAAGGTTTTTTTCTTTCAGCCAACCTTAAAATCTACAGGAGAGGAGATTACATATTGTGTAAAATTAGAAATAAGAATGAGATAAATTGTATGAAAAATACATTAAAAAAATAATCAAATTAGTCAAGTAAATGATGATCTTTAATACATATTTCTTTTTTTTCTTTATATGTATATAAAACAAAAAAATATAGATATTATATTTAGTCTAATTTATTATAATGGTGGTATAAATTATAAAATATTTAGGTACAAACGTACGTACGTATATGGTAAATACGAAATTGAAGGCTTTTTTATATCAGTTTATCAATTGAATGCATATAATGATTTTTAAAATTGATTTATTTCCTTTCAATTTAAGGTAATTTCTTAGTGATTTATGACTCATTTTTGCACTCTCTTTAACGAAACATGGAAACATATAACTAAATTAACTTCATTACTCAATTACTTTTTATTCCTTTTTTATCTATACAGTAAGTAATAACAATGCATTTATATTTAATTAAGTGTAACAATCTCATATTACTGTATATTCCTAAACTGTCATGTTTTGAACAATTTACGACCAAGTCATATAATCCCTTAACACAATAGCCAAGTTATTCCATGGCTTCGTCACGGGAATGCGTCTATGGGAACGACATTTTATTAATAATAGTGGCAAGATAACCTTTTTTGAAATCTGGATATTATACACGGTAAGAATTTAGTCCTTTTCGCCATTCCATATGAAAAAAAAAATCACAAATGTCTTTCTTACTGTCATTAAGTTTTGTTAACAGAATATAAATTATTAATAATCTCATCTTTTGAAGAACAAAATTAAATTATCCATTCACTTTTATTGTATGGAACAATGGATATTTTTTAATAATTGTATGACGTAAAAGTATCATTCAACCTTGGGAAGGCGTAATGCAATAAAATTCGAGCAATACCTACTCAGGATATGAAAAAAGATCACGTTTTCTTGATAAACAATCGTTTTTTTTATATTTCAATTATAAAATATAATAAAATCGTGTAATTTCTTATATCGTTTTTTATATATAAGAACGAGTATTTTTTATTATCATAACAAAAGGTAGGTTAGCTAAACGTAACATTTACAATAAGCTCCAGTTTCATTAACCCATAAATCCGGTCAGTATGAAATCTTAAATACAACACATCTCGAATAGTACTTACAGTGTGAAAATCCAAAGTCCAATCTGGATAAAAGTCACAACACGATTTTAATACAAAAAGTCAACTCTTTTAGCTCAGCACTGTTTTGACGCAGCAATACGTTCGCTCTCTATAACGGTTTGAGGAGGACTGAGGTTGCCCTCGCAAAGAGGAAAGAGGGGCGAAGCCTCCGTATTACGAGACTGTAGTACATCCCAAATGATACTTACTTATATTCAGCTTTCATTGCGCGTTGTTAGAGACGTGAAGCTATTTAAGGCTTTACAAAAGCCCTAATAAGATAATAAATTCTAATTAATCTTTTTATACCGATTTCAGAAAATTAATAATTGGATAAATATTAAATTATTATCGAGTCTCATCGAAACGTATAATCAAACACTTTTGATGAAGAAGTGTAATTGAATAATGTTTTCAAAGAATTATTATTTGAGTAAACAGAAACATGATATACCCACCAACTTGTCTTCAATCAAAAAGTAAGGTTTTCGTTTGTTTATTTAGTTCAACGGATTTAGATACAGAGGGAACCCACACTAACGTACAAAACATATCTCAACTTGGAGAGTTCGAGAAGGAATAAGATATATTTTTTTCTAGATACTTTAGCAAGTATAATAATCAGTTATAGAATTGTAGCTTCATATAATACAAGAGCAAAATGTACTAGGCACTTCAGCTGAGGACCTAGATACTCACAACCCCAAGAAAAACAAATGGCCTTAATTGCGCCCCATTCAGTCGTTCTTCTATCCACATAATAATGTATATTTACAAACCAAAAACAATATCAAATAATTATAGTTTATGAATAAAACATTCCTTTTAAATAATTCATAGCTTTTTTATATTACTATCTATATCCAAATAAATAATCCCGGGTTTATATATTTGAATAAATTGTAAGTTTATTAGAAGTTAGAAGTGGAAATAAAAAATAAGAGTTAACCTTTTGAAGATTTCAATGAATATTTACCCAACTTGTGTACTATACTTCAGAGTAAGTATTTTTTTATAGTCTGTCGTACCTAAATGTCATATAGAAAAGTTTAAATGTCAATAATATTTGTTAAGAAGCTCTAGAAAGGTTTTTTGTTTTTTTTTTACTTTTTGTTGTTTTTGGTTTTTGATTCCTTTTTTTTTCTTTAGTACAGAGGCAAAAGCACAACTGTACAAATTGTATGCTGTCTTTCCACCACATTGACATTGGCAGAATTACTGCGAACCATATACCGCAGTACAAAAAGCCACAGACAAGCAACACCAACAAGCTCTAGAAAGCATCTATTTTATAATTTTCTACTAAGTGGTGCAGTCGACATCTAAATGGTATTAACTCACGGATCCGTCTCTGTTTCTGTGAACTTAATCTGTTGTAGGCGTCCCAGGGTGAAAGTCAACTGGATAAAAACAATTACACACAATGTTGCCACGGATAGTAGAACTAGAACTCGAAGAGTATTCTGTTATTAGCTAACTAAAAACTAATTATATGAGAAGAAGATTGCATATTAATAACGAATGGTTAAAGATATAAGTTTCATTAACAACAATACAAAGATACATTAAATTGATTTCATTAATTCAACGTATTTTCACATAATATCTCCAAAACATATATTTTTATCACCCCATGCGATAAATACATTGTACACAATACACCAAATTTATAAGAGTATATACCTAATATATGTATATACATTAACACGTTTTTTTTAAATATCTTAAGTCATTCTTGTATACAGCCTGAAGCATAATTCGCTCTTTTTAGCTTAGGTACTTGTAAACATTAGCTATTTATAAGGCACTTTGTAGCAAGCTAATTGCATTATTTGCAAATGGTATTGTACGTTTTCAAAAAAAAGTAGGAGCAGCATGATAAGAATCGAGCATTGTTTTAGTCTAAGATAAGGTTAAACCAAACCATCAAACTAATATCGGACAGTACCCAAAATGCGTCATTACGTTTACGTCTTGAATGTCCTTGAAAGCTGAGTGTTTGGGTGCGACGAATGCTTTGGCTTTGGTATGGTGTATAAGAAAGACATTTATAACCTAAAGATAAAGCGACGACTTATCTTTACAATAAGTATAACATACATAAAAAAGATAAGTGAAGTTGAGTGAGTAGATTTGGAATCCATAACAATCTAAGAAATGACTTATAAAAGTAATGGTCGTTAAAATATTCTCAATATAGTTAATTGGACATATTAATATAAATATTGCGCCCCCCCTTTTGATAATTATCTTGACAAAATAAGCGAAAATAATATATATTGGTTTTGATTTAGTTTCGCATTCGTCGCGTAGTTTAAATGTCGTATTTGAGAATAATGTTTCAACCACTTATAACTAAGAAGTAATTAAAAGTATAATGATTATAGCATTTGGAACAAAAACTAAATGTAAAACTTTTTTCAAAAATACGACAATTAGGGTTGTACATAAAACTTTGTTATTGTCCCCATTCGTAACAGTTTGTTTAAATTAAATGTCAGAAAGTTATTTAAGGAACAGGACTTTTACCTGGATACAGAATAATTATATAACTTAGATAATGGCTGACGGCGGATAATAAACAAACTTATCTTTGCCAACATTACATAGATAACATATGTATAATACACCCCTATTGCCTGCTAGTCCACTTCTAGTTACTTCAACATGTCCTTGGAACATAATTTTAACCGGAGTCAAGTTCAAGATTTTCTGGAGTCAAGTCATGGGCATAAGATAAAAGTAGTATACTCAGCTGTTACTGTGTCTGAGTAGTCACTGACTTTGTTACTACATGAATAAAGAGATACCAAACTATTAGATGTAGATATCTCGTCTTCCCGTGAACACGATTGCTGACATTCTGAAATGTCTGGTTTAATTTATAAGGTAATTTATACTTATAAAACTAAATAGTTCGTTATTTTGTTCCAATTGGCTTATCCCTATAACTACATAAAAGTCGGATTAAAAAAATCTTTTTGAATTTCGTAAATTAAATAATATAAACATAAGGAATACCGTCTTAATATGAAAGTGTCCGTCATAACACAATATATATTAAAGGAAGCGTTTTTTAGCATTTCCGCGATTCTTTGCGAACTTTTTAAACAATGTGCGTCTTGTGGGAAAACACTTAAATTATATGTATTTTTGGTGTTATATACTAAATTATTTTAGACTACGTAAGCAGTTGAGGTCATGACTTTAGTTTTTTTTTAACTCGGCAATTCACTCCGTTAACAACAGCTAACTTCATAGTGTAGTTTTTCGTTCCAGCGCTATTGTAGAAGGTGCTAGAAACTTTATTTTCAGCTGTATACTGAACACTTCTTCGATTTTCCGATTATATAAAATGGTTCTCCTTACCTCTAACATCCATAATTAACCAGCAGACTTTGCTCCATTCAACAAAATTAGGAAGTTTGAAAAAAATTAAGCGCCTCCTGAAAAAATATTGCAAAAACGAATGATACTGTTTTTTTCCAGGTTTAATTCACTTTTGAATGTTCCGAAACTGTTAATCTTATCTGTTGAATAAGTCGCTTGGTTTAAGAGTAAGTCAAATATCGATAATTTTTGTAACTAATGTTGTTTGAACATTTTTATTGTATTGTACAACAAAGAATTGGAATAAAAACATACTTTCTACATAAATATACGAAGCAATGGCAATTCAATGGAGAATAGCATGTAATATATTCCAAAAACTTCCCTAAAACGTAATCGATTGTGCAATAAATTACTATATTTGACAGCCAGAAGCATCGGAAAATAATATTAAAGATTCCCCTTTGGCCCTATTGAGCTCTGCGTCTTTAGGGTCAAAGCCAATTCTTACCCTAATGCTATCTCCCCTCATTGAGTCCATATCGATTACACTTACAATAACTGAATATAAATACCTAATGTTTTTAAAATTATATTGAGATTCTTTACAATACATTGATGAATTGGCTCGGTGCCAAAGCAGCAACATATATTCACTGAAAATATTTAAACTTACTTTTCAAGATTTTCACAGGTAGGTTTAAATAAAACACAGGTAGGTTTAAATAAAACACATATTTAAATAAAACTACTTTTAACGGATCTTAATGGATTTAGATTTTATATTTTAAACTTTAAATTTAACATTTCATATGCTTTGTAGCAATCGTGCTCACGGAAAGTTCTATGTAGATAATATAAAATATCAATCCAATTATACGCTACTTGGATCCGTTGAAAAAGCGAATTAAATTTACATATTCTAGCTCTATTAGGAGTAGACATGAAATCTAACCCCGACCAGGTCCAAATAAATACTTTCAACCAATAAAAATATATGATGCAAAAACAAAAGCTACATTATAGCCTATAGGTACAGATAAGACTATTTGTCTGGAAAACAACAAATCTTCATATTTCGTCGCCTACGGGTGTAAGTTTACGATGAACGTTTACACAGACGGGTGTAAAGAGACCGTCTAACATTTAATATAAACGAGATCTTTTAACGAGATATCTATCTCGAAATCTGAAGACATATCTTAATGCTATATACATTGCGATTATATGTAAACTGAAAGATGTATAATTAATTAATTATTGCTTGCCTTAATTATTGCTAAGCAATAGTTGCGTAGTAGCATAATAGTAACGAGACAAAACCTGTCAAAGTCGAAACATCAAAATTATTTGGATTCAAATATTTATATGATAGACAATTTAATATTTTGTGGTCCAGTCATTTATTTCTTTGTACGTTAAAGCATTTTCTTGTCCCGGCCAACATCACACACACTAATTATTCCCTAAAATTGCCTTTTTCATTTTCACGGTAAGATATTAAAACTAATTTGGGATATAATTTCAATAAAAAGTTATATCTCTACATTTTAATTCATGATGGATGGTTTGTTATTTGAGTTGGTAGGGAGGTAGCCCTGACAAACTCTCTGGCAATATCTGTTAGTCATAGGATTGAAATTAATTAGATGAAAAAAGTTCAATAAATACATTCATATTTTCGTAGAAACAGGAAAATGTCCGTAATATGTAATTCACATTGTAAGATTTTTTGTAGTGAATTTACAGATATTTTTTGTATAAATAAATGTAAGTAGGTATATAGACACATGCCTAAAAAAATGACATGACATGAATATTTTTGGAGAGATTATGCATCCTTGAACTATTTGTAGATCTCCATCATCACAATCATCTTCATCTTAAATTTTTAAAAAAATAGTTTTCATCTGGATAAAGTTTTATTTTTTTTTTAATATTTTTCAAAGTTTAAATTTAGATTCATCTCACCTAACTAAATATTTCGTCATTTAATTATAAATAAAATATTCTGCAGTAAAATAGAATTTGATGGGAAAAATGATATTTTGAATTTCTAAAAGGTCAACCACGCACCACTGTAAATTGGCTGATAGGATTGAAAGATTTTCATTTATTTGTATTTAGGTATTGAGAAGCAATTGTTAATTTAAAGACAAGCACTGGTTCGCCACTCAATCGTTTTAATAAAATATCAGGGCCTCGCAACGCTGTAGCTCAATTTGCAAAGCGACGGGACGGTGTCTTAGAGACCACAGGTTCGAGTCCGACCAGAGCTTCAGAATCTTTCATTCAAAATTTATTTAAAATTTAAATAGTCCTTACATTGGATGTTTAGGGACACATTCAAAACTTTGACTTTTTACTTTTAACGAAAGACACGAAAAAATCTAACACGAGACAGAATAAACTGTTGAATAAATTAAATTGTCTATTTTAAGAAACAAAGAGAAAAGTATTTACTATGTTTAGCGCAGGCTGAGTGATTGAGTCTGTACTACATATGTACATGTATGTATGTATGTATTGAGCTCAGCATCCCCTAATCATTAATTATTCATTCAAAAGTAGTCAGTGTTAGATGTGGATTTCTAAATATAAAGTAAAAAAGTATAGAATATTGTAGAAGAGTTCACGGGCAGTTTCTTGGCATCAGAAATAATTTAAGGGCATAAACAATCTCATCTCTCCTCTGCATATGTCAATCTCACATATGGACTCATATTTTACATCTATACAACACCGGTCATATCTTTCGTCACCGGATACTCAGGGGCAGAGCAAGGGTGTTTTTAAAATTGTGTTGACATTTCTCCTATCACCCCATATTATAAAGACTTTTAGCTGTAGCATTCATAAACTTAATGTTAAAGTAAAACACACCCTATATATTCAGCTTAAGGGTGGTGGATATTTTTATTGTCACAAGCTAAAAACATTGTTAGGGTGAAAAGACAACAATATCGCTTTTACACGGCTCGCCCTATTCTAAGGCCGAAATAAACATACGGGGATTCCCCTTTGATAACATTTGAAGTATTATTGAGAAAAGGTAAGGAAGACTCCATAAATAAAACCTGCGTGATCATGAATACTGAAGATTTCCTTATGTCTCACTTTTGATGAATAAAGCAGTCATTTCATTATCCAATTTACTAAGCGCTAGGTCAAATAGTATACTAGTATCGCATTGTGAAAAAAATTTTGGTAACACAAACTCTTAAAGCGATATTACAATAATCTATCTTACTTTCGAATTCGTCCTAAAATTAATATTACTTTGAATGCTTTAAATGTTTGATAAGAAGTTATGATAGTCATCCTAAATAATTTATTCTTTTACTATAAATAACATTATTAACTCGTACCATGAAGTGTGTTTGACGATACTAATGTAATATTGTTTTTATGTAAATTTTTCGCATTTAACTAAGGTATTCAATTAACATTGTCTTATAGATCTCATGGTACGAATGTACCAAATACTAATTTCCAAATAAAAATAAATACCAAATAAAAATTCTAATATTCCAACAAAATTTCTTAAAATTAGGATAACTCGTTATTTTTATGCTGTAACAGCCAATAGGGCTAACAGCAGAGATAATATAACAAAATAACAAAAAAAAATCGGTATTTTTCCGTATCAAGTAGTGTGCTGTGGATTGTATAATGAAATGCACATAAAAACTTTGTCTGACTTTACGTTAGGTTTACTTTAAGATCAAGGAGATTAAGAACTTTACATTTTGTGATCATTTAAATTAACATACTTCATAAAATATTGTCATAAAAGACAATTAAAATATAAAAGAATCTACTTATTAAGTGTAGCCGTAAAATTAACCATATCGATATTCTCATATATAAACCGTCATTTCGTTAAACTATTGTGTCAGTTTTCTTTGTTTCGGCAAAGTGTTAGAATGTTGGAATCTAAAGTTATTTTGGCGGCCATTGTCACCGTTTCTGTAAGTATAATGAAGTATTGTTTGTATATGAATAATATTAAATAATATCTAATAATTAATTATTGTTTTTTAAAACGCTGTTTTTTTTTGATTTTAGCAAAAAACATACGTAAAATTAAATATCCACTAGAGATAAAGACTTAACTTACTTATCCAAGTACATATAATGAGTTCCTGTTATTGTTCTCAGATTTTAACCTTGCTGCCTGACAAGGAAGGTAAGTTTCACTAACGTCTGCTACCTATCACTTCATATTTATCGAAATAACAAAATGTCTGGTTTCCAAAGTTCTCAAAGTTGTCCGATGTGTAGATTCATGCGTAATATAATAAATATTCAACATTTTAATTATATTTAATTATAAGCATACCTCCAGAACCATTTTAATTAAATTAAATTAAACAAATATATATTTTTATCCCGATTTACGTGGATACTTTGTTTGTGATTACAAAAGGTTTGTAGGTTGTAAAATCTAGCGGGAGTCATTTGACTGCAGCTTTTATACGAAGTAGTGCCATGCTCACAGAAGATCGAGACGTAGCTATGATGGCTTCATTTGGTACGGTGTGTGAAAGAGCCAGATTCTCAAACCTCCTTTTCGTGTGTCCTAGTCTCCTACATCCCGACGTATTCCTCAAGATTGAGAACGTATTTTGTTTTTGGCAATGTATTCCCCGAGATTGCCAATTGTCATATGTACAGATGTTTAGGGCCATCTTGTTAATGACCCGATTGCAAAATACACTGTTAGTTATGGCGAGAACAGAACACTGGCACTCAAAAATTCCCCGAAAATATACATTTAATTATTCGGCCGCGGAACAACACGCAAAAGTCGCCAATGTATTTACAATGCCTATAATCATTTTAACTTTATTTCAGAATAAATATCGTCTGCTATTTCTTCAATTCCTTTCTTTAAATTACCATACTATTATATGGTAGAACATACCTTATAGGATGTTATGATTTTAAAAAATAATTTATTTATATCCTTTGCAGCCAACGCCGCACCAGTGCCGTGCAAAGAACTAGTAGAGTTTGTATTTAATACAGACAGATTAAAGAAAGCAAGACACAAGACGGAGAGTGAAGAACAAGACGAAAGAGACAAAAGGAGAAAAGAGAAGATCAAACAATTAAATAAGATTGATCAAGGTATGATAAAGATTCATGGCAAAAGCATACATTGAAGTTCGAGCTCCACCTCCTCCGGTGAAGCTGTAAAGGCCGCAGGGCCAACAGCAATAGTCACTATCAAAAAAAAAATGTAGTCGAGTTGAATTTTTATATGTACCTATCTATCTTGAAATATTGCACGTGTAATGTTAGACAATCTGCTGTTATCAGATAGCTCACAGGTTGGAACTCGAGAGGTCTAGTATTTTTGGTTTAAAAGAGGAAATTGTAATTTATAATATCTATAAAAAAAAATGTTTTATTATTTAAAGAAATGATAAATCTACACAAAATTAAAACCCAACTGGCAAATACTAGTATATATTACAAGAGATGCGACTAGAGTTACTTTATATAACTATATATATATATATTGGTTGGAATCAAATGCCACTTGAGACAGGGGGAAGCTATAGCACCCATTTCCTCACTCCACACCCCTCTCATCTCTGCTGGATAGGACTTGAAAAATATAGTCATAATAATAACACTCTTCTTTTGTTTCAGTCTTAGAAAAGCTGGGTAAGATTCTTTTTGTTCATTTATTTTTAAATACCTAAATTAAAAAAGAATACGACGCAACGATGTACATCTAAAGTACCTACTTATAATTGATATTCAGATTCGTTTCATCGCAGTAAAAATAGTACCTATCTGATTGGACAAAATTGCAAAGAAAGAAAACACATTGTTAATTAACAAGCCATTTTTGTGTTGTACGTTGTATCCAAAACTTCTGTAATTCATGCATGTGAAATCGCTGGCATCATAGTAATATGATTAACCAAATTCCGGTGACGGACTTTTGCAATATTTATTGTATTTGGGGTGAACAATATCTTATCAACCTTTATCTTTATAATACATTTTTTAATTAAACGTATTGATTGATTACTGCATTTTTCAGTCTGTTTACTTTATCAACATCTAGTGGGGATGGACATCCAAAAAATATTAAACTAATGGCGATTTCGTAAACAAAATGAATGCTTTTCTGGAAATTTGACACATTTTGTGTGTATGGTTAAGCCAAAATTAGAATAGAGGCTTCAATAACACTTATGAAATATTGGTCTATTGCTGTTTAGGAATATTTAATTTGTTTATTTCAGCGAAATTACAATCAAGTACCGAAGAACCAGAAGCGAAACCAAAAAGTGAACCCAAGGGAGGGATGGAAGGATTTATTACTAATTACATTAGTTTCCTAACATATTTGATGAGCATGTAACGTCACTATTATATTTCTGAGAAACATTAAAAATAAAACAATTTTTCGTCGTTTTTTATTTAATTAAAATAATAATCCTGCAGATTAGATTCAGAACTAAGAACATCTCTATATACGTGAGGTGAGGTGAGGAGAGGTGAAGTGAGGTGATGAGGTGAGATTAATGAAAATAAAACACCCAAATCCATTTATATTAATTTAATCAGACTCATTTCACAATGTAAACTGATAACACACATTAATTTTACACGGCAATTGCCTCGTAAAAACACACCGGCACACAGTGCCGTATAAATAACAAAAAAACTGCGCATTCCTTATATACAAAAATCATACCACGGACCCATCCGCTATACAAAATGGAATATTTCGAGTCACACAGCTTATTAAATGGATAGATAGACGTCTAGGTAGACTGCACTGCATACAGTATTGCACGGTAATACCCAGTGGTACTCATTGTCTTTGCACATACACTGACACTTACAGCTCATCATGTTCCTCCTGAAATAAAAAAAACCATCAGAAAAAAAAAGAAAAATAAAAACATAACTTCGTCTATGATCAATATCCTAAAACTCTGTATTGATTTTGGATTAAATAATTCTCAAAATCATTACATATATCTTGATTACTTACCACTGGAGCAGCTAATCCTTCATCATCGAGATCCTCATCATCATCATCCTCAGGTTTGTCCTTTTCCTTCTCCCTCTCAGCCTCATCCTGCTCGCCCTTCATCTTCTTCTCTCCTTCTTGAGTCTTCTTAACAGCCTCAGCCCTTTCCTTGGCCAATTCAATATCATCAGTGAACAGAACATTGTCAAAGATTGTACCAGACTTGACCTGCCATAAGTCGAAACCAATGGAGCAAAGTTCATCGCGTTTGTAAAGGTTGGCATCGGGGGTGTATTCAGGGTTGTCGATCTCAGGGTGTACCCACGCACCTTTGTAGGCGGGGTTGGTGATCTGGAAAATAATTTTAGTTCAACAAACAGTTCCAAAATAAGTACATATTAAAACAAACATTGCTCATGCTTAAAATTTAAATACTTTGTGCCAATAATAGTGCAATGACCACAGAAGGTTCTGTTGTCACAATGTATTTTGAAGCTACATTGTAATATAATTAGCACATCTTTGTAACGGTAAACACGGGTCAATAAACTTTACGAATGAATAGACAGACTGCACACTTTTGTCATAATATGCTTATATCTGCTATATGCTTATATCTTTTTTTAAATTAACACAATTTTTAAGTCAATTTTATGTTATAGTATATTTAGCCATATCACCTGTTTAGCAGACCAAGTGCCCTTGTAGTCTGGGTTGTCGATCATTGGCGGCTCCCATTCTCCGTCCATTTCATCGTCCCAGTCTTCAGGTTTAGCAGCATCAGGGTCAGGGATGTGTTCAGGTTTGTCCCAGTCCTCGGGCTTGGTGTCTTCGGGATCGGCGATGGTTGGGCGGTCGTCCCAGTCTTCAGGCTTCTTTGCTTCAGGGTCCTATATTAAAAAAATAAAAGTAAATAAAAGTAAAAAATATTTAGTAACAACCCTATTTTAAAAAACCATACTAATTGAAAATTTATAAAGTTCAACTACCTTAATCATCTTAGGCGGCAAGAAGTCCCAATGATCCTCGAGGCTTCCACCCTGGACTTCCTCATTGTCGATAAGCACCTGGTAGGTGTTGTCAGGCTTCACAATCAAAGTGTAAACATGTGTGTAGACGTCATCCTTGCACCTGATGTCTTGCTTGATTAAGTGGTTCTTGCCTTTGTAGCTGAAGATAACATGGACCTGTAATAAAAAAGAATTAAAATGCCATTTTAAAACTTCCTGTAAAATAATTAACTTTTGTTATAATTGAGGAAGTCGGAAATATTTATTATAAAATAAATTTATCTGATAATAAATATTACTAAAGGAATCAATAACTGTAGGCAGAAAAGTGTTATGACAACAATAATGGATCAAAATTGTTATAGTAATTAATGACCTAGTAAGACATTTTGATTAGATATCTCAAGATTGTTTTGATAACTATAATTTTACTAATAATTTGTATCTAATAAGTTCGTACATAGATAAGTCAAGTAATTATCACTGAAATTTGATTAACTAATATCTAATGTATGCAACTCCTTTAGCAATGATGTATAGCAACAGGATGAATTGAAATTATTTCCAGGAAATAATAATTGGTTTACATTTTTAATTAAATATTCAAAGATTCATGAAACTGAAATGCTATTGTATGTTACATGTAATCAATTATGAAGTCATTTGAGTACCATATCAATAAACATTTGTTCAAATTGCTGTATAGATTATTGAATGGTGTTTTCAGCACTTTTTAATGCTTATTCATTAACACCATATCACATTTTGATAAAACTTTCATCAGTTAAACATAATAATAATGTTTTATATAACTTTATCTATATTTCGGAATTCAAACTAAATTGTTAATATATTTATACAGATGTATAAAAAAACATATAGTGTATATTAACATGCAGTAAGTATATCTTAACATGCAATCATCATATTAAATATAGATATTTTTTAAATAATTTAAAAGTAGTTAGCTTGTATAGGAGCTTCTATATATTTCATATATATATGCAAGTAAGTGATAGGAAAAAAATAGATAAAAATACTGCTTTCTTAAAAACCTGTTCATGATAAAATAATTTGTTTATTTCTGTTTAATAATATAATACATAGAGCCCATTAGTGACAATTTATTCCAACAGATTGTTGATATCAGTAATTTAAATGTAAATTTATGTTTATGATAGTTTTGGTGGTATAAAAAGTTCCAAAATACATGTTATTTAATTATATGGATGTCTGGTTCTGAACAGCTTTGTTAATAATAATTAGATAACTTTGTTTCTTTTCAATGGAATCATATACATATAGAAAAGTCTTACCTTCTTGGTACCAGGACCGCAGATGTCTGGACCAAACATAATTTCATAAGGACTCTCTCCATGCATGTCCTTCTGTTCTAGCCTACAGTCGAACACCTTCAAGTATCCACCCCCACAGTCAATATCTTGTTCATGCTTGACTGAAAACTGAACCACAAGGGGCTTGCCTTCATTAGAGAAGGGCTCGAATTTACGGGAAAGGGCGTAGAACCTCGCATCTTCAGAAGTTTGAAGACCTAGTTGGAACAGTATGAATTTAATTAGCGAGTAATGAGGAGACAGTAATTATCTTTTACAGGAAGTAATTATTGAAATAGTTTAAAATAATTAAACCTAACAGGTAACAATACCCATGGGTTAAAATTTAATATCGATTTGTATAGGATGTGTAAGAACACGAATGCACATATTCAAAATATTGAATGGGTCATTACCTTTATCTTCCTCTGGGTCATTGAAGAACTTGCCAGCAGTCAGCTTAAATTTGCCGAATTCTTTGTCGGGATGTTCACTGTACACCCAATTGGATTCCCAGGAGTCTGGAAACATATATGTATTATTAGATTGTAGCTCGTAATTCTTACCGGCGTCGAAAAATCAATAGCACGCGTGGAAAACCGGCATTTATAAAAGCATTGTAATGAAAAAATACTTACCATCAAGGAATTTTTCTTCGAAATACACATCACAATTAACTAAACTTAGTGCCAGCAAGCTGACGATAGATAAAACTATTTTTTTCATTTTGATTAATAACCACCTTCTCTTGCAAAAGACTAGCCACGAATAACTTCAAAATTTAGCGACTCAACTATTATTTGATTTTGACCGGTTTGTAGCGTTTGTTTTCCTGTCTCTGTCACACCTAGCAACTAGAATGTTGCTAGAGGAAACAGTAATATGAAAGTACTCTTATTACAAAATGGTAGAAGGAGACAGAGAAAGTAAAAATATATAAGTGGGAAGGAGACAAATTCATCGAAGAATCGTGGAATGACGTCGCAGTACGCAGACAGATGGACGACTCGTATTGGTCAACGTTAGCAAATGGAAAATGAACACACGCGTTCTCAACAAGATGTAAAATAGCGGGAAATATAAAAACCAATATGGTAAAAATTGCAAATTTATTACAGACTAATGAATGTATATAGATTTAAACATTCATTTTGAAACTTTTTATCAGTAGTCTGTCACTTTTTTTTAAATTTCTGATTTATCTTATCTAAAAGTTAAATATTGTAACATTCATAAGTTCATTGATCCAGAAGGTTCAATATAAGCACCAATCGGAGTATTACATGGCAGCAGATAGAGAAGCAAATATAAAAGCTAGTCGAATGGAAAGGGAGCACAAATTTAAATTACAACTACGTTTACTGAAGAAACAATCGGTGGTTTATTATTTTTGCACAATAGGCATATTGCAAATTATAACAATTTTAGCTGATTATGATATTTGATTGTTACAGGAAATTGTAAATAATACATTGTATACTTATAAAAAAAATATATTATATAATACGGGAGTGTTTTTAGCAAAGTAACTACTGCCATTCCATCTTCCTGGCAGGTCCTGATCTATTCAATAGTTTATTGGGTTGCAGCCCAGGGCCCCGTTGGTCAAAGGAGCCCCAATAAGACAATACATATTGTAATTTCATAGAATTATTATTAATATTATACAAGTAAACATTTTTCTTTCTTTTAAATTATAAGATATATATTAAAAAAATATATTACGCTTTATTTTTATCGATTAGTTTTAATTCCATAACATTAAAAGTTCAACGGTTTTTTTTTTATATGAAAACCATAGTTTCCAGTGGCGTATACTCCAAGGCTAAAGGAAACACGGCCATAGGTGTGCAAGATCATGCATTGCGTGTTGCATTGAAGGATTTTTCAGATAGACATCTACATTTTTTTTTTTATATTGATTTCTTAATTGTCTGAAGTTATATTAAAAGTACGTAATTATTGTTAAATTGATTTTGTCAATGTGGAATTGCGGAAGTGCAAGTGCTTCGCGAAGGAACTTGGATGTTTTAGTGTTACTCATATTGTTTTTATTTATGTCTAATCTAAAGAAAAATACCCGCTAAACTCATCAAAAATATAATAAATATTTTGGGGTTAAACCTCAAAACAGTGTACCAATTAATTTCAGTCTTGACACCACAAGAAAAAAAATGCTTTTTACTGGCTTACTTTCCTTACTATAATGATTTACCAAATTGTAATACTATTAGGTTACGCAGGCCTATCTAGGCGAAAAGCGCATATAGAGAAACAAATATTTGGTACCAATATCGAACTATCTGTTAAGTCATTTATCTGTTATTTCTATAAATTATGACGTTATGGATGATTAATTTAATGAATTTGTAGCTATTAAATGCAAAATTATTGCTTTATAATTTATAATAGGTTTCTCTTTAATCTATTTCATTCTAGCTGTTGCCATAAAGTTTGTCTGCACCACCCCTCTCAAACTCAAAAAATAAACCAAATACCATCACTTATATTAGTATAGCCCGATTTTTTTTTCTATCTAAAATGAGTCTTATTTATATAATAAATATATCGAATACAGTTTTTGTGTTTTCCCCGAAAACTTAGAAAATTATTCGCCTTTAGAATTATCCTATATAGGGTAAATAATCTATAACCACACTAAATTTAATGAGAGTCTAGTATTTTTTATATGACATGCGAAAATACAAATAGCAACAGATAGACAGAAATCGTCATGCAATAATCTAATAACATTTTTTTTTAATTTTGTGTCAGGGTTTTTTCTCATTACAGTTTTATATTTATAAATGAAGTCTACTCTAACCTTTTGCGATAATAAGGTGTATGTGTATCTGTCATATCATAAAGTATTTTATTACCCTAATCTCTCAATATTTCCGCCAAATGGTAACCGATTTCGGTATTATCAGTAATAAATAAATTTTGAGAAGCTCTGATGACGTTTGACCTGGAGACTTTACTTCTTGTAACAGTGTTAGTCACAAACACCCTCCTATTCAAGTTTCAGTATCCGGGGAGGTCACATTTGGTAGAAAGAGATTTTTTTGTTTTTTCGTGACTTATTTTTTTTTTGCTCGCTTTGTCAGTTCACTCCTGGTAGTAGGTATTCACATTAGCATGTAAACTTTATTTATTGATGTACTCCAAAGCAGAAATCACCACCTAGTATAGTATTAAATAGAGGATATTTTACATTGTTTATAGAACCGTGATAACCCAACGGAGCGACGATGTCTTTTAGTTTCTTTATAATGCTGTATTCACATCTATGTTCTTATGACTGGACATATAATAAGAATATTCTAAACTAAAATATTGTTTAGACACGTCTCTAAATATGGCGTTAAGAACGTCTACATTTCTTTTTTATTATTTTATATTTGTATAATGAATAACTATACTGTTATAATTTATTCTATATTTGGCAATAGATGAGACATTGTCTAGATTCTAGAATATCTATTTATTTTAAATAAGACAATCAACTAAGTACCAAGATATGAGTCAAATACTATCTAAAACAACATTATTTGAAGTAAAATACATGTTTTTATTAGAATATTTATTTTTTCGTTTAATGTATGTAAAACAGGTTACTTTGCGAAAGAAGTTGATACTTGTTTTATAATAGGAATCCAGAACGATTATTAAAAAAATAAACTATGCATAGATAAGAAATAAAAGTCATTAAAACTCATTTTAATATTGTCTCAAAACATTTATAAAAAACAATGAGTTTTGTAACTTAACACGGTAATACAAATATGTTATCTATACATTTTAGTAATATAGAAATAATGATAAAAAATGCCTATTACATTTAGTAATAACGTATTTTTTTTTAATTTAGTTTTTATTACTGTTTAAATTCCTCTTTAAAGTCATAATCGTCACTTTTATTCAAAGTAGTTAGAGTTACATTTTCTAGAACATCTGCTAAATTCACAGCCAGTTTTTCGTTCTTAGCTTTTTTCTTTTTATCTTTTTTGAATTGCATTTTTCTTAATTTATTCAGTTTTGTGTTGCCCTCTATAAGCATTTCTGGATTTGATTTCGTTTTTTCGTTGGATTTCTTGTTTTTGTCTAGTTTATTTCTAATATTTAATGTTTTAGGTAGAAGGCTGGATTCATCTTCATCTACTTGCATCTCGGTCTCAAGAGCTGCCTTCACCGGACCTGTGCTGATAATCTGTGAAAAAAAAATATTTCATTGACTTTGTATTATTTAATTACAATATTAAAATGCCTTATTTATTTATTAAATCTTTATTGTCAAATTTATTTTTTACAATGGGCGGACTAACTGTTACAGAGCATTCTATACTAGTAAAGAATAAAAAGAAAAAAATATAATAAGGCGGAATAGCTATAGCACTGAAATGTTAGTAAGCTTTGAGACTATGAATCAAGTTAAAGATGTTAATTTGAAACATTATTTATTTATAACTTAATATATTATATGAATAATTACCTAAATAAATATAATATTTTAATAATAAATATAACATATGTTTAAACAAATAACAACTTATTCCAATGTACCTTGTACATAATAAGAAACTATTAAAATTATTTATTTGCAGTATTACAACAGCGGGTTTTTACATAAGCATTTAAGCGATCACTATATAGATATAGAAACAGCAAGAATAAACACAATAGCTATTTTCATTATTTTATCTTTTAATTGTCTTATTTTTTAAGTAAAGTTTCTAGATTGTTTCAGTCAAGAAACATTCTAGAAATGTTACTTAAAATGTACTGTATTTGTATGTACCATACTTTACTGTATTTGTATGTACTGTACTGTACATGTTTGGCATTGACTCCAAAAAGGATTTTGTTATCTTGGATACTTGGTTTCCGTCAATATAGTTATTCATACTAGTATACATTAGACTAAACAAATGAACAATCCATACTTGTATACATTAGACTCAACATAGCAATCAAACAAATCAACAATGTCTAAAGACCCTAATTTAATTCAACCATCACTCATTCAGTAAAAGAAAATCTACAAAACAATTTACCTTAATAGCATCATCATTGTTTACTCCAAGTGCATCAATGACTTCTGTCTCCATGGCTTCAAAGGAATTGATGTCAAACTCCTGACCCAGATTGTTCACAATCTTTGCTTCGAGATGCACTTCTTCTTCTGGGGTTTCCGGTGGCTCTGTGAAGTAACGGACCTAAAAAAAATATAACAATCTGATATTAGTCTAGATAGCAGCTTTCCCTTCTTGCGATGTTTGTCTTATTTTTCTTGATTTTTCTTATTGACATCTTTAACAATCAGAATCAAACAATGCCAAGTTGGGCAATTTTATTTTTCATGTGGTAGCTTCATTTATAGGGAAAAATATTTATTTATAAGTAGTAATATTTTGGATAAAGGTTTTCATGTAATAAAGAGTAGTGGAGAGCCCACCTTCCCTGTGTTCCAGTCGTTGAGTAGTATCCTGGCGGCCGCGTCCCGGTCGGGCACGCCGCCGCGGCGGTAGCGCCCCATGCGAGCTGCCAGCGCTGAGAAGAACTCCTGGTAATACAATGCAACCAGTCATTATTGAATTTATCCTCCTAAATACTTATATGGTACTATGCGTGCAGGTATTGCATTGTAGGGTGGGTATAGATGCATTTACCCTTCAAATCACGGTACAGGTATGGGAGTATTTACCCACTGACAGATATTGCTAACCAGAAATGGTTGTGTACTAAAAGCTAGTTGACAGGTGAAATACTTAAAGTATAGTAGTAAGCATATAAACTTAACTGTAAAATCAATTGATACAAAGATTAACAAACCTTATTCGTTTAGCAAAGCATTGTTTAAAATTATCATGGCCTTTCAAATATATATCTCTTGTAGTTATTTATATATTATATATATAAGGTGCATAGAGCAAGGTTATATTTAAAGATACAACTTACTTCTGGAGTATTGAAATCGGGTATACAATATAAAGAAAGGAGTGTTTGTTTTTGTGCTCTTTGCAATATGGCAGTGGCTGGCGTGATAGGATCCTTTAGACTGCCGACTCTGATAGCGTTCTTGAGAGCCACAGAGGCATCACTGTCTGATCCAGCGTGGAATACTATGCCTGGACTATCAAGTATTTTGATCTTGCTGTCCAGTTGAACGGTTTGCATTTGCCTGTAAGTTAATTTTATATTTTTTATGTTTTATTTATTAATTCATAATATTATTTATCATATTTGCAACAACATGTAACATACTTAGTAACACCGGGAGTACTGCCAACATTGCAGGCTTTTGATCTATTCAAACTGTTGATGATGGAGCTCTTGCCCACGTTGGGCAACCCAACAACACCAACTGTTATAGATGTCTTGATACCTTTGTTACGACAATAGTTTCCTAACAGTCCCATTAATAGTTCTGCTCCTACACATGCTGAACCTGGATTTAAATAAGAAAATGGTAAAACATCAATATTTTTCTGACGATACTGGTTAGTAATAATAAGAATTGAATGGTGATTAATAACATATAAAAAAAAAAGTATAATATTTTAAATATTTTTTCTGAACATTGTTTACCATTCTGACACTACCACTTGACACTCTTCACAGCTTGAGGAAGATAAATACAATCCTGATCAAATTTTTTACCTTTCATCTCCTTTTCTTTAATAATATGTTTCATCTTCCTCCTCCCCAGATTGTGTTGTTGGTCTTGTGTTGAAGCTTTAAATGGTACTGCCGGAGCATGTCTACGGAGATACTTGATCCATGCAATAAGATTGACACGGGGCACTAAGTCGGCTTTGTTTAGAACTATGACTAATCGCTTTCCAGATTCTCGGACAGCTTCTTCTACTTGTGTGCATCTTGTACCTAAAAAACAATGATACAGTCTCAATTTTCTGCAAGCTAAATAGTATACTGCCAAGACAAAACTATTTAGACTGTAAACATAACATTTTGACAACACATTGATTTTAATGTCAAAGCAAATAAAAATAAAAAACAACCATAAAAAATAAAAAATATCTATATGGATACTAATGGTAATCTATGTCTAATTAAAATAAATGTTCATTTTATTACATTATTTGACTATATGGAAAAAATATATCATACCTAATGGATCCCTAGCATCAACAACTTCCAAAATGACTTCAGCCTCAGATATAACCTTTTTAAACTCTCTATAGTATGTCTTGAGCGAGTTCTCCTGTTGCCTGTCTTTGCCATATTCTGTATTCTCGGTTTCATTACCTTTGAATACATCATGGACTTTACCTCTGGCTTCTGCATTAGCTACCTGTTATATATAGGTTAAGGTTAAATCTGGGTTTTAAACATGTTGATCTGACATCTGCTATTATAATTTTTTTAACTTTGCAAAAGCATTTTGCAAAGCAACTCCATACAATAAGTATTCCATAATATTATTTTAAAGTCAGAAAAACAAAAAAAAAGTGAATTCATTGTTTTGTAAAGATTTGAATTAACTTACAGATACATAATTAGTGATTACTCAAACACTGTAACATGAAGTATTTTAGATTATACATATATTTTTAAAGTAAAAACCATAAGTTTGTTCAACAATCTTTATTCAACTCACCATAGTGTCCATCCCAACAGAAGGGTTTTTCTTCTCTTCCAATCTCTTCTGTTTGTCTGCTTTTGCTTGTTCCCTTCTCCTCTGCTTCTCCTCTTCTTTGTGCTTTTTAACTGCCTCTACCTCCTTTAATATTTCCTCTTTAAAGGGGCACACATTAGGGATTTGTACAGCTTTCGGTTTCTTAGACTTGGGATTTTTCTTTGAATCTTTTTTAACTTTTCTGTTGTGATCTCTTACTTTTTTTTCGATTTTATAACGCAATCTTGCAGGTTGTCTTTTAGATGGTTTCTCTGGAAATTACAATATGGTATGATATTATTTCTAACAAGACATTTAGGTCCTAAATCAATTTAAAAGTTTATATTTATCAAAGCACATTTCTAACCTAAAAATGTAGGAATGCAACTTAATGCAATTAATCATTATAGTCTATTATATTTATTATATATAACAATGTAGATTGTGTATAAATTAAAACTTACACACATAGATTTTATAGCCTATACCTTAGTTAATAATCAAAAAAAACTTACTCAATTTAAACTTTGCCATATCTCAAGTTTTGTATACAACACTTAAAATATCGTAACTAGAAACTTCGCTTACTTATTGGCCTAACTGCCTAACTTTAACAGTTTTTTTATTATAGACTGATGATTATATTTACCAAGCAAAAGTATTAAAATAAAATAAACGAAGTTCGTTTTATTTTTGTCACTGACTTATGATATTGTTAATAAGATGTCAGCTGTCATGTGTCAAAAACATGTGCACTGTGCATGCTGGATGTTACATAGACTGCTTTCAACTTAGTATAAGTTATATTAAATATGAAAATACTCAATTTAAATGATGTAAGTAAAGCTATTAGTTTCGTCAGTATTACTCGATTTAAACTTAATTAAGCTTAAATCGAGTAAGAATTTCTAAAAAATATATTTATTTTTAGTATGCAGCCTAGGCTAATTACCTACAGACATGGCCGCTTTTAAAACATCTACTGCATAATGTGGTGCCAATAAAATTCAATTTACAATAATATTAATTAATTTCTGAAAATATAAATACGAATATTTGAGGCCTTGGATCTTCGCTATATATACCATATTTTGAATATAGAGCACAATTTTTAATATTTATATATTATTTTGTTTTATTATTATTTTTCTTGATACGATGGCACCAAATATGTATATATTTTTTTATGTTAAATCTAGCTCTCTTGTCTTCTAAAATTATTTATTATTGTGTATTATTTTATTATCACTTAAACAATTTTATGTCTATAATCGTTAACACTTATATAAATCCTTAAACGTGCAACACCGAAATGTAAATTATTAAAAATTCAACAAGTGTAAAAATGGACCATTTGGAAAGTCTTGATTAGCTGCTCCGACTTATCTTTATAAGCAAAGTATTCAAGTAGTGTTCCATTTATATCTAATCTAATAAAAGTAGAATTTTAAGGGATACGATCAACTGTTTGGACTCAAAAATGTATATGTAAAATATAGGTATGCAGTATGTTCGGAATACAAATATGTTTATAACCGTAGACAGGGTGGCATTCAAGCAAGAGTTCAATAGGATACGAATGAATGCTTAAGAACTAAGTAAAACTGATATAAAAAATAGACTAGGTTTAGAAAAATTAACATGAAAGTGAAAAATATACATAAAGGGGTAATGTTTTTTGTGAAAAGTAACAAATCGACAGAAACGGGTAGTTTCTGTCGATTACATAGACGAATTATTTTGTTTATTTGACTTTGAATTCTTATACCAATTTTTGTTGAATTATCTACTGAATAAAGAATTATAATTTATTTTAAAATGCATTTCTTCCTTAGAAATTAGTTTAAAATTATTTTGTCTAAAATTTTTCTCTTTGTCTGATGTTACCGCTAAAATAGATTTTTATTTTATAGAGAATATTATAATGGCTAAAGTCTGAAAAGGTGAAACGTAATTAGTGTTAAGTATCCATGAAACCGTTGTATATTTATTGGTTAACTACCTCTTGCCATTGAGATTTAATACCTACATTGAATATTTATAAATGAAATGTACAGTGAATTTAATAGAATATTAATTATTAATTCTTGTGAAGTATAAATTAAAAATGATCTACTACGTTCGTTAGGCTTTACCACGTCATTGTATTGGTATAGGTATTTGTTTTTAGTGAACGTTGTTACAGACATGAAAGGTACTATTTTAATTAATTAGAGATAAACAACTTTATGTAATTTTTTGAATATGTAGTATTCTAAAAGTTAAGTCATGTTAAATTAAAAATATATATATATATACTCTAAAGCTACCTGAATTTTATATTTGAGTAGGTAGATGAACATTAAATTGAAATAAATAAATACATGAGGCAGACAGCATTGTTATGTGTTATAATACTGTCACGTAGCTCCACTACGGTCATAGTCATAGGTAATCAAAACACGTCGGTTCATTCATCGTATACCAAAGTTAGGTTGAATGGGTCGCGTTACTTAGGTACGTCGATGTGGTGTCGCCAATGCTACCGTGCATGTCATTTTGTTCATTACTAGCAGCTGCATTCGAATCGCAAAACGGCCGTTTATACCTGAACAGGTAATAGAAGCAACAGGTCATTTCAACGGTCGAGGGGAGCTCCGCGCCGCTCTAGCGCCTGGCTGGAATCGAGACTAAACGCACAATGCGCTAGCCGCTAGTCGCTACAGCGCTGTTAGTCAGTCGTGTTTTGCCTTTCATGGTGGACGTGTGTCGATTCGCGCGCCAGACGTCAACGAGACTTTCACGTGAACGATAATATCGCGGTTCCGAGTTATGTGCGCGAACGCACGCTTCAATAACCCTCTACTCAGCAACTCGTGACAGTGCCAATGTCTCCTAGTCTAGAGGGTATCATGTTTAATAGGAACGCGAACCTGTCAGCGCGCAGGCCGTTGCTCGCGGAACCGCAGAAGCCTGTTGTGGTTCCCCCACGAGCACCACCGCGCGACTATGGGCCGCAAAGACCATTGCCAGCTCCTCGGAACCTACCATCCACAGAAAGTCAGTATGAATATAGACCTGACTTCTGGAAACCATCGAACGTTGTAATCGAAAAACGACTGCAGGAGACAAGAACCCGGGAGAAGATTGGTTACTTTCAAGACAAAGTAACGCCGCCAGAATTAAATTTAGACCGTAGGGAAGCGGAATTAGTGTTTAAATTCGATCCTCACGCGTCCGCTGAATATTTATCGAGTCAGTATCAAGCTCCTACGGTTCAATATGCAAAGCCCCCGACGCCGGCAAACGGGTTTCCTAACCGTCTACCGGAGAGAGACGGTCCTTTTGTATTCGGAGTCCACAGTCCTAGCCAGTTCCCTATTCCGCGTCAGGATGACGACGACTACGACTATTCAGAAGTAGCTGAGGAAAACGGACGCCCTGTGATACGAGATGATGAATCTACAGGCATAAATTGTTGTGATAAAGTGAACGAATGGGCGGTAAGAGATAAAAAAACCCGCAGGACTTTAAATCGAATGTTTCAAATAAAGGATAGACGAAAAGTGAAAGGTGGTAAGAAGGAGAAAATTAAGTGCGTGTTAGTTGGTGATGGGGCAGTGGGAAAGAGTTCTTTAATAGCCGCATATGCTCAAGACACGTTCCGAGAAGAATATCAACCAACCGCATACGACACATTCAATGGTAAGAAATTGTATCACAAGTTGTGTTATTAGTTCACAAAATGTACAAAACTCATTTAATCATAATGGCCCTGATTTGAAAAGATAATTACTCAAGATTACAATACTTTTATAATTGTTTTTGGGACGATAACATAAGTGATATTTAACTAGGTACCTACCGGCGCCATGAGGATTTTTTCTTGCATTGAGAGGTTCCAAAGCCATTAAGTTTATACATATGTATGCAGAACTTTCTAAATTAAAAAAGAAGTAATACAATTAACGGTTACGTAAGATGACATAACAGGAATATGAACTCAATTAGTCTGTACTTATTTTCTTATACAAATGTCACATGAGCGTGTTTTCTTTTGATAGTTTTAAATTTAAGTTAATGGTTTAAAGATATCATTGTAGGCGCGTCAGTATCTATAACAATCGCGATAGCTTATCAAAACACAAAATACAACATCAAACGTATTAAGCGTTTAAGATTTACAGCCGAAGAAAGAACAATCTGCATTGTATATTATATCATAATTTATTAAACAGTTTTAATATCTATCATATGTATAAATATATAAGGCCATTTTTGTTTTCATCTCTAAAAGATGTAGGAATTCAATATTAATCTGGATAGAAACAATTTCTAAAACTAACATGTTAATCTAATACCATTTTTATGTGAAGATTATCTTACTCCTTGTAACAGATATAATATTGAGAATATATAATATTAACAGATAGTAGATACATTATTGACAAGTGTACATTGACGGAAACTTAATTTCAAGGACGTGTCCTAGGTCGCTTCAGTTGACGTTCCCTTCATAAAATATCACAAATACTTCTGTAAAACGTCCTTGTTTAGTAACATACATAAAAAACTTATAATTAATTATACAATTACCGTATTCCATTCTTGAATAACAAGATATTCAAGAAAGATATTAAATTCATATATAAACAACACACGTCCAAATTTGTTCCAAATTCTATTAATTACGTTTTTTACGAAGAAAAAACTTATATTATTCCAGTCACGCTCTATCATAGACGTCAGATGAATATTAGTTTTTAATCAAGTAAAGGACATTTAACATTTGTGCACGTAACAGAGGTCAGACACCTTTTTAATATGGAACTTCAGGAGACGAACCAATTAATGCTACTATCACTAACTCGCCAGGCCATGAATACAAAGAACTCGGACCGGACGACATGACTGGCCGGTTATTGATGTGGTTGCAAAATGAAACCACATTTGAAAAGCGTTGAAAACTTTTATTAATAGATAATACGTTTGGAAATATTTGATTATTTGCCAGTACTAAAATAATTAGAAGTTATAAGGTCGTAACTTAAGAAAGAAAGATGAACAAAATAAATGTAAAAGATAAGTGAAACAAAAATGCAAGTAAAGATAGCAATCTACAGTATATATATTTATATTGCCGAAGTGTCACAGACGTGCGGTCCTCGGTTGTATCATTACTCGAAATTATAGTCGTAATTTAAGAAAAAAAGATAAACAAAACATCTTAAAGATAAGTGAAATAAAAATGCAAATTATTAAAGACTAACTATCTATTTATATATCGCGGAAGTGTCAATCATGTGGGCCTCAATTATATCTATTTGTCCTAGTCCTATTTGTCATAGTTCTTTTAATATGGTTTTCACTATTATTAGAGAATGTCTAAATCGAGAATTTAGAAATAAATTAAATTTATACAATATTGCTTATTATTGAGACAAATCGATGTTTTGTAATTACGAAAAACATTTTTGGAAGATAACATAGCTTACATAGGCTTATCCTTATCAGGTATCAAAAAAATATACTAAGAAATATTAGCTTTTAAAAATAAATACGGAAAACTCCTCTAAATAATGTGACTCACATTATTTTTATCTTTTAAATATATTATTTACGTAACCATTTTGAATATCAAGCTCTTGTTTTTTTTAAATCTTACAGAAGCTATGATAGTGAAAATTAATACTAAGAATAGTTTTTACTAAAAACTATTCTTAGTAACTTCTGAATAGAAAAAAAAGCCATAACAATGTAAAATTTGCTCTGTCAATAGCTACAAAGGAATATGTTTGTTAAGTTCATAAAGTTTTCTTTGTTCTCTTATTATAGAAGCCGTCCGCAGATCCATATATATCCTATTCTGAATGAGTAACCAATACAGGTAACTAAAGTTGGCGCCGTACCGATAGATGAGAAAGACTAAGTACTTCTTGTATAATAATAAAACCATTTAATCAATATAGTTTTTAAAATAAATACTCAAACACTACGCTTACTAACGTTGTTAAATAGCTAGAGGGTGGTCTGGAAAAAAGTAAACAAAAACCTCTTTGGGCACTTTAATATATATTCTTTTTTTTTGACTTTATACATATATATAGAATAATATTATAAATTTAAATTCTTAATTGAAAAATAAAAGACAGCAATAACCTCCTTACACTCTGATTAAAGTATACTCTTTTGGTTCTGATCTTAATATTTTCTTAATTAAAAAACAATATCTACTGTGTTGACTTTTGTAATCATAGCAAAGTATGAATGTTAAAATCTCACTTTTCCTACGAAACATTGAAGTCTCACTGAGGCTAATGTGAAAGCCTGGAACAATATACTTTCGCGGTTGTATTTGAATGCAAATGATGCAGCGTACTTCCTCCACACGACCCGATTGCAGTTTTGCCTTTTGAAATTTCTGTTCGTCTCGTTTATTATCCAAGGAGGTATAGATTACACCTATAACATAGGTTACTTCCTGGCTGAATGACGTTCGATCTGATAAAAAGGTATAATCTGTATGTTTACTCATAATACTTTAGTTATGTCGGTTAGTCACATCCTCAAGATATAAACTCTTCTTCACTTAGTAATAGATTCTGGAAGCCACTTTCTTACATATTTTAAAACTTAAGTACTGTTTAAGTGCTATGTTTACAAATAGTCATGAAACGCATACATTTTTATAATCATATGTACCGGCCAGGTGACATTAAAAAACTTATACGCAGTCGTGCTCATTCGAGTCTAAGCAACCAGCTGTATCTTGGCAGCTGTCGTAACTCTTTGTGCCTCAACCTTCTACGAAAAATAAAAAAAAAAACCGAACGATTATCTTTTAGAAAAGGTTCCTTCGCCTTTTAGATCTACTTTATTTTTTTACGTCAGCGGCCATTATGACCGGTACGTTTGATTCGAAATGATGTTCAATAAAAAAATAAAAATGAGTACGTACTCTTCTGGTATTTTAATTACTTTGAACATTTCTCTTCTCACGCATAAGAATATAATCAAGATAATGTTTTATGGAATTGAACTAGAAAGTATTGGTTGCTTAGAAAATAAAAAAAAATGTGTTTTAAATACGTGACAAGTTTTTGACATTGACAACAATTCTGATATGTTTTTTTAATAATACAATATACTTATATATCACTAGTATTATTTCGAGAGTATATAATTACTTACCAGAAAAAGAAACCGCCACGCTTAATTCTCTCCACAGTCTGCTGGAGCTAGAATTGTTTATTTTTGCATAATGCAGCTTAATTTCTACCGTTTTATTTAACGAGGTCTTATATAATACATTTTATCAGAATTTAACACTGAATTTTTAAGTATTTTGTATTATCTAATCTTAGTTGAAGATATTTTTTAGGAGAAAGACGGTATTTTGTTGCTTTTTTGTACTAATAATGTGTTATTAGGCTTGTAACAGGATTTTTATGGATATGCGTACTTAAAAAACTTTCAGCCTGCAGATCATGTTGCCGGGAATTATTGTAATATTTATAGTTTGTTTTGACGTTACATAATAATAAAATATTTATATATGTTCTTAAATATTATGAAACATGTGTCGGTCAGTCAGTGTGTACGCTTACAACTCAAACACTAGTAGTCGGGTATATATTATATCTTTATTAGTATAGAAAAACATTAGCTGGGTTAGATTTGGTAAAGATAGTTCAAGATACATTGGTTTGGTTCCTACCAGCAGTGCACAGTGGTAATCAAAATTAGAGCAGATTAATTGTTCGTGACCTGCGTGGGATCTATGCATTATAAATTCCTTTTGTACACACTTCCAGAGAGAGACAGATAGAGTTAGACAGAGAGAGAAACTAATGATTTTACAGAAATGATAGGAAGATGGTACAAGTAATATGAGCTGTTGAAATGTTGTCATAAGAAATAAATGTCTTTTTTCTCACGAACACCTCTTCGGGCAACACTAACATAAATCTATGGCCGTATTACATAATAAAAAGCCAGCCCGCATGGCTGCCTGTCCGAACCACCGTTATCTTAATACCCTGCATATGTATATATTAAATTCTCTATAATATCTGTGTACGTGATTTAGTTGAAATATAAATTGACTTTACGCCATAGTATGTGTCAAAGTTGAGTAATTTTGATACTTGACTATTTAATATTGTAGCTAATTTGATTTAGAAATTACCTTTTTTGTATTGAAGTACATAATTAGATTTTGCATTGCAACAATGTTTTGCATACGAAATTTCGTTAAGAATATTATATAATAAACCTGAAGATTTTTTAATGCGTTAAATTAAACATTTGCATTTCATTTCCATTTAAGATATATAAGGCTTTATACACACATATGAAAACAACCAGTTATAAAACTTAAAAATACCATAATATTGGATGTCTACAAAAATATGTCATTTTTTAAATTTTTAACGATCGTCTTTTGTAGTCTAAAATGTCTACTCGTAAAATGTGTACATTTTTCCAATTTGATCGTGTAAAACGCCCTTATGTCGACTAAACAGGCAGAGTCACGGGCATAAGCTAGTATCTAATAATTTCCTTACTTTCTAAGTTATCTCAATTCAATAGCGCATCACAAGTAACATACCGGAAAAACCAGTCACCACGTGCGATCATGACTTCGAATTGCATCGGTATACACTTTTAGAAACTATATAGGTGAATGAACTTTTAATATTAATGCTTTACATATACAAATTATACAGTTATTTATCATTCTTTGCAATGAGGAAATATGGATAAATTTTCATATACGTCTTACATTGCGAGGGGAAGCTAATGGACTAAATTGCTTAATGCCGGGGTCCCGGGTTCACTTGTTATCTAATGAGACGGTATTCACAGTAATTTGATTCAAATGGCCAAACGATCTTTAAATCAATACTGTATCTCGAGATGTATACAAAAATGTTACAAAACTTATTACTACAATTAGTATTTTAAAACAAAAAAATTATTACACAATGAAAAATAAATAAAGGCAGAGATTAGAAACCACGACCTATAGGAAACTATTCCGTCGATCTACCAACTGAGCTACCGTGTCAATACGATATATGAAGCTAAACATGGCTATAATGTTTATAAACATTTTAAAAAAATTCTTTACATACTTTAATATAATGTTCAGGCAATTTTAAAGTCTAAAAAACAACATTAATATTCACCACCTGGTTTTAACGACTCTTGATACGGGCTGGATGCTGGGAACATGTCCGAGTTGTATGTATCCATAATAAATGAGACAGGTGGAAAGAACCAATATGCAGATGCAGATACCAACAAATTTATACAGTATTTTTAGTATTGGCCGGCTATTTTTAAACTGTAATATAGATGTTTATTTTTAATCTGTTATAACTTTACGCAGATAACATTATTATAATTGACAGATGTTTTTTTTTAAAACCAATCTTGTACAGACAATATAATTAAATAAGAATAAATCTATGCAGCTATTCATTATCCAATTTACTAATGGGTCAATTAGCGTTCTAATATTGCATTGTGGAAAGGTGTTACGTATTGAGCGAAGCTCCAATCTCATTGGCGGGCATATTTTTTTATTACAAATCTGTACAGATAATTAAGATATTTGATATACAATGATCAATTTTTTTTAATACGTAATTTAGATTAGTGTAACAACAGCTGATCGATTATTTTTTGACAATCCATTATCAGTCTTTTAATCTTGTAATCGTATATGTATGTCGGATATCATTGTGTATGTTTTCTGTTCTTTGTTTGGAACAATTTGTAATATTTTTTTCCTGAAATAAAAGTAAATTTAGCTAAATTTCATAGTTTGGCTTCTGTACCTACCTGTATTTACAATTTAAATATTTTTTTAGACAACTATAAATCATCAACACGACGAGATTCAAACTTGCGACCTCTTGGATTCCGTCACTCTATCAATTGAGCTACCGTGGTCCTTGATGAGTAAAATTCTATATTCAATATATCATCCTCTTTACCGGGATTATATTTTGTATATATAAACATTCAATAAAAACACGTATAAGCAAGCCTGTTCATAGATAAATTCAAATAAATGTGTGTTTGTGATATGTTTATTAGGATTTTAAACGGTATATCATTATTGAATGTATGTAATACATATCACCTGTTTTATTCAATGAAGTTTGTAACGGTAGGTGACAACCAAAGGGCTACGACTATCATTTAAATCAAGGGGATTGAGGCCATGAATGAATATACGTCTGCATTCAGATCGCATTTTAATAATAATACGATTTGAATATAATTTATATATAAGGAATAATATATAATATATTACAATAATGTTTGATAGTATCTATAAATATGTATGGCCATGTTAAGTCTATTTAGATTTTCAATAAAAAATATGAAAAATTATTATATTTAGCTACCATATGGCTACAATATAGCTCAATTGTTGGAGCGGCTGGACTGTTTCTTAGAGATCGCAGGTTTGAAACCCTGCCCCTATTCGTTTATTTTACATTCTATATTTATTTAATTGTATTTTTCATTCATTAACACTTTTTTCAACGTAATTTGTGACGTCAGTGGTTTGCTTTTGTGTTTGTTTGTGTTGTACAAAAAGAATATTAAATATACAATATAATATAAATACTGTCTTAATACAATATTAATTATATATAATTACACAATTTAAGTAACGTATCTGTGTGGGTAACTACCCACACATAAAACATACTATTCTATTCAATGGTGTTTAAATATACTGTTCATAATAGTGCATGGTGTTTGTGCAATCGTGTGTGGTCCGTTACACGTTCGTAACATTTTAATTCCCAGTTGGTATTTGGGTTACAAGGATTTATTTCACGGTATTAAAATCTAAATAAGTAATTGTATGGAGTTGTCGTCTGAATAATTGTATATAATATTATTGGTACAATAATATAATAAGCAAAGGTAGTTCAGAATTCAGATACAAGAACTCATTTCAAAATGTTACAATTTTAAAGCCCTATACACACTGTGTAGCAGTCACTTGCACTTGGATTTATATCACAGAATTAACGTCTGAATAATTGTTTAAAATGATATTATAATAAAAAAAAATAAAGTCAGATACTAAAACTCTTGTCAAAATGGTTGTTAATATACTAAAGCTCGTTACACACAATATAGCTCTCATACTCAATATCACGGCCGTTAGTTTATTTTGGTGACAACTCGTAGTTGTTTATTTCTTTTCATTACTCATTACCCTAAGCAAGTCACTGCTGATTTTGGCTGTAAATAAAACAAAGCTTATGGCGCTAAGATTTACATGTACAGAAGTTAATTTAGTATTTGTTAATAAAAATAATAAACTCATGCTATAAGGGTACAAACATGTTTAAACTTGGCAGGATTCGTCATGTGACCCCATTGTGGAATTATTACTGTATTTATCTTTTTCTTTTTCGCCTGACTAACGTTATTGTGTACTGTCATGTTGAATCTTTTGCGTTCCAATGCATCGATTTATAATACTTTTGTTATTATTATTTTATCGATATAATAGCGTATTCTTAATACGAGTCATCACTATTATTATTGATTGAATTGATGATGCCTAATCTTATAAAACAATTGAAGGAAGTTTGATAAAAGAATGGATGTTTAATTATAATAATCAATGAAATTCAATTCCTTGATATATTGTAAACTATATCTATAATCTAGACTATAATATAAGTAGATGATCCTGCCTCAATAATAGATAAGAGGCTAAAGTGGTATGATACATCAAAGAAAATCTGCATGGACTATCTATTTGTCATCCAAGACTGTTTACTTTATTTCAGTCTTAAGTTATTTCATATATTATATCTAGTTTGTTGGTTTTATATATTTTGTAAGGTAATTGTTTTTTGCCATGTCAAAATGAAGGTTGTTACAAGGTTGACTATGGTTTCCTGACATTGGCTATGCTTCGATCTGTCTCTAAATAGCATTTAATTTATTTATTTATCATTAAAATAATTGTAATTCAAATTACTTAATTTACTAATTTTTCAAATACGTATACAGCTAGTAAGAGATTGTGCTCCTGATATATAGATATATACATATATATAAGTTGTGTTGTTTTGTTGTTTGTGCAGACAGTATTAATTTTTAAACTATTGTTACGTTTTTACTCGTGTTCACAAGTTAATCCAGGGAACACCATTATGTTATTCAAAGGTACTCCTTTAATATACAAAATCATCTCTTCCTACTGGAAGTGATGATTTTGTTGTATATACTTTTATAGATATAATTAGTTTGTATTTTATGTAAAGTACAAATGTCTGGCTGATTAACATGACATAGTACTGAATCAAGTAACATGTTTTGAAAATATATATTTTTTAATCTGTATTAAGTATAAGTAAATAAGGGATACGTGAATTGATATTTTGTTTAGGAACATTTCGTGGCTCTCCCACAGAACTTTCCCGCGTAAAGAAAATATTTTCACTCATAAATCTAGTTTCGTACTCAAATATTAAATTCTCCTGAAAATGCAAATGAAACGGATTATAAATTAATTTATTGATGTTGAAAGTTCCGTCATGGCTGAGCGTTGCAAAATTAATCACATGAAGACAGTTACGTGAACACACAATGTACTTTTACGACCAAATAACATTTATAATTTAACCCATTTGCATGCAATGTGAAAGTGGCTTTATTTTTATTCACTGAAAAAAAGATTTGAACATTTGTTTTAGATTACATTATTTTTAAATTAGCATACTTATTTTCAGATATTTTTTTTTGTAATCTTCGTTTCACATAAATTACGTCACGTGTCCCTTGACTTTGAATTTGCAAATTAATGAATATAACCTCTAAATAATTTATACTATGATGCTGAAATAATACAAGTATATTGTTTATGAAGTCTATATAACCTCTTTTATACTCAATAATAAATGTTTTTTTTTATTATACTAGACATTTTTATAAGACTTTCTAAATTACTAACGCGTAAAATTATATTATATATTTTTATTATATTACATTACATTATATAGTCAAATTTTTTGGGGCTAACTGCCATTTACCCAGATGTCATAACAACACATTAAACCACTTTAAATTTCACCTTGATCTAGCCATAAATCAATAATATATAGCTTTATAGATATTAATAAGATGTATTGTATCGACGGCTATTTAAGGGATCAAGAGAAGACATTTATGGAGTGTTTGCGATATTGTATGAGTCGCGAGGGGAATTCACAATAGGTTTCTCATGATGCGGTTTGAATCATTGATTTGAAATAGGGACCTTTTCTTATCTATTACGTATATCATAGATCCAATTTCACCAAAAGGGAATAACTCTTCCGCTACCGTAAATTTTCAGTTATTCTTAGTTAAAAAAATATTATATTTTCACCAAATCTGGATTTAAAATAGCTTACAATGGTTAATAATGCTATAAAATGTTCAAGGAATAGTACAATGCGTATCCTCATCATATAAGTTCAAAATTCAAAATGGCTTCCGTATTTAAAAACAGCTGATACTTTAAAATGTCATTTGTTCATTGTGAATATGTCCGTACATTGTATTAATAAAACTATAAATGATAATATTTTTATCTGTCTTAAAATATCTACAAAAAATGGTGACATTTCTGTCTCTTCATACAACCCAGTAAGACATTTATTGTTCAAGTCTTTGTGTTCCATTGCAATATTGGATTGGATATAATATCCCGAATTGCTTTAATAATAAAGAGTTTCTCTCAGAAGGAAACGGATCAAGCAATTTACCTTTAACATACTTCGGTAATACGTTTTGCAATTATGCTGTCGTTCGGTATATAATTTCACAATTTAAATATACTAACGACCTTAAATTGATATTTGAGGAAGAAGTGTTCGTGAGTCATAACTGCCGCTATATTTAGTGCAAGTTGCGTTTTTAAGGACGAAGACAAGCGCCTGCGCAACACAGTTTAGGATTTGCATCATATTCTTACATTTATGGCTTGAAGCCACCATTTTATTATCTAACTTATTAAGTGCTAGTTGAACTATCACACTAATATTGCATTGTGAAAAAGCTGTTAGAGAACTAGTGTTTCCATCTGATTGGTGAACACTTTTATCCCCTATTTTTGGGGTCAAATAATGCGCCGTAGATTGGATAATTTAATTGGCGTTATACTTTTCAAACTCAAACAGTCTGTAACCTGTAATTCTGAGATGACAATTATAATAAAATATTATTATAGTTGAAGACGTTAATTCTGTATATTTTGCCAAGGTTATTTTTTGTTTGAACACGAGCGTTTTGCAATGGTTACTTAGTTTTTAGTTTTATAATTATATATCTGATAAAACAAATGTAATGATATGACAATTATAATTTCAGTAACTTGAGTTAATGCCAGTTGATATTTGTACATATTTTCAGGGTTATTCCTTGTTTTAACACCGCAGTGTTTTGCGATGATTACTTTTAGTTTTATAATAAATTCTTCAGCCATGTGTTGTATAGTATGACTGGAAATTTACTTGAACTATTGATATTTCTTGTAAGAATGACTAACTGATGATAAACTGTCTTATCATTTAGCAAGGTTTCTGATAAAAGCGCATTCGGTAACACGATTGAAGAATTTACTTATTATAAATAAATTGCCAAATATGCAATTATTTTGTTCAATTTGACATTTAATACTTACTTACAATTTTAAATCCGTTAGAAATTTGCGATGACATGATATTTTTGTTTCATTAATTAATTTTAATAAGAAAAATCAATTAATAACTAGTTTTATATGTAAATAACTATTTCTTCCAAGAAACATCAGTTCATATTGAGTATCGACCGCAAATTATATCGAATGATTTGCTTTGTTTCCACTAAATAACTATTAAATAGCTATTTATTACCGTTTGTCTGTACTTACATGGAACTGTCAAGACTTTTCCATATTTTTATAAAGGATCTTGAAAAAGGACGGTACAGATAAGCTTATCTCGTCTAAATATGGTTAATTACATTTAATGAATAGTCATTTCAAGTAGAATTGACATACAGGACACAAATGTACAAGTACAAGAGACAGGATACAGATGTATGAGTACAGTTGACAGGACAGAGTTGTACAAGTACAGTTGACAGGACAGAGATGTACAAGTATGTTTATGATAAAAGAGATAGGGCATATATATTTCAACCTACAAATAATGAATATACAAAGAACTTTAATCTAGATACTAGAATATTGGAGCGAACGTCATCAGGCAATCTTATCTAAAAGATTACTCAGACTAATGACCAAGTTTGGTGGAAGTCAACTTATGGGTTTATGATTTTTCCAATGTAGATGGACCTTGGACAATGCCAGCGGATATGACATATGACAGTTGATTTTGTATGACATTTTCTTTATATTTGATTTAAACACTAGTTTTAAATAAAGTCTAGAATTTTACCTGAATGTAATCTGATATTTATCTATCATAGGCCAGACCAATTTCTGTTGTTTACGTTTTAAATCTAACGCTTTATATTTCAATAATATTCTTTAATTATACAATTTAAAAATAATATTAATAATAAAAAAGGAGAGAATGGATTATTTTCTTGTATAAATATTTTTTAACATCATATAAATAATAATGTATGTCTCACATTTAATACTTACCTATTTGTAGCTTATATTAAAATAATAAATAATTTATATCATCGTCTTAATGGGAATGAACCATTCTTGTACATCCAGACAGCTTTGCTGTACCGTAAAAGGAAGAGGCGTCGTAGGGTGTACTTATATATAAATTACGACATAGTGACTATTCTTGATATTATAAAAGTATTTATTACAGCCGGCTAAGATCGTCCATTGTGCTAGTAAATTGTATACTTTTAATTATCTTTAAATGTAATGAATAGAAAATACATTTGTTATATGGACTTAGTTTTATATTTTATATGTAATAGATACTAATACAAATATATAAATATCTATATTATGTTTTAAATAAATATGGATTGTAAAATTAAAATAAATATGTATAGTATTATTTATATGTAGAATCCTAAAATCATCGCAGCGTGAAGCGATACGGTAGCTCAATTTTCAGAGCGACGTGACGGTTTCCCAGAGATCTCAGGTTCGAATACTGTCCGTATCCATATATATTTTATTTGAAATTATTTTAAAATGTAAATAAGCTAAACATTGCTGAAATTTTTTGTAGACATTTTTTTTAACGTGTTTATTAATATTATATAATAAAATTCAAGAATCCCCAACCAATAAACAAAAAATAGTTAAATATATTATTGCCTTGAAATATTCTTCATTTCTATTTTGAGAATTAATCATGAATATCTTATTTATATTTTGATATAATATATAAATATAATAAATGACATCGGTCATTAACCCTTCAGATAGATAATAATATAAAATTGTTTGTCTGTCTCACAAGGCCGTCATACAATGGTACCTCCGCCATCTTACCTTCAAGTAACTGAGAACCTAAAATGGGCGTGTCATAAATCCAACGCCTTGTCTTGTTATCATTGTAGGAATTTTAATTGAGTTATTTAACATATTGTATTATGTTTTTACTGCGATTACTGATATAGCAATAGATTTCGTTTTATTCCTTCATAATTTTTTTTTTCATTCCTTTAGCTTCGCACGGTTTGTGTCAATTTTTAGTTTAGTTTTGTTTAGAAGATATGATATGATTTTTTAACTGTCAAAATCATAGACAAAAAAAATGCAATCAATTGAAAACAAGTAAGAAATGCTTTCGTTTGTTTTAAATTTCTTTAAAATGTGCAATATTACCCCATTATAGTGTTTATTGGTATATTAGTGGTTTTTGTGTTATCAAATATATTTATAGAGGAAAACGAACTCGACGTCTCGTTCTGACCTAATTATTATTTAATTGGTTCGTTGCCTTTATGTTATCTATTTACTGGTTTATATTAGTATCTTATTTGTTTGCATTATAGGTAATGCACAATCTGACTGAATAATTAGACACAACACAAAGGATTATAAACCTTATAATCATAATAATAATGTTTACTTTTAAACAGTGAGTATACTTCCAATTATTATTGAAAAACTGCGTTACATATAGATCATATAGAGATTTAAAAACACATGTAAGTATGAACACACACACAAGTATATATACACGCACACACTAGAAGTGCACTTTTAAATTAATAGACTCATTACTTCCCACCACCTATGAATCGAAAAGAAAAACAAAAATGGAACACATGCTTTCGCTAAAATATGTGGTGTTCTATTTTCATATGGTGGAGTCTAATATTAACTTTATATATCTTCCTAATATGAATATAAATTTTACTTAAATGTGTTATTAATTTAAAAAAACCTTATTATCGTCTTACTAGATTTCGTAAAAATATATGATATTATATTTTGACATAAGCCAAATATTGTCTTTATATATACTTTAAGTTTTTTCATTATTTCATATAATTTTAATCTAAGAGTTACAAAATATTAAGCTACTGTCACGGGCATGAGTCAGGATAATAGAAAAAACAAGTAAGGAATGCTTTTACTGTTCACTCCATGAAATGTAAACAGTACTCCTAATACGAGTTTTGATTTTACAAAACGTTTATAGTTTTCGAGCAGTCACGAGACGAGTTCTTGGTTGCTATTTGGTTTTGATTGTAAACCAATCACGCGTAAGAATTTGTTTTCTGCTTGCTCGAAATCTATCAACGTTTCGTCACGTCAAAACTCGTAGAAGGGGTAATGTGTCTGAGACAATCATAAATATAAACATTGATTTCGCAATAACATGAGACGTGTTTACTAACATTAGGATATTGACGTTTCCATAACAAAGAAAATTAATGGGAAATTAGATTGCAATGAGAATTGTTTTGACTTACTGCAAGAGTCATATATAGAACTATTTTTTGTTATTTATATTTCATTTGCATTTGCAAACGTCAATACAATAACAAAAATGGACTTCGTTTCGTTAATTGGTTAAATGTAGACAAAAATATATTTAAAAAAACAAATTAACATTAAATGTCTATGTTTTCCATTCTCTATCATTCAAAGTTATATCATTAAGATTTGAATTATAAAATTATTAATTTATTATAAAATGGCCGCTCGTGCCCCAGAATTCAGATAAATTACTGCTAAAGATAAAGTGTGGTGATATTTCTTGTTAATCGGAACATCCTTACCTTGCATTAATATCATAAATTAAAATACTCCAACGCAATTTATCTTTTGAAATAACTTTTATAAAGTGATTTATTAAACTTTCTCCGTTATCAGTATAATTATTGATTTAAATCACGATTTTAATTTTGGAATAAAGTTATTTAAATGAAATCAAATAGGGACAATTTGTGATGAATGAACGTATGATTCACTATCATGATTGAATGTAGACTACCCATTCACTCGTTCATTTATCAATGTTCAATAGGTCAATGAAATTAGGTCTGTCAAATGTGACACCGGCGCCACCTCGCCAACCCAATGAAACGATAAAATGTCAATATATTCACAAAGGTTAAACAAATAAAAAAAGCTACAAAAACATTTTAATTATGTAGAAAGATCAGTAAATTCTTGTACCCATTCTTTATTTTCTTTTATTTTAACATTATTTTAACATATAAAACACTGTTAATAAAGAATGAATGAGTGAATGACCTGAGTAATCCAAAAAGGTTTTGTATTTCCTTACTATCTTTTATTAAAATTAATGTCGGTCGTATTTTCCATTACAAGTATTTAATGTCATGTTATTTTTTTTTATTGTTTCACGTAAAAAAATGCAAAGGTATTATTATTCAGACTGGAAATAAAAAAGTTTAAAGATACCTTCATTTCTAAGAAATATGATATTTCTCAAATAAAATATGTTGAAAAAGAACAATAGGCTTTGTTTAATAATTATGTTATTGTGTGCTGTCCTTGTTATTGATCTAATTTAATAGCAATTATTTCCTTAAATACTTGAAAAAAAACCTAAAATATTACCATTGTCTATGACTCTGGGGCATAATTAGAAAACTTTTCAACTCAGAGAACAGAGTTAAATGCCTTATCACGACCGTCTGGAGTCAATAGAACCTGAACGTAAATAATATTGATAAATAGATCTTATTAGTTTTAAATAGAGTTTATTTTGGCTTGGCAAGAGTTTTTCATTTTGTTGGGGTCATTCTCCCTCGTCTACAGGACTGCTCTCAGGTAAATTCTTCATAAAAAATGTTACTACGTCAGGAATATACAAAAAAATACGACTAAATCAAAATAATTTTTAATTTTACAGAATATCCTAAATATTTGTTATAATAATAAAGTTATTTACATACAAAAACCAAGGATATTATTTTCGTATACATATATGTATATAGCCATACAATTTATATCATGTAATTTTATTTTACGACACATTTAAATGTATTGTATATAAAGACATTTCTTTCATTCACCTTGGCATTTAAATGCAACAGTGAAAAGTACCTCGAGATTATTTTTATGTTTAAATATTTTAGATTGTTTTTTTATTAACAAAGTCTAAGGTTGATTGTTGATGATCAGAGTATTTAAGATAGGTAAGTTAAGTCTACGATATACTGAAAGTTTGGGGTATTTGTGCCAATGTGTTGGTTCGGTGTGCGGTGATATAACGTTTGAATGTATAATAAATGCCTCTGATTAGGTTTGTTTGTACTTTATTTTACACAAATACTGATAAAAGTACATTTCTTAAAATACAACATAGGTGGACTTATCCCATGAGGGGATTTCTTCCAGTCAACCTTTAAGTAGTCGAAAGGAAGAATATAAAATGGTAGATTAAAGTGACAAAACAAAAAAATAATAATACAATATACAGGTATGGTTGGTGGTGGTGAAGAAATTCTTTAACACGTAACTCGCCATTCCGAAGTGAGCCAGTGTGGTGGTTTATGCCCTGGTTGCTTTATCATATTCCTTTTTGACCTTGAAAAAAGACCTGTGCCCAGCTGTGGGATATATTTTATGGCTGATTCTCTATATATTATATATTTTCTAGTAACAAAGTATTTGAAGAATCTACAATTAAAAATACAACATAGGGATATAATTGAACATAAGAATAAACTATTTTAAACATAGCGTCCTGATATTAATTAAATTTATGATGTACAATCAAGCTTAATCTTGTCTGTATGTATGTTGTAAATGTGTATGCAGGATATTATATAGTTTTGTTATTTTGCATAAGTTTTTAAGAAGGAGAAAGTGAAACGTATGGAATTTATAATAAATTTAAACATTTAAACGATTTATATATAATAAGGCCGAATTAATTAATTCACTACACATTACTTAAGATCAGAATACAGATACTGATTTAAAATATGTTACACTCAAGGATAATTAAAAGTAACAAAATAATTGATTAAACAAGAAATGAAAGTTTAAATTATAATTATGTCATTTATCAATTTACACAGGTTATATAATTATCGGTCCTTCGAGCCGGATGCTTGAAGAAACGAATTTCTAATTAAATAAATGCTATAACCTGCTCAAACAATACAATCTGGAAGTCATATAAAAGTAATCTTTCTTACGTAAGAGATAACACGTCGCTTGACATTGACTAAGAGATGACGGAACTTGTACTCTGAAATACAGTGAAATATTATAATAATTGTTATTGTATGGACATAGTTTGTATTAAAGACAATTTTTGGTAAACTGTTTTTGTTTTCGAAATTCTATATTTGAAGGTATATTTTGTATGAAGATCTCTCGAAAATATTACGTTTTGATAGTTCTGACAGGCTGACAGACAAAATATAATCTAAATTACTGGTGATAGAGACATAAAATAAAAATACTTAATATTTGTTTTAAATATAACCATTTTTTTAATTTACAAATTGCACCCGAGCAAAACAAATTGTTTGCCAACAGTTAAAAATATTTAAAAATCATGGAAAATATTCATAATACGTTTTCATTCTATTTGAGTTCTAAATAAAAATGGCAGGCATTAAATCGCATGCCACTTGCAATTTTCGTAACAAAACCTTTTCGCGAGCTGGTTTTAAACAAAAACCAGGATGTTTCGAGAAGCACTTCATGAACACATGACCGCAGCTCACTTACATTCCACAATGTCCATTGCTGCTTTGTATAAATAAATAAATTCGCTGTTATAGTGTAGTTCGTGTAGTGGACAGTTCGCTCGTTTAAATCATGTAAAATAAAATATCATTCGGCTTGGAAGCAAGCATTGTACACTTTACCGGTTTTTACACTCTTTGCCAGAGGAAATAGGTCAAGACACGGGTATCAAATTGCAACAAGATTTTATGACCTTCCATGACATCGTGCTTCAAACGGTACACCAGTTTTATATTGAATAATATTATTAAATGATTTAACATGAACATTACTAAGTTATGGACCAATAGATTAATTAATTATCATAACTTAAGATATAGTGGAACTTAAGAGTTTAATTTTATGCTCAGAAAATTAAATAACTTTAAATAAGTACCGTTATCAAAAAAACATTTTTTTTTACGATTTTTCATAAGTTTTCTGGTCAAATTTATCTGTACTACATCTACAAACAAGTATATATGTCATCTAAGGCGTAGGGTATATGTACCAATTATTGTCCATGTATCAAAAATGTGAGGAAATCTTTTTAAATAAAAGTAATATGTTATCTGCAGCTTATTTACCAAATACCACAATTATTAGTAATGAACATGTCGATTTTAATAACAGATATTAATCACAGTCTAGAATCGTGAGATACTGTTCCGTTGCGCTACTGATTATAATTCGTTACCGTTAATGAATTGCTTATTGCTCTTCGTCACGATAGCAATGATAATTAATTAATGCGTTACCGTTATGCGCTAAAAATTGCATCCAAGAATCCTTATCTACCAATGAACTGAATAAACGAATAAGCAGCCATTTCATTATCCAATTTACTGAGTGCTAAGTCATCTAGGTACTAATATATTATGAAAAGGCTGTCAGTGAGCTAGTGATTCTTGGACACTTTTACTTGCTATTTTCGGGGTCAAGTAGCGCTTTAGATTAGATAATCAAAGAGATTAAAATAGTATTGTTTGAAATTATCCATAAACATGTTTAGACATGTTAAGTTTACTAAATTTTAATTAAACATGTAATTAAAAAATAATCAATTCGCTCAGGATACAAACCTGCGGCCTCAGGAAACCGTACCGTCGCCCTGGATATATCTTAGCTTAGAAAATATTTTATGAACAATTATATTATATTCACTTAAGATATATACTATCCTTATAGGCGATATCTTAGATGTGATGTTGCGATGTATTTTTATTTATCTACTGTTTCCTGATCTTCTCTCTTTATCGTGACTCCTTTAAAACTTTGTATGGAGTGATATACAAACTTTTTAGGTAATAAAATAAAACCTTTTTATTGATAAGATATTACAATAAAAAATAAATCAATCATTTGAAATTACACTGAAATATAAAACCTAAACTTTATAGTGTCGTATATAAAAACTTTTTTAAGTATATAATAAAACCTCATTGATAAGATATTGTAATGAAATAAACCACATAAATATACAGCTGTGATCTCGTAATTTTCCCCCTTTTAATTGGTTATTATGAGAAATTGCTATTAATTATTGGTTCAATAAACCCGAGCCATATCTTACGAGTAGTTAATTTATACTATGTAATTCCATCTCATACTAATTAAGTAACCAACTTCTTGCTTTACTTATATTTTGTATGAACTTAGATAGTGAATGTCACAATGACTTAAGAATACTAGCAGTGTTTAAGGAATTTTCTTATTTTTAATATATATTTGGATAAAATATTGTTTTATTTGTTTGAACTGTTGAGTAAGGAAAACTTTCAATTATTTTATACCTGTCATCTGCCATGTTTGGGCTGATATTTTACAAATATGTAGCCATTGTGCAAAGGCGGTGTACACACATTTAACTATTTAATTGACGTCTTGCATCACTGTTGATGGATTAATATCTGGGCATTAGTTACAAGCTACTTAAGATGGCCTCTTTTGGGCTTAGATTACGTAACTATAGTACTGAATACTTTTTTGTTCTTACAAATTATATTTTAATGGATCTTATGAATTCTTACAATTGGTACCAGCAGGACTACCATGAATTAAAAACTATCATATTTAGTTAGTTAGTTATTTATTTAGTTAGTTAGTATCATTATTAGTTTTGTTGTAATATTAAAATAATATTCCTTTGATCCGTTTAGAGCTCTATAAAACAATATTGTTTTATTCCTGCTTCGTCATATAAAAGTATGAATGCTTTCTTTAAATGCCAAAAATGTACATAAAAACAATATATCATTAATATTTCCTACCATAAAAGAATGAGTGATTTAAGATGACGTCATCAAAACTTTTTATTGAAACATTATTAAAGTAATATTACTTTTAGAACGAAACGACGACGAATTCGAAAGTTTTTTTTTATAATATTGCTTCAAAAGAGTTCATGATAGGCCTGCCAGTATTTGTTTTGCAATTCATTTTAATTGAATTTGAGGCTTCTACATACTTACAAATCGACCAAATAATGAAGATAGTCTTCAATATTTTATTTTATTTGTTTAATACTTTGTTTCAGTTGTGGTGGACGTGGATGACCGGCCTGTGTGCGTGGAAATCTGTGATACTGCGGGTCAGGTGAGAACTACATAATGTCATACACTGTAACTAGTAAAAGTTTGTTTGTAGTAAAAGTCGGAATGTTAATAGTTATTAGAAATACTAATAATATAAAACTAAATTGTCTATTAAAGCTAGTTTGCAAACTTATTTTATAATTATTTTTAAACGTAGGATATTAAAAAATAAGGATTACAAATCCCAAAGTACCTAAATAAATATCACCTGCTTCCGCCATCTGTCGGCGACTGAATGAACTCTGCATTGTCAAAGAAGCACGTGCATGCATTGTTATGAATTATTATAAAATCCCGCGTTTTTCTACTTTGACAGTTTCCCACAGTTTCTACCTGCGGCCATCTTAACTAACTGTGATGACACACGCATTCAGTATTGCATTATGTCTTCCAACAAAATAAGATTTATGATTATCTAATGTTGAGATCCCATGGGAATTTATTGTTAATACATTCAACATTACAATGTTTCAATAATCAAGATAATATGTAAGCCTTTATAAGCCTTTTTTAATTGCCTTATACTTTTAATTGCAAAAAATCTTGCCTGAAGGTAAGTTGACAGAGCAAAAATAGATGTCAATATATAACACCTTGTAGATTGTCATCTTGTCTAAGGTCAGATGAGAAGTGACTAGTTAATAATAATATAGTAGAAATGCCATTTTTATGGATGTAACCTGCGTTTTTTGGATTATACGTTAATTATTTCAAACATTAATTTAGACCTATAACTAAATACTACGCCTAGATTGCCATGGTTGCTGGAAAGCATTCGAAACCTCAGGTTAAAATTAAATCGAATATAAAGAAAAATCCGTTAATAGTTTTGATCAATTTATTTTTCTATGCAGGTGTCGAATGAATTAAAAAATCTCTGCTATTCGAAATTCTAATTGTGAAAGTGATACAAGATAGTTTGCAAGTAGTTTTTCTTGTTTGGACATTTAGTGTTTGTTCGTTGAACTATCAGTTGATTTATTCATATTAATTTGATACAGCATGAGATATTTTATTAGTTATGAGAGTGAGAAGCTTCCGTGCAGTATAAACTAAAAAGCACTACTTATATCAAACAATTTTAATAATTACCATACCGAATTTAATTTAAATTTGTCTATATGACAAACATTATTATTTACGGGTTTGTTACGAGTGGAAAAATATATGGTTTTCAAATTTTAATAAATATGGATTTAAATATAAGTAAAGCTATAGGTACAGTATTGTTTATGATATAATTAAGATTCTTGATAAGTTAAATATATATTACAGCAGTAATTAATTCATTAATTATTGTCATTAAAGTAAAATGGCGCTCCTTTTGCACTTGAGGTTAAAGTTTCCGCGCCGTAACATGACCAAGGTGGAAAAATTTATTGCTTTTTATAGAATTGTTCCGCAGTAGAGAGATTTTATTGCATTATAAGGGCGTTATGGCTGTTACCTTCTTAATGTTTCCAAATATCCTTGAGGGATTTGATTTGAAAAATGTTAATAATACATAAAAACAGTTTTTTTTACATTTTCAAATATTTTCGTGAAGTTAAAATTTAATGAGTAAATAAAATTCATAGAGATTATGCACAAATAGTATACCTATTAAATATAACCTATTAAACGGTGATGTAGATTTTTAAATGGATATTTTAATAAATTATTCTTAGAAATTATCCATATATACTGTTGAATTGAAAAAACTCAGCATCGTTCCACAATATAATGGACATGGACTAGTTAATATTAGAATTATAATTAACTGGATACGAAAATTACTATGTATTTACAAGTAGAGAAAATGTTCTCATAACTTTAATAATTATTTATTTATCAATCATATTATACTTTGTAGAACATATATGTTGTATATAATGAGGTTTTATTAAAATAACATATTAATTCGTTGTAGTATAATAACGGAACAAAAAATACTGTATATGGCAACCCAAATTGGATAATATTCAATTGTTGGTAAAACTTTCACTTGCAGTGGACAGTTCTTGTTAGCTGGTCACCTCTAAGTGATGTGTAATATGACGATAACACATAACTTAAATAACATACGTCATTTATACTACAAATTTAAATATTATATTTCGTTTATTGCAATTAGTAATCAAATTATTCCAACAGTTTTAAATTGTAATTCTTCTGTAAAGCTGGATCCGAACAGGTGTCCATTTGACAAAGGCTGAGAGACGATTTCTCATAGGTCCCGGGTTCGAATTCGTGTTGATTTACTTTTCATTCAAAGTTTATTATAAATTGTATAAAAACATACATAAAAGGAAATAAAATAAAATAATAAAACAACTCAATATTATATTTCTATTGTAGGACTCAATGTCCGAGCTCCGGGAGCTTTGTTATCCGGGGACGGACGTGCTGATGCTGTGCTTCTCCGTGGTTCGTCCCGAGACGTTCCGTTCCGTGGCTGAGCGCTGGACGCGCGCTGTGTCGTCTGTGGATGCGCCTGTCGTGCTGGTCGGCACGCAGAGCGACCTGGCACTCGATGGACGAGTCATACAAACATTGCGCGTATGTTCAACTTTTATTGACATACTTTTTTTGTTTTAATGCAAAAGTACCTACTATACATATTTTTAAACTATTGTTATTTATAATGACTATTAAATATGTTATGTATATATATATATATAGCGGACCTACGCTAATAATATCGGAATTTTGCCCGACTATTTCACGCCGCGAGTCCGCCATGATTCGAGCTCATGAATAAGAACCCCGAATGATTTCGAAAGTAGTCGAGCAAAATTCCGATATAATTAATGTGAGTACAGACGGGTAAATATATATAATATATAATATACTAAGGTATGTATTATATATATAATACATACCTCGTTGATAATTCGACTTCTTTATAATTATAAAAAGATTGAGGAAATTCAAACACTTTTTTTTAAATGCTTGTAAAACGGCCAAGGACTAACTCTCGTAATTACAAATAGTTTCGATCCATTCTTAGTGTCCCAAGAGTCACATTTAGTATTCCATATAGTACCTAAGTCGTCATTACTAGTATTCCCTTAACGTCTTAAATTATTGATAAACATTAAAATGAACTATTCGAAACTATTAATTATTTATTATTACTGCACTATTGCCACATTTCAAAATACGAAAATCGAACAATTTGACCTTGAAGATAAATTTAATAGACCTCTCCACCACTCACACAGACGCACTAACTCACTAACAGACATTCCATTATACGATGCGATTTACGCCAGTTGAGATAGAGTAGCTCAGATCGTATATTGAAATGAGACTGTTAGGCCTCTGTTGTCTAAGTTGTCTATCGACTTCTGAATAAGGTTACGAAGATATTGCGCTTAGAAGAGACGTTTACTTACACCTCTTTATAATTGAGTAGGATCTGCATGGGACTTGGAGGAGATGGTAGGAGACTTTAATGTTGATTGAGATAGGAGATTTATTGGTATTCTTGCTTCTTAAACTTTTTGTTGTTTTTCTGTCAAATGGCTTTCAATTTATTTCATTTTATTTTCAATATTTCTCGCATTTCTTCGCATAAATATAACACACAAAAAGATAAATAATGATCAGGTTTCATTGAAAGCGTACAATTTGTAAGTAACGAAATAACATCGCTAAATCTTGTATACTTCAAATATGCAAGATTTATAGCATTTTATCTCAACATTGCGAATTTATGACGACTTGACAATGAACGGAACACCGAAGTATATTTAAATTACAAAACAGTATTACTTACATTGAATTATTATTCATTTCAGTTAATTTTTTCGGTACAGTCTGATTGTGAAATAGGTGAAATATGTATATAATCTGTTTATTTTTTTTTATAAATAAACAGATATCAGGTTTGCTTACAATTTCTGTTATTTACTAGTTTTTATTAATCTTGAAATATGTACAACATTTCACATATTTATTTATTTTACAGGCACGAGGCGAACATGCAGTGACAGAAGCAGAAGCTAGAGCTTTGGCGGCAAAAATAAACGCAACCTACGTAGAAACGTCAGCTAAAACACGAAAACAACTGAAAGACGCCTTCGACGCCGCCATCTTAGCGGGGCTGCCAGTTATAAGAAAACGACCACTTTGGAAGAAACTATTATGCCTTAACTAAATAATACTTAAATGAATTAAATAAACAGACCCAGAAGATGTAAATGATATAAGTATAGCAAAAGTTTATTTTATCCAAAGTCTAGATTAAATTAGCGATTTATTATAAGTATGGAATGTGTTATGAATGTGCCTTAAACATGACGGAATATTTGTGTACTTGAGTGAATTTATATAAATAAATAGTGTAGTTGGTGTTTATTGCATAATTACAAATTAAATAGATTTCAATTTAAATAAAAGCATAATACAATTGTTATTAGTGTAGGAATATAGTTAAATTTATTTGATATTTCGCGACGCTGATGTAAGAAGTATGATTTTAGATAAAATTGAATAATATTTTGGTTTAATTAAATTCTTAACTGTACAGTTTCATTACACAAATAGCTCTTAGCAAATTCTATGATCATTGTTATATTAGATGTAAATATGCATGAATTCTTATGTAAATGTTTTGATACACAACACGAACTGATAATTATATTTTATTACAATTCAAACTTGTTTTATTTCGTTACGTTATTTTAGTTCAACCAGATCGTTTCATCATTAATTCAACAATTCATCGACAATTTTAAAAATTCATTGATTTCGACTGTTTTCAATTCCGTTCGATTATATGCTGTCTGTTCAAATATGCATGTGAAGGAGATAAGTCTAAAATATTAATAAACCTTCTTAAAACCTCCATATTATAAATTATTTACCTACATTATACGCGGATTCTCGATCAATCTCCTGATTTTATAAAGTTGTCAGTCAGAACGACATTATTAGTAGGTTCTTTGTACTTTATGTATTTTTGTAATTAATTCATTCTATAATACAAGCAGCTACAATAATAATTTAAAATTCCTACGTCATTTACTCGCCCTCGTCTTTGTATGACGTGGTGATTCTCTTTTAAAAGTGTTTTGGTAGACATGGAATTTCCTTTTGCTCCCGGGTAAGCAAATATTTTCATGGAGCTGTTTAAGAAAACGTATATATTTAACCATCCTCTCCAACCACAATATTTTAAATATATATATAACGAAAGTGCCTATTGAAAATCGAATACGAAATCCTTTAATAATAATTGATTTGATGGATATTTAATTTTATTGGCTTTCTAACTTTAACAAAACAGCAGACGACTTACAGATACAGCCAGAGCATAGCATATATTATCATTTTCAAATAGTTAAAAAGCAATAATCTGTGCAGTAAACGGAAGTATCTCTCTCAATTTAAGGCCTAGAGAAAAGAAAAACATATTTTTTTGTGATTGAAATAACGGTAGTTGAAATGGTTTAAGAAAATAAATGCAAAAGTGACGTCCCACTAACTTGATGCGATGAGGATAATTTGGGTGCGATGAGGTTATTAGAGTAATTTCAAGAACCAAGAAAAGCGTTGCCGGCCCTTAAGGAAAGAGGAATAAGCACATTTGCCGGACAATCTGGTACATCAAATAAAGAAAGACTATTCAACATTCGCTATAACATATCCTTCACAGCTCTCTGCTCGTTATAAGATTTTAGTAAAAGAAAACATATTCAAACCCACCCAAATCATATTATTTAAAAGGTTGTATTAAAACCCTGTTAGATCATTCACTTATAAAAGGGCAAACAGTGGAGCTTGTATTCATAAAACAAAAGGAAAATTAAAACAAATTCAGTAAAAGAGCAGTATTGGTAGTAAGAGGAATATTCATGCAAATTTATAAAATATTTTTATAGCGTTACGTAATAAAGAAAACACGAACATCAAAAGAAAAAAGATGATCATAAGATATAATTTTAAAATAAAAACCAATGGCACGATCTCCAGAGATCTTTAGAGCCCATATCATGTAGGTAATTATATAATTGACGATTATTAAAAAAAAACATATAACAAGCTCGCTGTGTTTCTTTCGCACGATCTTCTCAGATCATTGGCAACTAATTTTTCGAGCTGGTGTCAAAGCTACCGACAATTGTGTACTAACCTAATGTACTTAGCTTATGTTGTTATTTTGTTTAGGTTTATTTAGGTTTTTAGTGCGTAGACTCAGAAATGGCAGCATTGTCTACGTAGCTGGGTACTCCCAAATAACCACACGGTCATCACCTTGTTGGCTGGTGGGTTCACAAAGGTATGTTGGACATACTAAAGCTTGCTTGCTAGCTGGGGTTGTGGTAGCATTTAAAAGTGAGGTACCTGTCGCTGTATGTATATTGACTATATCATTTTTAATATTTAACATATCTATATAGTAATCTGTTAAAGAAATATTTGATTATAACATTGCCAGAATAAAAATCTATTTTGAGTTAAGTATGTTAGATAATTCTGTTTTATATTTAACAATTCGTTAATAAAGTTTTGGCCATTTATTATACTAGGATGTATAAGTGCCATTCGAAAGAGTATTATTGCGTTTTCTATCAGCTTATTTAAAACTAACTGCAAGATAAAACTTACGACCAAATTACATTATACAATCTGTGCTAGTCCATAGAGTTCTATAAAGTATTTATGTAGAAAATGTCAAATTATCATAAGTCATAATATAAGTATTCAATCTTCATTTATTATGTCAAAGTCAGTTGTTGGCGGCAGAGTTTAGATCTGTTGTATTTTTAATTAATATTACTAACTTCTAAAATGTCTGAAGAAGAGGAACATTGCCCAGAAGTAGATATGTCGGATATTATAGACGACTCGGAAAACATGACAGAAAGTGAATTTCAGGGTACTGAGGTTACAGACTCTGAGTTAAGTATTATTCAAGATTCTGAAAACATCAACTCTGAGGATAGTGTGGCTGAAAAGAAAACCTCAAGCGCTAACAAAGTAGAAACTGTTAAGTCCACGAGACTTCCGATGTCAAGAATAAAAAACATTATGAAATTAGATCCTGATGTTAGTATAGTTAATGCTGAAGCAGTCTTTTTAGTTACTAAAGCAACTGTAAGTACCTTTGATTGTGTCTGTAAAATTTATTTTTAATAGTACATACTCATAAAAAAATTGTAAAGTAAAGGTGACTCTTATTATTAAGTTAAAAACTTTTAAGTTAATGCCTTGGCCTGTGTGTTGATATAGAAAATATTATCCATGACTTCATATGACTGCCTTGTTGAAGAATAAATTTATAAAAATATTTTAAAGTAAATTGTAATTTTAGATTAAGATACATATGCCTCTATTAAGAAATAAATATATCTTTTATAGGAGCTATTTCTAGAAACAATAGCAAAAGAAACCTACACATACACGGCACAGCACAAGAGAAAGACAATAGCAAAGAAAGATCTAGAAGTTGTGATGAATAAAGTTGACTGTCTTTGCTTTCTGGAAGGAGCAATGGATTTTTAAAAATTAATTAGGATAAGTAAATGAAACATTTGTAAATATAGTATTATTATTATTATTATAAATATGTCATTTTATTTATATACAAATTGCCTAGTGAAACAGTTGTGTGGGAAATTGATAGTTGTTTGTATATTAACAGCACCATCTCAGTGTTTGTAACACCAAAGCACAGTGAGCAGATACTGGTACCTGGTTCTTTAGCAGAAATGATCTGAAATAAGATTTAAAATATACATCAGAAAATTGAATTCAAATTCCTATAATAATTTTGTGTAAAATATCTATGTCTATATTTTATGTTGTGTAAGCTTTATGTACTATCTGTACATACTTATATAATTTACTCACCCTTTTTTAATATTGCAATTGACTCCAACAGCCACCGCTCTAAGCATCCCTGGCAATAAACGAAGAGAGGACAGATCCACTAATTGATCCTCATCTGATATGTTGATCACACCTACTACTCCTTGTACTCTTGGGAGCAATCTGTGATGATGTTTCAAATATAAATCAAATATATTTATGATTTTAGACTACTGCTTAAAATAAACTTGTTATTGAAATAAAATTATATCATGCTCAGAAAACATAATGCTATAGACTCCATTATAAACTACCCTCAAGTATTTCATAAAAGGATTTTTACTGTACAGTTTTATTTTATGTGAATAAAAGAACTAAAATATCACCTTGTGATGACTAAAGTTGACTCCGACAGAGCTACAGTGTTCAAATCACCGTATTTAACAGCAGCGAGCTTTCTTAGGGATGCAACTTCCTTGTAGAACTAAAGACAAATCATGAACTTCAAGTGAATATGTAACTTAAAAAATCAAATCAATGGAATTAAAAGCGAAAAAACTAACATGGTAATGGCTTATTTTATTACTCATTTGTTCAGCCAAGTTGAGATATGGGTAATTTTCAGCAACTGGTAGCCAAGTCTTGCCAGTGGAGAAGCCAGCATTGGTCGAGTTGTCCCAATGGTAGGGGGTACGGTTAGGGTCCCTGGACTTTTTCCAGTAGTTGATGGGGTCGTCGGTGTTGCAAGCCTGAGGGTCCTGTGTTTCCTCCCAGCTAACCTGGCCATCCGTCATACCAATTTCTTCACCCTGGATAATAATACCAACATAATAATATGAACTTATTTTTTAAATATAAAATTGTTTTTTTTAAGAACGTAAACGGTGATACCTATTGAAAATAATTCAAGTATTATACCTGATAAGTAATAGCAACACCGGGCAGTAAGAGAGCCAACATATTCATCGCATCAACTCTGTTTTCTCCTTGACGGTTTGCCATTCTGCTTTGATCGTGATTACCATTCTAGAAAAACATTTTATACATATTCATTAACATTATATTGTCTGACAAATTTATTTTAAATGAATAAAAGGACATACCACCCAGTTCGCTGTCTTTCCACTAGGCATATAAGTCATCCATTTATCAATTACAGTCTTAATTTGTCGAGTATCAGAGTCCTTCGTTATATCGCCAAGGAAGCTAAAGTTAAATGGTATAGATCCATTTCTAGTCTTGGTACCATAGTATCGTATCATGAGGTTCAGGCTGGTGTAAGCTTCCGTCATCATGATTTTGTATTCACCTTGTTTAGGAATGTACTCGTCGAGGAGGTCTCGCCAGTCATAAACTACATCGTAAGTTTCATTCTGGTCCTCTGTATAAATATGTTTTAAATATTCGTAATCGTCTGGAAGAGCTCCGGGAGTTCCTGAAAACAATTTCAGATAAATATATATATATTTATATGTACATGGATTTCTCGTTCTTTTGATTAAATCTGGTGAAGGTTACCTGATAAAGGTTCATCGGGATAGATGCCTCCGTGATCGTCAGGGTTAGCCTCGTATAGTCTGTTGATGGCGTCTACACGGAACCCAGATACTCCCAAATCCAACCAGAATTTTAGGACGTCCTGAAATAATTTATTGTAAAATAAATATCTAACACTTAATTTCCTTTATTTCAAATAGGCAACATTTCACTTATGAAACCTGATACTTTAGTTGCACAGTTTCAAAATGTAAGGTCATGAAAATCAAGAAACGGCAAGAAACTCCATTCACAGGAACTCTTTTTAACTTAGTTATGATGTATGTAGTTATTATATCTGTTTTTTTTAATATATGTGAATATCAATCATTTCATAAGTTTACGAATAGGTTAAGTAATTGATGATTTGTTAAACATTTCTTTGAATTGGACTTGATTTAGAGATATAACGAAAAAAAAACTACAAGTGGACGCGGTCTGGTCGGTACAATTTAAATTCAAAATAAAACGGTTATTGTTAATTTTTGTAACGGACGGTGGTATTTAGATGCGCTACCAAGTAGAAAAATAGAAATATATCACTATACCTTCATCTCTTGCTGCATCTTGTCACTACGGTAGTTGAGGTCAGGCTGACCGATGACGAACTGATGGAGGTAGTATTGTCCGCGCACAGCGTTGTACTCCCATGCGCTTTTACGGAAGGTGCTCACCTGAGGAGGATAAAATAACATTATTCTGTGCAAAGTACAGTCAGTATTTGTAAAATAAGACAATTTTATCTAAAATTATACAAAAATAGAGAAACAAATGGTTTTGTAAACTTACCCAGTTATTTGGCGGTTTAAGTTCATTAGAACCATTAATCTTGATACCGTCCGCCCATATATAATAGTCCTCATATCCTGGCTCCCGCCTTGCTGACTTTACGAACCACTCACTCTCATTACTGGTGTGGTTCGGAACGTAATCCAAGATCACGCGGACACCTAACATTAGAGATTCAAATTTATAATTTCGAAGTCGAGTGTCGAAGATTAAGCATAGTCTTATAAATAACTAAAATGATTGTTTTACAATTTTACTAAAATAATATTTATTACATTTGTTGAACCTCGTAATATTAAAGACGCATGGGGCAAACATACTATTAATTTAATAAATAAGACAAGATAAAATATATACCTAGATTAAGTGCTACTCTCATTAACTCCTTAAAATCTTCCATGGTTCCGTATTCTGGTGCTATTTCTCGGTAGTCAGTGATGTCGTATCCGAAATCGTACATTGGGGACAGGAAGATAGGTGAGAGCCATATCGCCTCAAAACCTGTTTCCTTAATATATGGCAGCTTTTCCGTAATACCTTTGCATAAAGTTTTCATTGAGCATGAGGCCTTTTTTTTATTTAAGGGGATTATTTTATTATTATAATATTTCTTTATTATATTATTAACGGTAACTTAGTAAGTATTTATATATACTTATATACATAACATAGAGTAATATAATACCTATCTATGAGTATCAATTTTTTTCTATATACTGCGTTTTAAAATAATAATTTAGTGGGACCTAGATTTTTATAACATTGCATAGCGCTATTTATTTAAAATCAAATTTATTTTAATTGTGTAAGTTACTATTGAAAAATATTTAAATTTTGTAATTAATTTGACTACACATAAAATTACAGAAACAAGCATACCATTAAGGTCACCGATGCCATCCCCATTACTGTCTTTGAAGGAGCGCGGATAGATTTGGTAGATAAGGGCAGTTTTCCACCATTCAGTATCGACGGAGACGGCAGTGGTGGCAAGCACCACCACCAAAAATGTTATAGATAAACGCATAGCAACTGTGACTTAAAATACAACTGTACTATCCTAGCTGCACATAGAAATGGTTCTGTTGTACTCTTGCGCCTCCTTTATACTCACACCAAGTACGAATGATAATAGAGCTACCGCAATTTCAATTGTTTTTAATATTACCATTATCTGTGAAGTGCCTTTATAGCTACGGAAAGTAAACAACTTATTGAAGTACTGTATTGTTTGTAAAAATATAATTATGCCACATAGATTGTTCTTTACTCAGTTGTTTTATTTAGTACTATTTCAACAATACCTAGTTCCTATTATTGCAATGCGTTGCTTTGCGTCTTAATTAGCTCATCACACATAATTTCCAGAATATAATAGCGATTTAGTTTTTTATCAGAGGTTTAAATTTTCAGTAGCAATTCTATAATTGTTTACAATAATGATTAAATTCTTATAGTTTTAAGAAAAGATGAGAGGTTAGCATGGTTTGGGCACATAATGGGGGATGAAAATTACGTGACAAAAAATAAATATAAATATGCCAGCAGAGAGGTTTAAAGTGATGGATATGTTGTATAAGTGATGACGTGAGTATAACAGGAGCTGAGGCAGAACTGACGGATGAATGGACTGGAGGAAGAAGAGTTCTGTTCTGAGGTTTCCACCTAAAGTGGAATTGAGACAAGAACATTTTGTTGATGTAGCTTAAAGAAGCTTTTGCAATTTCTAGGGCATAAAATATAACAATATATTTTGTATTTGTATGATATAATTTTCCTGCAGTAATGCAAAATGATCAAAAGGATCAACCTATTAAAAAAACTGTTCAAAACTCAGTTTCATTTAAGCAATACCAGTTAGTGTCAATTTTGCCAGGTTATTATAGACTGGTTTATAATGTATAAATATTAGACCATTTTTTATTTACCTTTGCGTTTCGTTGCTGCTTGGATTTAAGTATTATTGTACTTCATTACTGTGATAAAAAAAAAACCCGTAAAAACAGAAATATACTATAATTATAATATAATAAATACATCCTCAATTGTAGTAAATATAGATGAGATATATAATATATAGAAGTACTTGTAACAAAACCTTTTGAGATAATCAACTATCACGTGTTAAAACTCTGATGTTCTGATCTGCTATTTTGGTAAAATAAAACAAATTATACAGAAATCCACTTTATTATGAAACACTCATATTATTATGTCAATTGTAAACAATTAATAAAATGATGCTGGGACAAGCCGATAACTTAATTTTTGTTAAGATTGGAGGGAAAATAACTCAAAAACAAATCATGACAAAATATGTATGTCAGAAAAATTATAGTTTTACAAATATAATAATAAAGCCGTTGGAAGGAATACTGTATTCTTAGCAATTTAATGTTAGTTGGAAGTAAAAGAAATGCAATACTAATCAGAGATATTTTTAAATTATGAAATTTAATTATAACCAAGCAAGTTAGGCAACAATTTAAAAGAAGTATTCAAATTAATTATATTTTTCAGACGTAAAAGCACTTATTCTTAGTAAGAAAGTGTCAGGAGGAAATGAACACTCAAAAACTAACACCCATTTTCTATACAAGCTGATTATTGAGACACCTAGACAATTAATTATAATAAACTTGTGAATTGTACATCATTTTTAACATTCATTTTATATATAACACTGAGTATACTATATCACTCACTCGTATAGCAGAGAAACATAAATAAGATGATAATAAAATATCACAAGAAAAATGTAGTTTCAGTTTAAAATTATACATAGTTAAAAAGTTTCAAAAAATATTTTCACAATTTATATTTTTAATTAGTAATATGCTATTTATAGCTACGCAAGTCCGCCGACGTAAGTTAAACTAATTACCGCAGTTTCATCTATAATATATATATATATATATATATATATATATATATATAAGTATATAATATTATATAATATTAGACATTGAGATCTTGTTTATTATAACTTATGTAAAGGAACAACATTTATTAATAAATAATTTATATGAATGGTATTGTCTAAATTACAGTGGTTCCCAAAGTTTATTGGCGATCACTAACACACATATGTCTTTTACCTAGACTATCTAAGATAGGAAGACCTAGGACAGTTCTCGGTTTGGATACTATATTACAATTCCGTCTAGATGTCGAGAGATTCTGAATTTTTATAATGTATTTATAAAATTATTGTAATTTTACATCGCACATTTAAAATACATTTTATGGAAACTGTGGATGTTATTTTAGATTTAAAAATCTATTTGATAGAACAATTTGCTTGGTATATCATTGACTAAGTCTTTTCGTATATCTTGGTTTAAAAAAAAACAAACTTAATAATTATATATGGATTAATCTTAATCTACAGCGCACTTTAGAAACACTGGTTTATGTGGTACATAGAGTTTAGAGTTGATATGTTTTGTTTATTTAAAAAATAAAGTGTTTAAACATAAATTATTATGGTTTGTTATTAATAACCTGTGTTAGTTTAACATTTTGAAATAAGTTTCTTTAAAAATGCGATATTTCTTTAAGAAACATTCAAGTAATTTGTGATAGAAATGCATTAACGTCAAATACATACAAAAAAAAAAACTATTCCTATAAGGAACTTGTAATTAAATTCATACAATTGATCATGTAACAATGGCATCCCATTTCACAATATTTACAATATATACTTACAATGTACGACATACGAAACATAGAAAATTTCCGTTTATGTACTCTAATTATTGATGATTTTTTTGTAAAAATATTTTTTTCGATTTCTTTAGAGTCAAAGTTAGTCCATCTGGAAGGGCAGGTTGGCGGCTATCCTCGGCTTCTTCTTCCTCTGAGGCCGAGACGCTTGCTGCTGAGGATTCTAGAAGAATAATATATGTACACATACATTAAGGAAAAATATAATATTTATTAATATGAGGATTCGTACCTGCGACTACTCAGAGAGTGTACCTCTTATGGGTCGCTATTAAAATGAGAGTTCTTTAAGATAATAAAAACAGTTGATTAGTTTTTAAAGGTCTGTTGAAGGTTTTATGAAGGCCAACAGTTGAATAGTTTTTGATAAAGACGAATTTAATATATAGAATGCTAATTAGAAAATACAGCGAATTCAGTAAAGCGGGGAATGATACGGTAGCTTTGTTGGTAGAGCGACGGGTCGCAGGTTCGAACCTGGCCGTATCGATTTAATTTTCATTTTATATTTATTTGCAATTTAAATACGCTTAATAGGGTTACTCATGTTTATAGATATTTTCGAAAACTAATACAAAATATTATATTGGGCGGCGACAGGTAGTTCATCAGTTCGGTAGTAAGTATACTCACAAACACCGTGGTGTGCGTGTGTGCGTGCGGGCGCTCCTCCCGGGCGGCGCCTCCCCTCTCCTCCCTCCGCGGGGGGGGCACACTGGAGTGCTGGACGCGGCTGTAACATAACACTTGGTACATATTCAACATATTTTATACTCATAATATGAAACTACCGTTTTGTTTTACAAAATAATCTTTGGAATCAGCAATAAGATATGTACAAAAGAAGCTTTAGAGTAGACTTGTAGTAGAAGGGTTGTAGATATTAAAAACATACAATAAAAGCCTAAAACTCTGTCCATTCGTTGAAAAAACCGTAGTTCTGACATAATGCTCCAAATTTGTGACGCTCTTATGTAATTTATGCAGTATTTAACTAAATTAAACCTTTTTACTAACATTAAAAAAAAATATGTTTTTTGTTGTTTGATGTACAAAATTAATTATTTTTATTTTCTTTAGAATAATTTATTGCTATAATAATCTTGACGCTCGTAATCATTTAATGATTTTCAAGTGTTTCTTATTACACAATTCATTATAACAACGACACTTGATCTGATTATATGATAAACATCTTCAATTAGGCAATTACAATATGTATAAGTGTTTACGTTTCTGTTCTGTTCAGAGAATTTCAGGAAAATAACAATCACTCACAAGTTTAGTAAAACTTGACAAGCCTTTAAACAATATATTTATATGTATAGATCAATTATTGTTCGTTAATTTCGTTACTCAAATGGCTCTACTGATTTTGATAATGTTTTTGCTGTACATATATAATTAGTACTTGAAGATATTTTCGATATGTAATATTCTACAACGTATTTTAACTTTTTATTTAAGATCTTTTGAGTCGGTCTCCTTGGAAAAATATATTTACATTGCATGTAATAAGATCAAGAAATAAGGTACTCGTACCGTTGGCTCGTCTGAACTTGAAGAGGCACGAACGGATTGCTGTACTTCTCTCCGTTGTTTGGTTGTTGGTTTGTACCGGGCTGGCTTGGAACATTTGTAGTTTTCAAATTCTGTAAAGAAATTAACAGATGTATTATTCTCTTTGTTTTTTAGTAAATGTAGAATAACAATTTATCAACATGAGCAGAACACGAATCTGGTACCTCTGGGAGACCTTTCCCGTCGCTCTACCAACTGAGCTATCACGTCGTTACCCGCTTTGATAAATTAAGAATTTACGAAAGCCTTGACTAAAGTAAATAAATCTAATAGAGGTTCTATTAGATTTATTTAGAAAATCCTAGCTTCTAATTTTTACAAGCAAAGAATAACATTGAAAAGGTTATTTCTTAATATATTTTATAATTCTTTATTTTAATCAAGGAATACATTAAATAGACTCGCCTCTCCTCGACACCACGCCGGCATCAGCGCCACTCCCTGACTGACGTCGGGAAGGTGTTTGGGGAAGGCTTGGTTGGCTTGATTCTGGTTGCCCTGGTTGCGGGGCTGGTTGTGGGGCTGGGGCTGAGGTTGCTGGGGTTGATATGACGGGTGATGGAGCTGGGGTTGCTGGTGGGGCTGGGGTTGATGGTGCACCTGAGGATGGGGTTGGTGGTGGGGTAGGAGATGAGGCTGGAGTTGGTGTTGGAGTTGGTGTTGGGGGTGAGGCTGGTGATGAGGTGGTCGAGGGAGCGCTGCGAAGTTGGGAAACGGGATAGCTGGCATCCCGATTGGTGGCTGCTGCTTCTAAATAAATATTATTAAAATGTTAATAAAATAAATTGAAAAGGTTAGCATGTTGACACTAAAATCGTATATAACCTTCTGAGGTTGCGTCCACTCCCCCTGGCTGTACGAGTTGCTCTCTTTGCGCCAATTGTTTTGAGTGGTTCTAAAAACATTTCAATATTGTTATTTATTTTTTGATACAATTAACATTGTTATTATATAAGTTCGCTTATAATTATTATTTTATATCAACCCATACCCAGTAAATATATTCCAGAACGGCGACACGATGCTGCTTGAAACGATATAAAAAATATTTCGATATTGGACATTAAAAATAATTTGTAGGTTAAACCTTCTAAATATTCATAATATTATATTTTTTACAAGTCATATACAGAATTTCATAGAAAATTATTACTCAATTTTGATACTTATATAATAATTTAATAAAATTTCATGTAACAATTATTTTTGTCAATTTATAAATATTAATATGAGGTAAATGACAAATAGAAACGTGTTTTTGTTCAATAGATATCTTATATAAAATATATTATTTTAAAACAAATTGCAGTTCAACACACTTTGTGAATAGAAAAACTATATTGATTACAAGATAATTGAAATACTTACTTAGCAGGCGACTGCGCGCGGTTGTCGTTCTTTGATCGCCAGTTTGTGTTTTTCTCAGGAACATTCTGTAATAATTGATTTTAATATTGTTACAAATACACCTTCATACACTGTTCAATGTTGGTCTTATAATAAATAATGACCTTATTCTTCTTGCCTCCGTCCCCGTCGCCTTCACTTATCCTCAGCAGACTTCTCAAGAGACAAGTGGCGTTATCCTGAAAAAAAAAATTAATATCATTAAGTCAAATGTTTTCATAAAATAATCTTGCATTGATTGCATTGCAATTTTAATAGAATATGTCATCTCATATTAAATATTGGATGGATTGTATTTTCAATATCTAACAGCAAAATTTCTATCAAGATGGAATATTAATTTCAGCCGTTTCTGGTTTTTTATATTTTTTACCGGTGGTGGCTCGTTCTTGATGTTGTTGTTGACGTTGGAGTCCGCGACGGGAGTCTTGACATCTCGCGGTGGACTGAAACAACAGAACACTCATAGCTGGCACTGATCATGCATTTACATCTATAGTCATTTAATTTAACGTTTAATATTATAATAAAAGTAGTTGTCTCTATAATGAAAAATAAATAATGTTTATAAATATAGACCAGTCTCACGACTTTAAGCGGATGCGTTATTTCGTCCGTTTCATGATAGTGTGTTTTTCATTGAAAACACTATCAGCTGTCGTGGGATATTCAGGCGTCTCTGATAGCTTTTGTTTGCCACCAGACTCTGTAGCTGTAACTCTGCAGCTGTGCCGCCAATTCATTTGGCGAATATTTTTTGGCAGCAGTTTGAACTTCTTCCACCACAGTGTTTATATGTAGTCTTAATAGATTTCACCATTTGCTACAAACCATTGAGTGTTTGAGATGGTACGCAAAATTTTAATTTGAAGTCTTTGTATCATCGATAGTTTCGAGTTACTATAACTATTCCACAGTATTCCCAGACTTCTTTTTTGAAACTGGTGTGGGGACAGATATTTCATTTCAGGTCAACTTTCTGTTGAACAGTTTTATCTTATTTAGGTTAGGTATTCTTATAGATGGTTAGCGAGTTGGTGTAAGGAAATGACTTCGTGCACTTTCAGAGCGAGTCGGTAGCTGAAGTTGCCGTATTTATCTCTAGCTTAGTAGCAGAGTATTGTATTCGACTATTCCTCTTTTGGATTCCTTTGACTTCTTGTATATCTTTATTGAATGCTGTATTGTGCCTACTACATCTACTTTGGGGCTACAGTCGGCGAAGTCGTCGTTTCTCTAGAATTCTCTAGATTTAGTGTATAATGGAGTATGTTTATATAGTTGTCAAGGTTTTTCACTTTGTCGATGTCATCAGGAAATTTGAACGAAGTCTTTTAATATATGTTTTGCGTTAGGTGTTCCTGAAAACATTCCCAATATGCGTCTCTGTTGAAAGCATCTCTCGTGCATCCATTTCGATTATCATAGAGCTAACAAACAGGAAGCAGTGCTGGAGTATGATGAGATGGACCGTCCAGACTGGATTCAGCTTTAAGATAGTGTCTTGAAACCCCTTTGGCGATGAAAAGCTTGTTGCTGGTCAGTATATCGTCTAGGGGAGATACATTTAGTCTATTTCCTTCGAAACTGTTATTTAGTTGCCTGCCTCTTGTTCAAGATAGCAGACAGATCCAGTTAGTGCGTTTAAGGGTTTGTCTCCCCAGGGTACAAAACGTGTACCCAAGGTACTAAAGAATTGAGAGAAGGTAATTCGGTGTGTACAGTACAGCGCGGACCTGAACTGTCTTTGATAGCAACTGTGGTTGCTTGGATGGGCTCGTTTCTACATTCAGGTAAAATTTGATGTTTTATACTGTTCTTAAGATATTTTTTAAGATATGCGCCAAACCCTCTGATCTTTACACTTGAAGATGTGGTGCAATGGGTTTCTGAGAGAAGTATCACATCTATTTTGTGTTGAGTCAAGAAAGATTAACCTCCAGTTTGTTAGGATATCATTTATGTTGCGGGGTGGCAGCACTTTCTGGCGAGTGTTATGAGACACCCAGGTGCTTTTATTGTAAGATTATATAATACCTGTGATTGTGCTGAGAGTATTTATTCTTTATAGTTTATAGTTGTTGAAGGGCTAGTTATATTTCTTTTTTTTGTCTATGTTTTGCTTATTTACATTTCTTTGTCTTTATCTCTTCTTGAGGGAATTCTTCTATAGATTTTTACAACTGACACTCATTTTAGTAGAAGTTATGAATGAATGCTTATGAAAACTAATGACAATTTATATAACACTTTGATATTATAACAAATTCTATATAATACATACCTGTAGCTGGCGAACGCGGAATGGTGTCCGTCGCTTCTTCGTAACAGGGTGGGAGTGGGGGTGGGAGTGGGGGTGGGCTGTTTGTGCGAGCTGGAGTACGAGTTGTAGTTGTTCTGTGACGAGCGAGAGTACTCGAAGGGTTCTATTGACACGTTGCGGATCTTCCGCCCGTATGAGATATTCAGCATGTGAGTCGCTTGCATCCTGGTAAGAAGCAATATTTGAATTAAAGTTTTTATTTCAAATCTGTATACATGGTTTCAAATCTTTCAAAATCTATGAACACTTTATTAAACAGGACGATAATTTTCAATTATTATAATATTGGCTAGTAGCTGTTATTATTATTATTGGTGTAATATTAAAAACTTTCGCTCTATAAGTTAATGACTTAGCATATAATATAAAGTATTCTCACCGATAAAACCTGCCCTCTTCGAACAGGTCCTCCGTCATAGCTCCTGGGAATGGTTGATCGAACATGACCTGGTAGCTGGGCGTGGCGTTCAACTTGTCCGACAGTCTCACAGTGTTGCTGGTGGAGGGCTGGTATATAGCTGTGATGGTTCCCTTAGCGCCCTGCGGCACCGTTATGTTCTTCGACACACAGACCACGCGGTCGTACATTTTGTAATCCGCTTTTGGATCTGGCTGGATGTTTCCTTCATTAAGATCCGGCTAAAAATAACAACCGGTGTATAATATTAGTAAATGTTACCGATAATTCTCTATTCAAATACATTATAAGCCGCTTATCTGATGATGTAATGCAATTACCTTATAAAGGAGACTCCATTTAACATGAAGCGTGACGTTCTGTTCGGTTCCCTCGAGGTCGTTAATCTGTCTCTTCAGGGTGTCATATAACGCCTTCATCTCCTCCGGTTCCAGTGCCTCCGAGCCACACTCCCGTCTCGCTGCATTAGAGTGGGGTTGAGATTTAAGCCAGGCTGCTATATCTTGGAGTTTGTTCTTGCTAGAAGGAAAAGATGCCAACCATTGGTAAAATATCAGTTATCTATTTAATTTAGACGTCGTAAACCCGAATTTATGGAGGATCCGAGTCCATCCGATCCCTAAAAAAAGGAGAAAAAACTGACCCATCTAGCGATGGGCTCATTGCATTATCTCTCTCTTCACCAGAATAATGCAGAGAATTATAAACCACAGTTACTGTGTATAATGCGCTTATGGTACCAAGAGCTTCTTTCCTATGGCTTTGTCGAGTGTTGATGCTAGTGGAGGACCAGCTTTCTAACTGGACGGAGCATAAACATTGACAGTATTCCAAAGAGCTATTTGATCTGACTCTTGCCGCGCTGATCTCCACTATCGCCGCACACGCCACCGGCTATAACCCGGATGCATGGCGATCCTCAACAGTGCATCCTCTGATATTGCACAAGACCGTGAAGGGCAGTCATCACTTACCATCATCGGGATACCCGCGGGCTCGTTTGCCATCCATTTAAAATATAATTAAAAAGAGAAACAGGCAGGTGATTCGGCTTGTCAAGGCGCTCTGAAGGGAATTAACATAAGCTACCAGACCGCAGATCACTGCCGAGGGTGCGGGTCTTTATCTAGGTCTCGCCGCTGAACTCGTTCCGTAGTTCACTCACCCCAGGTCTGCCGGCCAGAGGTCGCTCTCGAAGAACACGTCACGGTGGGCGACGGCCAGCGCGTCGAACAGCTCCGGGAACGACGCCGCGAACGAACGCACCAGCGACACGCAGCGCGGGGAGTACAGCCACGATCCCGCCGCCGGGCAGCGCCGGCTGTACCCGGACACCTCCTGGTTCTGCACGGACGACGAGCGAGGCGCTTAAGGACTTGTACCATCAAAATAGTCATGGTTTTTTCTTTCATCAATTCCATCAACATACCTTCTTGTTAAATTTAAGATTGAGTCCCACGTTGATCTTGTTCTGAGTTTCGGTGGGGAGATCGTTCCTCTCACCGGGAATCACGAGCACGGTACCCGTGATGCGCGACAGCAGTTGATTCGATATACCTAAAGAAGTATAATTTTTAAGTAAGATTCGTGTTTTTTGTTAGTGTGTGTAGATGTGTATGTGCGTGTCGCGTGCTGACCGCATGCGGCGGCGGCGAAGTGCGCGGTGCGGTAGGCGACGGCGGCCGCGGACGGCCCGGGCACGGGCTCCGAGCACTCCCGCACGGACACCTTGATGCGACCGCTGCGGAGCGCCTCCGAGTTCACTATCTGGAGACATATGGATGATGCAGTAGATCCAAAAGAATCGAGTTTTCACGGTGTTGTTGACAGAAGTTTAAAGATCTATCATACAACACGATATGGAGAGGTCATACTGACGGTGGCCATGCAGCCGTAGTACTGGCCGGCGGTGACGAGGAACACGCTGTCACCGGGCGGGTAGGCGGCGGCGGGGTCGCGGAGCGGGGGCGGGGCGGCTCCCGGCGCGACGTCCGCCGACAGCACGGCCGTCTGCAGCGCGTGGCCGCACGCCACCGAGCACCACTGCTCCTCCACCGCCATGCGGCAATCGTCCTGGAGTATGTACTTGTAACCTGCATAGGTATTTATTTTATTTTTAGATCTTGTCCGATCTACCGAACCTATCCTCTCCGAAACAATATCTGTCCGGTAGTACGGTGAGGCGTGCCGGCGAGCGACCCCGGCACCAAGACCTACCACTGAGTCATACCTTCCCGTTTGAATATATCCTTTTACTCGAACGCTATCCCAACCGACATTTATATCCCCAAACCACCTGGTAGTGGTACTATCAACGATATCCCAAGGGGGGTTGGCATCAGGCAGACGACAGGCCATAATAAATATGAACGAGGACGGCCGACAAAAAGATGGATGGATTGCATGCAAGACGATATGGAGAAATGAGGAGTGTGTAGAGGTGACGAGTGACAGGCACATGTGGAAGAAAAAACATACCTCACCATACTACCAATTAGTAAGTTACAGTAAGATAAGGGCGATGATGATTCTTTTTGACTTTCATCTATATATTTGTTTCATTATTATTGCGTCACTCTGTACACACTTACGTCTTATTATAACTGTTTTTATTATTTAATTAAGTGAAATAAAGAAAATGTATATTTTTTTTAAATAATACAGTCATTTTATAGCTAACCATAAAATATAATGCATATATAAGAAATATAAGTTTATAGAGCATTATAAGATAGTATCTTGCAATCTAGGTTTTTTAATGGTTGATGGATTAACATTTATTTCAGAGAGAGACTTCGATTATAAGTTATTTTTTTCGTAATCTAATCCAAGTGATCAATTTACTAAACTAATGACATTACCTCGCAAATTAACGGCGTGAATTATAACGTTAACTCCACCCAGCTCTATGCCGAGACGATTCATGTTACTGGAAATAAAAAAAATATATAGTCCCTGTTCTTATTTTTTATAAAAAATATTATAAATATTTACTTACTGTTCAATAATTGTGCTACGTTCCGATATCCATTGTTGGTGCAGGTTGCCGTTATTCATCTCTGTTGAAAATTGAATGTTATCTTTGTCCTGTGTGTTAATGTGATGGAGGCGCATTTTCTCGTTTGATACTGATATAACTCTGAAAATATAAACAATAATTTCAAATCAATCAATACTAGACTATATCTCTATAACATTACAGATCATATTGTAAAATCTTGCTTACAGAAGTACCACATTTTTATTCTAAATATAGTATAATATAAACAAATATAAGTATTTTTTGGTTTCTCGATTTAACTATGAAATTCATTTCAAATCATTATGCGTAAATCAACAAATTTGCACAAAACGTTATCAAGGCTACAGAAATGGAAATTGCGTAACTTTCACCGACAACGGGCTGTTCGCGAAGGATAGAGAAATAGTTTTGAGACTGACGGCTACATATATATACATATATATATATATTAAATATACAGCACGTTCTAGACCGCTGGTAGAAGCGAGTCCATACTCACTTGGCCCGCGTCAAGTGCGGCCACCCAACCCATACGACCTTCCCCAGCACGGCGCGGGCGAGCTCGTCCAGCGGCGGGTCGGTTTCCGTTTCGATTATCTCCACTATCACACTTTCGTTCCGGGACGGTTGGTCGAATACTTTCACCTTGCATTTCTTTAAACTTGACTGGAATTATTATACATGGATTACAAATCAAATAATTAACATTTCGATACCAGATCAAGTTAAATATATAATTATTAAACTTACGCGATATTTCAAATGCCTCATAGTAGGAAATCCTGGGTACAGGATGTCCTTGTCGGCGTCGGGCAGGAGCCCTCTCTTGAGCTGGTCGAAGGGCACGTCCAGCTCGTGGCGCCAGACACGCTTCTCCGTAGCGTGGTTGATTTTTATTGAGGAAAAAAATTCTGGAGCTATTACTGGTCCTGTGAAATAAAATTCAATTTGTATGAATTAATGATTTTGATTTCTTCATTTTTACTTTGAAATTAAGAAATATTTCACAATGTATATATTTGGTATGATAATTTATTAATTTACTTGATATAATTTAAAATTACAACTTCCTAATGATAAATTATATATTAAATTATTATTATATAACCGTAATATTTATAATATCGTCAGTATATTTAAAAAAGAGCAAGATGTACAAGGGTCTATAATGACAATGTGTATATAATAAATTAAATTCTATTAACAAACGTTTTTACCTAAATTTTCCGAGGTCCAGTTGTAAACAAGCATGGGTCCGTGTGAGTTCCTCCTCAACTCGTCCTCAGTGAGTCGCTGGTAGCAAGGAGCCATGGCTGATAACAGGTTTGTCTAAACAAATATTAATTATTTTATAACACTTTCTACTAAATCAATGTTATTTGAGACTTATTTCCATTTAGATTTACACTATCTGGATTTACAAAATAAGTTTTTTCATATCAATCTATATTTGACTTGTTGTATTATACATTTGATATATAAAAGCTTCTTGTCTGTCGGTGGTAAGTGCTGCTAAATCAAGCATCCTTTTATCAATAATACAATACTACTAATAATATTTCTTCTCATTTTTGGAGTGACCCAATCCCAATGTAGGTGTTAACATTTATAATTCAATTTGATTTTGTCGCGATGCCCTACCTCATCTATGAAGGGCAGGAGCACCACGGCCTCCCAGTCGTTTTTCTTCCCGTTGAGGTCCGTGGTGAAGTCCACGGGGTAGTAGTGCACGATGGCCGAGTCCTCGTCCGTCATGAGGTCGTGGAAGGGCGTCGGCAGGAGGTGCCTGCTGGCGCCGGGGAGCACGGCCAGGAGCTACACATAGTTCAAATTACTATCTGTCAGTTAACTTAACGAAACACTATTTTTATTTCCGTATATCATTTATCACTCACCTGTTCAAAGGGCTTAAAAGGCTCTCCCAGTTCAAACTCCATCTTCATGTCCCCGAAGTCCTTGACGTCGGAGATGTAGGGCGCGTAGTGGTGCGGGTAGTACCAGCACCACGAGGGACAGCCGCGGTAGTAGTACCACAGGTTCCACTGGATGGCGCGCACGTAGCACTCCGCCTGGTCCGACAGCACCTCGCTGGACCACGTCGTCGTGTTATTTAAAGAATATGTCGTTGTTTATAAACATATCAGCCATGTTATGCATTTTTTTTTTATTAATATAGTATTGTAAATAATTCTCGATGACGGCGACGGGCTTCAACAACTCGCAGGCCCGAGTTTTTCCCGCGACATGACAAATATAGTGATTTCTTATTCGACGATCACCATGAATGTTAAATAGCGAATCAAATAGTAATTTAACAAATAATAAATCAGAAACAATTTCAAATGCGTACTACGTATATCATTATAAATTAGTATTGACTTGTTGGAGTGACCTGAAGGTATATTGATGGACGGGTGCTACTGGATTTCCTGGACGAATAGAACCAGATGTGCCAAGTTTGGACTTGTTTTGTTACTTTTGATAAGAACTTAACATAGGACTTGATAGTGACCTGAAGGTACACTGGAATGGACGCTAAGCTCGACGCAGCCAGTACCAGTCTAGGAGAACCAGAAACAATTACTGAAGTGTAGGTCACTTTACTAAGTCTGGAGGTAATATCTCATCATAAATAACACGACACTCCTAAACTCTGCTGCCTTAGCCTCTTTCGTCTAGGAGACCAAGAAGCAGCCTCCGACAGTGGCAAATTTAGGTCACAAATAATACTTATATCACTTAATAAAACTATATATTGTTGTTATATTTATAGAATTCATAAAAAATATATATAAAATTGATTTAAGATTTTCAAATTGACACATTAGTTCGGTGTCAATGCGTATTGCGTTTGTATGAGTTGTTAAGTTCTGTCTCTGTAGTGATGCGATACGATTCCTATCGGTTTTTGAGACATGACCTTCACCTCTTTACGATTTAGGAATGGATTGTAAATAATCCTTTTCTAACGTTTCAATTCCATTAACAAATTGACTATTTTAAACACACTTTTTTTTTTAATAAACAAATAAACTTACTCCGTAACTTTTGAGTAGTCCAGCTTATTCATATAATAATCTTTTTTATGCAAAATAAATTCCATTTCAATGTTTGCTTCCTCTGAAAAAAAAACATATAATTTAATTAAATGTAAAAAAAAAAAAATATTCTTTAATATAAAATGATATTCACCATCACTAATGTCTTCATACTCCTCATCGCTTTTCATGTCGTCCATAAACTGAAACAAATTGTAAAGATTATGCAAATATAATAAAACACTTAAAGACATGTTAAGACAGTCTACAACATTGTACTTCTAATAAGCAATTAGAAAAATCATTTTCCATAACAGAATTGTTGAAAATGTAACTATATAATTGAAAAATTCATATGACAAGCCTGCTGAGTTTCTTTCGCCAGTTCTTCTCAAGTCAGTGGCAATTAATTTTCCGATTTGGCGGCTTTGATAATAAAAAAATGTTTAGTATAACACTTACTTTGATAATAAAGATTTTGATTTTAGAAAAAATAAAAATAAATAAAATAGTATTCGGTTCGGAAACCAAAAATTTGCTGGCGAGAACATTTTTCTCCCGTGGGTATACGATTTTTTCTTATACTGATTATTTTATTGAAGTTATACTTTTTTTCATATGTTTCAATCTGTCATAAGCCGTACGATAAACAAGTCATTGCTGGTTACCGAGAAGAAAAGTCAGTTAAAATCATGCGCTAGAGTTGTTTCATATATTACTTGAAAATATCATCAATCCAAAAGTTGGATTCAAAAAATCGATACAAAATCGAGTCAACAAAATCAACAATATTACATATGAATAGGACATTTATTTACCATTTCCTGAGTGGCGTCAATGAGAGCCTGCAGCTCATCATCAGGCTTGTTAGCTTTGATGTCGTCCAAGTTCACGTTGAATGTGTCGTCGTCGTTGGGTTTATACTAGACACATACATACATACATATAGCAACTATAATACTAAGGAAACTTCATAAGTTAAATCAAATATTGAGCGAGAAAGGAGGTGGTAAAGGTAGGGGGGGAGTTCGTGACGTCACATTCTTAAACTACATTTTTTAATCTATTAAAAAATGTTAATACAAATCTAGTAAAAATGTGATTATTCGAAGTAACATATTCACCTCTGTCCTCTCATTAGCGTTGGGCCGCCGTCCAGTTTTAGCCTCAAAGTATTTTAAGTCTGCGTAAGTATCTTGAAATTTCTCTTTATCAATCTTTGCTAGTTCCTGCATAAATATTTCAAATCTTCCCAAATGCAAATCTCCCGCCTCATTTATATAACCTTGAAGAAAAAATAACAAATTATTTACATATAAAATACAATGCTGGATTATATTTTGATAATTTCAGTACGAACCATCCAACGTGGGCAAAACAGTCATATAAGTGTTATATAACAAAGGAAGTGCATCGTTACTGATATGCATGTTGGGTAAATTTGGTATAAAATCATTGCCCACTAGGAAGCCCATCAGCACCCAGTCATCGACGATTTTCTCAATATCATAAGGGAATGGCAGTTTATCCTTAATGGATATAAACTCCTGCTCCAGGTACTCCCGCAGCAGGGACAAGTGGAGGAGGTAGAAGTTAGTTTCCTCGGGGCTGGTGGCGCGCTGAGTGGTCTTGCCAAATTTCACCTGACAATAAATAAGTTTTAGAATGTAACCACGTTTTGAAAATTGTTCGTCCCTTGCATGCATTGTGTTTGGAGGCGAAATGGCTAAAGATAATTTACATTAGCAATGAATGTGCCTCAGACTCATTCCAAATAATATTGTCACATTTGCTACTCACAGCATGTACAAGCCACAAGACCCTAATTTTTTTTGTCATATATTTTAATCAGCTTACGTCCATTTTTAACCAGTATTATATCAGGAATTGAATTCTAAAAAGTCCCATCTTAGTAAATATGTCATAAAGAGAACTGTTCTCCGAGACATAAAAGCAACCTCTATGGATGAACAAGTCTTTCTATATAAGAGCCCACCTCCTCCCGGAGCAGTGCGAAGTGTGGTTCGTGCGTGCAGACGCCCAGCATGATGAGGTCGGCGTCGAGTCCGTAGAGGCAGTGTCTGGTGGCGGGGTCGTAGTGCGGCTGCGAGCGCGCCCAGCGGATGTAGTCCATGATCTTGTGCTCGCCCTCGCCCGGGGTCTGGGGACAGCCGGCACTAACTTTATTATAACGCCAACGGCCTTCTGTGGTTTTTGAGACGGAGTCGCGGGAAATAGACAGTGTTGGTCTAGTCATTATAAATATTTGATCAAATAGTGGTATTTTTTTTTATGTTATTGAAATATGTATGTTAAGTTAATACCTCATGTCCAGACAGAATGACTTGTACTTTAGACCACAGAGGATCAGTTGATATTTTTTCTTTAATGAAGTATTTGAGCTGTTCATGTAGACGGGCCATGAACACCGTGCCAGGAGTGATGCAGTTGCTGTCGAACCTCTTATCAGTGGGTAGCACTTCTCCTGTTATTGGAATTATTAGATTTAGTATTACTCGCTTTTCACAACAATTTCATTTCAAAAGACCCAAAAAATAAACCATCATTAGTAGATTTATACAAAATCCTAGCATTTCTAGTTATTTGACTTATCATGTACTTAAGTAATTCCTTATTGCTAAGTACTACTATTCTGTTACTGTGTTGTGAGAATAGATAAGATTTGATTTCAAGTGGTTTCTTGTATAATTATATTTTAAAAAATTATTGCATTTTTAATTCAAAAAGTGTACTTTATTGCATGCCTATCCATTGTATGTATATGTAAGGTGTGATACCACATTGTTAATAATACCTTTATTGTACACCTTCTTTAGAGAAAAATAATATTAATATGTAGCAACAAAAAAAATATTTTAGGTTCTTGTAAGAAATTTAATATAGATATTTAGTAACTGCCTTGAAATTAATGCTATTTATAAATCTTTTTTGGAAAAATGTATATATTTTTTAAAGTTACTCATAATTATGTTTCCAAAACAAACAATAACATAAACATATATATTTGAATACATTTTCTCTTGCTTTGTTAAACTTATTTACATTTTAAATTAATATTGATTGAGAAATAAACATATATGAACAGGTTTTTGAAACCCTCTGAGATCCCATATCGGTTTATTTTTCATTATATATTTATCTAAAATATATATAAAATGATATCCAATCAAAGTTATATATACTACAAATATTGCAGCACTGTTTCAAAATTATTGTGTAACAATACAAATTCAGTTCCACATATACAAATATACTTTAATCACAAATATATATACAGGTGTTTAAATACCAAGCAAGTGCTGATTTTAGAAGACATTTTTTTTTAAATAATTAAAACAATACAATATATATGATAATAAAACACATACCCTTTGCTTTAGCAGCTTCTTCTAATTTCTCAGCTTCTTTTGCTGATCTAAACCTAAATTTAATAAAAAAATATCGTTTTTGAACTTACTATTAGATAATCTACTAGAAAACAAAACTAAGAGAAAGATTATTTTTTTATTGCACAAATAATCTACTAAGGATGTACTTATGAATAATTCATAATCTACCATCCACATAAGATATGGAAAATGTACTTGAAAACAAACCTAATAATATCTTGAAATATCATTGAAATTATAGTTATATATAATACAAATTTTATGACATTTTTAGGAATATTGATGTATATGTATACTTTTAAATTTTATTATATGCAATATAGTGCAAAATAAATTTACCTTCTGCCTCTCTGTTGATTCATCTTGGCTCTTGGAGCTACACCATCAATAGCCATGAAAAACAACTTTTTAGGCTTAATAATTTGGAACAGTATACTGATATAGTGAAATATATCCTGGAATATCTTCTCCTCAGAGATACGAAAGTGTGGATTGGAATCATCCGGATGTGAACAATTGTGTATTATTCCATTCATATCCAAGTACATATTATCAAAATCCGGTATCTAAAACAAATACATAAAAAAACAACGTTATTAGAATAAGAATTCGAATTCGAATTGATTTGGTCTTGTTTGAAAACAGGAAACAAACGTAAAAAGGCGGTAGAAATTAGGTTCCTCATGATTTCAATTTGAATTCAAATACGAACCTGGTACTGTTTTACTAACTCGTTAAGACAAGGATACCGTTCACTTGTATATCTGAAAAACTTTGGAACCCCCATATTTTCTGAAGATTTACCAATTTACGGAAAATGTATGTTATAGCGATATTATTTACGAGTGCTTAAATTTTGAATAAGCACTGACAGTTCAGAAGTCTACATTAACATTTATTCATAGGATTGTTTATTTCATTCTTTTCATATTGCAATAGTTATTGAATAATGATAATAAGGCAATATATTTTCACTTAATCATGCAAAAACTGACGGAAAAATACGATAAGCTTTATTTAATATGTAACTCACAGATAATTTATTACAATGACATTATCTGACAGTTTGCACTAGGAAGTATCGTAGATCATAGACTATTTTATTTTATTTTGCTTTGCTTTGTAATTATTCTTCTGTTCTTATATGTTTCCAGTGACAAACTTATTCCTTTCTAAGCCACAGTATTGTTTAATGTTTTTTTGTGCTTAAGTGTGATCCTGGATAACAACAAACTTCTCCTTCGTTATCTAATATGCTTTTACCATCTCAAATCCATAGTTCCGCTGTAAGCTATCCACTGCCGGCTATATCTATAGATGTAGGGATTCCTGGATAGTTTTATTTAAAATCGTACTTGGAATAATCTTGGAGTAACCTTAAATGCTATTTTTTCTATATAAATTATTTCTACACTAATTTGTATCTGATGATCTGTTTGTATGATCTTTTGCAGGTCTCTCTTAAATAAATAAATTTTAATTTATGTTTTAGTATTCGAGATGTCTAAATATATTTTGTAGTAAGTTATTTGCATGCAATTAAAAGAAGTATAACTTCTTACGTGTGTACATAAGTAAAAAACACTCTTTTTTTATATTGATATCACAATTAGAAACTTATGAAAAATATTTTTTTATTTTTTATTTGTAATGAATGATAGTGCTTATGTTACTTATTTTGTTTTAAAAGTATGTTATTGTGTTTCAGTAATTTGTACAAAAATTTCTCATTTTACATTATTTATCATACATTTATTTTAGATTTAACGTTCAGCGGCAATTGTTTAGTGAACAGCTGATTTTTTATTTATTTCATCATATTGTCATTATACACTTTAGAGACAATAAATATTAATAAACCTAGTAAAATGATTTAACTGAAAGCACCGTTTAAATCTCAATCTTTTAAAATATATACGAAAAAGGCAAAGCTAGTTGGCAAAGCGGTTACAGTACTGCTAGTTAACTGGGACCTGATTGGGATTCCACGTCCTTCAAATATTTTAATATTATTAAATTGTTATAATTAGGTTTTTGTAATGTACCGATTACAGTAGTGAGTTTTTTAATAATCTTATAGAAAATATATTTCACCAAAATAATGTTATTTTAAAAGTTATCGGATGAATAATTTCTTACTTGCCATCCGACCGACCTAACAGAGTTTAAATTTTCATTACGCTATTGGAGGGGTTGATTTAGCTAAAAGTGTTTAAATAGTTACTTTATATTCATTTTTTTTCAGTTTCATGCGAGTCTCACATTCAAGTTTCACACACATTTCAAGTTTAGACAAAAACATCTCAAAAGTAAAGATCTTCATTGGATTCATAGATTATACTTAATACTTATATTTGTTATTATATTGATATATATATTCATTTTTCATCACTATGTGACGGCGTTACAATTTCTAGTTTAGATAATTAAACTTAATTAAAGATTCAGCAACAGTTAACTCAAAAGTTCGTATGTGTGTTAGTAAATTTTTGTGTTACCCATTGGTGTTGCGCCATATGCGCTAACATATTTGTACGAAGGATGGTGCCACACCATGGCCTACCAGCACGGTGAATACTTTTTAGTACTCTGTGGTGAATACTTAATTGAGTTGACGCAATTGGACTACACAGTGTCACTTCGGTTGACATTTCAAACATGTTTATTTTCTAATATATTCTGAACTGTAGTTAGAATATATTGTGATCTTAATTCACTTTTAATACATATATCTCATGTTATAAGTCAACATTATTACCAAATTAACAGATTCAGGTAATGTGTTAGCTAATGTGAACAACAGATAAACAAATATTGTTGTAACCTCTTGCTGTTTTTTTCCCTTTATATTCTGAATATTGGTAAACAATTTTATTTTTTTATGGACCATTATAGGACCATGGAAGGTGATGAACTTGGGGGAGATTTAGTCAGGTTGGATGGTGGTTGGGCTGTAGACGAGGAGACGTACGTCGTAAACAGTGACGATGTTCTAGGCAAGTTGTTAAATACGTGAATGTGCTACTATTTTAATATTTGTCTACTCTTGAAACTTAGAACTTAAGAAAGTAATTTATGTCCAATATTTTAAATTTGTGTTTTATTTAGAACAAGAAGAGAATAACTCTGATTCAAACAGTGGTGGGAAAAATGTTACACTTAGAGAACAGGATCGCTTCTTGCCCATTGCAAATATTGCAAAAATAATGAAACGAGCAATCCCTGAAAATGGAAAAGTAATTATTAAACTACTTATTTTTGAGACCACAATATTATTTTATTAATAAAACACTTAGTGTTTTTTACTATTAATTCCTGTATTCTGAATGGTAATTATTTATCTACAGATTGCTAAAGATGCTAGAGAATGTGTACAGGAATGTATATCAGAGTTCATATCATTCATCACAAGTGAGGCCAGTGATAGGTGTCAAATGGAAAAACGGAAAACCATCAATGGAGAAGATGTCCTTTTTGCCATGAATGCGCTCGGCTTTGATAATTATGTTGAACCTTTAAAGTTGTATTTAAAGAAATACAGAGAAATAGTTTTATCACCTGTAAGTATATTAACAATTTGTTGAAGGTTTTTGATATTTATTTATATATTTTTTATTTGAATAACTGATTATGAATGTACACAGTGTTAAAAAATTTTTTCATTGCAGGTAACAATCAATAAATTAAATAAAACAATAGTGTTATATGGAAGTAAGTATTGTCACTATATTTTTTTGTGAACTAAGTTGTTAAGTTTATATTTTTATTTTGTTACTTTACAATCACTACTTACATTATGTCACATAATAGTAAATCATTCAATTTTGCTTATTTTACAACAGTTATTTTAAAGCTGTTATAGAAATTGAAAATTATTTTATCCTATTATTGGCAACTGACAATTTCCTATCCCCCATTTTACTAAGTTCTGATAAAAACTTCCTCTCTAATACTACTAAAAACTTGCTACAAAAAACTGAAATGCGTAGTAAACAGCATCTGTATGTTGACTACAAATTACTCAAACGTGCCACTTAGTAAAAATAAATTAAAGTTGTAATACTTAGATCATTAAAAAATATTTATTCATGACGCTTGTACTAAAACATGGTTTTTATTTACAATCAGACAATAACTATCAACTGTTTGGTTAGGGGTACAAAAGCTTATATTTTTAATGTTAATTTTGTTTTCTTTTTTAGGTGACGGGACACAATGTGTAGCTAATGATAATGACGGTGAGACGCAAACACAGACAGTTATATACGGATATCCCAAAGTAATAGGAGATTTCACTATTACCTAGTAGACATAAGTAATAATTGTTTAATATTTGTGATAGGAATGAAGGAAATGTTTTCTTAAATCCTATATTTTTTTGTAGACCTGGTTTTCTGGAATAGCCTTGGTTGTCTAATAGTTAATAGAACTTTTTGTAAAGATAAAGATAGCATTGGATAAAGATTTCTTATGTTTTTTTAATATTCTGCTAACCTCCTATTTATTGTATTGAATTATTATGATTTTGGAAAATAAAAGCATTCAGTTTTAATTAATTTATTGTTATTGATATCTGGAATGTGAGTTACAATGTAAAGTTAGTAATATAAGTAACTAAATCAATTGAGTTGTTTTATTTGTAGCACCAACATGCAGATAAAAATATATTTTATATAAATAAGTTTTATTATTAACTTATCATCAAAAAATTATCATAACCATGTTTAAAAATCAAGATTCAAATGAATTTATTTTTTTCTTATAATAAAATGGACGGTATTAGATATTCTTATACATATTTCATATCAACTTAATTTTATTTGCTAAAATTATTGTTTATACATTATTATTCTACATTAAAAAAATATTGCCAACATTAAAATAGTTACTCCCTAAATTTATCGACAATATACCTCGGCAATGGCATTAAATACAAAAATTTGTTGAAAATTATTATTCCAAGTGAAAAAGCGAATGATATTCCCAAATTGAATTCTAAATTAAAATCACCACTCTGATATATGTCGCCACCAAAATTTTTCGCAGTAAATCGTTCAGTTAAGAACGCTTTACCGCTGGGGTATCTGCAGTTTGAGTTGGAATTTGAATTCAAGTTGGACGAAGTTTGTATGAGGTTCGTGATGGATGTGCAGTTTTCTTCCTCGTTGTATGGAAGTATGTTGAAGGTGGGTTGCTTGAAGATGCTTCGATGTAGGAAGATTGAGGCGTACCTCGTGTGTGTTAGGTACGTGAGGTAGAAGAGCCAGTCTTCGTAGCCTTTGTAAGATCTGGAAAAAAACATCAGAGGGTCAGTAAGGGATTATTATCTCAATAGATAATCATTGAAAGATTTTGTTCAGACAAGATTCGGTCTGAATATGTAAGTTAGATATATTTTTTATATGTTTAACTTTAAGAACTATTTTTGTACTTTACCAAATGTATAGATATTTGCTACAATTTTTTTTCTCGAAAACAATGTTTATTTATATATACTTGTTTTTTTTTGTGTGAAACACGAACGCCTGTTATTATTTTTACCTCAATACCCCACTCGCCAGCATGACATAAACACATGTGATGTATATATTGATAATGGCGGCGATCAGTCCGTTCTTCACGAACATCATGACGGCTATGGTCTGCTGCTCCGCGTAAATGTAACACGACCACAGCACCAGCGCGAACTGGATGAAGTCCATGCTCTCTGATATGTCGCCTAGGATTCTGGATAGAAAAATAAATAGTAAAGAAATTGTGAACTGTTCTACCAGGATGTCTGAATTTGTACAATATAGATTACAACCTGACTTATTGTATTTGAAATATAAATTAAAAAGGTTATATATATTATATGATATCAAGAGATTTACTGTACATCGTGGAAATTTGGTTTCGAGCATAGAAAAGCAATAATTTTTCCGTACTATAATATTATCACGCAGTAGTTGTGTCCTGTACTCACGGATACACAATGGCCGCCGCGGCGACGCTGGTGAGCAGCGAGGCGGGCAGCGACACCAGCGACCACGCCAGCAGCGCGCTGGCGCCCGAGTACAAACCCGCTTCGCTCTCTGCGTAGTAGCGCGAGCGGTACGGACCGACTGACGGGCAACCATTATAATACATTTAAACCTTTTTGAGATTTTTGTTAAAATGGTATACAGGCTGTACGCATGTACTATTTGTCGAAATTAGGTCGCAGGCATTTGTCGCGCTCCGAACGCAGTCTTTTTTTTTTGGTGGCGGATGGATTTGAAACAGTGAATATAAAGTTGTCGACTAATTGTCGCATGTAGTACAAAGTAAACACATTTCCCTCAATAATTGATAACAAAGTGACGGTAAGGCACATGGTTGAAGGACGAGAGTTTTTGAAAAAGTATAGTTTTTTTCAAACGCATGAATGGTGATAAACGCTCCAGCTCTGGATATGGCTATACAATTCATCCATTTCATTCTACAATCTAAGTGACACTATCTCAACTAGTGTACATAGCATGGTATAATAAAATGGCTGTTAGTTAGAGCTTCGCTCTAATTGGTGAAGACAACTACACGCTATTTTTCAGGGTCAAATAGTTTCACTAAAATTGTACAATGAAATGGGGACATCAGTTGTAGAAGTTTGTAGGCAGTTTGTGTAAATACATATAGAAATTATTTGATGTTTGTGTAGATATATATATCACTCATACTTACATAGGCATATCGTATTCAACATACTGATGAAGTAAGTTCCAACCATTGCGTTGAATATGAGCCCGCTTTTAGTGATGAAGGCGCGTTGATAGTCCTGTTTAAAAACAAATTACTAATTAGCGTTTCAATGACGAATTCAATATTTAATTATGAAAATATGTTGTTATATGTACCTTAGCTTCGTTATAGAAAAGCCAGAGAATGAAAAAGTAAATAGGTAAAGTCAGGAGCCTCATCGACATTTGCTTCATTCCGTGTCTCCTTAAATTGAATATTGAGGCTAGCATTCGTCTGAAACAATTAATATAAAAACTCTTCATATTTGAAATCTTAACCACCGTTTTGAGAGATGATATTAAAAATGAGTCAACAACTTACAAATAAAGCATCCATATGACCCTCATTCCTCCCGGCTTGCCGTAGCTCATCTGTATCTTGTTAGGGTTGCCTCTGGCGTGTTCTCGCGAGACGCCCTCGGTCTTGAACTTGTCGACGAGCGCTGCGATCTGGTGGTTCGATTCTATGAAGCGTTCCCGAGATCGTCTGTCCACTGTCGATAGACAAACTGGAAAGGGCAATTATTCTTTTATTATATAGTATTTGCTGTTTCTGATATTTGATATTTTTATAAACAAAAATACATTATTATTCACATATGGCAAGGATACGAAGCCTTATCTACAATGCCGCTGTACTGTCCTGTACTGTAAAATACGAGTATGTATATGCGTGTTAAAGATATATGTATAGATTTATTGACGTTGTTTTCGTTCAACGACCATCCGAGTCAAATAAACAAGTTAATTAAAGACAATAGTCTAAATAGCTAATATCTCAATGACTCACGGTAGTACATGAGCGGGTTCTCCAGCTGTGGGCATGGGAAGCCGATGCTGCTGAAGTAGTCGAGCAGCGAGCGCGTGGGGCCCGCGTACACCGCGTCGCCCAGGCACAGGAACAGCACGCGGTCCAGGAACGGGAAAACGTCTGACACACAGACATACCGTCATAGTGTATACCACATGGTATATATGTATAGACAAGTTTGTGTGAATGTATAATCAAGTTTATTATTTATCTAAGTCATGTCAAGGTAAAGTTTATGTAGACACCTGGCTCTTTGATAGCCTTTATTTGATTCATATAAATATAGATCTACTTTTTGAAACCAGATGAAACGTAAATGCGTGACGATAAAATTACACACAAATATATAAGGTTATACGAATACATTACACCGTGTTTTATATTTTAGGGCTCTCTTTATTTTTTTTACAAAATAAAAAAAAAGTAATTTGAATAGTTCGTAATGTTGGTAATATATTCGTCTCATTCTCTCATAGCCATGTATTACTATTTTAAGTTTCAATACTACAGTGGGGATTACATATCTCTTTTTTTTAAATATTTATATTTTAGACTAGATTCTTGTTTGAAAATGCTATAAACTTTTATATTTATTATATGTTCTACCTGATCGTGGTTTTTCCATGGTGAGTATGATGGTGGTACCATATTTCTTGGCGGCGTTTGAGAGAATGGATATTACCAAATATGTGTTCAGAGGATCCAAGTCCCATGTCGGCTCATCCAGAAGTAAAATAACTGTAGGGACAGAAAAAAAAGTTAAAAGTCTTTATGTATTAATATATATTTAAAAGTAATTATTTTTAAATATTTTTACTTACTTGGATCGCGAATGAGTTGTACTCCAATCACCAGTCGTCTATATTCACTCTTTGTAAGACTTGTGACACATTTCTTGGCTACCTACAACATATATATATATATATATATATATTCAGGAGAATACAGGGCTCGAAAGAAGCTCCTTCGCTCGAGCTTTTTCGGTCAACTTTATTTCCAAAATTGCTCTCTACGAAAAGCTCTAGTACTATTTCAAGGGAATAATATAATGTAACCTAGATTCACCGTGAAAGTCATGTCTTAATATTTGTTAAGGAATTATTAGATTCGTATAAATCACTTTGAAGATTACCTCCAACAAATTAACTTACAAAGTATAAACTCACAAACAAACAAACTTTACCTCACTATACTATTAGAAAAGACTAAGATCAAAATATGAGATTTGTCATAGTTTAAGATTATATTGAAACGGAGTGCTGAAAGTTGAAATTTTATTATAAATTCGTAATGAATAAGTTCATTGTTTACTTTCGCACTGACGTTGCAAACTATATATTTTTCTGATCTTAATGAATAGAATAAAAAGTATAATATATTTATATTGAATTTCATAGTATTGCTTTTTCTATAATATAAATTTAACATATATTTTAGCCTCAGCACGTAGTGGTGGTGAATTTTAGCTTATATAAAAGTTTGTACTTTAACAAAGCGCCATCTATTGAATACTTCCTCAATCCAGTCAACAAATACCCGTATACTGCCATCTGTTAGAATCGTATTGAACTAACAGATAATTGTGACTGTCGGATAATAAATGAAAAATTTGCAAAAAAAAAATAAATAAAGTGAGATAATAAGTATCCAATTTTTTAAGTTGGACCAAGCATTATGAAACGTAATTTATATATAAAATAACGGTTCACAGTGTTTGTCATATATTAGTAATTTACCTTTTAAATCCACTTATAATAATAAATTACGACAAGAAACTAAATAAATAGTGGAGCGGGTACATTAATTAAAAATTTTGAAAGTTCTGACCTTATTTTTCAAAGTTTTGGATCTCAACTGTCTTTCAAATAACATTTATTCATTATTTTCTACGCAGAACAAAACAACTAAACTAGTGTTTAGATAATAATAATAATATAAGATTATTATACTTGTAAGTTAACTTACCTGTGATAAAGCCAGATCAGCCATGACTTGCTTTACCTTCGATGACTTCAAGTAACCAGAAATCTGAAAATCATTAATTTACATTTTTATTGTTTAAAACAAATTATTGTAAATCAACTATATTGGAAATAATATTCAAAAGACATACCTTAGTCAACGACAAAGATAAAGTCTGTTGCACACTCAGGCCGGGGAGGAGTTTAGTAGAGTGTCGGACAAGGGCGCAGGTGTTCCGGAACTGTTCTTCTTCTAGCGGCAACCCCTCCAGGAGTATGTGACCTTTGGAAGGTACTCGCCGGCTTATGACGTCTAGGAGTGCCCGTTTGCCACTACCTGAATATTAAAAAAAATGGAAATTTAATTTTACATTTTTATATTTAGCAAAAAATATTATATATGCTATTTATATTTATTTTATCCCATTTATTCAAGAAATTCATTATTTGCAAGAAAAATAATATTTTTTTAGAATTACGTAACCAGTGTTTGTCAACGGCACTATATCACTAATTGTCTGTTGGTCTCTGCGTATGTTTGTCGGGGCTATATTTTTAAACAGTATAACTAAGACTTAAAATTTAAAATGTTCACTTATGTGTTATTACGGCAGCTATAATACACTATAAAATAAAACGCAAATAATATAAATATACTTATACTATAATTCTATACAGACATAGATTACAATTCATTCTATTTTTTTTAAAATTTAAATAAGCCCTACATGGTAATACGAGTTTATAGATCTTTTTAAAACAATATAAATATATTTATTACAACTTTAATGCTGCACTAAACTTGGTTAACTCTTTACAGTTTTACAGTTGGGTAGTTATTAAACTAATATAAATAAATAAAAATATTTAATGTTTAGTAACCGTAAGTCTGACTCGTATTTTTTTTTAATTGGTCCTAATTCCTTTCTTTGGAATTTTACTAAATTGTTTGTTCCTTTAGGTTTTAATTGCAATACGCAACTGTTTTTACATAAATCCAGAAAATTACCTTTGGAGCCCAATATGGCTGTGACTTCTCCACTATGAGTGATGAAGGAGACATCCTTCAAGATGACGCCTGTCTTCACGCCTCCGGTTATTTGCTGGAAGAAGCTTCCTGGCTCCACCTGGAATAAAAAACATTATATTATTTTTTTTAATACAAAAATTTATGTTACCGAATTATTAATTATAAAAAAATATAAATAAAAATGTTGGTATTCATTTTTTTTTAATTAAATAGTTTGAAATTGTAATACAGTAAACAAAATAAATTTAAAACATTCTTATATTACTTTTTATTTTATTCCCGTCATACAAATGACATCAACGGGTGCAACACAGGCAATATGTTTTAAATATCTCCAAAAAAAATATTAAGTTTTAATATATTTAATCCGATTATTAAATTATGAAAATAATTCAAAATATTTAAGAACAGTTGTTCTCAACTCACAAACAAATCACTTACTTGTCCGGAATGAAAAACATTGCACAACTCCAAAGTGTAATCACCTCCAATCATTCTTACCAATATTCAAATACAATTTATATCTTTTTCGATAGTTGGTAATGGATAAAAATCAAATTAATTCCATTTCTTGTGAATACAGCCTCCCCACGTAAACAATCTCGCAAACTAACATACTGCAGGTAACTTCAAAGTATAGCTAATGTGAGCGACGTTGCCAAATCTATTTGTTGCTAACTTCGTAAAATGCACTTGACATTTACTTGACCTATTATTATAAATTAAATCTTATCGCCTTGTTTACAAAGTTGCTTTTTAAGTAAAGTGAGGAACAATTCATATTTAAGAGGAAGTTCTAACTAAATATTTCACATTTTCTAACTTATTAAATATTTTCACGTTTTTTTTTGAATTGTTAGATAGTCTGATTTCATTTCATAATATTTTTATTCAATTTATATATGTTTTTTGTTCAATCCTATTTACTCATAGATTTTAATAAATATGATGTAGTATATATCAAACAGACTCATATCTAAAATTATAATATATACATCTATAACATTTGGTTTTATCAGAGTGAGAACTCACTCTTAACAACGAAAGCCTTATTTTTTCAAACATTTTCTATACACCGTTGCCATTCATATGCAACGAGAGCCTCTATTTCTAACTATTTCTATCTCTATCCATCTCACAGACTAAACTCACAAAAACATGAGAAGCCTTTAACAGAATCTAAGTTATGTTCATGCATTCCTATGATTAGTTTTCTCTATCACTCACATGCGTATACTTGGCGTTGGAACGAGAAACAGCATCTTGCGCAGTGTCACTGACTGGCTGCTCAGTCAGAGTACGGTCGTGGTTGTCGTCAGACTTTAGATAAAACAAAATAATACTTACAAATAAACGAATCGCGATATTATACGAACGATAATATTGAAATATATTTAATATTTGCATGTGTATTACGTGTTTTCATTCATGATTTTTAGTGTGTCAGAGTGTATGGTGTAGTGTGTGCGTTGATGTCGGGAGTCCCGTTGGCCGGTATTTATCGAGTAAGTTGATGGTATATGGTTGTATTTGTGTAGGTGGCCAGAGAGGCTTGGGTACTTTAATGTTATTTGTAAGAAATTGTTAATTGCTCATATTTTTTAAAGATATCATAACATTTGTAAAAATAGAGGTAGGTATTTTGTAAATAATTGTTTATAATAATGATAAAAAATATCTGTAATTTTGTAATGTAATGAAATATCGTTACGCTAAGTAAATATTAAAAAAGAGGTCAGCTGGTTTAGATTACCAAATATTTTTTCCATCAAAATTAATACCAGTCAAAATACAAGTATGTCATAGACTAGCTGTTGCCAGTGACTTCGTTGCCCTTCGTAATAAGCCATCTATGAAATCACAAAAAATGTAATTTTTCAAGTAAAAAGTCCTATATTATTAACTCAAACAATATCCTATTATTGAACCACAACAAAACCGTCTAGTAGTTTTTCTATTGTCGAACAAGCAAACAAATAAACGTACAATATTTTCAAAAACAAATGTAAGATATAGTAATTATTTTTATAATTTATTACCTCGTAAAATGAATGTTTGTGTATTAAAACCTACATTTTTTTACAAACAATATATTTTAAATAGTACTCTTCATAATAACGTATATTTTATATATGGTGTCTGGTGTTATGTATATATTTTGTCTTCGTGCATCCCTCTACTCATATCTTCGTAAAACAAAACTGTCAACAATTTTCGCAACGGTATTTTATATCACATAAAGGCATGTTTATTATTTATAAGTGTTTTGGGATGTTATGAAGAAGATATCCTATTCTTGTATACAATATCCTATTGTTATTTATAAGTTTTCATGAAAAGTAGTTAGCCATCAAAATAAAAAAAACAGTTCTGAATCTAGAAGTTCATACAAATACAATGAATTTAAGAGACTTCTATTCGTACTCAGCAAAAACGTCTAGAAAATAATATACCAATAGAGGTTTGAAATTTTGGATTTGGTTTTAGTCATTCTTAAAAGGTCAGTGGATGTGATAAAAAAAAAAAACTAAAACAATAGCAAGGAGGTAATGACCTGGTGTGATGAGAATGATGAGTCACAGACCAAGGAGGTAGGTATAAAAACTACAGGAAAAAACGTTTAAAAAGGTATATGACCTACAATTAGTCATAGGTATTCAGAGAGGGAATTGAAGAATACTAATCCTTATAGCCTACTATATTATTAATGTTAGTCTTAGTTAGAGTATTTTTTGTAATTTAATTTGCAGCCCTCAATGTTTTTTATCTGTTAGCCACGTTAGTAGATAATGCTTCAGTATTGAGCCAATAGTACCCTTTTTGTTATGTTTTAATAAATAAATATATGTTAATATACCTCAATGTCAACTAAGTGCTTTTTTGACGTGTATGCTGTTGGCCCTGATGAGATTGGCTTAAACCTTTGCCTGCCTTCTAGCTATAAAACAAGAATAATGACTTTAACAGCGTCTAAGTCATTAGGCCTCGACATTGACGAACATCTAGGTTCCAAGAACCGTCTGTAAATGTAAAGATATTTTTATTTAGTTTTGATTTGGTGGTAAAAGAGAATAAGTTCATATATAGTAAGTGGTATTACAACTTCAATGTATATTAGAAATAGAAAAGGTCCAAATGCATATCCTTGAGCAATGAAGAGAATTTCAGGAGACTACGATACAGAGAAAGGATCTCTTAAAGTTATTGAACGAATTTTCATGTCTATAAAACTATTTAAGTGAATAAATCAAATTATAATCATGATTTTATTTTATTAGGACAGGTATTTAGTATTAAAGCACAATGTAGCATGTAGTGCCTTAAATACTACAAAAAAATACAAATCATTATATATCATTTTTACACTTGACTTCAAAATTTAAGTAACATATACTTAATGTAAGTTTCAGCATCAAATTAAAAAAAAAAATCTCTTGGTAGCTGAGAGATCCAATTAGTGATCCATTTGGTAGGTGAATGACTGGTGCTTATTATATAACATGACGGATACATTTTATACTTACTAACATTCGTATGTCACTCCGATTTTAGAGTACATTTTGAGGAGATTGACCCTGAAAAGAGTTCTGCAAAAGATTGTGGACTCACCACGAGAGAACCAGGATACCTTCGAAAACTTATCAAAGCTAAACAAATTATATCCATGTATTTTTGTTGGTTGTTATTAAAGGAACCATGCAATTGGAATCTGACGTCACACAAATCACATTCAGAAAAATCTAGTATGATTACCATATCTGTTGTGACAGAAAACACACACATTAAAATTATTGTCTTGATAATGTTGGTAGACGTGAAAAATAAATTTGATATTTTAAAACTAAATATATTTAATCGCACTTATGTTGCAAAAAAACGGATAGCGATAAATTATAATTTCAGGCACGATTATGGGAAATAATTACCAAGCTGTTATTACTTTGCAAATAGATAATATTTTTCCATCAATTTTGTAAGATAACGAAGTATGAAAAAATAAAAATAAACATAAAGAAACACCGTAATTGACTACATTTACGATACTTAACAAAGATATCCTAAAGTGTCCTTCTGTGTTTTTCAAGGAGGTTGTATTTTTTATTTTGTAAATAAAGTAAATAAGTTTACGCAGTTCATTACTGTAAATTTTCATGAGAACACTCTTAAAATAAACTATTTATTTTACGGATCTAATTCGCGTGTCATTGAATCTATATTTGCATTATATATTTTCAATTTAATCCGACGTTTTGAATGCTATGCTTATGCCTGGAATCTTATGAATCGTTGGAGGTAGATGACTAATTACTGGCTTACTGACAGACGCCTACATCTTCCTGTGAACGTAATTGCTGCAACGCATTCCAAACATCGGGTTGAATTTAAAATTTATAATATAAAATGTAATGTCGACTATACGCGTTTTAGATCCGTCAAAAAATAGTTTTATTTGTATATAAGTTTACGGTTATAACAGAATGTATTCTGCTGTTAGAGTAAGTTATGATTCATCAAGCCAGCCATTCGTTACCGGTTGCACTTAGATGTAGAGGATGAGAAAATAAATTTAAATGCATGTATTTTTTATAATTATAAATTATCTATAGACACGTAAGCCATATTATGCATACTTAAATATTATATTTATATATAGAAAATATAAAAATCTATTATAACATTTGCAGTAGGAATACAGTGCATCGAAACGGGTTATCTCATTTTGTTAGTTAAAATTAAATATTTTAATAATAATATATACTTTTTTTAGTATTTTATCAATCCGGGTTCGAACCTGGGACTAGCAAATGTCAGCTAGCCAGTTGGATAGTATTACATTAGGAAGATAATATAATGTATGTATGTATGTATGTATGTATGGATGTATGTATGATGGATTGTTATTGCTTCATATGAGTGTGGATAGGGCACTTATACTATACTTAGCGATTTTATATGCGTCATATTGTATTTATTTGTGTTGTTCTCTGTAAAAAATAAAAGTACGTTGTTTTCTGTAAAAATAAATACGTTCCTATGTACAGTTTTTGCAAGTATAGAATAGAGCTAAATAAAATGTATGATAAAATATATTTATGTATATTTTCCATTGAATTTTTTTAATTCGAATTGTATGAAATTACGGTGTAAAGTGTAAAGTTAGGTTTATTTTTATTATTACTGATGACCTTGTACTATAATGCTATAACAGTATTATAGGAAAAGACTATCAATTATTGATTTTAAATTTATAATTTTATATAAATTTAGATCTTTATATAAAAATAACAGACTAATTTTCAAGAATGAATCTTATTTATTACATTTTTTTTTTATATAATATTTAATGTATGTTTTCTATTTAATTTATAATATAACATGAATTTTAATGACCTTTAACATGTATAAATTCTTTTATTATTTTATCTATCGTGTCCTACAAGCTGAAAGGCGTGAAGGCGATGCGTCCAGCCTTGCGTAATCGAACTCATTGTTCAATTATATTTGAGGACGATGGGCGCCATTTGTAACTGCGTGCTAATTTATTATTTACATACGCATAATATATATTCAGTGTCATTTCAGGTTTCAGTGTGATTTACAGAATAAGTAATCGCTACGTTATAGCCTCTTAGAGGTCTCTTTCTATAAAACGATTCGTAACGTTAGACATCTAGCCTATACTTATATTTAGAATCAAGCTGTAAACAGTATGATTTATATAAAAAGTATGATTTTATCGCTATGGTTTCTTAAACTCTAAAAAGGTTTGTATCTAAAAAGATTAGTTATGTCACGTCAGAGGGCTAGTATATTCTAAAATAAAAAAAGCCCATTAAATGTAGCTAGTACGGCTGGATATAGCTAGTACCACCTCCTAAAATATCATCTCTTAAGATAAATATCATAGGCCCAAATGTGAATCTTTTATTTCTTAAAGTATTGAAAATTAAGCTCTACCTGCCCACAGACAGGAAACGGTGAATAAATATATATGCACTTCCGGTCAAAGCAACAAATATGTTAATACAATGCGTGTGACAGTACGGAACCAGTTTTCTGGTCGATTGGACATTAACAAAGAGTGATTTTATTCAAATTTGGAAAGTCAATTATTAGTATTTAAGGTTCAATGATTGAATTTATAAATTAACCATTCGAATTATTTTTTGAAAAACGAACAAGAATCAGCAGACCTGCCATGAACTCTTATAGTAATATTACTATAATCATACTTTACAATTCGTTCAAAAAGTAATATTACTTTAATAATGTTTCGATAAGTTTTGATGACGTCATTCTAAATCATTCATTCTTTTACTATAGGATACATTATTAACTCTTACCATGAAGTGTGTTTGACATTTGAAATATTATAGTAATATTGTTTTTGTAATATTTTAGCTTTTAATAAATGCATTCATTATTTTACGTTACTAAACAATATTGTTTTATAGAGCTCATGGTACGAATTAAATTAACATTATTGTAATATTGGGTCTATAGTATTACAATTACATATTTTTTTTTAGATACAATCTTTATAACCTACTTAAAGATCTCGACCTCTCTGGAGCTAACATCAGTTTATTTCTAGAATGTATATCAAAGGCCGCATTAGTGGGTTAGTTTCAAATTTGATAAGGTAGAGAGAGGAGTGTAACCAGTTGAGGTGAGCATCAAAGCGAATTTTAAAGGGGCCTTTTAAACCTACACCTGGGTCGCAAGTCCCAGGAGCTGTTTGCACTCCTCTCCAATCCAATCCTCTGCAATGCGATGAGTCCGGCACCTACACGGTGAATGGAATGATAACAAGCTTCTTCTTATTTTGTCAGCATTGTACCTAGCTGCTCTACAGAAATATAACAGCATCAGCATCCAAACGTATTATTGTATTGGATTTGAACTGAATGGGTTTTCAAGCGTAAGTACTTGGAAATGCAATTTTGAGTTTTGTGAATCTGAAACAAACTTGCGTGCAATCATATTTCGTCTTATGAACTGTACCATCCTTCTTTTTAAGGTTCTATTAGTATTTGTTATGGGTGGTTAATACATGAAAGTATGTATTTAATACATTGTCTATGTATTTTCAAGTATCAAAAGTGTTTATAGCGCTATTTGGTATATTCTGTGATGTTACAAAACTCAAAATTGATTACTAGACACCGTTATGATAAAAAATGTCATTGAGTTGAATTAACTTAGCCAAAATTTTAAAGCTTAATCGATTTATCGTATAATGCGGTAAGATCGACCCTATTATTACGGGACATAACGGGTACGGTTCCGTCCCGTTCTGCTGATTGTTTCAACTCCACATTCCCACAGCCAAGGCCTATATACAAACTCTCTATTTCCATTTATATATTCAAACAGAAATCACACCATTTGCAACTTCATTTGACTTACAATAGTCTATAAAACAGTTAAGTAATTTGAAAGCATTATTAATTCTTCCAATTATTTTTTTAAACGACCTTTACGAATAGGAAGTTGTGACACGTTCACACTATGAAAATGTTATTTCCCTTGTAATTTTATTACACGTGGAAACGCGTTTCATAACATTATTAAAAAGACTATTAAACCACATTCAATTATAAAATATATTTATTTAAATCTAGTTGGCGTACGATATATAATAACTGCCGACTTAAAGAAATTCTGATTCTTATATATAAAATTTTTGATTTCTTATATATGCAATAATGTTCTATCACGTATGTTTTGAAGAAATTTAAAGAACACGTGTACAAAATATGTATTAGTAATAATGTCAAAATAAGTTACCCGGCTGTATGTACCTCAGTGTATCGGAATTAGCCCATCTAGTTTCGAAACCATTCGGGGTTTTTTTACTATGCGTTCAAAGCATGGCGGACTCGTCAACTGTTCACGGTCATACAGCCGGGAAAATATATATATTATATAATATTAATAATGGTTCGCGACAGTTTAAAGATAAAAAAAATATGTAAAAATTAATGTATTACCTAAAAATGTGTTATATTACATGAAGTATATCACATCGCAACTCCGGCGCTGCGCAAGAGTGCGCCGGAACGGAACGTCCATTGTTTTACATATTATCTGCACGATCCGAAGCTGATTAGTGTCGATGTCCAATTTAACTAGCGTTTGTTATATTTCGTAATAACATTCACACCTACATTTGGTTCAGCTCGTGCTCTTTTTTTATAACCACCAAAGGATTTAGCGTGTAAACGAAAACCGATACTTGTGTCTGGACACACAGAGAAATAAGACTTTTGGGCCCATTTTATTTTTCAATCTCCTAAGTGCAGTTCAACTAGTGGTCTAATATTGATATATAAGAATGTTGTTAGTGAGCTAGTATTCTTAGCTAATTGGTGGAGACTCTTACAGGATATTTTTCAAAATAATGCCTAGATTTGGTAATGGAAATGAGCACAAAATCGTTATAATTGTAAATTTATTTTGTTATTATATACTGATATTTAACATTGATTTTCTTAGAAGTATGTTATATAAGCAAAATTGCACCATTTACGGTACAGTAAAATTTAATAATATACTAAAATTATAATAATTAAACAATAATAAACTACCAAAATATAATTAAATTTATAACCAGCATGTAGAATATCATTACAACTGTAAATATTAACGGTGTTTACAAAATCGAGAGGCGATAAGACCCACTTTATTTAGTTCTCAGACGAAATGCATAATTGTAACGCTTTTCATTATACGCTTAATAACAATTGGATTCATTGTTACTTATAAAATACACAAATACTTGATATATATATTTATGATGAGATTTTTTAGAAACCAAAAAGTGTAGTATTCTGTATATATTTTTGTGGTGTGAGAAATGTCACCTTTATGATACATGAAACATAATCCCCTAAAGAACTCCTGACCCACCTGTATCTCCTCAGCACTCAGGACTCCTCTGTACTATCTCAGTACTCTTCCGTTTGGTACTGTCATCCAAAACCCTGAAATCTAACAGAATGAAGCTATTTCATTATTCAATTAACTAAGTGCTAAGTCAACTAGCGTAGGTTCTAATTTGGCATTGTGAAAAGGCTGTTAGTGAGATAATGACTCTATTTCACTATTTCTTGGGGTCAAGTAGTGAGTCGTAGATTGTATAATAAAATGGGCGTAATTGACGTTTCAAATATGCGAGAATAATACAATACATTAATTATAAGAAAAGACGAGGTACGGTTATAGTTATTTGTATATATTTTTTACGATATAGTTTTAGAATATTAAATGTATGAAACGACAAAATAATAAATATGAAGGTATGAAGCTCCTGTTTTGGCCTTCTCGTTATCCGTTATGGAATTCAAGAACCGTTACTTCACTTATATCATTATATCTGATCTAGTTTAGATAATATCAACGAAGGAAACTGGCTGTGGAAGTAGAGCATTATGTTCTATCGTTATACGTTCTTGTGTATATAATATTGTAATCATATTGTAGACAATCACGAAGTTGCAGCGAGTCACGACGCGTAAGTAGTGTGCATTTTCTTTTCATGGTATCTGCGCATGCGGCGTTAACTTCTCGACTGTCAGCTGATCCTATGATTAGAATAATCTATGATATTACGTCACAATTTAAATATCTAAACCATGACGTCACATAATTTGTTTCGTTTGTCTAGTTAGGCGTGTCCTTTAATATCAATTCAGTCGTTCCTCTTGTTTTTAATTTGTATGACTTCATATATTAAACGTAATTTTTAAGGTTTGCTTTGTTTATATTTGTATGACGTGGTATATTAAAATGTCATTTCTATCATTTGTCTTGTTCTATATTTGTATGACGTCAATTCTTAAATGTCATAGAAATTACATTTGTTTATGTTGCAGCGAATGAAATGTCTGTTTCTAAGGTCTTATGGTGTAATTATGTATATGTAATGTTCGAGGTCTGATGACACGTGGTATGGAAGGTTGCTTATAATTATGAAGGTCACGTAATGACTGATGAAGATGCCCAGGCACGCATTATTAATAATGTTTTAGAATGAAATAATAATACACAGTATTTTTTTACTGAGTCACAGTTGTTAAACTACTTATCTACATACATGTTGAAAGTTTCTTTAATTTAAGTTTCGTGTCGCATTGCATGTGTGTGTGTGAAAGTGTTTGACAATTCACACCACTAAATATCTAGAGATGCAAAGCGGGAAAAAAGTAGATTAAATGTACCGTGAAAATGACAGATTGTGAAAAATAAACTGTTATTTCATTTCTTCTGTAAATAACACTACTTGAATTATTATTTTTTTAAATCATGACTCTTTGTTGGCATGTACCTCATGTCAAATAGGTATCTATAATTGGTGCTTTTAGGCTAAAATCGATATCGATATTTTTAATTGGTTTGAGAAAACTTCACTACTCTTTCTAGCGATATGAAAGTTAATATTAATATTCTGTGGTATATTTTTAATAAAGTTAAAAGCATAAATTGAAAACATTTCCTATAATAACATAGAAATTAATTCATTTGATATGTAAATTTATAAATATTTATTTAACTGGTGTGTGTTTATTTCTGTGTCATTGTTTTATAAAAATTGTTAATATTTATTGAGTTACTCATAGATATAACGTATAAGTTACGATTATTGACTTTAATGAATAATATTATTTATAAAAGGTATAGTCATGTGTATTCATTTCTTAAATAACTTGTATAAATATTCATTTCAAGTACATCACTACGCTGGCATTTAAAGAAATTTTTCTACCCTTCTTCAAAGTGACAGACAAAACTAAAGTGACAACCAAGTGACATTCCATAAATTATTTATATATATCTTATATACAATACAAATAAGTCCATGGATCCAGATCTAATAAATTTCTCTTAATAATATGTAATAAATAGAATGTTAAACCATTTGATAAGAAAAATACTGGTTTGTGATTTACCCACTTTTTGGAGTAGATTCGATGTTTAAGTTGCTTATTGAGTTCCAAAGTGAAATCTTTATTAAGCATCTTTTAAACCATCACTACACAGCCACAGAACTCGTTTATATTCTATAGATGTCCAAATGTTCGTATTACATGCAATTGACATTGCCAATGTTCCGGACGCTTTCTTCGTATCAAGGTTGTTGCTCTCACCTATACTAAGCTTGATAATACGATACTTTCCAATACAAATTACTCTAAAACTTGAGAAAACATTGATAGCTTTCAATTGTCAAATGCAATTGACAATTTGAGAATATTGATTCTTTTCAATTGTCATGTTGAAAATATTGATAGCTTTCAATTATCAAATGCAATTGACAAGTTGAGATAAGTTTTAATGTATTCTGTTTATTTATATAATTGATGTTAAATAATCGAATATTTTCTATTATGTATATTAAGTTTAGACATAAATATGTATAAAAAGTCGTTTATGTTATTAATAAAACAAGAGTTAAGTGTTTTTAAATTATCATGTTTAAGCTAGGGGGGCCGTCTATACGGAAAATTGTAGGTCTTTTAGGAATTGATTCGAGTATAAATTATAGGACCGGTATTCAAAGAAAAAATGGTCAATAAGAAAATAATTGATGACTTTCGATCTTTTAATTAAAATAAATAATAATTAAACAGTTCTCTACAAGTATACAAAAGCATTAATAAAGATTTATGATTTTATGCATACTAATGACGTAAGTGCGAAACGCATTGTAACCAATGAGATGTAGGTTATAAAAAAAAATAAGGCTACATACATTTGGACGCTAAGAGATTTAATATTATGCTTGCAATGAACATCGTTACCGTAATATAACGGTTTTATCATAACCTTTTCATATTTTTACAGCGTGAAACGAATTCACAGCTTTTTTTTTAATATATCCCACAGCTACGATTTGCAATGGCTGCTTGTTTATGTTTTAGGCAGAAAGGATAATAGATGAACTACTTATATTGTATAAATATACATAAAATAACAAATTTATTCTCTTGTCACTGACTTTTACCAAAGTAATCATCAATTATACATGTTATTTACCAAAATAGATACAAGTGACTGTATCTTTTAGCGCAAGTTGAAAGGACAATGGATGATGAACTTCAAATATCGTATAAAAATTATAAATAAACAACCAATTTCGAATATCTTACTTAAATAGATTTCAGGTTAAAACAATCATTAATATTTACATATTAAACACCAAAATAGATATGAATACTTTTAAAATCAAAACACAGATATAGTTATCTGATTTAAATTATATTTTCTATACAGATTTCTCAACAGCTGTAACATTTTTCTTATAATTAAGTCATTATATTACAAAGATCTCACGAACTGCTACGTATTTATGTTGTCATGCTACTAGCTAGTTGTTTTTACTATGCTTTGCCGGATGTAGTGACTGCTGGCTAGAGCATGACTGGATTAGGAAAACGTAGTGTACGACAGTACCCTTAGTACGAGTTTTGACGTAACAGAACGTTAATAGTTTTAGAGCAGTCACCAAACGAGTTCTTGGTTGTGATTGGTTGTTATTTGGTCGTGATTATTAGTAAACCAATCACAACCAAGAACTTGTACTGTTAAACTTTTCCTAATGTCAAAACTTGTACTAAGGTTACTATACCGCAAGTACGAGTTTTGAGGTTAGGAAAAATTTGACAGTACGAAATGACTTTTGTGTTTTACGAAACTTATAGGTCAAATGGGTTCAAATTTTAATTCATCTGTCTTAGGTTTATGCAAATATTTTTGTAATGATATGCACTATAGTAATATACTATTTTTTTACTCGTGGTAAATACAGACTAAAAACACTATACTGATATGCCTTTCTTTTTAATATGGGGGGTGGATAAAATAATATTTCATTTTTCTGTTTACACGATTCTTGAGCAAAATAATCTAATCGATATATAAATAGAAATCAAATCCGTGAAAAATAGTTTCATATTAATATAAAACAATCATATGTTTTATTGATAAAATATCAGGGAAGAATAAGAGAAAGAATGTTTAACCTTCTTTCTTTTGAAAGCGAGCTGTACCGTTCGATAAAAAGTAAATTTACTATCATTTTACTATAGAATAGACCCTGCGGTTACAAAAATAACAGTAGTGGGCTGATATTGATCGGTTGTTACAACCTCTGTACTTACTTCCCACGAGGTAACAAGCGGCCAAGGTAATTGTGCCATCAGCTATTTGTTTTTGTTTGTATTCAAAATGACTTTAATTTTTTTTTTTAAATATGATAAAGCACTGGAGCCGGATTAATAAGGCCCAAGAATAAATAAATATGCTTGATGCTTAATTTCAATGTTGTTTTAATTTACTTTTAAATTATTTTAAATCTTTTTTTAATATGATAATCACCTGGAGTTAGGTATTTAAATAGTAAGCTTAATAGCTAATTTTCATATTTCGTTAAATTTACTTTCAGTTTCTTTCAGCGTATTTTTAAATATTTAATAAAGCACTGGATTCGTGTTAGCAAAGTCTAAAGAGACGAAGCTTCTTTAGGCTTTACTAACACGATGTAAGGCTTAAGAATAAGTGTATTTGATATATCTTTCTATTCCTTTTAAACGCTTTTAGTACATAATTTCCTTTGTACAAACGATCGTATATAAATTGAATAATCGAAATAAATCTTTTGTATGGTGTTTTAGAAAAAGTGTATTAAAACTATACTTACTAACACTTGCTCTTTGTTCTCTATTTATAACAAGACAAAGGATTTAAATTGATTATTTCTTGAAAAAATATTTAAATCTATGTATATATTTGAAAATGTCTATAACCTCTAATTTTTTTTTCAAACTACGCGGTATATCTATGCATATAAATTGATATTGCAACAGGAGCAAACACACACACATACAAACAGAAACACACATCATCACACACACACATAAAACAGACACACACACACAAACAAGTATATTTGTGTTAGTAAATGCAATTATTAATTTACAATAATTTTAGTTACTTTCATTTCAAATAATAATTTAGCTACTTTATACTAAATTGTACGATGTTTTTATTTTGTCTGTCTAGTAAGTAAATGTACAATAAAGTTTCAGGTATTCGTACAGTCATGTTTTAGTGGTATGTAAGATTGTATGATAACACACACACACGTTGGTACAAATGTGTCGTAACGAAGATGACAATCTAATATCTCATGTTTATTTTAAATCATAAGAAACTCCTTTTCCAGTTTTTTTTCGTAACGATCCTTGAGCTTTCTACTTATTAACATGAAAAGAAATGTTTTAAAATTATGTAATATAGAAAATGTATATTAATATTGAGTATTATATAATAATTTAAATATATAATATAATATTATAAAAGTGAAAGATATTTATTCGTTCGCTATATTTAAGTGACATGTTTGTATATTATTTATATATTCCAAATGACGGTATTGAGTTGAATATAACATATTTGATTCTAAACTATGATTATTGATAATATTTGTTTACTTATAAATATATATAATAAATCATTCCGATGTTGTAACAACGAGTAGTAAATCTTTAAGGCGCAATAGACGGACAGGTATTACAATAGTTGCACAAATATGAGCGAAGATCTTGACCCACATAGTTTATTGTTTAATAAAAACAGCTATTAATTACTTTGTTGGATTCACTTTTGTTACTGACTAACTGACTCACCCCGAATTTGTCCGCAAATATTAAAATGTCTTAATTTATCAAAAATGACAGTTAGTTTTTTCGAATTTAGAAACAGATACTAGTTGTATTTTTTTTAAATTTGGATACAGATAATAATAGTTTTAATTTTCGTTTAAGCTGAAAACAATTACTTACAAAATTTTCAAAAAATTACTACAAATTATTCCATTAAAAGTTTATAAAAGGAACTTTCTATAATTATAATATTTATTCTAAACTGCGTACATAGAAACGTCATTAAAAAGATAAAATTAATATAAAAAATATAGTGTCCAAGATTCTGAGTAGCACTTGTTAAGTTCTAAATGTCACGCTACACACGGCTGGACAGACATTTAATAATAACTTATTAAACGGTCCAATTACTAACCAGTAATAACCAATTAATTGGAATCACCAAGTAATGTGCTGAAAAACTGTAAATATTCAGCCAGTTTTTAATAACTTACTTGATATTATTTGAACATACACATTTATAAACTTTTATGGTCGTGTTTAATTTTTTTTTTTTTTAAATAAATAAAAATAAATCGATACTCTGGGAAATCGTCTATTCGTTCTACCAATTGAGCTACCGTATCGGTATACGGTACGATACTTTGCGGGGCTCGTACCGGTTTATTTTGCATATTTATTAAAAATTGACTTCAGATTGCAGATAGCCGTTATGCTATCTAAGATACGCAATGTTACTTTTGTATTACTTTTACTTAAAATGTATCTGTAGATAAGTTTCGTTAAACCAAAACCATGGATAGATATTAAGATAGAAATGTCATTTTAATGAGGAGTCATTTTAACATCATTATAATGACTTTAATATGACAAAGTAAACAATAGGCTCTTTGGTGTGGAACTCGGTAACAAATTTATATTTTCTCTCAGTTGTACTTTGAATTTCACCTATAACCCATCATGCCTCGTAATGCTTCATTGTGACAAACAAAAGTACGGCTGTCTACAACATAGTAATATAAGCTTTATCTAGTTTATAATAAGGCTAGAAATGCCATGACATTCTGCTACCGGGATATGCGTGGAATCACCTCGTACATATAAAATCACATTGTCACGAAGTTAGACTTAGAAGTTTACTGCTTTCTCAGTCATATTTAAAAATAAACACAATAATTAAAGCAAAACAAAAATAAACATAACTTTCTTTCTTACGCTAAGATTAAAAGATTATCTGTAATAATAATCTGTGGTTATGTTAACTAGTGATGTTATATAATATTTTTGAATCGGTAATGGTTAATTAAATCGGTAATGAATCGTAATGAATGCGAGGAAGTAGTGATTGACTACACGCACGGCTGTCAATTAGGAAGCAAGACAGATTGTTGCGTTGAATCAATATAATGATTTATCTTTGATTTGACTATTTGTATATGTTTTATAAAATATTTACATTTTATTATAAAAAAGGAATTAAAACACGAAACTGTTTATTATTTTAACACAGATAAAATAAAGATAAATACGTGTGCATATTATTTGCAGGATTTTGACAGTTTTTAATATAGTTAAAGACAGCATGTTATGTTTATAAATTATTGTTGTAGAGTATGTACCTAGGTTAGGTTACATACAGATAATAGAGATAAACTAGTAATTATTGAATAATGCAAGTGAGAGCGCATGCAAATTATAAAAAGCATGGTCATTGTGTGAAGTGGGTACTTATGATGGGTTGGCAGCTCTACCTGCATTAACATCAATTACTTACTTTCCATTTTCCGATACGTTCTAATAAATAGATGCAAAACTGCATTATTTTCCGGCTCTACATTAGGAAAGGTATGTGAAAGGGGATGGAGAGGAGTTGAGAGTCTTACTCTATTATCATCGTACAAAATGATTCAGTATCTACTTCATACTGATATATGGTGATATTTCTCTATTCAGCTTATATCCAAACTGCATACAAAGAGCTAAGATTTGAACTTAAGAAATTTTAAGGTTCTCAAGGAATGCTAACAGATGTGCTCTTTCCTTTGTTGTTATTATTTTGAATTAATATATTTGTAAATAAGGTTGAAAAAAGAATCTATAAAATGTTGTCTCAATCATGAATTAAGTTCTTTTTGCATCGATATATTTCCACTAACAATCTTTGCTATTTAACTGGGAAAGTAGAGATTTATAGTGGTGCTATTTCTGTACAGACAGATCTCTAGTTTTCTATTATATATATTTAAATTATGAAGTACGTGCGCTGAATATCTTACGTGTATTATACTACACAATATGTAAATTCCATCTCAAATAAAACGTGCCAGTTTGTTGGAATTTAATAAACTATGTTAAAGTGTTAAACATTTGAATGAATAGTATAATTACTATTTATTACAATGTTATATTTGTTTGTTATTATTTGAATAGTATTTATTATTAGTCTAGGTTGTGTGTCAAAATTGACAAATGTAGCCAAAAGTATTATTTCTGAAATGAAGATAGGTTTCTAGCATGGGTCAGAATATAGTATGTAGAAAGTGGATTAAATTAAGAATTTCTACCATTTGAAAATACTCAGTTATAATGACAATCAAATGATTAAAAATATTATTAAAGTATGTGTAAAAATGGCTGTAAAATTTAGTTTGAGAGTCGCATGACTCATAATCTAATATAAACTAACTTAGTCGTAAGCGTATGTTGGACAAGGCTAGCTAGTTTCAAATATTTCCAAAAGTACCAACATTAAAGTCAACATCATATTTTTTTTTTAATAAACATGTTGTAACAAATATGCCATTATTTGTGTAAAATATCCTTTAAATATCACGAAGTTTTTTAATTATATAATTCTATCAAGTTTTCGACTATTTAAACGGCTTTTAAATTCATTATTTATGCAAGGTATTTATAATTGATTTCTTGATGACTTAACATAAAGCGAGATTCAGATTTAATCAGTCAAAGTAACTGTATATTTTATAATAAAAAACATTAAATTTGACAAAATACATAAAAATATTATCAACTAAAACAAGTTACTATTGCAAAATTGTTTTCAAATAATTGTACAACTATTTCGTAATTTCTAGGTATACCTCAATAATAACTTCCACTTTAATAAATTACTAGTAACTGCTTATTTAGATATCCGCTGCGGTAATAATATCTTAGTGACCTGTTGGTGTAGTGACTAGTGACCCTGGTGCCAGTGAGCAAAGATTATAGGTTCGATTCCCACATGGGACAATGCTTGCTCGATCCAAAGATTGTTTTTCTTATTCCGGTTGTACCTACTTCGTGTCTATTAATTTATATGTTTGTGAAAACAGAGGCATTGCATATTTTCTAATGCGGGAGCTGCTATTTAATATATATTTATATATTAGGAAGAAAAAAGTTTTTCTATAATATACTTGAAATAAATGATTTTTTTTACAAAACTTTAGCGACTCAATGTAACCAAATGGAATTTATTTGCCTAAAAATAGATTTAAAAAAAAACATCATAAAAACCTTTAAATTGACATCCGATGAAAATCGCCTTGCATATCGAAGCTACTCAACAGACGCGACACGAATGATCATTTGATACAGTTGGTCATTTGTGTCGCAAAGTTATAAACAATTTATAGCTTTGCGACACAAATTTAGAGTATAAATTGAATACCATAACGACCATAGAGGACACACTGCTAACAAACACACATACAAGTATAATGCATAGGATTGCCATAATATTGTTAAAAATAGTTCCTTATTACGTACTGTTTTTCATCACTTATGGTTTACTATAAAATCAAAAGGTAACGAAATATTATTCTCTATAAAATACTGTCTGTTTTCCTACTCAGACAAAAATTTACTTTATTTATTGTTAAAAAAGTTGGCAACTATAAATGTGTAGTCTATGGCTCTGCATGCAGTTGTCTTATCTATGTTTGTTAGACAGATCGCGGTAAATCTATTTGGAGTAAAATTTAAGGGAAATGTGCCAACTGGAATAAATTGGAAAGCACGCTTTCGTAGCAATAAAATATAAAATAAGTATAAAACTCCTAAAATAAATATAAACCTTATAAACATAAGGTTTAAATTGTTGTCTTGATCGTAAAGAAATGAATAAACTGTCAATTAAACTGACAACTGGTGTGTGTATTTACCGTGAGGTATTTTTATGTGTCAACAAATGGCCCCGACCCCGTGCATTATTTTCCTCTTTAAAAGGTTTATTTATATTTCTGATATGCAGGTTGATGTCATGTGTATATATGTGCAACCTTTTGATTTAGTAGAACGTTTTTATACAGCTTTTCAAGCATTCCTGACATATTGTATTTAGACATGCATTTTTAAATATCGTACAATTACAATTATATGACTAATGAAGACTTTATTATTAATTATGTTTATCTGCTTATTCATCAAACTTTCGTGTATTAAAAAAATAGAAATTCTTATAGAAAGCTATTTCTGATACATTCGAATTCAATATATAAAGGTTATACGTCACGTATTTAATTTTTTAAACTGTATTTTTATCCTGTCAAGTCAAGACTGAAATTAATCGTCTTTATAGTCCTGTCATGTCAGAAATATTTTTCAATAAGGTCAATGAAATAACTGCTTTGTGTTAAATATGTATTTAATTGCCTATCAATTAAAAAAAAACAAATTGCATTGACCTTAATTATATTTAACGATTAAAAACATTGACGAAGTAAACACGATCGTATAAAATACTATTAGTAATTAATAAAGACTGTTTTGTCTGTATATTATTTTATTCTTATATTAAATACATTTCCGTTTAGTCAAATTTCAAGTGAATCTGAAAGTGTGTGAGTAATTTGTAAGTTTACTCACAGACTGCTTGTTTCTTGACTCGCGTCCGGTTACAACGACATTCCAATATTGTGAATAACATTTCGATTTTTTTATAAATAATGAATAAGAATACTGTTAATTCTTTAATTCTTTAAAGGTGTTATTTTTAATAACTTGAAATTCATAGCTAAGAAGTTACCTAGAGTATAAACGTCAGATTTGCCGAAGGTCTCGTTAAAATAACGGTAACTAATTACGTAAGTTAGTTTCCGTTAGTCTGACACCCTTTACGGAACTATTAATAGATCTTGATACTTGCATTTCGTTATATTATAAGTCTTGGTACTTGAAGTCTCACTAATTCAATATAATAAATCACAAGCATGATAAGGAAGTGGGGTTTTGCAATATAATTGTTAATTTATAGAAGCATATTTTAAGTATTACATCATTTAAGTGGGCGTATGTTGTAAGTTAAGTCTATTGTGCCTTATAAGTCTAAACAATATTAGTAAATGTATTTTAGATGATTCCATTTTTGACATGAAAAGAGGGAACGACAACATTCTAACATTATCCAATATTACAAACAATACCAACTACAATATGAATTATATATGTTTTAATTATACTTACATTGTATTGATTAAACGCCGATTTTAGTTAAAGGATTGAGGAGGGTAGATGGAAAAAAAGCACATGAGACTTCATTGATTTTTCATAAATAAAAAAAAGTTAAAATTTTACCTTATAATAACCCTTTCAAAGAAAATCGATAGAAATATAGATAGAATATAGAAGATATATATAAGAAATATAGATAGATAGAAAGGGCGATAATCTCAATAATTATTTAAATATAAGAGTATAAATATTCTTGCGTTTACAAGAAATGAGAAAAAAGTTTTAAAAGCAAATACCTATTCTAAGTTTTTTTTATTTTATTCTCAAACTTCACGATGCAAATTATTCTCCCCAGATAAAAAAAAATAGAAGACTATGATATTAATTACGATATTAAAAAATATGATAATATATTTACTGTGAATAAATTTTAGTTATATATAATAAAAAAGCAGTACCCACCTCTGTTTTTATCTGTGGGAGAATTTATTGTTGACAAACATTAAATATATATATATATATTAAGATCTAGGTAAAGCAGATCTAATGCTAAATATGTTCAGTCAGTTGTTTATAATTCGTGTTGCAACTCGTATTCAGGTAGGTAAGCGATGCTTGTAAAGGCGAAAGCTTGCAAATAATTACGCGGGCGCTAATGATAATGGAGTGACGTCACTGATTATAACCTGAACGCCATTTCATATGTAACTATTAATATATATTTTTATAATATAAATTATTTTCCATAACAGTTTTTTATGTAATATATATTGTTTTCCTTACGTTGAATGGAATTAAGCAGGTCATACACCTACTGTTGTGCAAAGGCTTCCTTAGTCAGACCCCAACATAATATTATACTAATATTTTTGTACGGCCAGGAATTGAACCCGGGAACTTGATGTATTATAAAAAAAAACAAAACATCTCGACTTAATGACAAATCATCATACTGTCGTGTCATCATATCTACATTTTGATTTCTCAGGCCTATTGTAAAATAACTAAGTAGTATATAATTTTGGTTAACACTTAAAAAGGGATTTATTTGTGATTTAAACTTACTTACTCATAATAATAGTTGCTGAATCGCCTATTGTTGTGATTTAAGTATAAGTTACTTGATTACTTAAATTATTACTTAGTAAGAATTAAGTAATAGACAAAAGAATAACATGTATGGGCCAGTACTATAATTGAAATAAAATATTTTGTAGCATTTTCATACGTCAGTACTATAAATGAAATAAAATGAAGAATAGGTTTTTCTATATACAAATAATTTGACTTCACGTAACGTGGGTTTTACTTCAAAATAAATAATATTCATAGACACAGCTACTAATATCAGAGGGAATTTTGTTCTCAATCATGCTTTATCTCAAGCTTTATGAACTAAATACATATCGCATACAAAGTAATACAGATTTTGAAACATTGTAAATCAACATTTTACATATAGAATGAGAATATAGATACTGTACCTATAGCTCAGTTTGTAGAGCGGCGGGACGGTTTCTCAGAGGTCGTAAATTCGAATCCCAGCTCGTATAGCTTTATTTTCCATTCTTTATTTATTTAAGCGTAATATGGCTATACATGTATATAGATTCTCAAACATGCAAAATATAATACGTATTTTGTAACAAAATGTTTGTGTTCAAATAAAATCTGTTGCTTTCACATGGCAATATCTTACAAGGAAACTGTTGTATTCACGATCAAGTTCAGACCTCTAGCTCTGGAAGGGCCGGGCATTGACCTGAAGGCGCCGGAGCACATACCACGAGGTAAAAATAGACCGCGTCTGCGCAGATTTGAAATACTTGCAAACCAGGAATGCATGAGCTACTGTGTATTGAAAGAATTATATAATTATTGATATAGAGTGCGTTAGATAAATAAAAAAACAGATTAAATTGATTTTTTTTGTTATGAAAGTTTCTTTTTGTTTTATTAAGTGAATTTATAAGATTTTATGTATCTTATGAATTTCATATGTAATAAATTATATAAGTATTCATTAAAAAAAATAACTTATTGGTGCTTTCAGTAATAAATTGATACTTTCTAAATTAGTTATGACTATAGTAAATAAATTTAAACGATTATTATGTAAGAATGTATTTCCATTTAATATGTATCTCAATAAGTATTAATTTGTAACATGTTATGTAAAAAGTATTACCCGTATCTTCTGTAAATTACAGAATTTAAAAGAGAAAACCTTAAAGGAAAAAATAAATAAAACCAAATAAGTCACTATGTATGTCAACCAGCGGTAATTTCAATCCAATGATAATAGCTTTTACAATCAAAAACTGAATTAATAAGTCACGGAACGCTGAAAGGGATCCCAGCGGCGTGACAAAAGACGTCACGTCAGTAATACATAATTATTAATTAACATACAAAGCTATCGCCCACGAGACTCGGGCATAATACTGACTTACCATTTACGGCTCGTAAGATCCCGTGCCCCTAGAACGAGTTTTAACGTTACGAAACGTTGATAGTTTTCGAGCAGTCACGCAACGAGTTCTTGGTTGTGATCGGTGATTACTTTAAATTTGTAGTAAACCAATTACAAACAAAACTTGTTCCGTGATATCTCGAAAACTATGAACGTTTCGTAAAAGCTTGTACTAGGGGTACTGCAATCAATACCTTATGGAGCGGCTTATCTAACTCCATCTAGAATAAATTGAGCTGGTTTCGAATGATTGGTTCGTTTGTTTTAGTTATATATGTGTTCAGTATTTAGTTATAATATAGCTAAGCTGCCCGCTGCTTTGCTTCTATGAAATGTTTCGATCGTTCTTCCTGACGTGATAAATCTTTTATTTCTAACAGTTATATTAGAAGAAATAAGGTATTAGAAAAGAACTCCATCTAGTCATCTGTTGTTTGGTGTTCTCCCGTAAAAATAAGAGAATACTGAGAGCAACTATGTTTTGAGTTCTGAGTTCTGCCATGTATCAAAATCGTAACAATAAAAAAAACCATGTACAGATTTTGAATAATGTTATTATACTATTATATAGTTTATATAAAAAATATACACTTGGTAATTAATTTAAAATTATAAAATAATGTAAAAATATCACTTATATCATTTCCTACAGCAATTATCAGATAGTGATTCATCCGCAAAAAATTATGGTTAAGAAACACGCAATCACAAAACCGGTAGCCATATTGAGGTGAGGGTCTGTGAGTCTGGTGCTGGAGACAGCGTGAGAATAGAATGTAACACAGGACATAATGAGATCAAACGTTAACTATGCCCTGAATCTATACTTATGTGCTATGGCGTATTGGTTCGAGTTTGTCATTTACCATTTATTTTATTTTTTTTAATGTTTTTTTTTTATAACGTCTTTCTGTATTAAGATAAGTAATTCCTATGTCCTGGTTTCACAAATATAAAAGCATACCCATACTCAATTCAACTGCACCACACAAACATTTGTCCCGTCTGGGAATTGAAACCGTCATCTTTGGGTCAGCATTTAGCCTCACTAACCACTAAGTAACAAGCCAGCAAATAAAGGCACACCTCATGCCACATAACACATCGTGTCGTATCGTGTTCTTGAAGTTTTCTTTACGATCCAAATAGAAGCAAAAATATTTGGAACTGATATTCCAAACTCCAAAATTGATAGAAAAACATCAAAAATGTAAACAATACGCACTGAAAGAAGTTAATTTCACGCCAGCTATTTCTCTGATGATTTCATTATATTATGTGAATCGTGTGATCTGAATCTGAGGATAGAACAATGGACGAGCTGTCTCGTTCTTAGAAGGTCTAGTTCAAGGCCCAAGTACATCTTTATATTATTTTACCCCATTTGCTGTAAGTCACCAGGAAATTATTTTTATTGCAGCCTATGAGTGATTCTATCAGAATTCCTTAGGGTTATGTAATATGATTGACATTCAAATTTATAAACATTACCGATTTTTAAAATGGTTTCTTAAATGACGACGACTTTTAGTTGGTAACTAAAATGTATAATCTATACACAAAATATATTTATAACTTTACTTAAATTTTTAGGTACTGTTTATTTTTTTAGGATTGCGATAAATGTTCGTTTTAAGACTCAATTAAGCAAATGTAACTGTTTTTTAATTTATCCTATAACTCAAATCATTCACGATGAAAAGTGGTATATAGTTTCAGAAAATTAGTAATAGTAGATATTTAATTGTTATGTGTTTAGTAAAATAATAAGCTGTAAGTAATATAAGAAATTTTTCATAACCGTACGACGCGGAAATCGCTGGTATAAGAAACTTAGCTAAAATTCACCTATAAATATTAAAAGTTATTTTGGTTTTAATATTTTGCATCACGGGCTAATTCAAATGCATCAGTTTGTTGATTATTTTAGCAAATAACGTTGTGAAATCCAACCATTCATATTTTTCTCTCAGACAAACAATTGCATTCATAATTGAGTTAAATTCAATGCTCGTTGACACCACCTTTCATAATACAATAATGGCTGCGATTGCACAGATAGTGACCGATGACCTGACTTTTGATTAACATTTAGGTCAATTGTGGTGTGATGTTTTATAATATATATAGAACATTTTTAACTTTTTTAAGGCTTTACACATATCTACTTAGTTGTTGACTCTTTGCGCCCATTTCGTTATCTAAAACGGCGCACTATTTGACCCCAAAAGATAAGAGACTTACACCAATCAGACGGGAGCTTGAGCTCTATAACAGCCTTTTTACAATGCGATGCTAGTACGCTAGTTGACTTAGCTCTTAGTAAATTTAACAATGATATGGTTAAAATTTTGAACCACAATTAACAAGGAGTTTAATATGTTACAAAATACTACAGTATCATGCTGGTTCTATTAGAAAACAAAATATAAATATAACATGAATAGAATAATAGAAAACACCTGTTTTAGTGACATCCTTCCGACCAGACGTTTTTTTGTTTGGACTCAATGTTGCAGTGAAAATGGCATAGTTAATTTGTCTATTCATTCAAATTTAAGGCCGTGTCCTAGAACGTAGATCGTGATGTAGTATTCAGTTAAATAAAAACAGTGAACTAAATTGAGAATAGCTATGCATATGTTATTCGTTAAATTACGGCTCTTCTACAACATTTCTATTTGTTACTATATTGTTTAATTCTTTGTTTCAGTTGCAATAAAAAGTCACGACGATGTCTTCAAAATGGAATCTTGCGTGCTTGGAGAATTTGTTCACGTTTCTGGGGTGACAAAGGTTTGTTTTATATACAGTTTTGCATACAGTTGTTATGTATTTGGAATATAAATACCATAGTTTCCGACTCTACATTATCCATATATTCTAAAAGTTTGGGATAGTTTAGAGTTTGATATTGAATTATACGAAAGACTTATATTAACAAAATATAAACAATAATTATTATTTTATTTGAATTTAAAACTGGCTTACGACAGAGATCATAGAAAATACTTATCTGTTTTTCTTATTACACTTATATATAATACTTAAATTCTTGGACAGTAAAGCATGATGTCACAATCAGCTCTGGGAGTGTCAGCTGGTGAGAGGCGGTACTCCGTGCCAGCCCACCCCATGATGCAGGACCCCCGAGGAATGCACTCAGAGGACCTGCACGCCTGGTCTATTTACAGGTGCCGTCTTAAATCCACGTGTTGTTTTAATTTGACAGTTTATTCGAGCACAGATTTAGAGTTTATTTTTCTTAATAACATATTCACTATATGAATAATAATATTTCTTCAAAGTAACAAATTATCGAATTTCACTCTGCTATAGGCAGCAAAGTAAATATTCGTAAAGTAAGTTGAAAAATTTTTTCAAAGTATTAATTATTCGTTAATTCATTCTTTTTATTGACAGGCAAAACTTAAACTCGGATTTTACCGACAGTGCTTTAGGTAGCACTGATAAAAGTCCTCTGCCATATGGAAATTTTCAGCTACGTGATACTACAGTACAATCGATTCTTTCTCATCCCAGATATGGACCGAAGTAAGTGACTCGTGGTTGGTTTATTTGGTAAATAAATGTCCCTCCATTTGTACCAAGAGCTTGTGTTCGTACAAAACCATAAAAACGACACTTTGGATATTTCTAGATCTATCCTTTAAAGAAAACTATTTGTAGATATTACCAATATTTTGCCGTATTTAGAGTTTATTGGTTACTAAAATTAGATAAAGGAATAATCCTTATATATTTTTCAGGTCAGCTCTCGGTTCTAACATGTATACGTATCTGAAATTCGGATTGCCCCGTGTTTTTCCACCAAATCACAATGGATCGCAAAGATCTGGAACGCCCAAACCTAAAACGTCTATTGGGAGCGGAATGAAATCTGTACCGAGGTAAGAAACGAAAATTATTGATTTAAATATTCTGTAAAAAAAAGTACTGATAAAAATTTTCTGGTAAAAAAATGACTGATTTAAATTTTTACATAAATGCATTTTATTCAAGAATTCAACGTCAAACTCGGGGTGTTCGAGAAAATTCTTCCGGTTACGATAGTTCTGACAACGAGACTTCAACGAATTATAAACACAGCCGCAAATATCGGTCGGATCCTGACTTTAGAATGCAAAATCTTCACCCTTCATATCAGGTACAAAGAGTATTTTGTGTACAATTATAAAGATTCAATGATTTTTCCTAGTATCGATATCGAAAATCGATTTTAGAGTTTTATACGTTTGGAATGTTATTGTTATTAATCCTTTATTATTTAATGTATTTTTATCGCACCTCGTAATCAAGATTTATTTATAAGTATATTGTTATAAACAGCACGCCACCGGAGTCCCTCTCGTAGCGATGCAGCAAGCTGGAATACGAGGAGAGGGGCACTGGACCAATAGTAGGAACAAGTCAGTGAGCGAGGCCAATCTGTTGGGTATTGACTCAAGACCAAGCAGAAATTATGGGAATAGGAGAAGCAGTGTTGCGGATTACATTCCCGACAATGACCACCAAAGGTACAACAATGGTTTATATAATTTCTCATCCAATCTTGGAATAGGCTAAGACTCGTTAAAAACTACACAGTTTGGGTTCTTTAAGTTGGCGTAAAATCTGTAGATATATTTCGTTCTAGCTACCTTATGCCGTCTTCTCACTTGGGAGGTCGGATGTCAAAGGCCGGAAGTCACATGTCAATACCTCACTCAAGAAAACATTCAACTCTCCGACCCGGCGACCATTTAGATGGATATACACATTCTGCATACATCTACCCAAATTACTATGTAAGGGTACTTTTTATTGCATCTCTGTAAGAGTTTTTGAGAATTTGTATTGAGCGATTCGTTTAATTTCAGGTTAACAATTTAGAAATAACATCACCAGAAAACAAATCAACTCTACTCGTTTCCGGACTAAGTTTCGAAGTGAAGTCCGGTGAAATATTAGCAGTACTGGCCACCTCGCAGCGGGAGGCGACTGGGCTGCTGGACGTCCTGGCCGGAGTTAGAAAGGTATGCCGCTAACGTATTCATTATAGTTTCGGATATCAAAGTCCTCACTAGAAGATCATTCCCAGAAACTATCGGGCGACATAGTTCTGAACGGTCAGCCGGTGTCGTCGTCGACGCTGGTGCGGGTGAGCGCGTACGTGCGGCGCGACACGTGCCTGTGCGGCGCCATGACCACCGACCACACGCTGCGGTTCCACGCCGCTCTGAGGGCGCCCCGCCACCGACACGACAAGATGGACGACCGGGAAAGGGTGCGTCGATACATACTACTAGCTGTTCCCGGGCATGACTTGCGATGCCACCAAGAATCTCGTCTCCTTTTTTTATCTACACCTAGAGGGCTCATTGAAGGCACGCATTTGCGATTTCTCTTTTTTTTGCGATTCCTTCCAAGCATATAAACGTCAATGTTAATGGGATTCGTTTCTTTCTCTGTCAATAATTTCAAAATATTTACAGTAATCTTATAAAGTAGCTAAGATAAAAAAAAAAAGACCAGCGTCCAAAATGGTTATAATATCTTTTACAGATTAATCTACTGATTGAAGAATTAGGTCTAGAACAAGTGAGGGACACAAACGTAGAGCGACTCACGCGGTCTGAAATTAGGCGACTGAATGTCGCGTGTCAGTTGTTACTGGATACAGCGGTACTAATTCTCGACCAGCCCACTAAGGAGATGGATATCTTCGATACATTCTTCCTGGTAGAATACCTGAGGAATTGGGCGAGTACCGGACGCGTAGTGATAATGTCCTTGCACCCGCCTACATACGAAATATTTGCGATGCTGACGAAGGTAAATTAATTGACGTGTCTCATTCATCGTGTGGTTATGTTCTGAAAATTTAAATTAAGCTAGATTTATTGCGTAGGTCGTGCTCATCTCCGCGGGTCGGACGATGTTCAGCGGTTACAGGAGGGATATGTTGCCATATTTTGCTTCAATAGATTATCCATGTCCCGCCTATAAAAATCCTTCCGATTATTATCGTAAGTACCCGAACAAATAACATTTAACATTAAAATCCATCAATTTTCATATGATCGCCACAAAATTATCAATTAATTTCTACCATTTGTATGATAAATGAAATATTTTCTACCTACTTGTGCTATGCCATGTTATGCTCTGAAGCATATGTAAATCTTTGGAAAATATAAAACATCCATATCTCCAGTGGACCTAGTGACGTTGGATGACTTGTCGGCCGCGGCGATGCTGGAGTCCTCGGGCCGCATCGAGTCGCTGGCGGGCGTGTTCGCGGGCGCGCAGTCAGCGCCGGAGCCGCCGCCGCCCGTGCCGCTGCCCGCGCCCTTACCACGAGCCAACGTCTTCGCGCAGCTGTTTGCGATGGTCGAGTGAGTTAACCAACAAGTTAATAGAGTACTAGCTACTAGCGAGCATTCTCGCTCAAGTTGTTACGTCTAGTGAGAAGTTACTGTGGTTGGAAGCCGTCGTTTAAAGTGCACTTAATCGTCAAGTGGACAATTACATAGGAGCTGGATTGTTACATAATGCTGTAGTTAAGTTTTGTGGTGCGGAACTCACAACATTGAGCAAAAGATTGAAAGCATTATTTTAGCCTTTATATTTTATTATTGTTTTAATGTATAATTTATTGTCTCTTTCAGAAAAACGTTGCTGTACACCCAAATGACTACATTATCAAACGTAATCACCAGAATTCTAATAGCGGCGATCATGTCTCTTATCACTGGGACCATCTTCTGGGATTTGCCTTCTACGGATCCTAAGGTAAGCAGTTTTTTTAAACAGACAATATTCGATGAATAAGTTTAAAACTTCCAATAATATTGACAATGAACGCCCTCGTGTGCCAGCTGACTCAGAACGACCGCATCGGCTACCACTACGCGGTGCTGTGCGTGGCGCCGTACCCCGCGCTGCTGTGGGCGGCGACGCGCGAGGCGAGGACGGCGCGCCCGCACGTGGAGAGAGACATCGCCGTCGGGCTCTACTCGCGGACCGTGTTCGTGCTCTACGACGTGAGTACTACTAACTAATGAAATACTAACGAGCCTTCTCGTGTAGATCTTCTAGTGAAGAACTATGAATGCGTAAACGAAACTAGATCTCTTAGTAATCAACTCTGAATAATTATATGAAATGTCAGTGAGCCTTCACATGAAGATGTTCGAGTGACTAACTATGGGAGAACAAACTGAAAATACACAGGGGTCGTGCAGGGAGAATTACGAATGAGTAATTATATTTTAATGTTTGAAAGTATTCGAAAAGAAAAATGTAATTCGCTTCTATTATGATACAGTGCCACTTTTAGCTGTTTGATATGACGAAGTGATTGTTACAGAAAGAAACTTTGGTATTTTACTGACTTTCGTGTGTGAAAGAGAGTGAGAGACAGAGAGAGAGGTATGAATTTTGTTGTCATCCTATATGTTTTGTTACAGCAATTCATGGAGCTTTGGTCTTCCACACTGACGTGGTTGGCATATTTGGTCCCGAGTTATGCTATGAGCGGTTTGTACGCTCAGTCGCCGGGGTCTTTCGACGGGTTCTACGTTTATTTAGGTAAAATATTAAAAAAAAACATTAATTTAAACATCATGGAAATCGTATACGCACTTATATATTTGTTCTGTTCTAGGCTACACGCTGTTATACCTAATAAGTACACAGATGTTGTGTCGAGCAGCGATATTTCTAGTGCCGATGGAGAGAACTGCGTCAGTTATGGCTGGTTTTTGTCTGTTCCTTACTACTCTCGTAAATGGCGTGTTATTACACCAGCAAGACCTACCGTTTTATGTGAAATGGTTGGAATATGTGTCACCATCGAAATGGACGATACCAGAGATTTTGAGACGAGAACTGAGTGAGATGGCGCTTAGAACTAGTATAAGCAAGGATTTGAGATGTAACAAACAGGTAAATTGGGACATAAAAGTCAGTCGAAAGTTTTTTTTATTATTTCAAACTAAAGACTACGCATTGCACTAAGCGCACACTGACCTGTGAAACGTTAAACTCTAGATGCACGGTTTCAAAGTATAGGTACGTGGAGATGAACCGATAAGAAACTCCATGGACGAATAATCAACTAGTATTAATTTTGTCAAATAAAAAAATCCATGAATTCTTGTTTCAGCGCCATCATGTCGACATCATAGTACAATCAACGTGCCAGCCGCCCAACGGTACCCAAGTTCTGTCTAACTTCGATTACTTGCGCTCCAACTACATATGGGAGTGGACTGATGATAGTTTTCTAATTGCTTTGGCTATTTTCTACGCAGTGTTCGCTCTAGTCGCTATATTCGCTTTTGTTTTCGATTGTACGAATTACGCTAAAAGCAAGGAAAGGTCAGCAAGAAAAGGTTATAAAGTTACTGCCAACACGCCTTAAGGTGCTGAGATGAGTTATTTCAAGCAAATTTGGTGCTATTTGAGTAAGCAATTATCATGTTAGTGATTCTTTAAATTAATATTTCAATATAATTCTAACAAAAAGGTTTTATTAAATTGCAACATTTTGCAAGACAAATGAAATACAATTCAATGCATATCTAAACATAGATTATATTATCGTAACAGCCAGTAGGTATTATTATTACAGGTATGTCTAAGAAAAAGCTTAAGCTCAATCTGATTGGTTGAAAAAAAAACCTCAACGTATTCTGATTGGTTGAAAAAAGCCTCAGCGTAATCTGATTGGTTGAAATAACTCGCGCCAAATAGCGGTTATTTTGCTGTGCTGCAATATTACGCCTGAGTAAATTTGTATCATTATTTCGTGTTTATTATTACCGATGTACAAAATTATATTTAACCCAATATCTTAACTATAAGATATATGTATATTAAAGAAGGCTGATTGCATAATGTCTTCCGTCCACTATTATAATGCAGCGATGTAATACATAATTGTTAAGGTATGTGCTCATTGTCTTAAAACTTGTAATGTATTATTATTGACTGGCAAACAATTTAAATAGTAACCGACGTTCGTTCCAGTTGCTCGTAGCAAAATAGAAAACCTATTTTGTTGATTTGAATAATATTCTGTTGTATATTTCTTGTATTTATCCTATTTTACTATACTTTTCTTTGTTCAATCGTTGCGCTGTTTTCGAGATTATAATTCGTTTTTTTATATTTTCATTACTTGTTAGTGTAAATTTTCAATTTAAAACATATTATTTTATATTAATATGGATATTATTCAAGTTGTTTGCCGCAGCCTGTACTTACGGTGTCTATTATTTTAAACCTCAATACATAACTTGATACTCAATATGAACGCGGTGCTTTTTACAAACTTTTAAATTAATTTCTTTTACATCTTTCTAGAAATATATGGTATTGAGTTATTTTCCGTTTTCAATGTACGTCAACGGTTTATATATCCTTTGAAGAACTAGTTAATAATTAGTACTTTTTTAATCACTTTAAATAACTCTTGTATTAGGTAATATAAAATAAATTAAAAAAAAAAACACTGCCTTTGAAAAATGCTCATATATTTTTACGAGGTTGTGTATTAAATAATATTTTTAGAATTCTTTTGGAAATATTAAAATATCCATTAAAGTGATTAAACAATATTTATTGATTATGTATGTGTAAAATGATTTAGTATAATTAATTATTAAAAGGAGCCATAATATTAGAAAATATTATTGTTAAGTTACCTTTGCTTAAAATCAAATATATCAAAATAACTATAGATTAATGTGTAATACTTTTATTTCTCAATTTACAACATTCCTGTACATAAATGAATTGAATAATATTTTATTTAATATAACTAAACACGATTTTAAGTTTTAACAATAAATTAAACAATTTTAACAATGCTATTTACACATATACTATAAATAATTTAAATTTATTTAGAAACACACTATCGATATAAAAAAAAAAAGTTTAAAAATATAACAGTAGCTACTGAAACTGACTGAATTCGATTTTCATGTAATATCTAATTTTCACATCAGCTATCATTTGTATGGAAAAGTTCATGATATCGTTTGCATATTTCACACACGCAAGGAGTTAATTTCGTTATAAAATTCTTACGAGGACTGACATTCGTGTTGGTCTCCTGGTTTATGTATCGGCTTTCCAGTAACAACTTGTGCAATCTATCTTCGTTTGGTAAATTAAATTCTGTTTCGCTGATTCTGAAAAAAAAAAAAGTTAATTGCTGGGTTATTAAATAACTAGTTGTCAGTGAACCGATTGATCATATCCATCAGTTTCTTATTTGAAATAAAAATAAACACCAATAAATTATTATCTATAATGAAATTAGGCTAAATTTGCAATTTAAATACCAAATATATTATATACCGTAAATACCATAACCGTAATACCGTGTTTTTATTATCTTCTTTGTTTATGCTTCACGTACAATTTAAGGCGCATTTTTATACAATTCGGTATGAATATACATAATTAAAATAAGGAAGCAACCCAAAAAAAAGGTTTTTCTTTAATTTTAATACAACATACATACAATAACTACAGGATGGATTTTTATAAAATTTGGTGTGGTCAACCAACAGTTGATTATCTATGTCAAAATATAGGGTGCTTGATACCCTGAATTTCGATCATTTTTACAGAAAAATAAAGAGTTATAAAATTGAATGGGGAGATGACATTGAACAAAGTGCTAGTAAATTTATAAAATCCCACCATGAGTACACTTCAACTCTAGCTACTAAAGTAATAAGCATAAATAAAATATGTCAATTTGGTTTAATTTACTGTCAATAGACAAAATCAATTATAAAAGCAGCGGCATTTTTTTATATCCGCATTAGGTCAATTAAGAAGACGGTAAGTGTCATCCACCAGTCAGCCACCTGGTATCGTCGTCGTAGCTCGCCCCGCGCCACGGATGCGACGTTGCCGTGTTGACTGTCTACATCATAGTATCACGACTGGATCTGTTACATAGCTACAGCCACCTGGTATCATCGTCGTAGCTCGCCCCGCGCCACGGATGCGACGTTGCCGTGTTGACTATCTACATCATAGTATCACGACTGGATCTGTTACATAGCTACAGCCACCTGGTATCATCGTCGTAGCTCGCCCCGCGCCACGGATGCGACGTTGCCGTGTTGACTGTGTACATCACAGTACCACGACTGGATCTGTTACATAGCTACGGCCACCTGGTATCATCGTCGTAGCTCGCCCCGCGCCACGGATGCGACGTTGCCGTGTTGACTATCTACATCATAGTATCACGACTGGATCTGTTACATAGCTACAGCCACCTGGTATCATCGTCGTAGCTCGCCCCGCGCCACGGATGCGACGTTGCCGTGTTGACTGTGTACATCACAGTACCACGACTGGATCTGTTACATAGCTACGGCCACCTGGTATCATCGTCGTAGCTCGCCCCGCGCCACGGATGCGACGTTGCCGTGTTGACTGTCTACATCATAGTATCACGACTGGATCTGTTACATAGCTACAGCCACCTGGTATCGTCGTCGTAGCTCGCCCCGCGCCACGGATGCGACGTTGCCGTGTTGACTATCTACATCATAGTATCACGACTGGATCTGTTACATAGCTACAGCCACCTGGTATCATCGTCGTAGCTCGCCCCGCGCCACGGATGCGACGTTGCCGTGTTGACTGTGTACATCACAGTACCACGACTGGATCTGTTACATAGCTACGGCCACCTGGTATCATCGTCGTAGCTCGCCCCGCGCCACGGATGCGACGTTGCCGTGTTGACTGTGTACATCACAGTACCACGACTGGATCTGTTACATAGCTACGGCCACCTGGTATCATCGTCGTAGCTCGCCCCGCGCCACGGATGCGATGTTGCCGTGTTGACTGTGTACATCACAGTACCACGACTGGATCTGTTACATAGCTACGGCCACCTGGTATCATCGTCGTAGCTCGCCCCCACGGATGCGACGTTGCCGTGTTGACTGTGTACATCACAGTACCGCGACTGGATCTGTTACATAGCTACAGCCACCTGGTATCATCGTCGTAGCTCGCCCCGCGCCACGGATGCGACGTTGCCGTGTTGACTGTCTACATCACAGTACCACGACTGGATCTGTTACATAGCTACGGCCACCTGGTATCATCGTCGTAGCTCGCCCCGCGCCACGGATGCGACGTTGCCGTGTTGACTGTCTACATCACAGTACCACGACTGGATCTGTTACATAGCTACGGCCACCTGGTATCATCGTCGTAGCTCGCCCCGCGCCACGGATGCGACGTTGCCGTGTTGACTATCTACATCATAGTATCACGACTGGATCTGTTACATAGCTACAGCCACCTGGTATCATCGTCGTAGCTCGCCCCGCGCCACGGATGCGACGTTGCCGTGTTGACTGTCTACATCACAGTACCACGACTGGATCTGTTACATAGCTACGGCCACCTGGTATCATCGTCGTAGCTCGCCCCGCGCCACGGATGCGACGTTGCCGTGTTGACTGTCTACATCACAGTACCACGACTGGATCTGTTACATAGCTACGGCCACCTGGTATCATCGTCGTAGCTCGCCCCGCGCCACGGATGCGACGTTGCCGTGTTGACTATCTACATCATAGTATCACGACTGGATCTGTTACATAGCTACAGCCACCTGGTATCATCGTCGTAGCTCGCCCCGCGCCACGGATGCGACGTTGCCGTGTTGACTGTCTACATCACAGTACCACGACTGGATCTGTTACATAGCTACGGCCACCTGGTATCGTCGTCGTAGCTCGCTCCGCGCCACGGATGCGACGTTGCCGTGTTGACTGTGTACACGTCGTATTGGCGACAGGGTCGAGTCCGGCGCATTGCGCACGGGGATAAGGACGCTCGGGATTTGGACAAGGGACTGACGAAATAAGGGACTAATATAATATTTGTTTATTTGTTGTAGTCGTCATGTTTAACTTTCATGTTGCCTTTGTAGATTTCATCATTCATATCTTTTGTTTTTATTGTTTTGAATAATCGATATGGTAGGACAAGCAAACTTAAAAGGGTCTGCGTCCCGGAAAAATGTTTACATATAAAATGCTTAATTGCTTAACGACACAATTGCTCAGTTGGCAGAGCGACGGTAACGGACTGCCAGAATTCGTAGATTCGTACATGCCTGTGTTGATGATTTTTTTTTTCAGTTTGTATTAGGTTTTTAAAAATATAGGTATTTTAATTTTTCCATAACATATGTGTATAAGGAGGTGAAGGACATTGATTATTTCTAAGTTATAGTGCATTGGCATATTGAGAGAGGGTATCTCCTCGGAGTAACGTATTCCTGTGTGGGTAAGCTTATGGATAAAAATACATTTTAATTTAATTTACTTGGGACAGCGGCAGGATACTTGGGTGGCGAGATCCTTGTCCAGACTGCAGCAGGACATAGATCCGTCTGAACGCGATCTGGATCTAGATCGGGATCTTCTGGGTTTAGTGCATTTTGATCTGTAATGTTATTTTTTTAGATATAATAAAAAGATAATTTGTCCTTGGCGTCGTTTAAAGGCATTTTTTTATCATAAGTACGTTATGCCTAATAATAAGTATAATTGACTTTTTTTTTTTTATAAAGCAAGTGAACTGATGAACGATGAAGACCAACAATTTAGATCATCCTATTTTAAAGCATTTTCGGCAAACATTTAAAAAAAGCTGGCAATACCAGCAATTATTGTATATAATTCATTTCTTCAAGACTCTCTTTCGGAAACAATTGCGATTTTCTTGGTATTCGGCTAAGAGGTAAGAATTCTATGAATCTCAAAAGTTTTTTGAGTATGATGGACATAGCTAAAATTAAAGTTTTAAATTACAGTTATATAGATTTTATCAATTTTACCTGTGATATTGAGCTGAATGGCAAACTTGTTTCTGCCTAGACCCCTCTACATCATGGGGGGTGCAGTGACACGCTTTGACTTTTGTTGTCTTGAAAATATTGCAGTGTTGATTCCATACTTCGTCTATTCGTACTTTAGTTGCTATTTCGATTTTGGGGGATAAAATACCCTAAAACGCAAAAATATTACTGAATAAAGAAATATATTCTTAAAATAAAACACAATAATATACGAGTTATTTACAGGAAACTCTTTTGACCGTCGCATTAGTAAATCAACACCATCATTAGAACACATATTGGGCGGGAAGAGAACATCATTCATGGCTCCAAGGTACTGTGCCAGGATCACACAGTCACTGGCACCACAACCCTCACACCATTGTACTAATTCACAGTATATTGTTTCATCTTCTGTAATTATTATTAGAAATATTTAAAAAAAATTTCATTATATTTGAAACTAAACACTCATTTTTTTATTTTTTATTTTTCTAATAGAAAAAAATTTATACAAGTTTTGCATCATTGTTAATGTATTTAAAATAGTAATAAATATGATTTACGACAAAACAAGATTGTAAACTAATCAACTAATAATTATTTAACAATTTATTTAAAACTTCACTAATTATCATTTTAATATGTTCCAATCCAGTACAGTTTTACATTACAATAATAAGCTGTAATTATTATATGTTCATACCCTTCCATACAGATATAATACAACTAAACAACCTCTAAATGCTACTTACTTAATAAACAGCAAATATTATTAAGTGCGCAACTCTCTTGGAACCGTTTACGGAAGTAAAACACATCTCTAAATGACAAAGGAAACACGGGAGGTAGTAAGCAGGTCTGGTAGCTGGTGCCTAGTGCAAACACTGTAAGGGAGACACGCCCATCTTGACAGAGCCATACCCCAGGACATGATACCTGTAATTATAATAGTCCTTTAATTACATGTTGTATTCTCAATAATGATGTAAAAGTATGTTAAATACATTCAATAATAATCATAATTTTATGTAGCAGCACATATAATAAGTATTTACCTAACTGTAATATTTCAAAATAATTTTCACCGTATGTAAATAATGAATTAATTTGGACATTCATAACAAACGTTAATTAAATAAGAGTTCTGAATCGTAAATTGTCTTTTTACTTTAAAAACTGAACATATTGTCATATATTAACTTACTTTTTGTACTTCTATTTCAATGGTCAGCTCAATAACTTTAGGCATGTTTAGGTGTCATATTTTCGAATTTAAACACACCACATCAAAATAACACACAATTCAGAATATTGTTAAGCCATAGTTTAGATGTTCACTTAACTGTTAACAAAAAGGGGAAAAAAGAAAGTTATGTAAATTGATTTGACACACATTATCTTACTACCCAAATATGGTCCCGGTGAAGTTCGTGTAAAGAATTTATTAGTATAAAGGTAAGTAATTGATTTGAAGTACAATTTTTTAACTAAAAAAAGTAATATAAAATTGTTAGTAATCAAAAATAAGTTTCACCTTGTTGTCAAACAGTAACTATGACAACAATATAACATATGCTCTGTGAATTTAGCAGTACTAATAATTATAGAGAAATTATTGCAATATAATAACGAATGTTGTATTATTAGCTATTTTAATAAATTTCTTTAAAAAGAAAGAGATTTTCACAAAAAAAAATTATCATCATAATTATTGGTGAAATACATAACGTATAATGTTCTGTGGTATTTTCATCATCTGTTAAGTCAAACGATATTTATTATTTGGATTTAGATTTTAGGCAACTGATTTCTGTGAGACGTCAACTTTTTAGCGCCATGTGAAGAATACTTTTAAATTATCGACTGGCTTGAAGAACTTTATTTTCTTTTATCAATAAAGTTACGAGTTACTATAGTTGTTTTTACATTTATTCTTTGTATCGCAAACAATATGTCCAAAGTGGCGTCAGTTATTCATTGGTTTCGTTTAGATTTACGGTTGCACGACAACCTTGCTTTACGAAATGCAATAAATGAAGTAAGTGAGCGTAATTCTAAATGACTTATATTCTTTAATTGCATATATATCTTTGATACTGATGTTATCTTTCTTTCAGGCTGAAAACCGTAACCAGTTATTGAAACCTATTTATGTGATCGATCCTGAAATAAAAAATAAGGTCGGAAGTAATCGACTTCGTTTCTTGTTACAAAGCCTTAAAAATTTAGATGAAAGCCTTCGTAAGATTAATTCACGGTTATATATTATAAGAGGCAAAGCTGTTGATTGTATACCAAAACTATTTGATGAATGGCAGGTTAAGTTTTTAACCTTGCAAGTTGATATTGATGCAGAGTTAGTAGAACAGGACGAAGCTATCGAAGAAGTTTGTGATGCTAAAAACATTTTTATAGTAAAAAGAGTTCAACACACTGTTTATGACTTTAATAATGTATTGAAAAAAAACAATGGTAATATACCACTTACATATCAAAAGTTTCTTTCATTAATTTCTGATATACAAGTTAAAGAAATAATACAAATCTCAAAGAATGTGTCTGATAAATGTAAACCGAGTGATTATGATTCTAAGGAATATGATATCCCTTCTCTTGAAGAATTGGGCATCAATGAATCTGATCTTTTAGAGTGTAAGTTTCCTGGAGGAGAAACAGAGGGGCTAAAAAGGTTGGACATGTACATGGCAAAAAAACAATGGGTTTGTAACTTTGAAAAACCAAAATCATCACCAAACAGTATTGAGCCCAGTACTACAGTATTAAGTCCATACATAAGTCATGGCTGTTTGTCTGCTAAGTTGTTTTATCATAAGTTGAAGGAAGTGGAGAATAATATGAAGCATACACTACCACCAGTATCACTGATGGGGCAACTCATGTGGAGAGAGTTCTATTACACCGCAGGATCTGGTACAAAGAACTTTGACAAAATGGTTGGTAATTCAGTTTGCACCCAGATACCCTGGAAGAAAAATGATGTATTCTTAAAGGCCTGGGCAGAAGGTAAAACAGGGTATCCCTTTGTTGATGCCATAATGCGTCAGCTCAAACAAGAGGGTTGGATTCACCATTTAGCTCGACATATGGTAGCTTGTTTTCTGACAAGAGGAGATTTGTGGGTTTCTTGGGAAGATGGAGCTAAAGTATTTGAAGACTATCTTCTGGATTATGATTGGTCTCTTAATGCTGGAAATTGGATGTGGCTATCTGCATCTGCCTTTTTCTATAAATACTACAGAGTATATAGTCCAGTAGCATTTGGTAAGAAAACAGATAAAGAAGGTCATTACATAAGAAAGTATGTTCCTGAATTAAAGAAATATCCAAGTGAGTATATTTATGAGCCCTGGAAGGCACCAAAGGGAGTACAGAAAACAGCAGGTTGTGTAATTGGAGAGGACTATCCTAACAGAATAGTAGATCATGATAAAGTTCACAAAGATAATATTCAGAAAATGAATGCAGCTTATAAAATTAATAAGGAGAAGAAAGCATTAAAGAGACCAAGATAAGGAGTCAAATAAAAATAAGAGATTTTGAACAAGTACAAATTATTAATATTAAGTATGGTTTATTTCTTATATGAATACTGTATTTATTTATCCTGTTTAATGTTGAATCTCATTGAATTTAAAATTTCATTACAAATAAAAAAAGCTTTTTAAAAACAGATTTTTTACTTCTAAATGTCTAAAATGTCTAAATATACATATATATGTATCATTAAAAATTAAGGAACTATAGCTAATAATATATTTTTTGCAAACTGTATAAGACAATTTTTAAAAGATTTGTCAACATATGTCGCTTGTCGGACTTAGGTCTGTCAGTGTCAGTTATAGTAGGCGTAAACATAGCCTTCACCTTTGTCAAATTTTATTTCGTTGAAAAGTTGTAAAATATGAATTTATAATAGAACAAAATTATGAACTTAGTTTTCAAAATGAGTATAAAGTTAATAAAACATTGTAAATGACGATGGGGTAAGTGTTTATATTCTTAATGCTACTATATAGTACGATTTTATCTTAATGACAAGTCTTGAACAAAACTAATTTTAATTTTATTAGAAATCCTACGTTACAAAAGTGCTTTAATAAAATTATATATTAGGACTTCTAGACATGGCTATAAATTTTAAACTTTAAAAATATATTAACCAACCTCATTATCTCTTATTACTTACTCAGTGCTGACTCGTCGTCTTCTACTAAGTATTAATATTGGTATTGATCTATAGATATGCTAGTTAAAACATTTCTTAATTTTTTTTAATACAGACAGAAATAAAGAACCATACATATTGACAACACCGATACAATTAAGTACAGTTATTTTTTTAATATTTAAGTGTATTAATTGTATTATAACCTTTACAAGAATGTTGGTCAAATAATTTATATATATATTGAACTTCTGTATATACTAAGGTTTAATAATAACATTTGATTAATTAAAATTACCCCATTCATTAGTATCTGCATCCATTTTGTGCCTCTTACAAACTTAGAACTAATGTAAAGAGTCCCTTTAGGTTGTTGGTAGATTGCATATTGATAGCAGCTTTTTCAATCCACAGACTGACTTAACAACTTCATGAGTATGAGTAATACTGTGACTGTTATATAGTTAAATCATAGTATGGGATTACATTTTCAATGAACCTACTCATAAAATCTAATAATCAATGTGTGTTGACTTAAAAAAAGTATTAATTTCACCTAAACTTTGTGACCTCTCCATTGTTACAATGACATTAAAACTATTGCATTTTTAAAATAGAATATAATTAAAATATATGTTTATTTATATATGTACCTTATGTTAATGAACATTTTACTATTTTAGAGTATTTGTATTTTAATTTCTAGTAAATGGAAGTTTGACTTCTAACATATATTTATTTAGAACTTATTATTTAATAATTGAAAAGGTACCTTAATAGCAATACTTTAACATTTGCCATTAGTAAAAAATATGAGTTTTTAATTATTCACAATGACATTTGGAAAAATATGTTTAATCTGTATCAAAACAAGTTTTTTTGGATCAGAGTTCACATATAAATAATTTAATCTCAGTGGGTAATTATACTTAGCAGGGATATTCTTGCAATAGTCTTATATTTAATTTAAGAAAGGTTATCAAGGTCATACTTAGTTAAATTTCAAGTATTGTTTCCTTGTTTTGTTTTATTTTTTTTTGTTGTAGAATAATTGTAAATTTAATTATTAGTTTATTTTAATATGAATCTTACAATACCAATGAGTTGAATTATCAAGAAATACATAATCTTCTGTCCACATACTTGAGAGATAATAAATATATGATACTTATTGTCTAAGATTACATTTTGTACTTAGTCAATTAATAAATGTGAGAATATTATTTGTGGGTCAATAATATCTTCACCTCAATAAAACATAAATATAAAGAAAAAGATCCAGTTAGTTCAGGAAAGAAACCAATAAATTAAATTAATTATTTAAATTTACGCAATTCGTATTTCCCGATCTAACAATGCTGATGGATTGTTGCTGAAATTTAAATTTATTTTTCTGACGAAGCCTATCTGCATGGGCGTGAGGATTTCGGAACAGCAGTTTTTTATATAAATATCTATGAGTAGAGTATTGTGATGAACATCAGACACTGATCCAATTGAGAAATTTTTGAAGGGTGACAGCCTCGATCCTCGAGAGTGTTCCGTGTTACCATTTATAAATATGTTTTTTTAAGTAATGTCTAAATTGACAGTAAACATGTTTATGAAACGAACATACAAACTTTCAAAACGAGATTAATTAATAACTAAATGAATCTCAATTGAATTCTTATCTCAACGGCACGTGGTTAAAAATGCACTCTGATTTGTGATATCAGTATTGGTATTAGTAACGGTAATAACATGTTATCAGCATGTCGAGCTTGTAAATGAGTGAATAAGAGTAATGAAATGGTCTGATTAAAAAAAAGAAGTCATTTAAAACAAAAAAATTACTTATTGCCCGTGACTCGTGTGCCCCATGACTGTACTTCGTGACCCTGTATTCAATATAAATAATATATGATAACTTAAAACTTAAGCAAATCAAAGCCAATATATTTCTTGTTTCATTATGACTATAATAAAGCATCCTATTTTTTGACCGACCGAATAAACTGTAATCACACCAAATTTCATCAATATCCGGCAAGTAGATCTTTAGTGCTCTGCGAACAAATAAATCGAAAGCGGACAGAAAAAAAAATCTTTTATTTTGAGTATTCAGTGATCGAAATGTCATTATATTTTTATTTCGGCGTTCGTTCGTAATCATTACTAAAATATTTTACATACAGAGAATCTTCGATACTGTAAAATTGATTTAAATATTTCATAATATATGAAAACAATAAAAATGTTAAACTACTATTTTATTCACTGCTAATGTTTATATGAAAATAAAGTTACGGTTTTAATTTAATTTAACGATAATCTCCTTCGCATATAAATTAAGTATATGTGATAAAAGTATATTTAAATAAAAGTATCAGTAAAACCAACAAGTATTTTTTAAATATCTTTAATTATTTAAATACTGCATTTAGTTTGTCGTAATTTTAGTTGTGTACTAAATACAGTACACTTTTAAATACACACAGGTACGTATTAGTACGTATATTTTTGTGTACTTACTTCCCTAGAGTAGTAAGAGTGTACAAGATGCCAGGCCCGGTTTCACTATTGTACAATATTAAAAAAAAATAAAGTATAAACCTATAGTTTGTACGTTGTAATAAGAAATTACATACATGGTTTAACCTCAATATAGAAGTGTATTGAAACAATGAATGAATAATGAATACCATTGCAAAATATAGCAACGAAAATTCATAAAACTTTGCCGTAATTGCAGTTTTTTTTGTTCAAACTATTCTTAAATACTCGGTATATTCAGTACGGTCCTCAGTAGTATCTGTGGTTCAGATTCAGAAGTGCCCTACATAAACAATTGTCCAATTGTGTTCAAATAATATTCACACAATAATGGGATAAGGGGTTATTTGCAAATTAATTATTTCCTCTCTGTCACAATACAAAATGGATTGATCTAGAAAGCGTTTGTGCTCTAATATACACACATACAAGTGTACTTTTTACACTAGTGTGTGTAATATGTGAATATTTATTTTTTCTTTAACCTTGACTCTTAAAGAAGTTACATTAATTAGCGGTAAATAATTAAGTATTGTGTGCATGACGTAATTTTCTTGAAATTATTTTTTATAAATTTGTAAATGAACTTTACTACTTGAGAGTTAATCAAATTAATGTTATTGTACATGGTTTTTAAGTATATATTTTGAATCTTAATAATTTACCAAATAAAGCATTATTGATTTAGAAATTAATATATGTGTAATGCCCCCATTTCATTATCCAATTTACAGCGCGGTATTTGGCTCTAAATAAGTACTTGTAGTAAGTTAGAGTATCCACCAGTCATATGGGATAACAAGCTTACTAACAGCCTTTTCACAATGCAATATTAATACCCTAGATGACCTAGCACCTGATAAATTGAACAATGAAACCGCTGTCTTATAATCCCAACGGTAGGTACGAACGGTATTGTATCGTCCTAAATAATAATAGGAAAATAACTGAATATCTTTACTCATATTATAAAGTCACAGACTTTTATTAGCTCATTTTTATGCAGCTAATATCTGGATTTAAGAGTTGGATTTCAGATAGTAGTACCCTAACAATACCGTTACAATTAGAATTAGAAAAAGGTCTATAAAAAAAGCAAAGTATTATAAGTGAAGTTCCTTAAGTCTCAAAGTAGTTCTGAACTTGTAATGCCCCTATTTCATTATACAATTTAAGAGACATTATTTGATTTTGAAAAATAGCAAGTGTATCTTCACCAAACAGAGAGGCACTAACTCACTAACAGCCTTTCCACTATGCTATGCGATGTACGCTAGGTGAGGTAGTGTCGCTTAGATTTTATAATGAAATTGGTGCACAACGCCCTTGTTTGGTTCGGGACTATGTCTAGGAGAAAAGGTAGTTTTAAATTATAACAATTCATAATAAATATGTATAATGCAATTTAATTATTGTCTGTCATAGTATAATACTGGCCACGTATTTTCTCTTATTGTTTTTAATGTACTTATATCATAACATAAATATTTTTGTTCATTTATATATTATAATAACCGTTGCTTTTTGATATGATAGAAAACAACTTTAAGAAATAAACAATAAGTTCAACTCCTTCAAATTAAAATGTTTTGATTGCTAAGCAATGTTGTCGATATCAAATAAAAAAAAATAATAAAGTGAAAAATCCCAGCGGAGGTCGCAAAATCGAACCCTGATCGTGTTGATGAAATTATTATTTGTATTTTTTATAAAACCTATTAAATTTTAAGAGTACTGAAGTATAAGAAGCAATCAAATCAATTATAGTGTTTAATTATAGAATTATTGTATTGTGCGTATTTTTTAGTATGTAATATGCGTTATCTTGCTAAGTTTCTTTATCTATATGTTTATAAACATTATTCAATAATGTTTATTTTTTTTTTCAGATAAACCGTCAGAATGAAGACACTGAGATAGACACAAGATGGATACATAAATGAGGTTAGTTATTTTTTTGTACTTCCGCTATTATTATATAAAAAAAGTTGTGTTCCTTTTATGACTTGACTTCATCTGTTCGGCAACCAACCATGTTCCGTCTATTTTGTAATTTGTCGTTTAAGCACTTTTTGTGCTATATTGAGAGGATTATAATGTTTAGTTTTAAAATATGTTGGCCCAGATTGGCCCATCCATTATAACATAAAAATATTTTTGAAATACTCGCAAACAATCAAACAAACATTTCGAAACTGTTGTCCCTGGGTCTTTATTATGTACATGACGTAGCCATTCAAAAAATATATACATATATTTAGTGTACAATTTGGCTTTTCTACAATTTTGATATTTGTGATTATATTGTTAAAAGAGAGGAGGGTGACTGAAAAAGCCATGGATTAAGTGTAAAATTATATGACAAAGACGCAAGTCTGCACCGAGATGACGTATGATAGAAGAGCGTGTAAGGAACATATTGCATCCAAATAATTGTAAGGGCAAAAAGATAATGTGTAGATGTTGAGATAAATTTGATAGTCATGTTTGAAGACATAAGTTTGGTAGCCGTGTTTGAAGGCGAGATGACACCGCGAATAATGCGAAGTCTCTGTGACCCGCAAATGAATTTGAAACCAAAACGACCTCGATACATTGTAAAGTTGATAGAAGATGAAGAGCTTGATAATACGCGCGTTTAGATTATGACATATCTAGCCAGTGACTCAATTTTTATATTTCTTAATAAATATGTCCTATCTTGCCTCATTTAAAATGTCTTATACTCATCTTAATATGATGACAGCTACATTTTATCTTCAGTAACATCTCAAGCAATGTGTTTGTAATAATTGTGTAGAATTTTGTGTACAAGTTTTTCTATAAAATTCATACAAACAGACATTTTTAAATTTTCGTTTGTCTATATTCTTTTTATATTATACAATATAAATAATACTAGAAGTTGTTTATTATACTACACACAGTCTAGTATAATAAACAATTATTATTAAATTATTATCAAATATAATTTAATTATCATTATGATGCAATAACGATGTTATCATATCAATAATTTATCAAATGGAGTGTTCTCTATGATTGCAGTCAAGTAGTCAATATTGCCACTCATCTGTTCTCTCACTAAATCCGTACGCAGCCATTACATTATCCAATTTACTAAATGCTAACTCATCTAGCGTACTTATTAGTACTACCGCGTTGTGAAAAGGCTGTTAGTGAGCTATCCCGTCTGATTGTTAGAGACTCTTAATCGCTATTTTTTGGGGTCAAATAGTGCGTAGATTGGATAATGAAATGGGTCCATTGTTTAACTGTATATACATTTATAGACGAACGAAATATAATAAAATTACACAATATAAGATTGTTAATTAAATATAATATTTAATCCGTCTGATTGTTGGAGACTCTTAATCTTTATTTTTTGGGGTCAAATAGTGCGTAGATTGGATAATGAAATGGGTCCATTGTCTAACTGTCTATACATCTGTAGACGATATATAATAAAAATAACACAATATAAGATTGTTAATTAAATATAATATTTAATTAACAATAAGTCATATCAATGTTTTTGTTTTTATGATTAATATTTATGAAGGTTTTATTTATTGTTTCTTTAAAAATCGTTTTATCTTGTGAATGGATAATAAATATATATTTAGTACTTTTTTGTTTAATATTTTCATATAAGTATACTTAAAATATCTATTGATAATTGCGTTTTATTTAAGTATGTTTTTAATTTGGAAAACTTTTTATTACATATCAATATTGGGTGATATCTGTTTTGGGTTTTTTGTAAACACTAAAGATAACGTTGGCATTTTAAAACGAAAGAAAAAGACTAAAATAATATAAACTTAAGAGAAAACAATATGAATATTACAAGTTTTTAGAATTAATATATTCATATCAAAATTTCCTGTCGCTACTGTTAAATATATTTAAAATATTATAACTTAAAAAAATATATATATATCTCGTTTAGAAATTCGCATTGATTTGATCTGAGTATTATATTTAATGAAAAAAAAAATAGGTACTCTACAATGATATTAAATTATTCTTCGTATTAAAATGATTTCAACGCTAGTACAATGAAGTTATTATGTAAAATGCACAGTCATCATTTAATGGATAAAATCAGATACTCGTCATCGTTTTAAAAATATCTCCCATATATATAATAATGTAAAGAATTGTGCAATTTTCAGTTGTTATTTTCTGAGAGGATGTTATCAATTAACGTTCTTTATTTGAATCGTGAAGCCATTTTGGTTTTTATGTCTGTAAAGATCCAAACGCATTTGCTAAAGATCCGCTCTGAAGATTAAACGTCTTCATTACGGCTGTATTAAAATTTCTCTTAAGAGGGAGAGAGAGAAAAAAAAAGAAAGGGAGCGTCGCGAACACTGAAACAACGCAAATAACACATACATTGTAATAAATGGTTTGTTTCTTTGACTACAATTATATTACTTTACTTAACTTATAAATATTTCTTTTATTCCCTTAGTGGTGTATTTTATCTCAGTATAATGTTATTTATGTAGATCATTGCCAAAACTAAACCGCACTTGAGGTTGACGTCTCCGTTACTATTAACCATCAATGAATTGACAGATTCAAGGTGTTATAACTGAGGCTTGCATGGAGCGTTCTTATCATACTGTGGCGTGCGGTCGACGAGGACGCGTGTCTGTTGACTTAGATATATTTTTGTTTTTTTTTTTGTATTTTGTGAAGTGCGTTTGTGGCCAGTGACAAGATTTTTAATTGTTTTTGGATATGTAAGTACTTTTTAGTCTCAAAATTATTATAATTGTATAAATTAAAAAAAAAATGAATTATATTTTTTTTTACGGTAATTAGGTATAAGCGACGTCTCAAGTAACTTTCAAACCCGTTTATTATTATTATTTTCAAAATAATATATATGTTACGAATTTAAATATATCTTTATATTTTCCTTGTAAGTTGGTTTTTTGTAAAAGCTTAAGACCTGTTATGATTTCTAGAGATACAGGTTGTATGAATAATAAAATGCTCGTGATTGGTCAATCTGCTAACTTGAGATACGAAAAATAAATATAATGAACCGCAATAAAATTTACAAATACCCCCATATATGTATGTAAATAAAAAAGTTGTTGTTTCTAATATTATCATATTTAAATCGAGTAAAATAAAATCGAATAAAAAAATTGTCGATTCAAGATCAATGTGTACTAACCTTATTTCATAGAAGTAAAGGTTACTTAAAATATTAAGAATAACAATTGTTCAGTTTTACAATGGACTACGAGTTATTGTAATGACAATACCAACTTGAAAATATTTTTCAATTTTGTAAGTAATCTATTCAATTTGCACACACACATTGATACTTTATTCTGTAAAAACGTTTTCGAGATCTAGCTATATGATAGACGGTCAGACATAATAAATGTCATAAATATGTTGTCTGTATGTGTTTTCGTTAATCGGTTGATTTAAATATATATATATTATTAAGTAATTAAATATATAAATAAATAAAAATAATAATTCTAAAATTATAAATAGTAAAACTAAATAATAAATCATTTATATATATGGAATAAGTAATCTATATGCTAATAAATTTGAAAAAGTGTACGACGTTAAAATTAACTTATTTACGCCATATATATATACGTATTATAATATAAATAATATATTTTTTATTATTTATTTTATAATAGTACTTGATGGTATAATCCATATTGCGATACAATCCAGTTCAAACCACATATTATCGCGTTTGCATCAGATATATTCCAGTTGGAACTATATTTATTTTTCCTTGGGAGTAAGAGATTTCATATGTTTTCCTCGCCAAAATAAACAAAATACCTATTTTTATATATATATTTTTACTAAATTTAATATTTTATAAGTATTTTGGGTCATACAGATATTCTTTAAGTAAAATACCATTTGGTTTCAAAAATATATATTAAATGTACCAACAGATGTGGTTTCGTTACCATTTTTAAATGTCAAAAAGTTTTTGTACTGCATTAAATTAATATTTACAATGATGTCATTTTATTTATACAATTGTTAAATTTAATTATAACTGTTGACGATATTTTGCAATAATAGTTTAAAATATAAACAAAGCTATGGAAATTAGCGTGAAAAAAATGTAAATTAATTATTATTATACAAATTGTTCTAAGAGGTAATATTATTTATAGTTAATAACTTAGATGAGACGAATTTGTGTGCTTTTAAAGATACATTATAAATTTTCTAATAAATTTAAATATACGATCTGGATTAAGAATGCTTTCAGTAATGACAAATTATAATGTCATTTTATTATACAATTTAAGCGACACTATTTAACATTGAAAAATATCGTGTAGGCGTCTCCGCCAATCAGAGAGAAGCACTAACTCCCTAACAGCCATTTCATTATACGATGTGGTGTACGCTAGTTAAGATAGTGTCGCTTAGATTGTGTAACGAAATGGGCGTATTACTCTTAAGTTTTACTGGATTTAATATTTTTTTTTTCTAATATTCGGGTTTTACTATTATTTGGTACTTCATAGGTACTTTTAAGTTTTCGTAATTGTCGCTTTGCTTTATTCAGTGTTATGTATTGTTACTGAAATACAGTCAGGGTTTTCAACCGGAAGAATTACTTTTCTATAGAAACTCAATTAAATGACGATATATTATATTTAGTAGTAATGAATATTTTCTGTCGATTTTCCTCTGTGAAAACCAATTAGTCATTGTGTTCTTTGTTAATTCCTGGATGACTAAGAGTTACACCACTTGTTTACTTAAAAATGCGGTTACCATATTTTTTTTATTAATAACCATATTTTTTAGTCCGTTTTTCGCTTATTTTTCAGTATATTTTTGTATTAATTTTAATAGCCTATTTTCTATTACTCTACCATACTGTAGCAGCCCTAGCAATATTTACCAATAGTGCATTGGATTAAAGAGTGTTTTCGAGACGAGCGGACGTGGTATGTATTGCCAACATGGTATTTTTTTTAAATATCAATATTTTTTCCTCCCTTTTCCATTGAAATAGGTTTCCATATTATGTTTTATACATACATAATAATAATCTTATTAAATTGTAAATTAAATTGAAATCAAAATTCACAATTACATTCGTTATTTTAGAAGGCGAGTTAAAGGTGTATTTATCGATACTTCAAGGTTTCAAATATAGATTTACCCATAAGTTATTGGGGTTAAGACCTTCTTACTTTTAATATAGAAGCATTACAAAATCAGTAATAGATACTTTGTGATGAGTAAAATAATAGGTGTTACTGTCAAAGTCCATTTATTACTATATAAGAGAAAATAATAATATTATTTAATTCTCTTATTACCGTCCGTTTTTTCATATTAACATATGTTATAATTTACCTAATATAATATATAAATAGTTTTTGGATTTCATATGCAAAGTTTAGTATAGAAATTCCAAGCGGCTTTTTATGCGTTTTTTTATGGTTTTATTTTTTTTATAATAGAGTCGTAAAGGGAATCGAACCTCGGTACTTATTAATACCTTTATTCGTTCGGCAGCTTTTTGTGTGTATAGGAAAATAATTATTGACATATGTTTTCTACTTATTAAAATTGATTTTTCGGTGGCTATTATAAAGGGCCATTATACGAACATTAATTTGCAGTGATATTCCGTGAAAAAGTAACGAAACAATATTTATTCTAAAATTTATAAAATCATGAGTGGGCTCGGATGGTCCTAAGATCACCCCCTTAAGAAACCCCCCTGCCATGCAATTTTCAAACACAGCCCCCCACCCCACCCCTTATCGGGTCACGTCGTATGGGTACAGTCCCTTTTGACTTTCAAGTGTATTATATCGATATAATTTTGTATGTTGTGATCTTCAAGAGGCTTATCTTTTTAAGATATTAAAGATAACACAACAGAGTATTATTTTGGTTATATTTGTTACATTTCTGTGAGGGGTCTGAATTTCATAACATCTTATTTAACTTTTGTATGGAAAATTTTACAATACCCTCAGTATATTTCCGTTCTTACTTGATTTCGAAACCTACAAATGGTTATAGTATTGTTTTTTCAAAACAATGTAATACATTATAATACAATAGAAAATTCATTAAAATGACATAATTAATAAATATGGAGTGAAATGGAACAAATAATTTAACATTTATTATAAATGATAAATCTTATACAAAATAAAGTAGAGTATAGAAGTATTGAGTAATTTCATAAATATATTAAAATACACATTCATACATACATATATTCATACACACACGCGTAACTTTTATAGCATTTTCTTAAATATTTTAAATGTTAATACATTAATTATTTAATGGTTAAATAAAGAATTGTTGTATAATTTGGAAACTATTATACATCTGTATGCAATTGTCTTTATTTTATTATAAACGTGCACAAAATTTAGGCAAGTTTATGATAAAATAAAGACAAGTGTCTACCTCAACGAGTGAATATTACTTAAGATTATATGAATTTTATTTTTATTATTTTAACATTAAAAACCATACAAATTGGTGTTATCCAAAAACGTTCAAGTATAAATCAAGTTAAAAAAAATGATCAACTTGATTAAATATTATATTTTTACTCATAAAATTAATTCACTTAGTTATTTTTTCATTAAGTGACTGCTTACTGACCTCAGATCGTTGAAGGCGAACCGCTGGGATAGATATAAATGCCTTACAACTAACTGGAAATATACAATACAGCTAGAATAGTAAATATATAAATATAAATATATATTTACGAGAGTATATTTACTAGGCTGCATTTACGTTTATTATGTCAGAGTTTTGTCCGACTAGTTTGAAACTAATTCGGGGTTCTTACTCATGAACTGTTCGAAACTAGTCTGGTGAAATTTCAATCTTATTCACGAGTATACCCGGGTAAATATTTATGTATAACCCATGAACGAAAGTTTAAATATAAATTAAAATAGAATAATTTTATCTAAAAGATTTATTTTATACCCTGAGATAATTGGTACACGATTCATAGTAATTTTAGCTTTTCGGGTTAAGTGAATGACGACATTTTAAATTACCTTAAATACATGCTGTTGTTATTTAAAATAAGTTAATTTATAAATTTATTTGTTTAATTATTGATATATGTGTTAGTTTACATAGCTAGGGTTTGCTAAATTGTTTCCTATGTTTTGAGACTGTGTTGTCGTCGGCTTTGTTGGAATTTCAAAATATTGTTACCAGCGCGGGAAATACGACGAATTGTTAGAATTGTCTAATCTTGTAATTCTAATAATTGAAATATATATATATATATATATATATATATATATATATATATATATATATATATATATTTATATATATAGTGAAAATTTGTTATTAAAAGTTGGCATCATTGAAGACTCAGTTCTTACAAAGTTGGTCGATCATTTCAAAACAGTTGGAAAGCTGTCTCGTCTGACCGCCTTGCTCAGTAATTACTGGACAGGATGTGTAAATGTGGGAAACTTATGGAAATAACGGACTTTAGTGAGTGTAAATGTATTGCAAATTATTGTATACTTTTTTGTACACTTTTTACTTCATCGTGTCCTACCAGTACACGGGAAAGTAATTATCACTTAAATGCTAAGTTATGTTTTGATTTTATTATTTGTAAGTTCAAATATATTTCCATTCTTAGTATCTAATAAAAATGTCGAATTATAATAATACTAATAGAATGTATACCAGTCAGCACGTGTCATATATTGTTATGCTTCAGTGCATGTAGATAAATTTTGAAACAACAAAAGAATCGTATTTTATTTCAAGGTAACATCATCTATGTATGTTACCTTTAACGATTTTATCACTATTGTCATTTTGTATCACATTTATTTATTTCAGTATGTTCAGAGAACCTACCATGAACTCTTAAAAACTATCATAGTTTTAAGAGTTTTGTTGCATCACAGTAATATTACTTTGTTTCGTACATACGCTCATATAAAATAATATTGTTTTATATGAGTCCAGTGACGTAAAGTCAAAAAACGTCATGGTGAGAGTTAATAATGTTATAATAAAAAAAAAAGTTAAGAGTGACGTCATCAAACTTCAATTTATAAAAACAATATTTTTTTAAGGACGAATTCGTAAGTAAGTATATTGTAATGTTGCCATAAGAGTTCATGGTACGCCTGCTGTAATTAGGTACTCATCGCAGCTGAATTTCAAGTCTTCTCGGAAGCGATTCCACAGTTACGGCAATAAGAAAACTTTACAAAAAGCACTTCAGACCGTATCAAATGTACAAGTTAAATTCTTTAGCCAACGGACGGACACCCAACAGACGTTCTGTCATCTTCAAAGGCGGTGTTTATTGGATAATGGCCGTTACTGAGTTCATTGACTTATAATTTTTTTGCGTCGTGCGCGTATTCTTGTCGCGTGTTGTCTTAATAATAATCTTCATCATTGTTAAATACTTTCACTGGTGATTAGTTTGACATGGTTGTAATTTAATATAAGTTAGCACAAAATGTGTATTAACAAACATTCTTTGTTACCAAAGCAAATTAACATTCAAGGATGAATTACTTTCTCTTAGAACTAATGTACGTATGCAGACAATGGATATAATTTATCGCTTGTTTTGGTAATAGCTTCGTGTTTTCTTTATAATGTTCAATGAAATTAATTTGCACTAACCTAGTTAAAGTAAAGTGGAAATTGTATACATTTCACACAATTGTTTACACAATTTTATATACTCTTTATTATATTTTCATATAATTATGATTATTACTCAACAGTACACGTTCAATAAAATTCATAATACCTTTATTGTACACATTCCAGTTAAAGTACACAATATAATTTGCTAATACTATTGTATTATCGCTGGGTAGCGATTTCATCGAGAGCCTTACTAGAGTAAAGAAACAATATATCGTGAAATGAGATGGGGAGAAGTGGGTATCTTAATAATTTTATATTTTTATTTTCTGTTAAGTTACAGAAAAAAAAACGAATATTTCATTCAATAGATCTGACATGTAAATATTATTTACAATACATAGTATATTTTAGTGTTTCTTTTATACATTTGAAAAAATAATAAGAATATTTGTTTATAATCATGTTTAGATATCTTGTTATAAACAGACAAACAGACAAATACTGTTAGTTTATATAGTATTAGAATCCAGTCGAGAGGGCTGTAAAGTCTCTTCCTCTGACCGTGTCATGTATGTACTTAAGAATGCAGCTCGCGTTGGTTCGAGTTTTTGTTTGTTTAACGGAAACGAAATCAGGTGACACTGTTTGTTTTATCCTGCTCGTCTTGTGATATTATTAAATTAAATATATTAATATGAAAAAGGCATAAGAGTAATACTTACTTTAAATTTATTGATTGTTTAATACAAAATGTATCACGTTTTTAAATATATTTTAAGTATATATTTAAAAACGTGATACATTTTATTTTATATATTTTATATATATAGTCACGAATTTATAAAAAATCGTGACTTTTTATAAACATGTGACACGAATTGATGGCTCGAACCTGCGATGCCTGGGAAAGCGTTCCGTTGCCCTGCCAATTGAGTTATCATGTCGCTACTGGCTCCGACGAATCTACCATTCTATATTATAAGTTATAGGGACAGTGGCGACATCTATAAGGCTTTAGAAAAACCAATGTTTCTAACTATGCAGTATAGATTAGCATTGAAAAGATGGCACAAACGATATGAATGTTTGAAATTATTTATAAACATGTAGTCTCGTACTTTTACCGGAGTATATACACGTTTGAAAACGAAGTTAATTATTAAAGAGCATACAACATTACGATGGTTTACGACTCACTTAAATGAAATATTGGACTTTTATGTTTTACCGACTTTAGAAAAGGGAGTATTCCACGATCCATATAATAAAACAAATTTGAATATTATATATATTAAATTAAATGTTTTATATATATATATATATATATATATATATATATATATATATGTATATGTATATTATTTTATATATATATTTTATATATGAATTTATTTATATATGTATTTGGTTGTTTTTTTTTTTTTTAAATCAATATTGAATAAAAAATAAAAAGATACGGACAGAAAAAATTAAATTTAAATAAGCTTCACATGGCTATACATGTTTAAAGATATTTTCAAACGTTTATTTTTGTTAAAAGTTTATTAATAACATTCGCTGACCCGTGAATATATATATGATTTGCAATCTTTTTTAATTATTATATTTTTATCTGCCCCATATTTGAATTAAAACGAATGATAAGAGCTTGCGTCATTCGAATGATATTTAATAAAAAAAAAATGAATAACAGAAAACATTTTTGTATAAATTATTACATTAATTACAATTTTAATATCAATTCAGTATATAGCCACATATTAAATGATATTTAGACAAACAAATGAACACACTTAATGATTTTAATTGTTAGTAAATCTTGAGGCTTTAATTAAGAAGCATTTGTCCTAATTACTCTTGTGTATTGACAAGCAAGGTTGATGGACTCGATCGACGACAGCGCGGTGAAAATACGAAATTATAGCAAGCAAAAGTCGCCTTAATGCGTATGTAGATAGTTACTATAATATAGTGAATAATTTTGTTTCTAATCACTATATAAAGTTAGGATTAATTCACGCAATGTCATATGAATTAACGAACGTTGATCATTTGAATGGATTGTATAATGAAATCAAATTATGTAGGAATTGAAGGTAAGTCATTTTAAAAGAAATGTATGAATATAAAGTACTTTTTAAATTAGCCTTATTTTTTATATCTTAGAGCCATGAAATATTTTTTTTTCGAATAACAAATATGTTTCGATGTTTAAAGTTTAAAATAAAAAAAAAAAATCTTTTTTTTCGAAAATATTCTTTTGTTAAATATAAATATATTAAAAAATTGATGCTCTATTTATACAGTTTAGCTTTTTTCTGTGCACATTTCTTAGATATCGTCTTAACATCTCTTATCTTATTCAAGAACCTACAGCATTGTGAGTTACATAATATATATAATATTTGCGTATTTACTGGTCTTATATTATCTACGTTACGGATATAAAATATATGATTTTCCTTATAGTAGAATTTTTAAATACACACACTTAGATATTCGTCTATGTATAAAAGTTTTACTTATTGATTGTGAAAAAATATATATTTTACATTTCTTTTGTTTGTTTGATACAAACAAAAGAAATGTAAATATTGTTACGATAATATTGTTGTCATCGTCTTAAAAAACTATTCAGTTTGACTTTTGTTGTAATTATACAAACTTATACGTCGGTTTCCTTGCTCAGGTCGATTGTTAAAGATATTTAGTCTCTAGATATTATTATGATATTATATTTATTACTGTAATGTTATATATTAATATATTAACATTAAATGTATATAAAGTTCACTCAAAATGATCTCCATTGGCCTTAATACAGTATTTTAAACCTACTAATAGAAACACGAACACTACCGATGGGAAAATATTTAGTTTTAGTGTCTCCTAATTATTATGACGCGTGCCATGCTCTCTAAAACTGACCACTAATCACAAATTAATATCGGGACTAGAAGACGACCGGGAGTATTCAGCTCTGATGTAGTCCAAAAAGTATTTCACGCTCGGGTGGATGCAGCTTTATGAGGTTCTTGCTGAAAGGACCATTCCTGATTGTAGAACATGGTGATATCAAAAGGCTTAACCATCTTCTCAAGAATCGGATCTTGATGATGGTGCTGATGTGATTTAAATATTGCTCAGTTACTTTTTCATAGTAAACACCACACCAAACCATAACTGAAGTTGGCTACTATGTTTTACTCTTATAGTTTTAATAGAGCTTTGATCATGAAGTCGGCCATTCTGCTTATCAAAAAACATTGGCGCCAAATTCAAATGTAATATGATGTTTTATTTTATTGTAACATCAGTTCGTTATCACTCCATTTTAATATAACAAAAATATTTAACACCAATTGGCGGTAAATTTCATATCTGAATGACAGATTCCAAATTCAAATGTGATATTTTTTTTTTTATTCCAACATTATTTTTATTTATGGCCAGACTAAGTATTTGTAAACGTAATTTCTGTAGAAGAAATATGATAAGTATTTCAAACAGGTTCGTAAATGCATGTAATACAATGGTGTGTCGGTCCTCGTGGGAATGTCTCAACATTAATATTCTAAAAGGATATTTAGTATCGCTTGTGCGTAGATAATTACAGAAGTGGATAAATTAATTACTTAACAATGTAATTTTTAATGTATTATTTATGTCATCGTTATCTACCTCAGGGATATTGATCCCTTCCACTCTCTTCTATCATACCTCTGAGAGAAGTCTTGCTATGCAATATCATTTTACCCGCACTCCTTCCATGTCTTCTTCGTTCATTCATTTCATTCATTCATTCACTTTTACTTAAGATGGCTGTTAACATGTTTTTCATCCCTCCATACTTTAAAACGTAATAAATAGTTATGTGGATATCACTAACAACAGAATTTTACCTATTTTTATTACAGTTTTACTAACGATAAAAAAATAATCTAAATATTTACTTATATTATAGATAATACAACTCAATGATATACTTATCTTTACATACAAAAGAAAAGTATCTATATTATAAAGAAACTTGTAAATAGCTTGATCATTGCCATTCGTGTTTATGTACACAAGTCACGGGCGACTTTCAATATGAACCTCGCGGCATGGTTTTGTGATAATGATTCTTATCACCATGGATTTAGGTTTATTATTCCATCAATATGAGCTATAAAGTATAAACCCCCGTTGTATGGTTTTATATATATGTATTTAGATTGAACCTTATTTCAAAGCTCTTAGATTTATTTTACCATGAATCAGATCATGAACCTTGTGAGGTTTTTTGATATTGATTCTTATAACAAAGAGTTAAGGTTTATTTTCCCATTAGTTTAAGAAAGCAACAGGTTTGCTGTAGGACAATTAAGTTTGATTATGTTTTATAAAAACGTCTTTTAAATATAGTCCGGTTGTATTTTGTTTGTTTATAATTTGTCTTGTTTTGGTAGCCGTTTTTTTTTTCTATATTTTTTTGTGGTTTTTGTGGGTTTGATATGTTCTTTGATTTTAAAACGTGTGTTGGGTTTTTAGCTAGTTACACAAAAGGCACCACAACTATATTTTTGTACTTATATACCATGATATTACAAGCTTGAGTTTGTTTTGTTTTCTCAGTGCACCGTGTCGGAACTATCCTTATATTGGATTAAGTCTACATTTATTACATAAAATGTATGTTTATATTAATTAAAAAAATATCTTCATAAATGTCAAAATTTTATTGAAAATAAATATTTGGATTTATATGTTCAAAAAAATGTTAATTATCAATCAACAATTGTTTAAAAATATTTTTTATTGTTTATAAGTAATACCTAATTTTTTTTGCTATTAATGTGTAACGGTTTTTTTAAATATAATGTATCGTGATTGCAAAAACAATGATAAGTTTATACATAAATATATAGAAGAGAAATAATCATGCATAGAGAAATAAAAAAGATAATATATCAAAGTCAAAAAATCCAATATAAGTAAGATAAACATAAAAATAAAGTGCCAAAGAAAATATTTGTAATATATAATATAATATTTATTTTTTTTATATACTTTAATATATTAATATTACAATATTTTTGGAGTTTTAATGACAATTTTAAAAACGAAATTCATATTGTTTGAAGTAAAAACGTTACTTTTTTTTAACCTATGTTCGAAATTTAAAAAAATGAAATCCATATTGCTTAAAGTAAAAACGTTCGAATTTTTTTGACAATTTAAAAAACGAAAACAATATTGTTTGAAACAATTGTTAGTATTAATACACAAAAATAGTTTCTTATATAACAAGACAAAGAAACCAGTACGCAAATTTAAATTTTATTACTTTTTTTCACAGGCTTGTTACTTTTATCGTTACTTGTATCGTAAAACTAAATATTGTTTGTTTAAAATACTGAAACCATTTTGAACTTGTATTTTATACTGATATAAAGTAAAATATAATATTTTTTTTATTTGTATAATAGTATTTTATTGGTTAGTTATTTAATTATTTTGTTCACAGATAGTTATTAACAAAAATGGCTCGTCTTCATACATCCTATGGAACTGCTGGTGCTAGTCATAGGTTAAGGAACTTTATTATTGCCTTTGTTTTATTAGGTAAGTCAATGAACTCTGTTCTTTATTTTTTTTTTACGGGATAGAGAATTAAATTTACTTATATATATATATATATATTTCAATGGTTCAAGTTGTCAAAATTTATTTAATAAGCTTTAATATTTATAATTTTAACAATGTTTTATGCTATATAAAAAGTTAAGTTAAATTATAATTTTGACGTTCTTTGTTATTGTAAATTATAGTTAATATGAAATAATAAAACTGTTATAAAAAATATAGTAAATGTTATATAATATTATATCAAAACTATTGCAGAGTATAGGATATGTTTTCTTTCAGGTTTACCCCTAGTCCAAGGTCAGGTCGAAAAAATGTACGTGGATGCAACGGACATGAACCTCCTTGTAGACGAAACGAGACTCTTCAAAATTGTACAGATGTAAGTTAAACAATTAAATTAAATAAACTCAACGTAGCTCTTGTTACACCATACACTCAGACAAAAAATCAACAGACATAAAAAAACAAAACAGAATAACTATTAGAAATAATATTAAAACATTAACATTTATTTGTCGCAAAACTCAAACTTATATTATTATTTTGTTGAACTATACGAGGAAATGTTATTTATATCTAATTCAGTCAATATTCTTTGATAAAAATTTAAGCCCCATTTTTAATAAATAATACCTTACCCTATTTTCGGTTCATTATGTATTATTTAAATATATAAATTACGTTCCATCATATAGAAATGCCATTATATTTGAAGCTCAAACAGAACGATATAAATTCTTCATGATCTTTATCAAATAATCGATATGAGGACGAAATACTAAGTTATACAATTTAATATTCATGCTTCATTTCAAATACATTTAACAAATACTACTGACTTGTTAGGGGGGGTGTGGTAGGGGGGATTCCATTGAAAATAAATGATATATTCCATTCCAGAGGAGAATACAATACATCTCTCCAGATAATAGCCAATATCCAGCATCCAGATATACTTCAGTTCGTACCCCCATCGATAGACATACCAGGGTCTAAAGAACCCAACACCACCGCGGAGATCGAGCATGAGGTGTGCGCGTATGGGAAGAGTCCTGGACACTCGGAGGTCACTTTTAATGTTACCCCCACTGGTATTGTCGAGTGAGTATTGCTCTGCTGATTATATTAAAATTATATAAAATCCATTTTTGGTTGTATTTATTACAAAAAAATAGTTAATACTTTCTAAAAAAATATAGAATAAAAAATAAATCGATACGGACCGGATTTGAATCCGCGACCTCTGGAAAACCGTTTCGTCACTTCCAATTGAGCTAACGTGTCGCCCAGTCAATGAATTTAGCAATGTCAATTGTCAGCAAAATCCTAACCAACAGTTATATTCACTACCTTGAAGTATAGATTAACATTGGAAAGATGCCTTAACCGAAATTTATGCTTGAAACAATATCTATAAACATACACAGCCATGGTTTAAGCTTAATCAAATAAGCTAAATAATACTATTTTTTACGGACTAAATCGTCTACGATTCGTCTTAGTGTAAACACGATTGTTGCAAAGCATTCGAAACGATTCAAAATGAAAAGAAAAGTTAGAATATAATATAAACTAGTGAATTAAAATAATTGTTTGAAAAAAAAATCTAATTTGAAATGTCCTATTTTCAGTTTAGATTCAGTGTTCCTGCGGTTCACGGTGATGCATTCAAACGCCATATATGTTATTTCATACATAATGGGATGGATCTACTTCGCGGCGTGGTCTGTGTCGTTCTACCCTCAAATATACATCAACTTTAAGAGGAAAAGCGTCGTGGGTCTGAACTTCGACTTCCTCGCCCTGAATATTATGGGATTCACTATGTACTCCTTGTTCAATTGTGGATTGTATTTTTCAAATGATATACAGGTAGACAAATAAGCTATTAATAACATAAGTTTTTTCCTTCACTTAAGAAATTCCAGAAATTTCAAATATACATTTCAAAGTATTGTATTAAAAGCACATTTTCAACATCTTAATAAGAATGGTAATAACTTTATAGTTATGCCAAAATATCCCGAAATCCCCTTTCGTATTCAATTCGCAACTAATTAGTACCCCCCACCCCCTTCTCCCAGGCGCAGTATTTCCTCCGCCACCCCCGCAGTCTGAACCCTGTGCAGCTCAACGACGTGTTCTTCTCTCTCCACGCTGCCTTCGCGACCCTCATCACCATCGCACAGTGCTTCCTGTATGAGGTAAGGGAGGGCAACTTTTGTGCAGACTATTTTTCAGGAATTTAAATTAATTTTAGTTGCAAAAATATATATATTTTATTTAAAAAAAAAAGGAAATAAATCAGATTTATTTGTTGAGATGAAATTGAAACTTCATACTATTAGTGAGATTGATTGATTTGGTTGTGGTTTAAGTTTCAATGAGGTTCTATTTAAAACATAAATTCTCTGCGGTTTGTTTATATTTGGTTTATTATTTGTTTCTGCTGATATATTGCTCTGTTACAGAGCAACCACAATCATTATTATGAAGTAAGCATGCACAGAAGATTGCATAAAGTACTTGCAAAATATATTAATAATAAAATAGAATAGAATTGTTAAAAAAATAACTAGGAGACAGTAACCCTAACTGCCTGAGTTGAGGCTCGTGATCTAGATTCCCACACAGGTTCGATTCCCACAAGGAATTCTGGATGCATATGTAGACGTACTTGACCAACAACTGACGTACATGATCACACGACTCCCTTAAAATTACTTTACGGTAATCTTTTTAAGTAATAATAATATCCTCCTTGAGTAATAATAATCTTAAGTAATATAATAATATAGAAATAATACAAGAACTGTCCCACCACTACATATTGGATGGGTATAATAGAGGGATAGGGGCTGCCCAAGACTGGGTTGGTTCCACTCTTGGCAGTGGACGGCAATGATGACCTGATAATGAAGGATGTACGGCGTGTTCCAGCGTGAGTCCCAGCGCGTGTCGCTGGCGGGGCGCGCGGTGCTGGCGGCGTTCCTGGGCGTGGTGCTGGTGACGGCCAGCCTCGCCGCCGCTAAAAAAATATACTGGCTCGACTTCCTCTACTACTGCAGCTATATCAAACTGTGCATCACGCTCATCAAATATGTGCCTCAGGTGTGCTATAATGTCGAAGTTTCCGATATAATATCTCAATGTTCCATCAAATAAACAAAATAATATCGATGAATATGTATGAAAACAAATGTCCGAAACAGTGTCTTCAAGGTGTCAAAATGAACGTGGAAAAAACTGCAAAGTCCCACAACGTGTCCCAATAGTAACCCAACAAAAGACGCAATATGAAATATTCAAATAAATGTCCCAAAAGTTTCCCAATAAATACTTTCTAATAAACGTCCCAACAGATGTTTTACAATTATTCATATAACATTGCTTCGTATATTATCTTTTTAAATCAATCGTTATAATAAATATTACTTCTCTGAAACTATTATTTTTAAGAATATTTCTATAAATTGTACAGAAAATGAAACGAGTATATACTCTTATTAATTTCAACAAATGTCGTTCCAGGCCTACATGAACTACAAGCGCAAGTCCACCGTCGGTTGGAGCATCGGAAACATCTTCCTAGACTTCGTGGGCGGGTTCCTCTCCATCCTGCAGATGACCCTCAACGCCTATAACTACAACGACTGGATCTCCTTCTTCGGTGACGTCACCAAATTCGGCTTGGGAGTGTTCAGTTTGGTGTTCGATATCTTCTTCATTTTGCAACACTATGTATTCTATAGGTATGTATATTTTTTATTATATAGTTGATATTATCATGTATCCACTTAATAGTTTTTATTGGGAATATTCAAGATAATTTTGTATTAAAAAAAATGATTCATTACATGATGGTATTAATAAAATGCTTATGGAACGCTTTTTGTGAGTAAATTGAACTAATTCATATATAAATGTTGAGTTAGTTGACTTTACTCATTGGCTGTGGTTAATAACAAATGTGATGAATATAAAGTAAAGAAATAATAGTCAAAATGGAATAATTGCATGGAATGTTCACAAAATTTGGACTGTGAATCAAAACATATATTTGCGGGAACTTATCATATCACTGGATTGAAATATGATATTATTATGACTTTGGTTTGATATAACTTGATTTACGAAAAAGTCATAGCAACTTTGAACTAGCGTTGGAAATTATGAACGTGCGAAGAAATACAATGAAGTAAGTTATGAATTTCAGCAAGATAATAATCTGCATGAAGAGTGAATACGTTCGTCATTAACCAAACATCATCAACAATAATACAATGTTTTGTTTGTAACAATATTGGAAACATTAAAAATAATTGGGATCAATACAAACATAAAACAAGCTTGTTGGGACGCTTGCACGTGACGTGTTCGAAATTTAAATTTGGAACTAATGGCCTTTTAACTTATAAAAAAAATAAGTCTAAGGAGTCGTGTCGATGATTTCAGAGCGGACAAGAATTTAATGGTTGAAAGCGAAGAAGGTTCTGTTATGACAGGAGGTAGTGAATACTTTTTGGTAAAGACCTGGTATGTATTTAAATATGAATCGGATATGAACGAGAATTTTTTTATTTAGTTTTTCTTTTATTTAGTTTTTTATGTTGGTAGTTATATACTTTTTGCTAGATACTCTTTTGATTTTTAGGCATGCTGAAAAGAAATACGATTTGGAGGGCAAGGCGTGATCCTGTACCACACTGCCGATTTAATTATAATATAGTTTTAATAGTTTTAATAATGTTATATGAGGATGTAGGAGAGGAAGCCATTTTTGTAGCTCGCAACATAATATATATTAAGTTCTTATTGTTTTGTTGTAATGAATTATGCATTTAAAAAGTTAATGTTCCATTTTTGACTTGTGTTTTGTTAATTCATTATCTTTAGATTTTAATTTTATGTTTTCTTCTTATATATTTAAATTTTAATATTTTTCGATCTTCTTTTTACCATGGCAATAATTATTAGACTGATATATTATTTTATTAATCAATTAGGTATACTGAAAATAAAAAAAAATAAAAAACAAACGGAGTATGTTTATAAAGTAAAAATATAACGTTACTGCTTTTGTTTACGAAGAAGGTTCGAAACACATAGGTATATTTTATTATGTTAGCAACACTTATAGACCGTGATGCCAACATTACTAAACCCACTTCTACTTCTCTGTAGGCGTAATGAAGATATTGTAAAATTACGTCCTTTTTCAAACGATCTGTGATTGAACTCATTTTATATTAAAATGTGTATATTATCAATGCATTTTAATTTCAATCCTTCAAATTGATACAAAACATTGCTATCTTATTATACTAACTATTGCCTGTTACTTTTAATATTGTAAGTTTTTTTTTTAATAAACTAGTATGGTCTTTGCTGTTTTTTAATTTATATTTCCTTTAATATTTGTTCCTAGGAAAGTTCATGTTGAGAATATATAAAGAGGAAAGTGATATAAGGAATGGTTACGAGTGCTCAAAACACATACTTTTACTGTATTTTGTATCTTTTACTTGGGAACTCAAGTCAATATTACAATAAAATAAACAAATATGATAAATACTTTCAGAAACAAAATTGTAAGAACAAATAAAGTCCGAAGAAAATGATGAATGATGAATGAATCTGGTACTAATATCAAGAGTTACAAAGATAATTCTTCGAGGAAAAATATAAAAGCTTAAAATTAGGCTCTGTCTCACTTAACCTCTTAATTTTTGAACGTATATGTAAAAGATAAAAAAAAAGTTTCTTTAAAATCTTTCGGATAACTAATTATAACCGCTTTAGTTAGTTTCTGCACTGCGCTAAGCTTATCTGCATTTATTAGTTTAATAATATATTATATAATAGTTTAAATATAAGCTTTATCATTTGGTTATTTTTCTTCAAGTGAACTTTCATGTACAACGTCAAACTAGTTGGACTGTTCACATAAAAAGGGAGCCATTACCAAACTCAGTGTAAGCTTCATGGTTACTTTTGAAGTTATATTACATTGATATATAAAAAAAAAACTGACAATATAATCAGTTGAAGTCATTCTATATTTCATTAAAAAATCATTGCCTCTTATGTTTTGAGGAGGTGTTGTTCAGAAATGTTACTATATAAATTTTTTATTATCGCCAGATGTCAATAATGTGAAATATTTATATAATATTTAAATGTTTTGGAGCCCATGAAAAACATATAATAGTTTGAACTATTATATATAGTAGAAATGTAACGTTATGTCAACTACTACTTATTATAAATATATCTTTACTGAGGTTTTTTTTAAAATTTAATTTATGGCTTCTCATCTCGCAATATGAGACGTATTTTGCCAATTTATGTTGACTTGACTTTAGCACACAAGGAAATTGTTCGGTAGTAAATTTTGATTTTTTCTGGTTCTAGACAAATGGTATTAACGCTTGTCAAATGTACTGACAATGTATATATTTGACATAAGAGCACGTTATACTATCGCTTACGTAATAATATTTATGTAGAATAGACAACGAGCTTTAGCACTTGTCTAGACCCTCTGGTTAATGGAGGTTTATACGAAGTTAATCAGAGGCCTACCAATAACCTACTGGTTTGAGGTTTGAGCATCATATATCATGGTTGTAAACGGACGCTCCATTGTTTGCTTGATTATCAATGCAGCTCTTATAATTAATAATAACAAAAATATGTAAGATTAAGAAGTTACTCCAGAATAACTTTATCTTACCTCAAAATACTATTATTATCTTAATTTGACTTTAATATAACACTCTTGTTCGAATATACTTATATAAATTGATACTATTGCAGAAATTTGTTTGTCTTAGTGATTGCATTCTTGACTCAGTCCTCATAATTCATCATTAGTGCATTAGGATAGGTTCGTGAAGCTGTAGGTATCTTAAATATACTCCTCTTCCATCTGTATTCTGAAACATTCGTGCAAGAGAGTCCAATGCCACTTTGCCTTACGCCTCGTACAAAAACCATATTTAAATGTTTAAGTATTGTTTAAGCTGCAATAGAACTACTGGTTCGCTAATATAATATTAAAAGCCGCAAATCTCACAATAAATCTGGTGCAAATTGTGTCGTGTGGTCTTGATATTGGAAGGCTTTTTACATTTTTCTTAATTTAGTCGTCCTATCTAGATGTTCCTGCCGCACGCTGCGATACCGACATGCTTCGAGCTCATTAGTTAGAACCTCGAAAGGATTTGACCCTAACTCATTTAATTGACCAGAGTAGGTACCGTAGAGTAAATATATATGATTTGGGTGCTGCCAACAATGTTTTCTGTTCAAGCATTTAAGTATCTAAGATATATTTTTAGTAATTAATATTCATAAAAAACCGGTTGTGATGAAGGAAATCCCAGCGTCAGGAATTCTCCTCTTAAATGGCAAAATGTGACAAATGGCTTAACTTCTTTCTTAATTTGCTAAATAGTAAGAATAGAAAGGTATCTCTATTCAGGAAAGAACAATCCCTTAGACTTATTGATATAATCATCTTATTTATATATATAAAGGTAAAATTAATTACAACTACACATGAATTGCTGCTTGGTGTGATAACCAATAAAATGTTTTTTACTGTTGCCTCTTAATTTATATAATAAGTAAAAATCAACTCATTTAATAAACCCAGTTCACACGAATGTATGTATGACGTAGCTATGACATTGATAATATTATGACACGATGGTGTCACGACAATATTATGACACAATGGTATGGTGACGTAAAAATGATATATCTCCTTATGAGACTTCTAAAGTACGTATATGTTCTATTAAATGTATAGATAAATATTGAAAGTAACTATCTCGTTAAATTTATTGGTTTTATTCTTGAACATCAATGATGTAATAATTACGTAAGGTCTTGGTTTTAGTTTTGTTCGTCAATTTACAACAATGATGTATTACTATGTAAGGGTTTATAACTTAGGCTTATGGCGTTAGTATCCTCTTTGTTTAATCATCCGTAGAGTTCTATAATTCATATAGGAAATAGCGTCTTAGATATGACGTAACAGTAGATTATTAATATTGTATAAGATATACGAAACGTGAAAGTTATTGCAAAGATATGGCATGAAAGACGTTAAGTTAATCGAAGGTCATTAATACATTTTATTGTGACTCATGTGTGACCTATGTATGACCAGTATGTTTACAGGGATAATAACTTAGTTTAGTGTTCTATTTATATTTAATCCATGCTATATATTTTATAGATAAAAATTACCCACACCTTATAGAATGTGATATAAAAATCATTATCCTTTTTGTGTAAGGGGTCGTCCATTAATCACGTGATGTTTTTAAGCCGTTTTTAACCCCCCTCCCCTCCTCCCCCTTGGTGATACGTGGTGATGTTTTAACTAAAAAATCACGTATATTTTATAGTAGGCTAATTGAAGTTCCATTTGAAGAACGGAGGAATACACGCCTCTTTTCGGTTTCACGTTTAAAAATAAAGAATCATGTTTAAAAATCGTTTAAAAATTACGAATAAATGAATACACGTGATATCTTTCTGCTAGCCCCCCTCCCCCCTTGTAAATATTTCTTGATTTTTGCCGATAGACCCCCCCCTATCGAACCTCACTGGAATAATGGACGACCCCTAAATAGTTTTTATTTCTTTCTAGGATCGGGATGACCGTCTCCAAGGCAGGTCCGTCTAAACGATATTGTGCATGTTTTAAATTATCTACGCAGCTTTGGCATCGATCGGTAAAGAGTTATTGTGGTTCTAATTTCAATTTAGTATCACAGATGTGCTCTATTAGTCATTAAAATGAACAAAATTTATACTCACTTTTGTTCGTTCTTTTCACTCCAAAATGGAGGGACGCGTGTTGACGAAAAATTTGGAAAAAACCATATAGTAATCAATCCTTCTATGTATTTATTCCATTTCATATCTTAATAACGCTTGTAATTTAGAAGTATGAATGTATGATGTAACATATCTTGATTTCAAATCCAATAGTTGGATAGTCCGTCTAGAATGCACGAAGTAAGTCCGTCATATGTCGATAACTTTGTCCTTTGGTAGAATGTCATTTTTAATTATTTCTATTAGACTTCTTAGTGGGCATTAAAAATAGATGTTTAAATTGATTGATTGATTTATTTATTGATTTAGTGATCTATTTATTTATTTATTTATGTACCAGATTTGATAAAAGAAAAATACAAAAAGAAAGAAAAAATACAATGGATTAGCTTATCTCTAAAAAGAGATCTCTACCAGTTACCCGTGAGAGTGACTGCGACGATTTTAAAGGGCAGAAATGTATATGTATATGTGTGTACCTACACACATATATAACCTTATGACCTAAACAATATATATATATACACATATATAAGTATTATTAGTATTATTATAAAATATAAAGATAAACTACATATACCTATAATAAATACATAAACATATATTTTTATATCTGTGAAAGATAGAAAAGCTTTAATATATATTTTTTCGGTAATACAATTTTTAAAATTATTTTGCTTATGTGAGAAAGTGTTCTATTTTTGCAAATAAAAATTTGCAGTTCTTTACGTTTTAGAGATTTAAATCATCACAACTGACCAGTGCTAGCAGAACATTTCCTACTAGTACATGTTTTCATTGTAATTATTTTGCGCCTAATATACCGTTTTCCTGGTTTTTGTTTTTTTTGTAAGTAATACCAATTTTCTGAAATTATTGCTAAATTGGAGTACGCATAAAATCTGAAGTTGAAACAATAATTTTTTTTAAATTTTTATTATTTTGCAAAGAGAATATAAACTAAAGACATAAAAATATATCTTAACATCTTTTTCATTTTATGTATTTGATATAAAAAAGGTTACAACTCATATCATAACATATCCCAGAAAAATGCCGGTCTTGCCCTGTTTTAGAACCAAATTGCTCTAGAAACGAATTTTATCCTTATAAGTGCTGCTATAAAACAAAATGTTCATTGTCATTTATTGTAACGGAAAAAAAATCTATTTGAGTTTTAATTACTGCTAAATTGTATACCCCCAAACAACGCGAGAAGTCCGTCTACACGCCGAGTTAAAAAAAAAAGATCTTTGTTCAAGCCTTTCTTGAAATGAAAAATATTATAGTTTTGTCTAAATTGACATGATAATATTTTTAATTACTTATAATTAAAATAATTCCGATAAAATGTACTTTGATATAGATTTGGTTCAATCAAAATTATATTGTTAAAAAAAATGTCGGTCTTCCCCACATTGACCCAAATAAAATTCAATGAAAATACCAATGTTCTTATGGAGTTAAAATTTATTTACACAGTACATTATTACGTACATTATTATATCTAATCTAAGTTTTTTTTCAGGAGAACTCAATATATTCTCCTACCGGGGACGTCGTACACCTCGGACGAGCTTCAAAACGATGACAATGATTGTATAACACAGAATACGGAACCAAGCGAACCCTACCAGGGATCCCCAACATAAGGCTGAGGAGGACAGCCATGACTGAACATATTAAAAAGTCGCGAACTTGGTAACAGTGAAGAGGTAGAAGAGAGTTTTCTAATTTGAGAACTCTGCATGAAAATAGAGTTAACCCTTAGCAGCATATTTCTCAAATTATCCAATGAGAAAAGAAGAGAAGATATTTTTGAACAAAGTGCCTTTAAATGCCTTTAATATCGTTAAAATATACCGCATTTAGTTTAATGTGCTTTTTGACAATGTAGAGTTGGTGTTTATATAAGGGTCCATTTTTAAAACCGTGCAGGTTTTATTGTATTTCAATTAAAAATAAAATATATACTGTACTAAGTCTTCGGTGAACAAGATAAATTAAAAACTGTATCGGTATGTTTATAATTATACAATTTTATTTTAAATGTTAACATACGTTAGGAATTATTGGATAATGATCAAATTAATTTACTTTTTTTTTATCTTTACATTATATTAGCAATAAAGTTTGGGTATTATTAGTCTTTATATTATTATTTTTGCTTATATTAATAATTGTTAATGCGTAAGTATGTGATGGTATAATCTGAATAAATTAAATGAAATTATAGTACGTTTTATTTTATCGACTTAGATCATTAAATTTCTAACTAATTGTATAAACAATAATACCTACATACAATTGTTATGGCTGTTAATAATAACCCAGAGACATTACGTCACATTTTATCAAACAAAGCTTAATTTAAGGTAAAGATTGTGATGTCGAGAAGGGATAAAAATCTTGAATATATCTTTTTATTTGATATAAAAAGATATATTCAAGATTTTTATCACCGATCAGTCCTGTTTCTATTTTTATATATCTTATGTCGTGCAGTCGTCTATAAAGATCTCTAAACATGGGAGGATTCTATATAATATTATATAATTGACGATGATTTAAAAATTCATATGACAAGCCCGCTGAGTTTCTTTTGCCAGCTCTTCTCAAGTCAGTGGCAATTAATTTTCCGAGCTGGTAGCTTTGATAATAAAAAAATGTTTTGAATAAAACTTACTTTCAGTAAAGATTTTGATTTTGGATGAATGGGGGGAGTGCAGGAGACGGTGAGGTAGGAGTTTGGACATTGGCTCTCTCATGTATATGAAACGTAGTTTAAGTGATTTGATCTGTGAATGTGGCATTCCTAGTTAGATAAAGATGTTCCAGATTCCAGCGAAACGTTTCGTATCCTAATATAGTATCTAAAGATCTAAAGAGACATGATTTAGTCCTGTAAAAAATAATTTCACTCATTACCAAAAGACTAATACACAGACAGAAAAAAAAATATTGCTTAAGTCTTGTAACTTGCAGTTACTTATACGAGAAGAAAAAAATAACACAAAACGCAACTTTATTTTTTGGGTATATTTTTTATAGTTGCTATATTATAACTCATACTTAAATCCCATTTTTGTCTTCAATCTCTTTATAACATAAAAGAAAACGTAAAACTGCCAAGAAATTTTAAGACGCCTGCCAGTTTTTTTTTCAAATTATCTTATTTTTGCATGGAAGGTCATTTCACTTTTGTTCTTCAGTTAAATAAATATTACATTTACTGAAAAGGAACGCTTCATACAAAGATAAGACAATCATAATTGTTTTATCAGTGGCAAGAATATTTCATTTTGGTTATTATTGTTTTTTCTTAAGTGCTATTGATGCAATTAGATAAAAAGACTAAATAAACATCCAGTTGATGAAAACATCTCCTGATGTCAACTTGTTATAAATAAATATTACAATGTTACTATATCTTTAGTTTACACGTAAATAAAAAGCGACTATCTTTTTGCTTAATTAACTTAATACATTGTAACTTTTCAATACATAATTTAAAGTTTATGACATAAAAAACGTTACCTTGGATCAGACTTTTAAAATGAATGAAAAGTAAAGTTTATTGTAACTTATTAATAAAAGTATGTGAAATTTACTCCGAAACTATATTTTGAGACGTTAGGACAACAGATTAAAAATCTATCATCGATTAATAAACAATACTAACCCATAGATAATATATATTATGTAGTCGAAGTAATTAACATTAGACATACACCTATATTAATAATTAAAACTATTAAACAGGCTTTATCTAATCAATCTAAAGACGTGCTATAAATATATAAAACGATTTAATGCATATAAAATTACACTAAAGAGTTAATACATTATATATAATTGATAATCTATATATATTCTCACTTTTGGTCATCGTTGATTAATATGTCATATTAATGTCAGCTGGATACGATTTAATAATTGTCTGGTTAAAGAGTACAATAGACTGCTAAATTCACCAAGGTGGGGGTAACGGCTCGATAGCTCAGTTGGAAGAGCGCCGGCAACGGACTTCCAGAGGTCGAAGGTTCGAGTTCTACCTGTGTGAAACGATATTTCATTGTATATTTATGTGTTTAAAATTAAGAATCAGATATAATGCGACTTCAATCTTGTTAACTTCAATTCTATCATAATATAACTATTCATCAATATTCAATAAACACTAAAGTTGTAAAATGCAAATTCATAAACACGTATAAACGAATAATTCAGGTCGCATGCGCGTTCATTTTCCTAAATTGATTATACAAACAGCCAACGAGGTTTGAATTACAATGGTTTTCCCTGATCTCCTCAGTTTTGATACCAAGTCGATACTTACGAGAGGTTGCGGCCTTACGAATCCCCTTCGGCATACGCTATTGGAATGTTATATTTTCTTAAAAATTGAGGAAAGGCCAAAAATGTAAACGCCAGGAATATGAATTTCCAGGTATCCTCGGTTTATGTTCTGGCGAAAGTAAATTTGTTTTGTTGTATGAAGACGTTACTGTTTTGCTAAATTTTAAATTGGCACCAAACTCTAGGTTACAGAGGGCGTATACGTAATATTTTTTAGCGATGACAGATGAGTACTAATTGTTGAAAATTTATTTAAAGACGAATAATGTTCTCATTTCTCGTTCTCATAGTTCTCATTTCTCTACATACGGCTCAGTAGGTATATCGTACGTTAATCAGCGTTAATCGTATCGCATATTGAAATGGCAGTTAGTCAGTTAGTGCTTCTCTCTGATTGGTGGAGACGCCTATTAGATATTCTTCAAGGTCAAATTGTATGGTCAAATAGATCGTATAATAAAATGTGGCCATCGGAAGCAACTAAAATTACATAAACTAGAATATCTAACACTTACCGAAGTTATTTAAAAAAATCGCAATATTTTTGTCAAAACATCAAGTGTAATGTTTTTGTTTTACATTAGCGCTTGGGCGGTAAATGCTGGTAATTATACGAGTATCAATAATATAATAGTATCAAAAGCATATTAAATACGTTAATCTGAAAATCATGACACTGCCTGTTAATAAGATAGTCAGGTCATATTCAAATTAAATTTAATAAGATTTTGCAAAACAACCCGAAGTTAGGTACTTATTACGTAAATGCTTCAGTGCTCAGATAAAATATTATAAGTATTATGTTACATTATTTATTAAGATGACATACATGTTCAACGTATTTTTTTTGAAAAGAATCGAAGTTCATTTCTTTTTAATAATATTATTGATAATGCAACAGTTTAATAATCTTCAGCTATCCATTCGGATATATATTCAAAAAGGTTGGATATGTAGATATTCAATAAGGTTGGATATTATAGGTTTTAGTAGCTAACAAATTTCATTATATTATTTTTTTCTGGGCAGTTTCCACGCAGGTCGATGCTCTTCAAATAACTAGTTAATCTCTATTGAGCACAATGTTTGGAATTAAATATACTAAACATCGATATACTAAGTACTACAGTAGGTATTAAACTTTAGTACTTATGATAATATTTATTAATAATATACATTTTTTAATCTCAGTAAGTATATGTGAAACGTTTATAAAATGGTTAAGGGTCTGCTAATAATAACAGACGTTTGTCTGTATATATGTTTCTGCATCACTTCATTTTACAAAATGCGAGCAAAAAAGGTTTAAATAAGGAAATAAAACTTTAAATTATATATTTCTTATTTATTATTCAGAATTTGACACAAAGCTCTATTTAACGTGCTCTTATAAATGCTGTTATGTGTGTAGAGCCTTTTATTTCTAGTAGTGGTTTGAAAGTTCAATATAAGAGTTTTCATTCAGACGAATTCGTGGAAAGTTTAGTGACAGAGCTAGTTTTAAACAAATATCTGTGAATCCACTTACACACACCTTTATAAATAATCTCACTGTAGTGCGGCTTATGTTAAACAAACACGAGATAAAAAAAGATTAAACATGATGTAAATTTATTGTATTATTGTAAATGTATACTTTATATACTTATTAGTATTTTTTATATACTAGTGGTATAAGTTACCAAATGGTAGTGAAGGGTTTGGAGTATTATTTAAGGTATGGTGTTCAAACAAAAAAAATATTTAGTTATTTATAGACTTAATTTATGCCCTTATTCTAGTCTAGTATTAGGATCCATGTCTTTAAATGCAGGTTTAAAACTTCAAATGTTTTGTGTTTTTTTTATATGAAACATTGTTTATAAAGACTTTTTCAAATTTGATTATAACACTTTTGTCTATTAGATCTGATTTCCGCTGCTGATTTCTAATATGGCACTGCACGCCACCGTCTTCAATACTATTACTACCACGTTTCGAGCGGCGTTCATAAATAGTGCTGTTTTTAAGAAACATTTTACCACGAACTACTTAGATGAAATTAATTTTCTTCAGCGTTGTTTTCAGAACGGTACGAAGTGCGGATCTTCAAGAAAAGCTCCTACGTAAAGCCGGCGGCGTTCTTGTGCATCCTCTGATATTTTAAAAGTCCGTAGGCGGTGGTGATCACTTACCGTCAGATAATTCGGACGTTCGTTTGCCCTTCATTAAATAACTAAAATGAATAATAATTTAAGCATGATTATATATATATATATTTTTTAACTACCTCCTAATAATGTAACCTCTAATATATATACAGGTACATAAAATGAACTAGTAACGTAATTAGCTCTCATTTATATTTTTTATTTGCCCATTCAAAAAATATTGAAACGGTAAATAATTGACACAAAAATCAAAACAATAATTAAATATATATATATATATATATATATATATATATATATATATATATATATATATACATTTTTATAAACTACATACATACTACATTTTTATATATGTACATTTTTATAAACTGTACTGTACTGTTATCTTATAGTGGGCTTATCATTTGAGTCCGGGGAACCAACGTCCTTGGCATCAGCTGGTCTTTGAACCACATCACCAGTATTTACAGAAAACCACTACCATATCTACACTATATGATACACATGACAGAGTTACTTCATGTTAATTTTACTCATGTAATAAATACATCATTATGAGTTTCATGATCGCGTTGCTTTAAATTTGCTAGACTTTTTATATAAATTCTTGCTTAATGAATGGAGTACAATGTGTATTATTCGACCTAAAAACACCCTCCTATCTAAAGGAAAAGTTTGAATTTCTTGGATTGAGGGATGATTTGAGATCGCCACAATTACTGATCATCAAAATGCCTGCTCAAAACTCCAAATTTTATAAGCATTCTTTTACAGTAGTTGCTATGAGACTTTGGAATGCACTGCCTCTAGTTATAAGAGAATCAAGAAATTTAAAATTATTTAAAAGGTCTGTGAAAGATTACTATTTAACTAAAGTCTCAGATGGCTTATGTTAGAATGTGTATTATTATATGTATATAATTATTTCCGTTTTCATATTTCATATTTCCTATTTCCCTTTTTTTTTTAATAAATAATATACATAAATTGCTATTTTATTGTGCGTTTATTTATAACTATTTTTATTTATATATATAATATGGTTTAGTTTATTATAGGTTTGTTTATAAATCTATGTATTAGTGTGTAGTTATTAGTAAGTATGTTTATTATTATTGTTACTTTATGCCACCTACCTTCAATTAAGAAATTTTATTTATTTATTTATTTTTTTCTCGTACTAACCCTAAGGTTGCCTGGAAGAAATCGCCTTTAGGCGATAAGACCGCCTGTTGAACTTTTAATATGTACTTATGTTTGTAACTTTTAATTTTGTGGTGTCCAATAAAGAATAAATAAATAAATACAAAGCGTAGAACTACAATAAATAGAGTACAAAAAGATAACTGCAGTTTATTTTTTATTCTTTGATTAAAAAATTATTAGATTAATTTATATTTCCTAGCACTAGTACTTAGGTATATTATTCTTAAAATAAATAACAAAAATATGTAAAAACTTTAGGAAATAAAAATACATAAGCCCTCCATTATTTACTCATTATATTCAGTTTCTAATTATATTGTTGATTTTGCCATTAACGTCAGCAAACATTTAATATTAAATTCTATTATGTTTAATTATGTCCCTCCATTTCAATAAAATATGTTAAGTAAATTTATTATCTGTTTTCAAGTATTCATTTATAGCAAACAGCCATGTTATCAAAATTCAATTAATGTGTACACAATACACATTCCTTATCAACCTTGAGCACTGCTTTTTTTACAACTGTCACTGTCAATTACACAAAGATTTTGTCACTAGTTCCATTGAGAGCTGGACATCTTGAAGACAGCTTTTATTTCCATCAAACATAAAAAAGAATCATCTCGACGGAGAGACTTTCGATTTAAACAAACCGTTCTCAAATCTGTTCATCGTTTTGATGATTGTATGATATCATGATAGATATACATAAAGGTAATCTTACTTACTTTTTTTAGTTAACAATACGAGTAGAATAATAAATGTATGCTAAGTTCATAGTTTCAACTATACACCTTTAAAAAGGGTTTAATGGAATCTTAAAAGTTATTTAGAATTTGTTTGCGTAGACCAATTATATAATCTGTGCTACGTAAGGCGAACCACGTGAATCTGTTGACATAGTAATTGGCGGGAAAACTCGTGTCAAACCCGGCTCTGAAACAGTTCACAAAAGTTCCATATTATATGCGGGAAATCATGAACATGCATTCAGTACATATGTTAGAGTCAAAGGGAGTGGACGCATGTAGATACGAAATGCATGCAATACTTCGCGTCGTTATGTGATTTGTGATCAAGTTAAATGTGATATTACTTAATTATTTTTGTATAATATTAAGCTGTTCCTGTGATATTACTCTGAACATTATATTTTATTGTATTTAAAACCAAAATGGCAGACGAAAAGTGAGTATTATTTTTAGCATACAATATATACATTCATTTTATTTGTTTTATTAAAAAATATATCATAATAATAAGAATAAATGGTGTAATTTTATTATTTAAAATGTATGTTTCATATTTTATCACGTAAATAAATATTTAGGTAACATAGATACGAAAAAACTAGGATTTTAATTATTTACTTTGCCCTTATCTAAATAAACCGTGTTTGTATACAAATGCGAATTTGTCCTTCAATTATAATCTGACAGACACATAATTTTAAATAATCGTATATCCAAACCAATGTGCCAATTTTCTGATTATTCCAGTAAGACCACAAATTGACTAATTGATTTTATATAAAAAGTTATAATTTTTTTATCAATATTAATATTCTTCACTGTATTTTAAGTTGGTGTTTATATAGACAAAGATACGATAACAAATACGAGAGATTATATTGCAACCATATATATAAACTGTAAGTATATTATATATAGTTATAAACGTATTGAAATGCAACGGGTTAGCTTGTTTTATTACAACTTAGTATATAAATTATTGTAAATAAAATCAAGTATATTTTTGAATTCTATATATATCACAAAATCCGGTTCCATGATCCTTGAGAAATACTACTAATTTTATTCAAATAGTATGAAAATCACATAAAAGTATGCGAAAATATATGCATAAAACGCAATAAGTTGCTTTGAGGCTGACCTTTTTTAGTGGAAGTCTAAGAATAAGTATTTTATCTATTTTAAATACAAACCTTAAAAGGCTAGAATCTAAAAGATTTCTGTGTTACGAGATATTTTATCTTTTAAATGCAAACATAAAAAATGTAGAGTAAAAAACAAAGCATTTCGTAATGTAGAGATTTAATTAATTGAAAGAGTTGTCAAGGTTAAAAAATAAAATTCAAATTCAAATAAAGTAATTCGTAGCCAAATATAATATATTTAAATTACAAACTCAGTCAATATTACATTTTAACAATAATATACTAACAAGTAAAGAATTACTGCATACATATGTAAATAGATGAGAGATTTTATTAAACTCTATCGTCTCTATTGCATAATTTATCACTTCACCATATAATGATAAAAACGTGATAATTATATTAACAAAAGCAGACAGACATATACTGTAAATAAATAGAGTATATTGTTATATGCCATCGCATCCTCTGTTATCATTCGTACTGTATTATTGTATTCTGCATATATTAATGTACACCTAGTGCGAGTATTGACGTTTACGAAACGTTGATAGCTTTTGAAACCTTGTTGTGATTCGTTTTCTACAATAACTCCTAAATAATAAACAAATCAAAATTAAGAACTCATTTTGTAAATTCTCGAAAACTTACCCTCGATAACTCTCGTAACGTCAGAACTCGTTCTAGAGGTACTGTATTGTTCTCAAAGTTTTTTATACTTTATACTATCGTCGCTTTTATTACCAAAAACTTTAAGATATTTCATATTTTTTATGTATAATAAAATATATCTTTTTAAAATTTGTTCTGTTATTGTTTTATTTGCAGCGCTTTGTAATACAATAAAGCGTCTTGGTGAAGAAATGACAAAGCGCTTTGGTGATTATTTAACATTTTAAGAGGAGTTATAAAATGCTATGTTTATCTATACTGTCAAGTTAGAGACATTGGTTAGGTTTGTGTAAGAAGTCTATACGGTGTCGTCCCTGTCCCAATAAAGTTAAATATGTATAGAATATCTAAGTTCACAGAGGTGGGCAGTAGCTCAATTGATAGAGCGGCGGAGCGGTTTCTCAGTGATCGCGGGTTCGAATCCCTGCAAGTATAGGTGTATTTTTGTTCTATATTTATTTACTTAATGTAAATAAAGCATTAAATAAATAATTCAGTATAGATAAAATGTGTATAGATTACTATAAACATTTTATTTAAACATCGATGTAGATGCTGAAGTTTGAGGTAAATTTATTTGGTTAACGACATAATTTATACATAATTTCCCATGAAATTTAAAATATATCAATTTGAAGAAAAATTAAAAACATATAATTGAAGAAGACAATAGGTTTACTTTTACCAAAATTAAATGGCAGCTGATCAGTCATACCGATGTATTGGTCTCAGAGTGCAAGGCTAAGGTAGTTGGAACGGAGCCAGCGCACCCGAGTGTGAGCGTGCGGTGTCAAACTGGGAAGTACTAATTTACTGAAAATTAAAATATATACTATTGTTTATTTAATATATTATATATATATAATCTTTATGGTTAGCATGTGTATATAAAAAAAACTATTATGTTTACGCGAATGGCGCTCAAGCTCATGATATTTTAAATTTCAAACTACCCCACTTTTTATATATGATGAATATATTAATTGTTACATTTTTAGAAAGGATCGAAATCAAGAACTAATATGGAGTTTATTGCAAGAATAAATTGATTTATATTCAGAATCATAGCACTTATATAATTTAGGTAAACATACCAATATAGACCATTGAAGAATTTTGAGTTAAATGATCTGAGTTATATAGTTGTTTCTGAGTTGTTGCCAAATACATAAGTTAGCTCTCATTTAGGATATGTCATGAAATGACCACGTGTTTTGAGTATATTTAGGTACGAAGAACGTTGGTGTCGATCGACAGACTCAACCTCTTTACGACATTTAAGAAAATGTTGGTACGGTTGATATTATCTTATAAATATTACTTCGATTTGAGTTTTTCATTCGCTTATCTGTTTATATATTTTATATAAAGGTCATAGTTTAAAACATGTCGGATTGTGGGGAATTTGATAGATAATTTATTGTTATTGTAAAAAATACGATCTCACTTTAATAATAATTACTATGTGCCATAATAAAACAGAATGAAAGAATATGGATTTAAAAAAAAACACTTGGTTGGAATTTAGAGTTGGATAAAAAAAAATATCCAACTCTAAAAAAAAAATTAAAAAATTGTTTTAACCAAGTAACCAAGTAAACTATATAAAACTATCTTAACAAATAAGATTTTGAAGATATTCAACAATGTCATCTACAGGTCATGCCGTGACACATCACAGTACGTCTCGTAATGAAAGAAGTTCGAGTTTGATAACAAGAAAAGTTAAACTAAATCATCTTCTTTTCCAACTATTATTATTTTATGTTCTTGGCTTATTCTTGTTCTATCTTTATAATTGTTATAAACTACGTAATTTTGATAGAAATAATGATTTATCATGAGTTTTATTTTTTATTAGTCTGTTGTTTCCATGTTATGATATGTTCGTATTTTTTTTTAGTATAAATATTATCAGGGTTTATAACAGATGACAGAATTAATATTAATGTACTTTTTATTAATAATTTTTAATCTGTAACAGTTATATACAATAAAAAATAATACTTCCTTTTCCACTAGAAATGAGCTTATAAATAAACAGATGAATTATCTTCATTGGGTCACACTCTCGATCAAACAACCTTAATAAAAAAACAGTATAAAAATCGTATTATACGTTTAGGAGCTACGATGCCACGGACAGATAACACGGATATATGTACACTTTCAACTCATGACACTCCTATTTTTGCGTCGGTGGTTAAAAATCCATCTCCTCCATTCTGTCCTCCACGAATGTGACACATCTGAGAACCACGCAACAAACATGCTCAAATAATCTTATTATAAATAATAAAATAATTATAAGATAAGTGGATATCAATGTTTACAAAAGATTTCTTATAATTATATCTATTAATATATACATCACAGTTATATATTTCACTATCACCGAGTTATATACAGTTCTGCCATTATATACATATACGGTAGAAATATAATAAAGTTAAATCAGAGTTTTATATTTGTTTATCTTAAATAATTCTTTAATAAGCTATTTAAATTCTTAGCGAAGCAAAGCTGTAAATAAATAGCGGTATTTTATATAATTTTACATTCTCTTAGTCAGCTGACTCGTCATGTGATTTGAAAATTATAAATTCATAGCCAGCGGTGTAACTTAAATATTTAATGACATTTAAAAATAAATATAATAATATATACTAGGTTTCTAGCTTTGAATTTTGTTGTTATTTTCGAATTATATTAATACAATTCTCGTTATTCTCTATTGAATTGATAATTCATTTGAATAATTTAATTTAATATATGTTGTACTTCGAAGTATATACACATTTATTTAAATAAATTGTGAATCACTTCAAATATAATTCAATTATTTACATTTTAGCCGATTATTTAAATATATTTTGTAACTTATACGTTGATAATACATAATCAAAAACCCATAAATCATTGAAGAAGACGTCACAATTAAATTTTAGCTCTACAAGTGCTCAATCAATTCGGTTGTCTGTTTACCAAACTGCTGAATATTTATTATTTATTCAATATAGCACTTATTGTGTTTAATAATAAAGAATATAATAGAAGAGCAGACGCTTCCTGGTTCTGTAGAAAATTGGGTCAAAAATTTAAGCCATTTGTATAGAAAAGGTATCATTTTAGCAGGTGCGGGGCTGATGTCAAGATTTCAGAGAAATCTGTACCTAATTACGGGTCTATGTAAGTTTTTTTCACTACAGGGAGGTTTTTTCTGCATGTGGCAGTATTGGGAAACAAGATGGAGATAGTTCTTGCAAATATGGCCTACCATGAACTCTTGACGTTTTCAAGTTGAATCGTTTTATTGCAATATTACAATAATATTACTTTGATTCAACCAGAGCTCTATAAAACAATGTTCTTTTATTTCTACTGGGTGAAGTCAATGAATGAATGAACGAATAAAACAATATTACATTAATACTTCCAATGTCAAACACACTTCATACGAGTTAATAATGTTTCCTATAGTAAAAGAATGAATGATTTAGGATGACGTCATCAAACATGCTATCGAAAAATTTATGTAATATTACGTTCAGGACGAATTGACGAATTTGAAAGTAGGATTATTGTAATATTGCTTTAAGAGTTCATGGTAGGCCTGACGAGTGACTTTGACATATTAAAAAATGTAAAACTTCAATGATAATTCAATTTGCCATTTTGTAGCATTTATAATTTGCAAGAATTAGCTATTTAGTATTTAGTGTTTTATAAATAGTACTTATTTTTCCATATAATTATCAAAGTTATAAAAGTAGTTGTTCTTTTCGATATGTTGTTTATATTTTTTATTATATTATAATTTTGTGAAATGTTCATGTAAATTAGCTCTAGCTTTACTTTGGTTTTAGAGGGCTTTTATCAATAAGATATATAAGTATTGTGATATGTTTTATATGTATGTTTGTCCGTGTTTTTATTATTATATCATGTGTCTTTCAAATATAATAATAAACAACAGAACATTTAAAATATATTTGAATTACGTCTTTAAATTATTAATTATATATGGCTATGGTGTATGGTGTCGTTTTGTGGCTGTTTTATTAGAATTTTTCATATGTCAAGTTTGGTTTCTTGCTTCTTTATTAGGGCAATTGGTAATGGCTCTCATTATTGTCAACTTCCTCTCTTTTTCTACTTATCTATAGATACTTATTTAGTTATAGACATCGATAAACATTTATAAGAATTTAATATAACAGTATCACAGTGAAATTTATTATTATCAACTTTAACTCAGTATATATTTTTTAAATAATTACGACCATTTTATCTTTATTTATTGATGTATCTTTTATCTTAGACAAATATTTGAGCACAGTGAACGTAAAGATATTACTTTTAAGGGTAAAAGACCCTGTTCAAGGTTTTTTTGATGAGATCAAATTGTTGAAAATAAATATTAAACTTTATTTGTTCGTTTAAATTAAAAACAATAATAAGCTTGTAAAGATAATGAATCTGAGAAATTATGAAATTACTTAGAGAATTTGAATACGTAGTACCTTGGTTTTATAATATTAAGAACGTTTCTGTATTATTTGTGGGTCAGCCAGTCCATAACTATTTAATGGTCAAGTCAATGACATATTCTATTTATTTTTATTATTATTGTTTTTAATGTATTTATTATCTATTATTAGTTTTATTTATAAACAAATCACGATCCATCTGTTTATTTTATACTAATGTGTGTTAATTTTATCATGCATAACTCGGAAACTTAATATGATGAATATATATATTTGGCTGAGTCTGGTTGGTGAAGTAAATCAAAAGTGTCGTAAAGTGGAGACTTACCCTTAGTTTAGATGCGGTAAAAATATATAAGTGTATTTATAGAGTTATTTTAATACAATTAATTGTGGTAAATGTTTTTACAGTTACAATATTTAATTGCGTATATTCGTTTAGATTATTTCAATGTTTGTTTAATTGTTTTATTTATTAAAATGTAATTAAGCACGAGATCGTTGACAGCAAGAGAAAAAAGGAAGGCTTGGATTGGATATATATCTTTGTATCATTTATATATGTATATATATACAGAATGTTCTATAACGACCGTTACAATTTAAAAAAAGCGTAGTAATAGGTGTATACTTTTATAGCACGCACCATTTATTTCTACCGGAAATGACGACACCTATTTTTTTTTTAATTTTAGCAGGCACCAGTGCTCAGCCTGTGCTTTTTGAAATATGCCAACTGTAGTAAAAAAAGAGGTAGACAAGGAACATATATATATATATATGTTCCTTGTATAATGTATTTTATTATATTGGAGTGTGATAAGACCTAAGTCATTGACATTTGAAGCGTTTAGTAAATAAATGATCACTAAATTATAAACACGTGCTCTGTGAACTATAAATGGGTGATATTATTTATTGTTGGTATATAAATGTTTTATTTATAACAGATAAAATTAATAAATATTTATCTATGTTTATTAAATTTTAATGATATTAGTTGAATGTATATTATAATCAACAATACATATTAAAAAAAATCATCGGTCTGTCTGAACGTGATAATTTCAATAGACTTGAGACTTACCAATATATATATTAACTCATTAAGATTAAAGTATTATTTTAGATTATTTCTATAAAATTGTCTCACAATTATAATAATTGTAAAGTAATAATACATATAATTAAATAATACCACGATATTTATTATATATCAAGAAATGATAGATAAGTGTCACTACACACATTGTGCTTGGCGTTCAGATAATATTATACTCATACAGACGATATGTTCTGCTCTGAGGTGAGATAACCTTAATGACTTTTGTTGGATATTACAATGAGCTGTGTGTATCATCTTTAGATAAAGTTAATACCTTATACCGCGGCTCTATCCATTAAAATTTGCTTCCTTAAAAGTATCGTGTTCTTCCTATACACATGTTAATATAATCAATAATTTTAATGGTCAAATAAATTATAGTAGGACTTTCCTATTAGATTAAATTATATTGTAATGATAAACAACCAAACTATTAACATTTATATTATTGGTTTTTATTATCAAAAGCAAAGAGATCTTTATAGAAATGATTTCACTTATAATAAAAGTATTATGAACACAATAAAAATATAATGATATTGGAATAGTTTTTATAATTTCTTACGTAAATAAGGAACAACGTAATAAACAGAAAAGAGTCAACAAAAATATTCAATAAATTTAATTAGGCTGCCGTATAACTGTCTCAGTTGATAGAGCGACGGGACGGTTTCCCAGAGGTTGCGGGTTCTATTTTTCTGCTCGTATTGATTAATTTTTCATTATTACTTTAAATGCTATATAAGTTTAACATAGATATACATGTTTATGAATATATTGAAAAACTTTCGGTACAGTCATATTTAAGCACAATTCTGTATATGTTAAACAAAAAAAATAATTATATCTCCATATATTCATATGTATATATACAAAAATACTTTGAAATCACTAACGTATCACAAGTGACAATCGATTTCCACCAATACCTAAAACCGCATCGGCACTATAATGACACTTATATTTTTTTTTATTTTAGACGGCAGTGACATATTTTAAAGCCGTCACAATGACAAATGTACTGATCGCAATGTTTCGAAGATATAGAGAAAGACGAATTAATAATATATATAAACATGTGAGCCGTATTATAGTTACTTAAATTTGTACTATTTTATTTTTTATTGTTCATAAAAAAAAATATTGTGCTAAAGTTTAAAAAATCCTTGTTAAGTTTACTAAAAGTCTTTGTGCAACAGGGAATCTATGGAAGATATATGGAAGACAACTCATTAGTGCCAAAAAAAACTTTATATATAAATGCAAAATATGTAATATTTTGCCAGTAAAGAAAAAGGTGGACTCATCAATACTATATTGAACTCAGCAGTGGTGTGATGATTATTTTTTTTGCAGGAATGAAACTAAGCCATTCATACAAAATGGTCCCCCACCGCTCATCACTAAGACTCCTATACCAGTGAAGAAGTCAGTCAAACCTGGCAAAGAGGGCAGAGGGAAGGCATTTAAACAGATCATAGCGTCGTTTGTCGCTAATCTAGGTACCATTAATACTGGTATGGCGTTTGGATTTTCAGCAACAGCTCTACCTCAGTTAAAAAGCGCTACTTCTAGTATTCACATTACTGACAATGAAGCCAGTTGGATTGGTAAGTATTTTCTCTAGATGTGTGACATCTTTTTGGCATAAATAAAGCAATCAATTCATGTTCACGCAGAAGATTCAAAGCTTTTAATGCATTCGTCTATGTTATTATATTTGTAACGGTGAAGAAACTTTAAAGTTCATAAGGACTTTTTTGAAACCTTTGACCTAACTGTTATTGAGTTAAAATACATAGAAGTAGAGGATATAATGAATGCTATATTAATTTTAAGTTATCGTTCTTAGCTAGTTTAAGTTCAGCTGGAACACCTGTCGGGTGTATTCTAAGTGGTTACCTCATGGACGCCATCGGCCGCAGACGTACCCTCATCATCACAGAAGTACCTCTCATCTTGGGATGGATTCTTGTTGCGTCTGCGTATAATGTGCCAATGATTTATGTCGGTAAGTACTTATCTATCTCATCAACCTTATCTAACTTGCTTTTTGTGGAAGTATGTTCTCCAAATCCATTTTTTGCTTTATTTCTACTTGCTCCAACAGGTAGACTTTTAATAGGCTTGGGTTCTGGGATGGTGGGAGCACCTGCGAGAGTGTACACGTGCGAGGTGTCTCAGCCACATCTACGCGGGATGTTGGGTGCCATGGCTTCTGTGGGAGTTTCCACTGGGGTGCTCATACAGGTACTAGCCAGCTGCATTCATCTTATATAGTAAATCTGTAATTTGTTAATTATTGTTATTTATTAATCTGCAAACAACCGCCACTTTCTAGATCATGAATTATAAATTCTTATGGATTAAGAGCCTCAGGAGTTGTATACATCTACCGACGTCATGCTTACGTGAATTGCTAATAGCCAAGATTCGTTCCAAATTAGCGTCGTCAGCTTATTAATAGATCACAATAGCAGGTAGCCATGTTGACTAGTCTCGTTATACCTTTAAATGTTTCTAGTAAACATTTCCACGACATAAAAAAACAAACACTCGTCAACTGCTTATAATATTATCTTAATAAATGTATTTTTTTTTTGCAATAACGCCTCAAAATGAATGGAACATTTTTGAAATGATAGAATTTTGTGGAAAGGAATTTCTATTGTTAAAGCGTTTTATTATTACGATACTTTTTTCTTTTAATTAGACTCAATAATTCCATTTTTGTTCCATTTATTTAATCATTTTATAGAAGAGAGCATTTCACAATTTGCGGGAATGCGGAAATTTTCCTACGCACTGAAATTTTGCGTCAAATGTGATTAATCTTACCTACTATATCATATACGGAGATAATTAATTGACTTCATATTGTTTAATGCTAATATTTACAGCATCCATTAAAGTATTGTCAACACGATCGATCAAAACGAAGAGGTAATAGTTTACTTTTAACCTCATGACGAAGTTACAGACTTATGGGCATAGTGGGTTAACTTCGACCTTTGTGTCGATAGTCAAGGGTTCGATCCCTACCCTCGAAAATATTTATTATAAAAAAATTGATATTTTTAAGTTTAAGGGCTAGATAGAGTTCATTGGAAAGATCCGAACGTTATTTTTTATTATTATTCTACAAAATCATCCGCACTCTAATATACCCCAGTTCTGTTTCATGTTTGCTTGCTTACTTGGCAAATGAGAGGACTTGTTCGGTTATAACGATGTTCAATAAAACCTATCAATTTTACGGTTCTGTCATCACAACACTTTCATAGAGTCATCGTCAAGGTGCCAAGTGTGGTGGTGTTCGTGACCCTCGGAGCGAGTTGCCAGAAATTTCACGTTTATCCCAACATCCTTATATTCCTTATATTCCTTATATTCCTTATATTCCTTATATCCTTATATTCCTTCCACTATACTCATTTCACCTTACTTAACTTTCTGATCGAATGGTAAAAATTTGGTGTGCATTCTACTTAACTTCGGCTAGCGTTAGTGCCACTTGTTTGTCGATCAGAGGGTCTAGACAAATGGCATTACGCTTGTTGAATAGAAAGATAACTGTATATTTTTGATAAGACTATGTTACAATGTCGTTTACTTCCATACATTTAAGTAGAATCGACAAGGAGCGTTTGCAGTTCGGATACAGCCTCTTAGAGGGACTTTTCATATGAATATACAATACCCATTCCCATATATCATCCTAGATATACTTATATATGATATGCTAAAAGTCATATAATTAAATGACGCAATGAAGTAACAGGAAGCGTTCAATAATATATAGTGGACTTTTATAATATATGGACATAGCATTAGTACATATTTAATAGGACATTATAATTTTAAATGCAGAACAACAGATAAATATTCAAACATACAAACAAAATAACTTGTTCACGTGCTCAGCTAATTACTAATAATGATAACACGGTTACTTGTTATTTTAAACAATTATAAATATTTAAATAAGTCTTGTTTAAGGATTTAATTCGTTTATATTTTGATACATTAATTTAAATCGGTATTTTCGAATGCATTGGAGCAAACGTGTTTACGGGAAAACTAGATGATTTTTATATTAGCTATAAGGAATATAACATTTTTTATTTAGCCCGGGATCGTATATTTTAATAATCATAATTGTACAATATTTGTATAACAAATCTTAACGAAACAAATCAATAAGTCTCGAACAGTCACGGTAAGGTTGAAATTATTCTTATTCGTGCAAATATAATCAAACACTGATAAATGCTAATCGAATATCGAGTTTGTTTATTTAAGTAAAATTAGAAGCAAACAAAACAAACAGCAGCGAACTTCATAAGATAACTAGATGCTACGTCACGGAACTGCAAGGTATTTTGCGGGCTAATTATAACACCAAGACACTTCATTGTATCTACAAATGACGAGTGGTTTTAAATATTGAAGTTATAGTTGATTATTTATTATTTATTATTGTGTTTTATTTTATACCTGCATTCAGAAACTCTCAGCTATTTCTCATTCTTATATCAATGTTTGTTTTATAATGACAAATTATAAAACAAACATTGTTAAAATCTTTTTGATTATAGTGTTTCACTCATTGGTCAAAAAAAAAAAATTGAATTTAGTTTTTCCATTTATGATATTGTTGTCAGTTATATATTTTTTTAAATTATTACTAGAAGTTCACGATTAATTTAAAAATTATTTAGACATACATTTGAATCTTACCTAATATTGTTACAGTACGTCATAGGAAGTGTGACATCATGGAACATACTGGCTGGAGTGAGCGCTATTGTTCCGATAGTGTCACTTCTGGGAATGATACTGCTACCAGAAACACCAAACTATCTCCTCACTCAAGACAAGAAGGAGAAAGCAGAAACCTCCCTGGCAAAATTGAGAGGATCAACTTGTGACTTACAGGATGAGATACAGAAGATGATCAACTTTAAAGAAAAGAATCATGTCGAACCGTAAGTTAAATGATAAAAAACGAACTTCCCAGCAAATAAAACTAAGCTCATCAATAAAATTTGAAAAAGTGATAAGATAACTAGCTTATTTTTAGCTCAAAAAATTTGCACAGCTAATGCGACCAGAATTCTTTCAACTTTTCAAGACAACGCTAAATAACACACCTTTTTGGTCGTTTCTTGTTTTTTAGGTTGCAATTTCTTTTTAGGAAAATGTCACAAACACAAATTATTATAATGAAATAATAAAACTTTCTTTGAAAGTTTTATTTATTTTTCTTTAATATGTAAATATTTAAAGTGGAGCTAATTTCATCTTTCAACATGATATGTTTATACCCTGACGTTGGATCCTTAATGCTCATAGCACATATTTACTCAAATGTAAACATGGCGTAGTAATTGTTCTCAATATTATAGTTTCATATTCTATTAGCAAGTCACGAGTATATTATGAGTGGATTGGTGTGGTATCTCTTTGTCGATTATTAGAGCAGAATAAGATTCCATGGTTATAAACGAACTATATACATTTACAACATAACGTTGAATCCAACAAGATATAAGTATATATGTATAATTTACGGTCGGATATAATGCTTCTATTTTATAGACAATTTATCCTTAATTCTGGATAAGCGTTGTACAATGCTTTTTAATGAACAAAATATGAAAATCTTCTAGATTAAGAACACCCAAAGAGATAATAAAAGCACTGCTATCGCCATCAGCCTTAAAACCGTTCGGGATCCTTGCTTTATATTTCTTCATCTATCAATGGTGTGGCGTCAACACCATAACCTTCTACGCTATTGAAGTCTTTGAGGTAATCTTTTATTTTCCACATCTGAGTTATATAATTTTCTTAATATTTGATATTTGTAGTATTATTGTACAATTGTAGGTTCACATCATACCGGGTCTAGATTTGGGAGCAATGTTGTAGAGGGGCGCATTTTTTTTCGGGTTTTTTTATTTGTGACTGCGCTGACACATATAAGTCTATACTAAAAATAAAACCTTAATTGTCCTAAAAACTTATATGTATATATGCGATGTATCAAGCTATTTTTACTACAATAAAATAGAATATTCTTTAATAATATCAATGGCTCTTTTTTACTCATCCACTTCTTGTCTATTTCCAGGCATCAGGTGCATCACTGGATAAGTATTATCTAACAATATCTATGGGTGTCCTTCGTGTAATATTCACTGTAATAGGCTGCATACTGTGCAGGAGATGCGGGAGACGACCCTTGACTTTTGTTTCTGGTAAGTTGTTACTGCTTGAAAAAATTTGAGTTTTCGCCTCTTCCGCAGACACAGAGCGGAAATATGCTTTTGTTTTTTTAATTTTTTGCAATTTAATTACCTTATAATTACAAATAAATATTCTCTAGTATTCATTTTTAATATTACTTTTCCAGCTTTTGGTTGCGGCTCCACAATGATAACTCTCTCAGTGTACATGTACTACGTACAGTACTGGAAGGACAATAACATTCCACCTCAAAACTCCTGGATACCCATCGCTGCTATTTACTCTTTTACCGTGTTCTGTACCCTGGGGTATCTTATTGTACCCTGGATTATGATTGGGGAAGTTTATCCTACGCAGGTAATTTCATTTGAGAACTGATAATAATTATCTATATTTCAAATCTAAATCGAAAAAAATTAACTTGTATAGAAGCAATGGTGACAATGTAAAAGTACAATACAGTTCGGAATGTATTTATCACACGAAAACCATTCACTACGACCTATTGACATTAATTTACACGTTAAAATGCATTATTTTTAGCCCGTAGTTTGATATTGAATTTTCCGATAAATTCAAATTCAAAAATATCTTTATTCAAGTAGGCATTTACGAGTACATGCACTTTTGAATCGTCAATTACATTACATTACAATAAAAAAATGTCAGTATAGTATGTCAGTATGTCAGTCCGTGACAGTTAATTTAATGTTGTTTTTGTACTTATCCTGTATATCTGGAAAAAAAATTCCAGCTTCCAGCTGCAAGGGTTTTCCATTTTTAAGTTTCCGCCATTTGTTTTTAAAAATTATTAGATTTTAAACAAGTCCTCTAATATCATAGGTGCGTGGTATAATCGGTGGTATGACGACGTGCGCCGCTCACTTGTCCATCTTCTCTGTCGTCAAAACGTTCCCATATCTCAAGAACTCGCTGAACGACTACGGGACATTCGGTCTCTATGGCGCTATGTCTATTGCCGGTAAGAAAATTACTAAGTTGTATTATTTTTTCGTTCAAACACACTATATTTTAATCTTTCTATGTATAATTATTCTCAAGATGGATAAAAAGAAAATCAATACTCTGATGATTATTGATGCGCTTTTGATTAATTTTGTGTTTCTAAATTACTTATTTTTTATTTATAATTTTACTTTATAATAATATAGCACTAAAATATTACAAAATCATTTATGATTCTTGTTTTATATGCTCTTTAAGGACAGTCAGATCCAAAAGTATGTGATATTATACAAAATCCTAAAACTACTATACTCGAACACCTTAGTATATAACATACCTGAACTAATGGCAGAATTAGATGAACATCGTCAAGCCAAAATTATCTAAACACCAAATTTATGAATACAGTTTGATCCATAAAAGCTCACGATTAGATACAAAAATTAATCTTAGAAAATTTTATATATTCAAATACTTTTAAGGTGGACTATACGTGCTTAAACATTCGTGCTTCGAATTTGAAAGGGTTTCTCAAGGATCTATATTTGACCATGATTTCTTTAACATTTCCAATTTTGTATACTTTGCAGGTATGGCGTTCTTCTATTTCTTTTTACCTGAAACCAAAGGAAAAACTCTACAAGAAATAGAAGATTATTTCAGCGGTAGAACGAAAACACTAAAAAAAGTAAACTCACAGACTGAAACCGCGTGAACATTAAAATTAAATCAAATGGTGTTTCAATGAAGAGTTTTAGAAATGAAACGATATTCAATAAATCAATATATATGTGTACAAAGTACATAGAAATTTGGTAGTATTCCAGTGCCTTAATAATACTAAATAATAAATTTTTTCGTCTGTCCAACGATCTTGTATATAAGTACAATTGTCTAAGAACGAGATGATATTTATATTAAGTATTTTTTGATGTTGTCTGATAGTCTTGTTATGTAGAGATAATTATTTCTTTGATTTAAGTTAATTTTATTTATATATATTATTTTATATTATATTTTGGTTATTAACCTAAATGTTGATCAATTCTGTTAAATCGATTATTATTAAATATTCTAATAGGATAAATATACTTTTTACATTTAAAAACGCTTTCATTTGAAATATGTGTATGTTTGTATAAAGTATTATTAATTAGAATTAACATATAGTAGAGGATAATGTAATTAGTGCCATAGATATAAATATAATTTATTTTAGAAGTATTTATTGATTTAGAGTTAATGATAGTGATATGGCAGCTGATGAATATTTGAAATTGTAAGCTTTTAAATAAATAGGGAATTAAAGATTTATAACAACTCGGGCGGGACTCGAACTCGCGACCTCTGGTATACCGCCCGGTCGCTCTATCAATCGAGCCACACGCTAGTGATCGTGTTAATAAAACTCTCATCTGTATTTATTTCTGCAGATAAATATTTTATAAATGAACAAGAAATGTATCAAATACAAAAATCTTATATTTTGAATATTTACTTGAAAAAGATGTTGTTACCCAGAAAGTATTTGTTCGAATAAAACTGTAAAAAAAAAAGAAACACTTTTATTTCTTCTTCAGAGACATCATATTTTATTAATACTAAAAAATATTACTTTGATGGTAATGAATTAAAAATGACATATTAATTTCTAGTAAAAATTTTCTGTACAATGAAAGTCCCATGATCGGTAATTAGTCGCCGTCGAACATTCTTATCAGTGATGCGGTTCATTGTTTTCATTCACTTTCTTATTATTTCGATACGTCTTGTTAAAATGTTCAGTGTTAACAGTGAAAAAGGTGATTATGATTGATGTTCAGACCAACATGTTTATATAATATGTTATTTTTGGACCATACAGATATATACTGATCATATACTGACATTGCTTATTTTGTTGCAGAAATTAAAAAAATATATTCTGCAGGTGGCGTTGAGTTTTCCTCTGTATCTAGGGGTACCTTACTTCAAATTTTAAAAGCATTCGAAGAAAACATCATGAGTCGTCTTCCGCTTGGTGAGACGCCAGTTTTCACTGCTCAATTTGATAACAACAAGTATACAAAGCCGTTTATATATCCCTATGTGACAAACCGTAATAAACATATATAACCCTTTGTAAAATAAAGTTTTTAATACAGTTTTCATCTCTTTTCATACCTTTACCCATATAAATTAATTTCTTGTTTTCTTTTAATTTGACATAAAATCAACCTCTTTGCATATATTTCGCCATTAACTCCTGTTGGTCACATTCTTTGCCAGGCCCGCACTTGACTGGAGCTCGTATACGCTTTGCTTCGATTGAGATATATATATATATATATATATATATATATATATATATATATATATATATATATATATATATATATATATATATATATATATATATATATATATTTCGAATCAATCAAATTATGATTATAAAAGCTGTATACGGCAAAACAAACTGCAACAAAAGCTATACCTTAAAAATTAAAAAAATCACATGAAATTTAGTCATAGTGAAAATGTCATATTTTTGACAATGACAACGGCATACATATTTCTGACAATGAACCCAGCAACGAACATTGGTTCATTTCACTTGATCATTTGAGAGTATAAAAGTAACTAATGTAAGACTTGTATCTAACGTTAAAGTTATGTCCCAAGATGGAAATTCAACTGCCAAGGATCCAGGGTTTTGGACCAAAACATCATTAATTCAACTTGGTTACGGTGTTTGGGTTAACCTATCAATGGTTACAGTTGGAATGACTTTTGGATTTTCAGCGGTTGCGATCCCTCAGCTAGGTTTAGCAGAATCTAAAATTCAAGCCACAATAGCTGATGTATCTTGGATAGGTCCGTTAAATGAATATTGCTTATGTATTTTGAATTATCTAACAAAGAATTGTTATTGCCACGTTAAAAGAAGTTATAGAACTTGGTCCAATATTCTCCTTCATTTCATAAAAGATCATATATACTTTCATTTATTTATTTAATGTTAACTATATACCTACCTAATTGCTTGTTTTTTTTAGCTAGTGTGTTGACATTGGTATCACCTATTGGCTGCATAATCGCGGGTTATTTGATAGATAAGTTCGGTCGACGCATGATGCTTTCATGCAGCCAGTTGCCTGTTTGTTTAGGCTGGTTGTATATAGGATATTCAACCTCAGCTAAAGATATAATAATAGGTATTTATCTTGCTTATGTTCGTTATATAACTTAATTATATACTACGTCCTATTATTCCTGTTCATAGGTAGAATTATAACTGGAGTTGGTGTCGGTATGGTCAGCAGTGCGCCGAGGGTATACATGACTGAAACTTCACTACCAAATATGCGTGGTGTTGTGGGTTCCCTATCAAATATCGCTATATCTATTGGGTTAATTATTCAGGTATTTTTTAGATGACTACATACCAATTTTTGCAAATTGTATGTCGTAATTTAATCGTAATAATAGATGTTTATTTTATTTATTTTGGGAAATTTCTAGGCAAGTCTGGGGTCCGTATTTCATTGGACCACATTATGCTTCATCAGTAGTGCGTATGCATTTATTTTGTTTATCTTCAACTTTGGTCTTCCGGAGACTCCCTACTATTTACTGCGCAAAGAATCTACAGATCAAGCGAAAAGTTCCCTCAAGAAATTCAGATCGAAAAATCACAATATTGAAGAAGAAATGGTTAAGCTTTTGGAATATAAGAGAGAAAATGACATTCACAAGTATTTGACAAAATAATAAAGCTTCTATTATTTAGTTTATTGACATTGCTTTTATTCTCGATTCAGTAATTTATTTTATGTTATAGATTAACTTTCAAGGAGCAAATATTGAAGCTATTTCTGAAGTCCACGTGCAAACCTTATTGGATGGTTATGATTTACTTTACAATGGCACAACTTTCTGGTGTAACAGTAATACCTATGTGGGCTGTTGAATTTATTCAGGTATTCAGCGACGGGACGGTTCGGTTCGGGACGGGACGGGACGGTTTCCCAGAGGTGGCCAGTTGGAAACCCTGACCGTACCACTATTTTTAAATAAGCTCAATATAGTTTTACATGTTTATAAATGTTCAAATATAAATTTATTCTTTAATTCAAATTTCAATTCAAATATATTCTTTAATAATACTAGTAAATTGTCACTTTATCGTTATACAAGTCAACATTTTTATACATGGTAGATCCTAGCTGTAGTGAAATTGATACTTAAATAAAAAAAGCACTTTGTATGATTTCAGAGATCAAATTCTTCTATTGACGCCAAAATTGGAAACATTGTGCTTGGAATAGCGAGACTTTTAGGCGGTATATTGACTGCAGTTCTCATATTTAAAGTTAGGAGACGACCTATGGCACTAATATCAGGTATTATCTCTTACGAAATGTTAGTGCTCCGAATAAAACCATAAAATTAGCTCTGTATATTGTAGTGTTATGATAAAAATATAAAAAATATTAAACTCATTTCTTGTCTTAAGCTGCAGGCGTCGGAGTTGCTTGTGTGTTGATTGGAATTCTAATAAATTATTTAAAAGTAGCAACGCCATTGCCGCTATTGTGTTACGTGGCATACATTTTATTTGCGACTCTCGGACACTACACATTGCCCATTCTCATTATGTTTGAATTGTATCCCTTGCAAGTAAGTTTCTTTATGTGCCTATTTCATTATAAAATTTAAGACATTATACGTTATATATATGAAAAATAGCGAGTGGGTTTCTTCAACAATCAGATACCTAACTAAATTACTAACAGCTATTCCATTATGTGAGGCGTTGTACGCTAGTTGAGATAGCGTCGCTTAGATCGTGTAATGAAATGGGCCCAATATTATCTAATGTCTAGACTATATACGAAATATATTAGAAAAATACAAAGTGTACGATAGGCATTATTGTAGTTTCTATTTACTAATACTAATTTGATATCTTTATATTGTAGATAAGAGGTTTGATGGGTGGAATTTCAATTTCATGTTTAAATTTTCTTATATTTGCTGCGAACAAGTCCTATCCATACGTGAGGGATAGTATAGGATTTGCTAACACAGTTACTGCTTTTGGAATATGCTCACTTTCTGGTAATCCATGTTTTTATTTCGTTCTAAATGAAAATTTGTTTTTAATCATATTAATGTTTGTTCCAGCTTGCGTTTATATTTACTTCTTTATGCCTGAAACTAAAGGACTGACGCTACAGGAAACAGAGTCGTATTATAAAAACTGAAATTAAATTTAAAGCACGCAGTCGTCCAAATATTAAGCTTAATGTAAAAAGTCCATTTTATTTCAATAAATGTTAATTATAATGAATAGTGAATATTTTCTATGAATTTAAATTTATATTATTTTGACATAAAAATTATAAAAACATTTATTATTAATCGTGTGCGAACGCGAATCCGTGAACTACGTAAGTTCTTTAGAAACGCATTTGTTTGAACGTTGCTTCAGTTTCAGTTGGTTCAATTTAGTTCTTAAGAAACGCATTTGTTTGACCGTTAGTTCAGTTTCAGTTTCAGTTTCAGTTGGTTGAGTTAATTTCTCATTTCATTTGTTTGATTGTTGGTTTATTAAATTTCTTTAACTCATGTTGTCTCTAAAATACCTTAAATAAATACCTTAAAAAACCTTGAAAATACTTTAGATCGAAACAAATTAATTTACAGCTATTAGCTGTAAATTAATTTGTGACCCTTAGATAAATAAAAATCGAATGATTATTATTATATAGTAGACTATACTCAGATAGTCTATTTGTTTTTTATGATCTATCTTCGAGTTAATTCGAATTTAGGAATATTAAATTCTTTCTCACAAAAACTATCACTTCTGTTTTATAACGTTATCTCTTAATATATTGTGAGCCTGGAATTAAAGTCTTCAGCTCTAATCTAGTGCAGTTTATGCTTCGAAAATACTCTAGTAAAATTATTTTCCTTTTTTTCATGTAGATATTTTTTTAAGAAATATTAAGAAGTACTGTCAGCCTTAGAAAATATTATTTTATAAATGAACAAAAAGCACTGAAACAACAAAATTTTCTACATGTTTATACATGTTAAGCTTATTTAAATTTTAAATAAATATAGAAGGAAAAATAAAATCGATATGGATAGGATTCCAACCTGCGAACTCTGTAAAATCGTGCCGTCGTTCAGCCAACTGAGCTAACGTTGGATACGTTTTTCTATGGCTAAACATGTTTATAGATATTTTCAAACGTTATTATATATTTAAAACCGAATAGACGTCTATACTTCAATCTAAAAGCAGCTGTCGATATTGACAGAATGCAATGAGAATATTTACAAGATATATTTATTTCAACTAACTTACTTCTTAAATATTGATAAAGAAAGTTATTGAAATTCATTACCAAAGAATACCCAGAGATGGTAATAAATTTTAAACTTCTGCTCCAACTGAGTTTGTAAAAACGAAGATGACTGATGAATTAACGGTAAACTATCCTGATCCTGGATTTTGGACTCCCACCTCATTAATCCAACTAGGTTATGGTATTTGGGTAAATCTTACCATGGTTAGCGTTGGTTTGGCGTTTGGGTTTTCAGCGGTTGCGCTGCCACAACTATCCTCATCCACGTCCGATATACACGTGTCAACTGCGGATCAATCTTGGATCGGTTCGTGCGAATAATAATATGATATTGTAGCAAAATAACAGGCCACAAGCCTTAAATAGTTTATTGTAATCTAGAAAAGTTAAAACAAAAACAATGCCGAATAACTAATATTTGAATTGATATCTTATTTTATAATGATAGTGACAGCAAATCATCCTTTAGGTGGAAATTAAACTCTTTTTGATATTTGGATGTTATTTCAGCTAGTGTCTTGCCCCTGTTTTGTCCACCCGGATGTATTTTAGGTGGCTACCTGCTTGACAAGTTCGGTCGTCGCACTATGCTCATCTGCAGCCAACTGCCGGTGTGCTGTGGCTGGCTTTATACTGGTATCGCTAACTCGGCCACGGGTCTTATTATAGGTTTGCCTTTAATTTATTACGTGGAAAAAAATCACAATATTCCCGACGTTATCGTAATTGACTGGATATTGTTTGAAGGGCCGTTTATCCAAAAAAAAAACATGAATGAACATGAAAAAACATTCTGCAAGATTCATATAAACTGTAAATTATTCTATTCTTCTTTTAGGAAGAATGATCACAGGTTTTGGAATAGGGATGGCTATGAGCGTACCGAGAGTTTACATGACTGAAGTGTCATTACCAAATATGAGAGGTATCATCGGCACTTTCCCGGTCTTATCTATGTCTTTTGGTATTGCAACTCAGGTAAATAAAGCAAAACTGCCGCTGGTTTATATAAAACTATATAAATAATATATTATATTTTTCAGGCTGGTTTGGGCTCAGTTTTAAAATGGTCCACTCTGTGTTTCATTAGTCTGGCTTGTGCAATCGCGTTATTTATTGCTAATTTTAAACTTCCCGAATCGCCTTACTATTTACTACAAAAAGATTCAATAGATGAAGCCAAAGACGCTCTCAAACACTTTCGATGTAAGCGATATAACATCGAGAACGAGATAAATGAGCTGATAGACTTTAAAAGAGAGAACGCCATTCATAGGTATATTCATTTCTATATTATTAAGTCCATTTGCTTCTGCCTTCAACTCCATCTCTACTACTTTTATTTGCTTGTCATGACTCACACAGTCTACCTATCTCTTTTCGGCCCCCCATATGTCATTACCATACAAACTCATGTCCAAGACTATTCTAGTTACGTAAATATTCATCCCTCCTCATCAGGTGCTCCATACCACGATAAACCGAATAAACCTCGTAAATATTTTAAATATTTAGTAATTATTATCCAATTAGAAGGTATTAAATAAAAGACATATTTCCTCATTGTCAGATCAGAAATGTTGACCACTGTTTAATGCTTTTGTATTTGTGAAAAACAATAAATTAGTCTTATTATTTTCTTTTTTCAGATTGACATTCAAAGAACGAACTGAGGCTCTATTTAGGCGGTCGGCTTGCAAACCGTTCTGGCTGGTGGTGGTATATGTACTTATAATGGAACTGTCTGGTGCTTCCATCATATTTATGTGGGGCGTTCACATACTACAGGTAAATTTGAATCAAATATCAATATAATTAAATTTTGTATCTTGGATTAATATATAATTAATGTAGCCAAAGTAGTTAGATTAGTAATATATACGTGTTATGAAATAAAAGGAGGAACATATATTTTTTATAATTTAGCAGATAGAAAAATATTAAAGAGTTATTATAATTAATGTTATTTCTCTTTTATGTGCTTAGAAATCAAAATCATCTGTGAACCCTGAAATTGGAAACTTCATCTTGGGACTCACCAGAATTATAAGTGGCTTTATCACAGCAGCTCTTATTTTTCACCTTGGAAGAAGACCTTTAGCACTCACATCAAGTCAGATTCTAACATCGTCTTTTATTATATATATATATATATATGTTTCTTCTTATTTTTTTGTTTAAATGATGCCTTTTATATGTTCCAGGTCTGGGCGTTGGAGTGACCTGCGTGATTCTTGGGTTCCTGATACATTATTCAAACAAGTCAACAATTATGCCTCAGCTGTGCTACATGGCGTACATATTCTTCGCCACAGTGGGCTACTACACTCTCCCCCCTTTAATAATGTTTGAATTGTACCCGCTGCAGGTGATATTTTATCCATTAGTGATGATAAACTCTCATCATCATCGATTTAGGCTTGTTGTTTTCTAGGTCAGAGGGATCCTTGGAGGTATATCGATGTCAAACATAAGCTTATGTATATTCATAGCTAATAAATGTTTTCCCTTCGTTAGAAACGCTTTGGGTTTTGCTAACACGATTTTCGCTTTCGGAACTTGCTCTTTACTTGGTACGTCCAAATATATTTTAGCATATTGGATTTTGGATGAATAATTTAAGGATTTTACTTCCTCCAGGCTCCATCTTCCTGTACTTCTTCCTGCCAGAAACAAAAGACTTGACGTTGCAAGAAATCGAAGAATATTACAATGATAGACGGTCTACTCTGACGTCACAGCGGCGTATCGTCTCCATGCAGCAGCTGAACACTCTTAACAAAGGCAGTACGTCCAGCAAGTCGCTGACCAGATTAACAGATAAAGGTTTGAAAAAAATCAAAGATTAAGAACCGATAGTAAAAAAATATGGGGCGTTATTTTGTTTATTTAATTTATTGCATCTAATATATATTTTTGAAAAATGATTTCTGTGATAAGTCCACTAAATTGTTAATAAATATTATTTATTATTATTTGATTGTTTTATTGTTATAAATTATTTTTGTTGATTACATACATTTATCTGGCGTTATTTAAATAAGCTCACGCGGGGCCCTGCTCGAAGCTCGTGGATAAGATCCTGAAAAATTTCAAACCTTTTGACGCTTATTCTAATATAATAGTCCGAAGTAGAGCCTTGTTATCAAATACAATAATCATCATCAATCACAAAAGTTTAAATACAATAATATGTACTAAATTATCTTTACAATTAATTTATCTTTTTTTAGGTTTTGGTATGTTTATACTTAATATATTAAGAAATTCGGTTCATCGTAGCATGAGATCTGCTCCATCTAAGTATATTAACTGTTTCACAAACGGAAAAACCATTTTCACATAATATGTTCCACTTTAAGAAATTATTGCTTTGTTGAGATTTTATCTAAATAACACGTATTTCATAAACGAGTTAATTATAATAATGGGTTTGTGATCTCGTAAAAATGTAATAATTATTAAAATTAATTTTGAAGTAAAGAACATTTTACTATACTGTGCGAAATATTGTTATTGTCAGAGCTCATTAAGTACACGGACAACAGTCCATGTATGTACAAGAATATAGTTGCCTGAACAAAAATAGTATCAAATACGTTAGTGATAGTATCATTATTTTTCTACAGGCGCTTCATTTTTTAATTTTCTTGCGTAACTAGCTTTTGAAGGCAGTGCTAAACTGCATAAAAGTAGAAATAATGTGATTATTTTGGTATTTAATGTTATAGACTAGTTTGGTCCATGAATATATAACGAATAACTCAAGCACGTACATATACATACTTGTCATTTATCGGATCCTAGCATTGCTCATAGCTAGAATTTTAGTATAAAATGAAATATGTTGTAAGATAAGATCTCCATCGGCTGAATCATGATTCATCAGAGAAGATATCGTTTAGAGAAAAGATATCTCGTAAATCATTGATTCAATACAATTCAATGACAATAGTTTTTGTAAAGGCCATTGTGTTTCTTTTAATAAAAACCAATCGAGAAATCTTGAGAGAATTTAATTTTCAATCTAACGTGTGGTAGAATAGTATTTAAGAATAATAGTTATTTATTTATCATATATAGCCATTAAATCTGTTTATTAGTGGTAGAGTAGTTATTTGACTGCAGAACGCATACGGGTTAGCTCTACCGGGATGAGATCTGCTCACAGAAGATTAAAGAAGTTCCTACTCTTCCTTTCATGCTGTTCCTAGATAATGGTAACACTTGCACATGTATGTTCCAGATTATTCCACTAGCAGCTACCATTATTTAAACCGTATGTCGAGTTTAATTATTGAAATATAGAAAATATATATGATATATACACTTTATAAACATATATAAAGTTTCTTTAAAGCTATGTAAATGATTTATGCGTTTTCGTAATGGCTGCTGATTTAGTAATAAGTCGTCTCCTGTTATTGCAACTGCCTATGTAACACACAGCTCTTAAGTTAGTCTAAAATTGTTATACTTAATTTTTTATTAAAAATATACTTACTTAAAAAGAATTAGACTACAATTATTATTATAGTATTTTTAAAATATGTGATTTCAATACGAAAATCGAAGACATATTTTTATGTATTCGATAATTAAATATATATCATATTTTATTTTATAAAACCACCATTATATAAAAATAAAAATAAACTAAATTTAAACTTCTTGTAATAATTTTATCATACTAACAGTTTCAAAAATATAAATATATTGTATAACCAAATCATATTTCCAATTAACCCAATTTTTACTAATCGCTTAAGTAATAAATATAATCTTACAGAATAAATTTACTTTATTGTAAATTTGTAAATCACAAAATATAATTTTGTATAAATATATATATATATATATATATATATGAGTGTATATTATGAAAATATGAATTTCGTATAAAGATCAAAGTGAAATGTTGCAGAAACAAAACGCAACCAGCACAGATAATGAAATAGGCGGGAAACCTTCCTACGCGGGCCTTTCAAAAATCACAGCAATTCGATCACAGTTCCATAAAGTTCGGTCGCCTTTAGCCTCGCGCTCGTGTCGACAATTTTAAACTAAAATAGTGTGCAAAATAAAAAATAAATACCTTTAATATAATAGTGATTGTGTAAAAAATGCTACCCAAAATCAGTGTATTACTGTGTTGTTACATTTTTGTTATT